>JAMGZG010000001.1:4101569-5468759 GCA_024713935.1 Morchella eximia
ATAGCATTAATGCTAGCTTTGATATCGCCATCAAGCCCTCCTGCTAAACCACCCTTAAGAATCTCACCCAGTAGCCCGCCAACGCAGTTAGCAACCTCGCGTTTCTCACGATCCCTAACGCTGTTAACAAGATTATCATCGACCCCCGCTCTGGTCTTACCCCTGACAGAGTATGCAGATGGCTCACAGAAGGTTGCGAGCAGCCGGTTGAAGCCATCGGCACACTTATCAGTAATTATAGGCATTTCTGATGTTATTATACTAGGTAAAAGCCATGGGGGGTGGAGTATTTTGTCGGATTTCTTGCGCTCCCTAGCTGTTTTGCGTTTAAAGATACAATGAAGTAAAGATTGGAGGGCAGCAACAACAAGATGATAGCGGCCGCCCCTGACCCTTCTTCGGTGCTGAGACAAGGTTAACCGTAAGGTATTGCACAATCTCAGAAAAATTTCATCCGCAATAACTATAACGGGAGTGAATTGAGGGCCTGATGGTGATGAAGTGATTGCCACAGATGCCAGGGTTTCGTCGATGTTGTATTGCGTTACTGCCCAAGTCTATCACCAGTACTTGATTAGCTAATATCTCTGTGTGGATAATGGGGACGTAGTTTACCTTTTCGCGCAGAATTATATCCATGCAATCTGTCACAGCCAAGAATTCGGTAACAGTCTTAGTTTTGGGCAAGTTCCGTGCTAGCTTTGAAAACACCTTCGAAAGGCAGTCAATGATTATTTTCGATTTATCCTCTTCTTCCGGGACTATGTTTCAGGCGTTAGCTAGAGTCATAACCTGGAGTCATAAATTGCCATTGCCACTACTAGTTTCCTTTAATGAGGGGAGCTCACTCTTTGCTCCATTGATTAAAACCTTTAGTATTTCCCAATATGCTGGCGCTGTGGTTTCTCCTAACGAAAAACACCCTTCGATAACTACCTCCATACAGTCTAGATAGACCTCTGGATCCAAGCTAATTGATACCATTTCACTGTAGGCGACAATTACCTCTGATCTATAGAATCGTGCGAATGCTATCGGGGCGTGAGTACAGGGTTAAAATTGGAAGATCTGTGTGCAAGGGTCAAATGTAAACATACACGAATCTAATATCGCTACCACCAATGCTGTGGTTTTTATGACTTCCTCTATAGTATTAGAGGAAGCGCAAAGTATCATAACGGTTTCTGCAGCGATATGGGCTGCGTCTCCTACTCCATCCTCTCCTAAATGTTCTGAAACTGTCAAGATTTTAGGAAGAGTTGCCTTTATACGCTCAATAATATTTTGTGCAAATCCTAACACTTCTATCGTAGTTTAAGCATGAGATGGTCACAGAAAAGTATATTTGAAGAAATGCTCACCTTCTTTATTGCTTGGACTTCGGTCAAGCGCCCATATTTTCCTCCATGCCCCAATCAAGTGCCCATTTATTTCTCCAGTCTCCGAGAAATTTCGTAGCTGCTCAAGAATTTTTTCCCGCAATTGCTGAACATCATTTCTCTCCCCTGCTCTCCAAAATTCTTCGATGATAACTTCGCACGTCTTTACCGCTCTTATTGTTGGCTTCTCAGAGTTACGGAGAAACTCAATTTCAGCAGATTCCACCAATTTTGCCAAGAACTGACGACTTCTTTCTTGATCCTTTGTCGCAAATATGCATCTGTTTTCAAATCAGTACGGCTCAAGATGATAAACATAGCATTTTTGAGTAGACCTTAGTATCTTCCTTCCGGCCTCCCCTAGACCACCCTCTCCCAGAGACCACGCCATAAACCCGTTCACGTCTCTTGCCTAAACATAATCAATTTTATAGTTTCAATATAGAAATAATACCACTCACCAGAAAAGAGCTGGCATTTCCCAAAGCCCACAGTCTTGCAACTAGCCCCTTCACTGCATCCCTCAGGAGCACAGATGATCCCTCTTTCTTAAGGGAGGAGTCGATTAATACCAAAACATCCAGTATCCTCTCTCTAACGGTCCTTTTAATAGCCTCCAATGGAAAATTTGAGATGCTCTGGATCAAGAATTTGTAACATTCCACATCCTTTTCAGTCATTAAAACACCTCTCCCTTTTTCTATATCCCCCAACGATGCGTTCATATCTTGAGAGATTTCAAAACGGGACTCTAGTTTGGTTACGAGCGCAGCAAGTATAGCGTCTATGTTCATTTGTGAGCAGCTGAAGGAAACTAGAATCCTCAGGTGGAGATAAAAAACAAACCTTTCAGCGAAGGGTTCTCATAAGAAACACCTCTAACTAGCATACTCCGCCATAGGATTCTTCCAGTGAGATCGCCCGCCTTCTGTGCGGTATCATTTTCGATAGCCATACTCAAAAACTCGTCCACAAACCCTGTCCGGATATCCGACCGAGCTCGCTCTAAAACGGTCATCCACCTTCCAATGACGCCCAACACAATCGCAATACCAAGGTTTTCCAAATTTATATCTCCTAAAGAACGATCCCAGCTCCTCGTAGTGCTTTTCATCACTTTGATAAACACGCATATCACCTCAGCTTGGCCCTCACCATCCGCGTTATCCATCAAAACTTCTCCAATAAATAAAGCTCTTCTCGCATCATCATTTGTCTCACACTCGACGTACTTCTTCAATCTCTTCAGGATTTTCCCTTGCTTGCCATTGGCCAATCCACTCTCGATTTGAAGTCCTCTCACCAAAGCTCTCCATCCTCTCCATCCCACCTCACCATCAAGAATTCTATCGGTAATCTTATTTAGCAAAGGCCTGATTTTGATGTGGGTATCCTCTCTCTTCACACCTCTTAACAAACCGTCGATGACAACCCAGCTGTTTTCTTGGATGGCGGTTTTAAGGACATTTTCGATCTGCCCGGGTAGTAGAGAAGCTTCTATCCGCAACGAAAAAAGTTTTGCAACTCTATCACTCTCCCAAACCCCATCTCGAGCCCCGTCTTTGCGCAATTCTGCGATCCAAATATTTACAAAACCACCTAGGTCTCGGGCTTTGACAAAACCGTCAATTAAGAGTTTCATAACCTCATAAACCGTCTCTTGATCTGTAAAATTATTTGTGAGTGAACTAAAAAGCTTCAAGGCCCGCTCCTCATTCCCCTTTCCAAGGAATATGTCAAAATCAAGCCTTAGGGCGACTGCGATAATATCCCACCGAACGACTGAGCTTGTGTTGTTGTGGGAAAGATTTGATATGCCATCTACAAGCTCAGCTATCGTATTAGAAGAGATGCTGGTGCCAGTCTCAATGAGGACTTCCAATAGGCTCATGACTATTTCTGCATCTTTAGTATTGATGGTTTTGATAGGAAATAAGATCCCAAGAATTGCGCTTGTAATTGATTCGAAGATTACTTCTACAATCGTTGAGTCCGGTTTCCTTCTCTTGGTGTGCGAGATGATGGCAATCCTAAAGATATTGGAGAGGCCGTCTTTCTGAGCCTTTAGGGGCCCCAGTAGAGGCTTTAGATCTTTTGATGAGAGCTCTGTAGTCCCCAAACCTGTAGTGAAAAGAATTTCGTGAGGAAAAATAAACTCAGCTAATAGCTGTTCTAGCTTACGTCGAAGGTTAGATGGAATAGAGGGTGTCATTAACAAATGAGTTGCGGGAACAAGACAGGACGTTGAGAATATCATTGAAAGCTATGTTTTTCCTACTGTCAGATAATAGCTTTACAATTGTATAAAGGAGGATCCAGTCGCTTTGTACCTTCTTTAATTGCGGATTTCCCCATACACAACTCCGCCAAACATTCACGACAGTATTTATCCATTCATTCTCTATTTCTGTTCCTTCCTGGATTAGTACGTGACAAGCCTCAAGAAACGATCCTAGAATCTGTGATCCGGTTTCCGGGGTTCCTCTTAAAACCGCAACTATATTTCCGTCTCTTCTTCCAGCACCTAAGTTCTCTTGAATGTACGACAATACGCCACTAACACTTGCTAGAAGACCCTGAAGTCTCGAAGGTGTTCGCCGAGGCAACAGAATTTGTTCTGGAGAACTAGCGGAAGAATCAGAGGACAATCTTTCTTTCGGCGTGCTGTAGATCTCCTCATGCTCCATATCAATGTCTTCATCCCTCCCCGGAACCGTGGGGGCTGTTAAGTCTCTCCTCTGTGATAAAGCCGCTTCGGAAAGTGCTGTTGAGATAAGTTGGAGAATATTATGTTTCTTCAAAATCCCACCAGCAGATGAAGACAATGGTAGAAGGCGTAACAAAAAAACCCAGAACTCTGGATCGCACCGTGCTCTTTTGAAGTAAGCAATGGGACTGAGAACATCTATATATGATTGACTGCAAAGAGAGTTCTTACTCTGGCGCACTACTATCATCTTGCCCTAGTCTTTGCACCAGCCATTCCAAAAGCCAATCCTCCTTCTGCGGAAAATATATATTCTTCTCGTTTTCTTTTCCGGCAGTCGTATCAAGAATTGTTGAAGCGAAGGGAAGTAGTGCCGCAAGCGGAACATCGCGAGAGCGCAAATGTTTAGTGATTTCTGCCGTTTTCTGGAGCGGAATGGTCTATGGAATGTCAGCTGGAAAATTGAATCTCAAGTATGATTCAGCAGTATAATAAACCTACAGGGTCTAGAGAGGTCGACATCAGGAAATAGCTTAGGCTGTGGAGAAGGAGGAAAGAGTTGTTGAAATTCAAAATGCTACGAACATGGATTAGAGAAAAAATCTAGGAGCCGCATACTTTTTTTGATATGACTAATCAATGAAATATCCTTGCCACATGACCTTGCACCAGTACGAGTAGAGCTTACTCGCGACCAGCAACAAGAACCCGAAAATGCACGTCCTAATCTGCAATTTCCATTGGAGTAGAAGTCAAAAATACACCAGAGACTTGCAGCTGCCTATTCGGGTTCTTGTTGCTGGTCGCGAGTACATGTATGTGCTACAGTCGCCCTCCATTATAACTAAACCTACATACTCCAGATTATTGGTACAGCAGGTAAGGCTTTATCGTTTTCTATGTGAAATTCAGATTCGGATCACAAAACCTGTTCGTTATAGCAGATATGTGACTTTTTGGCATTCGGTATAGCGGAAGGCAACTGTACCTACATGTGGTACATGTACCTAAATACGCTACCGCAACGTAACGTCCTTACATGTAGTCTCTCCAGTCACGCAGTCACGAAGCAAGGTCGAGCATTTTCATCCTAAGGCCGGCGCCCAGCCAATTATTTGAATTTATCAAAATACAACGATCGACTCATTCATTGCTTAAGTAAATAAGAAGCAATCGTTATGACTATTTTCAACTTCTTTTCTCCCCCATTGGTTTTTAAAGAGTTAATATAGAGCCTTGCCTGATCGAGGAGAATTATTTAAAGTTGATTTATTAAAATGTTAAATTCCACGTGAACTGTAGGAGATTTTGTGAGCATGACTGAGATCTCTGCCAAGCCTCGAATCTGTATGGCTTGGCATTTTCAAAAACTGGACCGTTACAGCGATTGCAGTTACCCTCCTTAGCGGTACTCTGCACTAGGGGTCCATCCATCTCGTGGGTAGGCTGGTTGCCATGCAAGTACTAGCAAGGCATGTCGCTTATTACATTGGTCACGTGGAGAGTGGTGAGAGTGCAAAGGATTGACTGCACCTCCAGCTAGCTAGCTCCAAAAGCACACGTGAGCAATATAATATGCGACATTACTACTACTACATAGGGAGGAGCAAGCCATTATACGCAAGTACAAGAGGTTTCGCAAAGGAGCTTTTACAGTGTATATTAGAATATAGCCCCTTTAATTGCATGCCCATAGCTATAGACATGAAATTTATAATGTGGAGTACTTATGAGCTTATACCTATTCCTCAAACGGTAAGTATTTATACATTATTATGTGTTGTGGCCAGAGATTGTATTTTGGCGAGTTTTGGCGTGATACGGTATCTTTTCATATTGGCATTGGCTCAAAATTCGAGATATACGCCCAGCTACAGAAGCCTACTTTTCGTTGAGGCCATTTAGGATAAATTTGGTCGTTCTTTGGGAAGGGGGGTTTTGTTGGCGTGTGTGTGGTTGTCGGTCTTTCTTAGCCTCGTGCTTGTGCTGGAGAATTACACTACAGGCCGGGCACGAGACTACATGTAGGTCTTTCATCAATCATGTTGGTCTTTCCCGTTTCGTCATAGACTATCACTCGATAAGATGGTTCATGGGGTATCACTCGATCACTAAGAACTTTTTTTTTAATCCATTAATCGCATGCAGCCTTAAAGGATTTCTGTTCATAGCAGAGCGTTAATATTAACTAAAGAGTATTCATAGTGCTAGGGGCAAAGATCGCTAGTCAACGCCAACCAAGCTTTATTTGGCTAAGAGTGTCGACTCTAAAATCTGTTGAAGTATTATTAAAGTGTAGAGAGAGCGTTAATTAGGAGAGTATTGACCGAACTCTAGGTCGTGTCACATGATATAGTTGTATCGCAAAAACTCTTCTCTTCGTAATATTCACTTATCAGAAATCGACAAAGCTTGAGCAGCTGGGTTGCTTTGGGAAATAACCGATTAATTGCAGAATGAGAAATATGTTTAACACCAGAACCTATCAAGTATAGATAATTAAATATATCGATCACATTATGCAATGAATTCAGTGCCCTGTAAGGTATACACATGGATATAGGTATATTATAATAACATGTAGTTCTGGCTAGCGCTGAATACAATACCGGCTGGTTCAAGTGGTCCCAGGCCTCCGGCCCCGAACACCCCCGTTAGGCCCAGTCCCAATCCTACTTTACTATAGATATCGTGAAGCTTCCAATGGTCACCCTACATGTAGTACGTTGGGGTTAAACAGTAACTATATGTCCTGTATTAGTCAACCGGAATTAATTAGTGTGATATACTACATGTAGTTATACTTATTGTGGCATCCCAAAAATATCATTCGAATCATTTTCCTGTAGCAACTAATTACATACATGTAGCTGCAGGTAAATACTAGCTAGAATTAGTACTGTCTGTAAGTGGGTGAGATATCTGAACTATAGAATAACATCTGGCTTATATTTGTCTAAAACTGAGATAAAACACTTGAGACTCCCTACCCAAGGTATACATTCTTTAGTCCGTTCGGAATGTATGTATTTGATCGGTTATTTTTTATCATTCGAAAGGTATTGTAATTCCGAGGTTTTTTGTTGTCGTATAGGTAAGTAGTTTCTTAAGTTTGGTTCCAACTATAGAGAAGTCTTATAATTATTGGTAGCTCGAGGATCGAGCTCGTTGCTAAAGCTTAGAAACGTACGAGTGGTCAGTAGCCGCGGCCACTCAGTCGCTGTTTCTCTTAGCAATTAAGAAAATTCCTATTCAAGAATAGTAAGGAGAAGATCTAAACCTAGGGAATCACTGCCTAAATCAAGTAATCCCTAGGAAAACCGCAGCTGAGTGGTCGCGGCTGCTGGCTGGCTTTGTACATGTATCGGCTTTCGAAAGCTCCGGAATTCTTAGGGTACATGTATGTGTGGTGCGGGCTGACACGGTATATATATTCACGAATTTAATAATTCAACTTCATGATTGTGAAAACTGAAGGTACTTTGCAGTAGACCACCTTGTCATGAAGAATTTTGTAATACGATTAATTAATTAATTCATTAATTATTAATTAAATCAATCAAAGAATCAATCAACCAGAGTAGAAAGGACTGTGAAGGGTTTCTACATCTAAGCTCACATATATAACGTACGGAATGATCCAAATTCACTCCGTCTATACGCCTAGACGATGATAATAAAATATGTCATTAGATACTGTAGGTACGATATACTAAGAGCTACATGTATAAGGAAATGAAAGATTAGGCCAAGCATCGGACGTGTTCAGCATGAAGGGCCCGGGGAATGTCCTCTACTTTTATAAAAGAATATATAGTTTAGCTCTGGATTTCTGAAACAAATGGCTTTTTTTGAAAAAAAAGTAATAATAGACCCTATTTACAAGCGCCAAACTCATTCTGGTTTGAGTTGATTTCCCTCAAAAACTATGGTATTGCCCCATCATTAAACAAGCTCATTCCACAAGGCCAGACATTATTCTAAGAAATCTCCATTTCATCGTTTCCAGTACCGCTGTTAGTTCCAGACAACGTAGCTAAACCTTCGTTCCCAATGAACTTCTTTTCGTACTCCTGGAGAAAGGCCACACTTCTTCCCTGATCATAGAAGAGTTTATAGCTTCGCTGAACGTCAGAAACCTCAACAATATTGGATTTTCTTTTTGCTGCGATGAGGCTTGCAGTAGTGATAAGGTGAGAGCCGTAGCGAAGACTTGTTTCTTGTCCGATCTTAGCAAGGAGATTTAGGGCGTCGGCAGCAAGAGTGACCTCTTCTTCTTGGGCTCTGTATGGGAATCAGTAATCCATATATTTCTGCGTCAAATTACGGAAAGACAAACCGGATAGCGATAATCTCCCGTATTTCCTCAGGGCCATAGGGATATGTCGGCATGATCACAACCCTATCAAGGAAATCAATTGGTAGCCCATGTGGACTTTTGTAGTTTGTCCCACGGATCCTCGAGTTCCCTCTGTTACTAGCCATTATGACAATTGGTGCAAGTTCACTTTCCAGTGCGCGGTTGATGTATGAGAAGCACTCAATATCAAGCATGTGTACCTCATCAATAAATAGAACACCCGGCACAATCTCAGCTTTCCCTTCCTCCTTCCATTCGCCGACCTTCGTATTAATCTGGTCTCGCACTTCGCTTCTAATCTCGCCCGTATCACCGGAGAAGAGGGCAAGAAAACCCTGAGTGCGGGAATTAATGACATCAATTTCATGTAATGATACGGTGTGAACCACCTCCTTCCTTGTCTGGATCTCCCCTTCAGGACATTGGGTGAATTTGGTGTCGGGTCCCATAGCATCATAATCCCGGGATCTTGTGAAAGAACGACCCAGCTTAGTGATTTTTCCTGAGGATTTGTCGATACTAATAATATCTCCGGCAATTACTTTTTCCTTACTGAGACTATCGATCATTTTTGTGCCCAGGTCATACATAGTCTCCATATCTTGAGTTTTCATGGTGAGTTTTCCTTGTTTTTGGCCCTGATTACAGACCATAAATGTTAGCTAGAACCCTTGAGACGCACACCTTAGAGGTTAGACCCACCCCTGTAACAGATCTATCGATCTGAATCTCTACAACTTCTCCCTCGATTACTTCACTTTCTTCCTTAATTCGGACTCCAATGCTTTTTCTAAATGCTTGATTGAGAGCTTCTGTCTTTGACATCTCTAGGGAAAAAATCTCAGAACTCGCCAGCATAGTGAATGGGACATCAGGACCCAAGCTCTGCGCCATTGCCATCGCGATCGCTGTTTTCCCCGTACTGTGCCATACTTAATAACAGATAATCAGGGAAATAAAGGGGAATATCACGAATACCTAGGAGGTCCGGCCATTAATACCGCTCGTCCAGCAATCTTTCCTTCTTTCACCATCTGCAGGATAACAGCCGCAGCCTTCCTCGCGCGGGCTTGACCAACAAGCCCTTGGCTGGTAGCGCGTGGTTCAAGTGTATCAGGATCGATTCCAAGACCCCGTATATGTGAATGGGCTGCGATAAGGTTCATGCCTCGGATTTCTTTCGCTTCGCCGACAGTGGTAATTCCAAGGTTCTAGTCACGTTTATTAGCGAGATTTTAATTTCAGAATCGTGGGTGTTTATGTCAAAAACTTACCGCCATATTTGAAGTTAAGCTGCTAAGAAGAGAATTACAAGGTTTTAATGATTGCTGTGAGATGGTGGGAGATGAGGGTGTTGCTCAGGTTTGTGGGAGCTTTAGTCGCGAAACAAATAGAATCACCACGTGATCCTTGGCACCCTAACCGAAGGGAGCCATATGCTAGTATGAATCGCTTAGGCGTATATTTGAGACTGATTATCCATTAGGCGGTTAGTGCAAATCGAAATCGTGACCGAACCAGATATGGTAGCTATGCTCTGATAAACGCAATCCCTGTTTATTCTGTCCTTGAGTTTCTTTTTACACGCTAGAAAGATCCACCTGTTCTACTAGAGAC
This sequence comes from Morchella eximia, assembly GCA_024713935.1. NCBI lineage: Eukaryota > Fungi > Ascomycota > Pezizomycetes > Pezizales > Morchellaceae > Morchella > Morchella eximia. The sequence continues at coordinate 4,111,633 of JAMGZG010000001.1, forward strand.
AGGGAAGTAATTACGTCCAGCCATATCTGGTTCGGTCACGATTTCGACTTGTACTAACCACCTAAGGGATATCCGTGCTGACCTAAGTACTTACGTACTCTACGGGCGCGGGCGTGTTAGGTGAATGACAGGAACGAAATCACAAGACGCCGACGATTGCAGACAAAAAACTATCCCTAACCCTAATACACCTCAACCCTAGGGTACATGACAATTTCAACACATTCTGACACAGGCAGTTATTGTCTAGATGTAAAATAGATAGTTGGCTGAGATCAGGTTTCGCAGCTAGGCGTTGATACCCTTACTTTTCCAAATGAGATGTTTATATTGGAAGCAAGATCCAATATTTTCTTGATAGCAACCTTATAAGAAACATAGCAAAGATCCTACAAGCTATTCTGACGGCTTAAGTTGGACAATGGTTGTCTTCTTGAAGGTTTTATGTACTCATCCTATTAGGCAAGATTTATTTTCTTATGAGCTGTGTAAATGAAACGTGGAAACCTTCCCCTCAGCCACTGAACTGAAATCTTGAGCCTTCGATCCCTTCGATTCCACCAACGGCAGTTCTGGGAGTAACCTAGAGAAGTGAATGTCAGGTCAAAATTATTTGAAGTGGAAGTACGGGGGACTGGTTGTAGGGTAGTTTACGTTTTTACGCCTATACCAGTTCGTGAAGTCCTGAAGGGTGTATCTAATTTTCTTCCAATCCTTTATAGAAACGGCACTATATGCGATGAACAGTATAATTTAGTATGTCTTTGAAAATCATGGGGTGGGGTGCAAATGCGAGAGAATAATGGATAAATACCCTTCAAGCGTTTTCAAGAACTTTTGAGCCTCTGCTGGCGAGATACTTCCAGCAGGTAAAATCTCCAAAGTTTGTTTCATCCATTGTAGCCACGGCTCAGGACAGAGCTCCACAAGTGCCAATAAGACACCTGAAGAATCCGGCACACAGTCTCTTGGGAAAGAATACATCAAGCCACTTAGAATCTTTTGTGTAATAGCCTCCCCCTTAGTTAGGGCCATAGCTTTGATTGCCTCTTGGACAGCCGCTGGATTATCCGGATACGCACTGGTTGGAGGTGAGGAGCGACCATAAGCTAGAACGTCTCGGAGAAATTGAAGCACCGCATTGAGAGGGTCAACCGATTGTAACTCTAACGATGCAAGCGAGGCCTCAAAGATTGGTTGAAGAAGAGAGGAGCGTATTAGTTTGTAGGGATGGAACATAACACCATCTACAAGTAATCGAAAGAAATCCTCAATAACTAAAGAGGTTTAGCAAATCAAATGAATCAAATGGATTATACTCTAGACTAGGAAGAACAAACCATCTGGAATTTCCGTAGGCGATACCCTATTCAGTAATCGGAACATGGTTAAGCATTGGTGTTCCAAAAATTGATAAATTGAGTTCCTTGTTGCTTCATCAACAAATTCTTCATCCGCGAACTCTCTAATAACCGCCCCAGTAACCCATAAGAAACACCCCTGATTAGATTTCTCAAAACAGGCCACCAATTTGGTAGCCATTAAAGGCAGGAGTGGTAACATATCAGTTCGGTAACTGATGAGCATGCTCCGGAAGCACCGTGAGACACGCTCACAAATTGGCAGGAACTCAACAAAGTTCTCGAGAATTGTTGCTAGGATTGGGAACACTTCAGACCAGAAGCGGATCATGGGGTTTGCTTGACCCTTTGGAACATGGGGATGAACAACTTGGACGAATATTGATAGAAGCTGAATATGATCTGTTTTCATTAGAAGTTGCCATACATTTTGGGGGGACAGTAGATTGGAGTAATTCATACCCGCCAGCTCGCATTTACCCTTCTCATCGTTGGCACTATTTGCCTTGTCCATAAGTCTCTTTGCAATTGGCTCGCAAAAGAGTCTCAGTGCTTCATAAATCTTGTCCAGAGGCTGAGCAGCAACAACATGAGCAACCCCATCAGTAACCTCGTATAAGCTTTGTAGCGGAAGGTCACCAGCAACATGTTCGTAGAATTGGTGCAGTTGTCCGACATGGCCAACTAGCAATTTTCCACAATCCTGGCAAAAGAATTTCAACGCCATAGCTGCCGCTCTCTCAACTTCTTTGGAATTGTGTTTAAAGCCATTGGTGATATAGTTAAGTTGTAGCTCTAAATAATCGGGGTGTTTTGAAGTCCATTCGGTATATCTTCCTAGGACAAGAGTAGCTGCAAATCGTACCTTCTCGTGCTCAGGCAATTGTACCAAGGATGCCATAATTTGAGGCAAGACTTGATCCTCATCCGCTGGAACCATCCTTCCCATTGCCCGTAGACTGAACAATGGTGCTTCCAAGTCTTGCCAATTTGGGACCCGGCCATTGACGAGTTTCTGGCCATTCGCGGAATATTGTTGCATCCACTGTTGAACAAGAGCAAAGGCCTTCCCTAAGCACTCCGTTGACCCGATAACCTCACAGCAATCCTTCAAGACATCACCCATCGAGTGCCTAAATTCTCGGAACTTTTCCTCGGATTCCCTATCACCATCAAAGGGGTCCTCCTCACTGCCCTTTGGGTAATGAAGGTGCAATACCATAATATCCACAAGTCCAGCAAAGATGTCCGCCAGTTGCGCCCGGGCTTCAATGTATTTCTCTAGGACCAGGTAATTTTTTAACTCATACCAGAAATTGAAGGTTAGTGAGATAACTTCACGGTCAGAGTCTCTTGCTGCACATTCAGCAATGGCCTCGACCAATCCGCGAAATTCCAATGGTAGGCGGGAAATCAAAACAACCCAAGCTTCCCCTGCCTCAGAGAACAGTCTGGTGTATCCTCTAAACTTTTCCATATCTTCCTCTTGAACAGATTCACCGATTTTTGATCGTAAGGCTAGGACACGTGGGTACAAAGCCTGTATAACGTCATGCGACTCGTCCACTTCACGAGTTTCCCTAAACATGTTGCAAAGGCATTCGACAGCTGAATCAAGGGCGTCATCTGAAGAAAGGCCAGAGATGACCACATCAACAAGAGGTGTCTTGACAATATCGCTCATAGGAATTTCACGAAGCCACGAATTCAAGCATGAGATAAGAGCAGGACTCGGGGGGATATTGGCTACACCGGTTTCAATGGTCAAAAGTCAGATCCTAAATTGCAAACCGCAAAATCGCCGGGAAAAAAATCAATAGATCGATAAGTACCTGTAGACTGAGAATACTGGACTAAAAGGGTCAAAACCCTCGTAGCATTATCTGTGAGTAACTCTTGAGAGCGAGTTGTGAGTTCTTCCTCCTATATGGTTTAGTCAGAAAGTAGCAATATCGATGTATATATAGAATATTAATGTCAATACATACCGTCAACGCAACTTTTCTTCCTTCTGTGACTTCTTCTGGCAGAACACGCAGAAATTCCAGCAAACAGACACTGCTCTCCACATCATTTCCCAATGTCCTCACAACCAGTTCTATCACATCCTTCCATTCAAGCATCTGTAGGGCCAAACCAGCGAGGCAGACACATAATTGCGTTCGGATCGGCCGAGAGCCTTTACGATAGCTCATGAGAAGGCTCAATAGAGAATCCCGCAGAGGGACTAAAGATTCTCGAGGTAGCTGGTGGATATCATAGGTAATCTTGGCCTTTGTCAGCAGGCGCTCCAGTTGCTACGGCGAACAAGAAATGACCAAACCTTTCCCTTCAATGTGGTTGCGGCAAAAAGTTTCGCTTCCACGGCAGCATTCTCGGACTGCAGGATTAAATGGGCAGTTGTCCACGCCTCGGGCTGTAAATATCGGGATTCCAGTCAGCGCCTTCCCACCTCCGGTCCTGTACCTCTGTTGCAGGGTTACCCCGCATCCCCCGTGACGAACCCCGCCATCATCCAGCTGAGCCTCAAAGCAGACGAAAAGCCATCTGCAGCTCCATCTCCCCATCTCTTTCTCTCCACCGACTAAAAAGCAAGAATATCCGAATAAAGACCAACCGATTTCTGAAACTGTTCCAGGAACTGTGTAGCTTGGTACTTCTGTTCCCTTTCGACGTTGCCTTGCATTGTGGCTAGGGCAGCAAGCACGGGCGCAAATTGAGGGTCGGCGGTGGGGCCATTTGAGAAAGCCATAATAAGGATTCTGGTTGAACCAAAAGAGCGAAAGGTTTAGAGATGAAAAGAGAGTGGTATGGTTTGAGAACTCCTCTGAGATAATTGATATTAAAAGACCTTATGGAGTGATGTTGGTGTTGGTGGGGTTGAGGAGGATCGAAGAAGAGCAGAGCACACCTTGTTTCTGAGCTTTGATCACAATTTTGGGGGCTGTTCTGCCGCAACGGACATACAATTCCATTGTCTGCCGAGTGCCGGCTACAACGCAACAAAGGTCTTGTTATCAAAGTTACATGTAGGTACTGTGTAGATGATAATGTATGTAGATACATGTAAATAAGGTACATGTTTCTTTTAAACGAAACTTTCAATTTACAGGAGGGTTGCGGAACGATGAGCCCTGGCTGAAGCAGAGAACTCCCAGACTACAGTGTGCACGGCGCTATGAAAATACAACTATATCTATATACCGCTAACATGATTGATGTTTTTATCTTCGTAAAAGCTTCCCTTCTCCTGAGATGATAATATCCATCGGCCAATCGCTCAGGTCTACAGGTACAGTCCCATCTTCGAAGATTTGTTCTTTTAAAGCCAAAGCAACTATACACAAGTTGTTTATGTCAACTTCTCAATCAATGAAACCTCACCTAGAGCATAATATCATACCTAGGATAGGCATTCTCATTTTGCCCTCAGCGCCTCTAGAGTCTACCAACTGTTTATATCGTGCTAGGAAGTAGTCGTAATAGCCTTTACCGTGTCCCAATCTCCTAAACCCTTCATCAAACGCAACCCCTGGCATCACAATTAAGTCCAGTCCTTCATGGTCTAAACAATTACTTCTCCCGGGAACGGAATGCTCCAGAATGGTAGGGATGCCCCATGAATCGGGCTCCAATGATTCATAGTCGGCTTGAGAGAACAGTGAGAGCATATCCATCAAATTCGGAGGTGATGGCACAGAGGCGGGGTCGACCATGCCCAGGGATGATTTAGACTGCCTATGAATATAAGGCACATGTACCATCTTTTCTTGATAAAGTGTGAATGATTTATAGTAACCAGCGAGGGGGGTTGAGGAAGAGTAGCTATTTTCTACCTTGGATCAGTGCATCTTCAACAATGCAGGATGTATCGACTTCCTTCATTGGCATTGAGAGAAAAATACTAATGCGCCTCGAGGATTGGTATTCAGGGAGGGATAGTAGTGTGTTGACACATATCTGGGCTATGAAATTTTAGAGATCCTCCTTAGAATCGTAAGAGAGACGGGGACGATATCGGGGGTTCATACATTGAGAAAGAATAATCTCGGCGGGGAGAGACAAGATAGTTTTCTTCACAGAAGATCTGAGCTGCCGTTTGGCAGTAGTGATTACAGATCTAGTTGTCATTTGTTGTTCGGTAGACTTTCAGTAGCAGGTACAGACAGGAAGTATCAAGGAAGACCCCAACGAAAACATTTAAAAAGCGTATGTTGCACAAATTGTAGATTGCAATTTTCTTCAGATCAGATTAAAGGGATTTAAATAAGTATCTAGCACTTTTTAAACGCACGTACTTCTTAGTTGCCTCTAAACTGCATATATCAAGACCAGCATCTTAAAACGAACCCCCAAAAGTTCAGCAAATGCATTGAAACTTTAGAGCGATCTGTGGCTTTTATGGCATCGGTATAGCGAGGCGCGATGGTAGCCCCTGAGGTGGCCCGTGCGCGTCCCGAAGCGGAAGCGCAATACCAAAGTACCTACCAGTTCTCGCCATCTTTATCACTAAGCTCCTTCAATACTCAACCGTCAAAGTTTTAGGCCAGCAGCACGCCTACAAATACGAGTATCTCCTACTGGCAACCGGAGCAAGCACCTCTCAGCAGGAACCTATCAGTTGATTATATTACCAGGAGGAAACATCACATCCATAAAAATATGCTGTTCCCCTCAGCATTCTCTTTTGCGCTCTCGCTTGCCTGTTTCGCTCCGTTCACGAACGCTCTCAATAATGTGACGTCCCTGACGGGAACTTGGTCATCTAAGTCAAATACTGTATTCACGGGACCTGTAAGCTCTAACTGGAAAAGCCGTCCGCCCAAAGCTTAGAGTGCCTTTGCTCGAGTTTCTCATTCAGCTCACGTGCATGTACCCTCACGCACTTGTATCCTTAAGTGCACATGTAGCGAGTTACAGACTGAGGCTCTAAGCAGCATTTTGTGATCTTATGCTAATACCCTAGATAGGATTTCTATGATCCAGTTACAGAGGACATGAAAGAGCCTCGTTTGACAGGCACATCGTTTTCTTTCACAGATGATGGCTACTTTGAAGAGGCAATATACTTAGCTGTCGCAAATCGTCAGTTTCGAACACCATTCACCGTCTAGAACCATTCTAACAGATTTATAGCCACACATCCTTCTTGTACCCAGGCCATTATGCAATGGCAGCATGGGAAATATGATATCGCTTCGGATGGCTCTTTGACCCTTACGCCGATAAAGGTCGACGGGCGACAACTTCTATCAGATCCGTGTAAATACACGAATTCCATATACACCAGGTACAATGCTACTGAAATTTATAAGGTAATAGTATGATGTCCCGTAGTATTTTCAATCCGCTGACACGTTCTAGAGCTGGGAGATTGTACTTGATGAATATCGTGGAATGCACCGCCTAAATCTTTTCAGGTTTGACGGCTCTCCAATGAACCCACTGTATGTTTCACTACGTCTATTATCATATTAAATTTACTAATTATTCTCTGTAGCTATCTTGCGTACCGTCCACCTCAAATGTTACCAACTCAAACGCTGAACCCTACGTCTTCAGCCGCCCCGAAAGCGACCGCGGCCTCAAAGATGAAGCTGAGGCGATCTCTACCACCTAACCTAAAGAGTGCAGAACATATTAATGCGGATAGATGGTGGTGGATTGGCGTTGCCTTGACCAGTATGGGGCTGCTCGGATATTTCTGTGTCTAATATGTTTGGTGTTTTTCATGACAACTTGAGGGGCGCGGTTCAGTAAATTGGGTTAGATCGGACAGTGATTGATTCTGCAGGTACAGCGTTGGAGACTTTCCACCACAAATGATAGACAGTATACCTTTCCTACTATTCCTTGGTGTTTACTATGCATGTATGTGAGGGCGCACCTTCAATTTCCCGTTGCCTTTTCCTCTTAAATCACTTAAATCTTTTTGCTCTAGCGGGACCGCCGAGGTCCCTTTCTTCATGGGGCGAGGAGTTTTAACTGTGCAGGAGGGAATTCTCACTTGGACAAACAGACTGAGTACTTGTGGTTGACATAGGCCGGAACAGCCCACAAGTCCACGGGGAACGACTTGGTAAGTTCGGGGGATTTGTAAACTGGGGAACGCAATGATAGAAGTCTACATATATATATATACAGTACCAAAAACGGGCTATTACAAAACCACATGGGATCAAATTCAGTAATTTTGCTATAGCTAGACTTATGTAATGCGCATTCAATAAACGAAAATATTTACCTCACAACGAGTAGTACTGTCCTCTCACCACATTCCAAACAATTCACATTGAACAACACTGCTACTTTGCTCAAAGCCGCCGTTTGGTAAATTGTTGAATTGGGAGGAGTGCTGTGTTGATAAAAGTACTGTAAGCAAGCCTTTGTAATAAGACTGTCAACTGTCTTCCATAGGCTAAAGATATAATATCTGCCTGCCGTCTTACTACCGTGAGAATACAGCTTAGTTATCAATATCTTTATTGAAATGATTTATTGATTTATTAATTTATCATTCATACAACTTGCATCCAAATGTGGGTATCGCATATAAATAAAGAAAACTCATAAGCCTCGAGAACAAATTATATGAAAGTAAAAAGAAATAAGAAATGCAAACGGCATATCGAACATCAACAAAAAATATATTTCACCAAAACGAATACCAGATCCGTATATATATAGCAATATTTTGTCTTTTGGATCAGTAATTTCTGCGCATATTTGTCCAATTTTGCCTGCTCGTTCTTGACTACGAAACAATATCATTTCAGAAATGCAGTTATGAAACTGACTTACATGAACGAATGAGACAACGCGGGGGTTGTGAGGAAGGAGACAATAGCGGTTAAACTATTAAGTAAATCAGCACGACGAGGCTGGAAATGTATGAGGGCATTATAAAGTCATTACAAATGTCACTCTTCGTAGCGTTCATTAAAAAGTCAGAATGTTTGATAAGGATTTGGTAAGGATTTGGTTCCAGCGAACTTCCATTATTTAATGAGCAGCAGTCTTAGTTAAGGTAAAAAGCGCGGGATAATAGCGGTTTCTTCTTAACCGTCGACAGGTGAAAACGAGGGTAAGTGGCCTCTACATATTGGTATTGAAGGTGTGATCCTGAGTAAGGAATCCTCTGATTCAAAAGCTATTTCTTGGATAAAAAGTAAAGTAGAAACAGAAGAACGAGGCAGCCAAAATAGGAAGGTGACTCGGCTGGAATTCTGATCATGTGGCGATCCAAGCCTCTGATATGGTAGAGGATATCTTCTAGCGTGAAGTGATCCGGTCGGTATTTTGATCTCTTTGAGGGGCTTTTCTTGGAGTTCTTGAACAGCTAAAAAAAAAATCATTTTGAATAAAAATAATCACGGGCGTCAAGCCAGGGCAACAATTTGACCCCGGTAAATCTTTGGGGATTGAGGGTGCGGCCACACTAAAAACTAACTATGGCGAATCGATTGAATAAGCAATTATTATGCAATTTGTTTCATTTAGTTCTTAGAATCAGAAAATTTCTTGGCAGATTGTGTGATTTGATTCGGATAGCAGATACTCCGAGGTGTGGTAGCAATACTCCTAACTCCGCCCAGTAGGAAATAGTCACTGTCTTGCATTATTAACAATTAATTAGAAACAAAGAAGCACGAATAAAGTCTGGGATTTCTATAAAGGCACGGTGTAGCCTGGTTGGCCTCTCATCATCTATTGAAGGCACTTAAAATTACTTAAGTTCTAGGCTAGCGATCGAACAAATAAAGCTCTATCTTTCATAGAAACGAGTCATAATAATTCCTTTGTCATTTTATCTTTTCTACGATCGAAGTCGCGGTCATGTAATGTCATAAGATTCTGAGTAAAATTATAAAATTCTTCATTTAAAAAAGCGTCTAGAAATCTCTCAGAATCCATCAGAGAAATAAATTAGTATATTTTTGCAAGCCAGGACCGGGAAGTTTGGAGACTTACTCTCTATGATAATTCCACGTTCATTCCAAAGGGTTTTAGCTCCCAAATTAGCTCCGAAGGTTATAGTCTTGGATTAAACTTCTAAAAATCCGTCATGCATTAAATCATAGAGGCGTCCACCGTCGTATATTTCCTGAGGTTGTAGTCGAGTATTTCTCTAAATCGGTAGAAAGTAAGGGGAGGATAAGCGCTTCCTCGATTCTAGGAATTTCAAGATAAATTTCTTTATTTTGGTAATCTACTCTTACCGTAAAATTTCTCTCTGCGTGATCCTCTGCTGCGTCCAAATTACATTGATTGATAGAAATCTCGGTCAGAATCAATTCCACTGGCCTCTCTTCATTTTGTTCTTGAAAAACTTTCCTGAACAACAGACCTATCTCCCAGCTGGCAGTAGGAATATGGACGGCGGAAATCTTCTCTAGTCAAGCGAGGTACATGCTTGAAGTGATCATCGAAGATAGAAGACTACAGGCCACGAATAACGGCACGCCTATCGAAGCGTTAGAAAATGGGAATAGAAGTAACTAAAGTCAATAAGGATCTGTACGTCTTCGGTGATTTTTGGGATGGCAATTTCTACGAATGCTTATTTCGCAGTATAACATGCTGCTATCATATACGGCACTCCGGTCAGCGATTACTAGTGAAGCTGAATGTCCAAATCTCATCTAGCGATGAGATTGATGGATGGAAGATAGGCACGCTTCCACAATTAAGGAATTGACGGCAACGAACGAAGACAGAAACAAGATAAAGAGGAACATTACTGTCAGAGAAAAACATATGACTGGTGATGGGTAAAGAAGATATGACTCGTTTGAGGAGAGAACATATGGGAGAAAGGAAGCCTCTTTCTCTTGGCAACCGGTTTATAAGTGAACCTCTATCGTAGTTCTCCTATAAGCATTCTTCTACGCGTTAGAATCAGCGGGTTGAAGCGAGCGTAAATCTTAGCGAGTCAATAAAAGGTCATGGGGCCGGAATAAGCAGACGAAGTCGGCATAAGGATCAAGCTCCTTGATGTGTATGAGCGCTATAAAATTTATTCTGGAGAACAGAAGGACAACCAATCTTAGGAAAGGCGAAGCGAACCCTGGAAGGAGTTCTGCTCACTAAGCGTCCGGCCTTTGGTAGCGATAACTCCATAACCGATGTCAGGAAAATATCGTTAATAGCGACAGAAATAATCTGGCGGTCTTTCCGGAGCAATGGAAGGTCAATTATAAAACGTTTTGAAAAATAACCGGGCGTCGAACCGCGGAAGCCTCTGTTTATTCGGAGGCATCTTTGAGGCGGAGAAGTCTGCTAAAATTATAAAGCAAAACGATTTGAATAAATAGGCTGATCTATTGAAAAGCATTATTAGAATAAGCGACATGTCTGATCGGCCGATCCCATTGATTCGTGGGGCTGGCCGAGAACTGGCGGATTCTTGCGATTTGGCTCGGATGGAAGTTCGCCGAGGTGGGGGTTCTTCTCTCTCACTCGGAGGATAGAGACGAGATAGAGAGATCTTGTGAAGCGATGGCGAGGCCAAAATCGTGAGCATCTCTATCTCTGAGATAGAGGCGAGATAGATAGAGATCTTGTGAAGCGATGGCGAGGCCAAACTCGTGAGCATCTCTATCACTCTGAAGATAGAGGCAGAGATAGATAGAGATCTTGTGAAGCGATGGCGAGGCCAAAGCTCAGTGACATCTCCTATCTCTGAGATAGAGCAGAGATAGATAGAGATCTTGTGAGCGATGGCGAGAAGGCTCGTGAGCATCTCTATCTCTCTGAGATAGAGAGCAGAGATAGATAGAGATCTTGTGAAGCGATGGCGAGACCAGGCTCGTGAGCGTCTCACTATCCTCTGAGATAGAGGCAGAGATAGATAGAGATCTTGCTTGAGAGGCGATGGCGAGCCAAAGGCTCGTGAGCATCTCTATCACTCTCTGAGATAGAGGCAGAGATAGATAGAGATCTTGTGAGCGATGGCGAGGCCAGGCTCGTGAGCATCTCTATCTCTCTGAAGATAGAGAGAGATAGATGAGATCTTGTGAGCGATGGCGAGAATAAAATTTCGTGAGCATCTCACTCCTCTCTGAGAGATAGAGGCGGAGATAGAGAGATCTTGGCGAGAAGCGATGGCCGAGGCTCGTGAGCATCTCACTATCACTCTGAGATAGAGACAGAGATAGAAAGGGATCTTGTGAAGCTATGGCGAGGCCAAGAACATGACATCTTATCTCTACTGTTGATAGAGAGAGGTCTTGTAGTATGGCGAGGCCTGAAACATGGCGAGCATTCTCACTTCTGGGATATAGAGAGCATTGGGTCTTTCTTAGCGAAGGAATCATTAAAGTTATTAAGTTCTTAGACTTAATTGTTTACCAAAGAAAACTCTATTCTTCAAGAACTCTCTACTGAGTTTGTTTATTCTCTATTACACTTCTATCAAACATTGAGTCATGGTCGTTTTCATCGTGAAAGACCCTCATAGATATAACTTTAAGCTCCTCGCTTAAAGAACCCATCTAGGAACCTCTCCCAAACCTATCTGAGAAAACAAATTATTCCTTTTTCACTAAGTACCAAGATGAGTGAGACTTACTCTCCACGATAATTCCACGCTCATTTCAGCCATTATAGCTCCCAAGTTAGCTCGAGGGTTATAGCGCCCAGATTCGCTTCTAAAAATCCTAATCGCCCATTTATCATAGGCCCCATTCACCGCCGTGACACCACCAGCTGAGGTCGGCGCGTGACCACGCCAGAGGAGAAGTGAGGATAGCTACCCTCCGCCATTCCACCAAAACTCAAAATAGATCCTGAGCCCACTCTGCCTTGCCACCATCTCCTCGCTTCGATCCTCCACAGATCCATTCCGCTCCTCGACGGATCACGCGAAATCTCAGCCCGCATCCATTCCATCTGAGCCTGCCTCCAGTCTATTTGCCCGAGAGCTTCGAACAATAGACCTATCTTCCGGCTGAAAGAAGCGATAAGGACGGCGGAAATCGCCTCTGCCGTTTTAATCTGATTGAAGGCCATCAGCGAAGACCTGCATCCACGAACGCCCGCCTATTGAAGCGTTAGGAAAGGGAAAGGAAGTAACCAAAGTTAACGAGATACACCAACCTTTCGGGTCCTTTTGGTCCCTTTTTTTTTACGTTATCCTCTCAGATAAACGGTACTGACCGACCAACTTCCGGAGGTCAAGAACGATTATGCAAGTTATCGATCTAGTTTTCTCCCCGAGATCGATTAAAAGAAGATAAGATGATCCCACAATTAAGGAATTGATGAATGCAGACAGGAATAAGACAAGAAGAAAGATAACGCTTTAAAAAAAAAAAAAAAAATATACGACAGTGATGAAAGTTAAGATCGGACTGCTCAAGAAGAAATGATGAAGAAGGAGTCCTATTCTCTCGACATAATTCCGCTTTTATATAACTCCTATTATGGTTCGATATAAGTTACACCAGATGTAATCCAACCCGAGTTCAACCCAAACGCGTTTAGCCAACCGAATAATCAAGTTACTACCAGATGGAATCCAACCCGAGTTCGAACCCAAACGTTAGTCAACCGAACTGGTTATAAGAACGGATATGGCGAAGAAGTTTCATCATAAGTGACACTTTCTTTAAGCCGCAGCAGCGATCTCGCGAATAGAAAATTTCTACCAATGGAGATAAATTTACGGTCAACGGACTACACTCCTTAAGATAAGCTCGAAGTAGCAGGGAAAGCAAACCTGATGAGAAGGCTCCGTTAAATCGAAAGATTCCGCACTCCGCGTCCCCAGAGAAGGAGAACAAGAGAAGAGAAAGAGAACAAAACCATCTAGTGAACCTCAATTCTTTAAACTGAGCATTTGCCCTATCTTTCCAAAATGAGACAATCGATATTCTCTACCCCGAATGGACGAGTTGAAGGAATAGGAAGGCCAAAAACCCTCGCCAAAATCGATCTATGAACGATTCCACCTCTTCTATACGGTGCGAGGAAGACGGTTTTTCAATTAGACACAGGCTGTATGAAGTACACGATTTTGGTTGCAGAGATAATACACCATTAATTCAACGACGACTCATAGAGAAAGTTCCTACTTGATAACAGACACGCGAAGCTCGACTCGCTATGTCGCCACCGACGACGCCTGAAGCAGATACGCTGAGATGAACAGCCTCGATCTCACTCGCCTCGCTAAATCGACATTACGGTTTACGCTAATTTTGCAGATCCCGAGATACCTTAAACTATGTGATACACATTTCTACTAGAAAGAAATACCGAAAGACCGGTAGAAAGACTATTCAGCAACATTTAAAAATCCGCTTCCACGATCGTAGTTCTAAAGTACGACGCTACCCGATAAAGATAACCACGCCCCTGGAGGAGGTGAAAGCAATCAAAAGAGCAACTTCGCTTGACTTCAAACAGATACCGCCACGAAACTACGCCAAGGAGATATCTTATCACGGCGTTGACTACGCCTGAGAGGGGGTAAGGCTTATCAGCATCCCAAATTCGCCTTATGTTCTGACAATCTCAGAATGGCTCAGTCCAAGACCTATTCTGACGATTGATTCAAGCATTTAAGAAGATCCAGAAGATTTTCCTTGAAAGAGCTTCTCGACTACAACCAACGGCTAATAGACTTGAGACCTTACCCCAAGAGACGGAAACCGCCCATAAGGAAAGATTTAATGCCTCAAGACTGTTCCTTTGGCCAAAAAAGTGATAACGATATGGAAGAATACATGCGAGTTGCGATACACGTCAAAAGGCGTAAAAGGGCCAAGATATAGAGTGATGGAACGCTATAACTCTTAGAGTTTCCCAACACTCGTAGTTCCATCCCCATAGACTATACCCCAAAGCAACTATTAACTTGCACCTATTCCCATCCGACATATACGATCATCTGCCACCCGGCGAAATCCTTTACGATCGAAAGATCCAAATTCGGAGAAGTTCTGGATTTATTGAGGAAGGTTTCTCAACCTCCAGCCGACAGATGACGTTTTAAACTAAAGGGCAAATCGGAGAGAGTCAATCAAACGCTGAAAGAATATCTCGAAACTTGCTGCTATCAACAGTAACGATCGAAGAGTTTTCCCGATTACGTATCATGGCTGTAATACGGCAACATGGGCTAAACCACGACGACGGGCGCAGAAGTGGATGATCAGTAAGATACTAAGTTTCCGTTGAAAACCGAGAATGAGATAACGTCTGATCGACGCAATATCATAACTAAGTCGACCGCCGTTCAAACGCCCTCCTCAACGAACATTCTACAAGTTATCCTCCATATATCTTTGTGCGCGATATCGAACCTAGCGACTAACGCCAAGTTTTCTCCTGACTTTAGCTCAAGGAGAATACGCTACATTCTCGCCGATTTAAATTAAACCGGCCAAGCAGAGGGGCCAGAAATTTCGCAGACTATCGGATTATCTGGGTATCGCTCAGAAGTCTCCTGACCCGCACGAACATACTGCAAGATGGCAAACGAGTGACTTCAAGGAATCTCATCAAAATCACCTCAAGACTTCGGACGCATCAAAACTCTAAGAATCCTCAAACACGGCCCGAAAGAAATTTCAGATCCCAGCGAAATACACGTAACAAAGTCACTCTCCTGTACCAGGTTTTATCGGTCCCACAGAGGTCCAATACCGCTTTTCCCCGACGACAACGCAGGATACTATAGGAACAGAAGATGAGATCCTCTCATGCTGTTTAATCAGCTTTTCGCTTGAGAAAATAGAGATAAATACAGAGTTTACGGACTATATAATCGGCTGCTATATGAAAGATAGACGGGCCCCTAACATGCCGGTAGCTACAGTAGAAGCCAGCACAATGACGCCAAGCGCCTAAGAAGGATTAGCTACTGTCGAAAGAATTCACCGCTCACAAGACCAGGAGAGAATCTATCCACGGAAGAATGACCGACGGTTTACGCCGCCAATGGACAGAAGACCGGCCAGAGGAGGACTCTGAGTCTGATTCTCTATACCCTCCGAAGATTAAGTCCGCCGATATGACAGTGAAACGCCCGGAAGTCTACAGTAAACAACAAATTTACAAAGAACGATTGAGCTGACATCCGAAATGAAGACTCATTCATGCAGGCCCCCATGCGTGGCAACCAGGCTGTGCGCACATCAAGGCTCGACTTGGTGGTAGCCTCAGCTTAATCCTCCGCTAACGCCAGAGAAGTCGTAGCGGAAGAGTTTCTCCGCCATTATGCAAAGACCGCCGAACTTAAGAAGAGAAAGAGAGAATCGTTTCGAAAGATATAGGCGCCAGGCTCGCTCCCACCAACTATCCTGTTTCTCGATTTTTTCTGTACGCAAAATACTACCAGACCCATAACCCTAATTTTAACTCGGCATTTGAAGCATCGAGAGGAAGAATGTAATGTAGCCCACTATAAAGTCACATATAACAGAATGACAACAATGCTGTAAGAGAACCCCTGGTGAAAGTTACTCCCAAGTAGCCCAGCCTTTGAGGCGCTGATAACTCCGCAAGAACCGACGTCCGAAAATACGCTAAGAAGACGACAGAATGATCCTACGCGCCCGGAGAATGAAGGCCCAATTCCAAAACACGCTTTTGGACCCCAAAATAACCCCCGAGCTGCCGAATCACGGAAGCCTCCTGCTTTCGCCTCCCGGAAAGATCTTTGAGGCGGAGAAATAAGAACCCTGCCTTTAACAAAGAAAAGCTTCGATTTGAATAAATAGACCCAAGCCTATTGAAAACATTATTAGAATAAGCCGACCGCCATACACGGCCGATCCCGCTTAGTTCAGAGGACTCGACCGAGCCGGATTACATGGATTCGGATTTGACTCCTGGATGGAAGTTCCTCCGAGGTGCACATCCGCCTCCCTGGAGGATAGAGACAGAGATAGAGAGATGCGCACAGGCACGGCAGACTAAAGCTCAAACATCTCCTATCCCCACAGAGATAGAGACAGAGATAGATAGAGATGCCACAGGATGGCAGACCAAAGCTCAAATAACATCTCCTATCCTCTACAGAGATAGAGACAGAGATAGATAGAGACACAGGTCGACCACATGGCATCAAAGCTCAATGAACATCTCCCATCCTCACAGAGATAGAGACAGAGATAGATAGAGACGCCAGAAGCGATGGCGGCATCAAAGCTCACGAACATCTCCCATCCTCTACAGAGATAGAGACAGAGATAGATAGAGACAGGTAGAAGCCACGGCGCAGACCAAAGCTCAAATGAACATCTCCCATCCCTCTACAGAGATAGAGACAGAGATAGAGACACAGGCTGCCTATGCAGACCAAAGCTCAAATTAACATCTCCTATCCTCTACAGTAGATAGAGAGACCAAAGCTCAAATAACATCTCCTATCCTCTACAGAGATAGAGACAGAGATAGATAGAGACGCTGGTCGATGCAGACTAAAGTTCAAATAACATCTCCTATCCTCTACAGAGATAGAGACGGAGATAGAGAGAGACGCTGCCAGGCTTATGGCATGCAGACCAAAGCTCAACATCTCCTATCCTCTACAGAGATAGAGACAGAGATAGAAAGGATGCTGCAGGTTTGCCATGGCACCAAGCTAATGAACATCTTCTATCCTCACGCCGATAGAGAGAGAGCTACAGTGTTTCATGGCAGACCTAAGCTCAATGAACATTACCTACCTTCTAGGCAATGGACATAGAGGAACACGGCCTTTACTAAATAAGGAATCCCTTTAAAGTTATTAAGTTCTTAGACTTAATTGTTTACCAAAGAAAACTCTATTCTTCAAGAACTCTCATCGATTGAGTTTGTTTATTCTCTATTACACTTATCAAACATTGAGTCAAGGTCGGTTTCTATCGTGAGCACCTCACATAAGATAACTTTAGTTCTCCTCGCTAAAAGTTAACCCATCTTGCGAACCTCTCCCAAACCTATCTGAGAAAACAAATTAGTGTCCTTTTTCAGCTAGTCAAAGATGAGTGGAGACTTACTCTCCATGATAATTCACGTTCATTTCAAAGGGTTATAGCTCCCAAGTTAGCTCTGAGGGTTATAAGCGCCCAGATTAACTTCTAAAAAATCCGAATCGCCCCATTTATCATAGAATTCATTCGTCAGGACCAGCCCCAGCTGAATTAAAGTCGGGCGTGGACCACGTCGGTAGGGAAGCAAGGGAGGATAGCTGGCCCTCCGCTCATTCCACCAAAAACTCAAAATAAGCGTCATCCTGAGCCACTCTCTGCCTTGCCACCATCTCCTCTGCTTGATCCTCCGCTGCGTCCATTCCGTTCGATGGATCGCGAAATCTCAAGCCGTCCATTCCATCTGAGCCTGCCTCTCCAGTCTATTGCCGGGCGTGCCTGAACAATAGACCTATCTTCCGGCTGGGAGTAAGGATAGGGACGGCGGAAATCGTCTCTGGTCAGCGGGAATCTGATTGAAGTGGCCATCAAGGTAGAAGACTTCCAGACCACGAGGAGCAGCCTATTGAGCGTTAGGAAAGGGAAGGAAATGTAACCAAAGTTAATGAGGATACACCAACCTTTCGGTCCTTTTGGTCCCTTTTGGTCGACAAACTTTCGTGTTATCCTCTGGTATAAGCGGTACCTTGACCTATCGATCTAGTTTTTCTCAGGAGATCGATTAAAAGAAGATAGGCATGATCCCACAATTAAGGAATTGATGGTGATGAACAGAGACAGGAATAAGATGAAGAAGAGCATAACTGTCGAAAAAAAAAAAAAAAAATATATGATTAGGGATGGGTAAAGAAGATCGGACTCGTTCGAAGAAGAAATGTATGGGAAGAAGGGAGTCCTATTCTCCTCGACAGCGACTTTTATAGGCGAACTCTATTATGGTTAGGATATAGCGTTGCTACCCGTATGGGGAATCCGGAGTTGACAAGCGTTAGCGAGTCAGCAAGAATAAGCGTTGCTACCGTATGGGGAATCAACGGAGTTGAACCCAAGCGTTAAGCGAGTCAACGAACTGGTTATAGAGCGGGATATGAGGAAGAAAGCCATCATAAGGGATTCATTCTTTAAGGTCTGCGGTGTGATCTCTGCGGGGAATAGGAAAATTTCTCGACCAGCGGAGATAAATTCTGGTGGGTCAACGGACTACACTCCTTAGGGGCATAAGCTCGAGTAGCCGTGTAATTTGGAACAAACCCGTGAGAAGGAACAAGATTAAGCGGGGCGTTCAGACTCAGAAGGAAGGAGAAACGAGAGGAAGAAAGAGGAAACAAACCATCTGAGAAACTCGCCGGTCTTCTGGCCAGGCATCTTGCCCTATCTTTCCAAAATGAGACAATCGATATTCTCTACCCGAATGGGCCGAGTTGAAGGAAGGCGGTAGGAAGAGTAAAAAAACCCTTGCCAAAATCGATCTCCCAAGGAATGGATTCCACCTCTTCTATATGAAAAGGAGGCGAGTGGAAGGCGGTTTTTGAATTAGACACAGGCTGTATAGTCTGTGATTTTGCCGTTTGGGTGGTATATCTGTAATTAATTCAATAGCCGGGACTCATGGCGCAGTTGGTAAAGTTCTCTTTGATAGCGTGTATGGTGAGTTCGACCCTATTGCGATGCGCCACCCGGCAACGCTCTGAAGCGTATCGTGGAGATGAACAGCCTCGATCTCACTCGCTCCTTGCCAAATTGGACATTACGGTTTCGTCGATTTTGGCGTCACGAGATCTTAGGAAACTATGGGGATACACATTTCTCTACTTAGAAAAGAGTCTTTCGAAAGACGAGAAAAGGCACTATTCAGCAACATTTAAAAATCCGTCTTCCGCATCAGAAGCCGAGTACCTGGGTTCTGATGTCTTGCGATAAAAGCATAAATGTCGCCGGAGGAGGTGAAAGCAATCAAGAGGGTCAACTTAGTGGGGTTTGACTTCAAGTTTGTATACATGTAGGAAACTATCTTGAGATATCTTATCGCGGCGTTGGGACTACGCCCTGGAGAGGGGGTAAGGCTTATCAGCATCCCAAATTAGCCTGGTTAAGCGCGGACAATCTCGTAATGGGTTCAGTCCAAGACCTATTCGGATGATTGATTCAGCGTTAGCGAGATCCAGAATACTTTCCTTGAAAGAACCGACTACAACCAACGGTGCTAATAGACTTGAGACCTTACCCCAAGAGGCGGAAACGCTCCATAAGGAAAGATGAATGCCTCTGGGCTGTTCCTTTGGTCAAAAAGTGGATAATGATATGGAAGAATACATGTGGAGTTGCGATACATGTCGGCGGTAAAAGAAATTTGGAATATAGAGGGTATGGAATGCTATAACTCTTAGAGTTTCCCAACACTCCTCGTAGTTCCATCCCTATAGACTATACCCCCAAAGCAACTATTGGAACTTGCACCTATTCCCATCCAGGCGTATATGGCGATCATCTAGACCACAGAAATCGCTACGATCAGTATCCAGAATTCGGAGGCAAGTTCTGGATTTATTGAGGAAGGTTCTCGGGTCAACCTCCAGCTGTCGACAGTATGATGTTCTTAAACTAAAGGGCAAATCGGAGAGAGTCAATCAAAGCGCTTGAGCAATATCTCAGAAAGCAGTTCTTTGCTATCAACAGAGCGACTGACGGGTTTTCTCGATTACAGAATATGCATGTCTGACAAGAACATGCTATATCAGAAGTATATGGAAGTTTCGAAGTGAAAACTGAGAATGAGATAATGTCGGATCGATGCAATATCGTAAATAGCGACCGTCAAGCGAAGCGTCCTCCTCAATGGAACATTCATGTTATCCTCCATATATCTTTGTGAGGCGATATCGAGAACCTAAGGACTCAGCGAAGTTTTCCTCCTGCACTTTATTTCGAAGGAGAATACAGTTACGATTCTCGAGGATTTGCTTGAAATCCGATGGCAGTAATTTGGGCGTGAAATTTAGTGTACTATCGGATTATCTGGGGAGTGGTATCGTTCAGAAGTCTCCTGGGACCCATGCGAACGAGCACTGCAAGATGGCAAGCGAGGACTTCAAGGAATCTCATCAAAAATCACCCGAAGACTTGGGGACGTGCAGTGAAAACTCTAAGAATCCTCAAAACCGGCGAGTAGCCCTGTATAAAATCTGGGGAACAAAGTCAGCTCTCCTGTCTCAGGTTTTTATCGGTCCCACAGAGGTCCAATACCGTTTTCCCTGATGACAATGCAGGATACTATAGGGAACAGAAGATGAGATCCTCTGTGTTTGATGAAGGTGTTTTAATCTGAGTTTTCTTGCTTGAAAATAGAGATAAATACAGAGTGTTACGGGACTATATAATCGGCTGCTATATGAGTATAGGCGGGGCCCTAACATCTTTGAGAGTTACAGTAGAAAGCCAGTTGCACAGCGGACGTGCAAGTGCGGCAGTGTGGATTAGCTACCAGCTGTCGAGTAACTACGTCTGCTTGCACTAGGAGAGAATCTATCCATGGGAGAACAATGACGAGCCTATGCCTCGCCAGTGGACAGAAAGACCGTGAGGAGGACTCTGAGTGCCGGTGATTCTCTATACCCTCTGAGCATTGAAGTCCGTCGATAGCGACAGGGAAATGCCGGGAAGTCTACAGTAAACAACAGCTCTACAACGATTGAGCTGACATCTGACGAACTCATTCATGCAGGCCTCGGTTGTGTGGCAACCAGGCTGCAGGTGTCATCAAGGCTCTGACTAAATTGGTAGCCTTTCGGTATTTGGAATCCTCCGCTATGACTTAGAAAGCGGGGTAGCGGAAGAGTTTCCTCCGCCATTGTTAGGCACCGCCGGAACTTAAATAAGGAAGTAGGAGCAGAGAATCGAAGCCTTTGGAGTATAGGTGCTCAGGCTCGTTCGACCAACTATCCTGTTCTCGATTTTTTCTTGCATGCAAAATACTACCAGACCCATAACCTTAATGGGGCTGAGGCGAGTTCTGGAGAGGGTAATGTATGAAGCCATTATAAAGCTGTTACTGGCGACTGGAACAGAAGGACAACAATCTTAGAAGGCAGGGCAACCCTGGAAGGAGTTACCCTCCCTAGGCAGTCCAGCCTTTGGTAGCGATAACTCCATAACCGATGTCCGGAAAATATCGTTAGCGACAGAAATGATCCTGGCGGTGCTCGGAGGCAATGGAAGGTCAATTCCAAAAACGTTTTGGACTAAAAATAACCCCGGGCGTCGAACCGGAAGCCTCTCCTGTTCGCTCGGAGCATCTTTGAGGCGGAGAGTGCAACCTAAACTAAGCAAAAGCTTGATTTGAATAAATAGGCAAAGTCTGAAAACATTATTAGAATAGCGACATACAGTCGGCCGATCCACATTGGTTAGGACCCGACTGAGGCTTGGCGGATTCTTGCGATTTGGCTGGATGGAAGTTCCTCCGAGGTGGGGGTTCTACTCTCACTCGGAGGATAGAGACAGAGATAGAGAGATCTTGAGAAGCGATGGCGAGACCAAAATTTCGTGAGCATCTCCTATCCTCTGAAGATAGAGACAGAGATAGATAGAGATCTTGTGAAGCGATGGCGAGACCAAGCTCAGCATCTCCTATCCTCTACGAGATAGAGACAGAGATAGATAGAGATCTTGTGAAGCGATGGCGAGGCCAAAAAGCTGACATCTCCTATCCTCTGAGATAGAGACAGAGATAGATAGAGATCTTGTGAAGCGATGGCGAGACCAAAAGGCTCGTGAGCATCTCCTATCACTCTCTGAAGATAGAGGCAGAGATAGATAGAGATCTTGAGAAGCGATGGCGAGACCAAAGGCTCAGCAGCATCTCCTATCCTCTACTGAAGATAGAGACAGAGATAGATAGAGATCTTGTGAGGCGATGGCGAGGCCAAAGCTCAGCGAGCATCTATCCTCTAGAGATAGAGACAGAGATAGATAGAGATTACATGAGAAGCGATGGCGAGACCAAAGCTCAGACATCTCCTATCCTCTACAGAGATAGAGACAGAGATAGATAGAGATGCGCAGAAGCGATGGCGAGACCAAAGCTCAGCGAACATCTCCTATCCTCTACACAGATAGAGACAGAGATAGATAGAGATCTTGAAGCGATGGCGAGACCAAAGCTCAGTGAGCATCTCCTATCCTCTACAGAGATAGAGGCGGAGATGAGAGAGATCTTGAGAAGCGATGGCGAGACCAAAGCTCAGCGAACATCTCCTATCCTCTCTGAGAGATAGAGACAGAGATAGAAAGGGATCTTGTGAAGCTATGGCGAGACCTGAACTGTGAACATCTTCTATCTCTCTGTTGATAGAGAGAGGTCTTGTGAAGCTATGGCGAGACCTAAGCTTAGCGAACATTACCTACCTTCTATGCAGCGGGATATAGAGGAACATTGGGTCTTTACTAGCGAAGGAATCCCTTAAAGTTATTAAGTTCTTAGACTTAATTGTTTACCAAAGAAAACTCTATTCTTCGAAGTAACGCTCTACTGAGTTTGTTTATTCTCTATTACACTTCTATCAAACATTGAGTCGCGGTCGTGTTCTATCAGAGCACCCCCGTTACACAATGTCTAAACTATGATCTTGATAGCGAATGGGTGAAGGTTCTCGACCTGCCGAAACAAATTACCGACTGGGTCGCTGGACTCCATTCCCTGTTGCATAAGCTCGAGCATCTGCAGAAGCTGGAGCAAGCCCCCGAGAAGGTATCTGTTGGAATTTACGGTGAACTTTGTTTCTTTCATTTACTTCGTTAATATTTGTTTATCTCCATACATTTCATTACGGGTTATTTGATAAGGAATACGGGGTTTATACCGTTGACTATTTTCTTTTTGTTTCTATTACGTTTCTACTTTACATATAGGTTGTCACCTCGGATATTACTTTCCTATGTTGGAACATTGAGTCATACACTAATGTACGTGATCGGGCGCTTACGCAACCGACACTCTTCTATCTGTTTCCATACTTCTTGGCAGTTTTTCGGGGTCAAATGGCTTTCCCACCTGCTTAGTTTTCTCGGTCGGAAGGGACACGGTTCTTGTATAAATATCGGGCTGTTTTTTCTCTTTCTTCTGACTTTGTCAATCAAGCGATACATACAATATAGACATTGGAACCTAGCTTTCTCTGCTCCCGTTTCTCGTCTAAAGTCTTTGAATCTTCTCCGTCTCGAAATCAGGGTGACGACTTAATAGTTTAACCGCTATTGTGTCCTTCCGCACAACCCCTGCGTTGTCCCATTCCTTCAGGTTATGAGCCCAGTGTTCTTTTAGACACCATAATCCTGATCTATCGATATCAGAAATTCAAGAATCCTCTTCGGCTTATTTTCGTCCGTCCTCTATCCTCCTCCCTCCTCATCCCACTCTTCAAACATGTCCGGCAAAGGAAAAGAGTCAGCCAAAAAGTCTTCTCTCTCCTTCTCCACACGCGTCAAAGACGATAAACCCATCACTATCAAGCTTGATAATATCAGGGTCCTAACCGGTCAATCGAAGTATAATATATGGGCAGCTTTAATGAAGCTTGTATGAAAGGGCATCAAAGTTTATGAAATAGTTGTTGATGGAGCGGAACCCGCTGACGTGTTGACGACGTCGAAGAATCCGCGTATGAATCGCTATGCCATCAAGCAGCAGCTGTCTACATTCAGGTGGTATCTCAAGACATTTTGAAGAAAATTATCGAGCTTGACCACCCCCATAGGATCTGGGAGTCCCTGCGTGGCGGATTCTACCGAGATACTGCTTTCACACTCGTTTCTCAGATCATGTCCTTGGTCTCCCTTCCCTCCTCCCACGATCCAGAAAAACCCATCTCTACATTCATCGTATCCTTCGAACAGGAATGGCTACGTCTAAATCAACTGGCTAAATCCTCGTCCGACACCTATCGCCCACTCTCCTCTAAATTCCTGGATGAATATAAGGCGAAGCGCGATTTCCTCCTTGGTTTCCTCGTCCGTCATCAGAAGAACGTTGTAGATAACCTGTCTACAAAAGATGATTTCACTTTTGCCGAAGTCAAACAACGTCTCTTAGATTTGGACCACGAGCAACCTTCCTCCTCTGTTTCTTCCTTTCCTCAAACGGCACTCCTTACAACACAAAGAAGAGATGCCAGGTCTCCCAGTCAGCCCTCCTCCTACTCTCGCTCTGCCTCTCGTCAACAGAAGCAGAAAGAATGTACCAGGTGTGTCAAACACAACCCAGGAAAACATCTAGGGCACACGTGGAACCAATGCTTCAAGCTCAAGAAGCACCAAGAGGAACAGAAGTCTTCTGAGAAAGGAAAGGAAAAAGAAACCGCTATGGTCACGACAGACTGGGACAAAGGAAAGGTAAAGAACACTTCATTCTATTTTGACACAGGAGCAACCTCAAATATGTGTCCCTCCCTAGGGCGTTTCGAGCACCTCGAGAAATGTTCCGGGTTGGTGAGATCCTCTTCTAAGGACTCCATGTTGTAACGGCAACATTGCATCTCGGCTAAGGTGATGGATTGGGACGTGAACAGGTGGGTAATCTGCAGTAGGATTGGGATTGGTAATGGGGACTTCTATTATGTTCTTTCGGTTTCTGTTACGCGAAGGTATTAGTCATCGTTGGACTAGGGTTGAATATATGAGGGGGCGTTGTCTCGTGCTTTCACCTGTTTTGTCTCTTTCCTTCTCTCTTCACGCAACTTCTTGTATTTACTCGCCTCGCTTCGCACCTCGCTTCGCTCGACGCTTCGCTCGGCCTTCCTTCTGATAAGAGACATTTACTTTTTCGCTTTACTTTTCTAGAGAAAATCCTGTATGCCAATAGACGGCGTCTTCTACTGGTACCTCAGAATCCACTACTTCGTCAGGGAGTGCATCTACGCCCTCGTCCCTGAGTTGTAAAATTTTCTCTACACACACAACCACACACCCCCTACACAGTACGAACGCCTGGTCTAACCTGGTATACCATACCAGGCTGAGCCACTCCTATATCCACGCTGGAAGAAAACCGACCATCAACTCCCCCAAACCCCAACGGAAGGAAAAGAACCCTATCCGAAGTCTCCCCAGCCCCAAGAAGAACAGGAACGGACATGATGTCGCAGTCATCGCTCGCCTCCTTCTTCGCTACCCCAGCACCCCCCGGACCACAACCCCCCCAAGATTCGACCCGACCCAAACCACCCAATCCACCGTCATCGCAGAAACCCAAAACAATGGGACCCCCATGGGGGAGTTCGCAGGATCTGAAGAGTACGACCAGCCTTACGCCCCCAAATTCGATTACCTCCACCCCAGCATTGTCCCCCAGAAAACCCACAACGTCATGGATCTAAACTACACCGCTTGGCTGGTCAGAAACGCCATGTCCATCTCAACAAGGCGCATCTCCGACGACGTCCATACAGTTGAACATGATCTCGACAGACTTAGAAAAGACATGTCGGAACAGAATAAACAGCTCCTGGACACTGTCAACATCCTGACGAGCCAAATGTTCGAAATGATGAAACGACAAGACATTATGCTGGAAAAGCTTAACCGCTTCCAACAACAACCTCCCCCAGCACCCCCGGCACCACGAGCACCTTCGGCACGCGCACCACAGGCACAGGCACCCCTGGCACAAGCCCTACCTGAACAACCCAGGAACAAAGAGAAAAACCCAGAACCAAACCCAAGGAACCCCCCACCTCAACAACAACAGAACAGAACATACGCCGACATCGCAAGAGGCCCCGGACCAGCAAACTTCCAGGTAGTACAAAGGAAGAGATCCAAGCCCAAACCGGACCCCCTTTTCAAACCAGATTTCACCAAGATCAACCGAGAAATTATCATTGAAACCAGCGCGGCATCACCCTCTACCCCAACCGAAATCAGGCAAAAAATCAACTCTAAAATCCAAGACCCAGACTGTCACCTTCTCGCGGCCAGGCAAACCTCAAAAAATAACTTTGTCCTGGAATCCAAATTTGTCACCCCCGCAACCAAGGTGATGGAGTACAGACAGGAAATCGAATCCGCACTCACCGAACTGGAAGTACCCTTCGTCGATATCCGGGTCAACTCCAGATGGTCTAAGTTCATCCTACACGGCATTCCGACATCAATAGGCGAAGGTTTCCAAGCCGGACAACTCGTCGCATCCGAAATCATCAGCAACTACGGAACAGCAATACAACTAGCACAAATTCCCCGATGGCTCAGCAAACCTGAATCCCGCACCGAAAAAGCACACTCCTCAATGGTGATCGCTCTTCCAGGACACTACACCATGGAAAACCTCGGACTACGCTCCTTCAACCTCTTCGACAGGACCTGCAAGCTGGAGACCTACCTCCCCACCAACCCCGACACCCAGTGCCGCAACTGCCTCGAATACAGACACCGGCAGGAATGTTGCAGCCACCCGACAGGGCGCTGCGGACACTGCACATCAGCCGACCACAAGACAACTGAACACTCATGCAAGGAATGCGCCGGAGGCATCAGATGCACCCACTCACCAATCAGATGCTTCAACTGCAAAGGACACCACAAAGCAATCGATATGACATTCGCGGAACGAGCCAAAGCCAAGATCAGAGCGCAAGTCAAGGCCAAACTTCTTAGCCAGCCGATCCCAGAACCCGAGAATGCCCCGATCGTCATCCCGGACGTCGAGGAACCTGAAGGAAAGGGACAACGCGGGGGTTGTGCGGAAGGACACAATAGTGGTCAAACTATTAAGTCGTCACCCTGATTTCGAGAGGAAGAATATTCAAAGAATTTAGACGAGAAGCGGGAGCAGAAAAGCTAGGTTCTAATGTCTATATTATATGTATCGCTTGATTGACAAAAGTCAGAAGAAAGAGAAAAACAGCCCGATATTTATACAAGAACCGTGTCCCTTCCGACCGAGAGAGAAAAGGAAACTAAACAGGTGGGAAAGCCATTTGACCCCGAGAAACTGCCAAGAAGTATGGAAACAAATAGAAGGGTGTCGGTTGCGTAAAGCGGCGATCGCGTCACGTAGGTATATGGTCGATGTTCAACGTAGGAAAGTAATATCAGGGTGACAACCTATATGTAAAGTAGAAACGTAATAGAAACAAAAAGAAAATAGTCAACGGTATAAACCCCGTATTCCTTATCAAGTAACCCGTAATGAAATGTATGGAGATGAACAAATATTAACGAAGTAAATGAAAGAAACAAAGTTCACCGTAAATTCCAACAGAACCAAATGAAGAAATGGAAACTTCCGTCTAATGGACCAACAACATAGAACCGTAGCTATTGCGCAGCAACTGAACTGTGCAAAACACGAGCTAACAACAAAGTCAGTCGTGGAGGAAGCAGAAATGGACGACAACATACTCTTTCTTTTGTTACAGGAACCATGGAACAACAGGGACGGACACCCACCAGAATCACCTCTCTTTTATCTCTTTACAGCAAAAGCGAAAGCATGACATCTGACATGACGAAATAGCACCTGCTTGGCCGTGCGATAGCTTGTTATGCTGATGTGATTGGAAATTGGAAATGCTGCGATAACCGTTATGCCGATAACGGTGGAAATACAACAACAAAACACACAAATCCTCAACATATACTCACCCAGGAGAAGTGGCCCATTTGCCAACATCTTAGGGAACATCACCACAATCCAGAACTGTCTAGTTATGGGAGGCTTTAACTGCCACCACCAGCTATGGTACGGACACAAATCACACGAATACACCAACACCATCACAGCGGACAAACGAAACGCGACCAGGGTCAAGAGATGGATGGACAGACAGAGACTGCACCTACTAAACGAACCCGGGGAATTCACACACTTCCCCCAAAACAATAACCGACCAACCATAATCGACCTCACCCTAGTCAAAGGCCCAGTCCTGGACTATGACATGAAGTGGAATATGGACAGATACGGAGCAGGGTCAGATCATGGGAAAACCATAATTCATATCCAACTCTGCAAACCCCAACACACACCAAGAAGACTATGGCATAAAACAGACTGGGAATCACTCAACCAACTCGTCTCCCAATTCCACCTACCACCAGAAGCCTGGGAGAACCAAAGCCACACCAAACAGTCTGCGGACTTCGTTCTGGAATACATCGACAAGCTGATTGACCGACTCACCCCGTTCAGCAACGGACACAAAAAGTCGAAACGATGGTGGACTGCAGAACTTAAAACTGCAAAGGCGGACCTAAACACCCTAGAGCGAAGGGCAAGGAACACAGGGAAAGAAGAGGACAGGGAGGCACTGAGAAAGGGTAGCCGGAACTGGACCAACCTGGTACGCGAAGCCAAAACAGAACAGAGGGAGAAGGAACTCTCCGAAGCCAGAGGAAGCTCAATTTCATCAGCAAACCCGCAACCTCCGCCAGACGCTCTGGACGCTCGAGGCGGCCAGGGCGTTCGGTAGACAAACTGCCTCTCCAGTGAAGCAGCAGAGCGTTCCTGGCGCTCCCTGGCGTATAGCATTCCGCCCTGGCGCGCACTAGGCTGCTCGCGCGCCCCGATAGTGATACGCTTACCCCGACGGAATGCTCTCTCGCCTGACGCTATCCCGACGGCATGTCCTCTCGCCTGACGCTATCCCGACTGAACGCTCCCTCACCTGACGCTCTCTCGACGGAATTTTCTCTCGCCTGAGACCACTACCTATCTCCTGGACGCTCCTGGTGCTCTCGCGACGCCTCAGGAAGCGTTTTGTCCGCTCCTGAACCTCTCTGACGACTCCTGGGCATATCGCTAATGCTTCTGGAGCACTCCCGACTGCTCCAGCGGCGCCCGACGCACCGCATTTTACCTTTCAGCTCCCTGTTTTTACCAGGCATACTACTCTTTGCTTTAGTAGGCACTGCTTTGCAGAGCATCCAAAACCGTGATTCTATTACTAAATACTAACACTACAAGCGTCTTGAAATCGCCAATCGAATATAATATAGGTATATACAGCCACCCTGCAAAAGTGTTCGTGATTCGCCCGCTGGAGTGAGACATGATCGACATGAGACAAAGTGGCGTCCATGGACATTGCGGGTAGGAAATATCAAAAATACAGAGGTTTGCGACACATTCAATACTGTGCCGTTCGATAGATATATAGTAAAATAAAATCCAAATAGGTTTTTCCGCTGAGTAGCAATAGAGTAAAAATACAAATAGGTTTCCGCAATTGTCCAGTACCCGTTCACTGCCTGTTCGTCAATACTTTGTATACCAGCCCTTTGCTTGAATGACGGCCTCCACCCTTCGGGGCATCGATGCTGCAAGTTTTTCAAAGAACTCCGGGGGTATGGTTTCCCAAACTAAAGGCAAAACTCTAGCCAGTTCCCTCTTTACAGCAGGTGGTCCCCCTTTGGTATCAGCAATTCTAGGGTACTGTTGTTGAAGTCTCTTCTTGAGTTCTACCCATACATGCTCGATAGGATTAAGATCTGGAGAGTAAGGTGGGTGGGCTTCCAACTCAATGTTGTTATGATCGAACCATTCAGTTATTATTCTGGCTGTATGAACTGGTGCATTATCATGTTGAAAACTGACATAAGGGTAGATGATCAAAGCACTTCTCAGAACTGATGGGAGATAACGCTTGATGATCCTAAGGTAGCGGATGCCAGTCATACTCTCGGGTACTGAAACCAAAGGGCCTTTATTCCCCCCGTAAAAACAACCCCATACCATTAGAGAAATACCTCTATCCTTTGGCTTTGGATAGATGCAGTCGGCAAGCCATTTCTCGTCTGGCTCTCTGAATACCCAAATTTGACGAGGGTCTTTAGATCTCTCAACCGCACACTCATCGCTCCAAATGACACTCATAAACTCCTCAATACCCCAGTCTTTCCGCTGCATTGCCCAATCTAGCCGTTTTTTGACATGTTCGGGCTTCAATAGTGGACTGTGTTTGGCAAGCCATTTCTTAATATTTGCCTGCCGTAAGACTCGATCGACCGTAGCAAGAGAAATCCCAGGTGCATATTTGTCTCTAAATTCATTCTTTGTCATCCTCCGATTATCTTTTGCTGCTTTTACCAATGCTTTCTTTTGCCGGCGGCTAAGCAAGGGCGGTCGACCAGAGCGGGGAAGGTTGTCCTCATTTCCGTCCCTTAAGACAGTACGCTGTATAAAGCTCTTGATTGTCGACCAAGGTCTAATAGATTTTTATTAGTAGCTAGTCCGGATAGCGAGTCAGATAGTGAACACACCTGCCAATGATTGCTGACACTGTCTGTATGCAACCAAAGCAGAAGAAGAATGCGATAATCATGCCCTTTTCAGTTGACGACATCTGTCTCCTTGCAGTTTTCGCTTTAGGAGCCTTTTCTAACTTTAAATGAGCTAGACTCTTTTTCAAAAGCTGTACTTCGACAGCTTTATTCGCTTGGACATGGCTATGTCGACCCCGTACCATGGTTGCAGCCCCACTGGCACGGCTTATTCCAGCGTCACAGATCTGTTGAGACTTCACAGGTATATTGCGGCTTCACAGCTTGCGGCTTGAAAGATTGCGGCTTGACAGAGTGCGGCTTCACAGGTTGCAGCCTCACAGGTTGCGGCTTCACAGGTTATGGCTTCAAAATCTTCACGCGTTGCGGGCTCCTCAAATTTTCACAACTTGAACCTGTACACAGTGATTAGTCAATTGAAACCTGTTGTGTAACAGAGCCACTATAAAGCTGTTACAAGCGACTGGAACAGAAGGACAACAATGCCAGAAGGGGCAGGGTAACCCTGGAAGGGAGTTACCCTCCCTAGGCAGTCCAGCCTTTGAGGCGCGATAACTCCGCAACCGATGTCCGGAAAATATGCGTTAGCACGACAGAAATGATCCTGGCGGTGCTCCGGAGGCAATGGAAGGTCCAATTCCAAAAACACGTTTTGGACCCCAAAAATAACCCCCGGAGCGTCGAACCGCCGGAAGCCTCCTGTTTCGCTCCGGAGCATCTTTGAGGGGGGCGGAGAGTGCAACCTAAATTATAAGCAAAAACGATTTGAATAAATAGGCACAATCTATTGAAAACATTATTAGAATAAGCGACCCATACAGTCGGCCGATCCCATTGGATTCGTGGGACCCGACTGAGGCTTGGCGGATTCTTGTGATTTGACTGGATGGAAGTTCCTCCGAGGTGGGGGTTCTTACTCCGCTCTCCTCGGAGATAGAGACAGAGATAGATAGAGATCTTGAAGCGATCGCGAGGCCAAAATCAGCATCTCATCCTCTCTGAGATAGAGACAGAGATAGATAGAGATGCGCAGAAGCGATGGCAAGACCAAAGCTCAGCGAACATCTCCTATCCTCTACAGAGATAGAGACAGAGATAGATAGAGATCTTGAAGCGATGGCGAGACCAAAGCTCATGAACATCTCCTATCCTCTGAAGATAGAGACAGAGATAGATAGAGATCTTGTGAGAAGCGATGGCGAGACCAAAGCTCAGCGAACATCTCCTATCCTCTGAGAGATAGAGACAGAGATAGATAGAGATCTTGTGAAGCGATGGCGAGACCAAGCTCAGCGAACATCTCCTATCCTCTGAGATAGAGACGGAGATAGAGAGATCTTGTGAAGCGATGGCGAGACCAAAGCTCAGCGAACATCTCCTATCCTCTGAGATAGAGACAGAGATAGAAAGGGATCTTGAAGCTATGGCGAGACCTAAGCAGCGAACATCTCCTATCCTCTACGCTGATAGAGAGAGAGGTGCGCAGAAGCTATGGCGAGACCTAAGCTTAGCGAACATTACCTACCTTCTATGCAGCGGGATATAGAGGAACATTAGGTCTTTACTTGTGAAGGAATCCTTAAAGTTATTAAGTTCTTAGACTTAATTGTTTACCAAAGAAAACTCTATTCTTGAGTAACTCTCTCTTGAGTTTGTTTATTCTCTATTACACTTCTATCAAACATTGAGTCGTGATGGTGTTCTATCGAGCACCCGTTACAGTATAACTTTAAGCTCCTCGCTTAAAGAACCCATCTAGGAACCTCTCCCAAACCTATCTGAGAAAACAAATTAGTGTCCCTTTTCAGCTAGTACCAAGATGAGTGGAGACTTACTCTCCATGATAATTCCACGTTTATTTCAAGGGTTATAGCTCCCAAGTTAGCTCTGAGGGTTATAAGCGCCCAGATTAAACTTCTAAAAAATCCGAATCGCCCCATTTATCATAGGGCCCCATTCACCGTCAGGACAAGCCCCAGCTGAGGTCGTGGTCGGGCGTGGACCACGTCGGTAGGGAAGCGAGGGAGGATAGCTGGCCCTCCGCTCATTCACAAAACTCAAAATAGCGCATCCTGAGCCACTCTGCCTTGCCACCATCTCCTCTGCTTCGATCCTCCGCTGCATCCATTCCGTTCCCGATGGATCACGCGAAATCTCAGCCCGCATCCATTCCATCTGAGCCTGCCTCTCCAGTCTATTTGCCCGAGAGCGTGCCTGAACAATAGACCTATCTTCCGGCTGGGAGTAAGGATAAGGACGGCGGAAATCGTCTACTGGTCAGCGGGGAATCTGATTGAAGTGGCCATCAAAGGTAGAAGACTCAGACCACGAGCAGCCCGCCTATTGAGCGTTAGGAAAGGGAAAGGAAGTAACCAAAGTTAATGAGGATACACCAACCTTTCGGTCCTTTTGGTCCTTTTGGTCGACAAAACTTTCGTGTTATCCTCCTGGTATAAGCGGTACCTTGACCGACCAACTTCCGGTCAGCAACGACTTGTGGGGTTATCGATCTAGTTTTCCTCTCCCGAGGAGATCGATTAAAAGAAGATAGGCATGATCCCACAATTAAGGAATTGATGGTGATGAACAGAGACAGGAATAAGATGAAGAAGAGCATAACTGTAGGAAAAAAAAAAAAAAATATATGATTAGGGATGGGTAAAGAAGATCGGACTCGTTCGAAGAAGAAATGTATGGGAAGAAGGGAGTCCTATTCTCCTCGACAGCGACCCCGCTTTTATAGGCGAACCCCTATTATGGTTCCGGATATAGCGTTCTTCTGTATAGAATCAGCCGGAGTTGACGGCGTTAAGCGAGTCAGCGAATAAGCGTTGCTTCCGTATGAATCAACCGAGTTCGAACCCAAGCGTTAAGCGAGTCAACGAACTGGTTATAGAGCGGGATATGAGGAAGAAAGCCATCATAAGGGATTCACCTGCTTTAAGGTCTGCAGTGTGATCTCTGCGGGGAATAGGAAAATTTCTCGACCAGCGGAGATAAATTCTGGCAGGTCAAGCGGACTACACTCCTTGGGGCATAAAACAGTGGCCGTGTAGCTGGAAGCAAACCCATGAGAAGGCTCCGTTAAGCGGGAGCATTCAGACTCAGGTCCGGAGAAGGAAGGAGAAACAAGAGGAAGAAAGAGGAAACAAACCATCTAGGAAACTCCTCAATTCTTCTGAAACTGAGGCATTTGCCCTATCTTTCCAAAATGAGACAATCGATATTCTCTACGAATGGGCGAGTTGAAGGAGGCGGTAGGAAGAGTAAAAAAACCTTGCCAAAATCGATCCCAAGGAATGGATTCACCTCTTCTATATGAAAAGGGGAGGCGAGTGGAAAGGCGGTTTTTTGAATTAGGCACAGGCTGTATGAGTCTGCGATTTTGCCGTTTGGGTGGTATAATCTGGCATTAATTCAATAGCCGGGACTCATGGCGCAGTTGGTAAAGTTCTCTTTGATAAGCGTGTATGGTGAGTTCGACCCTGTTGCGTCATGACGGCAACTCTGAAGCGTATACGTGGAGATGAACAGCCTCGATCTCACTCGCTCCTTGCCAAATTGGACATTACGGTTTACGTCAATTTTGGCGTCCTGAGATCTTACCGAAACTATGGGGATACATTTCTCTACTAGAAAGAGTCTTTCGAAGAAGAGAAAGGCACTATTCAGCAACATTTAAAATCCGTCTTCCGCATCAGAAGCCGAGTACCTGGGTTACGATGTCTTGCGATAAAAGCGATAACCATGTCGCCGGAGGAGGTGAAAGCAATCAAAGAGGTCAACTTGACTTCAAGTTTGTATACGCCATGGGAAACTATCTTAGGAGATATCTTATCACGGCGTTGGGACTACGCCCTGGAGAGGGGGGTAAGGCTTATCAGCATCCCAAATTCGCCTGGTTAAGCCTGGACAATCTCGTAATGGGTTCAGTCCAAGACCTATTCGGATGATTGATTCAGCATTGGCAAGATCCAGAACCTTACCCCAAGAGACGGAAACCGCTCCATAAGGAAAGATGAATGCCTCTGGGCACTGTTCCTTTGGTCAAAAAAGTGGATAATGATATGGAAGAATACATGTGGAGTTGCGATACATGTCAGGCGGTAAAAGGGCTAAGATATAGAGGTATGGAATGCTATAACTCTTAGAGTTTCCCAACACTCCTCGTAGTTCCATCCCTATAGACTATACCCCCAAAGCAACTATTGGAACTTGCACCTATTCCCATCCGACATATGGCGATCATCTAGACCACCCGAGGAAATCCTTTACGATCGAGTATCCAAATTCGGAGGCAAGTTCTGGATTTATTGAGGAAGGTTCTCGGGGTCAACCTCCAGCTGTCGACAGTATGATGTTCTTAAACTAAGGGGCAAATCGGAGAGAGTCAATCAAACGCTTGAGCAATATCTCAGAAACGGT
The DNA here is from genome assembly GCA_024713935.1 of Morchella eximia. Classification (NCBI taxonomy): domain Eukaryota; kingdom Fungi; phylum Ascomycota; class Pezizomycetes; order Pezizales; family Morchellaceae; genus Morchella; species Morchella eximia. The sequence goes on from JAMGZG010000001.1 coordinate 4,146,617, forward strand.
TGCTGCTTTATCAACAGAGCGACTGAGCAGGTTTTCTCCGATTACAGAATATGGCTGTAATGTCTGGCAACATGGGCCAAACCATGCACGCACGGCGGCAGAAGTGGTATGATCAGAAGTATATGGAAGTTTCCGAAGTGAAAACTGAGAATGAGATAATGTCGGATCGATGCAATATCATAACTAAGCGACCGTCAAGCCGAAACGTCCTCCTCAATGGAACATTCATGTTATCCTCCATATATCTTTGTGGGGGCGATATCGGGAACCTAAGGACTCAACGCGCCGAAGTTTTCCTCCTGCACTTTAGCTCGAAGGAGAATACAGTTACATTCTCAAGGATTTAGCCGAAATCCGATGGCAGTAGGCTGGGCGTGAGAAATTTCGTGTACTATCGGATTATCTGGGAGTGGTATCGTTCAGAAGTCTCCTGGGACCCGCACGAACATACTGCAAGATGGCAAGCGAGGACTTCAAGGAATCTCATCAAAAATCACCCCCGAAGACTTGGGGCGTGCAGTGAAAACTCTAAGAATCCTCAAAACACGGCCTGAAGTAGCCCTGTATCCCAGGAAATACTGCGGGAACAAAAGTCAGCTCTCCTGTACCAGGTTTTATCGGTCCCACAGAGGTCCAATACCGTTTTCCCTGATGACAATGCAGGATACTATAGGGAACAGAAGATGAGATCCTCTGTGTTTGATGAAGGTGTTTTAATCTGAGTTTTCTTGCTTGAGAAAATAGAGATAAATACAGAGTGTTACGGGACTATATAATCGGCTGCTATATGAGTATAGACGGGGCCCCTAACATGCTGAGAGTTACAGTAGAAGCCAGTTGCTGTGACGTGCAAGTGCGGCAGTGTGGATTAGCTACCAGCTGTCGAAGTAACTACCGTCTGCTAGGAGAGAATCTATCCATGGGAGCAATGACTGGAGCCTATGCCTCGCCAGTGGACAGAAAGACCGGCCAGAGGAGGACTCTGAGTGCCGGTGATTCTCTATACCCTCTGAGCATTGAAGTCCGTCGATAGCGACAGAAATGCCGGAAGTCTGACAGTAAACAACAGCTCTACAGCAACGATTGAGCTGACATCTGGCGAACTCATTCATGCAGGCCCTCGGTTTGTGTGGCAACCAGGCTGCAGGTGTCATCGAGCTCTGACTAAGGGTGGTAAGCCTCAGCTGGAATCCTCCGCTATGACTTAGAGAAGCGGGGTAGCGGAAGAGTTTCCTCCGCCATTGTTAGGCGCGCGGAACTTAATAAGGAAGTAGGAGCAGAGAATCGAAGCCTTTGGAGTATAGGTGCTCAGGCTGGTTCGACCAACTATCCTGTTCTCTCGATTTTTCTTGCATGTACAAAATACTACCAGGCCATAACCTAATGGGAAGCTAGAGGCGAGTTACTGGAGAGGGGTAATGTAACAGAGCCACTATAAAGCTGTTACAAGCGACTGGAACAGAAGGACAACAATGCCAGAAGAGGGGCAGAACAGCCTGGAAGGAGTTACCCTCCTAGGCAGTCCAGCCTTTGGTAGCGATAACTCCATAACCGATGTCCGGAAAATATCGTTAGCGACAGAAATGATCCTGGCGGTGCTCCGGAGGCAATGGAAGGTCAATTCCAAAAACGCGTTTTGGACCCCAAAATAACCCCGGGCGTCAGAACGCGGAAGCCTCCTGTTTCGCTCGGGCATCTTTGAGGCGGAGAGTGCAACCTAAGCTAACAAAGCAAAAACGATTTGAATAAATAGACCTAAGTCTATTGAAAACATTATTAGAATAGCGACGCCACTGATCGGCCGATCCCGGCTAGTTCGTGGGACCCCGACTGAGGCTTGGCGGATTCTTGCGATTTGGCTCGGATGGAAGTTCCTCCGAGGTGGGGGTTCTTCTCCGCTCTCCTCGGAGGATAGAGACAGAGATAGAGAGATCTTGTGAAGCGATGGCGAGACCAAGCTCAGCGTGAGCATCTCCTATCTCTCTGAGATAGAGACAGAGATAGATAGAGATCTTGTGAAGCGATGGCGAGACCAAAGCTCAGCGAACATCTCACTATCCTCTACAGAGATAGAGACAGAGATAGATAGAGATCTTGTGAAGCGATGGCGAGACCAAAGCTCAGCGAACATCTCCTATCCTCTCTGAGAGATAGAGACAGAGATAGATAGAGATCTTGTGAGAAGCGATGGCGAGACCAAAGCTCAGCGAACATCTCCTATCCTCTGAGAGATAGAGACAGAGATAGATAGAGATCTTGAAGCGATGGCGAGACCAAAGCTCAGCGAACATCTCCTATCCTCTCTGAGAGATAGAGACAGAGATAGATAGAGATCTTGAGAAGCGATGGCGAGACCAAAGCTCAGCGAACATCTCCTATCCTCTACAGAGATAGAGACAGAGATAGATGAGAGATCTTGTGAAGCGATGGCGAGACCAAAGCTCAGCGAACATCTCCTATCCTCTCTGAGAGATAGAGACAGAGATAGATAGAGATCTTGTGAAGCGATGGCGAGACCAAAGCTCAGCGAACATCTCCTATCCTCTGAAGATAGAGACAGAGATAGATAGAGATCTTGAAGCGATGGCGAGACCAAGCTCAGCGAACATCTCCTATCCTCTACAGAGATAGAGGCGGAGATAGAGAGATCTTGAGCGATGGCGAGACCAAAGGCTCAGCATCTCCTATCCTCTACAGAGATAGAGACAGAGAGATGAAAGGGATCTTGTGAAGCTATGGCGAGACCTAAGCATGAACATCTTCTATCTCTCTGATAGAGAGAGAGGTCTTGTGAAGCTATGGCGAGACCTAAGCTTAGCGAACATTACCTACCTTCTATGCAGCGGGATATAGAGGAACATTGGGTCTTTACTAGCGAAGGAATCCCTTAAAGTTATTAAGTTCTTAGACTTAATTGTTTACCAAAGAAAACTCTATTCTTCGAAGTAACTCTCTACTGAGTTTGTTTATTCTCTATTACACTTCTATCAAACATTGAGTCGCGGTCGTGTTCTATCAGAGCACCCCCGTTACATGTTGGATGTCTCACTCAAATAGGCGAATCACGAACACTTTTGCAGAGTGGCTGTAGGTATCTCTCCAAAGCACTCGCCATTGCGCTTCAAAGCACTCGCCGGTGCCCTACAAATCCTCTTCCTCCTCCCCTCCCTCGCGATCCTCATCTTCATCCTCCTCGCCTTCCTCTTCCGCTTCAATGCCCCGAAGTTGAGCCTGAACCACCTCTTCCTGGCCGCCACCGTTGTGGGAGATATCCCTTGGAGCACTCGGGGGTGCTCTCCGAGCATTCCGGAATGCCGCAAGATCCGCCGCTAACGTTTCGTCGTCCTCGCTAAATCCATCTTCCGGTATCCCCTCAATAGTGATACCCTTCTTCTCTCGTATCTATCAAGGTTAGCCTCCATTATGCAGAAAAGCGCTCGCCATTGTAGCACCCATCTATAGCATACCTTCTCCGGAGGTTATCCGATCACCTCAAACGTTGCCTCCTGGTTCTGCCTACTCCTCCCCTTCCATGTGTTGCTCATCCTGTTGAACGTTTCTACTCGTATTCAATGTCAGCGTGGAGATACACTATAGCCCTGGGAGCGCCCGTTACTGCTCTCAAAGCACTCGCTATCGCTCTAAGGAATATGAGGGGATCAGGGATGCTTACTGACAACACTCTCGTTCTGTGACTGAAAATGGTCAGGCTTCACGTATGTTCCGTTGGCCATGCCGAATCTTATGCCACAGTGGATATCATGCAAATAAAGGTAGGGGTAATCCGCTCTAGGAACTCGGGGTCTTTTACCCCTCGCATCTTGACCCCATCAAAGCATTTATAGTACAATATGTCGATAATCTCTGGCGCAAGAAACCGTAGACGGTAGCTCTAGTATCTGTTAGCAGTGTTCGCGAGTGCTCTCAAAGCATTCCGGATGTCCGGGTGCTCTCCGAGCATTGACACCCGAGTGCTCTCTGGTCATTGAGACTCAAGTGCTCTCTTAGCACCCCTGTGTGTTCTCTAGGGATTGATAATACCTCGTAATACTGCGCAGGGCTCAAGAAGCGATCATTCTTTAAAAGATACTCTACTTGAGCAGCCCTCGCCTCAGGACACGAGGTTTCCAAGCCCATAGATGGTCGAATCCGCCAGGCGCCCTTTAACCTCGTGCATCAAGTCGAAGCGGACTCGGAAGTGTAGACTTCTGACCTATCGTTATCAATTATGCTCTCAGAGCACTCGTCAACGTTTCTAGGGCATTCACCTGTTTGATATGACCTCGTCCAGATCTACCGCATCCGCCTGTGACTGGCAGCTGCCCACATGTTCACTACCAGTCTGGAAAGCCTCGCTGCAGGTGGAAAAGGCTCATGTAGAAGAGTGTGGTCCCCGATTAGCGTGCTGCACTCCTTCTCAATCCTCTGAGCCTGCATTGAGAGAACGTTTGCACTCCTCGAGCTAGGTAACAAGGATCTCTGAGATAGGTTGCTCGCATGAATATTAATAGTGCTCTGAAAGCGGTCGTCAGTGCTATCGGGAATACTACTAACCTCGCTTTCTGCTATAGGAGCATTTCCTTCCCTAATAGACGACGAAAGCTGTGCAATATCGTAGACTCTTGGTTGCGCTTCTGGTAAATATACCTGAGGGCTTGAGGAATCAGGGGACTGCTCATAGAGCTCTGCCAACGCCCTCAAAAGGCGGGGAGAGCGATAGGGGCGGTAAGTGGGTGACGAATCGCCCGTCGCCGAGCATCGAGGAAAGATCGATATAAAGCGTCGAAGAGCTGTCATGATAATAAACAGGTTCAGAAGGCCTAGACTGTTTGGGTATTGGCGATGCTCTCTGGGGTCTTGGGAGTGCTCCCTGAGATGCAGGGGATGATCTCTGAGATGCTTCCTGCCTGGGTGCGGAGTGGGTCTGTGGGATGCGGTGGGCGCCCACTGGGATCACGTTCTGTCTGGAGTGCGAAGTGGGAGCTGCTCTCCGTACTACCCTTGCACCTGGGCGTGCTCCCCTCTGAATCGTTAGCGTTTTGTCCTTAACATTAATGGGTGGGATGGAGTCGAACCTGTCTGCACATCCACCGACACGTCGGAGGAAGCAATAACCTCCGCTACGCTCGGTTGGTCTCCTCCGGCATTGCAGTGCTCTGGCAGTAGTCGGCTGCACTGTCTGAGGCCTCTTCCCGTACTCTGGGATCTCTGCTGAGTGGAGGCTTGAGGTTCTTCCGACTCCTCCGGGTCATCTAGATTCTCCTCAGAGCTCTCCTGGGCGTTCTCTGGGGAGTCATCATACTCCGAGTGGCTGGTATCGGCGGTTTCCTCCACCTCTGGCAGATCCTCCTGATGCTCCTGCACTTCAACGCTGTCAGTATTGCCATCGGGGAGATGGAATTCTACCCTTCTAGGGCTGCTTCTTCCAGTGGATGTGTTGGTAGAACACAGAAGCCCTTTACGCGCTTTTGGGGCGGTTGTCGACTGACTACTCCAGTCTTTGGTCGATTGACTACTCCGAGTGCTGGTTGAGAGTGCGGGCAATGCTCGGTATGATATTTCAGACCCGTCAGTCTGTGAATCATCATCTTTCTTGAATTAGTCTTGGGAGTCGTGGTAAACTGCGGATCGCTTGTTGAGAGGCATTCTGCTTGCTGGCAGGAGTATCCAATGTGCTTTCTAGGGCATTCTTTTGCGTATCTTTGATTAGAAATCAGCGCTTGGTATCAGAGTTTTAAATCGTAAAGCAAGAAGAACACCGCTAACCTTCTATGTAGCGATCCGCTCAGCCGCATCCCGGTCCGCTCACCCGCATCCGAGTCATTCCTAATCACTCGTTTTACTGCACTTTCTGAAGCGATAACGAGTGCTCTGAGAGCAATGTAGGAGTTTGACTCGACTACAATTCAATTAAGAAGAAATGGAAGAACGTAATGTAATGTAATGTAATCTAATCTAATCTAATCTAATCTAATCTAATCTAATATAAGAAAATCTAAAACGATGAAACCTATCTATTCATATAAAGGAAATCTAAACATCAAATAGCACCGAACCCACAGGAGCACTGGCCAGCGCTCAGAAAACAAGACATAACTGTAACGGCAACCGTCTGGTTTGATTGTTCGGGTTGTCAAGGTACGAAGAGGAAGGATTGCGCAGTGTGGTTGGGATTTGCAATGGGGTTTCTGTTGTGTTCTTTCGGTTTCTGTTACGCGGGACATTAGTCATCAACGGACTAGGAGTTGGATATATAAGGAGGCGTTGCCTCGTGCCTTTTCATGTTTTCCTTTCTTTCCTTTTCTCTTCACGCAACCTCCTGTATTTACTCTACGAATACTACTTGTTCTACGCTACGTCATAGGGTTCAACCTGGTTTGTCATACCAGGTAGAGCCGCCCATAGTCCATAGTCCCGCCCATAGTCTATAGTCTCGAATACCTTCTACTACGTCTTTGCCTCGGTTGTATTCCTTGGCATCATAGTCCCACGTCCATAGATCCCCGTTACACTAGGTTGCGTCATCCTACTGCCAACCAATACAACATCATAGTTTATCATGTCGGAACACGCCCCTATCGATTATCAACAACTAAGCAATACTCTCCAAGCTTTCTTCCAAGCGCACCCACAGGTCAATGATGCGGTCGGAGTAGAAGCGTACGCCCTTATCCAACAATGTCGAAATGCTCTCAATCAATATGCAACGGATATGCAAGTGATGGAAGAGGAGGCTGGGAGAGCAAGAGAAATGTTTCAGCAAGATCTTGCGGCTGCCAGAGCTCAACAGGCCGCTGCTGAAATTGTTGCCCCCGATGAAGCACCTATTGGAGAAGAGGAGCCACCTGTACCCCCAGCAGCACCTGTTGCAGCCACTGTTCATCGGTCGGAGAAACTCCCAGATCCTGAAGTATTTCGAGGGGATCGTGATCGCGAACGATTACACCTATTCAAGCAACAGATGAGAATTAAGCTATTGGGTAATGCCGATCGCTACCCAACGTTACAATCAAAGCTATCCTATGCGTTCAGCAGACTGGAAGGCGTAGCTGCCAACCAGTTCCTACAGTATGTCGGCGAAGAAGGAATTGCTTTGCCCTCCATGTTACGGTTTTATGAGATTTTGGATACTGCTTTTGGAGACCCTGATCGGATGCGTACGGCCAGGAGGAACCTCCGGAACATCCGCCAACGAAATCGGACGTTTGCCGATTATTTTGCTGAGTTTCAACGGTACGCTGCTGAGTCGGGGATGGATGAGGTCTCTCGGATTGAGGCCTTGATGGAGGGGATTAATGTGGAGCTTGATGAATCCATGATCCATCATGAGACTCCGGCGACGGTAGATGCCTGCGATCTTTGTTGCGATTGGATAATCGCCGTCGGCGGCAGAAGCTAAGCGAGTAAAAAGCGCTTGGACTGCTACTGCTACTCCGGCCCCGTCAAATCCTGTCCCTGCTCCTCGTGCTGCCGCCCCAGCTGCTAATGCACCTGCTACTGAAAATCATCCTCGTTCATGCCGGTGATGTCTCAATGGATCTGTCTGGGCGGCGTCGCCCCACCCTGCCGAAAAAGCGGCTTGGCGAGGGCCGATGTTTCTATTGCGGAGGTGTTGGACACATGGTTAGGGATTGCCCCCAAGCGAGGGCAACTGGAAATCAAGCAAGGAGGCCAGTGATGAGGGGAGCAGCGTTGAGGGTGGAGGAAAACGATGGAAGCGATAATGAGTCGGCAAAAGATTTGTCCCTGCACTAAATTGGCAGGGACCGTTTAAGGATTTTTCTAGGATGTGTATTTCTGGGGTTTCGGTATCAGAGGGGGAAATGGATGGGAATCAACTTGTAGTAACTTGTTCTATTTCACAGAAAAAAACTCTTTTATCTTTCTGCTCTTATTGATACCGGAGCATCAGGATATGCTTTCATCGATGAATCTTTTGCACGCCACAACCAACTCACAATGACCCCTCTCAAAATACCCCGCCACGTAGACGTTATAGACGGTAGACCTATCAAGTCCGGAAAGATTACCCACATTGTCGATGTTTCGTTAGACATTCACGGCCATCGAGAGACCGCGCCATGTTTTGTGACAAAGCTAGGACATTATCCGATTGTTATGGGAATACCTTGGATGCGACGCCATGATGTTACGATTCGACCAAAAGAAAATTTGCTTATATTTGACTCCCGAAGCTGTTGTCAACATTGTTCGCTCAGTGGAACTATGGTTACTGTTCATGGCATCTCGATTCCCCCACCGGAACAACATACCGTCATCGTTTCAGCTACTGAAAAATCTACTATCGACATTGAGAAACTAATACCGAAGGAGTTCCATCGCTACATTCATATGTTCGAAGAATATGACGCCTCAGCCCTACCGCCACATCGACCGTTCCATGATATGAAGATAGTACTAGAAGAAGGAAAACAACCGCCATGGGGACCAATATATGCCTTATCACAAATCGAATTAAAGGCGCTCTGGGATTATCTTCAGGAAAATTTACCTAAGGGAATCATTCGCCATAGTGAATCGCCAGCGGGGGCGCCCATATTGTTTGTCAAGAAGGCTGATGGAACCCTTCGAATATGTGTTGACTACCGGGGCCTCAATGCAATTACGATTAAGAATCGTTATCCATTGCCGTTGTTGAAAGAAACCTTAGCTAAACTATCGAGAGCAAAATATTATACCAAGTTGGATCTGCGATGGGGATATAACCAAATCAGGATAGCGGAAGGAGACGAATGGAAAACAGCTTTTAGGACAAGGTATGGACATTTCGAATATACGGTAATGCCATTTGGATTAGCCAATGCTCCTGCGACATTCCAACATTGGATCAACGACATCCTGCGTCCTTATCTCGATCAATTCGTAACAGCCTATTTAGATGATATTCTCATCTATTCCGAAACCCTTGCAGACCACAAAGATCATATTCAAAAGGTTCTAAAGGTACTTGATGAGAATCATGTCCACCTCAAACCCGAAAAATGTGAATTTATGGTTCAAGAAACGAAATATCTTGGATTAATCCTTACTCCAGATGGAAATAGAATGGATCCGAAAAAGGTAATCGATGTTCTGGAATGGTCTACACCAATGAATCTCCGTGATGTTCAAGTGTTTTTGGGATTTGCGAATTTCTATCGACGATTCATTTTAGGATACTCAAGAATTGTCGCTCCGCTCACAGCATTGACGAAGAAAAATGTTAAATTTGAATGGACTGATGAAAGGGAGGAGGCGTTCAGGGCTTTTGAAAAAAGATGTTGTGACAAGCACATCTTGAATTACGTTTGATCCGGATCGGAAGATTGTGGTAGAAACCGATGCATCTGACTATGTTTCTGCAGGAATCCTATCACAAAGAGATGATGAAGGAATTCTACACCCGGTCGCATTCTTTTCTAAAAAACATTCCCCTGCGGAATGTAACTATGAAATTTACGACAAAGAACTCCTAGCGATCGTGCGATGTTTCGAAGAATGGCGTCACCATTTGGAAGGAGCACAATTTCCCATCGAAGTTTTCAGTGATCATCGAAATCTTGAATATTTTATGACGACAAAACTGTTAAATCGTCGACAAGCCCGATGGTCCGAATTTCTTTCACGTTTTGATTTAAATCATACAATTTCGTAGAAACAAGGGGCAAAGCCGGATGCATTGACTAGGAGGTCAGGGGACCTACCTAAAGAGGGGGATGAACGGCTGACGCATCAGAGCCAAGTGGTCCTGAAGCGGAAAAATTTAGATTCAAAGCTAAGTTTGTTTGCGGGTTCTTTGTCAAATGAACCCGCTGAAGGAGCGTCCACTGTTGAGGAGTTGTTTTCAAAAGCTTACCAAGTTGATAGTTTCCCAAATGAGATCCTCGCTATGCTTCGGAATGATGTACGCCACTCGAACAAAATCTCGCTTGCTGAATGCATGGAAGACAACAATGGTCGGCTACTCTATCGGGGCGTGCTCTATGTACCAGACGACAATGACCTTCGGCTAAGGCTCTTACAAGAACACCACGATAAACCATCCGCAGGACATCCGGGCAGAGCAAAGACATTGGAACTCCTAAGTCGGGAGTATTATTGGCCACAAATGCGAAAGTATGTCGATCGATATGTACGGAATTGCAATACTTGTGCCCGTAGCAAGCGTAATGCACCTTACGAATGCCGACCTATGCCAATTCCCGATGGACCATGGACGGATGTATCAATGGATTTTGTTACGGACCTTCCGGAAAGCGATGGATACAATGCAATCTTGGTTGTAGTGGATAGGCTAACAAAAATGAGACATTTCATACCAACAACCAAGGAGGCAGACTCGAGGGAAGTGGCGAGGCTATATGTTCACAATGTTTGGAAACTTCATGGCCTTCCAAATACTATTGTATCCGATCGAGGAACACAGTTCGTTGCGGAATTTTGGAAGTCACTTTGCAAACGCTTGGAAATATCTCCACGATTTTCCACCGCGTTCCACCCACAAACTGATGGGCAAACCGAAAGGATCAATGCTGTAATGGAACAGTATCTTCGAAGCTATGTCTCCTATCAACAAGATGATTGGGTTCGAATGTTACCAATGGCGGAGTTTGCAACAAATAACCACGCTTCCGAAACGACAAAGGTCTCTCCATTTTATGCCAATTCGGGGAGAAATCCAAGGATGACTTTTGGTCTTCTGGAACATGGTAAGACAACAGCGGAAGATCAAGCCAATGGTGTTGCGAAGGAGATGAAAGACATAGTGGACTTTTTGAAGGATGAAATGTTCCGAGCACAAAGGATACAAGAAGAATCAGCCAATCTGAATCGAACTCCCGCCCCTCGCTACAATATAGGAGATAAAGTTTTCCTATCAACACGTCATGTCCTCACCAAACGACCCTCGAAGAAGCTCGATTGGAAGCGTGTTGGACCCTATGCTGTGAAGCGGATTGTTAACCCCTATGCCTATGAATTAGAACTTCCTCGTTCTATGAAGGTCCACCCTGTATTTCATGTCTCCCTATTGTCGCCAGAAGGAGGCAACCCGCTATCTGGACAGCAACAATCACCACCACCTCCGGTTGAGATCGAAGGAGAGGAAGAATGGGAAGTCGAGGACATTTTGGATGCCAGGAAACGAAGGGGAAGATTTGAGTATTTGGTACGATATACGGGATATGATGAAGCCTCTTGGCAACCATTATCGGACCTCGAGCATTCGCCTGATATTGTTAAACGATTCCATGAGCGTTATCCGCAGAAGCCTAAGCCTACCAGGAGGTAGGCCTTAGAGGGGGAGTAGTCTGTAACGGCAACCGTCTGGTTTGATTGTTCGGGTTGTCAAGGTACGAAGAGGAAGGATTGCGCAGTGTGGTTGGGATTTGCAATGGGGTTTCTGTTGTGTTCTTTCGGTTTCTGTTACGCGGGACATTAGTCATCAACGGACTAGGAGTTGGATATATAAGGAGGCGTTGCCTCGTGCCTTTTCATGTTTTCCTTTCTTTCCTTTTCTCTTCACGCAACCTCCTGTATTTACTCTACGAATACTACTTGTTCTACGCTACGTCATAGGGTTCAACCTGGTCTGTCATCTGGGTAGAGCCATCGTAATCCATAGTCCCGCCCATAGTCTATAGTCTCGAATACCTTCTACTACGTCTTTGCCTCGGTTGTATTCCTTGGCATCATAGTCCCACGTCCATAGATCCCCGTTACAATAACGCTATTCAGAGGTAAGCAATCGCTCGACAGAAAGAGAAACGAGAGATTATACCAAAGAAAACTAATGATGCCCGCCATCTCCTCCACCACCACCACCACCACCACCACTACCACCACCGCCTCCAGAAGGTCCACCACCACCACCACCACCACCACCGCCCGGAGGTCCGCCCGGAGGAGGAGGAGGAGGAGGAGGAGGAGGAGGTGGAGGAGGAGGAGGAGGAGGAGGAGGAGGAGGAGGAGGAGGAGGAGGAGGAGGAGGAGGAGGAGGAGGAGGAGGAGGAGGAGGAGGAGGAGGAGGAGGAGGAGGAGGAGGAGGAGGAGGATTACCACCTTGGGAGGATTCCAGCAGCAGTCATCTCTTGCATTTTTGCTTCTTGACAGCGTCAGATTACTCACATCTTTGAAGTTCTGCGTCAGCAACCCTGCAGAGTCGCGATGCCATGACTCTTCTGCTATCGTGACGTCAGGGGTCTTTCACCGTCGCAAGTTCGTCAACCTCCTGGCCGGGGAGGATACTTCCTCCGGTGTTTAGAGGTCATCGTCGATAAGCATCCTGCTAATACTATCGCGACGTCAATAAGTCTGAATTAGCCTTTGATTACTAGCTCAGTTCTAGGCAAATATACCCTCAGTCCTTTTGCGTTTATCGATGCCTTCCCTCCTCATAATCAGTGTCCTCTGCTGGAATTTGAACTTGGTGTGTCGTCTTCCTCGATATGAGGAATCTTTCGTGTCAGCGGCGGTGTTTCAGCACCACCCAAATTAAGCACCAGCCGCTCTGTGGAGTACCGCCAGTATCCTCCGAGGCCTGCCAGCGCTATTCTTCAACCAACCCTCGACCTCTTCGAATCAGTGATCTGCACCTCCATCGGCGAACAGGAGGATTGGATGCTGGTGGAGCGTTATCGAGTGCTTGAATACTCCTGATTGCTCTGTCGGGTGGGGTGTGCTTCAGGATCAAATTGCAGAGCTCTGGAAGCGTTATCTTGGTCAGAACTCCAATGAGCAATTCTGATTTAAATCGTCGTTCAGTCGTAGATAGAGGCGAGAACATTGGAGAATAGTGCTAGGCGTCGGGTCTACCACGTAACCATTATGGAAGGTCTATCGAGATCTGCGGACACTGGGTCCCGTCTCGCTTCTTAGGCGTTAGGCGGGCAGACCACCGTCCTCATCATCATCGCTATCGTCAGCAACTTCTTTATACTCGCGATTTCCCTGCCCCCTCGATAGCTTTTCCTTCTGCCCAACATCAGCGATGAGCAACTTCAGCGTCATGAGTGCTCTGCGGGTTCTTGGAATCGCCTCCGTTCCACATAGGCAGGAAAGCTCTGAGAGGGCGTATGTTCAACACATGTAGGCATAGAGCATTGAACGCTGCTGCTCCGGAAATGGTTTTGTTGACCCAACCGGTGTTCTGCATCTCCGCTTTGAAGCTGTTGCGGATGTTAGTGTCTGATTTAGGGAGGTTGATCAAACCTAAAGCCATCTTTGCTTTGTTTGCCTGAGTCGTTTTGCGGTGTATCGGGCTTGAGAGATTGGGGATGATGCTTCTAGAGCACTAGGGTATGCGTCTGGAGGACTGGCGGATGCTACCTGAGCATCTTGAGGGGAGTTTCTGGGGCGAGGGGAGTTTCTGGGGCACGATCTCTGCGGCTTTGCCTCTGCTCTGCGGTGGAGGAACTAGGTATTGGTAGCCGACAGCGGCGTCGGGATTGAGCTCTGTGAAGCACTGGCGACTGCTTCTGGAGCAGGGGCACGAACTGGGAATGCAGTTCTGGACAGGGGCCGGCGGTTGTGGCCAGCTGCGATTCTGGGGAAGTGCTGGGGACTCGTTGAAGTGCTTTCGTCCTCTTTGGGGTTTTGGGCCTGCTGCTGGGCCTGCTGCTGTCCCTGCTGCTGGTCGCTTTGCGGGGTGTGTTGCTGGGCCTGCTGGGCCTGCGGCTGTGCGTGCTGCTGAGCGCTTTGCGGAGTGTGTTGCTGGGCCTGCTGGGCCTGCTGCTGTGCCTGCTGCGGAACCTTCGCTGTCGGACTCGGCTTCAGATTGCACTGATTCCCACTCTTTTGCGCAGAGTCTCGAGTGCAGTGGGCGGTGGCAGTCTTGAGGCGGTGGCCAGTGCTGTCGGGAGCTTGAAACCACTGGGGATGCTTCTGGGAAGGCGGCGACTGCTGCGGTGTCTCTTCTATCTCTTCTGGGATAGGCTGGAGGCTTTTCTGCTCTTTGCGAGACGAGTAAGGGGAGGACTTCTCGTTCTTCTTCTGCTCCTTCTTCTTCTCCTTCTTCTCCTTCTTCTTCTCCTTCTTCTTCTCCTTCCTTTCCTTCCTTCGGCGTTTTTGCTATCTGATTAAATGGTGTCTGGATCGCGATCTCGCTTCTTCTTTGGCTCTGGAGTGCCCTGAGGGGAGGATCAAGGCTATAGTGAATATGTGATGAGTATGGTTCTGAAAGCAATAGGATTAAGGAGGATATACCATCTTATATATGATCGCTAGGTGTGCAGCTTGAAAGCTTGAACTTGAAAGCGAAACTTGAAACTTCAAGTTGAAGCCTAAACTTGAAGCGTGAGCTGAATCACGATTTCAAGAGGTATCTTGAAAGCTTAGATAGCAGGAAGGGACTTGAAGTTATAGGTAGCGCTGGAAGATGGTTAGGAAGCTCTCCGCGATCTGGAAGGAGGAGAAGGGTGCTCTTATACCGAATACAATCAGCTATTCAGGGCTCATCATGCTTTCGAGAGCATCCTCGGGTGCTGTACGAGCACCCTCGGGTGCTGTACGAGCACCCCCGGGCGCTCCCACCAGTGCTGCATATGGTGCTCCAAGCCGTGCTGAATGTTTGCTCCAATACATGACGTAGATCAATGCTCTAGGCGCACTCGAAGATTCTACTCTGGAGGTTTGATTCAATTGAATGACGTAGATGAATGCTCTAGGCGTCTTTCGGGGAATGCTCTGGCGGTAGTACCAACAGTGGTGTCGATTGGATTCCTATGTTGGGTTGGTGTTTGTGTTCTTGTTGGTTTCGGGGCTCTGTCTATGAAGCTGAGTCGGAGTGTGTATCCTCTGGCATATCCGATATTAATGTCGAATTTGGCGGTGAGAATGGTCTCTCCATGATCTGAATAGCATCCATGAGTCTTCGAGAGAAGCGAATGCTGAGAGGGTAGAACGGGCATCGTTAGAGGGCATGATTGTGGTGATTGTTGTTTCTTCTCGTTGTATGCTTGTGTTTGTGTTTGCATTATTCCGTTGGAGATGTATAGCGTCAAAATCAACCCCTATGGTGGAAGTCGGCTCACAATCATCTTGGCGCTCTGGCGCTCTGTAAACACTCTGCCGCTTGGCGGCGAGAGCCTCGTTGGATGACAAATCGTTAAATGAGCACTCTGCACCGCCTGCAGGAAAAACCTCCGCCTTGGCAGACTGCAAATTCTCGAGTCCAATGAAATCGTCTTCTTGCCCTTTTTTGCAAGAGGTACAGCTCCTCCAATTTTGACGAACATCTTGAGCGATCCATCCTTTGGAAGCAGATGAATGGCTGGGAAATCAATATTCACTGCTGGAGCGCGATCAACCTGCAGAGACCCCGACAACTGGCGAAGCCAGAAGAGCATTCGATTACTATTCAGACCGCATTCGATTCAGAGTCGGACGTTTTAATAAGATTCGGGTAACAATTCGGACCTTGAATCCGAATCGTATTTACGTGATGGAAGAGGCAGATGGCGATTCAAATGGGCATAGTAGGGCATCTCGACAGTTCTGGTCTTTGAGGCCACTTTACGCTCGGAGGACTGACGGTCTTCAGCCTTCTCCAATACAGGCATTCCGGTCAGCATCTGAGTTCAGAATGGCGCTATTTCACACTGTCAAAGCCTCACAGGGAACATCGGCGACAGCTTCTTTCTACGCTCCGCCGAGTAGTGGCGAGTGCTCCTACAGCACTAGGCGGGGTTTTATCAAGAGGTTGGAGAAATGAGCGATATCTTTGGGAAAGAGCTGGAATCGTTCGGAGGTGGATATTGGGGGAAGATCTCTTACTACTACCGGGATCAATGGTAGTCGTCCGATATCTTCTAGAGACAGCGTGCCTTCCGAGTCATTGGTGTATTCGCCGTGGTGGAGCGTAATGAATTGGCGGCGAATGTGCGAAATGCATACAGGAGATTGGTGGTGGGAGATACAGGTCCGTAAACTTCACCCTGTCAACTTGAGGTGCTCTATGAGCAGTCGATGATGCTACAGGAGCAGTCGCTAATGTCTTCTCGACAGAATACGTTACCGGAGGGGTCCACTGTCGTACCAATTATCTGCGCGTCGGATGGCACACATCTGACAAATTTCAGCGGGGACAAGAAAGCCTGGCCAATCTATCTTACCATCGGGAACATCAAGTCATCGGTCTTAACAAGCCACAGGGCATTCATTCATTCTCCTAGGGCTGCTACCAGTGCCACGAGCTGGAAAGAATACAACACTCGTTAACTCCGTTTTAAGGCGTCAGAGTCAAATGGCACTGCATCGTGCCCTTGGGGAATCGTTCAAAGCATTAGCGAGTGCTCTCAGGAGGCGAGCTAATCAAATCTTGCCCGGCAACTCTGACGACTATCTTTCCGGTCTTTCTCGGGCTGGATCGCCCGATCAGCCGAGCATTCAAACTTGCAAAACATTAGCACTAGTGCTTGCCGAGATCGGTGGAGTTTCACAATCTTGAGAAGCACTCGTCGACTCTATCTTGCCAATCGCGAGACTACGGGGAGAGGGTACAGCTATTTGGCGAGCAAGACAATCTAGAACCGGCAGAATACCTTGTTGCGAGATCCGTCAAAACACTCTTCAATGCTTTCTGGGGTATGCGAGGTTAATCCGTCTGATCTCAATAAACGGACATCTTCACAATATTTACCTGGGGATGTTGAAGCCGTGATGGAGTGGATTCAGGGTTTCTTGAAGAAGCATCATCGATTGGAGGAATTGACAAAGCTTGAGGCCGATTGCGCCTTACCTGGACTAGCAGTACCAAACAAGCATATCGTTCTACCACCCAATGGTAAGGAAGAGATCACGGAATCTGGGCGAATGGATTCTAGGAGCACTCATGGCTGCTTTCTGGAAACCAGGAGTGGCTGTCGGGAAGCGACATAAAAGCTTTGAAATGCGTTCGAAGCCTAATAGACTTCCATAATGGCGCAATATGGGAGTCATACAAGCACACTGGACTATATGGAGAGCTATCTCGAGGATTTCCATAAGCAGGATATCTTTTTTAGAATTCAGGCGTCTGAGAAGGCGTTAAAGGATCGAGATCGAGCAAGCAATTAGTGGCTCCCAGAGCCTTGGCGAGCTTGGAGGNGATCCGGGAGATTCGGGAAAGATCGCACTTCAACTTCATCAAATTGCATGTCTTAATGCACTACCGGGGAAGCGTTAGCGCTTTGGTAGCATTCCTCAATACTCCGCGGGACGTCGGCGAAAACTTGTCTGGCGGTAAAAAAGCTTAGGCGTCCATGAGGTTGATGCTGCGGCGCAGAATACTGGACTATGGAGGCGATTGGCGTTAGAGATTCAATTCTGAATCTGAAAGACATCGTCGGAGGTTCTGAGAACTGACGGCGACATCCTCTGGAGCCATCGGGATAACCTCAAGGAGTTGCTCGACATTTTCAAGATCGAGGACCGCAAGAAAACGCCAAATGAACGCTCAATAGTAGAAAGCGGACTGCCCCTGAAGCGTCTTTGCAACCCTCCATGAAATCGGAAAGACTTTTCAGCGTGGCAGGCCGGACTGCAAATGGCCATATCACGCTATATCGCCTGATAAAGGTATGCGAGGATGCGGGATCTTTCTCAGAGCTTTGCCGGAAGCTCTGAGAGCATGTTGGAGCGCCAGGTGGACGTTTTCACATGCTTGCAGGTTCCGATACCAATCTTCCAAAGGCCTGACGTATACGAGGTTCACAACATCAGGTGAATGGCAACAGCATCTTTTAGGAAGGGGAAAATAAGAAAGGATTGGGCATGGGTATCGGTAGGTTCCTCAGAGCAGTGGGGAGTGTTTCGGGGACGCTTACCAGGACGTGTGGAGGCTCCGTTCAAGGTCTTGAGGATAAGCAGGCGCATAGCCTATGTGTAGTTGAGCTGCTTGAGGCGAAGGATCGTGGTATCGCTGATAGCTCACATGAGCTGCTGAAGGTCTGTAGGAGGAGGAAGAGGATGTGGGTCGTGAATATTGAATTATATTAGGAATGGCCCATTTGTTGAGGTGGATGCTGGCAATTGGCTGGTAAACACTAGGATAGATTTGCGTCGTGGAATGAATTCAGTTGAATGCTGTAAAGCATTCCCGAGTGCTATGCAGTGATATGAGAGGATTACCGAGTGCTATCTAGTGATGTGAGAGGATTACCGAGTGCTATCCAGTGATATGAGAGGAATACCGAGTGCTATCCAGTGATATGAGAGGAATACCGGGTGCTATTCAGTGAATGCTCTGAGGGCAGTGGCGAGTGCTCTACGAGCGGAATGTCAGACCCAATAGGACCGTCTAATTCAAATAGGTGTCGTTCTGCTATGCATGCGGATTGGAAGAGGGAGGTAAGTTTCGGCCGCTCAGTATCTGAGTCTGGCTATCCTGCAAGCTCGCCCCAGGAGGATGAGGTAGGCAGGCATTGGTCTTCCGACCAGGCTGCTTAGGCATGGACATTGAGCTTTTCAGACGAGCCGTACCATGGCCTCAACTTCAAGGCTTATGCCTTTCACGAATCGACAGATACATCTGCGTTTAAAGGTTTGGTAGCCATCTCCAGTATCTGCGACAGTGCTTTCGTATCAATCTTCGAGACTGACCGTTCAGCGGCGTGAAGAATACCGCGTGAGATATCGTTTGAGGACGGCGGTGCCTCGCTGCGCTGAAGAAAGCGTATCGTCAAAGGTTTGGTAGCCATCTCCACTATACACGACAGTGCTCGTATCAGTATTCCGCGACGGACCGTTCAGCGGCGTGATGAATACCCACGTGAGATATCGTTTGAGAGACCGGCAATGCCTACCTTGCCTTTGAAGAAAGCGTATCGATTCATATGGGTCTAAGCGGGGGGTGTCCCACCTTGAATAGTATTATTAAAGATGTTTCCGCAGCTCTACGAGCATTGGTCAGTGCTATGGAAGCATTCGTGGTGCTCTCCGGACGTGAGCAATATCTCTTGGCAGTGCCTGGAAAAACTCGTTGACGAAGAGTGTCTTGGCGTGGGCGATATGCTCTGGCGGTGCCTGGCGAGCAGCTCGTTGTCGTTGTGATTTGATCTCCTGGCGCAGATATTACTGACGAGTGCTGTCAGGGCGCTGACGCTATCTCCTGGCGGGCCCCGACACGTCCGTGATTCGTTGCCAGTCCCTGGTCGGAAACTCGTTAGTTGATCGTTCTTCAGATGCAGGAGGCATACCCAGGCATGTCATGGCGGAGAGAGCATTGCCGGGTGCTCTCAGAACGAGCACCATATCGCCTGGAGGTGCATGACGGGTGAAAGTGCACGACGCGCCTAGAGAAGATTGCGGAGAGAGCATTGCTGGGTGCTCTATGGATGTAGGTGATATCGCTCAGAGTACTCTGTAGACAGTAGCATTAGCGAGTGCAAAAAAGCTCGTTAGGAAGTGCGAATATCTTTCTGACAGCGGACTGCTTGGACCGAGTGCTCTGCTTGGATCGAGTGCTCTGCTGGAAGCGAAATCTTCGAGGTGCAGTCGTGAAAAGCTCTCTCTTCTCTGGCGTCGTCAGATGATTGGCTAACGCGCTTCTTATTTCTGGCGGAGTGTATAGACGATTATGCGCCCTAGTGCTTTCCCAGACAGAGAACATACTGCTCTGAGGCGTCTGGCGCGGAGCTATCGCCTGGCCAGCGAGCACACGCTGCTGTGGCGACGCCTGGCGAACCTGCTTGGCGACGCCTGGCGCGGCTGCTGCTGTGGCGACGCCTGGCGCGAACCTGCTGTGGCGGCGCCTGGCGCGAACGCGTAAAATCATGAATGCCGGAAGAAGAAGGAAACCATAATCCCAACTATACTGAGTGAAGAAAGGTTTGAAGTGCCAGCTCTTAGGGCTGAACTCTTCCCCACAAATTGGACGTCCCCCGACAACCCCCCTTTGCAAATCAGACCCCCTTTTTGTGACCTTAGTGACATGTTCGAAGAAGTTACCTCAGATGAACTATTTAAAGCGATAAACTCGTGCCCAGCCAACTCGGCAACAGGGACAGACGGCATCCCCTACCCATTCATCAAAGCAATAATCAAAGCGAACCCACAACTCATACAAGACATTTTCTCAGCCATGCTGAAACATGGGGTACACCCGGACAGATGGAAGACAGCAAAGTGCAACCCGATACCTAAACCAGGTAAGGCGGACTACAAAACAGCGAAAGCCTACCGACCAATATCCCTCTTACAATGCTTCAGCAAAGTCCTCGAAAAAATCGTCGCTTCAAGGCTCTGCACCGACGGGACCCTACTCCATCAGCAAGATTTGATCTGTCTCCGGAGTCTCAGGAGAATCAAAATCCGTTTTTGAGTGTCAGGAGATTCTCAGGAGACTCTGGAGACTATTGGGAGACCTCTGATATATATGCTATCTTGCTGATGAGTCGGAACGCTGTCCGACCACCAGTTTGGAGGAAGACCAACAATCTCAGCGATAGATGCACTCCTACGCACCCTGACACCGATACAACAAAACCTGCTCCAAAAGAAAACCACCGGCACAACACCAGACAGACCGGCTATCCTCACAAATGATATCCAGGGAGCTTTCAACTGCGTAAACCACTCCTTACTTCACCAGATCATGATGAAGGAAAGGGACAAGGCGGGAGTTGTGCGGAAGGACACAATAGTGGTTAAACGATTAAGTTGTCACCCTGATTTCGAGAGGAAGAATATTCAAAGAATTTAGACGAGAAACGGGAGCAGAAAAAGCTAGGTTCTAATGTCTATATTGTATTTATCGCTTGATTTTTGTAAAGTCAGAAGAAAGGAAAAAACAGCCCAATATTTATACAAGAACCGTGTCCCTTCCGACTGAGAAAGAAAAGGAAACTAAACAGGTGGGAAAGCCATTTGAGCCCAAGAAACTGCCAAGAAGTATGGAAACAGATAGAAGAGTGTCGGTAGTACAAGCAGCCGATCACGTACATAAGTATATGACTCAATGTTCCAACATAGGAAAGTAATACCCGAGATGACACCCATATGTAAAGTAGGAACATAATAGAAACCCAAAAGAAAATAGTTAACAGTATAAACCCCGTATTCCTTATCAAGTAACCCGTAATGAAATGTATGGAGATAAACAAATATCAACGAAGTAAATGAAAGAAACAAAGTTCACCGTAAATTCCAACACCCCTTCTCACTTTGTACCGAATATAGAGGTGCACAAGTGGTCGTGAGTTTGTTTCACAAGTCGCTGGTGCAAATGTCTGCCAGGTTTTCCGCGGTAGGAACGTACATGAGATTGATCGAACCATTCTGAACGCATTCACGAGAGAAGTGGTAGGCGATATCGATGTGTTTCGTCTTGTCGTTAAGCTTCGGATTGTTGGCGACGTCGATGGCGGAGTTACTGTCACAGAAGACAGCTTGTGGAATATCGTCCTTGAGGAGTTCCTTGAGGCCTCGAGTTAACCAAAGATGATGTTTGGTGGTCATAGCCAGTGCCATATACTCTGCTTCGCAAGTAGAGGTAGCAACTGAGCGTTGTTTTCGAGAGCGCCAGGTGTTGGAATTTACGGTGAACTTTGTTTCTTTCATTTACTTCGTTGATATTTGTTTATCTCCATACATTTCATTACGGGTTACTTGATAAGGAATACGGGGTTTATACTGTTAACTATTTTCTTTTTGGTTTCTATTACGTTTCTACTTTACATATGGGTGTCATCTCGGGTATTACTTTCCTATGTTGGAACATTGAGTCATATACTTATGTACGTGATCGGGCTGTTACGACACTCTTCTATCTGTTTCCATAGTTTCCTTTTCTTTCTCGGTCGGAAGGGACACGGTTCTTGTATAAATATCGGGCTGTTTTTTCCTTTCTTCTGACTTTACAAAAATCAAGCGATACATACAATATAGACATTAGAACCTAGCTTTTTCTCACCTTCTTTCCCGCTATTGATTCGAATTTTTGAAACTCACGACCAAGTTTTCCGTTGCAACCACGTTACACAAAGCCAAAAGTCTCTAATACTCAGGCTTCATCCATCATCACGATGCCAAGCCCCTCCTCAGAAATGCGTGACGCCATGGGGTGCCTACGCTTTGCCGAACTGGATGAAGACATCCTCTGCACCACCAGCACCACCACCCTCGCCAACCACGCCGAGGAGCTACTCCTCCACGAAAGCACCTCCCATCTTGAGAGACTCCTCCTAACAATCACCATCGGCATGGTCAACCAAAACGCAATCCTCATCCGCCAAATGGAAGGGCTCAAAGAAGAGCTGGCCCTCTCAGGCGAAAAGACAACCTCCCAGCTCGCCGCTATCGCCAACAAAGTGGACAGAGCCCACGACCGCATCAGCTCCCTCCCCAGAACGACCCAAGCCATAGCCACCCCGCAGGCACCCACACCCCCCAACAACCCGCCCTCTACACAACAAGCCCAACGCCGCACCCAGGCACAACCCCGCCCCCAACATCAGGCCTCTGCGCCACCCCCACCCGCCATCACGACTGACAGAGTCATCATCCAACAGACCCCCTCTTATGCCCAGATGGCCCAAGAGAACCTTCATCAATGGGAACAAGCCCCCCGCAGACGCACCCCGGCAAAGAAATCCAAGACAAAGGAACCAGGGCCCAAAACACTTCCTGCGGTCCAACGCCGCTTCTTCGCAACCAGGCTCACCCCCGAACCCATCGAATCCCCGGACACATTGGCCGCCGAGCTATCAGTCACCTTCGGCAAGTTCATGGCATCCCAGAACCAAGTCGCCCCGGTCACCGCACTCACCGTCACCATCAATCAGAGAGGCGCTGTCACAGTCCTCCCAGCCCCCACTGTCCCCTCGTCAGTCTACGCGCCCTTCTTCGAAGCCATGACCGCGATCCTAAATAATAGGATCAAATCCGAACACAACCCTTTCAACAACTTCAGACCCGCCCCCACCGATGTCGATATCGCCATCCACGGGATCCCGCTCTTCGACCTCGTGACAAGAGAGGATCTGAACACCAAATTCCCCGAAATCTTCTTCCTCGCCTCCGGCATCGCCCCAATTGCAACACGCTTCCTCCACCTCAACGACTCAGAACGCAACAGCAGGAAAACAGGAACCGTTGTAATAACGGTCTCCGCATCTGACGCCGCTCTCATCGGCCCCTCTATTCGCATCCTCTCCAGACCCCGCAAATGCACAGTCATGTGGTCCGCCTCCCCCATCACCCAATGCAAAAAGTGCTACAAGTTCGGCCACCCAGAACAAGGCTGTAAGCAAGAGCACTTCACCTGCCCCATTTGCGCAAAGGATCACACCAAGCAAGAACACACCTGCCCCGCCAACTGCAACGGCCCCCGCCTCCGCGCCACCGGATGCTGCGCCGCAGTCCGCCCTAAGTGCACGAACTGCGACGGCGGACATGCATCGACGTCTAACGCCTGTCCCGCCCTCACCGCCCTCATTGAGAACAACAAACCCAAGCGAGCACCCGGTCCCGCCCCCCAATCCCCCGCCGCTGCCCCACCAGCCGATGAATCACCCGAGGCACCCATGCCGGATGCCAACACAACCACCCGTCCTGCGCAGACCTTGTAGACGATGAGGGCTACAACCTGTGAAAACTCCTTCCTACGCATCATACAACATAACTGCAATAACAGCAATAATGTCCTAATCTCCCTATTCTCCATCCCCATGGTACAAACTGCACACGCCGTCGCAATCCAAGAAACACCCCTCATCAAAGGCAAACCCCCCGCGGTCCCATCATTCACCCCCGTCTATCCAACTCCTACCTCCCCAGCCGACAAGATATCAGTCTGCACCTACATCAACAACAACTACCTCGAGAAAAACTCCTTCGCAAGCATCCCCTCCAGCAGAGGAGACATCATCACAACCAATATGTTCTGCCACACCGGCCCATCCACCCACACCACCATCACCATCACCAATGTCTATAATAGACAGCTGCGGGACGGGTCACGGTCCGTCCACCCCCTCACTTTCCTGACCCCAGCGGATAACCCGCACATAGCACTGGGCGACATGAACATCCACAACCCCGCCACCGATCCCGCTCGCAGCTTCTCACGCAGAGAGCTCAACCTTTCACAACCCTATATGGACACCGCTACCCGCGAGAGATACTCCATCCTCAACACCCCCGGCAGCTACACAAGATACGCACCAAACCAATCGAGCAGAAATGGTGTTATCGACCTCGCCTTCGCCAACCACAGAGCAACACCACTAGTCAGAAAATGGCTCCCCCTCACCAACGCCTCAGGGTCAGACCACCGGATCATAGCCATCTCGCTGGCCCTCCCCGGAACAGATTTCACACCCTACACAACCCCCAACTGGAAGCTCACAAACTGGAATCTCCTCGCGGAAGAACTCAAATCTCTACACCTCCCCTCCTGCAATAGCGCAGCCGAACTCGATGACTGGTTCGATAAGTCCCTGGCCCTGGTCACTGACCGAGTGAAGACACACACCCCCCTGAAAACAATCACTAAATGGTCAAAGAAATGGTGGACCCCTGACATCGCCCAACTGAGATCCATTTTCCACAATGTACACAGAGCCTTCCGAAAAGGGAAAGCCCCCCCATTCGAAATGAAGGCAGCCCGCAACGCCTATTTCAACGCAATCAAAAAGGCCAAACAAAGCCACTGGAACACCTTCGTCGCCGACGCCTCACCAAAGGACGTGTGGAGACTGAAGAAAATGGCTGGCAGGACGGAGGACAGAATTCCCTCCCTCCCAAACTCCCCCACCCCAACGCTCCTCAATGACAACCTTATCAAGGCCTTCTTCCCCCCCAGAGCAGAAGACCCGTCCCCCCGCCCACTCCGCTTCTCAAACACCCCCCCCATAACCCCAAACGAAGTGCAAGCCGCTCTTGGCCCCACCTCCAACCTCTCCGCCCCAGGCCCCGACTCCATCCCGTACTCGGTCTGGAAAGGCATCCACCGAAGCAACCCACTCCTCATCCCCGCTCTCCTCAACCCCCTAATCCAGCACGGATACCACCCACTCTCTATGAAAAGCGCAAATGGAGTGATTCTGGCCAAACCTAATAAGCCGGACTACACCCTTCCGTCAGCTTTCAGAATCATCGTCCTCCTGCAAACCTTCTCCAAGATCCTCGAGAAGATAGTAACCAATCGCCTAGCAATTATTGCGAAAGCGACCGGCCTCATACACAATCACCAATGCGGTTCAGTGCGCGGCCTCTCAACAGGCGATGCAGTCACTACCCTCATACATGAGATAAGGGCTATGCAGCTGGCGACCCTCAAAACCTCAACCCTCTTCCTAGACATCAAAGGTGGCTTCGACCACGTCCTAAAACAACCACTCGCCGCAACCCTCGCAAGGAAAAACGTCCCCCCCTACATCATCAGCTGGGTCATGTCGTTCCTCTCGGACCGATACATCACCCTCCTCTTCAAAGGGTCCCCTAAGATCCCCTCAGCAGTGCAAGTAGGAGTCCCGCAGGGATCCCCAATATCCCCTCTCCTATTCATAATCTACATCAACTTCCTTCACCAACAGGACCCCCACCCCGGCATCTCCCTCTCATATGTGGATGACCTCGCAATTACAGTCGCGTCGCCCACATACGAGGAAAACATCTCCATCCTACAAAACCACTACACCAGGCTCACCACAATCGCAACCCCTATGAACGTCACATTCTCCGTGGGTAAGACCGAGCTCATGCACTGGAGAACACCCAGGGACAGAACCCCCCAATGCCTCCTCCCCATCACCCTCGACAACCAAACCTTCCCACCATCCCCCCTAGTGAGATGGGTCGGCTATTGGCTCGCGCCCGATTTCAACCCCAACACCCACTTTATCCGAAGGACGGCAGCAGCACGCGCAACCTTCGGCATCCTCGCACGCTTCTCCTCGGCAGGAAAAGGACTATCGTCCAATAACTGCAGGAAGATCGCACTCCTAGCCATTCGCCCCATGCTCACATACGGAGCGAACGTCTTCACACCAACATCAGCACTCAAAGAAATGAACACCTTCTGGAACTCCATACTCAGGTGGACCACAGGATGCTTCAGAGCCACGAACACTCGAGTCCTCTGGGCGGAAGCAAAGGCCCCCCCCCTCTCACTTTACCTCCAATACCTGAAATGCAAATTCGCAATCAGGATCCTCCAAGCCCCCCCTCTCTCAAACCCGGTGACAGGAAGAACCAGCCGGTCCTTCCCCACAACATCAGCAGAAAGAAGCTACTCTCACACGGAACTGCTCAGAGGCAGACCAAACCCCCCCAAGAAATGGAACTCCAAGGCAGCAAAAGGAGTCGCCCACACGCCCATCGAACACCTATGCTCGCTACTCCTCCCCCTTTTGGAGCAAGGGGTAGCGCCAAAAGACATGGCCCGCAGGGCCAAGCAACAACTCCTAGATAACTGGCGCTACCTGTATGGAACGCCAGCCTACTACACCCACCCACTAAACACCACCCCACTACCCTTCACACACCTAAATAAGTTCATCGCAACTCGGATCCACCAAATGCGCTCGGGAAAAAGTTACCTACGCGCCCAGCAATCCTGGATCAACCTCCACCACCCGTCCACGTGTCGAAGCTGCAATCTCGCGGACGAGACCCCACACCACGCCATTCTACAATGCAGCGCCAAAGCGCACGCACGGCCCACACCCCTAGCAGACATTGAGTCCCTAGAGGAGGTGTGGAATAACCACCTCCTCACACTCCACCTCGCAACATACATCGCCGCATCCAGAACAGGCTATCCGGTCAGCCGCGGACCCTCACCCCTCAACTCAGGCTCAGGAACCATGTCCCCCCTCAGCTCATTATCCTCACTCTCCCAGCCAACCCCCCCATGCACGGGCCCAATACCCGACATCTACGCGTCCTAAGAAAGACCTACTGAAGGCAAACGGCCAATGGCCAGAAGGATTTCACAGGGGACGGCAGCTAGCCCCCCCTCCAAATTGTTCACTGTTATTTTTACTGCGATTGCCTTTCTCTTTACATATTTCATTTGGAATTTTGTTTTTGCTTTTCAAGGGGGTGCGCGCTACGTTTTGATAGGGGATAGGTCTTTTTACGCCATAGTTATTAACTGCACGCGATCATTTTGTACCTAGAATCAGAAATTGAAATGATTTAAAAAAAAAAAAAAAAAAAAGAACCTAGCTTTTTCTGCTCCCGTTTCTCGTCTAAATTCTTTGAATATTCTTCCTCTCGAAATCAGGGTGACAACTTAATCGTTTAACCACTATTGTGTCCTTCCGCACAACCCCCGCGTTGTCCCTTTCCTTCACCAGGAGATGGTAGAATCACCAAGACGAAAGAGATATCCAGAAAAGCTTCGTCGTGTATCGTAACAGTTTCCGTAGGATGCGTCACTGTAAGCCGATAGTTTGAGGTCAGAACCAAATGGGAATAGGAGTGCCTTTTCCTTGGTCTTCTGAAGGTAGCGGAGTACTCGTTTAGCGGCGGACATATGTGCAGTGGAAGGATTGGAGTTAAACTGAGAGAGGTGAGTTATTGTATACGCTAGGTCAGGTCTTGTCGCAGTAACCAGATACATGAGAGATCCGATGATTTGTTGATAAGCAGTTGCATCGGCCTTGTCGTCTTCGTCACTAGTCGCAATCAATCGGTGGTTAGGATCGATGGGAGTGGAGACGGGCTTGCAATCTTGCATCGAGAATCGATTCAGAATCTTGTTGATGAATGCTGTCTGCGAAAGAGTGATACCGGCGTTGGTGTAGTCGATTTGGATGCCGAGGAGATAGTTGAGAAGTCCCATATCGTTAACCTTGAATTCGGTTTTCAAGAGGGATACTGTCCGTTCTTCTAAGTCGCTAGGAGGTCCAAAGAGAGTGATGTCGTCCACGTAAATAGCTATGATTAGATTACCTGAGTCGTGGACAAGAACACAGGGATCAAAAGCAGTGATAGCAAAACCATGGGGGATAAGGTATTCAACCAGCCGAAAGTACCATTCCCTTGGTGATTGCTTCAAACCGTATATACAGCGTTTCAAACGCGCAACCTTACCTTCTAACCGGCTGCCTTCCGGTAGTTGCATGTACACCTCTTCTTTCAAGATACCATATAGGAAAGCGGTTTTGACATCGAGTTGTCTGACACGCCATCCTTTGCAAGCAGCAATGGCAAGTAGCAGACGGAGAGAGTCGAACCGTACAACTGGTGAAAAGATCTCATCGTAGTCCATCCCTTGAACTTGGGAAAAGCCTTTGGCGACGAGTCTTGCCTTGTAACGTTCTACTTCTCCTTTAGCATTGCCTTTAACCTTAAACACCCAACAATCCACAACTTTTCGGTTGGGTCTGTCAACAACTTCCCAAACTTCATTTTCATTCAGTAACTTCAGTTCCTCGTTCATTGCCTTTTTCCAATCAGACCAGTCCGGTGAGGATTTGGCCATGATATGATTTAGGCTCCGATACTTCTAGGATACTGATGAGAGTCTCTTCTCGTTCGATTCCTGAGGAGGAGCTTCCGGCATTAGGTAAGTCGCTTTGGGTGGAGGGCGAAGAGGTAGCAGGTGACCGTTCGCTGGCGTCAGTCGTTTGTTGGTCGCTAGATCTGCGAGAGGTGGTGGTGAGGAGCCCTTGTGAGAGGAGCTTTCCACCATTCGCCAGGAGGGTTGATAGCTGTGCCTGTTAAGTAGTCTTGTCCTTGGAGGACTAGGTCAGAAAGAGTCGTGAAATGAGATGATAGTTTCGTTTCTGGGATAGTTTTGTTGAGGAGGGGGTGAAGGTGATGATGAGGAGGAAGATCCGTTTGATTGTACGGAATCTTGATGTTGTTGCTGCTGTTGCATTGAGGAGAAACCGGAGAAGAGTTCCTGGTTTATTTCCGAATTGGTACTTGACTGAGTGGAGGATGTATTAGAAGGTGGTGAGGATAGAGTATTGTTCTTGCGTCCTTCGTCTAACTGATTGTTGAAAAGTGCAGTAACGATAGGATGACCCTTTTGATACCAATCAGCTGCGGTTTCAGGGTTCCAGTTAATCCAGGCTATCCACATGTCCGATGTTGGGAAACTTTCTTTGTTGAAAGCATAAGAAAGGCTTGTGGAGGGCTGAGATGTTTGAAGGAAAGGGACAACGCGGGGGTTGTGCGGAAGGACACAATAGCGGTTAAACTATCAAGTCGTCACCCTGATTTCGAGGAGGAGAAGATTCAAAGAATTTCGACGAGAAATGGGAGAAGAAAAAGCTAGGTTCTAATGTCTATATTGTATGTATCGCTTGATTGACAAAGTCAGAAGAAAGAGAAAAAACAGCCCGATATTTATACAAGAACCGTGTCCCTTCCGACCGAGAGAGAAAAGGAAACTAAACAGGTGGGAAAGCCGTTTGACCCCGAGAAACAGCCAAGAAGTATGGAAACAGATAGAAGGGTGTCGGTAGCGTAAGCAGCCGATCACGTACATAAGTATATGACTCAATGTTCCAACATAGGAAAGTACTACCCGAGATGACACCCATATGTAAAGTAGAAACGTAATAGAAACCCAAAAGAAAATAGTTAACAGTATAAACCCTGTATTCCTTATCAAGTAACCCGTAATGAAATGTATGGAGATAAACAAATATCAACGAAGTAAATGAAAGAAACAAAGTTCACCGTAAATTCCAACACCCCTTCTCACTTTGTACCGAATATAGAGGTGCATAAGTGGTCGTGAGTGAAGGAAAGAGACAACGCGAGGGTTGTGCGGAAGGACACAATAGCGGTTAAACTATTAAGTCGTCACCCTGATTTCGAGATGGAGAAGATTCAAAGAATTTAGACGAGAAACGGGAGCAGAGAAAGCTAGCTTCTAATGTCTATATTGTATGTATCGCTTGATTGACAAAGTCGGAAGAAAGAGAAAAACAGCCCGATATTTATACAGGAACCGTGTCCCTTCTGACCGAGAAAGAGAAGAGAACTAAACAGGTGGGAAAGCCATTTGACCCCGAGAAGCTGCCAAGAAGTATGGAAACAGATAGAAGAGTGTCGGTTGCGTAAGCGCCCGATCACGTACATAAGTGTATGACTCAATGTTCCAACATAGGAAAGTAATACCCGAGATGCCAACCCATATGTAAAGTAGAAACGTAATAGGAACCAACAGAAAATAGTTAACAGTATAAACCCTATATTCCTTATCAAATAACCCGTAATGAAATGTATGGAGATAAACAAATATCAACAAAGTAAATGAAAGAAACAAAGTTCACCGTAAATTCCAACACCCCTTCTCACTTTGTACCGTATATAGAGGTGCACAAGTGGTCGTGAGTTTGTTTCACAAGTCCTTTGGTGCAAATGTCTGCCAGATTTTCCGCGGTAGGGACGTACATAAGATTGATTGAACCATTCTGAACGCATTCACGAGAGAAATGGTAAGCGATATCAATGTGTTTCGTCTTGTCATTAAGCTTCGGGTTGTTGGCGACGTCGATGGCGGAGTTACTGTCACAGAAAACGCCTTGTGGAATATCGTCCTTGAGGAGTTCCTTGAGGCCTCGAGTTAACCAAAGATGATGTTTGGTGGTCATACCCAGTGCCATGTACTCGGCTTTGCAAGTAGAGGTAGCAACTGAGCGTTGTTTTCGAGAGCGCCAGGAAATGGTAGAATCACCGAGACGGAAGAGATATCCAGAAAAGCTTCGTCGTGTATCGTAACAGTTTCCGTAGGATGCGTCGCTATATGCCGATAGCTTAAGGTCAGAACCAAATGGAAATAGTAGTGCCTTTTCCTTGGTCTTCTGAAGGTAGCGGAGTACTCGTTTAGCAGCGGACATATGTGCAGTGGAAGGATTGGAGTTAAACTGAGAGAGGTGAGTTATTGTATACGCTAGGTCAGGTCTTGTCGCAGTAACCAGATACATGAGAGATCCGATGATTTGTTGATAAGCAGTTGCATCGGCCTTATCGTCTTCGTCACTAGTCGCAATCAATCGGTGGTTAGGATCGATGGGAGTGGAGACGGGCTTGCAGTCTTGCATCGAGAATCGGTTCAGAATCTTATTGATGAATGCTGTCTGCGAAAGAGTGATACTGGCGTTTGTATAGTCAATTTGGATGCCGAGGAGGTAGTTGAGAAGTCCCATATCGTTGACCTTGAATTCGGTTTTCAAGAGGGAAACTGTCTGTTCTTCTAAATCGCTAGGAGTGTAACGGGGGTGCTCTGATAGAACACGACCGCGACTCAATGTTTGATAGAAGTGTAATAGAGAATAAACAAACTCCGTAGAGAGTTACTTCGAAGAATAGAGTTTTCTTTGGTAAACAATTAAGTCTAAGAACTTAATAACTTTAAGGGATTCCTTCGCTAGTAAAGACCCAATGTTCCTCTATATCCCGCTGCATAGAAGGTAGGTAATGTTCGCTAAGCTTAGGTCTCGCCATAGCTTCTGCGCACCTCTCTCTCTATCAGCGTAGAGGATAGAAGATGTTCGCTAAGCTTAGGTCTCGCCATAGCTTCTGCGCATCTCTCTCTCTATCGGCGTAGAGGATAGAAGATGTTATTCGCTAGGTCTGTCTCTATCTCTGTAGAGGATAGGAGATGTTCACTGAGCTTTGGTCTGCATCGCTTCTCTGGCATCTCTATCTATCTCTGTCTCTATCTCTCTGGAGAGGATAGGAGGCGTTCTGAGCTTTGGTCTCGCCATCGCTTCTGCGCATCTCTCTCTATCTCCGTCTCTATCTCTGTAGAGGATAGGAGATGTTCGCTGAGCTTTGGTCTCGCCATCGCTTCTGCGCATCTCTCTCTATCTCTGTCTCTATCTCTGGAGAGGATAGGAGACGTTCGCTGAGCTTTGGTCTCGCCATCGCTTCTGCGCATCTCTCTCTATCTCTGTCTCTATCTCTGGAGAGGATAGGAGACGTTCGCTGAGCTTTGGTCTGCCATCGCTTGCATCTCTCTCTATCTCTGTCTCTATCTCTGGAGAGGATAGGAGACGTTCGCTGAGCTTTGGTCTCGCCATCGCTTCTGCGCATCTTTATCTATCTCTGTCTCTATCTTAGAGAGGCGGATGTAGCAACCCCACCTCGGAGGAACTTCCATCCAAGTCAAATCGCAATCCGCCAAGCCTCAGTCGGGGTCCTCTGAACTAGCGGGATCGGCCGACTGTATGGCGGTCGCTTATTCTAATAATGCTTTCAATAGACTTAGGTCTGTTTATTCCAATCGAAGCTTTTGCTTTTGTAGCTTAGGTTGCACTCTCGCTCCCCTCGAAGATGCTCCGGAGCGAAACAGGAGGCTTCCGGCGGTTCGACGCTCCGGGGGTTATTTTTGGGGTCCAAAAGCGTGTTTTGGAATTGGACCTGCCATTGCCTCCGGAGCACCGCCAGGATCATTTCTGTCGTGCTAACGCATATTTTCCGGACATCGGTTGCGGAGTTATCGCGCCTCAAAGGCTGGACTGCCTAGGGAGGGTAACTCCCTTCCAGGGTTACCCTGCCCCTTCTGGCATTGTTGTCCTTCTGTTCCAGTCGCTTGTAACAGCTTTATAGTGGCTCTGTTACATTACCCCCCTCTCCAGTAACTCGTCTCGAGTTCCCATTAGGGTTATGGGTCTGGTAGTATTTTGCATGCAAGAAAAAATCGAGAGAACAGGATAGTTGGTCGGGAACGAGCCTGAGCACCTATACTCCAAAGGCGATTGTCTGCTCCTACTTCCTTACTAAGTTCGTGATGCCCTAACAATGGCGGAGGAAACTCTTCCGCTACCCGCTTCTCTCTAAGCGTTAGCGGAGGATTCAAGCGCTGAGGCTACCACCCTTAGTCAGAGCCTTGATGACACCTGCAGCCTGGTTGCCACACTGGCAGGGGCCTGCATGAATGAGTCTTCATTTCAGATGTCAGCTCAATCGTTCTTTGTAGAGCTGTTGTTTACTGTAGACTTCCCGGGCATTTCCCTGTCGCTATCGACGGACTTCAATGCTCAGAGGGTATAGAGAATCACCGGGCACTCAGAGTCCTCCTCTGGCCGGTCTTCTGTCCACTGGCGAGGCATAGGCTCGTCAGTCATTCTTCATGGATAGATTCTCTCCTAGTCTTGTGAGCGGTAGTTCTTTCGACAGCTGGTAGCTAATCCACACTGCCGGCACTTGCACGTCGCTGTGCAACTGGCTTCTACTGTACCTCTCAGCATGTTAGGGGCCCCGTCTATACTCATATAGCAGCCGATTATATAGTCCCGTAACACTCTGTATTTATCTCTATTTTCTCAAGCAAGAAAACTCAGATTAAAACACCTTCATCAAACACAGAGGATCTCATCTTCTTTTCCCTATAGTATCCTGCATTGTCATCAGGGAAAACGGTATTGGACCTCTGTCGGACCGATAAAAACCTGGTACAGGAGAGCTGACTTTCGTTCCCGTGTATTTCCTGGGATACTGAGACTCTCAGGCCGTGTTTTGAGGATTCTTAGAGTTTTCACCGGTACGTCCCGAAGTCTTCGGGGGTGATTTTTGATGAGATTCCTTGAAGTCCTCGTTTGCCATCTTGCAGTATGTTCGTGCGGGTCCCAGGAGACTTCTGAACGATACCACTCCCAGATAATCCGATAGTACACGAAATTTCTCACGCCCAGCCTACTGCCATCGGATTTCGGCTAAATCCTTGAGAATGTAACTGTATTCTCCTTGAGCTAAAGTGCAGGAGAAAACTTGGTAGCGTTGAGTCTTAGGTTCGATATCGCCCCCACAAAGATATATGGAGGATAACATGAATGTTCCATTGAGGAGGGCGTTTGAACGGGTCGCTTAGTTATGATATTGCATCGATCCGACATTATCTCATTCTCAGTTTTCACTTCGGAAACTTCCATATACTTCTGATCATACCACTTCTGCCGCCGTGCGTGCATGGTTTGGCCCATGTTGCCGTATTACAGCCATATTCTGTAATCGGGAGAAAACCTGCTCAGTCGTTCTGTTGATAGCAGCAACCGTTTCTGAGATATTGCTCAAGCGTTTGATTGACTCTCTCCGATTTGCCCCTTAGTTTAAGAACATCATACTGTCGACAGCTGGAGGTTGACCCCGAGAACCTTCCTCAATAAATCCAGAACTTGCCTACGAATTTGGATACTTTCGATCGTAAAGGATTTCCTCGGGTGGTCTAGATGATCGCCATATGTCGGATGGGAATAGGTGCAAGTTCCAATAGTTGCTTTGGGGGTATAGTCTATAGGGATGGAACTACGAGGAGTGTTGGGAAACTCTAAGAGTTATAGCATTCCATACCCTCTATATCTTAGCCCTTTTACCGCCTGACATGTATCGCAACTCCACATGTATTCTTCCATATCATTATCCACTTTTTTGACCAAAGGAACAGTGCCCAGAGGCATTCATCTTTCCTTATGGAGCGGTTTCCGTCTCTTGGGGTAAGGTCTCAAGTCTATTAGCACCCGTTGGTTGTAGTCGAGAGCCTCTTTCAAGGGAAAGTACTCTGGATCTTGCCAATGCTGAATCAATCATCCGAATAGGTCTTGGACTGAACCCATTACGAGATTGTCCAGGCTTAACCAGGCGAATTTGGGATGCTGATAAGCCTTACCCCCCTCTCCAGGGCGTAGTCCCAACGCCGTGATAAGATATCTCCCTTGGCATAGTTTCCCATGGCGGTATACAACCTTGAAGTCAAACCCCACGAAGTTGACCCTCTTTTGATTGCTTTCACCTCCTCCGAGGACATGGTTATGCCTTTATCGGGCACATCGTAACCCAGGTACTCGGCTTCTGATGCGTGGAAGACGGATTTTTAAATGTTGCTGAATAGTGCCTTTCTCTCGGTCTTTCGAGCACTCTTTCTAGTAGAGAAATGTGTATCCCCATAGTTTCCGGGTATCTCAGGATGCCAAAATTGACGTAAACCGTAATGTCCAATTTGGCAAGGAGCGAGTGAGATCGAGGCTGTTCATCTCCGCGTATCGCTTCAGGCGTCGTCGGGTGGCGACATAACAGGGTCGAACTTCGCGACCATCGCTATCAAAGTAGGAACTTTACCAACTGCGCCATGAGTCCCGTCATTGAATTAATGGTGTATTATACCACCCAAACGGCAAAATCGTGTACTCATACAGCCTGTGTCTAATTCGAAAAAACCGTCTTCCACTCGCCTCCCCTTTTCATATAGAAGAGGTGGAATCCATTCATAGATTGATTTTGGCAAGGGTTTTTTGGCTCTTCCTAGCCGCTCCTTCAACTCGTCCATTCGGGGTAGAGAATATCGATTGTCTCATTTTGGAAAGATAGGGCAAATGCCTCAGTTTCGTAAGAATTGAGGAGTTTCCCTAGATGGTTTGTTTCCTCTTTCTCTTCCTCTTGTTCTCCTTCCTTCTCCGGACCTGGAGTCTGGAATGCTCCCGGTTTAACGGGAGCCTTCTCATGGGTTTGCTCCAGCTTACACGGCTACTCGAGCTTATGCCCTAAGGAGTGTAGTCCGTTGACCCAGCCGTAAATTTATCTCCGCTGGTCAAGAAATTTTCCTATTCCCTATAGGGATCACACTGCAGACCTTAAAGAAGGTAATCCCTTATGATGGCTTCTTCCTCATATCCCGTTCTTATAACCAGTTCGGTTGGCTATTTAACGTTTGGGTTCGAACTCCGGGTTGGATTCCCCATACGGGTAGCAACGCTTATATCCGGAACCATAATAGGGGTTCGCCTATAAAAGCGGGGTCGCTGTCGAGGAGAATAGGACTCCCTTCTTCCCATACATTTCTTCTTCGAACGAGTCCGATCTTCTTTACCCATCCCTAATCATATATTTTTTTTTTTTTTTTTTCGACAGTTATGCTCTTCTTCATCTTATTCCTGTCTCTGTTCATCACCATCAATTCCTTAATTGTGGGATCATGCCTATCTTCTTTTAATCGATCTCCTCGGGAGAGGA
The DNA here is from genome assembly GCA_024713935.1 of Morchella eximia. Taxonomy (NCBI): domain Eukaryota; kingdom Fungi; phylum Ascomycota; class Pezizomycetes; order Pezizales; family Morchellaceae; genus Morchella; species Morchella eximia. The sequence continues at coordinate 4,182,509 of JAMGZG010000001.1, forward strand.
AAACTAGATCGATAACCCCACAAGTCGTTGCTGACCTCCGGAAGTTGGTCGGTCAAGGTACCGTTTATACCAGGAGGATAACACGTAAAGCTTGTCGACCAAAAGGGACCAAAAGGACCGAAAGGTTGGTGTATCCTCATTAACTTTGGTTACTTCCTTTCCCCTTTCCTAACGCTTCAATAGGCGGGCCGTTCCTCGTGGTCTGGAGTCTTCTACCTTTGATGGCCACTTCAATCAGATTCCCCGCTTGACCAGAGACGATTTCCGCCGTCCTTATCCTTACTCCCAGCCGGAAGATAGGTCTATTGTTCAGGCACGCTCTCGGGCAAATAGACTGGAGAGGCAGGCTCAGATGGAATGGATGCGGCTGAGATTTCGCGTGATCCATCGGGAACGGAATGGATGCAGCGGAGGATCGAAGCAGAGGAGATGGTGGCAAGGCAGAGAGTGGCTCAGGATGCCTATTTTGAGTTTTGGTGGAATGAGCGGAGGGCCAGCTATCCTCCCCTTGCTCCCTACCGACGTGGTCCACGCCCCGACTACGACCTCAGCTGGGGCTGGTGTCCTGACGGTGAATGGGGCCCTATGATAAATGGGGCGATTCGGATTTTTTAGAAGCGAATCTGGGCGCTATAACCCTCAGAGCTAACTTGGGAGCTATAACCCTTTGAAATGAACGTGGAATTATCATGGAGAGTAAGTCTCCACTCATCTTGGTACTAGCTGAAAAGGGACACTAATTTGTTTTCTCAGATAGGTTTGGGAGAGGTTCCTAGATGGGTTCTTTAAGCGAGGAGCTTAAAGTTATACTGTAACGGGGGTGCTCTGATAGAACACGACCGCGACTCAATGTTTGATAGAAGTGTAATAGAGAATAAACAAACTCAGTAGAGAGTTACTTCGAAGAATAGAGTTTTCTTTGGTAAACAATTAAGTCTAAGAACTTAATAACTTTAAGGGATTCCTTCGCTAGTAAAGACCCAATGTTCCTCTATATCCCGCTGCATAGAAGGTAGGTAATGTTCGCTAAGCTTAGGTCTCGCCATAGCTTCTGCGCACCTCTCTCTCTATCAGCGTAGAGGATAGAAGATGTTCGCTAAGCTTAGGTCTCGCCATAGCTTCTGCGCATCTCTCTCTCTATCAGCGTAGAGGATAGAAGATGTTCGCTAAGCTTAGGTCTCGCCATAGCTTCTGCGCATCCCTTTCTATCTCTGTCTCTATCTCTGTAGAGGATAGGAGATGTTCGCTGAGCTTTGGTCTCGCCATCGCTTCTGCGCATCTCTATCTATCTCTGTCTCTATCTCTGGAGAGGATAGGAGACGTTCGCTGAGCTTTGGTCTCGCCATCGCTTCTGCGCATCTCTCTCTATCTCTGTCTCTATCTCTGTAGAGGATAGGAGACGTTCGCTGAGCTTTGGTCTCGCCATCGCTTCAAGATCTCTCTCTCTATCTCGGTCTCTATCCCTGTAGAGGATAGGAGATGTTCGCTGAGCTTTGGTCTCGCCCATCGCTCTCAAGATCTCTCTCTATCTCTGTCTCTATCTCTGGAGAGGATAGGAGACGTTCGCTGAGCTTTGGTCTCGCCATCGCTTCACAAGATCTCTCTCTATCTCTGTCTCTATCTCTGGAGAGGATAGGAGACGTTCGCTGAGCTTTGGTCTCGCCATCGCTTCTGCGCATCTCTCTCTATCTCTGTCTCTATCTCTGGAGAGGATAGGAGACGTTCGCTGAGCTTTGGTCTCGCCATCGCTTCTGCGCATCTCTCTCTATCTCTGTCTCTATCTCTATCTCTGTCTCTATCTCTGGAGAGGATAGGAGACGTTCGCTGAGCTTTGGTCTCGCCATCGCTTCTGCGCATCTCTATCTATCTCTGTCTCTATCTTCCGAGAGAGAGCGGAGTAGCAACCCCCACCTCGGAGGAACTTCCATCCGAGTCAAATCGCGCAATCCGCCAAGCCTCAGTCGGGGTCCTACGAACTAGCGGGATCGGCCGACTGTATGGCGGTCGCTTATTCTAATAATGTTTTCAATAGACTTAGGTCTATTTATTCAAATCGAAGCTTTTGCTTTGTTAGCTTAGGTTGCACTCTCCGCCCCCCTCAAAGATGCTCCGGAGCGAAACAGGAGGCTTCCGGCGGTTCGACGCTCCGGGGGTTATTTTTGGGGTCCAAAACGTGTTTTTGGAATTGGACCTTCCATTGCCTCCGGAGCACCGCCAGGATCATTTCTGTCGTGCTAACGCATATTTTCCGGACATCGGTTGCGGAGTTATCGCGCCTCAAAGGCTGGACTGCCTAGGGAGGGTAACTCCCTTCCAGGGTTACCCTGCCCCTTCTGGCATTGTTGTCCTTCTGTTCCAGTCGCTTGTAACAGCTTTATAGTGGCTCTGTTACAAGGAGGTCCAAAGAGAGTGATGTCGTCCACGTAAATAGCTATGATTAGATTACCTGATTCGTGGACAAGAACACAGGGATCAAAAGCAGTGATAGCAAAACCATAGGGGATAAGGTATTCAACCAGCCGAAAGTACCATTCCCTTGGTGATTGCTTCAAACCGTATATACAGCGTTTCAAACGCGCAACCTTACCTTCTAACCGGCTGCCTTCCGGTAGTTGCATATACACCTCTTCTTTCAAGATACCATATAGGAAAGTGGTTTTGACATCGAGCTGTCTAACACGCCATCCTTTGCAAGCAGCAATGGCAAGAAGCAAACGGAGAGAGTCGAAACGTACAACTGGTGAAAAGATCTCATCGTAGTCCATCCCTTGAACTTGAGAAAAGCCTTTGGCGCATTTAGTCTTGCCTTCAGTAACGCTTCTACTTCTCCTTTACTATTGCCTTTTAACCTTAAACACCCATCGACAATCCACAACTTTTCGGTTGGGTCTGTCAACAACTTCCCAAACTTCATTCTCATTGAGTGACTTCAGTTCCTCGTTCATTGCCTTTTTCCATTCAGACCAGTCCGGTGAGGATTTGGCTTCACGGTATGATTTAGGCTCCGATACTTCTAGGATACTGATGAGAGTCTCTTCTCGTTCCGATTCTTGAGGAGGAGCTTCCGGCATTAGCTGGTCGCTTTGGGTAGAGGACGAGGAGATAGCAGGTGACAGTTCACTGGCGTCAGTCATTTGTTGGTCGCTTGATGCGAGAGGTGGTGGTGAGGGAGCCCTTGTTAGAGGAGCTTTCCACCATTCACCAGGAGGGTTGATAGCTGTGCCTGTTCGTAGCCTTGTCCTTGGAGGACTTGGTCGGAAAGAGTCATGGAATGAGATGATAGTTTCGTTTCTGGGATAGTTTTGTTGAGGAGGGAGTGAAGGTGATCATGAGGAGGGGGATCCGTTTGATAGTACGGAATCTTGGAGTTGTTGCTGCTGTTGCATTGAGGAGAAACCGGAGAAGAGTTCCTGGTTTATTTCCGAATTGGTACTTGACTGAGTGGAGGATGTATTAGAAGGTGGTGATGATAGAGTATTGTTCTTAAGGCCCTTCGTCTAACTGATTGTTGAAAAGTGCAGTAACGATAGTATGACCCTTTTGATATCAGTCAGCTGCGGTTTCGGGGTTCCTATTAATCCAGGCTATCCACATGTCCGAAGTTGGGAAACCTTCTTTGTTGAAAGCATAAGAAAGGCTTGTAGAGGGCTGAGATGTTTGAGAATCGTTAGGCTGAACTGAGGACGAGGGAGCAGATAGGGGTTCTGAGATTGGAAGTACCCCTTCTGTCGCAAGAGGAGGGAAAAAGACATCGTAGGAGACGACTGTTCGTTTTTCTGAGGGGATGAATACTCTATAGTGGCGGTCGGTTGCTGTATATCCTGTGAAAATACCTTTCATAGCCCTGGGAGATAGCTTGCTTCCTGCGGTACGTTTGTCCTCCGGGATATGCACGTAGCATTCTCGACCAAAAGGCTGAAGGTGATGGATCGATGGTTTCTTACCGAGGAAGGCCTCATAAGGAGTTTGATCCTTTACTGACTTATGAGGTTGGCGGTTCTTGAGGTAGACGAAGGTGGAGACTGCTTCTGCCCATAATCGCTTATCGTTAAGAGGAAGCAACATGGTCCTAACTGTTTCACCCATTGTTCGGTTAAGTCTTTCAGCAACACCATTGGACTCCGGAGAGTAGGGAGGGGTTAACTCGTGAACGATTCCCTTGGAAGCAAAGAAATCTTGTAGCTTTCCATTGACGTACTCTCCTCCATTATCAGTCCTAAAACGCTTAACAGGCAAACCATATTGGAGTTCCATCTCAGTCACGAAATCTTCGATAGCCTTAGCTGCATCGGATTTCTTCTTGAGAAAACGAACCCATGATATTCTGGTCTTGTCGTCGACGAAGGAGATGTAGTAGAGTGAGTTTGTGTGAAGAGGAACGGAAAAGGTCCACACAAGTCAGAATGAATGAGTTCCAACTTGGTTTCAGCTCGAGTATTAGTAGATAGTGGTGTATGGTGTGTAGACTTAGCGAGTGAACATGTTGAACAGTGAAAGGAAATGGGGGCAGGTGGAATGATGGTGGCGTCGGCGTAAAGGTCTTTGGCTTTCTGAATGGAAGATGGAGCCAGATGTCCTAGAGCTGAATGCCAAAAGTCATAGGTAAGAAGAGCAGAGTCGGTAACCTCAGGAATCTTAAATAAAGAACCGTCAAATGATGCTTCGAAAATCGTTTTATTCCCTTTAACAATAGAAATGAAATCCCCCTCTCCCACCATAGTATACCCTTTTTCTCTAATTTTTCTCCAGGAAAGTAAAGGCCGCTCAAGATCAGGAACATAAAGAACATCAGAAACACGAAAAGAAGAAACAGATCCATCCCTAAGTATTGCGGGGTGTCAAATATAATGGGACGCAACAGGATTCATTGCAATATAATCTCTCAACCATGGCCCACCGGAAAGAGACAACAAACACGACAAATGATAATAAGAAATACAAGAGACTGAAAATGTATTTTTGTTCCATATCGACATTCGTTGGGGGCGGGGTTGGGTGGTCATTGCGGTGTTCGTTGCCCCATTGCGTACCATTATTTTTGACACCCCGCAATACACAGTCCATCACCACAGTTCCCTTTCACTTAACAGACATGGAGTCCTTTGAGGAGGATCTCACAAATCCGGAACATTTCTCGAGGTGTTCGAAACGCCCTAGGGAGGGACACATGTGAGAGGTTGCTCCTGTGTCAAAATAGAATGAAGTGTTCTTTACCTTTCCTTTGTCCGAGTCTGTCGTGACCATGGCGGTATCTGTTTCCTTTCCTTTGTCAAGACTTCTGTTCCTCTTGGTGCTTCTTGAGCTTGAAGCATTGGTTCCACGATGCCCTAGATGTTTTCCTGGGTTGTGCTTAACGACCAGGTACATTCTTTTCTGCTTCTGTTGACGAGAGGCAGATTGAGAGGAGGAGGAGGGCTGACGAGGAGACCTGGCAGTTCTCCTTTGTGTTGTGAGGAGTGCCGTTTGAGGAGGGGAGGAAACAGAGGAGGAAGGTTGCTCGTGATCCAAATCTAAGAGACGTTGTTTGACTTCAGCAAAGGTGAAATCATCCTTTGTAGACAGGTTATCTACAACGTTCTTTTGATGTCGGACGAGGAAACCTAGGAGGAAATCGCGCTTTGCCTTATCTTCATCCAGGAATTTGGAGAAGAGTTGGCGATAGGTGTCGGACGAGGATTTAGCCAGCTGATTAAGGCGTAGCCATTCCTGCTCGAAGGATGCGATGAATGTAGAGATGGGTTTTTCTGAATCGTAGGAGGAGGGAAGGGAGACCAAAGACATGATCTGGGAAACGAGTGCGAAAGCAGTGTCTCGGTAGAATTCGCCACGCAGGGACTCCCACATCCTATGGGGGTGGTCAAGCTCGACAATTTTCTGCAAAATGTCTTGAGATACCACCTGGATGTAGACAGCTGCTGCTTGATGGCATAGTGATTCATATGCGGATTTTTCGGCTGCCGGCTGCCGCTTAGCGGTTCCGCTCCATCAAAAACTATTTCATAGACTTTCATGCCCTTTCAAACAAGCTTCATGGAAGCCGCCCATATATTGTAGTTCGATTGTCCGGTTAGGACACGGATGTTATCGAGCTTGATAGTAATGGGTTTGTCGTCTTTGACGCGGGTGGAGAAGAAGAGAGAAGAGCTTTTGGCGGTCTCTTTCCCCTTTGATGCCATGTTTGAAGAGTTGTATGAGAGAAGTAGTAGAGGAAGATAGAGGACGGACGAAAGTAAGCCGAAGAGGATTCTTGAATTTCTGAAATCGATAGATCAGGATGATGGTGTCTAAAAGAACACCGGGCTCATAACCTGAAGGAAAGGGACAACGCGGGGGTTGTGCGGAAGGACACAATAGCGGTTAAACTATTAAGTCGTCACCCTGATTTCGAGGAGGAGAAGATTCGAAGAATTTAGACGAGAAACGGGAGCGAAAAAAAGCTAAGTTCTAATGTCTATATCGTATATATCGCTTGATTGACAAAGTCAGAAGAAAGAGAAAAACAGCCCGATATTTATACAAGAACCGTGTCCCTTCCGACCGAGAAAGAAAAGGAAACTAAACAGGTGGGAAAGCCATTTGACCCCGAGAAACTGCCAAGAAGTATGGAAACAGATAGAAGAGTGTCGGTTGTGTAAGCGACCGATCACGTACATAAGTATATGACTCAATGTTCCAACATAGGAAAGTAATACCCGAGATGACAACCCATATGTAAAGTAGAAACGTAATAGAAACCCAAAAGAAAATAGTAACCAGTATAAACCCTATATTCCTTATCAAATAACCCGTAATGAAAAGTATGGAGATAAACAAATATCAACGTAGTAAATGAAAGAAACAAAGTTCACCGTAAATTCCAACATTTGGAAGGCATTCTTATCCATGCGTGTTGCCTGGCATCGTATTCGGAAGAGTTGCCTTGCTTTAGAGATTGGCAGTTTGGCCAGTTTGTTGTGGCGTTTTAGGTTTCCTAAGTGGTAGTAATTTGGGATTGGGCGTGAGTTCCATTCCTCCAGCATTCGTTTCCTGAGTAAGTTGGTCTGTATCCATCTCTCCTTCTCTCCTCCTGGTTCCTGGAAAGGGAGCATGAGGGAGGCGATTCGATGCAGGCCGGTTGCTTGTATGTTGAGTACTTTTGGTGGTAATAGGCCAGTGAGTTCTTTGTTGTTGGGATGGTATTCTTTCAGGCATAGAATCCGGGTCCCGTATTTCCGGGATCTATAGTTGTAACGTGGGTCTATGGACGAGAGACTATAGTGCCAAGGAATACAACCGAGGCAAGAACGTGGACGTAGGGATGTTCGTTGACTATGGACTATGGAGTGGCTCTACCTGGTATGACAGACCAGTCGAACGCTATGACGTAGCGTGGAACAAGATAGTATTCGTGGAGTAAATACAAGAGGTTGCGTGAAGAGAAAAGGAAAGAAAGGAAAACATGAAAAGGCACGAGGCAACGCCTCCTTATATATCCAACTCCTAGTCCGTTGATGACTAATGTCCCGCGTAACAGAAACCGAAAGAACATAACAGAAACCCCATTACAAATCCCAACCACACTGCGCAATCCTTCCTCTTCGTACCTTGACAACCCGAATAATCAAACCAGACGGTTGCCATTACAGACTACTCCCCTCCCTAAGGCCTACCTCCTGGTAGGCTTAGGGCTTCGCGATAACGCCAGGAATCGCTTAACAATATCGCATTTAATGCTCGAGGTCCGATAGTGGTTGCCAAGAGGCCTCATCATATCCTCGTATATCGCATCAAATACTCAAATCTTCCCTTCTGTTTCCTGAATCCAAAATATCCTCGACTTCCCATTCTTCCTTCGATCTCAACCGGAGGTGGTGGTGCTTGCTGCTGTCCAGGTAATGGGTTACCTGCTTCAGGCGACAGTAGTGAAACATGGAATACTGGGTGGACTTTCATAGAACGGGGAAGTTCTAACTCATAAGCATAGGGATTGATAATTCGCTTGATGCTGTATGGTCCAATTCGTTTCCAATCGAATTTCTTAGAGGGTCGCTTTGTCAGAATATGGCGTGTCGATAGGAAAACTTTATCTCCTATATTGTAACGAGGGGCGGGGGTTCGATTCGTATTAGCTGATTCCTCTTGTATCTTCTGCGCTCGAAACATTTCGCTCTTGAGATATTCCACGATGTCCTTCATTTCCCTTGCAATACTGTTGGCCTGATCTTGCGCTGTCGTCCTACCATGTTCCAAAGGACCAAAAGACATTCTTGGATTTCGTCCTGAGTTGGCATAAAACGGAGAGGTTCTCGTTGTTTCCGAAGGATGATTGTTTGTCGCGAATTCAGCCATTGGTAACCATTGAACCCAATCGTCCTGTTGATAGGAAACATAACTCCGAAGATATTGTTCCATCACGGCATTGATTCTTTCCGTCTGTCCATCGGTTTGAGGATGAAATGCGGTAGAGAATCGTGGGGAGATTTCCAAACGTTTGCAAAGTGACTTCCAAAATTCCGCAACAAACTGTGTTCCTCGATCGGATACAACAGTATCGGGTAGTCCATGTAACTTCCAAACATTATCGATATATAGCCTCGCTACCTCCTTCGAATCCACCTCTTTAGTCGTTGTTGGAAGAACGCCGATTTTATAGTCTATCTACAACAACTAGAATCGTGATTATATCCACTACTCGAAGGTCCGTGAATAAAATCCATCGAGACGCCCATCCATATCCATTAGGTATTGGCATGGCGGGCATTCAGACGGTGCATTGCGTGCTTTGCTACGGACACACATTGCAGTTCCCGACATACCGATCGACGATGATTTCGATTTGGCCAATAATATTCTCGCTCAGGAGTTCCAAGGTCTTTGTTTCATCTTGGATGTCCCCGGATGGTTTGTCGCTGTTCTTGTAAGAGTCTTAGCCGGAGGTCATTGTCGCCCCAGACGATAGAGCGCTTCGATAAAGTAACCGTCATTGTTATCTTCCACGATTCGCAAGTGAAATTTTGTTCGAATGGCGACTCGCTCAAGCATAGCGAGGACCTCGCTTTGGGAAACTATCAACTTGGTAAGTTTTTGCAAACAACTCTCAACAGTGGACGCCTTCAGCGCTTCATTTGACAAAGAACCCGCAAACAAACTTAGCTAATCTAAATTTTTTCGCTTCGACCACTTGGCTCGATGGCCAACCGCTCATCCTCCTTAGGTAGGTCACCTGACCTTCTAGTTAATGCATCCGGTTTGCCCCTTGTTTTCCTGGTCGAAATTGTATAACGAAATCAAAACGTGAAAGAAAGTCGGACCAACGGCTTTGTCGACGATTTATTTAACAATTTTGTCGTCATGAAATATTCAAGGTTTCGATGATCGCTGAAGACTTCGATTGGGAATTGTGCTCCTTCTAAATGGTGTCGCCATTCTTCAAAACATCGTACGATCGCTAGGAGTTCCTTGTCGTAGATTTCATAGTTACATTCCGCAGGAGAATGTTTTTTGGAGAAGAATGCAACCGGATGTAGGATCCCTTCATCATCACGTTGCGATAGAATTCCTGCTGAGACATAGTCGGAAGCATCAGTTTCTACCACAATTTTCCGATCTGGATCGAAATGAACTAGTATCGGTGCCGTCGTAAACATCTTTTTCAATGTCTGAAACGCTTCTTCCCTTTTATCTGTCCATTCGAACTTAACATTTTTCTTCGTCAGAGCGGTAAGCGGGGCAACAATTCTTGAATATCCCAAAATGAAACGTCGATAGAAATTCGCAAATCCCAGAAACACTTGAACATCATGGAGATTCGCCGGTGTAGACCATTCTAGAACATCAACGACCTTCTTCGGATCCATTCTATTTCCATTCGGAGTGAGGATTAAACCAAGATACTTCGTTTCTTGAACCATGAATTCGCATTTTTCAGGCTTGAGGTGAACATGATTCTCATCAAGCATCCTTAGGACTTTTTGAATGTGTTCCTTATGTTCTGCTAGTGTTTCGGAATAGATAAGGATATCATCCAGGTATGCCGTTACGAATTGGTCAAGATAGGGTCGTAGGATATCATTGATCCAATGTTGGAATGTAGCCGCTATTAATCCAAATGGCATTACAGATATTCGAAATGTCCATATCGAGTCCGGAATGCTGTTTTCCATTCGTCTCCCTCCGCTATCCTGATTTGATTATACCCCCATCTTAAGTCCAACTTGGTGTAGTACTTCGCTCTCGACAATTTGGCCAGGGTTTCCTTCAACAATGGCAATGGATAACGATTCTTAATCGTAATTGCATTGAGGCCCCGATAGTCAACACATAGTCGGAGAGTCCCATCAGCCTTTTTGACGAATAATATAGGTGCTCCCGCTGGTGATTCACTATGGCGAATAATTCCCTTGGGTAGGTTTTCCTGAAGATAGTCCCAGAGCGCCTTCAATTCAATTTGAGATAGAGCATATATGGGTCCCCATGGTGGTTGCTTGCCTTCTTCTAGTACTATCTTCATGTCATGGGAGGGTCGGTGTGGTGGAAGAATTGAAGCATCGTATTCTTCGAACATATGGATGTACTGATGAAACTCCTTCGGTACTAGTCGTTCAATGTCAATAGTAGATTTTTCGCTTGCCGAGATGATGACTGTATGGTGTTCCGGTAAGGGAATCGAGATGCCATGAACAATAACTGTAGTTCCACTGAGTGAACAGTGTTGACAACAGCTCCGAGAATCGCAACCTAGTAGATTTTCCTTTGGTCGAATTGTGATATCATGGCGTCGCATCCAAGGTATTCCCATTACAATCGGACAGTGCCCTAGCTTCGTTACAAAACATGGTGCAGTCTCTCGATGGCCATGAATGTCTAGCGAGACATCGACAATGTGAGTAATCTTTCCTGACTTAATAGGTCTTCCGTCTATAACGTCTACGCCATGGGTATTTTGAGGGGTCATAGTGAGTTTGTTGTGGCGTGCAAAAGATTTGTCAATAAAAGCATATCCTGATGCTCCGGTATCAATAAGAGCGTAGGTGGGTATAAAAGAGTCTTTATTCTGTGAAATAGAACAAGTTACTACAAGTTGATTCCCATCCATTTCCTCCTCCGATACCGAAAACCCAGAAATATGCATCCTAGAAAAATCTCTAAACAGTCCCCTGCTAAGCCACTTAGTGCAGGGACAAATCTTTGTCGACTCGTTATCGCTTCCATCGCTTTTCTTCACCTCAACGCTGCTTCCTCATCACTGGTTTCCTTTGCTTGATTCCCGCTGTTCTCGCCAGGGCAATCTCTAACCATGTGTCCCACACCTCCGCAATAGAAACATCGGCCCTCAGTTAAGCGGGCGTTCCTTTCGGCAGGGGTAGGGCGACGACGTCCTCCAGAAAGATCCATGGGTACATCACCCCCCGGGCGAAAAGAGGGATGAGGTTCGGTAGCAGGTGCATGGGCAGCCGAGGTGGCAGCACGAGGAGTAGGAACAGAATTTGCTGGTGGAGAACGGGGGGCCGGAGTAGCAGTAGCGGTCCAAGGTTTTTTACTTACTCGTTTTACTTCTGCCGCTCGACGGCGATTATTCAACCGTTGCAAGAGTGTCGCACATGCATCTACCGTCGCAGGAGTGTCATGGTGTATCATTGATTCGTCGAGCTCCGCGTTGATACCTTCCATCAAGGCTTCAATCCGAGAGACCTCATCCATCCCCGACTCAGCAGCCTACCGTTGAAACTCCGCAAAATAGTCGGCGAACGTCCGGTTTCGTTGGCGGATATTCCGAAGGTTCCTCCTCGCCGTGCGCATCCGATCCGGGTCCCCAAAAGCAGTGTCTAGAATCTCATAAAATCGTAACATAGAGGGCAAAGCAATTCCTTCTTCGTTAACATACTGTAGAAACTGGTTGGCAGCTACGCCTTCCAGTCTGCTGAATGCATAGGATAGCTTCGACTGTAGCGTTGGGTAGCGATCGGCATTACCCAACAGCTTAATTCTCATTTGTTGTTTAAATAGGTGGAGTCGTTCTCGGTCACGATCCCCCCTAAATACCTCAGGGTCTGGGAGCTTCTCCGATCGATGGGTAGTAGCTGTAACAGGTGGTGCTGGGGGTGCGACTGGGGGCTCGTCTCCGATAGGCGGTTCATCAGGAGCAACAATTTCAGCAGCGGCCTGTTGAGCTCTCGCAGCCGCAAGGTCTCGCTGAAACATTTCTCTTGCTCTCTCAGCCTCCCCTGTCATCTCCTGTAAATCCATTGCATATTGAGCAAGACCATGTTGACATTGTTGGAGAAGGGCATAGGCTTCTACCCCGACCGCATTATCGACTTGTGGGTGCGTTTCGAAAAAGGTGAGGAGGGTATTGCTGAGTTGCTGGTAATCAATAGGGGCGTGTTCCGACATGATAGACTATGGTGTTGTATTGGTTGACAATAGGTGGACGCAACCTAGTGTAACGTGGGTCTATGGACGAGAGACTATAGTGCCAAGGAATACAACCGAGGCAAGAACGTGGACGTAGGGATGTTCGTTGACTATGGACTATGGAGTGGCTCTACCTGGTATGACAGACCAATCGAACCCTATGACGTAGCGTGGAACAAGATAGTATTCGTGGAGTAAATACAAGATTGATTGATTGTTTTTATATTGCTTTGAAGTACAGGACTTATCGCACGCCTAAAACCACACCCCCTCGTACAAAACGAAGAGAGACAAAGGAAAGCGACAAAGGGAAGCGACAAAGGAAAGCGACCCGAAAAGATAGAACAGTAAGGAGATATTTAGTACGCGAGTGAAAGAAGAGAAAGCATTTTTAGCGAAACGAAAGTGAAAGAAAACCGGCCTCTCAGGCATCTGTCTCCTCCCCGTCCTCATCTTTCTCGTACCATTTTAGGAGTTGTGTTTCTTTGGCGAATTCGAAGATCAGGTCTTCTCTAAGGTTGGTGAACATCCAATTTTCCCAAGTCTGCGGTCCGGGGATTTTTTCGATGAGGGGTCGTCCAAGTTGTGCCCATCGGGGGCATTCCATGATGATATGTTTGGAAGATTGTTCTGTCCCGCATTGGCAGGGTTCGCGGTCGGTTTGGAAGGCATTTTTATCCAAGCGTGTTGCCTGGCATCGTATTCGGAAGAGTTGTCTTGCTTTGGTGATTGGCAGTTTGGCGATTTTGTTGTGGGGTTCTAGGTTTCCTGGGTGGTGGTAGTTTGGGATTGGACGTAGTTCCCATTCCTCCAGCATTCGTTTCCTGAGTAGGTCGGTCTGTATCCATCTCTCCTTTCTCCCTCCTGGCTCCTGGAAGGGGAGCATGAGGGAGGCGATTCGATGTAAGCCGGTCGCTTGTATGTTGAGTACTTTCGGTGGTAATAGATCAATGAGTTCCTTGTCATTGGGATGGTGACCTTCCATACATAGGATGCGGGACCCGTACTTCCGGGATCTATAGTTGAGGAGGTGTTCTAGGGGTGGCAGGGCGGCTTCTTTCAGCAGTCGTTCTATTTTTGTCCACCGTGGGAGGCCAGTGATTATGCGTGCAGCTTCGTTGTATATTGGTGAAAGGGTGCGGACTACGTGGTCTGCTCCTGTCCACCAGGCTTCTGAGCCCCAGAGGAGCGTCGGGAGGAATGCTTGTGTGATTATGTGGTGGATTGTTTTAACTTTTACTCCAGGCAGTCGTGAGAGTATTCGGATTCGGTTGAGTGATCGCAGGCCGTTGGAGAGGGCGCTTTCTATATGTGGGCGGAAGGAAAGGGTTGCATCGAGCCAGACCCCTACGTATTTCAGGCGGTCCTTTGGTTGGATTACGGTGTCCCCTATGGTGACGGTGTTGTTGGGTTGGCGTAGTGTGGATGTTGATGGTCTGAAGAAAACGAGATCTGATTTCTGGGGTTCAGATTTGACATTTAGGGGTTGGCGCGGAGACCCTTTCTGTCATTCTTTCGTTGAGGCGTTTGGTGATGAAGGCAGGTGATTTGGATATTTGTACTAGGGCGTCGTCATCGATGTAGGTGGTGTTGATTTCTTTTGCTGATGTGGATGGGTTAAGGATCACCCCTGCATAAATCATGAATAGGACGGGTGACATAGGTGAGCCTTGTGGTAGGCCGGAGTTGTATGGTTGGGGGGGTTCTAGCTGATGGTTGAAAAGGAATTGTAATGTTCTGTTGGTGTTGAATTCTTTGCACCATTCCGTGAGGTATTGGGGGAACTTTTGTTGTGTCATGATTTGGTGGAGTAGGGAGTGATTTACGCAGTTGAAAGCTCCTTGGATGTCATTTGTGAGGATTGCCGGTCTGTCTGGTGATTTTCCGGTGATTTTCTTTTGGAGCAGGTTTTGTTGTATCGGCGTCAGGGTGCGTAAGAGTGCATCTATCGCTGAGATTGTTGGTCTTCCTCCAAACTGGTCATCGGACAGGGTTCCGAGTAGGGTACCATCGGTGCAGAGCCTCGATGCTACGATTTTCTCGAGGACTTTGCTGAAGCATTGTAGGAGGGATATTGGTCGGTAGGCTTTGGCTGTTTTATAGTCCGTCTTGCCTGGTTTAGGTATTGGGATGCACTTTGCTGTCTTCCATTATGCTTTCAGCATGGCTGAGAATAACACGCTTGTATAAGTTGTGGGTTCGCTGATTATTGCTTTGATGAATGGGTAGGGAATGCCATCGTCCCCGCTGCTGAATTGGCTGGGCATGAGTTTATCGCTTTTAAATAGTTCATCAGAGGTAACTTCTTCAACATGTCACTAAGGTCACAATAAGGGGTCTGATTTGCAAAGGGGTTGTCGGGGACGCCCAATTTGTGGGGGAAGAGTTCAGCCCTAAGAGCTTTAAGACTTCCCCGCAAACGTTTCTTCACCTTGTATGGTTGGGATTGTGGTTTCCTTCTTCCGCATTCATAATTCTCCAGATTGTACTTCCTCTGGCTTCGGAGAGTTCCTTCTCCTCTGCTCTGCTTTGGCTTTATGCACTATGTTGGTCCAGTTCCGCTACCCTTTCTCAGTGCCTCCCTGTCTTCTTCTTTCCTTGTGTTCCTTGCCCTTCGCTCTAGGGTATTGAGATTCGCCTTTGCAGTTTTCAGTTCCGCAGTCCACCATCGTTTCGACTTTTTGTAACCGTTGCTGAGTGGGGTGAGTCGGCCAATCAGCTGGTCAATGTATTCCAGGATGAAATCTGCCGACTGTTTGGTATGGCTTTGGTTTTCCCATGCTTCTGGTGGTAGGTGGAATTGGGAGATGAGTTGGTTAAGTGTTTCCCAGTCCGTTTTATGCCATAGTCTTCTTGGTGTGTGTTGGGGTTTGTAGAGTTGGATATGAATTATGGTTTTCCTTGATCTGACCCTGTTCGCTTCATCCATGTTCCACTTCATGTCAGAGTCCAGGACTGGGCCTTTGACTAGGGTGAGGTCGATTATGGTTGGTCTGTTGTTGCGGGGAAGTGTGAATTCTTCGCTTAGTAGGTGCAGTCTCTGTCTGTCCATCCATCTTGATTCTGGTCGCGCCCGCTTTGTCCGCCTGATGGTGTTGGTGTAGTCATGTGATTTGTGTCCGCATTCATAGCTGATGGTGGCAGTTAAAGTCCCCCATAACTAGGCAGTTCTGGATTGTGGTGATGTTCCTTGAGATGTTGGCAAAAGGGCCACTTCTCCCGGGTGAATAAATGTTGAGGATTTGTGTTTTCTGTTGTTGTATTTCCACCGTTACCGAGACAATGAAATTGTCGTGAACGAAGTGGTGTTTGGGTTTTAGGTTGCTGTGTTTTCTTATGTACGTTGCGCATTTCGTATCTTTGTTGCTTGCTGTAAAGAGATAAAAGAGAGGTGATTCTGGTGGGTGTCCGTCCCTGTTGTTCCATGGTTCCTGTAACAAAAGAAAGAGTATGTTTTCGTCCATTTCTGCTTCCTCCACTACTGACTTTGTTGTTAGCTCGTTTTTTGCACAGTTCAGTTGCTGCGCAATGGCTAGGGTTCTATGTTGTTGCTCCATTAGACGGAGGTTTCCATTTCTTCATTTGGTTCCTCGACGTCCGGAATGACGATCGGGGCGTTCTCGGGTTCTGGGATCAGCTGGTTAGAGAGTTTAGCTCTGATCTTGGCCTTGGCTCGTTCCGGGCATGCCATGTCGATTGCCTTATGGTGTCCTTTGCAGTTGAAGCATCTGATTGGTGAGTGGGTGCATTTGATGCCTCCGGGGCACTCCTTGCATGGGTGCTCTGTTGTCTTATGGTCGGCTGAGGCGCAGTGTCCGCAGCGGCCTGTTGGGTGGTTGCAGCGCTCTTGCTCGCGTGTCCGTATTCGAGACAGTTGCGGCACTGGGTGTCGGGGTTGGTGGGGAGATAGGTCTCAAGTCTGCATGATCTGTCAAAGAGGTTAAAGGAGCGTAGTCCGAGGTTTTCTATGGTGTAGTGTCCTGGGAGCGCAATGACCATGGAGGAGTGTGCTTTTTCCATCCGGGATTCTGGTTTGCTGAGCCACCGGGGGATTTGTGCTAGCTGTATAGAAGGTCCATAGTTGCTGTTGATTTCGGATGCGACTAGTTGTCCAGCTTGGAAACCTTCACCTATTGAGGTCGGGATGCCGTGTAGGATGAACTTTGACCATCTGGAGTTGACTCGGATATCGACATAGGGTACTTTCAGTTCTTTGAGCGCGGATTCGATTTCCATTCTGTACTCCATGACTTTTGATGCAGGGGTGACGAATTTAGATTCCAGTACGAAATTGTTCTTTGAGGTTTGTCTGGCGGCAAGGAGATGGCAGTCAGGGTCCTGGATTTTCGAATTGATCTTTTGTCTGATCTCGGTTGCGGTGAAAGTGACGCGCTGCGTTGGTTTCGACGACATTTCTGGTTGATTTTGGTGAAGTCTGGTTTGAAGAGGGGGTCCGGTTTGGGCTTGGATCTCTTCCTTTGGACTACCTGGAAGTTGGATGGTCCAGGGCCTTTTGCGGTGTCGGCGTATGTTGTGTTCTGTTGTTGTTGTTGTTGTTGCTGTAGTGGGGGGTTCCTTGGGTTTGTTTCCGGGTTTTTCCCCTTGTTCCTGGGTTGTTCGGGGGGGGCTTGGGCCTGGTGTGCCTGGGCCTGTGGTGCCTGAGCCTGTGGTGCGCGTGCCGGGGGTGCTCGTGGTGCCAGGGGTGCTTGGAGGGTTTGTTGTTGTTGGAGGCGGTTGAGTTTGTCCAGCATAATGTCTTGTCTATTAATCATTTCGGCCATTTGGTGTGTCAGGATGTTGATGGTGTCCCGGAGCTGTTTGTTCTCGGCAGTTGTGTCTTCTTTAAGCCTCTGGATGTGACCTTCAACTGAGCCGATGTCGCTGGTGATGTTGTTCGTTGAGATGGATAGGGCATTTCTGACCAGCCAGGCGATGTAGTTTAGGTCCATGACGGTGTGGGTTTCCTGGGGGACAATGCTGGGGTGGAGAAAATCAATCCTGGGGATGTACGGCCGATCGTAGTCCTTAGAATCTGCGAATTCTCCCCTAGGATTCTCGTTGATCTGGGTTTCTTCGACAGTGGTTGTTTGGGTGGGTTGGGTGGGTTGGGTTGGGTCGAATCTTGGAGGGTGGTGGTCCGGGGGTGCTGGGGTGGCTAAGAAAGAGGAGAGCGATGATTGCGACATCATATCCGTTCCTGTTCTTCTTGGGGCTGGGGAAACTTCGGATAGGGTTCTCTTTCTCCGCTAGTTTGGGGGTCGATGGTCGGTTGAGGTTATTATCCAATGGATATAGGAGTGGCTCAACCTGGTATGATATACCGGGTAAGGCCAGGCGATCGGGCTTGTGTATGGGGTGAGGGTGTTGTATGTGTAGAGAAAATTCTACAACTCAGGGGCGAGAGCGTAGATGCACTCCCTGACGAAGTAGTGGATTCTGAGGTACCAGTAGAAGACGCGGTCTATTGGCATACAGGATTTTCTCTCGAAAGTAAAGCGAAAATGTAAATGATTCTTATCAGAAGGAAGGCCGAGCGAAGCGTCGAGCGAAGCGAGGTGCGAAGCGAGGCGAGTAAATACAGGATTGATTGATTGATTGATTTTATATTGCTTTGAAGTACAGGACTTATCGCACACCTAAGAACCACACCCCCTCGTACAAAGGAAAGAGACAAAGGAAAGCGACAAAGGAAAGCGACCCGAAAAGATAGAACAGTAAGGAGATATCAGTACGTCAATGAAAGAAGAGAAAGCATAACGAAAACGAAAGAAAACCCGCCTCTCAGGCATCTGTATCCTCCCCGTCCTCGTCTTTCTCGCATTCATTTCAGGAGTTGTGTTTTTGGCAAACTCAAGATCAGGTCTTCTAAGGTTGGTAAACATCCAATTTTCCCACGTCTGCGGCCCGGGGATTTTTTCGATGAGGGGTCGCCTGAGTTGTGCCCATCGGGGGCATTCCATGATGATGTGTTTAGAAGATTGTTCCGCCCCGCACTGGCAGGGTTCGCGGTCGGTTTGAAGGCGTTTTTGTCCAAGCTGTTGCCTTAAGATCGTAGTCGGAAGAGTTGCCTTGCTTTGGAGATTGGCATTTTGGAAGCTTTGTTGTGCAGTTTTAGGTCTCCTAGGTGGTGGTAGTTTGGGATTGGACGCGAATTCCATTCCTCCAGCATTCGTTTTCTAAGTAGGTCTGTATCCATTTCTCCTTCCTTCCTCCTGGCTCTTAAAGGGAGCATGAGGGAGGCGATTCGTGTAGGCCGTTGCTTGTATGTTGAGCACTTTCGGTAGTAGGTCGGTGAGTTCCTTGTCGATGGGATGGTGATCTTCCATGCATAGGATACGGGTCCCAGATTTCCGGATCTATAATTGAGGAGGTGTTCCAGGGGTGGCAGGGCGGCTTCTTTCAGCAGTCGCTCTACTTTTGTCCATCGTGGGAGGCCGGTGATTATTCATGCAGCTTCGTTGTATATTGGTGAAAGGGTGCGGACTACGTGGTCTGCTGCTGTCCACAAGGCTTCTGAGCCCCAGAGGAGCCCCGGAAGGAATGCTTGGGTGATTATGTGGTGGATTGTTTTGACTTTTGCTCCAGGTAGTCGTGAGAGAGTATTCGGATTCGGTTGAGTGATCGCAGGTCGTTGGAGAGGGCGCTTATATATGTGGGCGGAAGGAGAGGGTTGCGAGCCAGACTCCCACATATTTTAGGCGGGTCTTTGGTTGATTGTGGTGTCCCCTATGGTGAGGTATTGTTGGGTTGGCGAGGGTGGATGTTGGTGGTCTGAAGAAAACAAGGTCTGACTTCTGGGGTTCAGATTTGACATTTAGGGGTTGGCATTGGAGACCCTTTCTGTCATTCTTTCGCTTTGGTGATGAAGGCGGGTGATTTGGATATTTGGACTAGGCATCGCCATCGATGTAGGTGGTGTTGATTTCTTTTGCTGATTTGGATGGGTTGAGGATTATTCCGCGAGATCATGAATAGGACGGGTGACATTGGTGAGCGGTAGGCCGGAGTTGTACGGTTGGGGGGATTCTAGCTGATGGTTGAAGAAGAATTGTAATGTTCTATTGGTATTAAACTCTTTGCACCATTCCGTGAGGTATTGGGGGAATTTCTGTTGTGTCATGATCTGGTGGAGTAAGGAGTGGTTGACACAGTTGAACGCTCCTGGATGTCAGAGGATTGCCGGTCTGTCTGGTGTTGTGCCGGTGGTTTTTTTTTGGAGCAGGTTTTGCTGTATCGGGCGCCAGAGCGTAAAAGTGCATCTATCGCTGAGATTGTTGGTCTTCCTCCAAACTGATCATCGGATAGGGTTCCGAGGAGGGTTCCATCAGAGCAGAGCCTTGAAGCGACGATTTTTTCCAGGACTTTACTGAAGCATTGTAGGAGGGATATTGGTCGGTAGGCTTTTGCTATTTTATAGTCCGCTTTGCCTGGTTTGGGTATCGGGATGCATTTTGCTGTCTTCCATCTGTCCGGGTGTACTCCGTGTTTCAACATGGCTGAGAACATGTCCTGTATGAGTTGCGGGTTTGCCTTGATGACTGCTTTGATGAATGGGTAGGGGATGCCGTCTGTCCCTGTTGCTGAGTTGGCCGGACAGGAGTTTATAGCTTTAAGTAGTTCATCTGAGGTAACTTCTTCAAACGCTCACTAAGATCACAATAAGGGGGTCTGATTTGCAGGGGGGGGTTCTCGGGGGACGTCCAATTTGTGGGGAAGAGTTCAGCCCTAAGAGCTTGGCACTTCCCCGCAAACGTTTCTTCACCTTGTATAGTCGGGATTATGGTTTCCCTTCTTCTCCCGGCATTCAGGATTTTCCAGATTGTACTTCCTCTGGCTTCGGAGAGTTCCTTCTCCCTCTGTTCTGCTTTTGGCTATGCATAAGTTGGTCCAGTTCCGCCACCTTTCCTCAGTGCCTCCCTGTCTTCTTTCTTTCCTTGTGTTCCTTGCCCTTCGCTCTAGTGTGTTGAGGTTCGTCAAGAGATTTAAGTTCTGCAGTCCACCATCGCTAGACTTTTTGTGTCCATTGCTGAGTGGGGTGAGTCGGTCAATCAGCTGGTCGATGTATTCCAGGATGAAGTCTGCCGATTGTTTGGTGTGGCTTTGGTTTTCCCAAGCTTCTGGTGGTAGGTGGAATTGGGAGACGAGTTGGTTGAGAGTTTCCCAGTCTGTTTTGTGCCATAGTCTTCTTGGTACGTGTTGGGGTTTGGAGAGTTGGATATGGATTATGGTCTTTCCATGATCTGACCCTGCTCCATATCTGTCCATATTCCACGTCATATCATAGTCCAAGACTGGGCCTTTGACTAGTGTAAGGTCGATTATGGTTGGTCGGTTGTTGTTTCGGGGAAAGTGTGTGAAAACCCCAGGTTCGTTAAGTAGGTGCAGTCTCTGTCTGTCCATCCATCTTGATTCTGGTCGCTTTCGCTTTGTCCGCCTGATGGTGTTGGTGTATTCGTGATTTGTGTCCATACCAGAGCTGGTGGTGGCAGTTGAAGTCCCCCATGACTAGGCAGTTCTGGATTGTGGTGATGTTCCTCGAGATGTTGGCGAAAGGGCCACTTCTCCGGTGAGTATATGTTGAGGATTTGTGTTTTTGTTGTTGTATTTCCACCGCTTACGGACAATAACGGTTATCGCACGTGGTGTTTTGGTTTTAGATTATTGTGTTTTCTGATGTATGTGGCGCATTTCGTGTCTTTGTTGCTTGCTGTAAAAAGATAAAAGAGAGGTGATTCCGGTGGGTGTCCATCTTTGTTGTTCCATGGTTCTTGTAACAAAAGGAAAAGTATAGTATCGTCCATTTCTGCTTCCTCCACGACTGACTTTGTTGTTAGCTCGTTTTTTGCACAGTTCAGTTGCTGCGCAATGGCTAGAGTTCTATGTTGTTGTTCCATTATACGGAGGTTTCCATTTCTTCATTTGGTTCTTCGACGTCCGGGATGACGATCGGGGCGTTTTCGGGCTCTGGGATCGGTTGGTTGGAAAGTTTGGCTCTGATCTTGGCTTTGGCCCGTTCCGGGCATGCCATGTCGATTGCTTTGTGGTGTCCTTTGCAGTTGAAGCACCTGATTGGTGAGTGGGTACATCTGATGCCTCCGGGGCATTCCTTGCATGGGTGCTCAGTTGTTTTGTGGTCGGCTGAGGCGCAGTGTCCGCAGCGGCCTGTTGGGTGATTGCATCGTTCTTGCCGGTGTCCATATTCGAGGCAGTTGCGGCACTGGGTATCGGGGTTGGTGGGGAGGTAGGTCTCAAGTCTGCATGATCTGTCAAAGAGGTTAAAGGAGCGGAGTCCGAGGTTTTCAATTGTGTAGTGACCTGGGAGCGCAATGACCATGGAAGAGTGTGCTTTTCCAATCCGGGATTCTGGTTTGCTGAGCCACCGGGGGATTTGTGCTAGTTGTATTGTTGTTCCGTAGTTGCTGGAAATTTCGGATGCGACGAGGTGGCCGGCTTGGAAACCTTCGCCTATCGATGTCGGAACGCCATGTAGGATGAATTTAGACCACCTGGAGTTGACCCGGATATCGACGAAGGGTACTTTCAGTTCGGTGAGAGCGGATTCGATTTCCATTCTGTATTCCATGACTTTGGTTGCAGGGGTGACGAATTTGGATTCCAGAACGAAGTTGTTCCTTGAGGTTTGTCTGGCCGCGAGAAGGTGACAGTCTGGGTCTTGGATTTTGGAGTTAATCTTTTGCCTGATTTCGGTTGGGGTGAAGGGGGATGCCGCGTTGGTTTCGATGATGATTTCTCGGTTGATTTTGGTAAAGTCTGGTTTGAAAAGAGGGTCCGGCTTAGGCTTGGATCTCTTCCTCTGTACCACCTGGAAGTTGGCTGGTCCGGGGCCCTTTATACATCGGCGTATGACGTGTTCTGTTTCTGTTGGATTGGGGGGATCCTTGGGTTCGGTTCCGAGTTTTTCCCCTTATTTCTGGGTTGTTCGAGGGGGGCTTGTGCCTGAGGTGCCTGGGCTTGTGGTGCACGTGCCGGAGGTGCCTGAGGTGCTTGTGGTGCTTGTTGTGCCGGGGGTGCTGGGCGGGTTTGTTGTTGTTGGATGCGGTTAAGCTTCTCCAGCGTCATGTCCTGCCTCTTTATCATTTCGAACATTTGGCTAGTCAGGATTTTGACGGTGTCCTGAAGCTGTTTGTTCTGGGTAAGCATTTCTTCTCTGAACCTCTTGGATTCGTGTTGGATTGTGTGGATGTCGGTGGTGATGTGGTCTGTGGACATGGACACAGCGTTTTTGACCAGCCAGGCAGTGTAGTTTAGGTTCATGACGTCGTGGGTTTCCTGGGGGACAATGCTGGGGTGGAGATAGTCGATCCTGGGGACGTAAGGCCGATTGTAGTCCTCCGAACTTGCGAATTCTCCCCTAGGGTCCTCATTGATCTGGGTTTCTTCGATGGTGGTTGATTGGGCATGTTGGGTGGATTGGGTTGGGTCGAATCTTGGGGGGTGGTGGGCCAGGGGGTGTTGGGGTAGCAAGAAGGAGGAAAGTGATGATTGCACATCATATCCGTTCCTTTTTTTCTTGGGGCGGGGGAGACTTCGGATAAAGTTCTCTTTCTCCGCTGGGGTTTGGGGGGTCAAGGTCGGTTGGGATTATTATCCAGCGTGGATATGGAAGTGGCTCGACCTGGTATGATATACCAAGTAAGACCAGGCGTTCGGGTTTGTGTATGAGGTGAGGGTGTTGTATGTGTAGAGAAAATTCTACAACTCAGGGGCGAGGGCGTAAATGCACTCCCTGACGAAGTAGTGGATTCTGAGGTACCAGTAGAAGACGCGGTCTATTGGCATACAGGATTTTCTCTAGAGAAGTAAAGCGAAATGTAAATAAATCTTATCAGAAGGAAGGCCGAGCGAAGCGTCGAGCGAAGCGAGGTGCGAAGCGAGGCGAGTAAGTACAGGAGGTTGCGTGAAGAGAAAAGGAAAGAAAGGAAAACATGAAAAGGCACGAGGCAACGCCTCCTTATATATCCAACTCCTAGTCCGTTGATGACTAATGTCCCGCGTAACAGAAACCAAAAGAACATAACAGAAACCCCATTACAAATCCCAACCACACTGCGCAATCCTTCCTCTTCGTACCTTGACAACCCGAATAATCAAACCAGACGGTTGCCGTTACAATAGTTGAGGAGGTATTCCAGGGGTAGCAGGGCGGCTTCTTTCAGCAGTCGTTCTACTTTTGTCCATCGTGGGAGGCCGGTGATTATGCGTGCAGCTTCATTGTATATTGGTGAAAGGGTGCGGACTGTTGGAATTTACGGTGAACTTTGTTTCTTTCATTTACTACGTTGATATTTGTTTATCTCCATACATTTCATTACGGGTTATTTGATAAGGAATACAGGGTTTATACTGTTAACTATTTTCTTTTGGGTTTCTATTACGTTTCTACTTTACATATGGGTGTCATCTCGGGTATTACTTTCCTATGTTGGAACATTGAGTCATATACTTATGTACGTGATCGGCTGCTTACACTACCGACACTCTTCTATCTGTTTCCATACTTCTTGGCAGTTTCTCGGGGTCAAATGGCTTTCCCACCTGTTTAGTTTTCTTTTCTTTCTCGGTCGGAAGGGACACGGTTCTTGTATAAATATCGGGCTGTATTTCTCTTTCTTCTGACTTTGTCAATCAAGCGATACATACAATATAGACATTAGAACCTAGCTTTTTCGCTCCCGTTTCTCGTCTAAAATTCTTTGAATCTTCTCCTCCTCGAAATCAGGGTGACGACTTAATAGTTTAACCGCTATTGTGTCCTTCCGCACAACCCCCGCGTTGTCCCTTTCCTTCAGGTTATGAGCCCGGTGTCCTTTTAGACACCATCATCCTGATCTATCGATTTCAGAAATTCAAAATCCTTTCTTACTTTCGTCTCCCTCCACTTTCTCTCTACTACCTCCTCACTCAACTCTTCAATCATGGCCCCAAAGGAAAAAGCTGCAGCCAAAAGCTCTCTCTCTCCTTTCTCCACCGCCAAAGACGACAAACCCATCACTATCAAGCTCGATATATCCGCCCTAACCGGACAATCGAACTAATATACGGGCGGCTTCCATGAAGCTCAGATGGAAGGGCATGAAAGTTTATGAAATAGTTGTTGATGGAGCGAACTCGCCGACGACGCCGACGCCGAACAATCCGCATATGAATCGCTATGCCATCAAGCAGCAGCTGTCTACATCCAGGTGGTATCTCAAGACATTTTGGAGAAAATTGTCGAGCTTGACCACCCCCATAGGATGTGGGAGTCCCTGCGTGGCGAATTCTACCGAGACACTGCTTTCGCTCTCGTTTCCCAGATCATGTCTTTGGTCTCCTTCCTCCTCCCACGATCCAGAAAACCCATCTCTACATTTATCGCATCCTTCGAAAGAGGAATGGCTACGCCTTAATCAGCTGGCCAAATCCTCGTCCGACACCTATCGCCAACTCTTCTAAATTCCTGATGAAGATAGCGCTTACGATTTCTCCTAGGTTTTCTCGTCTGACATCAAAAGAACGCTAGATAATCTGTCTACAAAAGATGATTTCACTTTTGCCGTCAAACAACGCCTCTTAGATTTGGACCACGAAAGCAACCTTCCTCCTCTGTTTCTCCTCCTCAAACGGCACCTCACAACACAAAGAAGAACTGCCAGGTCTCCTCACAGCCCTCCTCCTCCTCTCAATCTGCCTCTCGTCAACAGAAGCAGAAAGAATGTACCTGGCCAAGCACAATCCAGGAAAACATCTAGATACGGGAACCAATGCTTCAAGCTCAAGAAGCACCAAGAGGAACAGAAGTCTCGGCAAAGGAAAGGAAATAGACACCGTGAATGGTCACGACAGACTCGGACAAAGGAAAGGTAGAGAACACTTCATTCTATTTTGACACAGGAGCAACCTTCACATGTGTCCCTAGCCGCTTCAACACCTCGAGAAATGTGCCGGATTTGTGAGATCCTCGCCTAAGGACTCCATGTCTGTTAAGGGAAAGGAACTGTGGTGATGGACTGTGTACTTAGGATGGATCTGTTTCTTCTTTTCGTGTTTCTGATGTTCTTTATGTTCCTGATCTTGAGCGGCCTCTACTTTCCTGGAGAAAGATTAGAGAAAAAGGGTATACTATGGTGGGAGAGGGGGATTTCATTTCTATTGTTAAAGGGAATAAAACGATTTTCGAAGCATCATTTGACGGCTCTTTATTTAAGATTCCAGAGGTTACCGATTCTGCTTTTCTCACATATGACTTTTGGCACTCAGCTCTAGGACATCTGGCTCCATCTTCCATTCAGAAAGCTAAGAACCTTTATGCCGACGCCACTATCATTCCTCCTGCCCCTACTTCCTTTCACTGTTCAACCTGTTCACTCGCTAAGTCTACACACCACACACCACTATCCACCAACACTCGAGCGGAAACCAAGTTGGAACTCATTCATTCTGACTTGTGTGGACCTTTTTCCTGCTCCTCTACGCAAACTCACTCTACTACATCTCCTATAAGACCAGAATATCATGGGTTCGTTTTCAAGAAGAACCGATGCAGCTAAGGCTATCGAAGATTTCGTGACTGAGATGGAACTCCAATATGGTTTGCCTGTCAAGCGTTTTAGGACTGATAATGGAGGAGAGTACGTCAATGGAAAGCTACAAAACTTCTTTGCTTCCAAGGGAATCGTTCACGAGTTAACCCCTCCCTACTCTCCGGAGTCCAATGGTGTTGCTGAAAGACTTAACCGAACAATGGGTGAAACAGTTAGGACCATGTTGCTTCCTCTAACGACAAGTTTACTATGGGCAGAAGCAGTCTCCACCTTCGCTTCACCTCAAGAACCGCCAACCTCATAAGTCAGTCCACGATCAAACTCTTATGAGGCCTTCCTCGGTAAGAAACCATCGATCCACCACCTTCAGCCTTTTGGTCGAGAATGCTACGCAGATATCCCGGAGGACAAACGCCCCGCAGGGAAGCAAGCTTATCTCCCAGGGCTATGAAAGGTATTTTCATAGATATACAGAACCGATCGCCACTATAGACTATTCATCCTCAGAAAACGAACAGTCGCCTCTCACGATGTCTTTTTTCCTCCTTCATAGAAGTGATCTGAAATACCTGAACCCTCTCATCATCTTCGCCCTCAGTTCAGCCTAACGACCTCAAACATCTCAGCCCTCCACAAGCCTTTCTTATGCTTTCAACAAAGAAGGTTTCCCAACTTCGACATGCGATAGCTTGGATTAATAGGAACCCCGAGACCGCAGCTGACTGGTATCAAAAGGGTCATCCTATCGTTACTGCACTTTTCAACAATCAGTTAGACGAAGAACGCAAGAACAATACTCTATCCTCACCACCTTCTAATACATCCTCCACTCAGTCAAGGAACAATTCGGAAATAAACCAGGAACTCTTCTCCGGTTTCTCCTCAATGCAACAGCAACAACACCAAGATTCCGTACAATCAAACGGATCTTCCTCCTCATCATCACCTTCACCCCCTCCTCAACAAAACTATCCCAGAAATGAAACTATCATCTCATTTCACGACTCTTTCCGACCTAGTCCTCCATGACAAGACTACTTAACAGGCACAAATTTATCAACCCTCCTGGCGAATGGTGGAAAGCTCCTCTAACAAGGGCTCCCTCACCACCACCTCTCGCATCTAGCGACCAACAAATGACTGACGCCAGCGAACAGTCATCTGCTACCTCTTCGTCCTCTACCCAAAGTGACCAGCTAATGCCGGAAGCTCCTCCTCAAGAATCGGAACGAGAAGAGACTCTCATCAGTATCCTAGAAGTATCGGAGCCTAAATCATATCGCGAAGCCAAATCCTCACCGGACTGGTCTGAGTGGAAAAAGGCAATGAACGAGGAACTGAAGTCACTGAATGAAAATGAAGTTTGGGAAGTTGTTGACAGACCCAACCGAAAAGTTGTGGACTGTCGATGGGTGTTTAAGGTTAAAGGCAATGCTAAAGGAGAAGTAGAACGCTACAAGGCAAGACTCGTCGCCAAAGGCTTTTCTCAAGTTCAAGGGATGGACTACGATGAGATCTTTTCACCAGTTGTACGTTTCGACTCTCTCCGTTTGCTTCTTGCCATTGCTGCTTGCAAAGGATGGCGTGTCAGACAACTCGATGTCAAAACCGCATTCCTATATGGTATCTTGAAAGAAGAGCAGATATGCAACTACCGGAAGGCAGCCGGTTAGAAGGTAAGGTTGCGGTTGAAACGTCAGATATACGGTTTGAAGCAATCACCAAGGAATGGTACTTTCGGCTGGTTGAATACCTTATCCCTATGGTTTTGCTATCACTGCTTTTGATCCCTGTGTTCTGTCCACAACTCAGGTAATCTAATCATAGCTATTTACGTGACGACATCACTCTTTGGACCTCCTAAATGACTTGCTAAGTCAACGGACAGCTTTCCTCTTGAAGACCGAATTCAAGGTTAACGATATGGGACTTCTCAACTACCTCCTAGGCATCCAAATTGACTATACACACGCCGGTATCACTCTTCGCAGACAGCATTCATCAACAAGATTCTGAACCGATTCTCGATGCAAGATTGCAAGCCTGTCTCCACTCCCATCGATCCTAACCCCTGATTGATTGCGATTGATTAGCGACGAAGACGACAAGGCCGATGCAACTGCTTATCAACAAATCATCGGATCTCTCATGTATCTGGTTACTGCGATAAGACCTGACCTAGCGATACAATAACTCACCTCTCGCTTTAACTCCAATCCTTCCATCACATATGTCCGCCGCTAAACGAAGATTCGCTACCTTCAGAAGACCAAGGAAAAGGCACTTCTATTTCCATTTGGTTCTGACCTCAAACTATCGCAGCGACGATCCCACGGAAACTGTTAATTAATACCCATTTAAGCTTCTTCCTGGATATCTCTTCCGCTCGGTGATTCCACCATTTCCTGGCGCTCGAAAACAACGCCAGTCGCTACTTACTTGGCGTTCGAGTACATGGCACTGGCTATGACCACCAAACATCATCTTTGGTTAACTCGAGGCCTCAAGGAACTCCTCAGCGACGATATTCCACAAGCCGCCTCTTCGCGACAAGAACTCCGCCATCGACGCCGCCAACAATCCGGTTTAACGACAAGATTTAAACACATCGATATCGCTACCACTTCTCTCGTGAATGCGTTTCAGAATGGTTCGATCAATCTCATGTGACGCCCCTACCGCTGAAAACCTGACAGACATTTGCACCAGCGACTTAAACAAACTCACGACCACTTGTGCACCTCTATATTCGCACAAAGTGAGAAGGGGTGTTGGAATTTACGGTGAACTTTGTTTCTTTCATTTACTACGTTGATATTTGTTTATCTCCATACATTTCATTACGGGTTATTTGATAAGGAATACAGGGTTTATACTGTTAACTATTTTCTTTTGGGTTTCTATTACGTTTCTACTTTACATATGGGTGTCATCTCGGGTATTACTTTCCTATGTTGGAACATTGAGTCATATACTTATGTACGCGATCGCTGCTTACACTACCGACACTCTTCTATCTGTTTCATACTTAGAAGTTTTCGGGTCAAATGGCTTTCCCACCTGTTTAGTTTTCTTTTCTTTCTCGGTCGGAAGGGACACGGTTCTTGTATAAATATCGGGCTGTATTTCTCTTTCTTCTGACTTTGTCAATCAAGCGATACATAGAATATAGACATTAGAACCTAGCTTTTTCGCTCCCGTTTCTCGTCTAAAATTCTTTGAATCTTCTCCTCCTCGAAATCAGGGTGACGACTTAATAGTTTAACCGCTATTGTGTCCTTCCGCACAACCCCCGCGTTGTCCCTTTCCTTCACGGACTACATGGTCTGCTCCTGTCCACCAGGCTTCTGAGCCCCAGAGGAGCGCCGGAAGGAATGTTTGTGTGATTATGTGGTGGATTGTTTTGACGTTTGCTCCTAGGAGTTGTGCGGGTATTCGGATTCGGTTGAGTGATCGCAGATTATTGGAGAGGGCGCTTTCTATGTGTGGGCGGAATGAGAGGGTTGAGTCAAGCCAGACTCCCACATATTTCAGGCGGTCCTTCGGTTGGATTGTGGTGTCCCCGATGGTGACGGTGTTGTTAGGTTGGCGTAGTGTTGATGTTGTCGGTCTGAAGAAAACTAGGTCTGATTTCTGAGGTTCATATTTGACGTTTAGGGGGTTGGCTTTGGAGATCCTTTCTATCATTCTTTCGTTGAGGCGTTTGGAGATGAAGGCAGGTGACTTGGATATTTGCACTAGGGCATCGTCATCGATGTAGGTGGTGTTGATTTCTTTTTGTGATGTGGATGGGTTGAGGATTACTCCGGCATATATCATGAGTAGTACGGGTGACATTGGCGAGCCTTGTGGTAGCCCAGAGTTGTATGGTTGAGGGGGCTCTAGCTGATGGTTGAAAAAGAATTGTAATGTTCTTTTGGTGTTAAAATCTTTGCACCATTCCGTGAGGTATTGGGGGAACTTCTGTTGTATCATGATGTGGTGGAGTAAGGAGTGATTTACACAGTTGAAAGCCCCTTGGATGTCATTTGTGAGGATTGCCGGTCTGTCTGGTTTTGTGCCGGTGGTTTTCTTTTGGAGCAGGTTTTGTTGTATCGGGGTCAGGGTGCGTAGGAGTGCATCTATCGCTGAGATTGTTGGTCTTCCTCCGAACTGGTCGTCGGACAGGGTACCTAAGAGGGTCCCATCGGTGCAGAGCCTTGACGCGACGATTTTTTCGAGGACTTTGCTGAAGCATTTTAGGAGGGATATTGGTAGATAGGCTTTCGCAGTTTTATAGTCCGCTTTGCCTGGTTTAGGTATCGGGATGCACTTTGCTGTCTTCCATCTGTCCGGGTGTACCCCATGTTTCAGCATGGCTGAGAACATGTCTTGTATGAGTTGTGGGTTTGCTTTGATTATTGCTTTGATGAATGGGTAAGGGATGCCGTCTGTCCCTGTCGCTGAGTTGGCTGGGCAGGAGTTTATTGCTTTAAATAGTTCTTCTGAGGTAACTTCTTCAAACATGTCACTAAGGTCACAATAAGGGGGTCTGATTTGCAAAGGGGGGTGGTCGGGGGATGTCCAATTTGTGGGGAAGAGTTCAGCCCTAAGAGCTTGGCACTTCGCCGCAAACGTTTCTTCACCTTGTATGTTTGGGATTGTGGTTTCCCTTCTTCTTCCAGCATTCATAATTCTCCAGATCGTACTTCCTCTGGCTTCGGAGAGTTCCGTCTCCCTCTGTTCTGCTTTGGCTTTTCGTACCAGGTTGGTACAGTTTCGGCTACCTTTTCTCAGTGCCTCCCTGTCCTCTTCTCTCCTTGTGTTCCTTGCCCTTCTTTCTAGGGTGTTGAGGTTCGCCTTTGCGGTTTTAAGTTCTGCAGTCCACCATCGTTTCGACTTTCTGTGTCCGTTGCTGAGTGGGGTGAGTCGGTCAATCAGCTGGTCGATGTATTACAGGATGAAGTCTGCTGATTGTTTGGTGTGGCTTTGGTTCTCCCAAGCTTCTGGTGGTAGGTGGAATTGGGAGACGAGTTGGTTGAGTGTTTCCCAGTCTGTTTTATGCCATAGTCTTCTTGGTATGTGTTGGGGTTTGGAGAGTCGGATATGGATTATGGTTTTCCCATGATCTGATCCTGCTCCGTGTCTGCCCATGTTCCACTTAATGTCATAGTCCAGGACTGGGCCTTTGACTAAGGTGAGGTCGATTATGGTTGGTCGGTTGTTGTTTCGGGGGAAGTGTGTGAATTCTCCGGGTTCGTTTAGTATGTGGAGTCTCTGTCTGTCCATCCATCTCTTGACCCTGGTTGCATTTCGTTTGTCTGCTCTGATAGTGTTGCTGTATTGTTGTAATTTATGTCCGTACCATAGCTGATGGTGGCAGTTAAAGTCTCCCATAACTAGGCAGTTCTGGATTGTGATGATGTTCCTTGAGATATTGGCAAATGGGCCACTTCTCCCGGGTGAGTATATGTTGAGGATTTGTGTCTTTTGTTGCTGTAGTTCCACCGTTACCGAGACAATGAAGTTATCGTGTACGAAGTGGTGTTTAGGTTTAAGGTTGCTGTGTTTTCTGATGTATGTTGCGCATTTCGTGTCTTTGTTGCTTACTGTAAAGAGATAAAAGAGAGGTGATTCTGGTGGGTGTCCGTCCCTGTTGTTCCATGGTTCCTGTAACAAAAGAAAGAGTACATTTTCGTCCATTTCTGCTTCCTCCACGACTGACCTTGTTGTTAGCTCGTTCTTTGCACAGTTCAGTTGCTGCACAATAGCTATAGTTCTATGTTATTGGTCCATTAGACGGAGGTTTCCATTTCTTCATTTGGTTCCTCGACGTCCGGGATGACGATCGGGGCATTCTCGGGTTCTGGGATTGGCTGGGCGGAGAGTTTGGCCTTGATCTTGGCCTTGGCTCGTTCCGGGCATGCCATATCGATTGCCTTGTGGTGTCCTTTGCAGTTGAAACATCTGATCGGTGAGTGGGTGCACCTGATGCCTCCGGGGCATTCCTTGCATGAGTGTTCGGTTGTTTTGTGGTCGGCTGAGGCGCAGTGTCCGCACCGGCCTGTCGGGTGGCTGCATCGCTGTTGTCGGTGTCCATATCCGAGGCAGTTGCGGTACTGGGTGTCGGGGTTGGTGTGGAGGTAGGTTTCGAGTCTGCAGGTTCTGTCGAATAGGTTAAAGGAGCGGAGTCCGAGGTTCTCTATGGTATAGTGACCTGGGAGCGTAATGACCATGGAGGAGTGTGCTTTTCCAATCCGGGATTCTGGTTAGCTGAGCCACTGAGGGATTTGTGGTAGCTGTATGGATAGTCCGTAGTTGCTGGTAATTTCGGAAGCGACTAGTTGTCCAGCTTGGAAACCTTCACCTATTGAAGTTGGGATGCCGTGTAGGATGAATTTTGCCCATCTGGAGTTGACTCGGATGTCGACGAAGGGTACTTTTAGTTCTGAGAGCGCGGATTCGATTTCCAATCTGTATTCCCTGACTTTCGATGCGGGGGTGACAAATTTGGATTCCAAAATGAAATTGTTCTTTGAGGTTTGACTGGCTGCAAGGAGATCGCAGTCGGGGTCCTGGATTTTCGAGTTGATCTTTTGTCTGATTTCGGTTGGGGTAAAGGGGGATGTCGCGTTGGTTTCGATAATGATTTCCCGGTTGATCTTGGTGAAGTCTGGCTTGAAGAGGGGGTCCGGCTTAGGCTTGGATCTCTTTCTTTGGACCACCTGGAAGTTGGACGGTCCAGAGCCCTTTGCGATGTCGGCATAGGTTGTGTTATGTTGCTGTTGTTGGGGTGGGGGGTTCCTTGTGTTCGGTTCCGGGTTTTCCCCTTTGTTCCTGGGTTGTTCGGGAGGGGCTTGTGCCAGAGGTGCCTGGGCCTGTGGTGTGAGCGCCGGGGGTACTCGTGGTGCCGAGTGTGCTGGGGGGGTTTGTTGTTGGATGCGGTTAAGTTTTTCCAGCATTATATCTTGCCTTTTCATCATTTCGAACATTTGGTTTTTCAGGATACTGACGGTGTCCTGGAGTTGTTTGTTCTGTTCAGACATGTCCTTTCTGACTCTCTCGACGTCGTGTTCGACTGTGTGGATGTCGGCGGAGATGTGGTCTGTTGGGATTGACATGGCATTTCTAATCAACCAGGCGGTGTAGTTCAGGTTCATGAGATCGTGGGTTTCTTGGGGGACGATGCTGGGGTGGAGGTAATCGAATCTGGGGGCATAAGGTCGGTTGAAGTCCTCAGAGCCTGCGAACTCCCCCATGGGAGTACCATTGTTTTGAGTTTCCTCGATGACAGTTGACTGGGTAGATTGTGTCGGGTCGAATCTTGGGGGGGGTGGTGGTCTGGGGGGTGCTGGGGTAGCGAAGAAGGAAGCGAGTGATGATTGTGACATCATGTTCGTTCCTGTCCTTCTTGGAGCTGGGGAGACTTCGGATAGGGTTCTCTTCCTCCCGTTGGGGTTTGGGGGAGTTGATGGTCGGTTGGGGTTTTTATCCAGCGTGGATATGGAAGTGGCTCTGCCTGGTATGATATACCAGGTTAGACCAGGCGTTTATACGGCGTAGGGGATGAGGGCGTTGTGTGTAGAGAAAATTCTACAACTCAGGGGCGAGAGCGTAAATGCACTCCCTGACGAAGTAGTGGATTTTGAGGTACCAGTATAGGACGTGGACTATTGGCATACAGGATTTTCTCTAGAAAGTAAAGTGAAATCTAAATGATTCTTATCAAAAGGAAGGCCGAGCGAAGCGTCGAGCGAAGCGTGGCGAGTAAGTACAGGATTGATTGATTGATTGATTTTATATTGCTTTGAAGTACAGGACTTATCGCACACCTAAAACTACACCCCCTCGTACAAAAGAAAAAGACAAATGAAACCGACAAAGGAAAGGAAAGTGACCCGAAGAGAAAAGTAAGGATATATCAGTACGCGAACGAAAGAACAGAAGCAATTTAGCGAAAACGAAATGAAGGAAATCCGGCCTCTCAGGCATCTGTCTCCTCCCCGTCCTCATCCTTCTCGTACCATTTCAGGAGTTGTGTTTCTTTGGCGAATTCGAAGATCAGGTCTTCTCTAAGGTTGGTGAAAATCCAATTTTCCCACGTCTGCGGTACGGGGATTTGTTCGATAAGGGGTCGTCTGAGTCGTGCCCATCGGGGGCATTCCATGATGATGTGTTTGGAAGATTGTTCTGCCCCGGACTGGCAGGGTTCGTGGTCGGTTTGGAAGGCATTTTTGTCAATGCGTGTTGCCTGGCATCGTAGTCGGAAGATTTGCCTTGCTTTAGAGATTGGCAGTTTGGCGAGTTTGCTGTGGGGTTTTAGGTCTCCTGGTTGGTGGTAGTTTGGGATTGGACGCGAGTTCTATTCCTCCAGCATCCGTCTTCTGAGTAGGTCGGTCTGTATCTGTAACAGAGCCACTATAAGGCTGTTACAAGCGACTGGAACAGAAGAACAACAATGCCAGAAGGGGCAGGGTAACCCTGGAAGGGAGTTACCCTCCCTAGGCAGTCAAGCCTTTGAGGCGCGATAACTCCGCAATCGATGTCCGGAAAATATGCGTTAGCACGACAGAAATGATCCTGGCGGTGCTCCGGAGGCAATGGAAGGTCCAATTCCAAAAACACGTTTTGGACCCCAAAATAACCCCCGGAGCGTCGAACCGCCGGAACCCTCCTGTTTCGCTCCGGAGCATCTTTGAGGGGAGTGAGAGTGCAACCCAAGCTACCAAAGCAAAAGCTACGATTTCAATAAACATACTTAAGTCTATTGAAAACATCATTAGAACAAGCGACCGCCATACAGTCGGCCGATCCCGCTAGTTCGTAGGACCCCGACTGAGGCTTGGCGGATTGCGCGATTTGACTCGGATGGAAGTTCCTCCGAAGTGGGGTTGCTACTCCGCTCTCCCTTAGAGACAGAGATAGAGAGAGATGCGCAGAAGCTATGGCGAGTCCTAAGCTCAGCGAACATCTCCTATCCTCTACAGAGATAGAGACAGAGATAGAGAGAGATGCGCAGAAGCTATGGCGAGTCCTAAGCTCAGCGAACATCTCCTATCCTCTACAGAGATAGAGACAGAGATAGAGAGAGAGGCGCAGAAGCTATGGCGAGTCCTAAGCTCAGCGAACATCTCCTATCCTCTACAGAGATAGAGACAGAGATAGAGAGAGAAGCTATGGCGAGTCCTAAGCTCAGCGAACATCTCCTATCCTCTACAGAGTTAGAGACAGAGATAGAGAGAGATGCGCAGAAGCTATGGCGAGTCCTAAGCTCAGCGAACATCTCCTATCCTCTACAGAGTTAGAGACAGAGATAGAGAGAGATGCGCAGAAGCTATGGCGAGTCCTAAGCTCAGCGAACATCTCCTATCCTCTACAGAGATAGAGACAGAGATAGAGAGAGATGCGCAGAAGCTATGGCGAGTCCTAAGCTCAGCGAACATCTCCTATCCTCTACAGAGATAGAGACAGAAATAGAGAGAGATGCGCAGAAGCTATGGCGAGACCTAAGCTTAGCGAACATCGCCTACCTTCTATGCTGCTGGATATAGAGGAAGATGGGATCTTTACTAGCGAAGGAACCCCTTAAAGTTATTAAGTTTCTAGACTTAATTGTTTACCATAGAAAACTCTACTCTTTGAAGTAACTCTCTACCGAGTTTGTTTATTCTCTATTAGACTTCTATCAAACATTGAGTCACGGTCGTGTTCTATTATAGCACCCCCGTTACAGTATCCATCTCTCCTTCTTTCCTCCTGGCTCCTGGAAAGGGAGCATGAGGGAGGCGATTCGGTGTAGGCCGGTTGCTTGTATGTTGAGTACTTTCGGTGGTAATAGGTCAATGAGTTCCTTGTCAATGGGATGGTGGTCTTCCAGGCATAGGATCCGGGTCCCGTATTTCCGGGATCTATAGTTGAGGAGGTGTTCCAGGGGTGGTAGGGCGGCTTCTTTCAGCAGTCGTTCCACTTTTGTCCATCGTGGGAGGCCGGTGATTATGCGCGCGGCTTCGTTGTATATTGGTGAAAGGGTGCGGACTACGTGGTCTGCTCCTGTCCACCAGGCTTCTGAGCCCCAGAGGAGCGCCGGAAGGAATGCTTGGGTGATTATGTGATGGATTGTTTTGACTTTTGCTCCAGGGAGTCTTGCGAGTATCCGGATTCGGTTGAGTGATCGCAGGCCGTTGGAGAGGGCGCTTTCTATATGTGGGCGGAATGAGAGAGTTGAATCAAGCCAAACTCCCACATATTTTAGACGGTCTTTCGGTTGGATTGTGGTGTCCCCTATAGTGACGGTATTGTTGGGTTGGCGTAGTGTGGATGTTGTTGGTCTGAAGAAAACGAGATCTGATTTCTGAGGTTCGTACTTGACGTTTAGGGGGTTGGCATTGGAGATCCTTTCTATCATTCTTTCGTTGAGGCGTTTGGAGATGAAGGCGGGTGATTTGGATATTTGCACTAGGGCATCGTCATCGATGTAGGTGGTGTTGATTTCTTTTGCTGATGTGGATAGGTTGAGGATTACCCCTGCGTAGATCATGAATAGGACGGGTGACATTGGTGAGCCTTGTGGTAGGCCAGAGTTGTATGGTTGAGGGGGTTCTAGCTGGTGGTTGAAGAAGAATTGTAATGTTCTGTTGGTATTAAACTCTTTGCACCATTCCGTGAGGTATTGGGGGAATTTCTGTTGTGTCATGATCTGGTGGAGTAAGGAGTGGTTTACACAGTTGAAAGCTCCTTGGATGTCGTTTGTGAGGATTGCCGGTCTGTCTGGTCTTGTGCCGGTGGTCTTCTTTTGGAGCAGGTTTTGTTGTATCGGCGTCAGAGTGCGTAGGAGAGCATCAATCGCTGAGATTGTTGGTCTTCCTCCAAACTGATCGTCAGATTGAAGGAAAGGAACAACGCGGGGGTTGTGCGGAAGGACACAATAGCGGTTAAACTATTAAGTCGTCACCCTGATTTCGAGGAGGAGAAGATTCAAAGAATTTAGACGAGAAACGGGAGCAAAGAAGGCTAGGTTCTAATGTCTATATTATATGTATCGCTTGATTGACAAAGTCAGAAGAAAGAGAAAAACAGCCCGATATTTATACAAGAACCGTGCCCCTTCCGACCGATAGAGAAAAGAACACTAAACAGGTGGGAAAGCCATTTGACCCCGAGAAACTGCCAAGAAGTATGGAAACAGATAGAAGAGTGTCGGTAGCATAAGCAGCCGATCACGTACATAAGTATATGACTCAATGTTCCAACATAGGAAAGTAATACCCGAGATGACACTCATATGTAAAGTAGAAACGTAATAGAAACCCAAAAGAAAATAGTTAACAGTATAAACCCCGTATTCCTTATCAAGTAACCCGTAATGAAATGTATGTAGATAAACAAATATTAACGAAGTAAATGAAAGAAACAAAGTTCACCGTAAATTCCAACACAATGTGTACGACCTTCACAAGCCGGATATCTTGCATAATCTTTATTTGGGACTATTAAAACATATGATGGGGTGGGTTCAATTGTTTCTGAAGAAGCACAAACGGCTAGAGGAATTTGATCAAGCCTGGGCGTCTGTTGGGCCTTATCCAGGGCTCGCTGTACCTAACAAGTCATATCGCGCAACCACTCAATGGCAAGGTAAAGAAATGCGACATCTTGGTCGGATAGTGTTAGGAGCCTTTGCCGTGGCTCTTTGGAAACCCCCAGCGGCGTTGAAGAGGGATTTCGGGAGAGCGTTGAAGTGTGTAAGAGCTCTAATTGATTTCCATCTAATGGCACAATACACAACGCACACCAGGGAGACGCTAGAATATCTACAGGGATACCTCGAAGAGTTCCATAAACACAAGGATGTGTTTCTGGAATTTAGGGCCTATAAACGCACTAAGAAAGATGCGAAAGATCGGACAAGGGCACTAGAAGGCCCCGTAAGCCTTGAAAGAGGCCTGGAGGAGCTGGAGGAGATTCGCAAGGGTTCTCATTTCAATTTCATTAAGATGCACCTACTATCACACTTTAGAGATCATGTGGAGCGCTTTGGGAATATACCAATGTTTTCAACAGATGTCAGCGAGCTCGCCCATAAACAACAAATAAAGAAGGCCTACGCAGCCTCAAACAAGGTCGACGCGACCGTTCAAATTCTCGATTTCCACTCGAGGCGTATGGCAATGGAAATACGGGTATTAAATCTGAAAGATGTCGTTCTTTCTCTTCCGGAACATTACGAAGGCTTCGGGAGCCATCGGGAGAGTCTGCGATGCATGATAGACATCTTCAACAATGACGACCGGCAAAGGGTGAAAAACAAAGGGGAGGGTTCTCCGAAACCCAAGTTGGCCGCATTAGATACTAGCCCTACTAGGTTATCGGATATCGCAGATTCTATCAACTTTAATAGAACAGTACTGGCAAGAGCGGTGTCGGAATACGGCGAAGGGCTAGGCCGGAGTGAAGAGGGCTTATTGAGCCTTCTTGAATATCCCGTGAGATGTTTTAAATGCCTACAGGTCCCAGTATCGGTTTTTCAAAATCCAGAGAGTCACGAGATTCATAATATAAGGTGTACAGGTGAAGCACTATTTAGGAAGCGGGCGATACGAAACGACTGGGCGTGGATAAGAGTGGACACTACAGAACCGTGGGGTGCCTTTCAGGGGAGATTACCGGGGAATGTACGGGCAATGTTCCAGCTACGTGATAGTACTACAAGGAAGACATATCAACTTGCCCTTGTTGAACTGCTGGAGGCTAGGGACAAGGGCCTTCCGGAAGGCTCGCATGGTTCTGAGAGTCGGGAGGCGCTCCCGACAAAGGTTTTGGGTAGTGAATATACGAAGCATCTTGGGAATGGCCCATTTGTTTCAAGTAGAGAAAGGCCAATGGCTAGTAAATACTAGAATCGATTTAAAAACATGGAACGAGTTTCATATATAGGGTGCGGTAGATAGATACATGTATAGAATAAAAGAAGGCTCGCGGAACATTTTAGGCCCGTTGAATGAAAGCGCGCCGCCATGAAAAAAGAACGTGATAGCTTTCGAAAGGCTCAGTGAGCCCTGGCAAGTGCTTGTTGGGCCGTGCGGAGCCCCTGATTGACGTCTCCGGAGAGCATCCAGAGAGTACAGGGCGCCTCCGGAGGTTCAAGCGGGTAAGCGAGACACGAGGATGCATGGGAGGTGTGAGGAGAGAACGCGCCTTGGCAGCGGTCTCCGGAGACTAGCAGAAGTCTCCGGAGACACCCGGTAGCTTGCTGGTGTCGTGTGATTTGTGTCCGTACCATAGCTGATGGTGGCAGTTAAAGTCCCCCATA
Organism: Morchella eximia; assembly: GCA_024713935.1. Taxonomy (NCBI): domain Eukaryota; kingdom Fungi; phylum Ascomycota; class Pezizomycetes; order Pezizales; family Morchellaceae; genus Morchella; species Morchella eximia. The sequence goes on from JAMGZG010000001.1 coordinate 4,221,734, forward strand.
ACTAGGCAGTTCTGGGTTGTGGTGATGTTCCTTGAGATGTTGGCAAATGGGCCACTTCTCCCGGGTGAGTATATGTTGAGAATTTGTATTTTTTGTTGTTGTATTTCCACCGTTACCGAGACAATAAAGTTATCGTGTACGAAGTGGTGTTTGGGTTTTAGGTTGCTGTGTTTTCTGATGTATGTTGCGCATTTTGTGTCTTTATTGCTCGCTGTAAAGAGATAAAAGAGAGGTGATTCTGGTAGGTGTCCGTCCCTGTTGTTCCATGGTTCCTGTAACAAAAGAAAGAGTATATTCTCGTCCATTTCTGCTTCCTCCACTACTGACTTTGTTGTTAGCTCGTTTTTTGCACAGTTCAGTTGCTGCGCAATAGCTATGGTTCTATGTTGTTGGTCCATTAGACGGAGGTTTCCATTTCTTCATTTGGTTCCTCGACGTCTGGGATGACGATCGGGGCGTTCTCGGGCTCTGGGACTGGTTGGTCGAGAAGTTTGGCCTTGATCTTGGCTTTGGCTCGTTCCGGGCATGCCATATCAATTGCTTTGTGGTGTCCTTTGCAGTTGAAGCATCTGATTGGTGAGTGGGTGCATCTGATGCCTCCAGCGCATTCCTTGCATGGGTGTTCAGTTGTTTTGTGGTCGGCTGATGCGCAGTGTCCGCAACGCCCTGTCGGGTGGCTGCAACGCTCCTGCCGGTGTCCGTATTTGAGGCAGTTGCGGCACTGGGTGTCGGGGTTGGTGGGGAGGTAGGTCTCCAGCTTGCAGGTTCTGTCGAAGAGGTTGAAGGACCGGAGTCCGAGGTATTCGATGGTGTAGTGTCCTGGGAGAGCGATGACCATTGAGGTGAAGGAAAGGGACAACGCGGGGTTGTGCGGAAGGACACAATAGCGGTTAAACTATTAAGTCGTCACCCTGATTTCGAGGAGGAGAAGATTCAAAGAATTTAGACGAGAAACGGGAGCAAGAAAGCTAGGATCTAATGTCTATATATTGTATGTATCGCTTGATTGACAAAGTCAGAAGAAAGAGAAAAAACAGCCCGATATTTATACAAGAACCGTGTCCCTTCCGACCGATAGAGAAAAGGAAACTAAACAGGTGGGAAAGCCATTTGACCCCGAGAAACTGCCAAGAAGTATGGAAACAGATAGAAGAGTGTCGGTAGCGTAAGCAGCCGATCACGTACATAAGTATATGACTCAATGTTCCAACGTAGGAAAGTGATACCCGAGATGCCAACCCATATGTAAAGTAGAAACGTAATAGAAACCCAAAAGAAAATAGTTAACAGTATAAACCCCGTATTCCTTATCAAGTAATCCGTATCAACGAAGTAAATGAAAGAAACAAAGTTCACCGTAAATTCCAACACCCCTTCTCACTTTGTACCGAATATAGAGGTGCACAAGTGGTCGTGAGTTTGTTTCACAAGTCCTTTGGTGCAAATGTCTGCCAAATTTTCCGCAGTAGGGACGTACATGAGATTGATCGAACCATTCTGAACGCATTCACGAGAGAAGTGGTAAGCGATATCGATATGTTTAAATCTTGTCGTTTTCGGGTTGTTGGCGACGTCGATGGCGGAGTTACTGTCACAGAAGACAGCTTGTGGAATATCGTCCTTGAGGAGTTCCTTGAGGCCTCGAGTTAACCAAAGATGATGTTTGGTGGTCATAGCCAGTGTTATGTACTCGGCTTCGCAAGTAGAGGTAACAACTGGCGTTGTTTTCGAGAGCGCCAGGAAATGGTAGAATCACCGAGGCGGAAAAAGATATCCAGAAGAAGCTTAAATGGTCGTAACAGTTTCCGTAAGATGCGTCGCTGTAAGCCGATAGTTTGAGGTCAGAAATAAATGGAAATAGGAGAGCCTTTTCCTTGGTCTTCTGAAGATAGCGGAGTACTCGTTTAGCGGCGGACATATGTGCAATGGAAGAATTGGAATTAAACTGAGAGAGGTGAGTTATTGTATACGCTAGGTCAGGTCTTGTCGCAGTAACCAGATACATGAGAGATCCGATGATTTGTTGATAAGCAGTTGCATCGGCCTTGTCGTCTTCGTCACTAGTCGCAATCAATCGGTGGTTAGGATCGATGGGAGTGGAGACGGGCTTGCAATCTTGCATCGAGAATCGGTTCAGAATCTTGTTGATGAATGCTGTCTGCGAAAGAGTGATACCGGCGTTGGTGTAGTCGATTTGGATGTCTAGGAGATAATTGAGAAGTCCCATATCGTTAACCTTGAATTCGGTTTTCAAGAGGGAAACTGTCCGTTCGCTTGGAGTCTAGGAGGTCCAAAAAGAGAGTAATGTCGTCCACGTAAATAGCTATGATTAGATTACCTGAGTTGTGAACAAGAACACAGGGATCAAAAGCAGTGATAGCAAAACCATAGGGGATAAGGTATTCAACCAGCCGAAAGTACCATTCCCTTGGTGATTGCTTCAAACCGTATATCTGACGTTTCAGCCGCTAACCTTACCTTCTAACCGGCTGCCTTCCGGTAGTTGCATGTACCTCTTCTTTCAAGATACCATATAGGAATGCGGTTTTGACATCGAGTTGTCTGACACGCCATCCTTTGCAAGCAGCAATGGCAAGGAGCAAACGGAGAGAGTCGAAACGTACAACTGGTGAAAAGATCTCATCGTAGTCCATCCCTTGAACTTGAGAAAAGCCTTTGGCGACGAGTCTTGCCTTGTAACATTCTACTTCTCCTTTAGCATTGCCTTTCACCTTAAACACCCATCGACAATCCACAACTTTTCGGTTGGGTCTGTCAACAACTTCCCAAACTTCATTCTCATTGAGTGACTTCAGTTCCTCGTTCATTGCCTTTTTCCATTCAGACCAGTCCGGTGAGGATTTGGCTTCACGGTATGATTTAGGCTCCGATACTTCTAGGATACTGATGAGAGTCTCTTCTCGTTCGATTCTTGTGGAGAGCTTCCGGCGTTAGCTGGTCGCTTTGGGTGGAGGGCGAAGAGGTAGCAGGTGACCGTTCACTGGCGTCAGTCATTTGTTGGTCGCTAGATCGAGAGGTGGTGGTGAGGTAGCCCTTGTTAGAGGAGCTTTCCACCATTCGCCAGGAGGGTTGATAGCTGTGCCTGTTAGTAGTCTTGTCGGAGGACTAGGTCGGAAAAGTCGTGAAATGAGATGATAGTTTCATTTCTGGGATAGTTTTGTTGAGGAGGGTGAAGGATGATGAGGAGGAAGATCCGTTTGATTGCGGAATCTTGGGTTATTGCTGCTGTTGCGTTGAGGAGAAACCGGAGAAGAGTTCCTGGTTTATTTCGCGTTGGTACTTGGACTGAGTGGAGGATGTATTAGAAGGTGGTGAGGATAGAGTATTGCTCTTGCGTCGCCGTCTAACTGATTGTTGAAAAGTGCAGTAACGATAGGATGACCCTTTTGATACCATTCAGCTGCGGTCTCGGGGTTCCTATTAATCCAGGCTATCCACATGTCTGAAGTTGGAAAACCTTCTTTGTTGAAAGCATAAGAAAGGCTTGTGGAGGGCTGAGATGTTTGAGAATCGTTAGGCTGAACTGAGGACGAAGATGATGAGATGGGTTCAGGTATTTCAGATACCCTTCTATGAAGGAGGAAAAAAATCGTGAGGAGGCGGTATTCGTTTTTCTGAGGGGATGAATACTCTATAGTGGCGGTCGGTTGCTGTATATCCTGTGAAAATACCTTTCATAGCCCTGGGAGATAGCTTGCTTCCTGCGGGACGTTTGTCCTCCGGGATATGCACGTAGCATTCTCGACCAAAAGGCTGAAGGTGGTGGATCGTAGGTTTCTTACCGAGGAAGGCCTCATAAGGAGTTTGATCCTTGACTGACTTATGAGGTTGGCGGTTCTTGAGGTAGACGAAGGTGGAGACTGCTTCTGCCCATAGTCGCTTGTCGTTAAGAGGAAGCAACATGGTCCTAACTGTTTCACCCATTGTTCGGTTAAGTCTTTCAGCAACACCATTGGACTCCGGAGAGTAAGGAGGGGTTAACTCGTGAACGATTCCCTTGGAAGCAAAGAAGTTTTGTAGCTTTCCATTGACGTACTCTCCTCCATTATCAGTCCTAAAACGTTTAACAGGCAAACCATATTGGAGTTCCATCTCAGTCACGAAATCTTCGATAGCATAGCTGCATCGGATTTCTTGAGAAAACGAACCCATGATATTCTGGTCTTGTCGTCGACGAAGGAGATGTAATAGAGTGAGTTTGCGTAAGATGGAACAGGAAAAGGTCCACACAAGTCAGAATGAATGAGTTCCAACTTGGTTTCCGCTCGAGTATTGGTAGATAGTGGGGTATGGTGTGTAGACTTAGCGATTGAACAGGTTGAACAGTGAAAGGAAGTAGGGGCAGGAGGAATGATGGTGGCGTCGGCGTAAAGGTTCTTAGCTTTCTGAATGGAAGATGGAGCCAGATGTCCTAGAGCTGAATGCCAAAAGTCATATGTAAGAAAAGCAGAGTCGGTAACCTCAGGAATCTTGAATAAAGAACCGTCAAAAGATGCTTCGAAAATCGTTTTATTCCCTTTAACAATAGAAATGAAATCCCCCTCTCCCACCATAGTATACCCTTTTTCTCTAATCTTTCTCCAGGAAAGTAGAGGCCGCTCAAGATCAGGAACATAAAGAACATCAGAAACACGAAAAGAAGAAACAGATCCATCCCTAAGTACACAGTCCATCACCACAGTTCCCTTTCCCTTAACGGACATGGAGTCCTTTGACGAGGATCTCACAAATCCGGAACATTTCTCAAAGTGTTCGAAACGCCCTAGGGAGGGACACATGTGAGAGGTTGCTCCTGTGTCAAAGTAGAATGAAGTGTTCTTTACCTTTCCTTTGTCCGAGTCTGTCGTGACCATCGCGGTATCTGTTTCCTTTCCTTTCTTGAAGACTTCTGTTCCTCTTGGTGCTTCTTGAGCTTGAAGCATTGGTTCCACGTATGCTAGATGTTTTCCTGGGTTGTGTTTGGCCTTATAGGTACATTCTTTCTGCTTCTGTTGACGAGATGCAGATTGAGAGGAGGAGGAGGGCTGACGAGGAGACCTGGCAGTTCTCCTTTGTGTTGTGAGGAGTGCCGTTTGAGGAGGGGAGAAACAGAGGAGGAAGGTTGCTCGTGATCCAAATCTAGAGAGCGTTGTTTGACTTGCAAAAGTGAAATCATCTTTTGTAGACAAGTTATCTACTGGCGTTCTTCTGATGTCAGACGAAAACCTAGGAGGAAATCGTTATCTTCATCCAGGAATTTGGAGAGAAGAGTTGGCGATAGGTGTCGAACGAGGATTTAGCCAGCTGATTAAAGGCGTAGCCATTCCTGCTTTCGAAGGATCACGATGAATGTAGAGATGGGTTTTCTGGATCGTAGGAGGAGGAAGGGAGACCAAAGACATGATCTGGGAAGCGAGTCTGAAAGCAATGTCTCGGTAGAATTCATGCGCAGAGACTCCCACATCCTATGGGGGTGGTCAAGCTCGACAATTTTCTCCAAAATGTCTTGAGATACCACCTGGATGTAGACAGCTGCTGCTTGATGGCATAGCGATTCATATGCGGAATTTTCGGCGTCGTCGGGGTCGCTTGCAGGTTCCGCTCCATCAACAACTATTTCATAAACTTTCATGCCTTTCCACACGAGCTTCATGGAAGCTGCCCATATATTGTAGTTCGATTGTCCGGTTAGGACACGGATATTATCGAGCTTGATAGTGATGGGTTTGTCGTTTTTGACGCGAGTGGAGAAGGAAAGAGAGGAGCTTTTGGCTACATTCTTTTCTTTTGGGGCCATGATTGAAGAGTTGAATGAGGGAGGTAGTAGAGGAAGATAGAGGACGGACGAAAATAAGCCGAAGAGGATTCTTGAATTTCTGAAATCGATAGATCAGGATGATGGTGTCTAAAAGAACACCGGGCTCATAACCTGAAGGAAAGGGACAACGCGGGGTTGTCTTGGAAGGACACAATAAGCGGTTAAACTATTAAATCGTCACCCTGATTTAGGAGGAGAAGATTCAAAGAATTTAGGCGAAAGCGGAGCAAGAAAGCTAGGATCTAATGTCTATATATTGTATGTATCGCTTGATTGACAAAGTCAGAAGAAAGAGAAAAAACAGCCCGATATTTATACAAGAACCGTGTCCCTTCCGACCGATAGAGAAAAGGAAACTAAACAGGTGGGAAAGCCATTTGACCCCGAGAAACTGCCAAGAAGTATGGAAACAGATAGAAGAGTGTCGGTGGCGTAAGCAGCGATCACGTCACATAAAGTATATGACTCAATGTTCCAACATAGGAAAGTGATACCGAGATGACACCCATATGTAAAGTAGAAAGCGTAATAGAAACCCAAAAGAAAATAGTTAACAGTATAAACCCCGTATTCCTTATCAAGTAATCCGTAATGAAATGTATGGAGATAAACAAATATCAACGAAGTAAATGAAAGAAACAAAGTTCACCGTAAATTCCAACAGAAATGTATGGAGATAAACAAATATCAACGAAGTAAATGAAAGAAACAAAGTTCACCGTAAATTCCAACATGAGGAATGTGCTTTTCCGGTGCGGGATTCAGGTTTGCTGAGCCATCGGGGAATTTGTGCTAGCTGTATTGTTGTTCGTAGTTGCTGGTGATTTCGGATCTGACGAGTTGTCGGCTTGAAGCCTTAGCCTATTGATGTCGGGGAAGTAGGATGAACTTTGACCATCTAGAGTTAACCCGGATGTCAACAAAGGGTACTTGCAGTTCGGTGAGTGCGGATTCGATTTCCAATCTGTATTCCATGACCTTCGTTGCGGGGGTTACGAATTTGGATTCAAGGACAAAGTTGTTCTTTGAGGTTTGCCTGGCCGCGAGGAGGTGGCAGTCTGGGTCTTGGATTCTGGAGTTGATCTTTTGCCTGATTTCAGTTGGGGTGAAAGGTGATGCCGCGTTGGTTTCGATAACAATTTCTCGGTTGATCTTGGTGAAGTCTGGTTTGAAGAGGGGGTCCGGTTTGGGCTTGGATCTCTTCCTTTGGACTACCTGGAAGTTGGATGGTCCGGGGCCTTTTGCGATATCGACGTATGTTGTGTTCTGTTGTTGTTGTTGTCGTTGTTGTAGTGGGGGGTTCCTTGTGTTTGGTTCCGGGTGTTTTCCTTTGTTCCTGGGTTGTTCGGGGGGGGCTTGTGCCAGAGGTGCCTGGGCCTGTGGTGCGCGCGCCGGGGGTGCTCGTGGTGCCGGGGGTGGTTGTTGCTGAAAGCGGTTGAGCTTTTCCAGCATTATGTCCTGTCTATTTATCATTTCCAACATTTGGTTTGTGAGGATGTAGACGGTGTCCAGGAGCTGTTTGTTTTGTTCGGTCATGTCTTTTCTAAGTCTCTCGACATCATGTTCAACTGTGTGGATGTCGTCGGTGATGCGGTTTGTTGAGATGGACATGGCATTTCTGACCAGCCATGCGGTATAGTTTAGGTCCATAACGTTGTGGGTTTCCTGGGGAACGATGCTGGGGTGAAGGAAGTCAATCCTGGGGATGTACGGCCGGTAGTAGTCCTTAGAATCTGCGAATTCCTCCCTGGGGTTCTCGTTGATCTGGATTTCTTCGATAGTGGTTGATTGGGTGTGTTGGGTGGGTTGGGTGGATTGGATTGGGTCAAATCTTGGGGGGGGTGGTGGTCCAGGGGGTGCTGGGGTAGCGAAGAAGGAGGAGAGCGATGATTGCGACATCATATCCGTTCCTGTCCTTCTTGGGGCTGGGGAAACTTCGGATAAGGTTCTCTTTCTCCCGTTAAGGTTTGGGGGTGTTGATGGGCGGTTGGGGTTATTATCCAGCGTGGATGTAGAGGTGGCTCGACCTGGTATGATATACCAGGTAAGACCAGTCGTTCGGATGAAGGATGAGGGTGATGTGTGTGTAGAGAAAATTCTACAACTCAGGGGCGAGAGCGTAAATGCACTCCCTGACGAAGTAGTGGATTCTGAGGTACCAGTAGAAGACGCGGTCTATTGGCATACAGGATTTTCTCTAAAGAAGTAAAGCGAAAAGGTAAATGATTCTTATCAGAAGGAAGGCCGAGTAAGTACAGGATTGATTGATTGATTGATTTTATATTGCTTTGAAGTACAGGACTTATCGCACGCCTAAAACCACACCCCCTCGTACAAAGGAAAAGAGACAAAGGAAAGCGACAAAGGAAAGCGACCCGAAAAGATAGAGCAGTAAGGAGATATCAGTACGCGAAATGAAAGAAAGAGAAAGCATATTTAGCGAAACGAAAGTGAAGGAAAACCCAGCCTCTCAGGCATCTGTCTCCTCCCCGTCCTCATCTTTCTCGTACCATTTCAGGAGTTGTGTTTCTTTGGCGAATTCGAAGATCAGGTCTTCTCTAAGGTTGGTGAACATCCAATTTTCCCAAGTCTGCGGTCCGGGGATTTTTTCGATGAGGGGTCGTCTAAGTTGTGCCCATCGGGGGCATTCCATGATGATATGTTTGGAAGATTGTTCTGCCCCGCATTGGCAGGGTTCGCGGTCGGTTTGGAAGGCATTTTTATCCAAGCGTGTTGCCTGGCATCGTATTCGGAAGAGTTGCCTTGCTTTAGAGATTGGCAGTTTGGCGAGTTTGTTGTGGGGTTTTAGGTTTCCTGGGTGGTGGTAGTTTGTGTTGGAATTTACGGTGAACTTTGTTTCTTTCATTTACTTCGTTGAATATTTGTTTATCTCCATACATTTCATTACGGGTTACTTGATAAGGAATACGGGGTTTATACTGTTAACTATTTTCTTTTGGGTTTCTATTACGTTTCTACTTTACATATGGGTGTCATCTCGGGTATTACTTTCCTATGTTGGAACATTGAGTCATATACTTATGTACGTGATCGGTTGCTTACGCTACCGACACTCTTCTATCTGTTTCCTTACTTCTTGGCAGTTTCTCGGGGTCAAATGGCTTTCCCACCTGTTTAGTTTCCTTTTCTTTCTCGGTCGGAAGGGACACGGTTCTTGTATAAATATCGGGCTGTTTTTCCTCTTTCTTCTGACTTTGTCAATCAAGCGATACATACAATATAGACATTAGAACCTAGCTTTCTCTGCTTCCGTTTCTCGTCTAATTCTTTGAATTCTCTCTTCTTCGAACTCAGGGTGACGACTTAATAGTTTAACCGCTATTGTGTCCTTCCGCACAACCCCCGCGTTGTCCCTTTCCTTCAGGTTATGAGCCCGGTGTTGTTTTAGACACCATCATCCTGATCTATCGATTTCAGAAATTCAAGAATCCTCTTCGGCTTACTCTCGTCCGTCCTCTATCTTCCTCTACTACCTCCCTCACTCAACTCTTCAATCATGGCCCCAAAGGAAAAGAATGTAGCCAAAAGCTCCTCTCTCTCCTTCTCCACCCGCGTCAAAGACGACAAACCCATTACTATCAAGCTCGATAACATCCGTGTCCTAACCGGACAATCGAACTACAATATATGGGCAGCTTCCATGAAGCTGGTATGGAAAGGCATGAAAGTCTATGAAATAGTTGTTGATGGAGCGGAACCCGCTAGCGACGCCGACGACGCCGAAAAATCCGCATATGAATCGCTATGCCATCAAGCAGCAGCTGTCTACATCCAGGTGGTATCTCAAGACATTTTGGAGAAAATTGTCGAGCTTGACCACCCTCATAGGATGTGGGAGTCTCTGCGTGGCGAATTCTACCGAGACACTGCTTTCGCACTCGTTTCCCAGATCATGTCCTTGGTCTCCCTTCCCTCCTCCTACGATTCAGAAAAACCCATCTCTACATTCATCGCATCCTTCGAGCAGGAATGGCTACGCCTTAGTCAGCTGGCCAAATCCTCGTCTGACACCTATCGCCAACTCTTCTCTAAATTCCTGGATGAAGATAAGGCGAAGCGCGATTTCCTCCTAGGTTTCCTCGTCCGACATCAAAAGAACGTTGTAGATAATCTGTCTACAAAAGATGATTTCACTTTTGCCGAAGTTAAACAACGTCTCTTAGATTTGGATCAGGAGCAACCTACCTCCTCTGTTTCCTCCCCTCCTCAAACGGCTCTCCTTACAACACAAAGAAGGAATGCCAGGACTCCTCGTCAGCCCTCCTCCTCCTACTCTCAATCTGCATCTCGTCAACAGAAGCAGAAAGAATGTACCTGGTGCGTCAAACACAACCCAGGAAAACATCTAGGGCATACGTGGAACCAATGCTTCAAGCTCAAGAAGCACCAAGAGGAACAGAAGTCTTCGGGCAAAGGAAAGGAAACAGATACCGCGATGGTCACGACAGACTCGGACAAAGGAAAGGTAAAGAACACTTCATTCTACTTTGACACAGGAGCAACCTCTCACATGTGTCCCTCCCTAGGGCGTTTCGAACACTTTGAGAAATGTTCCGGATTTGTGAGATCCTCGTCAAAGGACTCCATGTCCGTTAAGGGAAAGGGAACTGTGGTGATGGACTGTGTACTTAGGGATGGATCTGTTTCTTCTTTTCGTGTTTCTGATGTTCTTTATGTTCCTGATCTTGGCGGCCTCTACTTTCCTGGAGAAAGATTAGAAAAAGGGTATCTTATGGTGGGAGAGGGGGATTTCATTTCTATTGTTAAAGGGAATAAAACGATTTTCGAAGCATCTTTTGACGGTTCTTTATTCAAGATTCCTGAGGTTACCGACTCTGCTTTTCTTACATATGACTTTTGGCATTCAGCTCTAGGACATCTGGCTCCATCTTCCATTCAGAAAGCTAAGAACCTTTACGCCGACGCCACCATCATTCCTCCTGCCCCTACTTCCTTTCACTGTTCAACCTGTTCAATCGCTAAGTCTACACACCATGTTGGAATTTACGGTGAACTTTGTTTCTTTCATTTACTTCGTTGATATTTGTTTATCTCCATACATTTCATTACGGGTTACTTGATAAGGAATACGGGGTTTATACTGTTACTATTTTCTTTTGGGTTTCTATTACGTTTCTACTTTACATATGGGTGTCATCTCGGGTATTACTTTCCTATGTTGGAACATTGAGTCATATACTTATGTACGTGATCGGCTGCTTGCGCTACCGACACTCTTCTATCTGTTTCCTTACTTCTTGGCAGTTTCTCGGGGTCAAATGGCTTTCCCACCTGTTTAGTTTCCTTTTCTTTCTCGGTCGGAAGGGACACGGTTCTTGTATAAATATCGGGCTGTTTTTCCTCTTTCTTCTGACTTTGTCAATCAAGCGATACATACAATATAGACATTAGAACCTAGCTTTTCTGCTCCCGTTTCTCGTCTAAATTCTTTGAATATTCTTCCTCTCGAAATCAGGGTGACGACTTAATAGTTTAACCGCTATTGTGTCCTTCCGCACAACCCCCGCGTTGTCCCTTTCCTTCAGGTTATGAGCCCGGTGTTCTTTTAGACACCATCATCCTGATCTATCGATATCAGAAATTCAAGAATCCTCTTCGGCTTACTTTCGTCCGTCCTCTACTTTCCCCTACTACCTCCCTCATACAACTCTTCAATCATGGGCCCAAAGGCAAAAGAAGCAGCCAAAAGCTCCTCTCTCTCCTTCTCCACCCGCGTCAAAGACGACAAACCCATCACTATCAAGCTCGATAACATCCGTGTCTTAACCGGACAATCGAACTACAATATATGGGCAGCTTCCATGAAGCTGGTATGGAAAGGCATGAAAGTCTATGAAATAGTTGTTGATGGAGCGGAACCCTCCGACGACGACGACGCCGAAAAATCCGCATATGAATCGCTATGCCATCAAGCAGCAGCTGTCTACATCCAGGTGGTATCTCAAGACATTTTGGAGAAAATTGTCGAGCTTGACCACCCCCATAGGATGTGGGAGTCTCTGCGTGGCGAATTCTACCGAGACACTGCTTTCGCACTCGTTTCCCAGATCATGTCTTTGGTCTCCCTTCCCTCCTCCTACGATCCAGAAAAACCCATCTCTACATTCATCGCATCCTTCGAGCAGGAATGGCTACGCCTTAATCAGCTGGCTAAATCCTCGTCCGACACCTATCGCCAACTCTTCTCTAAATTCCTGGATGAAGATAAGGCGAAGCGCGATTTCCTCCTAGGTTTCCTCGTCCGACATCAAAAGAACGTTGTAGATAACCTGTCTACAAAGGATGATTTCACCTTTGCTGAAGTCAAACAACGTCTCTTAGATTTGGATCACGAGCAACCTTCCTCCTCTGTTTCCTCCCCTCCTCAAACGGCACTTCTTACAACACAAAGAAGAACTGCCAGGTCTCCCCGTCAGCCCTCCTCCTCCTCCTCTCAATCTGCCTCTCGTCAACAGAAGCAGAAAGAATGTACCTGGTGCGTCAAGCACAACCCAGGAAAACATCTAGGGCACACGTGGAACCAATGCTTCAAGCTCAAGAAGCATCAGGAGGAACAGAAGTCTTCGGACAAAGGAAAAGAAAGAGATACCGCTATGGTCACGACAGACTCGGACAAAGGAAAGGTAAAGAACACTTCATTCTATTTTGACACAGGAGCAACCTCTCACATGTGTCCCTCCCTAGGCCGTTTCGAACACCTCGAGAAATGTGCGGTTGTGAATCTCGTCTAAGGACTCCATGTCTGTTAAGGGAAAGGGAACTGTGGTGATGGACTGTGTCTTAGGGATGGATCTGTTTCTTCTTTTCGTGTTTCTGATGTTCTTTATGTTCCTGATCTTGGCGACCTCTACTTTCCTGGAGAAAGATTAGAAAAAGGGTATACTATGGTGGGAGAGGGATTTCATTTCTATTGTTAAAGGGAATAAAACGATTTTCGAAGCATCATTTGACGGTTCTTTATTTAAGATTCCTGAGGTCACCGATTCTGCTTTTCTCACATATGACTTTTGGCACTCAGCTCTAGGACATCTAGCTCCATCTTCCATTCAGAAAGCTAAGAACCTTTATGCCGACGCCACTATCATTCCTCCTGCCCCTACTTCCTTTCACTGTTCAACCTGCTCACTCGCTAAGTCTACACACCATACACCACTATCTACTAATACTCGAGCGGAAACCAAGTTGGAACTCATTCATTCTGACTTGTGTGGACCTTTTCCCGTTCCCTCTTACGCAAACTCACTCTACTACATCTCCTTCGTTGACGACAAGACCAGAATATCATGGGTTCGTTTTCTCAAGAAGAAGTCCGATGCAGCTAAGGCTATCGAAGACTTCGTGACTGAGATGGAACTCCAATATGGTTTGCCTGTCAAGCGTTTCAGGACTGATAATGGAGGAGAGTACGTCAATGGAAAAGCTCTGAATTTCTTTGCTTCCAAGGGAATTATTCACGAGTTAACCCCTCCTTACTCTCCGGAGTCCAATGGTGTTGCTGAAAGACTTAACCGAACAATGGGTGAAACAGTTAGGACCATGTTGCTTCCTCTTAACGATAAGCGACTATGGGCAGAAGCAGTCTCCACCTTCGTCTACCTCAAGAACCGCCAACCTCATAAGTCAGTTAAGGATCAAACTCCTTATGAGGATTTCCTCGGTAAGAAACCATCGATCCACCACCTTCAGCCTTTTGGTCGAGAATGCTCCGTGCATATCACGGAGGACAAATGTCCCGCAGGAAGCAAGCTATCTCCCAGGGCTATGAAAGGTATTTTCACAGGATATACAGCAACCGACCGCCACTATAGAGTATTCATCCCCTCAGAAAAACGAACAGTCGTCTCCTACGATGTCTTTTTCCCTCCTCTTGCGATAGAAGGGGTATCTGAAATACCTGAACCCCTCTCATCATCTTCGTCCTCAGTTCAGTCTAACGATCCTCAAACATCTCAGCCCTCCACAAGCCTTTCTTATGCTTTTAACAAAGAAGGTTTCCCAACATCGGACATGTGGATAGCCTGGATTAATAGGAACCCCGAGACCGCAGCTGACTGGTATCAAAAGGGTCATCCTATCGTTACTGCACTGTTCAACAATCAGTTAGACGAAGGGCCGAACAATACTCTATCATCACCACCTTCTAATACATCCTCCACTCAGTCAAGTACCAATTCGGAAATAAACCAGGAACTCTTCTCCGGTTTCTCCTCAATGCAACAGCAGCAACAACCAAGATTCCGTACAATCAAAGCGGATCTTCCTCCTCATCATCACCTTCACCCCTCCTCAACAAAACTATCCCAGCGAAACTATCATCTCATTCCACGACTCTTTCCGACCTAGTCCTCCAAGGACAAGACTACGAACAGGCACAGCTATCAACCCTCCTGGCGAATGGTGGAAAGCTCCTCTAACAAGGGCCCCATCACCACCACCTCTCGCTTCTAGCGACCAACAAATGACTGGCCAGTGAAGCGGTCACCTGCTACCTCTTCGTCCTCTACCCAGCGACCAGCTAATGCAGGAAGCTCCCCTCAAGAATCGGAGCGAAGAGACTCTCATCAGTATCCTAGAAGTATCGGAGCCTAAATCATACCGTGAAAGCCAAATCCTCACCGGACTGGTCTGAATGGAAAAAGGCAATGAACGAGGAACTGAAGTCACTGAATGAAAATGAAGTTTGGGAAGTTGTTGACAGACTAACCGAAAGGTTGTGGATTGTCGATGGGTGTTTAAGGTTAAAGGCAATGCTAAAGGAGAAGTAGAACGTTACAAGGCAAGACTCGTCGCCAAAGGCTTTTCTCAAGTTCAAGGGATGGACTACGATGAGATCTTTTCACCAGTTGTACGTTTCGACTCTCTCCGTTTGCTTCTTGCCATTGCTGCTTGCAAAGGATGGCGTGTCAGACAACTCGATGTCAAAACCGCTTTCCTATATGGTATCTTGAAAGAAGAGGTGTATATGCAACTACCGGAAGGCAGCGGTTAGAAGGTAAGGTTCGCGTTTGAAAGCAGCTGTATATCTGGTTTGAAGCAATCACCAGGAATGGTACTTTTCGGTGGTTGAATACCTTATCACTATGGTTTTGCTATCACTGCTTTTGATCCTGTGTTCTTGTCCACGAATCAGGTAATCTAATCATAGCTATTCGTGGGCGACATTCTTTCTCTTTGGACCTCCTAGCGACTTAAGCGAACGGACAGTTTCCCTCTTGAAAACCGAATTCAAGGTTAACGATATGGGACTTCTCAACTACCTCCTAGGCATCCAAATCGACTACACCAACGCCGGTATCACTCTTTCGCAGACAGCATTCATCAACAAGATTCTGAACCGATTCACGATGCAAGACTGCAAGCCCGTCTCCACTCCCATCGATCCTAACCACCGATTGATTGCGACTAGTGATGAAAGACGACAAGGCCGATGCAACTGCTTATCAACAAATCATCGGATCTCTCATGTATCTGGTTACTGCGACAAGACCTGACCTAGCGTATACAATAACTCACCTCTCTCAGTTTAACTCCAATCCTTCCATTGCACATATGTCCGCCGCTAAACGAGTACTCCGCTACCTTCAGAAGACCAAGGAAAAGGCACTCCTATTCCCATTTGGTTCTGACCTCAAACTATCGGCTTACAGCGACGCATCCTACGGAAACTGTTACGACACACGACGAAGCTTCTCTGGATATCTCTTCCGTCTCGGTGATTCTACCATTTCCTGGCGCTCTCGAAAACAACGCTCAGTTGCTACCTCTACTTGCGAAGCCGAGTACATGGCACTGGCTATGACCACCAAACACCATCTTTGGTTAACTCGAGGCCTCAAGGAACTCCTTAAGGACGATATTCACAAGCTGTCTTCTGTGACAGTAACTCCGCCATCGGCGTCGCCAACAATCCGAAGCTTAACGACAAGGCGAAACACATCGATATAAACACCACTTCTCTCGTGAATGCGTTCAGAATGGTTCGATCAATCTCATGTACGTTCCTACCGCGGAAAATCTGGCAGACATTTGCACCAAAGGACTTGTGAAACAAACTCACGACCACTTGTGCACCTCTATATTCGGTACAAAGTGAGAAGGGGTGTTGGAATTTACGGTGAACTTTGTTTCTTTCATTTACTTCGTTGATATTTGTTTATCTCCATACATTTCATTACGGGTTACTTGATAAGGAATACGGGGTTTATACTGTTACTATTTTCTTTTGGGTTTCTATTACGTTTCTACTTTACATATGGGTGTCATCTCGGGTATTACTTTCCTATGTTGGAACATTGAGTCATATACTTATGTACGTGATCGGCTGCTTGCGCTACCGACACTCTTCTATCTGTTTCCTTACTTCTTGGCAGTTTCTCGGGGTCAAATGGCTTTCCCACCTGTTTAGTTTCCTTTTCTTTCTCGGTCGGAAGGGACACGGTTCTTGTATAAATATCGGGCTGTTTTTCCTCTTTCTTCTGACTTTGTCAATCAAGCGATACATACAATATAGACATTAGAACCTAGCTTTTCTGCTCCCGTTTCTCGTCTAAATTCTTTGAATATTCTTCCTCTCGAAATCAGGGTGACAACTTAATAGTTTAACCGCTATTGTGTCCTTCCGCACAACCCCCGCGTTGTCCCTTTCCTTCACACCATACCCCACTATCTACCAATACTCGAGCGGAAACCAAGTTGGAACTCATTCATTCTGACTTGTGTGGACCTTTTCCTGTTCCATCTTACGCAAACTCACTCTATTACATCTCCTTCGTTGACGACAAGACCAGAATCTCATGGGTTCGTTTTCTCAAAAAGAAATCCGATGCAGCTAAGGCTATCGAAGATTTCCTGACTGAGATGGAACTCCAATATGGTTTGCCTGTCAAGCGTTTTAGGACCGATAATGGAGGAAATGCGTCGATGGAAGCTCTGAATTTCTTTGCTTCCAAGGAATGGATTCACGAGTTAACCCCTCCATACTCTCCGGAGTCCAATTGTGTTGCTGAAAGACTTAACCGAACAATGGGTGAAACAGTTAGGACCATGTTGCTTCCTCTTAACGATAAGCGATTATGGGCAGAAGCAGTCTCCACCTTTGTCTACCTCAAGAACCGCCAACCTCATTAGTCAGTCAGGGATCAAAGCTCATATGAGGCCTTCCGCCGGTAAGAAACCATCGATCCATCACCTTCAGCCTTTTGGTGAGAATGCTACGTGCATATCCCGGAGGACAAGCGTCCGCAGGAAGCAAGCTATCTCCCAGGGCTATGAAAGGTATTTTCACGGGATATCTGACAGCAACCGACCGCCACTATAGAGTATTCATCCTCAGAAAAAGCGAGCGATTAAATGCTCCTACGATGTCTTTTTCCCTCCTCTTGCGACAGAAGGGGTATCTACAATACCTGAACCCCTATCTGCTCCTTCGTCCTCAGTTCAGCCTAACGATCCTCAAACATCTCAGCCCTCCACAAGCCTTTCTTATACATTCAACAAAGAAGGTTTCCCAACTTCGGACATGTGGATAGCCTGGATTAATAGGAACCCCGAGACCGCAGCTGACTGGTATCAAAAGAGTCATCCTATCGTTACTGCACTTTTCAACAATCAGTTAGACGAAGGACGCAAGAACAATACTCTATCCTCACTTGGCACCTTCTAATACATCCTCAACTCAGTCAAGTACCAATTCGGAAATAAACCAGGAACTCTTCTCCGGTTTCTCCTCAATGCAACAGCAGCAACAACATCAAGATTCCGTACTATCAAACGGATCTTCCTCCTCATCATCACCTTCACCCCCTCCTCAACAAAACTATCCCAGAAACGAAACTATCATCTCATTTCACGACTCTTTCCGACCTAGTCCTCCAAGGACAAGACTACGAACAGGCACAGCTATCAACCCTCCTGGCGAATGGTGGAAAGCTCCTCTAACAAGGTTTCATGGATCGGTTGATGGAGTCGTTGGGTTACGCGGAGTTGGATTAGTCAGGAGGTTTCTATCGTGTTCTTTGGGTTTCTGTTCGGCTGCGCGGTGTGAGTCATTGGGGATTAGTCATCGCAGGATTTCCTTGGGTATAATAGGGGCTCTCGCATAAACCGTTCTGTTTTTCCTTTCTCTTCTTCTTTCCTTCATAGCGTCTTCTGCGCTCTCTATACTGTAGCAGCTTGTCCGTCTGGCATACCATCTGGTAGGACCACTTCTATCTGTTGGTTCTCAATACATCTGTTATTCTTCTCTCGCCAGCGAAGACCTTCGCACCTCGCTTGACCTCGTTCAACCTCGCTTGACTAACTCGACAGTTTCTACTGTCGCACATCGTACCCTGCGGAATACTTGCTATCGTCGCCCCTTGAGATTACGTTGCGTCGTCATCCGCACCGTACGCCATGTCTACCGCCGATCCACCTCCGTGGGTTCCTCCCAATAATGTGGAGGAATTCAAGCAACAATTCGAACAAGACCCCCCCGCCCTCTTCGCCCACCTCGCCGAAAACTCGCCCGTATCGGCTCAGCGAAAGCGAAATCCTTCTTCGCCGCCCATTAACGAAGTCATCGATAACCTGGAAGAGCAAATAAATCGGCTCAACCTGGACCTCAACGTTGCCCGCGCCACCGCCGCCGCCCCCGCCGCTCCCGCTCCTCTCGCCGCCGCCCCACAGTCTAACGCCGCCCCCGCCTTCAGGTCCGAAAAGTTCCCGGATCCTGAGAAATTCGATGGTACCCGCTCAAAGCTCCCTGGGTTTATTCACGCTCCGGATGAAACTTCGAGGTCGCGATGACAGGTTCCGTAACGAAGCAGCAAAGGTCATCTATCTTTGTTAGCCGAATGGAAGGAAGGGCCCTAGACCAGGTCGTTCCTCTTGTCAACGCCAACCCCGCCGCACCCTTCTCCTCCGTTGCCGCCTTCGTCGCCCACTTGGAAGCATCGTTCGGAGACCCTGACCCACGAGGCACCGCCCGCCGACAACTCGTCGCCCTCAGGCAAGGCAAAGGAGACTTTGCCGCGTCTACTCTCCCAATTCCTCCGCGTTGTGGCCTCGCCGACTACTGATGAGGAAGCGAATCGATACTCTGGCTGAAGGACTTTCGAGGACACTCAAGGATGCAATGAGCTACAGGGCGGACAGGCCCAACACTGTGGAAGCCTCTGCGACCACCCTCATGACCATCGATAACCAGATCCGGGGCGAAAGGCTGAACAAAAACCATCCGTATCTGATGGGCCAATTTACCGCTCCGCCGCTGCACGCACCCATCCCACGCTGGAGGCCTCGCATGGACCTCTCCGCCCTTCAGGCCGCTCTGCCCGCGTCCGCTGCCGAACCTTCTGCGCTTTGTCAGCGGTCGGCGCAAAACCTCCACTGCTGAGAAGCAATGGAGGCGGGACAACAGCCTTTGCATGTACTGCGCCAACCCTGGTCACGTCTTCGCCAACTGCCCCTCTGCCAACCGTCCCCGTAGTAACCAACCGGCTATGAGGGGCGCCCTCCTTGCACCTGCCCGCACCACCAACGATCCCGCTCCCCCACCGCTCGCTAGTCCCGCCTCCTCCGAGTCGGGTTTTCAATAGTCCCGGGCTTGATCAATGGCCCCTGCCCGGGACCATCTAATGTTTCTCCTTTGTCTGCGTTCTCTATCTCTGGCTTCTCGGTATAAATGTCTGTGGAGGATAAATTGGATGGTGATCGTTTTGTTCTTCTTGTAAAATCGTAAACAATAAAATTCCCATTCAAACCTCTACGCCTTGATTGATCTTGGTTGCTCGGGTTAGCATTCGTTGATGAAACATTACGCGCCATAACAACTTCCCTCTCCTCCCACTCAAATCACCTCGCATCCTCGAAGTCATAGACGGCCGACCCATATCTTCTGGTCAAATCACCCACCTATGTTACTTGCCAATGTCCATCGACGCCCACCATGAAACCGTTCCTTTCTTCGTTACTAAACTTGGCTCTTACCCTCTTGTACTAGGAATCCCCTGGCTCCAACTGCATGACGCCACCTTGCGGTTCAAGGAGAACACCATACAGTTCGATTCCGAGTACTGCAAGAGCAAGTGCAACACCTCCGGGAAAGCCGCCACTGTCAAAGCAATCACCCGCCGCTTCCCACCTCGTCAGCTCCGCCGCCATCTGCCGCTTCGCCCGAAGGGGCAAACTCCAGATCTTCAGCACCACCATCGAAGAACTGGACCAGGCTATCGACAACGCACCGAAGACCGACTGGAGAACCAAAGTACCAACACGATACAAAAGGTTCCACGCCATGATGGATGAAGACCTCGCCAACGGAATGCCCCCGCGCCGACCATACGACCATAAGATACCGCTCAAGGAAGGCAAAGAACCGCCCTTTGGGCCACTCTATGGCATGTCCCGCGATGAGCTGATTGCCCTGAGGAATTACATACAGGATAACCTAAAGAAAGGCTTCATACGAGCTAGCTCCTCTCCTGCCGGTGCCCCTGTCCTATTTGTCAAAAAAGCTGATGGAACTCTGCGTCTTTGTGTCGACTATCGCGGCCTAAATGAGCTAACGATAAAGAATCGATATCCCTTACCACTCATCAGGGAAACACTCGATCGACTTTCCAAGGCCAAATGGTACACTAAGTTGGACCTCCGTCAGGGGTACAACCAGATCCGGATGGCTGAAGGCGAAGAATGGAAGACAGCTTTTAGCGCGCGTCTGACGGCCAGTCTGCGGTCGTCCTTCGGCCTCACTAACGCGCCGGCCACCTTCCAACACTTTATCAACGATTGCGTCCGCGAATACCTCGACCTATTCTGTACAGCCTACCTTGACGATATCCTTATCTACAGCGACACCCTCGAGGAACACCAAGCCCACGTCGAAAAAAGTCGCCGGCATTGAAGGCAAAGCGGCATACTGCTGAAACCGAATCGAGTTCCACACACAGAGCACCACCTACCTCGGCCTTATCATCGAGCCCAATGGCATCCGGATGGATCCCAAGAAAGTGGATACAGTGCAGAACTGGACAGTCCCAAAGACGATTAAAGACGTACAAGCATTTCTCGGATTCGCCAATTTCTACCGCCGGTTCATATATGGATTCTCTAAGCTTGCTGCACCGCTGAGTGGACTGACGAAGAAAGATAGAGCATGGGCATGGACAAGTGAAGCCCAAGCCGCATTCAATACTCTCAAGGAAGCTTTCACCACCGCCCCCATTCTCGCCCACTTCGATCCTGAAAAGGAAATCATTGTGGAAACTGACGCTTCAGATTATGTTTCCGCCGGCATACTGTCCCAATATGATGATCACAACACCCTCCGACCCGTCGCTTACTTCTCCAAGAAGCACTCCCCCGCCGAATGTAATTATGAAATCTACGATAAGGAGCTACTGGCAATAATACGAGCCTTCGAGGAGTGGCGCCCGGAACTGGAAGGGGCCGCATACCCAATCGCTGTCATATCCGACCATAAGAACCTCGAATATTTCATGAGCACCAAGCAACTCAATCGGAGGCAGGCACGCTGGGCAGAATACCTCTCAAGATTCAACTTCATCATCAAATACAGACTGGGGAAACAAGGTGGAAAACCGGACGCACTGACAAGGAGATCAGGAGATCTCCCTGGAGAGGGGGATGAAAGGCATTTGCACCAGAGCCAGGTTGTGTTGAAGAAGGAAAACTTGGAAAATAAGCTAAGTTTGTTGGCGGGTTCTTTATCAAACGAACCCGCTGAAAAGAATGCCTCACTGGACAAACTATTTGACGAAGGATACAAAGCTGACCCATTCCCACAAAAGATACTAGATATGCGGAACAAAGGCAAACAACAATCAAAGGAAATCTCACTAGCCGAATGCACGGAGAACGAAGGGCGACTACTATATCGGGGAAATCTCTATGTCCCCGACTACGACCCGCTGAAACTTAAAATCCTGAAACTGTATCACGACGCCCCCTCTGCCGGCCATCCCGGACGCGAAAAAACCTTTGAACTCATCAGCAGAGACTACCACTGGCCCCACATGCGGAACTATATCGGACGCTACGTACGGAACTGCCACACCTGCCGGCGAAGTAAACCGAGCACCCACGGAAAACTCGGCGTACTTCGACCCCTACCGATACCCGAACAACCCTGGCAGGAAGTGTCAATGGATTTCGTAACTGGACTACCGGAAAGTGAAGGATACGACGCAATTATGGTAATCGTAGATCGGTTGACAAAGATGCGACACCTACTACCCTGCAATACAACCGTCAACGCCGAGGATGTCGCTCAACTATACCTCCGGAACATCTGGAAACTCCATGGCCTCCCTACGCACATCACCTCCGACCGCGGTACACAATTCACTGCCAAGTTCTGGAAAGAATTACTCAAACACCTCGGGATCGATGCGAGAATGTCCACTGCCTTCCACCCGGAAACCGACGGTCAAACCGAAAGATTAAATGCCGTGATGGAACAATACCTACGAGGCTACGTGTCCTATCAACAGGACGACTGGGTCAAATGGCTCCCTATGGCCGAGTTCTCTGCTAATAACCAGGTCTCCGCCTCCACAAAAGCTACACCTTTCTTCGCAAACTTCGGCTTCCACCCTCGGTTCACCGTGACGATCAAACCATCCGACAAGACACCACCCAGCCTCGACGCCAAAGACTTCGCCGGGAAAATGTTGGAGCTACATGAATACCTATGCACCAACATCCGCACAGCACAGGATCAGCAAGAGCAGGCCACCAACGCGAAGCGAACTCCCGCACCCCAGTACAACGTCGGCGACATGGTCTTTGTCTCGGCCAAGAACATCCGCACCACCCGTAATTCGAGGAAGCTTGACTGGAAGAAGCTCGGGCCGTTCCCCATCAAGGCAGCCATCTCTCCGTACGCCTATCGAGTCGACCTCCCGGACGTGAAGATACATCCTGTCTTATGTATCGCTATTGGATCTCGCCGCGGGATCGTCAGGTCAGGTACAACCACCCCCGCCACCCGTTATCGTTGAACAGGAGGAAGAATATGAGGTTGAGGAGATTCTGGACTCGCGGGAGACAAGGAATAACGGCCTGCAATACTTCGTCAAGTGGACCGGATACACCGACCCTACCTGGGAACCCGCCGCCTACCACAACGATACCGCCGCAGTCGATGTCTTCGCGCCAATACCCTGGGAAACCAGGGCGGCTCGAAACGAAGGTTAGGACTCAGGCTCGCGGGGGCTCGCGCTTGAAGGGGGGGGCTACTTTCATGGATCGGTTGATGGAGTCGCTGGGTTACGTGGAGTTGGATTAGTCAGGAGGTTTCTATCGTGTTCTTTGGGTTTCTGCTCGGTTGCGCGGTGTGAGTCATTGGGGATTAGTCATCGCAGGATTTCCTTGGGTATAATAGGGGGCTCTCCCTCGCTTCGTTCCTGTTTTCCTTTCTCTTCTTCTTTCCTTACGCAACGTCTTCTGTGCTCTCTATACTGTAACGCTTGTCCGTACCTGGCATACCATACCAGGTAGGACCACTTCTATATCTACGCTGGTTCTCAATACATACGCTGTTACTTCTCTCCTTGACGAAGACCTTCGCACCTCGCTTGACCTCGTTCAACCTCGCTTGACTAACTCGACAGCTTCTACTGTCGCACATCGTACCCTGCGGAATACTTGCTATCGTCGCCCCTTGAGACAAGGGCTCCCTCTCCACCACTTCTCGCATCTAGCGACCAACAAATGACTGACGCCAGCGAACGGTCACCTGCTACCTCTTCGTCCTCCACCCAAAGCGACCAGCTAATGCCGGAAGCTCCTCCTCAAGAATCGGAACGAGAAGAGACTCTCATCAGTATCCTAGAAGTATCGGAGCCTAAATCATATCGCGAAGCCAAATTCTCACCGGATTGGTCTGAGTGGAAAAAGGCAATGAACGAGGAACTGAAGTCACTGAATGAAAATGAAGTTTGGGAAGTTGTTGACAGACCCAACCGAAAAGTTGTGGATTGTCGATGGGTGTTTAAGGTGAAAGGCAATGCTAAAGGAGAAGTAGAATGTTACAAGGCAAGACTGCGTAAAGGCTTTTCTCAAGTTCAAGGGATGGACTACGATGAGATCTTTTCACCAGTTATGCGTTTATTTCTCTCCGTTTGCTTCTTGCCATTGCTGCTTGCAAAGGATGGCGTGTTAGACAACTCGATGTCAAAACGCTTTCCTATATGGTATCTTGAAAAGAAGAGGTGTATATGCAACTACCGGAAGGCAGCGGTTAGAAGGTAAGATGCTTGGCGGCTGAAAGCAGCTGTATATACGGTTTGAAGCAATCATGAGGAATGGTACTTTCATTTGGTTGAATACCTTATCCCTATGGTTTTGCTATCACTGCTTTTGATCCCTGTGTTCTTGTCCACGATTCAGGTAATCTAATCATGGCTATTCGTGGGCGACATCACTCTCTCTGGACCTCCTGGCGGCTTAGAAAGAACGGACAGTTTCCCTCTTGAAAACCGAGTTCAAGGTTAACGATATGGGACTTCTCAACTACCTCCTCGGCATCCAAATTGACTACACCAACGCCGGTATCACTCTCTCGCAGACAGCATTCATCAACAAGATTCTGAACGATTCTCGATGCAAGATTGCAAGCCCGTCTCCACTCATCGATCCTAACCACCGATTGATTGCGACTAGTGGCGAAAGGCGACAAGGCCGATGCAACTGCTTATCAACAAATCATCCGATCTCTCCTGTATCTGGTTACTGCGACAAGACGACCTAGCGTATACAATAACTCACCTCTCTCAGTTTAACTCCAATCCTTCCACTGCACGTATGTCCGCGCTAAGCAGTACTCCGCTACCTTCAGAAGACCAAGGAAAAAGGCACTCCTATTCCCATTTGGTTCTGACCTCAAACTATCGACTTACAGCGGCGCATCCTCTGAAACTATTCTGACACGCGTGAAAGCTTCTCTGGATATCTCTTCCGTCTTGGTGATTCTACCATTTCCTGGCGCTCTCGAAAGCAAGCTCAGTTGCTACCTCTACTTCGCGGCAGTACATGGCACTGGCTATGACCACCAAACATCATCTTTGGTTAACTCGAGGCCTCAAGGAACTCCTCGAGGGCGATATTCCACAAGCTGTCTTCTGTGACAGTAACTCCGCCATCGGCGTCGCCAACAATCCGGAAGCGACAAGGCGAAACACATCGATATCGCCTACCACTTCTCTCGTGAATGCGTTCAGAATAGTTCGATCAATCTCATATGCGTTCCTACGCGGAAAACCTGGCGAACATTTGCCAGGAACTTGTGAAACAAACTCCACGACCCTTGTGCACCTCTATATTCGGTACAAAGTGAGAAGGGTGTTGGAATTCTGATGAACTTTGTTTCTTTCATTTCTTCGTTGATATTTGTTTATCTCCATACATTTCATTCACGGGTTACTTGATAAGGAATCACGGGGTTTATCTTGTTAACTATTTTCTTTTGGGTTTCTATTACGTTTCTACTTTACATATGGGTGTCATCTCGGGTATTACTTTCCTATGTTGCAACATTGAGTCATATACTTATGTACGTGATCGGTTGCTTACGCTACCGACACTCTTCTATCTGTTTCCATACTTCTTGGCAGTTTCTCGGGGTCAAATGTCTTTCCCACCTGTTTAGTTTCCTTTTCTTTCTCGGTCGGAAGGGACACGGTTCTTGTATAAATATCGGGCTGTTTTTCTCTTTCTTCTGACTTTGTCAATCAAGCGATACATATAATATAGACATTAGAACCTAGCTTTCTCTGCTTCCGTTTCTCGTCTAATTCTTTGAATTCTCTCCTCTTCGAAATCAGGGTGACGACTTAATAGTTTAACCGCTATTGTGTCCTTCCGCACTGTTGGAATTTACGGTGAACTTTGTTTCTTTCAATCACTCCGTTAATATTCGTTTATCTCCATACATTTCATTACGGGTTACTTGATAAGGAATACAGGGTTTATACTGTTACTATTTTCTTTTGGGTTTCTATTACGTTTCTACTTTACATATGGGTGTCATCTCGGGTATTACTTTCCTATGTTGGAACATTGAGTCATATACTTATGTACGTGATCGGCTGCTTGCGCTACCGACACTCTTCTATCTGTTTCCTTACTTCTTGGCAGTTTCTCGGGGTCAAATGGCTTTCCCACCTGTTTAGTTTCCTTTTCTTTCTCGGTCGGAAGGGACACGGTTCTTGTATAAATATCGGGCTGTTTTTCCTCTTTCTTCTGACTTTGTCAATCAAGCGATACATACAATATAGACATTAGAACCTAGCTTTCTCTGCTCCCGTTTCTCGTCTAAGTTCTTTGAATTCTCTCCTCCTCGAAATCAGGGTGACGACTTAATAGTTTAACCGCTATTGTGTCCTTCCGCACAACCCCTCGCGTTGTCCCTTTCCTTCAGGTTATGAGCCCGGTGTTCTTTTAGACACCATCATCCTGATCTATCGATTTCAGAAATTCAAGAATCCTCTTAGAACTTACTTTCGTCCGTCCTCTATCTTCCTCTTCTATCTCCCTCATACAACTCTTCAATCATGGGCCCAAAGGCAAAAGAAGCAGCCAAAAGCTCCTCTCTCTCCTTCACCACCCGCGTCAAAGACGACAAACCCATCACTATCAAGCTCGATAACATCCGTGTCTTAACCGGACAATCGAACTACAATATATGGGCAGCTTCCATGAAGCTTGTTTGGAAGGGCATGAAAGTTCTGAAATAGTTGTTGATGGGCGGAACCTCTGATGGCGCCCGGACGCCGAAAAATCCGCGTATGAATCGCTATGCCATCAAGCAGCAAGCTGTCTACATCCAGGTGGTATCTCAAGACATTTTGGAGAAAATTGTCGAGCTTGACCACCCCATAGGATGTGGGAGTCTCTGCGTGGCGAATTCTACCAGACACTGCTTTCTCGTTTCCCAGATCATGTCATTGGTCTCCTTCCCTCCTCCTACGATCCAGAAAAACCCATCTCTACATTCATCGCATCCTTGAACAGGAATGGCTACGCCAATCAGCTGGCTAAATCGTCGACACCTATCGTCTAAATTCCTGGATGAAGATAAAGTGACGCGATTCCTCCTGGGTTTCCTCGTCCGTCAAAAGAACGTTGTAGATAACCTGTCTACAAAAGATGATTTCACTTTTGCCGAAGTCAAACAACGTCTCTTAGATTTGGATCACGAGCAACCTTCCTCCTCTGTTTCCTCCCCTCCTCAAACGGCACTCCTCACAACACAAAGAAGAACTGCCAGGTCTCCTCGTCAGCCCTCCTCCTCCTCTCAATCTGCCTCTCGTCAACAGAAGCAGAAAGAATGTACCTGGTGCGTCAAGCACAACCCAGGAAAACATCTAGGGCACACGTGGAACCAATGCTTCAAGCTCAAGAAGCACCAAGAGGAACAGAAGTCTTCGGACAAAGGAAAAGAAAGAGATACCGCTATGGTCACGACAGGACTGGACAAAGGAAAGGTAAAGAACACTTCGTTCTATTTTGACACAGGAGCAACCTCTCACATGTGTCCCTCCCTAGGGCGTTTGAGCACGCCGAGAAATGTTCGGATTTGTGAGATCTCGTCTAAGGACTCCATGTCTGTTAAGGAAAGGAACTGTGGTGATGGACTGTGTCTTAGGGATGGATCTGTTTCTTCTTTTCGTGTTTCTGATGTTCTTTATGTTCCTGATCTTGAGCGGCCTCTACTTTCCTGGAGAAAGATTAGAGAAAAAGGGTATACTATGGTGGGAGAGGGGGATTTCATTTCTATTGTTAAAGGGAATAAAAGCGATTTTGAGCATCATTTGACGGTTCTTTATTTAAGATTCCTGAGGTTACCGATTCTGCTTTTCTCACATATGACTTTTGGCATTCAGCTCTAGGACATCTGGCTCCATCTTCCATCCAGAAAGCTAAGAACCTTTATGCCGATGCCACTATCATTCCTCCTGCCCCTGATTGCTTTCACTGTTCAACCTGTTCACTCGCTAAGTCTCACCTTGTCACATCACACTTTCGGCGGAAACCAAGTTGGAACTCATCCATTCTGACTTGTGTGGACCTTTTCCCGTTCCTCTTCATAAACTCACTCTACTACATCTCCTTAAATCGGCGACAAGACCAGAATTTCATGGGTTCGTTTCTCGAAGAAATCCGATGCAACGTGACTGAGATGGAACTCCAATATGGTTTGCCTGTTAAGCGTTTTAGGACTGATAATGGAGGAGAAATGCGTCAATGGAAAAGCTCTGAATTTCTTTGCTTCGAGGAATGGATTCACGAGTTAACCCTCCCTCTTTCTCCGGGTCCAATGGTGTTGCTGAAAGACTTAACGAACAATGGGTGAAACAGTTAGGACCATGTTGCTTCCTCTTAGCGATAGCGACTATGGGCAGAAGCAGTCTCCCACCTTAATCTACCTCAAGAACCGCCAACCTCATAAGTCAGTTAAGGATCAAACTCGCTTATGAGGCCTTCCCGATAAAACCATCGATCCACCACCTTCAGCCTTTTGGTGAGAATGCTATGTGCATATCCCGGAGGACAAAGCGTCCGCAGGAAGCAAGCTATCTCCCAGGGCTATGAAAGGTATTTTCACAGGATATACAGCAACCGACCGCCACTATAGAGTATTCATCCCCTCAGAAAAACGAACAGTCGTCTCCTACGATGTCTTTTTCCCTCCTCTTGCGACAGAAGGGGTATCTGAAATACCTGAACCCCTTTCATCATCTTCGTCCTCAGCTCAGCTCAACGATTCTCAAACATCGCAGCCCTCCACAAGCCTCTCTTATGCTTTCAACAAAGAAGGTTTTCCAACATCGGATATGTGGATAGCCTGGATTAATAGGAACCCTGAGACCGCAGCTGATTGGTATCAAAAGGGCCATCCTATCGTTACTGCACTTTTCAACAATCAGTTAGACGAAGGACGCAAGAACAATACTCTATCCTCATGGCGCTTCTAATACATCCTCCATTCAGTCAAGTACCAATCTGGAAATAAACCAGGAACTCTTCTCGGTTTCTCCTCAATGCAACAGCAACAACATCAAGATTCCGTACAATCAAGCGGATCTTCCTCCTCATCATCACCTTCACCCCTCCTCAACAAAACTATCAGAAACAGAAACTATCATCTCATTTCCGACTCTTTCCGACCTAGTCCTCCAAGGACAAGACTACGAACAGGCACAGCTATCAACCCTCCTGGCAAATGGTGGAAAGCTCCTCTAACAAGGGCTCCCTCACCACCGCTTCTCGCATCTAGCGACCAACAAATGACTGCCAAATGACGGTCACCTGCTACCTCGTCCTCTACCCAGCGACCAGCTAATGCGGAAGCTCCCCTCAAGAATCGGAGCGAGAAGAGACTCTCATCAGTATCACTAGAAAGTATCGGGCCTAAATCATGTCAGCCAAATCCTCACGGACTGATGCGAGTGGAAAAAAGGCAATGAACGAGGAACTGAAGTCACTGAATGAGAATGAAGTTTGGGAAGTTGTTGACAGACCCAACCGAAAAAGTTGTGGATTGTCGATGGGTGTTTAAGGTTAAAGGCAATGCTAAAGGAGAAGTAGAAGCGTTACAAGGCAAGACTTCGTCGCCAAAGGCTTTTCTCAAGTTCAAGGGATGGACTACGATGAGATCTTTTCACCAGTTATGCGTTTGACTCCCTCCGTTTGCTCCTTTGCGATTGCTGCTTGCAAAGGATGGTAGCGTCGAACAACTTCGATGTCAAAACCGCTTTCCTATATGGTATCTTGAAAGAAGAGGTGTATATGCAACTACCGGAAGGCAGCGGTTAGAAGGTAAGGTTCTTGTGGCTGAAAGCGCTGTATATACGGTTTGAAGCAATCACCGAGGAATGGTACTTTCGGCTGGTTGAATACCTTATCCCTATGGTTTTGCTATCACTGCTTTCGATCCTGTGTTCTTGTCACGACTCAGGTAATCTAATCATAGCTATTTACGTGGACGACATCACTCTCTTTGGACCTCCTAGCGACTTAAAAGAACGGACAGTATCCCTCTTGAAAACCGAATTCAAGGTTAACGATATGGGACTTCTCAACTATCTCCTCGGCATCCAAATTGACTACACCAACGCCGGTATCACTCTTTCGCAGACAGCATTCATCAACAAGATTCTGAACCGATTCTCGATGCAAGATTGCAAGCCCGTCTCCACTCCATCGATCCTAACCGATTGATTGCGACTAGTGGCGAAGGCGACAAGGCGATGCAACTGCTTATCAACAAATCATCGGATCTCTCATGTATCTGGTTCTTTGCGACAAGACGACCTAAGCGTATACAATAACTCACCTCTCCAGGTTTAACTCCAATCCTTCCATTGCGTATGTCCGCCGCTAAGCAGTACTCCGCTACCTTCAGAAGACCAAGGAAAAAGGCACTCCTATTTCCATTTGGTTCTGACCTCAAACTATCGAACTTCTGACGGCGCATCCTCTGAAACTATTCTGACGGCGAAACCTGGATATCTCTTCCGTCTCGGTGATTCCCATTTCCTGGCGCTCTCGAAAACAACTCGGTTACTACTCTGCCTTAAGCCGAGTACATGGCACTGGCTATGACCACCAAACACCATCTTTGGTTAGCTTCGAGGCCTCAAGGAACTCCTCGAGGGCGATATTCGCGGCAGTCTTCTGTGACAGTAACTCCGCCATCGGCGTCGCCAACAATCCGAAGCTTAACGACAAGGCGAAACACGTCGATATAAACACCACTTCTCTCGTGAATCGTTCAGAATGGTTCGATCAATCTCATGTCACGTCTCTACGCGGAAAATCTGGCAGGCATTTGCCGAGAACTTGTGAAACAAACTCACGACCACTTGTGCACCTCTATATTCGGTACAAAGTGAGAAGGGGTGTTGGAATTTACGGTGAACTTTGTTTCTTTCAATCACTCCGTTAATATTCGTTTATCTCCATACATTTCATTACGGGTTACTTGATAAGGAATACAGGGTTTATACTGTTACTATTTTCTTTTGGGTTTCTATTACGTTTCTACTTTACATATGGGTGTCATCTCGGGTATTACTTTCCTATGTTGGAACGTTGAGTCATATATCTTATATGTCGTGATCGGCTGCTTGCGCTACCGACACTCTTCTATCTGTTTCCTTACTTCTTGGCAGTTTCTCGGGGTCAAATGGCTTTCCCACCTGTTTAGTTTCCTTTTCTTTCTCGGTCGGAAGGGACACGGTTCTTGTATAAATATCGGGCTGTTTTTCCTCTTTCTTCTGACTTTGTCAATCAAGCGATACATACAATATAGACATTAGAACCTAGCTTTCTCTGCTCCCGTTTCTCGTCTAAGTTCTTTGAATTCTCTCCTCCTCGAAATCAGGGTGACGACTTAATAGTTTAACCGCTATTGTGTCCTTCCGCACAACCCCTCGCGTTGTCCCTTTCCTTCACGCACAACCCCCGCGTTGTCACTTTCCTTCAGTTTGGGATTGGACGTGAGTTCCATTCCTCCAACATTCGTTTCCTGAGTAGGTCGGTCTGTATCCATCTCTCCTTTTTCCCTCCTGGCTCCTGGAAGGGGAGCATGAGGGAGGCGATTCGATGTAAGCCGGTCGCTTGTATGTTGAGTGCTGTCGGTGGTAATAGGTCAATGAGTTCCTTGTCATTGGGATGGTGACCTTCCATGCATAGGATGCGGGACCCGTATTTCCGGGATCGATAGTTGAGGAGGTGTTAGGGGTGGCAGGCGGCTTCTTTCAGCAGTCGTTCTATCTTTGTCCATCGTGGGAGGCGGTGATTATCGTCTTGACCGTTGTATATTGGTGAAAGGGTGCGGACTCGTGGTCTGCTCCTGTCCCCAGGCTTCTGAGCAGAAGGGCGTTGGAAGGAATGCTTGTGTCGTTATGTGGTGGATTGTTTTAACTTTTACTCAGGGCAGTCGTGAGTATTCAGATTCGGTTGAGTGATCGCGGGCCGTTGGAAGGCGCTTTCTATATGTGGGCGGAAAGAGGGTTGCGTCAAGCCAGACCCACGTATTTCAGGCGGTCGCTTTGGTTGGATTGTGGTGTCCCCTATGGTGACAGTGTTGTTGGGTTGGCGTAGTGTGGATGTTGATGGTGCAGCGAGATCTGATTTCTGGGGTTCGTATTTGACATTTAGGGGTTGGCGTTGGAGACCCTTTCTGTAATTCTTTCGTTGAGGCGTTTGGTGATGAAGGCAGGTGATTTGGATATTTGTACTAGGCGTCGTCGTGATGTAGGTGGTGTTGATTTCTTTTTGCTGATGTGGATGGGTTGAGGATTACCTGCATATATCATGAATAGGACGGGTGACATTGGTGAGCCTTGTGGTAGGCCGGAGTTGTATGGTTGGGGGGGTTCTAGCTGATGGTTGAAGAAGAATTGTAATGTTCTATTGGTGTTGAATTCTTTGCACCATTCCGTGAGGTATTGGGGGAACTTCTGTTCTGTCATGATCTGGTGGAGTAGGGAGTGATTTACGCAGTTGAAAGCTCCTTGGATGTCATTTGTGAGGATTGCCGGTCTGTCTGGTGATTTTCCGGTGATTTTCTTTTGGAGCAGGTTTTGTTGTATCGGCGTCAGGGTGCGTAGAAGTCATCTATCGCTGAGATTGTTGGTCTTCCTCCAAACTGGTCGTCGGACAGGGTTCCGAGGAGGGTCCCATCGGTGCAGAGTCTCGATGCTACGATTTTTTCGAGGACTTTGCTGAAGCATTGTAGGAGGGATATTGGTCGGTAGGCTTTGGCTGTTTTATAGTCCGTCTGTTGGAATTTACGGTGAACTTTGTTTCTTTCATTTACTTCGTTGATATTTGTTTATCTCCATACATTTCATTACGGGTTACTTGATAAGGAATACAGGGTTTATACTGTTAACTATTTTCTTTTGGGTTTCTATTACGTTTCTACTTTACATATGGGTGTCATCTCGGGTATTACTTTCCTATGTTGGAACGTTGAGTCATATACTTATATGCGTGATCGGCTGCTTCGCTACCGACACCCTTCTATCTGTTCCATACTTCTTGGCTGTTTCTCGGGGTCAAGCGGCTTTCCCACCTGTTTAGTTTCCTTTTTCTCTCTCTCTCGATTAGGAAGGGACACGGTTCTTGTATAAATATCGGGCTGTTTTTCCTCTTTCTTCTGACTTTGTCAATCAAGCGATACATACAATATAGACATTAGAACCTAGCTTTTCTGCTCCCGTTTCTCGTCTAAATTCTTTGAATCTTCTCCTCCTCGTGTTGGAATTTACGGTGAACTTTGTTTCTTTCATTTACTTCGTTGATATTTGTTTATCTCCATACATTTCATTACGGGTTACTTGATAAGGAATACGGGGTTTATACTGTTAACTATTTTCTTTTGGGTTTCTATTACGTTTCTACTTTACATATGGGTGTTATCTCGGGTATTACTTTCCTATGTTGGAACATTGAGTCATATACTTATGTACGGGATCGGCTGCTTATCTTTACCGACACTCTTCTATCTGTTTCCATACTTCTTGGCAGTTTCTAGGGTCAAATGGCTTTCCCACCTGTTTAGTTTCCTTTTCTTTCTCGGTCGGAAGGGCCCGGTTAGTGTATAAATATCGGGCTGTTTTTCCTCTTTCTTCTGACTTTGTCAATCAAGCGATACATATAATATAGACATTAGAACCAAGCTCTTCTGCTCCCATTTCTCGTCTAAATTCTTTGAATATTCTTCCTCTCGAAATCAGGGTGACGACTTAATAGTTTAACCGCTATTGTGTCCTTCACTTTAACCCGCGTTGTCCCTATCCTTCAGGTTATGAGCCCGGTGTTCTTTTAGACACCATCATCCTGATCTATCGATTTCAGAAATTAAAAGAATCCTCTTCGGCTTACTTTCGTCCGTCCTCTACCTCCCTCATTCACCTCTTCCATCATGGCTCCAAAGGAAAAAGCAACAGCCAAAAGCTCCTCTCTCTCCTTCTCTACCCGCGTCAAAGACGACAAACCCATCACTATCAAGCTCGATAACATCCGTGTCCTAACCGGACAATCGAACTACAATATATGGGCAGCTTCCATGAAGCTGGTATGGAAAAACATGAAAGTTTATGAAATAGTTGTTGATGGGCGGAACCCTCTGGCGGCGCCCGGCCGAACAATCGCGTATGAATCGCTATGCCATCAAGCAGCAGCTGTCTACATCCAGGTGGTATCTCAAGACATTTTGGAGAAAATTGTCGAGCTTGACCACCCATGGGATGTGGGAGTCTCTGCGTGGCGAATTCTACCGAGATCTGCTTTGCTTTTCGTTTGAATCATGTCTTTGGTCTCCCTTCCCTCCTCCTACGATCCAGAAAAACCCATCTCTACATTCATCGCATCCTTCGAACAGGAATGGCTACGCCTTAATCAGCTGGCCAAATCCTCGTCCGACACCTATCGCCAACTCTTCTCTAAATTCCTGGATGAAGATAAGGCGAAGCGCGATTTCCTCCTAGGTTTCCTCGTCCGACATCAAAAGAACGTTGTAGATAACCTGTCTACAAAAGATGATTTCACTTTTGCCGAAGTCAAACAACGTCTCTTAGATTTGGACCACGAGCAACCTTCCTCCTCTGTTTCCTCCTCCCCTCAAACGGCACTCCTCACAACACAAAGAAGAACTGCCAGGTCTCCTCGTCAGCCCTCCTCCTCCTCCTCTCAATCTGCCTCTCGTCAACAGAAGCAGAAAGAATGTACCTGGTGCGTCAAGCACAATCCAGGAAAACATCTAGGGCACACGTGGAACCAATGCTTCAACTCAAGAAGCACCAAGAGGAACAGAAGTCTTCGGGCAAAGGAAAGGAAATAAACGCGCAATGGTCGCGACAGACTCGGACAAAGGAAGGTAAGAACACTTCATTCTATTTTGACACAGGAGCAACCTCTCACATGTGTCCCTCCAAACGTTTGAACACCTCGAGAAATGTGCGGATTTGTGAATCCTCGTCTAAGGACTCCATGTCTGTTAAGGAAAGGAACTGTGGTGATGGACTGTGTCTTAGGGATGGATCTGTTTCTTCTTTTCGTGTTCCTGATGTTCTTTATGTTCCTGACCTTGAAGCGACCTTTACTTTCCTGGAGGAAAATTAGAAAAAAGGGTATCTTATGGTGGGAGAGGGATTTCATTTCTATTGTTAAAGGGAATAAAAGCGATTTTTGAAGCGTCGTTTTGGCGGTTCTTTATTTAAGATTCCTGAGGTTACCGATTCTGCTTTTCTCACCTATGACTTTTGGCATTCAGCTCTAGGACATCTGGCTCCATCTTCCATTCAGAAAGCTAGAAACCTTTCACGCCCGGCCTATCATTCCTCCTGCCCTGATTCCTTTCACTGTTCAACCTGTTCACTCCTAATCTACTGCACTTCCACACACCTCTACTCGGCTACCAAGTTGGAACTCATTCATTCTGACTTGTGTGGACCCTTTCCGTTCCTTCTTCTGATGCGCCCTCTATTACATCTCCTTAAATCGACGACAAGACCAGAATTTCATGGGTTCGCTTTACCGAGAAGAAGTCGATACAATTTAAAAATCGAAGATTTCGTGACTGAGATGGAACTCCAATATGGTTTGCCTGTCAAGCGTTTTAGGACTGATAATGGGGGAAATGCGTCAATGGAAAGCTTCTAAAACTTCTTTGCTTCCAAGGGAATGGATTCACGAGTTAACCCCTCCCTACTCTCCGGTCAATGGTGTTGCTGAAAGACTTAACGAACAATGGGTGAAACAGTTAGGACCATGTTGCTTCCCTTAACGACAAGCGACTATGGGCAGAAGCAGTCTCCACCTTCGTCTACCTCAAGAACCGCCAACCTCATAAGTCAGTCAAGGATCAAACTCGCATGAGGCCTTCCTCGATGAAAACCATCGATCCACCACCTTCAGCCTTTTGGTCGAGAATGCTACGTGCATATCCCGGAGGACAAAGCGTCCGCAGGAAGCAAGCTATCTCCCAGGGCTATGAAAGGTATTTTCACAGGATATACAGCAACCGACCGCCACTATAGAGTATTTATTCCCTCAGAAAAACGAACAGTCGTCTCCTACGATGTCTTTTTCCCTCCTCTTGCGATAGAAGGGGTATCTGAAATACCTGAACCCCTCTCATCATCTTCGTCCTCAGTTCAGCCTAACGATCCTCAAACATCTCAGCCCTCCACAAGCCTTTCTTATGCTTTCAACAAAGAAGGTTTCCCAACTTCGGACATGTGGATAGCTTGGATTAACAGGAACCCCGAGACCGCAGCTGACTGGTATCAAAAGGGTCATCCTATCGTTACTGCACTTTTCAACAATCAGTTAGACGAAGAACGCAAGAACAATACTCTATCCTCACCACCTTCTAATACATCCTCCACTCAGTCAAGGAACAATTCGGAAATAAACCAGGAACTCTTCTCCGGTTTCTCCTCAATGCAACAGCAACAACACCAAGATTCCGTACAATCAAACGGATCTTCCTCCTCATCATCACCTTCACCCCCTCCTCAACAAAACTATCCCAGAAATGAAACTATCATCTCATTTCACGACTCTTTCCGACCTAGTCCTCCAAGGACAAGACTACGAACAGGCACAGCTATCAACCCTCCTGGCGAATGGTGGAAAGCTCCTCTAACAAGGGCTCCCTCACCACCACTTCTCGCATCTAGCGACCAACAAATGACTGACGCCAGCGAACGGTCACCTGCTACCTCTTCGTCCTCTACCCAAAGCGACCAGCTAATGCCGGAAGCTCCTCCTCAAGAATCGGAACGAGAAGAGACTCTCATTAGTATCCTAGAAGTATCGGAACCTAAATCATATCGCGAAGCCAAATCCTCACCGGACTGGTCTGAGTGGAAAAAGGCAATGAACGAGGAACTAAAGTCACTCAATGAAAATGAAGTTTGGGAAGTTGTTGACAGACCCAACCGAAAAGTTGTGGACTGTCGATGGGTGTTTAAGGTTAAAGGCAATGCTAAAGGAGAAGTAGAAACGCTACAAAGGCAAGACTAAATGCGCCAAAGGCTTTTCTCAAGTTCAAGGGATGGACTACGATGAGATCTTTTCACCGGTTATGCGTTTTCTCTCCGTTTGCTTCTTGCCATTGCTGCTTGCAAAGGATGGCGTGTCAGACAACTCGATGTCAAAACCGCATTCCTATATGGTATCTTGAAAGAAAGAGGTGTACATACAACTACGGAAGGCAGCGGTTAGAAGGTAAGGTTGCGCGGCTGAAACGCTGTATATACGGTTTGAAGCAATCACCAAGGGAATGGTATTTTCGGCTGGTTGAACACCTTATCCCCCATGGTTTTGCTATCACTGCTTTTGATCCCTGTGTTCTTATCCACAACTCAGGTAATCTAATCATAGCTATTTACGTGGACGACATCACTCTCTTTGGACCTCCTAGCGACTTAACAGAACGGACAGTATCCCTCTTGAAAACCGAATTCAAGGTTAACGATATGGGACTTCTCAACTACCTCCTCGGCATCCAAATCGACTACACAAACGCCGGTATCACTCTTTCGCAGACAGCATTCATCAACAAGATTCTGAACCGATTCTCGATGCAAGACTGCAAGCCCGTCTCCACTCCCATCGATCCTAACCACCGATTGATTGCGACTAGTGATGAAGACGACAAGGCCGATGCAACTGCTTATCAACAAATCATCGGATCTCTCATGTATCTGGTTACTGCGACAAGACCTGACCTAGCGTATACAATAACTCACCTCTCTCAGTTTAACTCCAATCCTTCCACTGCACATATGTCCGCCGCTAAACGAGTACTCCGCTACCTTCAGAAGACCAAGGAAAAGGCTCTCCTATTTCCATTTGGTTCTGACCTCAAACTATCGGCTTACAGCGACGCATCCTACGGAAACTGTTACGACACACGACGAAGCTTCTCTGGATATCTTTTCCGTCTCGGTGATTCTACCATTTCCTGGCGCTCTCGAAAACAACGCTCAGTTGCTACCTCTACTTGCGAAGCCGAGTACATGGCACTGGCTATGACTACCAAACACCATCTTTGGTTAACTCGAGGCCTCAAGGAACTCCTTAAGGACGATATTCCACAAGCTGTCTTCTGTGACAGTAACTCCGCCATTGACGTCGCCAACAATCCGAAGCTTAACGACAAGGCGAAACACATCGATATAAACACCACTTCTCTCGTGAATGCGTTCAGAATGGTTCGATCAATCTCATGTCGTCCTACCGCGGAAAATCTGGCAGACATTTGCAAAAGGACTTGTGAAACAAACTCCACGACCACTTGTGCACCTCTATATTCGGTACAAAGTGAGAAGGGGTGTTGGAATTTCACGGTGAACTTTGTTTCTTTCATTTACTTCGTTGATATTTGTTTATCTCCATACATTTCATTCTGGGTTACTTGATAAGAATACGGGGTTTATACTGTTAACTATTTTTCTTTTGGGTTTCTATTACGTTTCTACTTTACATATGGGTGTTATCTCGGGTATTACTTTCCTATGTTGGAACGTTGAGTCATATCTTATATGCGTGATCATTTCTTATGCTACCGACACTCTTCTATCTGTTTCCATACTTCTTGGCAGTTTCTCGGGGTCAAATGGCTTTCCCACCTGTTTAGTTTCCTTTTCTTTCTCGGTTGGAAGGGACACGGTTCGTGTATAAATATCGGGCTGTTTTTCCTCTTTCTTCTGACTTTGTCAATCAAGCGATACATATAATATAGACATTAGAACCAAGCTCTTCTGCTCCCATTTCTCGTCTAAATTCTTTGAATATTCTTCCTCTCGAAATCAGGATGACGACTTAATAGTTTAACCGCTATTGTGTCCTTCCGCACAACCCCCGCGTTGTCCCTATCCTTCACCTCGAAATCAGGGTGACGACTTAATAGTTTAACCGCTATTGTGTCCTTCCGCACAACCCGCGCGTTGTCCCTTTCCTTCAGGTTATGAGCCCGGTGTTCTTTTAGACACCATCATCCTGATCTATCGATTTAAGAAATTCAAGAATCCTCTTCGGCTGTAACGGCAACCGTCTGGTTTGATTATTCGGGTTGTCAAGGTACGAAGAGGAAAGGATGCGCAGTGTGGTTAGGATTTGTAATGGGGTTTCTGTTATGTTCTTTCGGTTTCTGTTACGCGGGACATTAGTCATCAACGGACTAGGAGTTGGATATATAAGGAGGCGTTGCCTCGTGCCTTTTCATGTTTTCCTTTCTCTCCTTTTCTCTTCACGCAACCTCTTGTATTTACTCCACGAATACTATCCTCGTTCTACGCTACGTCATAGGGTTCAACTGGTCTGTCATACCAGGTAGAGCCGTCCCATAGTTCATAGTCCATAGTCAACGAACCTTCCTAAGTCCCCGTCCTTGCCTCGGTTGTATTCCTTGGCATCATAGTCCCACGCCCATAGACCCCCGTTACACTAGGTTGCGTCCACCTATTGCCAACCGATACAACACCATAGTCTACCATGTCGGAACACGCCCCTATCGATTACCAACAACTCAGCAATACCCTCCAAACCTTTTTCCAAGCACACCCACAAGTCGATAATGCGGTCGGGGTAGAAGCCTATGCCCTTCTCCAACAATGCCGAAATGGTCTCAATCAATATGCAATGGATTTACAGGAAATGACAGAGGAGGCGGAGAGAGCAAGAGAAATGTTTCAGCAAAACCTTGCAGCTGCCCGAGCTCAACAGGCGGCTGTTGAGGTTGTTGCCCCAGACGAAGCACCCATCGGAGAAGAGGAGCCACCTATACCCCCAGCAGCACCTGTTGCAGCCACTGTTCATCGGTCGGAGAAACTCCCAGACCCTGAGGTATTCCGAGGAGATCGCGATCGAGAAAGATTGCATCTATTCAAACAACAAATGAGGATTAAGTTATTGGGTAATGCCGATCGCTACCCAACACTACAGTCCAAGCTATCCTATGCGTTCAGCAGACTGGAAGGCGTAGCTGCCAACCAGTTTCTACAATATGTCGGAGAAGAAGGCATCGCTTTGCCTTCTATGTTACGATTTTATGAGATTCTAGATACTGCTTTTGGGGACCCGGATCGGATGCGCACAGCGAGGAGGAACCTTCGGAATATCCGTCAACGAAACCGGACGTTCGCCGATTATTTTGCGGAATTTCAACGGTATGCTGCTGAGTCGGGGATGGATGAGGTTTCTCGGATTGAAGCCTTGATGGAAGGTATCAACGCGGAGCTCGACGAATCAATGATACACCATGACACTCCTGCGACGGTAGATGCGTGTGCGACACTTTTGCAACGGTTGGATAATCGCCGTCGAGCGGCAGAAGCAAAACGAGGAAGTAAAAAACCTTGGACCGCTACTGCTACTCCGGCCCCCCGTTCTCCACCAGCAAATTCTGTTCCTACTCCTCGTGCTGCCGCCCCGGCTGCCCACTGGCAGGCACCTGCTACCGAACCTCATCCCTCGTTCCGCCCGGGGGGTGATGTACCCATGGATCTTTCTGGAGGACGTCGTCGCCCCACCCCTGCCGAAAGGAATGCCCGCTTAGCTGAGGGCCGATGTTTCTATTGCGGAGGTGTGGGACACATGGTTAGAGATTGCCCCCAAGCGAGGGCAACTGGGAATCAACCAAGGAGACCAATGATGAGGGGAGCAGCATTGAGGGTGGAGGAAAACGATGGAAGCGATAACGAGTCGGCAAAAGATTTGTCCCTGCACTAAGTGGCTTAGCCCAGGGACCGTTTAAGGATTTTTCTAGGATCGTATTTCTGGGTTTTCGGTATCGGAGGAGGAGATGGATGGGAATCAGCTTGTAGTAACTTGTTCTATTTCACAGAATAAAGACTCTTTCATACCCACCTACGCTCTTATTGATACCGGAGCATCAGGATATGCTTTTATTGACGAATCTTTTGCACGCCACAACAAACTCACTATGACCCCCCTCAAAATACCCCGCCACGTAGACGTTATAGACGGAAGACCTATTGAATCGGGAAGGATTACTCATATTGTCGATGTTTCGCCAGACATTCATGGCCATCAAGAGACTGCACCATGTTTTGTAACGAAGCTAGGGCACTGTCCGATTGTGATGGGGATACCTTGGATGCGACGTCACGATGTCACGATTCGACCAAAAGAAAATCTATTAATTTTTGACTCTCGGAACTGTTGTCAACACTGTTCACTCAGTGGAACTGCAGTTACTGTTCATGGCATTTCGGTTCCCTTACCGGAACACCATACAGTCATCGTCTCGGCAAGCGAAAAATCCACCATCGACATCGAACGGCTAATACCGAAGGAATTTCATCAATACATCCATATGTTCGAAGAATACGATGCTGCAATTCTTCCACCACATCGACCCTCCCACGATATGAAGATAGTGTTGGAAGAAGGCAAACAACCACCATGGGGACCGATATATGCCCTATCTCAAGTCGAATTGAAAGCGCTCTGGGATTATCTTCAGGAAAACTTACCAAAGGGAATCATTCGCCATAGTGAATCACCAGCGGGAGCGCCCATATTGTTTGTCAAGAAGGCTGATGGAACTCTTCGGTTATGTGTCGACTATCGGGGCCTCAATGCAATCACGATTAAAAATCGTTATCCGTTACCGTTATTGAAGGAAACCCTGGCCAAGCTATCAAGGGCAAAATACTATACCAAGTTGGATTTACGATGGGGATATAACCAAATCAGGATAGCGGAGGGAGATGAATGGAAAACGGCATTCCGGACTCGATATGGACATTTCGAATATACAGTAATGCCATTTGGATTAGCCAATGCTCCTGCGACCTTTCAACATTGGATCAATGACATCTTGCGTCCTTATCTCGATCAATTCGTAACGGCCTATTTAGATGATATTCTCATCTATTCCGAAACCCTGGCAGAACACAAAGATCATATTCAAAAGGTTCTAAAGGTACTTGATGAGAATCATGTCCACCTTAAACCCGAGAAATGTGAATTTATGGTTCAAGAAACGAAATACCTTGGGTTAATCCTCACTCCGGATGGAAATAGAATGGATCCGAAGAAGGTTATCGATGTTCTAGAATGGTCCACACCGATGAATCTCCGTGATGTTCAAGTGTTTTTGGGATTTGCGAATTTCTATCGACGGTTTATTCTAGGATATTCACGAATTGTTGCTCCGCTCACGGCATTAACGAAGAAAAATGTTAAATTCGAATGGACGAATGAAAGAGAGGAAGCATTTCAAACGTTGAAAAAGATGTTTACGACAGCTCCCATATTAGTTCATTTTGATCCGGATCGGAAGATTGTGGTAGAAACTGATGCTTCCGACTATGTCTCAGCAGGAATTCTATCGCAACGTGATGATGAAGGAATCCTACATCCGGTTGCATTCTTCTCCAAGAAACATTCCCCCGCGGAATGTAACTATGAAATCTACGACAAGGAACTCCTAGCGATCGTACGATGTTTTGAAGAATGGCGACACCATTTGGAAGGAGCACAATTCCCAATCGAAGTCTTCAGCGATCATCGAAACCTTGAATATTT
Organism: Morchella eximia; assembly: GCA_024713935.1. Classification (NCBI taxonomy): domain Eukaryota; kingdom Fungi; phylum Ascomycota; class Pezizomycetes; order Pezizales; family Morchellaceae; genus Morchella; species Morchella eximia. Next base: position 4,264,176 of record JAMGZG010000001.1, read on the forward strand.
CATGACAACAAAATTGTTAAATCGTCGACAAGCCCGTTGGTCTGAATTTCTTTCACGTTTTGATTTCATTATACAATTTCGACCAGGGAAGCAAGGGGCGAAACCAGATGCATTGACTAGGAGGTCAGGTGACCTACCTAAGGAGGGGGATGAACGGTTGACGCATCAGAGCCAAGTGATCCTAAAGCGGAAAAATTTGGATTCAAAGCTAAGTTTGTTTGCGGGTTCTTTGTCAAATGAACCCGCTGAAGGAGCGTCCACTGTTGAGGAGTTGTTTACAAAAGCTTACCAAGTTGATAGTTTCCCAAACGAAGTCCTCACTATGCTTCGGAATGATGTACGCCATTCGAACAAAATTTCACTTGCCGAATGCACGGAAGATAACAACGGCCGGTTACTTTATCGAAACGCTCTATACGTACCAGACGATAAGGACCTCCGACTAAGACTCTTACAAGAACACCATGACAAACCATCCGCAGGACATCCGGGCAGAGCAAAGACATTGGAACTCCTGAGCCGAGAATATTATTGGCCACAAATGCGAAAACACGTCGATCAGTATGTCAGGAACTGCAATGTGTGTGTCCGTAGCAAGGCACCACGCAATGCACCGTACGGAGTACTTCGCCCCATGCCAATACCTAATGGACCATGGATGGATGTCTCGATGGATTTTGTTACGGACCTCCCGGAAAGCGATGGATACAATGCAATCCTGGTTGTAGTCGATAGACTAACCAAAATGCGACATTTCATACCAACGACTAAAGAGGTGGATTCGAAGGACGTAGCGAGGCTATATATCGACAACGTTTGGAAGTTACATGGACTACCCGATACTGTTGTATCCGATCGAGGAACACAATTTGTCGCGGAATTTTGGAAATCACTTTGCAAACGTTTGGAAATTTCCCCACGGTTCTCTACCGCCTTTCACCCTCAGACGGATGGGCAGACAGAAAGGATTAACGCTGTGATGGAGCAATACCTTCGGAGTTACATCTCCTATCAACAGGATGATTGGGTTCGATGGTTACCAATGGCCGAGTTTGCAACAAACAACCATACTTCGGAAACAACAAAGATCTCTCCTTTTTACGCCAACTCGGGAAGGAATCCAAGGATGACTTTTGGTATTTCGGGACATGGTAGAACAACGATGGAAGACCAAGCCAATAGCATTGCGAAGGAGATGAAGGACATAGTGGAGTTTCTGAAGAATGAAATGTTTCGAGCACAAAGGATACAAGAGGAATCAGCAAATATGAATCGATCCCCTGCCCCTCGCTATGGTATAGGAGATAAGGTTTTCCTGTCAACACGTCATGTCCTTACCAAACGACCCTCGAAGAAATTCGATTGGAAACGTATTGGACCTTATAGCATCAAGCGGATCGTTAATCCCTATGCTTATGAGTTAGAACTTCCCCGTTCCATGAAAGTTCACCCGGTATTCCACGTTTCGCTATTGTCGCCCGAAGCAGGTAATCCATTACCTGGACAGCAGCAATCACCACCACCTCCAGTTGAGATCGAAGGAGAAGAAGAGTGGGAAGTCGAGGATATTTTGGATTCTAGAAAACGAAGGGGAAGATTTGAATATCTGGTACGATATACAGGATATGATGAAGCCTCTTGGCAACCACTATCGGACCTCGAGCATTCGCCTGATATTGTTAAACGATTCCACGAGCGTTATCCACAGAAGCCTAAGCCTACCAGGAGGTAGGCCTTAGAGGGGGAGTAGTCTGTAACGGCAACCGTCTGGTTTGATTATTCGGGTTGTCAAGGTACGAAGAGGAAAGGATGCGCAGTGTGGTTAGGATTTGTAATGGGGTTTCTGTTATGTTCTTTCGGTTTCTGTTACGCGGGACATTAGTCATCATCGGACTGGAGGTGGATATATAAGGGGGCGTTGTCTCGTGCCTTTTCATGTTTTCCTTCCTTTCCTTTTCTCTTTACGGAACCTCTTGTACTTACTCCACGAATACTATCTTTGCTTTACGCTACGTCATAGGGTTCAACTGGTCTGTCATACCAGGTAGAGTCGCCCCATAGTCCATAGTCCATAGTCAACGAATATTCCTACGTCTACGTTCTTGCCTCGGTTGTATTCCTTGGCATCATAGTCCCACGCCCATAGACCCCCGTTACATCGGCTTATTTTCGTCCGTCCTCTACCTTCTCCTACTACCTCCCTCATTCAACTCTTCAAACATGGCTCCAAAGGAAAAAGAGACCGCCAAAAGCTCTTCTCTCTCCTTCTCCACCTGGCCAAAAGATTTACAAACCCATTACTATCAAGTTCGATATCCGCTCGATATCCGTCCTAACCGACAATCGAATCCACATATATGGGCAGCTTCCATGAAGCTGGTATGGAAAAACATGAAAGTTTATGAAATAGTTGTTGATGGGCGGAACCCTCTGACGGCGCCCGGCGACGAACAATCCGCATATGAATCGCTATGCCATCAAGCAGCTGTCTACATCAGGTGGTATCTCAAGACATTTTGGAGAAAATTGTAGCTTGACCACCATGGGATGTGGGAGTCTCTGCGTGGCGAATTCTACCGAATCTTGCTTTACTTTTCGTTTAAGATCATGTCGTGATGCTCCTTCCCTCCTCTACGATCCAGAAAAACCCATCTCTACGTTAAGCCGCATCCCGAACAGGAATGGCTACGCCTTAATCAGCTGGCCAAATCCTCGTCCGACACCTATCGCCAACTCTTCTCCAAATTCCTAGATGAAGATAAAGCGAAACGCGATTTCCTCCTAGGTTTCCTCGTCCGACATCAAAAGAACGTTGTAGATAACCTGTCTACAAAAGATGATTTCACTTTTGCCGAAGTTAAACAACGTCTCTTAGATTTGGACCACGAGCAACCTTCCTCCTCTGTTTCCTCTCCTCCTCAAACGGCACTTCTTACAACACAAAGGAGAACTGCCAGGTCTCCCCGTCAACCCTCCTCCTCCTCCTCTCAATCTGCCTCTCGTCAACAGAAGCAGAAAGAATGTACCTGGTGCGTCAAGCACAATCCAGGAAAACATCTAGGGCATACGTGGAACCAATGCTTCAAGCTCAAGAAGCACCAAGAGGAACAGAAGTCTTGAGGGCAAAGGAAAGGAAATAGACGCGCAATGGTCACGACAGACTCGGACAAAGGAAAGGTAAAGAACACTTCATTCTATTTTGACACAGGAGCAACCTCTCACATGTGTCCCTCCTAGGCCGTTTGAACACCTCGAGAAATGTGCGGATTTGTGAATCCTCGTCTAAGGACTCCATGTCTGTTAAGGGAAAGGGAACTGTGGTGATGGACTGTGTCTTAGGATGGATCTGTTTCTTCTTTTAGTGTTTCTGATGTTCTTTATGTTCCTGATCTTGGCGGCCTTTACTTTCCTGGAGAAAAATTAGAGAAAAAGGGTATACTATGGTGGGAGAGGGGGATTTCATTTCTATTGTTAAAGGGAATAAAACGATTTTCGAAGCATTATTTGACGGTTCTTTATTTAAGATTCCTGAGGTTACCGACTCTGCTCTTCTTACCTATGACTTTGGCATTCAGCTCTAGGACATCTGGCTCCATCTTCCATTCAGAAAGCCAAAGACCTTTACGCCCGGCATACCATCATTCCACCTGCCCCCATTTCCTTTCACTGTTCAACATGTTCACTCGCTAAGTCTACACACCATACACCACTATCTACTAATACTCGAGCTGAAACCAAGTTGGAACTCATTCATTCTGACTTGTGTGGACCTTTTCCCGTTCCCTCTTACGCAAACTCACTCTACTACATCTCCTTCGTTGACGACAAGACCAGAATATCATGGGTTCGTTTTCTCAAGAAGAAATCCGATGCAGCTAAGGCTATCGAAGATTTCGTGACTGAGATGGAACTCCAATATGGTTTGCCTGTTAGCGTTTTAGGACTGATAATGGAGGAAATGCGTCGATGGAAGCTACAGATTTCTTTGCTTCCAAGGAATGGATTCACGAGTTAACCCCTCCCTCTCTCCGGTCAATGGTGTTGCTGAAAGACTTAACCGAACAATGGGTGAAACAGTTAGGACCATGTTGCTTCCTCTTAGCGATAGCGATTATGGGCAGAAGCAGTCTCCACCGTCTACCTCAAGAACCGCCAACCTCATAAGTCAGTAAAGGATCAAACTCCTTATGAGGCCTTCTCGATGAAAACCATCGATCCATCACCTTCAGCCTTTTGGCCGAGAATGCTACGTGCATATCCCGGAGTACAAACGTCCCGCAGGAAGCAAGCTATCTCCCAGGACTATGAAAGGTATTTTCACAGGATATACAGCAACCGACCGCCACTATAGAGTATTCCTCCCCTCAGAAAAACGAACAGTCGTCTCCTACGATGTCTTTTTCCCTCCTCTTGCGACAGAAGGGGTACTTTCAATCTCAGAAGCCCTATCTGCTCCCTCGTCCTCAGTTCAGCTTAACGATTCTCAAACATCGCAGCCCTCCACAAGCCTTTCTTATGCTCTCAACAAAGAAGGTTTCCCAACATCGGACATGTGGATAGCTTGGATTAATAGGAACCCTGAAACCGCAGCTGATTGGTATCAAAAGGGTCATCCTATCGTTACTGCACTTTTCAACAATCAGTTAGACGAAGGACGCAAGAACAATACTCTATCCTCACCACCTTCTAATACATCCTCCACTCAGTCAAGTACCAATTCAGGAACTCTTCTCCGGTTTCTCCTCAATGCAACAGCAACAACAACATCAAGATTCCGTACAATCAAAGCGGATCTTCCTCCTCATCATCACCTTCACCCCCTCCTCAACAAAACTATCCCAGAAAGCAGAAACTATCATCTCATTTCACGACTCTTTCCGACCTAGTCCTCCAAGGACAAGACTACGAACAGGCACAGCTATCAACCCTCCTGGCGAATGGTGGAAAGCTCCTCTAACAAGGGCTCCCTCACCACCACCTCTCGCATCTAGCGACCAACAAATGACTGACGCCAGTGAACGGTCACCTGCTACCTCTTCGTCCTCCACCCAGCGACCAGCTAATGCGGAAGCTCCTCCTCAGGAATCGGAGCGAGAAGAGACTCTCATCAGTATCCTAGAAGTATCGGAGCCTAAATCATATGAAGCCAAATCCTCACGGACTGGTCTGATTGGAAAAAGGCAATGAGCGAGGAACTGAAGTCACTGAATGAAAATGAAGTTTGGGAAGTTGTTGACAGACCCCGAAAAGTTGTGGATTGTCGTTGGGTGTTTAAGGTTAAAGAGCAATGCTAAAGGAGAAGTAGAAGCGTTCTGAGGCAAGACTAAATGCCAAAGGCTTTCTCAAGTTCAAGGGATGGACTACGATGAGATCTTTTCACCAGTTATGCGTTTATTTCTCTCCGTCTGTTACTTGCCATTGCTGCTTGCAAAGGATGGCGTGTCAGACAACTCGATGTCAAAACCGCTTTCCTATATGGTATCTTGAAAGAAAGGTGTACATGCAACTACGGAAGGCAGCGGTTAGAAAGGTAAGGTTGGCGTTTGGCTTGCTGTATATACGGTTTGAAGCAATCACCAAGGAATGGTACTTTCGGCTGGTTGAATACCTTATCCCCTATGGTTTTGCTATCACTGCTTTTGATCCCTGTGTTCTTGTTCACAACTCAGGTAATCTAATCATAGCTATTTACGTGGACGACATTACTCTCTTTGGACCTCCTAGCGACCTAAGCGAACGGACAGTTTCCCTCTTGAAAACCGAGTTCAAGGTTAACGATATGGGACTTCTCAATTATCTCCTAGGCATCCAAATCGACTACACCAACGCCGGTATCACTCTCTCGCAGACAGCATTCATCAACAAGATTCTGAACCGATTCTCGATGCAAGACTGCAAGCCCGTCTCCTCCATCGATCTTAACCACCCGATTGATTGCGACTAGTAGAGCGAAGGCCGATGCAACTGCTTATCAACAAATCATCGGATCTCTCATGTATCTGGTTACTGCGACAAGACCTGACCTAGCGTATACAATAACTCACCTCTCTCAGTTTAACTCCAATCCTTCCACTGCACATATGTCCGCCGCCAAACGAGTACTCCGCTACCTTCAGAAGACCAAGGAAAAGGCACTCCTATTCCCATTTGGTTCTGACCTCAAACTATCGGCTTACAGCGACGCATCCTACGGAAACTGTTACGACACGACGAAGCTTTTCTGGATATCTCTTCCGTCTCGGTGATTCCACCATTTCCTGGCGCTCTCGAAAACAACGCTCAGTTGCTACCTCTACTTGCGAAGCCGAGTACATGGCACTGGCTATGACCACCAAACATCATCTTTGGTTAACTCGAGGCCTCAAGGAACTCCTCGGGGCGATATTCCACAAGCTGTCTTCTGTGACAGTAACTCCGCCATCGACGTCGCCAACAACCCGAAGCTTAACGACAAGACGAAACACATCGATATAAACTTACCACTTCTCTTGCGAATCGTTCAGAGCAGTTCGATTAATCTCGTATACGTCCCTACCGCGGAAAATCTGGCAGACATTTGCACCAAAGGACTTGTGAAACAAACTCACGACCACTTATGCACCTCTATATTCAGTGGGAAGGGTTGTTAATTTACGGTGAACTTTGTTTCTTTCATTTACGTTGATATTTGTTTATCTCCATACATTTCATTACGGGTTACTTGATAAGGAATACAGGGTTTATACTGTTAACTATTTTCTTTTGGGTTTCTATTACGTTTCTACTTTACATATGGGTGTCATCTCGGGTATTACTTTCCTATGTTGGAACATTGAGTCATATACTTATGTACGTGATCGGCTGCTTACGCTACCGACACCCTTCTATCTGTTTCCATACTTCTTGGCTGTTTCTCGGGGTCAAACGGCTTTCCCACCTGTTTAGTTTCCTTTTCTCTCTCGGTCGGAAGGGACACGGTTCTTGTATAAATATCGGGCTGTTTTTCCTCTTTCTTCTGACTTTGTCAATTAAGCGATACATACAATATAGATATTAGAACCTAGCTTTTCTGCTCCCGTTTCTCGTCTAAATTCTTTGAATCTTCTCCTCCTCGAAATCAGGGCGACGACTTAATAGTTTAACCGCTATTGTGTCCTTCCGCACAACCCCCGCGTTGTCCCTTTCCTTCACCGTCTTGCCTGGTTTAGGTATTGGGATGCACTTTGCTGTCTTCCATCTATCCGGGTGTACCCCGTGTTTCAGCATTGCTGAGAACATGTCTTGTATAAGTTGTGGGTTCGCTTTGATTATTGCTTTGATGAATGGGTAGGGAATGCCATCGGTCCCTGTTGCTGAATTGGCTGGGCAAGAGTTTATCGCTTTAAATAGTTCATCTGAGGTAACTTCTTCGAACATGTCACTAAGGTCACAATAAGGGGGTCTGATTTGCAAAGGGGGGTTGTCGGGGGACGTCCAATTTGTGGGGAAGAGTTCAGCCCTAAGAGCTTGGCACTTCCCCGCAAACGTTTCTTCACCTTGTATGGTTGGGATTATGGTTTCCCTTCTTCTTCCGGCATTCATAATTCTCCAGATTGTACTTCCTCTGGCTTCGGAGAGTTCCTTCTCCCTCTGTTCTGCTTTGGCTTTGCGTACCAGGTTGGTCCAGTTCCGGCTACCCTTTCTCAGTGCCTCCCTGTCTTCTTCTTTCCTTGTGTTCCTTGCCCTTCGCTCTAGGGTGTTGAGGTTCGCCTTTGCAGTTTTAAGTTCCGCAGTCCACCATCGTTTCGACTTTTTGTAGCCGTTGCTGAGTGGGGTGAGTCGGTCAATCAGCTGGTCGATGTATTCCAGGATGAAGTCTGCCGATTGTTTGGTATGGCTTTGGTTTTCCCAAGCTTCTGGTGGTAGGTGGAATTGGGAGACGAGTTGGTTGAGTGTTTCCCAGTCTGTTTTGTGCCATAGTCTTCTTGGTACGTGTTGGGGTTTGGAGAGTTGGATATGGATTATGGTCTTTCCATGATCTGACCCTGCTCCATATCTGTCCATATTCCACGTAATATCATAGTCCAAGACTGGGCTTTTGACTAGGGTGAGGTCGATTATGGTTGGTCTGTTGTTGTTGCGGGGGAAGTGTGTGAATTCCCTGGGTTCGTTTAGTAGGTGCAGTCTCTGTCTGTCCATCCATCTCTTGATTCTGATCGCGTTTCGTTTGTCCGCTCTGATGGTGTTGGTGTAGTCGTGTGATTTGTGTCCGTACCATAGCTGATGGTGGCAGTTAAAGTCCCCCATAACTAGGCAGTTCTTGATTGTGGTGATGTTCCTTGAGATGTTGGCAAATAGGCCGCTTCTCCCGGGTGAGTAAATGTTGAGGATTTGTGTTTTTTGTTGTTGTATTTCCACCGTTACCGAGACAATGAAGTTATCGTGTACGAAGTGCTGTTTGGGTTTTAGGTTGCTGTGTTTTCTAATGTACGTTGCGCCTTTCGTGTCTTTGTTGCTTGCTGTAAAGAGATAAAAGAGAGGTGATTCTGGTGGGTATCCGTCCCTGTTGTTCCATGGTTCCTGTAACAAAAGAAAGAGTATGTTCTCGTCCATTTCCGCTTCCTCCACTACTGACTTTGTTGTTAGCTCGTTTTTTGCACAGTTCAGTTGCTGCGCAATGGCTAGAGTTCTATGTTGTTGTTCCATTATGTGGAGGTTTCCATTTCTTCATTTGGTTCCTCGACGTCTGGGATGACAATTGGGGCGTTCTCAGGTTCTGGGATCGGCTGGTTGGAGAGTTTGGCTCTGATCTTGACCTTGGCTCGTTCCGGGCATGCCATGTCGATTGCCTTATGGTGTCCTTTGCAGTTGAAGCATCTGATTGGTGAATGGGTGCATCTAATGCCTCCGCACTCGCTTGCATGGTGTTCTGTTGTCTTGTGTAGTGGTCTGATGTGGCGGCCCAATATGCGGCCGTTATAATTTATTATAACAGACGCGACAACAATGCCAGAAGGGGCAGGGCAACCCTGGAAGGGAGTTACCCTCCCTAGGCAGTCCAGCCTTTGAGGCGCGATAACTCCGCAACCGATGTCCGGAAAATATGCGTTAGCACGACAGAAATGATCCTGGCGGTGCTCCGGAGGCAATGGAAGGTCCAATTCCAAAAAGCGTTTTGGACTAAAAATAACCCGGGCGTCGAACCGCGGAAGCCTCCTGTTTGGCTCGGGAGGCATCTTTGAGGCGGAGAGTGCAACCCTAAGCTAACAAAGCAAAAAGCTTCGATTTGAATAAATAGGCCTAAGTCTATTGAAAACATTATTAGAATAAGCGACCGCCATACAGTCGGCCGATCCCGCTAGTTCGTAGGACCCCGACTGAGGCTTGGCGGATTGCGCGATTTGACTCGGATGGAAGTTCCTCCGAGGTGGGGGTTGCTACTCCGCTCTCCCTCGGAGGATAGAGACAGAGATAGAGATGCGCAGAAGCGATGGCGAGACCAAAGCTCAGCGAACATCTCCTATCCTCTACAGAGATAGAGACAGAGATAGATAGAGATGCGCAGAAGCGATGGCGAGACCAAAGCTCAGCGAACATCTCCTATCCTCTACAGAGATAGAGACAGAGATAGATAGAGATGCGCAGAAGCGATGGCGAGACCAAAGCTCAGCGAACATCTCCTATCCTCTACAGAGATAGAGATGCGCAGAAGCGATGGCGAGACCAAAGCTCAGCGAACATCTCCTATCCTCTACAGAGATAGAGACAGAGATAGATAGAGATGCGCAGAAGCGATGGCGAGACCAAAGCTCAGCGAACATCTCCTATCCTCTACAGAGGATAGAGACAGAGATAGAGAGAGATCTTGTGAGCGATGGCGAGACCAAAGCTCAGCGAACATCTCCTATCCTCTACAGAGATAGAGACGGAGATAGAGAGAGATGCGCAGAAGCGATGGCGAGACCAAAGCTCAGCGAACATCTCCTATCCTCTACGCTGATAGAGAGAGAGGTGCGCAGAAGCTATGGCGAGACCTAAGCTTAGCGAACATTACCTACCTTCTATGCAGCGGGATATAGAGGAACATTAGGTCTTTACTAGCGAAGGAATCCCTTAAAGTTATTAAGTTCTTAGACTTAATTGTTTACCAAAGAAAACTCTATTCTTCGAAGTAACTCTCTACTGAGTTTGTTTATTCTCTATTACACTTCTATCAAACATTGAGTCGCGGTCGTGTTCTATCGAAAGCAGTTACAGTATAACTTTAAGCTCCTCGCTTAAAGAACCCATCTAGGAACCTCTCCCAAACCTATCTGAGAAAACAAATTAGTGTCCCTTTTCAGCTAGTACCAAGATGAGTGGAGACTTACTCTCCATGATAATTCCACGTTCATTTCAAAGGGTTATAGCTCCCAAGTTAGCTCTGAGGGTTATAGCGCCCAGATTAAACTTCTAAAAATCCGAATACCCCATTTATCATAGGGCCCCATTCACCGTCAGGACACCAGCCCCAGCTGAGGTCGTAATCGGGGCGTGGACCACGTCGGTAGGGAAGCGAGGGAGGATAGCTGGCCCTCCGCTCATTCACCAAAACTCAAAATAGGCATCCTGAGCCACTCTCTGCCTTGCCACCATCTCCTCTGCTTCGATCCTCCGCTGCATCCATTCCGTTCCCGATGGATCACGCGAAATCTCAGCCCGCATCCATTCCATCTGAGCCTGCCTCTCCAGTCTATTTGCCCGAGAGCGTGCCTGAACAATAGACCTATCTTCCGGCTGGGAGTAAGGATAAGGACGGCGGAAATCGTCTCTGGTCAAGCGGGGAATCTGATTGAAGTGGCCATCAAAGGTAGAAGACTCCAGACCACGAGGCGGCCGCCTATTGAAGCGTTAGGAAAGGGGAAAGAAGGTAACCAAAGTTAATGAGGATACACCAACCTTTCGGTCCTTTCGGCCCTTTTTGGTCGACAAGCTTTACGTGTTATCCTCCTGGTATAACCGGTACCTTGACCGACCCACTTCCGGAGGTCAGCAACGACTTGTGGGGTTATCGATCTAGTTTTCATCTCCCGAGGAGATCGATTAAAAGAAGATAGGCATGATCCCACAATTAAGGAATTGATGGTGATGAACAGAGACAGGAATAAGATGAAGAAGAGCATAACTGTCAAAAAAAAAAATATATGATTAGGGATGGGTAAAGAAGATCGGACTCGTTCGAAGAAGAAATGTATGGGAAGAAGGGAGTCCTATTCTCCTCGACAGCGACCCCGCTTTTATAGGCGAACTCCTATTATGGTTCCGGATATAAGCGTTGCTACCCGTATGGGGAATCCAACCCGGAGTTCGAACCCAAACGTTAAGCGAGTCAACCGAATAAGCGTTGCTACCCGTATGGGGAATCCAACCCGGAGTTCGAACCCAAACGTTAAGCGAGTCAACCGAACTGGTTATAAGAACGGGATATGAGGAAGAAGCCATCATAAGGGATTACCTTCTTTAAGGTCTGCAGTGTGATCTCTGCGGGGAATAGGAAAATTTCTCGACCAGCGGAGATAAATTTACGGCTGGGTCAACGGACTACACTCCTTAGGGCATAAGCTCGAGTAGCCGTGTAAGCTGGAGCAAACCCATGAGAAGGCTCCCGTTAAACCGGGAGCATTCCAGACTCCAGGTCCGGAGAAGGAAGGAGAACAAGAGGAAGAGAAAGAGGAAACAAACCATCTAGGGAAACTCCTCAATTCTTACGAAACTGAGGCATTTGCCCTATCTTTCCAAAATGAGACAATCGATATTCTCTACCCCGAATGGACGAGTTGAAGGAGCGGCTAGGAAGGGCCAAAAAAAAAAAAAAATTCCACCTCTTCTATATGAAAAGGGGAGGCGAGTGGAAGACGGCTTTTTCGAATTAGACTCAGGCTGTATGAGTCTGTCGATTTTGCCGTTTGGGTGGTATATCACCATTAATTCAATAGCGGGACTCATGGCGCAGTTGGTAAAGTTCCTACTTTGATAGCGTATGGTCGCGAGTTCGACCCCTGTTGCGGTCGCCACCCGACGACGCTCTGAAGCGTATACGTGGAGATGAACAGCCTCGATCTCACTCGCTCCTTGCCAAATTGGACATTACGGTTTACGTCAATTTTGGCGTCACGAGATCTTACCGGAAACTATGGGGATCTACATTTCTCTACTAGAAAGAGTGCTCGAAAGACCGAGAAAAGGCACTATTCAGCAACATTTAAAATCCGTCTTACGCATCAGAAGCCGAGTACCTGGGTTACTGATGTCGATAAAAGCATACCATGTCGCCGGAGGAGGTGAAAGCAATCAAAAGAGGGTCAACCGTGGGGTTTGACTTCAAGTTTGTATACCGCCATGGGAAACTATGCCAAGGAGATATCTTATCACGGCGTTGGGACTACGCCCTGGAGAGGGGGTAAGGCTTATCAGCATCCCAAATTCGCCTGGTTAGCGCTGGACAATCTCGTAATGGGTTCAGTCCAAGACCTATTCGGATGATTGATTCAGCATTGGCAAGATCCAGAGTACTTTCCCTTGAAAGAGGCTCTCGACTACAACCAACGGGTGCTAATAGACTTGAGACCTTACCCCAAGAGACGGAAACCGCTCCATAAGGAAAGATGAATGCCTCTGGGCACTGTTCCTTTGGTCAAAAAAGTGGATAATGATATGGAAGAATACATGTGGAGTTGCGATACATGTCAGGCGGTAAAAGGGCTAAGATATAGAGGGTATGGAATGCTATAACTCTTAGAGTTTCCCAACACTCCGTAGTTCCATCCTATAGACTATACCCCCAAAGCAACTATTGGAACTTGCACCTATTCCCATCCGACATATGGCGATCATCTAGACCCAGAAATCGCTTTACGATCGGTATCCAAATTCGGAGGCAAGTTCTGGATTTATTGAGGAAGGTTCTCGGGGTCAACCTCCAGCTGTCGACAGTATGATGTTCTTTAACTAAAGGGCAAATCGGAAGAGTCAATCAAGCGGCGAGCAATATCTCAGAAAGCGGTTGCTGCTATCAACAGAACGACTGAGCAGTTTTCTCCCGATTACAGAATATGGCTGTCTGACAACATGGGCCAAACCATGCACGCACGGCGGCAGAAGTGGTATGATCAGAAGTATATGGAAGTTTCCGAAGTGAAAACTGAGAATGAGATAATGTCGGATCGATGCAATATCATAACTAAGCGACCGTCAAGCGGCGTCCTCCTCAATGGAACATTCATGTTATCCTCCATATATCTTTGTGGGGCGATATCGGGAACCTAAGGACTCAGCAGCCAGTTTTCCTCCTGCACTTTAGCTCGAAGGAGAATACAGTTACATTCTCAAGGATTTAGCCGAAATCCGATGGCAGTAGGCTGGGCGTGAGAAATTTCGTGTACTATCGGATTATCTGGGAGTGGTATCGTTCAGAAGTCTCCTGGGACCCGCACGAACATACTGCAAGATGGCAAACGAGGACTTCAAGGAATCTCATCAAAAATCACCCCCGAAGACTTCGGGACGTACCGGTGAAAACTCTAAGAATCCTCAAAACACGGCCTGAGTAGCCCTGTATCCCAGGAAATACACGGGAACAAAAGTCAGCTCTCCTGTACCAGGTTTTTATCGGTCCCACAGAGGTCCAATACCGTTTTCCCTGATGACAATGCAGGATACTATAGGGAACGGAAGATGAGATCCTCTGTGTTTGATGAAGGGTGTTTTAATCTGAGTTTTCTTGCTTGAGAAAATAGAGATAAATACAGAGTGTTACGGGACTATATAATCGGCTGCTATATGAGTATAGGCGGGCCCCTAACATGCTGAGAGTTACAGTAGAAGCCAGTTGCACAGCGGCGTGCAAGTGCGGCAGTGTGGATTAGCTACCAGCTGTCAGAGTAACTACCGTCTCTTGCTAGGGAGAGAATCTATCCATGGGAGCAATGACTGACGAGCCTATGCCTCGCCAGTGGACAGAAGACCGGCCAGAGGAGGACTCTGAGTGCCCGGTGATTCTCTATACCCTCTGAGCATTGAAGTCCGTCGATAGCGACAGGGAAATGCCCGGGAAGTCTACAGTAAACAACAGCTCTACAGCAACGATTGAGCTGACATCTGAGCGAAGACTCATTCATGCAGGCCCTCGGTTGTGTGGCAACCAGGCTGCAGGTGTCATCAAGGCTCTGACTAAGGGTGGTAGCCTCAGCGCTGGAATCCTCCGCTAACGCTTAGAGAGAAGCGGGGTAGCGGAAGAGTTTCCTCCGCCATTGTTAGGCACCGCCGGAACTTAGTAAGGAAGTAGGAGCAGAGAATCGAAGCCTTTGGAGTATAGGTGCTCAGGCTCGTTCCCGACCAACTATCCTGTTCTCTCGATTTTTTCTTGCATGCAAAATACTACCAGACCCATAACCCTAATGGGAACTCGAGACGAGTTACTGGAGGGGGGGGTAATGTAACAGAGCCACTATAAAGCTGTTACAAGCGACTGGAACAGAAGGACAACAATGCCAGAAGGGGCAGGGCAACCCTGGAAGGGAGTTACCCTCCCTAGGCAGTCCAGCCTTTGAGGCGCGATAACTCCGCAACCGATGTCCGGAAAAATATCGTTAGCGACAGAAATGATCCTGGCGGTGCTCCGGAGGCAATGGAAGGTCAATTCCAAAAACGCGTTTTGGACCCCAAAAATAACCCGGGCGTCGAACGCCGGAAGCCTCCTGTTTAGCTCGGAGCATCTTTGAGGCGGAGAGTGCAACCTAAGCTAACAAAGCAAAAGCTTGATTTGAATAAATAGGACCTAAGTCTATTGAAAACATTAGAATAATGTCTGCTAATTTACAGTCGGCCGATCCCGCTAGTTCGTAGGACCCCGACTGAGGCTTGGCGGATTGCGCGATTTGACTCGGATGGAAGTTCCTCCGAGGTGGGGGTTGCTACTCCGCTCTCCCTCGGAGGATAGAGACAGAGATAGAGAGAGATGCGCAGAAGCGATGGCGAGACCAAAGCTCAGCGAACATCTCCTATCCTCTACAGAGATAGAGACAGAGATAGATAGAGATGCGCAGAAGCGATGGCGAGACCAAAGCTCAGCGAACATCTCCTATCCTCTCTGAGATAGAGACAGAGATAGATAGAGATCTTGAGAAGCGATGGCGAGACCAAAGCTCAGCGAACATCTCCTATCCTCTACAGAGATAGAGATCTTGCAGAAGCGATAGAGACAGAGATAGATAGAGATGCGCAGAAGCGATGGCGAGACCAAAGCTCAGCGAACATCTCCTATCCTCTACAGAGGATAGAGACAGAGATAGAGAGAGATGCGCAGAAGCGATGGCGAGACCAAAGCTCAGCGAACATCTCCTATCCTCTACAGAGATAGAGACAGAGATAGATAGAGATGCGCAGAAGCGATGGCGAGACCAAAGCTCAGCGAACATCTCCTATCCTCTACGCTGATAGAGAGAGAGGTGCGCAGAAGCTATGGCGAGACCTAAGCTTAGCGAACATTACCTACCTTCTATGCAGCGGGATATAGAGGAACATTAGGTCTTTACTAGCGAAGGAATCCCTTAAAGTTATTAAGTTCTTAGACTTAATTGTTTACCAAAGAAAACTCTATTCTTCGAAGTAACTCTCTACTGAGTTTGTTTATTCTCTATTACACTTCTATCAAACATTGAGTCGCGGTCGTGTTCTATCAGAGCACCCCCGTTACACCTGTTGGGTGGTTGCAGCGCTCTTGCCTATGTCCATATTCAAGGCAGTTGCGGCACTGGGTGTCGGAGTTGGTGGGGAGGTAGGTCTCGAGTCTGCACGTTCTGTCGAATCGGTTGAAGGAGCGGAGTCCCAGGTTTTCCATTGTGTATTGTCCTGGGAGTGCGATCACCATAGAGGAGTGTGTGTAACGGGGGCAGTCTCTTCTATGTATCGCTAGAATCCAATAGAATAGATGCGGCCGTGCAAGATAGAAATCAGGTGCAGATTTATTCAAAGATACTATCGCTAGAACTCAATAATCTTTAAGGACTCTGCTACCAATGATTGGAGATGAGGATCTGGACAGTTTGGGCGGGAATGATCCTGAGTACTTATACTCCAAAGGACTCTATTCTCTGCTCCTCCTTCCTTACTAAGTTCCGGTGCTGCCTTCTAGCGGAAGGGAAGCAATACCATCGCTACCCCGCTTCTCTCTAAGCGTTAGCGAGTGCTTCCGGTTTTCCGAAGGCAACCACCCTTTAGTCAAAGCCTTTGTAACACCTGCAGCCTTAGTTGTCACACAACTGGGGCCTGCATGAATGAGCTGCCGCTCAGGTGTAAGCTTAATCATTGCTGTAGAGCTTTTACTTCCCAGGCATAGTCTCTTCCAATACCGGCGGACTTCCAATGCTCAGAGGATGTAGAGGATCGCTGAGCACTCAGAGCTTCACTCTGGCTAGCCTTCTAATCATTGGCGAGGCACAGACTCGTCAGTCATTGCTCCCATGAATAGATCCTCTTCCTAGTGCTCAGAATGTAGTTACTCTGACAGCTGGTAGCTAACCACACTGCCGGTACTTGCATATCACTGTGCAACTGACTTCTAACAATAACTCTCAGCATGTAACCGGGCCTTGTGTGTACTCATACACCAGACAGTTGAATGGCTCCGTTACACTACTCCCCTCTTCCAGGATCTTGGTCTCCGAGATCTATAATCTGTATCTATTGCTATACTATGTGACAAAGAAACTCCTTTGGTGTGAAAGGGGACGAGAATCTGAAGGAAATTCTACTGGCCTAGAGCCCTCTTGTCTCTGGGCTTCTTAGGATACCTTAGGTGGAAATCCCGGAGGGCTTCTTCAGCACTCTTCCTGAGATGTTCCCAAGGTTCCCATGTAGCGTCCTCATTCTCATAACCTTCCCATAGCACCAGGTATTCCACCCTTCTCCTCTTCTTATTGACTCGGCTATCAGCTACTTCCCGGACAATCCAGTTCTGTTCTCCTGCAATTTCCTCAGGTTCCGGCGGAGGAACTCTTCTCTCAGGGTCTACTGGCGCTCTATAGGGTTCTAGGAGAGAAACATGGAAGACAGGATGGATTCATTTCTTGAGGAAGAGAAGCTTGTAGGCAAATAGCTTCAAAGACCGAAGGGTCCCATCTTCTTCTGATCCAATTTTCCCAATGGCAGCTTTGTTTACTTGCATTCTTGTGGGTCTAACATTACCTCATCTCCTGGCTTGATTTCAGGCGGTGCCAGGGCATGTGCATCATACCACCGGGCCATCCTCAGTCTAGCCTTTCCCAAGCTTGCATTCATAGCCTGCCAGATAGATTCCCATTGAGATACCATGACCTCGCTTGCTGGATTGTTCCATTCAACACCTTCCTTTGGGGCGGCCAATTGGTCCTGGGTTCATAACCGTAGTTGGCATAGAAAGCGAAACTTTGGTAGCTCAGAGACCATGAGTTATATGCATACTCTGCCAAAAGCAAGAGGTCCGCCCAGTCATCCTGTTGATATGAACAATAACTCCGCAAGTAATGTTCCAGGGTCTGGTTAACTCTTTCTGTCTGGCCGTCCGTTTGGGGATGGAAAGAAGTGGACATCTTTAGCTTCACATTGAGGAGGCTCATGAGAGATTGCTAGAAGTGAGAGATGAACCTGCTATCTCTGTCCGAGACTATGTTATCAGGTAACCCATGGAGTCTCCAGACTTCCTTCAGGAACAACTTAGCCAAGCCTTCCGTCTTGTTGAGTGTAGGAAGTGGGATGTAATGTGCCATCTTTGAGAAGCGGTCCACTATTACCCAGATCTTTGTAAACCCATTTGACTCCGGTAATCCCACAATGAAGTCCATAGAGATGGAAGTCCATGGCCGAGAAGGTATCTCCAATGGTTGGAGCATACCAAACTTCTTATGTCTTGAGGTCTTATTCCTCTAGCAGCTGTCACAGCTCCGGACATATTCCTCAACATCTTTATCCATGTTGGGCCAAAAGAAGTTATTTTTTACCCGCTCTAATGTCTTGAACTGGCCAAAATGGCCTGCCACTTTAGAGTCATGGGTATCGGTCAGGATATCCATCTGGAGCTTCTTGTCTTTGGGAATGTACCATCGATTCTTGTAGAAGATGAGGCCGTCCTTGACAGACAAGTTCTGGTCCAAGTTTGGTTTCCTTTCAACCAGGGAGCGGTGCAGTTCCTGCCAGACTCCATCCTCTTTAGCTGCCACACATAGGCGCTCTAAGAATGCATTCTGCAATTGATTCACCCGGACAGCCGCTAGCTTAGCAGGATCCAAAATCAATTGACCTGGCCTAAAAAACATCTGTGGCTCCGGCCTCAGGGTTTCACTCCCCTCTTCAGGGCGGTGATCCCAACGCCTAGATAGCACATCAGGTTTGCCATTCTTTTCTCCCGGTCTAAAGAAGACTTTGAAATTGTAGCCCGCTAGGTCCTCGGACCATCTAGCTTGCCGCCTAGTGAGAACCTTGGTAGAGTTGAAGTACTCTAAGTTCTTGTGGTCCGTGAAAACCGTGATTTCATGCTCACAACTTTTGAGCATATCTTTCCGTTCCCGGAAAGAGGCTACAATAGCTCCCATTTCCTTATCATGAACGTCATAGTTGATCTCAGCCGGGGAGAATTTCTTAGAATAGAAAGCTACCGGGTGTAGTTTCCCATCTTCCCCATACTGAGAGAGCACCGCTCCTTTGGCAAAGTCACTGGCATCGGTTTCCACCACAGTTCTTCTGCTAGGGTCAAAATGGAGAAGGATTGGAGCGCTTGTGAATAGCCTCTTGAGTTCCTCAAATGCTTCTTCACAGGCTGCGGTCCAATACCATTTCTTGTCATTTTGCAAAAGGTCGGTCAATGGCTTGCAAACTTTACTGAAGCCTTCAATGAAGCGGCGATAGAAGTTTGCAAATCCCAGAAAGCCTTGCACTCCCTTGATGTTTCGGGGCACTGGCCATTCCTGGACCGCCTCCACCTTGTCTTCTGACATAGATACTCCCTTTTCCGAGATTTGGTAGCCAAGGTATTCTACTTCTCGGACATGGAAGGATGTCTTGCTGATGGAGGCACACAGTTTTGCTTCTCTGAGCTTCTGTAGGACCTTCTCAACCAGCCGTTCATGCTCTTCTTCGGTCTCTGAGTAGATGAGGATGTCATCGATATAAACAACCACTCCTTCATCCAGTAGTTCCTTCAGCACATCATTGATCATTGCCTGGAAGGCGGAAGGGGCATTGCATAGACCAAATGGCATCACATTATACTGATACAGTCCATAGCGGGTTCTGAAAGCGGTTTTCCACTCATGACCTTCTGCTATCCTGATCAAATTGAAGCCATTCTTCAGGTCTATCTTTGTGAAGATCTTGGCCTTGAACAACGTATCCCTGAGCTCGCTCATGATAGGCAGCGGGTACTTGTCTTTGACTGTGACCTTGTTCAATCCTCTGTAGTCAACACAAATTCGCCATGTCCCATCCTTCTTAGGTATGAACAATATGGGTGCCGCTGCGGGGCTATTAGATCTGGAGATCTTTCCTAAAGACAATTCTTTGTCTAGGTACTCCCTGAGGGCCTTCAACTCTGGAGCGGAAGATGGGTATAGCGGGCCAAATGGGGGAGCGGTACCAGGTAAGAGATTGATTTTCAAATCATTCCGGGAGTGCGGAGGCAGCTCCTGTATCTTCTCTTGACTGAATACATCGGCCCATTCCCTATAGCGGAGAGGTATCCTTTCGGCGATATCTCCTCCATCCTCATCATGCCATACTGAAGCGGCCAGTTGATATACTACATCTTCTTCTTCCATCATTTGGTATGAAGAGATGAGTTCAAACTTGATCGCTGCTGGGAGACAATTCTGCTTGCAGTAGTCACTCCGCCAGCTTATGGTATTGAGTTCCCAATTGATATCCGGGTTATGCTTCCTTGCCCATGCAATTGGCAAGTAACCTGATATTCCTTGTTCCAAAGTAGCCACCTCCCATCGGAGTGTCTCCTTGTGATCTCCCATATTCATGTGGACTGGGTGAGTGTAATACTCTCCTCCGCCCATCATGACATCTCCTTGAGCATCATACATTGTCAGAGGTTGATCTCGCCGCACTAAGGGAATTCCATACTTCCTGACAAAACTCTGGTTGAGGATTGCTCCTGTACAACCCGTGTCAAAGAGGAATGCTCCTTGGGCGTCTTCAACTTTGTTCTTGACCGTCCATGACAGTCCTGCTTTCAGTATTGGTCTCTTGCCATGTACTGGTAAGGATGGAAGCTTCTCTTCTAACCTTCTTCGCTTCTGTGCGGGTTCTGGGCTTGATTCTCTTTGTCTTTTCTCCATTGCTAATAGCTGCGGGCACTACTAATATCAAAAGATCCTTTCGTTCTATTCCCAAGCGATGATAGAGCAAGTATGTTGTGTGGTAGTCTGGTAGCGGTTTGGAAGTGTCTTGTAGCAAATGTAACTTTGACAGAGCACTTACAGACCAGCTGTTTCGGGTCATAAACCCATCCTCAGAGTGCTTGGAGACATTCAAATAGGTGGAAACACAATCATAATTTATTCAAGAGAAACAAAGAAACAAGACCCAAAAGAAAAAACTAGTAAACATAGACTCTAAACAGACACACTTTCTACCAGATGATTTCATTGTCCGAGTCTTGCTCAGGCTGAAAGACGAAATCTTCTGTAACCTCTGGGAGTACAACAAATGGTTCCTCTGCTACTACAGCAGCCACTTTAGCTTTCTTCTGAGGATTGGGCTTGCCACTTCCTCTTTTCCGCTTTTGTACCCTCACTGCTGCCACTCGGACCACAGTAGGTTCCCTGGACCAACAATCGGTCCATTTGTGTCTGGACTTGCCGCACTATTGCACAAGTCAGTCTATGCACTCTACCAATAGGGAGTACCGGAAGGTCATACCTTCAAGCATACTTCTGCTTTCCTTCTTTCTTCTAGGATATCCCCCGGGATACCCTTCAGTTCCACCGCTTTATCTTTGGAACTTGCTCCCTCCTGAGGCTTTGAGGAGCTTGCAGCTTCTCTCTTCTTCTTGGGGTGCCGTTCCTTCTCAGCAGGAGGATCTTTCTTGGTCCTGGCATGTGCTTTCTCAGCTACTGTAGGTTGGTATCTCTCATGGGTGTGTCCTAGCTCTCTTAGAGCAGCTATCCGTTCCATCAGGGTCTTTGGCTTGGGGGTAAAGAGAGCCCAACTCATGCCTAGGTCCGGAAGGAGGGAACTAAGGATCTTATCATCCACTAACTGACCCTCATAGCCAGTCTTCCACATCAGCTGAATGATACCATTCAGGAAGGGGTCTATTCCTCCCTTAGCGGTGTGGGTAAGGACATTCCATTGGGCTACAGCATCATCCCTAGAGATAGCTTCGCCGAAGGCTGCTCTGAGACCATCCACAAAGGAATCCCAGCGCTTCCATCTCTCATCCAACACCACAGGCATCCCAGCTATCCGGTTGGCAGAAGCTTGGTCAATTGAGTTGTGGTAAGCTTCATACCACTTGACCGGAGCATCTCCTTCCATCAGGTTGCCAGCATAGCGGATCCTAACCTCTTCAGAGGTAAAGGACTGGCTTTCAATGGTGAAGACATTCTCACATTGCCGGATGAAGCTCTCCACATTGTCTGCTTTGCCATTGAACTTGGCCGGAGGTGGTGCCTTGGGTTCTCGGGCCCTAGAGGCAGCGGGGGGGTGCGAGGGGGCCGGAGGTCTCATGAACTGGGCCATGGAGGCCAGAAGCTCCTTCTGCTGCTTCTCTAACTTCTTCCTGAGGTATTTCCGCCATCCCTTTCTGTCACCATCCTCAGGCTCCGAGTCTGAGTTGTCTGGATCTCCTCCTGGGTTGGGAGCGCCGCCAACCGGGGGGACTATTCCATTTCCTCCTCCATTACCCGCTGGTCCTGGGTTCTGGTTTTCTTCGCCAGGGTTTCCTTCTGGCCGGAGGCTTCTCCTAGGTGACTCCGGGGGTGGTGTGCCTCGGTGGGATTCTGGAGATAACCCCTGGCTGACCCAGGCTGGAGGGAGCCCAGAGGGACCACTCCTGACCGGTGTCTGGAAGTAGTCATCATCGTCTACAACTGGTTGTCGGAGGGGCCTAGCTAGGCCACCTGCCAGCGGGCTTGCTGGAGCTCTTTGGGGAGGCAGAGGTGAGCCTCCAATAGCCGATGGCATCATCAGGGGGAGAGTTCTCTGCCTGACAGATCTGACCGGAAATGCTGCAAAGGGGTTCACCCTTTGGTGGAAGGTTCTCAGGGCTGCTCTGGACGAGGCCCTGTGAAGGAAAGGGACAACGCGGGGGTTGTGCGGAAGGACACAATAGCGGTTAAACTATTAAGTCGTCACCCTGATTTCGAGAGGAAGAATATTTCAAAGAATTTTAGACGAGAAACGGGAGCAGAAAAGCTAGGTTCTAATGTCTATATTATATGTATCGCTTGATTTACAAAGTCAGAAGAAAGAGAAAAACAGCCCGATATTTATACAAGAACCGTGTCCCTTCCGACCGAGAAAGAAAAGGAAACTAAACAGGTGGGAAAGCCATTTGACCCCGAGAAACTGCCAAGAAGTATGGAAACAGATAGAAGAGTGTCGGTTGCGTAAGCGCCCGATCACGTACATAAGTGTATGACTCAATGTTCTAACATAGGAAAGTAATACCCGAGATGACACCCATATGTAAAGTAGAAACGTAATAGAAACCCAAAAGAGAATAGTTAACAGTATAAACCCCGTATTCCTTATCAAGTAACCCGTAATGAAATGTATGGAGATAAACAAATATCAACGAAGTAAATGAAAGAAACAAAGTTCACCGTAAATTCCAACATGAGGAATGTGCTTTTCCGGTGCGGGATTCAGGTTTGCTGAGCCATCGGGGAATTTGTGCTAGCTGTATTGTTGTTCCGTAGTTGCTGGTGATTTCGGATGCGACGAGTTGTCCGGCTTGGAAGCCTTCGCCTATTGATGTCGGGACGCCATGTAGGATGAACTTTGACCATCTAGAGTTAACCCGGATGTCAACGAAGGGTACTTGCAGTTCGGTGAGTGCGGATTCGATTTCCAATCTGTATTCCATGACCTTCGTTGCGGGGGTTACGAATTTGGATTCAAGGACAAAGTTGTTCTTTGAGGTTTGCCTGGCCGCGAGGAGGTGGCAGTCTGGGTCTTGGATTCTGGAGTTGATCTTTTGCCTGATTTCAGTTGGGGTGAAAGGTGATGCCGCGTTGGTTTCGATAACAATTTCTCGGTTGATCTTGGTGAAGTCTGGTTTGAAGAGGGGGTCCGGTTTGGGCTTGGATCTCTTCCTTTGGACTACCTGGAAGTTGGATGGTCCGGGGCCTTTTGCGATATCGACGTATGTTGTGTTCTGTTGTTGTTGTTGTCGTTGTTGTGGTGGGGGGTTCCTTGTGTTTGGTTCCGGGTGTTTTCCTTTGTTCCTGGGTTGTTCGGGGGGGGCTTGTGCCTGGGGTGCCTGGGCCTGTGGAGCCTGAGCCTGTGGTCTTGCGTGCGGGGTGCTTTCGTAATGCTGAAGTGCTGTGAGGTTTGTTGTACTCTTGTGGTTCAGTTTTTCCATCATTATATCTTGCCTGCTCATCATCTCGGTCATTTGGTTTGTTAGGATGCTGATAATGTCTCGGAGCTGTTTATTTTCGGCAGTCATATCTTCTTTCAGCCTCTTGATATCACCTTCAACTGTACCAATGTCGCTGGTGATGTTGTTCGTTGAGATGGACAGGGCATTTCTGACCAGCCAGGCGGTGTAGTTTAGGTCCATGACATTGTGGGTTTCCTGGGGAACGATGCTGGGGTGGAGGAAGTCAATCCTGGGGATGTATGGCCGGTCGTAGTCCTTGGAGTCTGCGAATTCCTCCCTGGGGTTCTCATTGATCTGGGTTTCTTCGATGGTGGTTGACTGGGTGGGTTGGGTGGATTGGGTTGCGTCAAATCTTGGGGGGGGTGGTGGTCGGGGTGCTGGGTTGGCGAAAGGAGGAGGCGATGATTGCGACGTCATGTCGTTCCTGTTCTTCTTGGGGCTGGGGAGACTTAGGATAGGGTTCTCTTTCTCCGTTAGGGTTTAGAGTTGATGGTCGGTTGGGGTTATTATCAGCGTGGATATAGAAGTGGCTCAACCTGGTATGATATCTGAGGTAAGGACCAGGCGTTCGGTTGTGTATGAGTTCGCGGTGAGGTGTTGTATCTGTAGAAAAATTCTACAAGCTCGAGGCGGCGTAAATGCACTCCTAATGATAGTGGATTCTGAGGTACCAGTAGAAGACGCGGTCTATTGGCATACAAGATTTTCTCTAGGAAGTATAGCGAAATGTAAATAATTCTTATCAGAAGGAAGTAGGCGGCGTCGGCGAAGCGAGGTCTTGGCGGCGAAATCTCTGAGGATTGGATTGGATTTATTATATTGCCTAGAAGCGGGGCTTATCGCAACTACCGCCTACAAAACCAGAACTACAAAAAATGAACAAAAGGAAAAGATGTAGCATTACGTCTGAAGGCGAGAACGTGGAATGGTGCGAAAACAAAAGAACGCGTCTTGAAAGTGGTACAGGTAAGCAGAATCTAAGTGACAGCAAAGAAACCTTCCGTGGTCGATAGAGTCCTAACACTTCTCCTAATAACAACCTTGTCCAAACCTGGCGTCATGACGGCTGGCTCTTATTGTGGAACAGGAACCTGCTCCTGTTCTCAATTATGGTAATACCTGTGAGCGAATCTTAACAGTACCCATGAGTCAGTTCACCACTAGGTTGATCCGATTGCATTGAGCGTATATCCGTAGTCGTATCTTGTTGACTGGCAGGCAGGCCGACAGAAGAACGAGGTTCGAAAGCGTTGGAGGTGGATAAAGCGGGGGTGCCTGGGAGTTTGCTTGTCGGGCAACAGGCGATTGAGCGGGGGGGGGAGTCGATATGGTGGTCGCATTCGAGGGTGCCGACCGAGTTTTGTAGTGGTAGCTCCGGTTGTAGGCCAGGCCGGTTGAGGAGTGGTGAGCGGAAGCATTTCGGTTAAAATGGGTTCTGGCTCGGGCGAAAGAGGAGTAAAGCCGGGGGACCTCGCGTAGAGTGGGCGACTGCTGCGACCGTAAGATCGCTAACAGCGCGGGCTTTTCGTAGGCTTTGGCAATGGACCTGCACTGACCTCCAGGTTATTGACAGTGTGCCGATACGAAAGGTAGGATGGGTGGGCCACAGAGGACCGGTTGATGGGGTGTCGCGATCGTAGGCGTCGACGTATTGAGGAGGGTTTTGAGTGAAGGACGCATCCTCGTGAGAGCTTCAACTCAATAAGATGGAAATCCTACCGGTCGGGGTAGGCGGGGGGATCTCAACTTCCAGTCGCGGTCGGGCGAAAGGCCTGAAGAGAAACTCCTGCCCCAGCGAGCCTTAGCGAGCCGAGTAAATACAGGATTTGATTTGATTTGATTGATTTATATTGCTTTGAAGTACAGGACTTATCGCACACCTAAGAACCACACCCCCTTGAACAAAGGAAAGAAGACAAAAGGGAAAGCGACAAAGGAAAGCGACCCGAAAAGATAGAACAGTAAGGAGATATCAGTACGTTAATGAAAGAAAGAAAGAAGAGAAAGCATAACGAAAGCGAAAGAAACCCGGCCTCTCAGGCATCTGTCTCCTCCCCGTCCTCATCTTTCTCGTACCATTTCAGGAGTTGAGTTTCTTTGGCGAATTCGAAGATCAGGTCTTCTCTAAGGTTGGTAAACATCCAATTTTCCCACGTCTGCGGCCCGGGGATTTTTTCGATGAGGGGTCGTCTGAGTTGTGCCCATCGGGGGCATTCCATGATGATGTGTTTGGAAGATTGTTCCGCCCCGCACTGGCAGGGTTCGTGGTCAGTTTGGAAGGCATTTTTGTACAAGCGTGTTGCCTGGCATCGTAGTCGGAAGAGTTGCCTTGCTTTGGAGATTGGCAGTTTGGCGAGTTTATTGTGCGGTTTTAGGTCTCCTAGGTGGTGGTAGTTTGGGATTGGACGCGAATTCCATTCCTCCAGCATTCGTTTCCTGAGTAAGTCGGTCTGTATTCATCTCTCCTTTCTTCCTCCTGGCTCTTGGAAGGGGAGCATGAGGGAGGCGATTCGGTGTAGGCCGGTTGCTTGTATGTTGAGCACTTTCGGTGGTAATAGGTCGGTGAGTTCCTTGTCGTTGGGATGGTGACCTTCCGTGCATAGGATACGAGTCCCGTATTTTCGGGATCTATAGTTGAGGAGGTGTTCCAGGGGTGGCAGGGCGGCTTCTTTCAGCAGTCGTTCTACTTTTTGTTGGAATTTACGGTGAACTTTGTTTCTTTCATTTACTTCGTTGATATTTGTTTATCTCCATACATTTCATTACGGATTACTTGATAAGGAATACGGGGTTTATACTGTTAACTATTTTCTTTTGGGTTTCTATTACGTTTCTACTTTACATATGGGTGTCATCTCGGGTATCACTTTCCTATGTTGGAACATTGAGTCATATACTTATGTACGTGATCGGCTTACGCTACCGACACTCTTCTATCTGTTTCCATACTTCTTGGCAGTTTCTCGGGGTCAAATGGCTTTCCCACCTGTTTAGTTTCCTTTTCTCTCTCGTTCGGAAGGGACACGGTTCTTGTATAAATATCGGGCTGTTTTTTCTCTTTCTTCTGACTTTGTCAATCAAGCGATACATACAATATATAGACATTAGATCCTAGCTTTCTTGCTCCCGTTTCTCGTCTAAATTCTTTGAATCTTCTCCTCCTCGAAATCAGGGTGACGACTTAATAGTTTAACCGCTATTGTGTCCTTCCGCACAACCCCGCGTTGTCCCTTTCCTTCAGGTTATGAGCCCGGTGTTCTTTTAGACACCATCATCCTGATCTATCGATTTCAGAACTTCAAGAATCCTCTTCGGCTTATTTTCGTCCGTCCTCTATCTTCCTCTACTACCTCCCTCATTCAACTCTTCAATCATGGCCCCAAAAGAAAAGAATGTAGCCAAAAGCTCCTCTCTTTCCTTCTCCACTCGCGTCAAAAACGACAAACCCATCACTATCAAGCTCGATAATATCCGTGTCCTAACCGGACAATCGAACTACAATATATGGGCAGCTTCCATGAAGCTCGTGTGGAAAGGCATGAAAGTTTATGAAATAGTTGTTGATGGAGCGGAACCTGCAAGCGACGCCGACGACGCCGAAAATTCCGCATATGAATCGCTATCTTAATCAAGCAGCTGTCTACATCAGGTGGTATCTCAAGACATTTTGGAGAAAATTGTCGAGCTTGACCACCCATGGGATGTGGGAGTCTCTGCGTGGGGAATTCTACCGAGATCTTGCTTTGTGCTCGTTTAGATCATGTCTTTGGTCTCCTTCACTCCTCCTCTGATCCAGAAAAACCCATCTCTCGTTAAATTCGCATCCTTCGAGCAGGAATGGTTACGCTAATCAAGCTGGCTAAATCATAAATCCGACACCTATCGCCAACTCTTCTCCAAATTCCTGGATGAAGATAAGGCGAAGCGCGATTTCCTCCTAGGTTTTCTCGTCCGACATCAGAAGAACGTTGTAGATAACTTGTCTACAAAAGATGATTTCACTTTTGCCGAAGTCAAACAACGTCTCTTAGATTTGGATCACGAGCAACCTTCCTCCTCTGTTTCCTCCCCTCCTCAAACGGCACTCCTCACAACACAAAGGAGAACTGCCAGGTCTCCTCGTCAGCCCTCCTCCTCCTCCTCTCAATCTGCATCTCGTCAACAGAAGCAGAAAGAATGTACCTGGTGCGTCAAACACAACCCAGGAAAACATCTAGGGCATACGTGGAACCAATGCTTCAAGCTCAAGAAGCACCAAGAGGAACAGAAGTCTTCGGGCAAAGGAAAGGAAACAGATACCGCGATGGTCAGGACAGACTCAGACAAAGGAAAGGTAAAGAACACTTCATTCTACTTTGACACAGGAGCAACCTCTCACATGTGTCCCTCCCTAGGGCGTTTCGAACACTTTGAAAAATGTTCCGGATTTGTGAGATGCTCGTCAAAGGACTCCATGTCCGTTAAGGGAAAGGGAACTGTGGTGATGGACTGTGTACTTAGGGATGGATCTGTTTCTTCTTTTCGTGTTTCTGATGTTCTTTATGTTCCTGATCTTGAGCGGCCTCTACTTTCCTGGAGAAAGATTAGAAAAAGGGTATACTATGGTGGGAGAGGGGGATTTCATTTCTATTGTTAAAGGGAATAAAACGATTTTCGAAGCATCTTTTGACGGTTCTTTATTCAAGATTCCTGAGGTTACCGACTCTGCTTTTCTTACATATGACTTTTGGCATTCAGCTCTAGGACATCTGGCTCCATCTTCCATTCAGAAAGCTAAGAACCTTTCTGGCACCATCATTCCTCCTGCCCTACTTCCTTTCACTGTTCAACCTGTTCAATCGCTAAGTTCACACCATACCCCCAAGTTGGAACTCATTCATTCTGACTTGTGTGGACCTTTTCCTGTTCCATCTTCATAAACTCACTCTATTACATCTCCTTAAATCGGCGACAAGACCAGAATATCATGGGTTCGTTTTACCGAAGAAATCCGATGCAGCTAAGGCTATCGAAGATTTCGTGACTGAGATGGAACTCCAATATGGTTTGCCTGTTAAGCGTTTTAGGACTGATAATGGAGGAGAGTACGTCAATGGAAAGCTACAAAACTTCTTTGCTTCCAAGGGAATCGTTCACGAGTTAACCCTCCTTCTCTCCGAGTCCAATGGTGTTGCTGAAAGACTTAAGAACAATGGGTGAAACAGTTAGAGACCATGTTGCTTCCTCTTAACGACAAGCGACTTTGGGCAGAAGCAGTCTCCACCTTCGTCTACCTCAAGAACCGCCAACCTCATAAGTCAGTCGAGGATCAAACTCCTTATGAGGCCTTCCTCGATAAGAAACCTCGATCCACCACCTTCAGCCTTTTGGTCGAGAATGCCTCGTGCATATCCCGGAGGACAAACGTCTCGCAGGAAGCAAGCTATCTCCCAGGGCTATGAAAGGTATTTTCACAGGATATACAGCAACCGACCGCCACTATAGAGTATTCATCCCCTCAGAAAAACGAACAGTCGTCTCCTACGATGTCTTTTTCCCTCCTCTTGCGATAGAAGGGGTATCTGAAATACCTGAACCCATCTCATCATCTTCGTCCTCAGTTCAGCCTAACGATTCTCAAACATCTCAGCCCTCCACAAGCCTTTCTTATGCTTTCAACAAAGAAGGTTTTCCAACTTCAGACATGTGGATAGCCTGGATTAATAGGAACCCCGAGACCGCAGCTGAATGGTATCAAAAGGGTCATCCTATCGTTACTGCACTTTTCAACAATCAGTTAGACGAAGGACGCAAGAGCAATACTCTATCCTCACCACCTTCTAATACATCCTCCACTCAGTCAAGTACCAATTCGGAAATAAACCAGGAACTCTTCTTCGGTTTCTCCTCAATGCAACAGCAGCAACAACTCCAAGATTCCGTACAATCAAACGGATCTTCCTCCTCATCATCACCTTCACCCCTCCTCAACAAAACTATCCCAGAAATGAAACTATCTCATTTCACGACTCTTTCCGACCTAGTCCTCCAAGGACAAGACTACGAACAGGCACAGCTATCAACCCTCCTGGCGAATGGTGGAAAGCTCCTCTAACAAGGGCTACCTCACCACCACCTCTCGCATCTAGCGACCAACAAATGACTGACGCCAGCGAACGGTCACCTGCTACCTCTTCGTCCTCCTCCAGCAAGCTAATGCGGAAGCTCACTCCACAAGAATCGGAGCGAAGAGACTCTCATCAGTATCCTAGAATGCTCAGACCCTAAATCATACCGTGAAGCCAAATCCTCACCGGACTGGTCTGAATGGAAAAAGGCAATGAACGAGGAACTGAAGTCACTCAATGAGAATGAAGTTTGGGAAGTTGTTGACAGCCCAACCGAAAAGTTGTGGATTGTCGATGGGTGTTTAAGGTTAAAAGGCAATGCTAAGGAGAAGTAGAAGCGTTACAAGGCAAGACTAAATGGCCAAAGGCTTTCTCAAGTTCAAGGGATGGACTACGATGAGATCTTTTAGGTTATGCGTTTATTTCTCTCCGTTTTAACAAGCACCCATTCTTTAACTGCAAGGATAGGCGTGTCAGACAACTTCGATGTCAAAACCGCTTTCCTATATGGTATCTTGAAAGAAGAGGTGTACATGCAACTACGGAAGGCAGCCGGTTAGAAAGGTAAGGTTGTGCGGCTGAAGCAGCTGTATATCTCGGTTTGAAGCAATCCAAGGAATGGTACTTTCGGTGGTTGAATACCTTATCCCTATGGTTTTGCTATCACTGCTTTTGATCCCTGTGTTCTTGTTCACAACTCAGGTAATCTAATCATAGCTATTCACGTGGGCGACATTCTTTCTCTTTGGACCTCCTGGCGACCTAAGCGAGCGGACAGTTTCCTCTTGAAAACCGAATTCAAGGTTAACGATATGGGACTTCTCAATTATCTCCTGACATCCAAATCGACTACACCAACGCCGGTATCACTCTTTTTGAGACAGCGTTCATCAACAAGATTCTGAACCGATTCTCGATGCAAGATTGCAAGCCGTCTCCACTCCCATCGATCCTAACCACCGATTGATTGCGACTAGTAGCGAAAGACGACAAGGCCGATGCAACTGCTTATCAACAAATCATCGGATCTCTCATGTATCTGGTTACTGCGACAAGACCTGACCTAGCGTATACAATAACTCACCTCTCTCAGTTTAATTCCAATCCTTCCATTGCACATATGTCCGCCGCTAAACGAGTACTCCGCTATCTTCAGAAGACCAAGGAAAAGGCTCTCCTATTTCCATTTATTTCTGACCTCAAACTATCGGCTTACAGCGACGCATCTTACGGAAACTGTTACGACACACGACGAAGCTTCTCTGGATATCTTTTCCGTCTCGGTGATTCTACCATTTCCTGGCGCTCTCGAAAACAACGCTCAGTTGCTACCTCTACTTGCGAAGCCGAGTACATGGCACTGGCTATGACCACCAAACATCATCTTTGGTTAACTCGAGGCCTCAAGGAACTCCTTAAGGACGATATTCCTGGCTGTCTTCTGTGACAGTAACTCCGCCATCGGCGTCGCCAACAATCGAAGCTTAACGACAAGGCGAAACATATCGATATAAACACCACTTCTCTCGTGAATGCGTTCAGAATGGTTCGATCAATCTCATATGCGTCCTCACTGCGGAAAATCTGGCAGAATATTTGCCCAAAGGACTTGTGAAACAAAGCTCACGACCACTTGTGCTCTATATTCGGTACAAAGTGAGAAGGGGTGTTGGAATTCTGATGAACTTTGTTTCTTTCATTTACTTCGTTGATATTTGTTTATCTCCATACGTTTCATTACGGGTTACTTGATAAGGAATCTGGGGTTTATACTGTTAACTATTTTCTTTTGGGTTTCTATTACGTTTCTACTTTACGTATGGGTGTAAATCTCGGGTATCGCTTTCCTATGTTGGAGCGTTGAGTCGTATACTTATATGCGTGATCGGCTGCTTCTGCTTCACCGACACTCTTCTATCTGTTTCCATACTTCTTGGCAGTTTCTCGGGGCAAATGGCTTTCCCACCTGTTTAGTTTCCTTTTCTCTATCGATTCGGAAGGAATGCGGTTCTTGCGATAAATATCGGGCTGTTTTTCTCTTTCTTGACTTTGTCAATCAGCGATACATACAATATATAGACATTAGATCCTAGCTTTCTTGCTCCCGTTTCTCGTCTAAATTCTTTGAATCTTCTCCTCCTCGAAATCAGGGTGACGACTTAATAGTTTAACCGCTATTGTGTCCTTCCGCACAACCCCGCGTTGTCCCTTTCCTTCACTTTTGTCCATCGTGGGAGGCCGGTGATTATTCATGCAGCTTCGTTGTATATTGGTGAAAGGGTGCGGACTACGTGGTCTGCTCCTGTCCACCAGGCTTCTGAGTCCCAGAGGGAGGTGAATGCTTGTGTGATTATGTGGTGGATTGTTCTGACCTTTGCTACAGGCAGTCGTGAGAGTATTCGGATTCGGTTGAGTGATCGCAGGCCGTTGGAGAGGGCGCTTTCTATATGTGGGCGGAAGGAGAGGGTTGCGTCCAGCCAGAACCCCACATATTTTAGGCGGTCTTTTGGTTGGATTGTGGTGTCCCCTATGGTGACGGTATTGTTGAGTTGGCGTAGAGTGGATGTTGGTGGTCTGAAGAAAACAAGGTCTGATTTCTGGGGTTCGTATTTGACATTTAGGGGGTTGGCATTGGAGACCCTTTCTGTCATTCTTTCGTTGAGGCGTTTGGTGATGAAGGCAGGTGATTTGGATATTTGGACTAGGGCATCATCATCTATGTAGGTGGTGTTGATTTCTTTTGCTGATGTGGATGGGTTGAGGATCACTCCTGCGTAGATCATGAATAGGACGGGTGACATTGGTGAGCCTTGTGGTAGGCCGGAATTGTACGGTTGAGGGGGTTCTAGCTGATGGTTGAAGAAGAATTGTAATGTTCTATTGGTATTAAACTCTTTGCACCATTCCGTGAGGTATTGGGGAATTTCTGTTGTGTCGTGATCTCGATGGAGTAGGGAGTGGATTACTTACAGTTGAGCGCTCCTTGGATGTCGATTCGTGAGGATTGCGGTCTGTCTGGTGTTGTCTTAAGTGGTTTTCTTTTGGAGCAGGTTTTGCTGTATCGGCGTCGAGTGCGTAGGAGTGCATCTATCGCTGAGATAGTTGGTCTTCCTCCAAACTGATCGTCAGATAGGGTTCGAGGAGGGTTCCATCGGTTGCAGAGCCTTGAAGCGGCGATTTTTCAAGGACTTTACTGAAACATTGTAGGAGGGATATTGGTCGGTAGGCTTTTGCTATTTTATAGTCCGCTTTTCTGGTTTAGGTATCGGGATGCATTTTCTTTGTTTTCCATCTGTCGATTGTCTTTCCGTGTTTCAACGTGGCTGAGAACATGTCTGTATGAGTTCTTGAGTTTGCCTTGATGACTGCTTTGATGAATGGGTAGGGGATGCCGTCTGTCCCTGTTCTTTGAGTTGGCGGGCAGGAGTTTATAGCTTTAAGTAGTTCATCTGAGGTAACTTCTTCAAGCGTGTCACTAAGGTCATGATAAGGGGTCTGATTTGCACGGGGGGGTTCTCGGGGGACGTCCAATTTGTGGGGAAGAGTTCAGCCCTAAGAGCTTCATAAATGTTTCTTCACCTTATAGTCGGGATTATGGTTTCCTTCTTCTTCCGGCATTCAGGAATTTCCAGATTGTACTTCATCTCGGCTTCGGAGAGTTCCTTCTCCCTCTGTTCTGCTTTGGCTGCGTCTTAAGTTGGTCAGTTTCGGCTCCCTTTTCTCAGTGCCTCCCTGTCTTCTTCTTTCCTTGTGTTCCTTGCCCTTGCTCTAGGGTGTTGAGGTTAATGAATTTCAGTTCTGCAGTCCACCATCGTTTAGATTTTTTGTGTCCATTGCTGAGTGGGGTGAGTCGGTCAATCAGCTGGTCGATATATTCCAGGATGAAGTCTGCCGATTGTTTGGTGTGGCTTTGGTTTTCCCAAGCTTCTGGTGGAAGGTGGAATTGGGAGGCAGAGTTGGTTGAGTGTTTATCTGTTTGTCTAGTCTTCTTGGTATGTGTTGGGGTTTGGAGAGTTGGATATGGATTATAGTGTCTTTCCATGATCTGACCCTGCTCCATATCTGTCCATATTCGCGTCATATCATAGTCTAAAACTGGGCCTTTGACTAGTGTAAGGTCGATTATGGTTGATCGGTTATTGTTTGAGAAAGTGTGTGAAGAGGGTTACGTTAAGTAGGTGCAGTCTCTGTCTGTCCATCCATCTCTTGATTCTGGTCGCGTTTAGTTTGTCCGCTCTGATGGTGTTGGTGTATTAAGTGTGATTTGTGTCCGTCTGTAGCTGATGGTGGCAGTTGAAGTCCCATAACTAGGCAGTTCTGGATTGTGGTGATGTTCATGAGATGTTGGCGAAGGGCCACTTCTCCGGGTGAGTATATGTTGAGGATTTGTGTTCTTTGTTGTTGTATTTCCACCGTTCTGAGACAATGAAGTTATCGTGCACGAAGTGGTGTTTTGGTTTTAGATTGTTGTGTTTTCTGATGTATGTGGCGCATTTCGTGTCTTTGTTGCTTGCTGTGAAGAGATAAAAGAGAGGTGATTCCGGCGGGTGTCCGTCTTTGTTGTTCCATGGTTCTTGTAACAAAAGGAAAAGTATAGTATCGTCCATTTCTGCTTCCTCCACTACTGACTTTGTTGTTAGCTCGTTTTTTGCACAGTTCAGTTGCTGCGCAATGGCTAGAGTTCTATGTTGTTGTTCCATTATGTGGAGGTCTCCATTTCTTCATTTGGTTCTTCGACGTCCGGGATGACGATCGGGGCGTTTTCAGGCTCTGGGACCGGTTGGTTGGAAAGTTTGGCTCTGATCTTGGCTTTGGCCCGTTCCGGGCATGCCATGTCGATTGCTTTGTGGTGTCCTTTGCAGTTGAAGCACCTGATTGGTGAGTGGGTGCATCTGATGTCTCCGGGCATTCGCTTGCATGGAGTCTTCAGTTGTTTTGTGGTCGGTGGCGCGATGTCCTTGACGGCCTGTTGGGTGGTTCATCGTTCTTGCGGTGTCCGTATTCTAGGCAGTTCTTGTGGCCTTGGGTATCGGGGTTGTGTGGGAGGTAGGTCTCGAGTCTGCATGATCGGTCAAAGAGGTTAAAGGCGAGTCGAGGTTTTCAATTGTGTATTGACCTGGGGCGCAATAATGGAAGAGTGTCTTTTCAATCCGGGATTCTGGTTTCTTTGAGCCGTGAAGGATTTGTCTTAGTTGTATTGTTGTTCGTAGTTCTTTGGTAATTTCGGATTGACGAGATGGCGGCTTGAAACCTTCAGCTATCGATGTCGGGAACGTAGGATGAATTTAGACCACCTGGAGTTGGCCGGATGTCGACAAAGGTACTTTCAGTTCGGTGAGGCGGATTCGATTTCCATTCTGTATTCCATGACTTTGGTTGCAGGGGTGGCAATTTGGATTCAGAACGAAGTTGTTCGCATGAGGTTTGTCTGGCGCGAAGGTGACAGTCTGGGTCTTGGATTTTGGAGTTAATCTTTTTCGATTTCGGTTGGGGTAAAGGGTGATGCGCGTTGGTTTCAATGATGATTTCTCTGTTGATCTTGGTAAAGTCTGGTTTGAAAAGAGGGTCCGGCTTAGGCTTGGATCTCTTTCTCTGGACCACCTGGAAGTTGGATGGTCCAGGGCCTTTTGCGATGTCAGCGTAGGTTGTGTTTTGTTGTTGTTGAGGTGGGGGGTTCCTTGGGTTCGGTTCCTGGTTCTTTCTCTTTTTCCTAGGTTCAGGAGGGGCCTGTGCCAGGGGTGCGCGAGGCTGTTGTGCGTTTGCTGCGGGTGGTGCTCGTGGTGCTAGTGGTGCTGGGTGTTGGGGAGTTTGTTGTTGTTGTTGTTGGAGGCGGTGGATCTTTTCTTGCATCATCTCCTGTGCTTTTGACATTTTGAAGATGTTGGCCGTCATGGTTCTGACAGCATTGGGTGATGGTTACGGGCGGTTATATGAGCATTATAAAAGCTGTTACAAGCGGCGGAACAGAAGGACAACAATGCCAGAAGGGCAGGGTAACCCTGGAAGGAGTTACCCTCCTAGGCAGTCCAGCCTTTGGTAGCGATAACTCCATAACCGATGTCGGAAAATATCGTTAGCGCGACAGAAATAATCCTGGCGGTGCTCGGGAGGCAATGGAAGGTCAATTCAAAACGCGTTTTGGGCTAAAAATAACCGGGCGTCGAACCGCCGGAAGCCTCCTGTTTTCGCTCGGAGGCATCTTTGAGGCGGAGAGTCTGGCCTAAATATAACAAGCAAAAGCGATTTGAATAAATAGGCCTAAGTCTATTAAGCATTATTAGAATAAGCGGCCATACTGATCGGCCGATCCACGCTAGTTCGTAGGACCCGACTGAGGCTTGGCGGATTCTTGATTGGCTCGGATGGAAGTTCCTCCAGGGTGGGGGTTCTTCTCATTCTCCTCGGAGGATAGAGACAGAGATAGAGAGATCTTGAAGCGATGGCGAGACCAAAATCGTGAGCATCTCTATCTCTACGAGATAGAGACAGAGATGAGAGATCTTGTGAAGCGATGGCGAGACCAAAGCTCAGCGAACATCTCCTATCCTCTCTGAGAGATAGAGACAGAGATAGAGAGATCTTTGAAGCGATGGCGAGACCAAGCTCGTGACATCTCACTATCCTCTCTGAGATAGAGACAGAGATAGAGAGATCTTGAGGCGATGGCGAGACCAAAGCTCAGCGAACATCTCCTATCCTCTCTGAGATAGAGGCGGAGATAGAGAGATCTTGTGAAGAGATGGCGAGACCGAGGCTCGTGAACATCTCCATCCTCTACAGAGATAGAGACAGAGATAGAGAGAGATCTTGTGAAGCGATGGCGAGACCAAAGCTCGTGAGCGTCTCCTATCCTCTACAGAGATAGAGACAGAGATAGATAGAGATCTTGTGAGCGATGGCGAGACCAAAAAGCGAGCATCTCCTATCCTCTCTGAGATAGAGACAGAGATAGAAAGGGATCTTGTGAAGCTATGGCGAGACCTGAACAGCGAACATCTTCTATCTCTGTTGATAGAGAGAGGTCTTGTGAAGCTATGGCGGCCTAAGAACAGCGAACATTCTCACCTTCTATGCGGCGGGATATAGAGGAACATTGGGTCTTTACTAGCGAAGGAATCCCTTAAAGTTATTAAGTTCTTAGACTTAATTGTTTACCAAAGAAAACTCTATTCTTCGAAGTAACTCTCTACTGAGTTTGTTTATTCTCTATTACACTTCTATCAAACATTGAGTCGCGGTCGTGTTCTATCAGAGCACCCCCGTTACAACGGTCATCTCTTCTCTGAATTTCCTGTTTTCGTTCTCAATTGTGGCGTTGGAGCTGAGGATATGTTCTGTTGCGATTGCCATTGCATTTCTAACAGCCCAGGCGGTGAAGTTTAGGTTCATGACATCGTGGGTATCTTGTGGGACTATGCTGGGGTAGAGGTAGTCGATCTTGGGGGCATAAGGCTCGTTGTAGTCCTCAGCGCTTGCGAACTCGGTCCTGGGGTTCCCATTGTCCTGGGTTTCTTCGATGGTGGTGGATTGAGTGGGTTGGGTCGGGTCAAATCTTGGAGGGGGTGGTGGGCCGGGGGGTGCTGGGGTGGCGAAGAAGGAGGCAAGCGATGTTTGCGACATCATGTCTGTTCCTGTCCTTCTTGAAATTTGGGGATCTTGGAAAGGGTTCTTTTCCTCCCGTTGGGGTTTGGGGGGGTTGATGGTCGGTTGGAGCTATTATCCAGCGTGGATGTAGTAGTGGCTCAGCCTGGTATGATATACCAGGTAAGACCAGGCGTTCGGGTTGTGTATGTGGTGAGGGTGTTGTGTGTGTGTAGAGAAAATTCTACAACTCAGGGGCGAGAGCGTAAATGCACTCCCTGACGAAGTAGTGGATTCTGAGGTACCAGTAGAAGACGCGGTCTATTGGCATCCAGGATTTTCTCTAGAAAAGTAAAGCGAAATGTAAATAATTCTTATCGGAAGGAAGGCGAAGCGGCGTCGGCGGCGAGTCTGGCAATGATAAATCTGAGTGATTGATTGATTTTATATTGCTTTGAAGTACAGGACTTATCGCACACCACACCCGTCTGAAAGGGAAAGAGGAAAGCGACAAAGGAAAGCGAAAAGATAGAAACGATGAGGAGATATCAATCTGACAATGAAAGAAGAAAGCGAAAGCGAAAAGAACGAAAAAGAAACCCGCTCTCAGGCATCTGTATCCTCCCGTCGCCGTCTTTCTCGTACCATTTCAGGAGTTGTGTTTCTTTAATGGCGAACTTCGAAGATCGGAGTCTTCTACGAGGTTGGTAAGCATCCGATTTTCGCGTCTGCGGTAGGATTTTTTCGATAAAGTGCGTCTGAGTTGTGCCCGTCGAGGCATTAATGATGATGTGTTTAGAAGATTGTTCCGCACTGGCGGAGTTGTGATCGGTTTGGAAGCGTTCTGTCCGGCGTGTTGCCTGGCGTCGTATTGGAAAAAGTTGCCTTGCTTTAGAGATTGGCGTTTGGCGAGTTTGTTGTCGCGGTTTAGGTCTCTGGGTGGTGGTAGTTTGGGATTGGGCCTTGAGTTCCATTCCTCCAGCGTTCGTTTTCTAAGTAGATCGGTCTGTATCAATTCTCCTTCCTTCTCACTGGCTCTTGGAAAGGGCGTAGGGAAGCGATTGATAATAGGCGGTTGCTTGTATATTGAGCGCTTCGGTGGTAATAGGTCGGTGAGTTCTTTGTCGATGGGATGGTGATCTTAAATGCATGGGATCTGGTCCGTATTTCCGGGATCTATAGTTGAGGAGGTGTTAGGGGGTGGCAGGCGAACTTCTTTCAGCAGTCGTTCTACTTTTGTCCATCGTGGGAGGCCTGTGATTATTCGTGCAACCGTTGTATATTGGTGAGAGGGTCACGGACTCGTGGTCTCTTTGTCCAGAAACTGGCTTCGAGAGGAGCGTCGGAAGGAATGCTTGTGTGATTATATGGTGGATTGTTCTAACTTTTGCTCCAGGTAGTCGTGAGAGTATTCGGATTCGGTTGAGTGATCTCAAGCCGTTGGAGAGGGCGCTTTCTATATGTGGGCGGAAGGAGAGAGTTGCATCAAGCCAGACTCCCACATATTTTAGGCGGTCTTTTGGTTGGATTGTGGTGTCCTCTATGGTGACGGTATTGTTGGGTTGGCGTAGAGTGGATGTTGGTGGTCTGAAGAAAACAAGGTCTGATTTCTGGGGTTCGTATTTGACATTTAGGGGGTTGGCATTGGAGACCCTTTCTGTC
This sequence comes from Morchella eximia, assembly GCA_024713935.1. Taxonomy (NCBI): domain Eukaryota; kingdom Fungi; phylum Ascomycota; class Pezizomycetes; order Pezizales; family Morchellaceae; genus Morchella; species Morchella eximia. Next base: position 4,303,110 of record JAMGZG010000001.1, read on the forward strand.
ATTCTTTCGTTGAGGCGTTTGGTGATGAAGGCGGGTGATTTGGATATTTGGACTAGGGCGTAAATCGTCGATGTAGGTGGTGTTGATTTCTTTTGCTGATGTGGATGGGTTGAGGATTACTCCTGCGTAGATCATGAATAGGGCCGGGTGGCGTTGGTGAGCCTTGTGGTAGGCGGAGTTATGCGGTTGGGGGATTCTAGGCGATGGTTGAAGAAGAATTGTAATGTTCTATTGGTATTAAACTCTTTGCACCATTCCGTGAGGTATTGGGGGAATTTCTGTTGCGTCATGATCTGGTGGAGTAAGGAGTGGTTGACACAGTTGAACGCTCCTTGTATGTCGTTTGTGAGGATTGCCGGTCTGTCTGGTGTTATACCGGTGGTTTTCTTTTGGAGCAGGTTTTGCTGTATCGGCGTCAGAGTACGTAGAAGTGCATCTATCGGCTGAGATTGTTGGTCTTCCTCAAACTGATCGTCGGATAGGGTTCGAGGAGGGTTCCATCGAGCGAGCCTTGAAGCGGCGATTTTTCAGGACTTTACTGAAGCATTGTAGGAGGGATATTGGTCGGTAGGCTTTTCTTTATTTTATAGTCCGCTTTCTGGTTTAGGTATCGGGATGCATTTGCTGTCTTCCATCTGTCAAGGGTGTCTTTCCGTGTTTCAACGTAGGCTGAGAACATGTCATATGAGTTCTTGGGTTTCTTTGATGACTGCTTTGATGAATGGGTAGGGGATGCCGTCTGTCACATTCTTGAGTTGGCCGGACAGGAGTTTATAGCTTTAAGTAGTTCATCTGAGGTAACTTCTTCAAAAGTGTCACTAAGGTCACAATAAGTCTGATTTGCAAGGGGGGTTACTCGGGGCGTCCGATTTGTGGGGAAGAGTTCAGCCTAAGAACGCACATAAGCGTTCTTCACCTTGTATAGTCGGGATTATGGTTTCCTTCTTCTTCCGGCATTCAGGAGTTTAGATTATCTTCCTCACGGCCGGAGAGTTCCTTCTCCCTCTGTTCGCTTTGGCTTTGCGTCTTAAGTTGGTCAGTTCATTTCGGCTTTCCTCAGTGCCTCCTGTCTTCTTCTTTCCTTGTGTTCCTTGCCCCGTTCCAGTGTGTTGAGGTTCGCCCATGAATTTAAGTTCTGCAGTCCACCATCGTTTAGACTTTTGTGTCCATTGCTGAGTGGGGTGAGTCGGTCAATCAGCTGGTCGATATATTAGGATGAAGTCTGCCGATTGTTTGGTGTGGCTTTGGTTTTCCCAAGCTTCTGGTGGTAGGTGGAATTGGGAGCGAGTTGGTTGAGTGTTTAGTCTGTTTTGTGCCATAGTCTTCTTGAGTGCGTGTTGGGGTTTGGAGAGTTGGATATGGATTATAGTGTCTTTCCATGATCTGACCCTCTTCCATATCTGTCCATATTCACGTCATATCATGGTCCAAGACTGGGCCTTTGACTAGTGTAAGGTCGATTATGGTTGGTCGGTTGTTGTTCCGGGGGAAATGTGTAAATTCCCCGGGTTCGTTTAGTAGGTGCAGCTTCTGTCTGTACATCCATCTCTTGACCCTGGTCGCATTTCGTTTATCCGCTCTGATGGTGTTGGTGTATTCGTGTGATTTGTGTCCGTACCATAGCTGATGGTGGCAGTTAAAGTCCCCCATGACTAGGCAGTTCTGGATTGTGGTGATGTTCCTTGAGATGTTGGCAAAAGGGCCACTTCTCCCGGGTGAGTATATGTTAAGGATTTGTGTTCTTTGTTTTTGTATTTCCACCGTCACCGAGACAATGAAGTTATCATGTACGAAGTGGTGTTTAGGTTTTAGGTTGCTGTGTTTTCTGACATATGTTGCGCATTTTGTGTCTTTGTTGCTTGCTGTGAAAAGATAAAAGAGGTGATTCTGGTGGGTGTCCGTCCCTGTTGTTCCATGGTTCTTGTAACAAAAGAAAAGTATGTTCTCGTCAATTCTGCTTCCTCCACTACTGACTTTGTTGTTAGGCTCGTTTTTTCGCATTCGATTCTTGCTGCTTGATAGCTAGGGATTCTATGTTGTTCTTTCNATTAGACGGAGGTTTCCATTTCTTCATTTTGTTCCTCGACGTCCGGGATGACAATCGGGGCGTTCTCAGGTTCTGGGATCGGCTGGTTGGAGAGCTTGGCTCTGATCTTGGCCTTGGCTCTTTCCGGGCACGCCATGTCGATTGCCTTATGGTGTCCTTTGCAGTTGAAGCATCTGATTGGTGAGTGGGTGCATCTGGTGCCTCCAGAGCATTCGCTGCATGGGTCTTCTGTTGTCTTGTGGTCGGCGCAGTGTCATGAGCGGCCTGTTGGGTGGTTGCAGCGCTCTTGCCTATGTCCATATTCAAGGCAGTTGCGGCACTGGGTGTCGGAGTTGGTGGGGAGGTAGGTCTCGAGTCTGCATGTTCTGTCGAATAGGTTGAAGGTGTAACAGAGCCACTATAAAGCTGTTACAAGCGACTGGAACAGAAGGACAACAATCTTAGAAGGCGAGAACAGCTGGAAGGAGTTACCCTCCTAGGCAGTCCAGCCTTTGGTAGCGATAAGCTCCGCAACCGATGTCCGGAAAATATCGTTAGCGACAGAAATGATCCTGGCGGTGCTCGGAGGCAATGGAAGGTCAATTCCAAAAACGCGTTTTGGCTAAAAATAACCCGGGCGTCGAACCGGAAGCCTCCTGTTTCTCGGAGGCATCTTTGAGGCGGAGAGTGCAACTAAGCTAACAAAGCAAAAGCTGATTTGAATAAATAGGCCTAGTCTATTAAGCATTATTAGAATAGCGACCGCCATACAGTCGGCCGATCGCTAGTTAATTGGGACCCGACTGAGGCTTGGCGGATTCTTGTGATTTGGCTCGGATGGAAGTTCCTCCGAGGTGGGGGTTCTTACTCATTCTCCTCGGAGGATAGAGGCGAGATAGAGATCTTGTGAAGCGATGGCGAAAAGGCTCGTGAGCATCTCCTATCCTCTACAGAGGATAGAGACAGAGATAGAGAGAGATCTTGAAGCGATGGCGAGACCAAAGCTCAGCGAACATCTCCTATCCTCTACAGAGATAGAGACAGAGATAGATAGAGATCTTGTGAAGCGATGGCGAGACCAAAGGCTCAGCGAACATCTCCTATCCTCTACAGAGGATAGAGGACAGAGATAGAGAGAGATCTTGTGAAGCGATGGCGAGACCAAAGCTCAGCGAACATCTCCTATCCTCTGAGAGATAGAGACAGAGATAGATAGAGATCTTGTGAGCGATGGCGAGACCAAAGGCTCGTGACATCTCCTATCCTCTACAGAGATAGAGGCAGAGATAGATAGAGATCTTGTGAAGCGATGGAGACCAAGGCTCAGTGACATCTCCTATCCTCTCTGAGATAGAGACAGAGATAGATAGAGATGCTTGCAGAAGCGATGGCGAGACCAAAGCTCGTGAGCATCTCCTATCCTCTGAAGATAGAGGACAGAGATAGATAGAGATCTTGTGAGCGATGGCGAGACCAAAGGCTCAGTGAGCATCTCCTATCTCTGAGATAGAGGCGGAGATAGAGAGAGATCTTGTGAGGCGATGGCGAGACCAAAGCTCAGCGAACATCTCCTATCCTCTCTGTTGATAGAGAGAGAGGTCTTGTGAAGCTATGGCGAGACCTGCAGCGAACATTACTACCTTCTATGCGGGATATAGAGGCATTAGGTCTTTCTTAGCGAAGGAATCCATAAAGTTATTAAGTTCTTGGAAACTTAATTGTTTCAAAAACTCTATTCTTGAGTAACTCTCTCTTGAGTTTGTTTATTCTCTATTACACTTCTATCGAAACGTTGAGTCATGGTCGTGTTCTGTCGAACACGTTACAGTATAACTTTAAAACTCATACTTAAAGAACCCATCTAAAACCTCTCCCAAACCTATCGAGAAAACAAATTAGTGTCCCTTTTCAGCTAGTCACAAAGATGAGTGGAGACTTCTCTCATGATAATTACGTTCATTTCAAGGGTTATAGGCTCCCAAGTTAGCTCTGAGGGTTATAAGCGCCCAGATTAAACTTCTAAAAATCCGAATCGCCCATTTATCATATTTGCGTCGGAACCTTAAGCGAGGTCGTGAGTCGGGCGTGGACCACGTCGGTAGGGAAGCGAGGGAGGATAGCTGGCCTCGCTCATTCCATAAAACTCAAAATAAGGCGTCTGAGCCACTCTCTGCCTTACCCATCTCCTCTCTTGATCCTCCATTGCGTCCATTCCGTTCCCGATGGATCGCGAAATCTCAATACGCGTCCATTCCATCTGAGCCTGCCTCTCAGTCTATTGCCCGAGGCGTGCCTGAACAATAGGCACTATCTTCCGGCTGGGAGTAAGGATAAGGGCGGCGGAAATCGTCTACTGGTCAGCGGGGAATCGATTGAAGTGGTAGTCAATTAGAAGACTCAGGAGCGAGGAGCAGCCTATTGAAGCGTTAGGAAAGGGAAAGGAAATGTAACCAAAGTTAATGAGGATACTGCCAACCTTCGGTCCTTTTGGTCCCTTTTGGTCGACCAAACTTTCGTGTTATCCTCGCAGTATAAGCGGTATCGCATGACCAAAACAGCTTAGACTCGACGACTTGTTATCGATCTGGTTTTCCTCTCAGGAGATCGATTAAAGAAGATAGGCATGATCACAATTAAGGAATTGATGGTGATGAACAGAGACAGGAATAAGATGAAGAAGAAGCATAAGCTGTCAAAAAAAAAAAAAAAAAATATATGATTAGGGATGGGTAAAGAAGATCGGACTCGTTGAAGAAGAAATGTATGGGAAGAAGAGTCCTATTCTCCTCGACGGCAATTTTATAAGCGAACCTATTATGGTTCGGATATAGCGTTACTACCCGTATAGAATCATGGGAGTTGACGGCGTTAAGCGAGTCCAAGAATAAGCGTTCTTCTCGTATGGGGAATCATACGGAGTTGAACTAGCGTTAAGCGAGTCAACCAGGCTGGTTATAGAAGCGGGATATGAGGAAGAAAGCCGTCGTAAGGATTCATGCTTTAAGGTCTGCAGTGTGATCTCTGCGGGGAATAGGAAAATTTCTCGGCGGAGATAAATTCTCTGGTGAGTCAGCAATTTCGCTCATAGGGCGTAAGGCTGAGTGGCAGGTGTAAGGTGGAACAAACAGAGAAGGCTCGTTAAGCAGGGGCGTTATTAGACTAGGTCGGAGAAGGAAGGAGAAACGAGAGGAAGAAGAGAAACAAACCATCTGGAAAGCTCGCCAATTCTTCTGGCGAGGCATTTGCCCTATCTTTCCAAAATGAGACAATCGATATTCTCTACGAATGGGCCGAGTTGAAGGAAGCGGTAGGAAGGTAAAAAAAAAACCGCTAAAAATCGATATAAGGAATGGATTCACCTCTTACATATGAAAAGGGGAGGAGTGGAAGAGCGGTTTTTGAATTAAACCTTTGTATAGTCTGCGATTTTTGCCGTTTGGGTGGTATAATACACCATTAATTCAATAGCCGGGAATTTCGTAGGCGCGATTGGTAAAGTTCTCTTTGATAAGCGTGTAATTCGCGAGTTCGGCCTATTCTTGCGATGCATGGCGCGCAAGCTCTGAAGCGTATCGTGGAGATGAACAGCCTCGATCTCACTCGCTCGCTTGCCAAATTGGACATTACGGTTTCGTCGATTTTGGCGTCACGAGATCTTACGGAAACTATGGGGATCTGGCGTTTCTCTCTTAGAAAGAGTCTTTCGAAAAGGCCAGAAAAGGCACTATTCAGACATTTAAAAATCCGTCTTCCGCGTCAGAAGCCGTACCTGGGTTCTGATGTCTTGATAAAAGCATGTAATATGTCGCCGGAGGAGGTGAAAGCAATCAAGAGGGTCATTGACCGTGGGGTTTGACTTCAAGTTTGTATACTGTGGTAGGAAACTATCTTAGGAGATATCTTATCGCGGCGTTGGGACTACAGCCCTGGAGAGGGTAAAGGCTTATCAGCATCCCAAATTCGCCTGGTTAAGCGCGGACAATCTCGTAATGGGTTCAGATCCAAGGCACAATCGGATGATTGATTCGGCGTTAGCAAGAATCAGAAATCTTTCCTTGAAAGAACACCGACTACAATATGGTCTTAATAGACTTGAGACCTTCTGCGAGGCGGAAACATTTCCATGGGAAAGATGAATGCCTCTGGGCACTGTTATTGGTCAAAAAAGTGGATAATGATATGGAAGAATCGTGTGGAGTTGCGATACATGTCGGTGATAAAAGAAATTTTAAGATATAGAGGGTATGGAATGCTATAACTCTTAGAGTTTCCCATAATGTAGTTCCATCCTATAGACTATCTTAAAGCAACTATTGGAACTTGCCTATTAAAATCCAGAGCGTATGGCGTCATCTGAGACCCGAGAAATCGCTACGATCAGTATCCAAATTCGGAGGCAAGTTCTGGATTTATTGAGGAAGGTTCTCGAGGTCAACCTCCAGCTGTCGACAGTATGATGTTCTTAAACTAAGGGGCAAATCGGAGAGAGTCAATCAAGCAACGAGCAATATCTCAGAAAGCGGTTGCTTCTTTATCAGCAAACGGCGGCGAGGTTTTCTCCGATTACAGAATATGGCTGTATCTGACACGTAAACCATGTAATGTGGCGCGATGATCAGTATATGGAAGTTTCGAAGTGGCGAGAATGAGATAATGTCGGATCGATGCAATATCATCGTAATAGCGACCGTCGAGCGAAGCGTCCTCACTCGATGGAGCATTCGTGTTATCACTCCATATATCTTTTGTGGGGCGATATCGGGAACCTAAGGACTCAGCGCGAAGTTTTCCTCCTGCACTTTAGCTCGAAGGAGAATACAGTTACGTTCTCGAGGATTTAGCGAAATCCGATGGCAGTAATTTGGGCGTGAAATTTAGGTGTACTATCGGATTATCTGGGGAATTGGTATCGTTCAGAAGTCTCCTGGGCCATGCGAACATACTGCAAGATGGCAAGCGAGGACTTCAAGGAATCTCATCAAAATCACCCCGAAGACTTGGGACGTCAGTGAAAACTCTAAGAATCCTCAAAACACGGCGCAGTAGCCCATCAAAATCTGCGGGAACAAAAGTCAGCTCTCTGTACCAGGTTTTTATCGGTCCCACAGAGGTCCAATACCGTTTTCCCTGATGACAATGCAGGATACTATAGGGAGCGGAAGATGAGATCCTCGTGTTTGATGAAGGTGTTTTTGAGTTTTCTTGAGAAAATAGAGATAAATCTGAGTGTTCACGGGACTATATAATCGGCTGCTATATATGGTATAGGCGGGGCCCTAACATCTTTGAGAGTTACTGATGAAAGCCAGTTCTTGTGACGTGCAAGTGCGGCAGTGTGGATTAGCTCTAAATTTGTCGAATGCTTACCGTCTGCTTGTAGGGAAGAATCTATCGTAGGAGCAATGGTGGCTATGCCATGAGTGGACAGAAGACGGCCAGAGGAGGACTCTGAGTGCCGGTGATTCTCTATACCCTCTGAGCGTTGAAGTCCGTCGATAGCGACGAAATCTTGAAGTCTACTGATGAAACAACAATTTCTGCAACGATTGGTGACATCTGACGAACTTCGTTCATGCAGGCCACCGGTTGTGTGGCAACCAGGCTGCAGGTGTCATCGAGCTCTGTTAAGGGTGGTAACTTTCGGTATTTGGAATCCTCCGCTATGACTTAGAGAAGCGGGGTAGCGGAAGAGTTTCCTCCAGCATTGTTAGGCGCCCGGAAGCTTAGTAATGGAAGTAGGAAGCGAGAATCGAAGCCTTTGGAGTATAGGTGCTCAGGCTGGTTCCGATAAACTATCGCATTCTCTCGATTTTTCTTGCATGCAAAATACTCTGGGCCATGCTTGCTAATGGGAGCTGAGGCGAGTTCTTTGGAGAGGGTAATGTATGATATTATAAAATTTATTCTACAAGCGGCTGGAACAGAAGGACAACAATCTTAGAAGGCGAGCAACTGGAAGGAGTTACCCTCCTGGGCAGTCCAGCCTTTGGTAGCGATAAGCTCCATAACCGATGTCCGGAAAATATCGTTAGCGCGACAGAAATGATCTGGCGGTGCTCAGGAGGCAATGGAAGGTCAATTAAAAACGCGTTTTGGACTAAAAAAATACGGCGTCGAACCGGAAGCCTCTGTTTAGCTCGGGCGTCTTTGAGGCGGAGAGTCTGCTAAGCTAACAAAAGCAAAAACGATTTGAATAAATAGGCACAAGTCTATTAAGCATTATTAGAATAGCGACCCATGTCTGATCGGCCGATCCACATTGGATTAAATGGGACCCGACTGAGGCTTGGCGGATTAGCGATTTGGCTCGGATGGAAGTTCCTCCAGGGTGGGGGTTCTTCTCAGCTCTCCTCGGAGGATAGAGCAGAGATAGAGATCTTGTGAAGCGATGGCGAGGCCACTCGGCGACATCTCTATCCTCTCTGAGAGGATAGAGGCAGAGATAGAGAGATCTTGAAGCGATGGCGAGACCAAAATTTCAGTGACATCTCCTATCTCCTCTGAGATAGAGGCAGAGATAGATAGAGATCTTGTGAGCGATGGCGAGACCAAAGGCTCGTGAGCATCTCTATCCTCTGAGAGGATAGAGGCAGAGATAGAGAGAGATCTTGTGAAGCGATGGCGGACCAAAATTTCGTGAGCATCTCTATCCTCTCTGAGAGATAGAGGCAGAGATAGATAGAGATCTTGAAGCGATGGCGAGAAACTCAGCGACATCTCCTATCCTCTACAGAGATAGAGGCAGAGATAGATAGAGATCTTGTGAGGCGATGGCGAGACCAAACTCGTGAGCATCTCTATCTCTCTGAGATAGAGACAGAGATAGATAGAGATCTTGTGAAGCGATGGGGCGAGACCATCGTGATCTATCACTCTCTGAGAGATAGAGACAGAGATAGATAGAGATCTTGTGAGCGATGGCGAGACCAAGCTCGTGACATCTCCTATCCTCTGAGAGATAGAGGCGGAGATAGAGAGATCTTGAAGCGATGGCGAGACCAAAGCTCAGCGAAGCATCTCTATCATCTCTGTTGATAGAGAGAGGTCTTGAAGCTATGGCGAGACCTGGAACAGCGAGCATTCACCTATCTATCGGGATATAGAGAAGCGATTAGGTCTTTACTTAGCGAAGGAATCCCTTAAAGTTATTAAGTTCTTAGACTTAATTGTTTCTGAAAAGCTCTATTCTTGATAGCTACTCTCTTGAGTTTGTTTATTCTCTATTACACTTCTATCAAAGCGTTGGTCGTGATGGTGTTCTATCGAGCACCCCGTTACAGAAGGAGGCGAGTCGAGGTTTTCCATTGTGTAGTGTCCTGGAAGTCACGATTACCATCGAGTGTGCCTTTCCATCTGGGATTCTGGTTTCTTTGAGCCAGGATTTGTCTTCAGTTGTATGGTTCTTTCCGTAGTTCTTTGGTGATTTCGGATGTGACCAACTGTCGAACTTGGAAGCCTTCGCCTACGATGTTGGGATGCCGTGTAGGATGAATTTAAATACCTAGAGTTAACGGATGTCGGCGTAGGGTATCTTTAGTTCATGAGTCGGATTCGATTTGAGTTTGTATTATGACTTTGGTTGCGGGGTGTGAATTTGGATTAGGACAAAGTTGTTCTTGAGGTTTGTCTGGCGCGAGGAGGTGACAGTCTGGGTCTTGGATCGTGGAGTTGATCTTTTGTCGATTTCCGTTGGGGTGAAGGGTGATGCGCGTTAGTCTCAATAACAATTCTCGGTTGATCTTGGTGAAGTCCGGTTTGAAGAGTCTGTTTGGGTTTGGATCTCTTCGCTGAACTACCTGGAAGTTGGTGGTCAGGGCCTTTTGCGATGTCGGCGTATGATTGTTGTTGTTGTTGTTGTTGTAGGCTGGGGTGGGGGGTTGTGGGTTTGGTTCGGGTTTTCCTTTGTTCTTGGGTTGTTCGAGGGCTTGTGCCTGGGGTCTGGCTGTGGTCTTGTGAGCCAGGGTCTTTCGTGGTCTTGGGAGTCTTTGGGGTGGTTTCTTCTTTGAAAGCGGTTAAGCTTTTCCAGCATTATGTCCTGTCTATTCATCATTTCCAGCATTTGGTTCGTGAGGATGTGGACGGTGTTCAGGAGCTGTTTGTTTTGTTCAGTCATATCTTCTCTGAGTCTTTTGACGTCATGTTCAACTGTGTGGATGTCGTCGGTGATGCGGTTTGATGCAATAGACATGGCGTTTCTGTGGCCAAGTAAATGCGGTGTAGTTTAGATCAATGACGTTGTGGGTTTCGCGGGGGCGATCTTTGGGGTGAAGGAAGTCAATCCTGGGGATGTACGGCCGGTCGTAGTCCTTGGAATCCGCGAATTCCTCCCTCGGGTTCTCATTGTTCTGGGTTTCTTCGATCTGGGTTTCTTCGATAGTGGTTGATTGGGTTGGTTGGGTGGGTTGGGTGGATTGGGTTGGGTCAAATCTTGGGGGAGGTGGTGGTCCAGGGGGTGCTGGGGTAGCGAAGAAGGAGGAGAGTGATGATTGCGACATCATATCCGTTCCTGTTCTTCTTGAAACTTCGGATAAGGTTCTCTTTCTCCGTTGAGGTTTGGGGGTGTTGATGGTCGGTTGGGGTTATTGTCGGCGTGGATGTAGAGGTGGCTCGCGGTATGATATCTGAGGTAAGGCCAGTCGTTCGGATGTGGGATGAGGGTGGTGTGTGTGTAGAAAATTCTACTGGCTCAGGGGCGAGGCGTAAATCTTTCACTGCCAGTAGTGGATTCTCTGGGTAGAAGCAGCGGTCTATTGGCATCTGAGGATTTTCTCTCGAAAGTACAGCGAAAAAAAGCAGATGATTCTTATCGGAAGGAAAGTAGAAGTAAATCTGAGGAGGTTGCGTGAAGAGAAAGGGAAGGAAGGAAAAGCGTGAAAGCGAGACAACAGCTATATATCCATACCTGCCTGGCGATGACTAACAGCGTAATAGAAGCGAAGGCTGATAAAGCCATTCTAATCTCGGTATCTTGCGCATTCCTTCTCTTCGTGCCCTGGCAAATAATAAAATAAGATAGGCTGCTTCACAGGTGGAAAGAGGAGTTATTTAACAATGAGATTAGGATTTATAACGCTAGTTTCCTTTAGGTTCTTTCTAGTTTTATTGAATAAGCGTATGAGTTTTACTCGGACTTGGGTTATTAGATATATCAGAAGGACCTGTTCGCATTCTCTCCTGTTCCCTTTCTTTTCTATTCCTCTTTATGCAACTTTTTGTATGTTATTCTCTGAATAATATCTTTATCCTACGTTATACAAGTTGATCCTACTGTATCCAGGATATAGGTAAACTATTTGAGTATTTCCTTACTAGTCAATTGTCAAAGTCCCCTAGTATGATATACTAATGCAAGTCCACAGTATAATCCTTTGTCTGTAGTAGATACCTACATCATTTGCCTCAGTTGTGTTCCATGGCCTCTACAGTCTCTCTTCTATAACCCCACATAACATAGATTATCAAATTCAAAACGGGTCATGTGATAGAAGTCGGCATCTGAAAGAGAGTTCATTTCAAAATTTTCCTGTGGAATTTCGTCGTACCGGCTAGGTGCACATGAGCGACTAGAGGCATCGGCAAAATCCATATTGGGTGGTTGGTTTTGGTACAGAATTATCATTGACTTCTCTACTTATCTAAATACTATAAAACTACACGCAAATTATTTACAATTGTTAATGTCACTACTTTGTCGTTTCTATGTCTTAATTCTCTCTGGGGTGAATCAATGGCACTGTGGCCGAATCCGCAAAAATTGACCATTTCCGATCCCGTTTTCAAGATCAACAAAATGTCAATTCTCAAAACTGACGATTGTTAATTACGCTCTATTGTTGAATAAGTGAATGCTCATCTTTTACGAGAAGGAAGATGATATGCACTGAACTGCTAGAATTTCTTTTCAATAAGATTGTGGATAGCAGGTATTATAGGCTACAAGAAGCAACTACTGCTTTTATTAATTGAGAAACCCATCCCGTATATGCAATTGAGTTTTTAAAGTTATCTAGCTGCCATATATAACAAAAATCATTACCTAGTAGAAGCACAAGAGTGGTCTTAGATTTGGCAAATGCTAAGTTTATTATTAATTTACGTTCAGAAATGTGTAGCTGTGGCGGGTATCACGAGAATGGCATACCTTGCGGGCATGTCATAGCTATCATCTCTTGAAACCTACCAGGCAATGTATATTTACACTCGATGTATAGCGGTTGGTAATAAGTGATCGAACCGGCTGAGACACAGTGATACCTGTTTTGGTAAAACGCCACGAACATACGGTATTTGCGGGTATAACTGTATCTTCGGGCGTTCCGTCACTTATTACCTCTCGCTGTTCTACCTGTGGAGACAGGCGGATTGATCACAAACCTTGAAATGCAGTGCCTGCCTCCGCAATTGAAAACACCTAGAGGTCGGCCAAAAGTAGCAAGGAGGTGGGCAGGAGATAGGATGAGTGGCGGTCATGTCCTCCCTGATAGTCCAGATCGTGCTCCTCACCATTGTGCACAATGCAGGCAGGTAGGACAGAATTCAGCCAGATGTCGAATCCCACCTAGGCCTACTATGTCTTGATTGGTCTACTATGTTTGAATAGTATGGTATACATTATTGTAAGAGCAGTCTCGCATTCAACGATTTAGTAGCAAAAAGAATTCAACTTTCTCTTTTCTAAAGGGTACTTTGCAACACGGGGCAATTGGGATCAAACACCTTACCCGAGGGAATTCCGCAACTTTTCCGTAAATGTTAAGTCTATGGGGCTTTCTATCTCAATACCCAGCCATATTAAGAAAGCGATAATCCGCTGATCGCTGTGAGGTTGTACAAACTTGGAAACCATCTTTCCTGCCTTTCTCCGCTTTTTATATCTACTTTCTCGAATCTAATGGTTAACCCGGGATCAATCATGGAGTATCACTCAGGCTATACCCCCTGTTTTTTCTTCTTGGCGCTAACGGATATTTAAAAAGTTTCTACTGATTGGACCAGCTACAAGTGACAATCTTTTTAAATTTTAAGATCTTAAGAACATTATGAGTCCATCGTAGATTAAATACATACATACCTATATGTATGGACAAAGACCATGTTTAGCTTACCAGCCTTTAGGCCCGTTGATCCATTCCCACTCTTGCTCAGGTAGCGTAGAAGGTATGTAGTTTGTTTTCGCAATGTATTTTTTGTGGTAGAGCAAGAATTGTAATTGATTCAAGAAACCTAAAGCTCGTACTATGATCTGACACTGTATAGATAAGTTTATAGGTGTATATGCAGTTGTTTCCTGTGTTAAATACAGTATCGGACTAGCTTTAGAAAGCTCTATACGATTTTCAAACGTCATTGCTCTCCGGGGATTTGTGTTTGTTACCCCAGCGTTAGTCTCCAGTGCCTGGAATTGTATTTTTGTATGACAAGTCTCATGAAATCCGACACAAAATACATGTACTGCAGTGGATGTACCTACCTCTCCTTACTTTCCTTCGGGGATCTTATATCCGGTGGTAGCAATCTAGGTAGCCCCCCGTTGGGAGACACGTCTGTGGTACTGAAATTCCTCTACCTTATGCGATTCCAGTTGACTTACAACACTATGTGTCTGTGCAGAGCTTGTACACTAGTCCATATACGGAAAGGCGGGGCTCTTAGTAAGGTGCGACGTGGATAGCAAGCCGGTCTGAGCGTCAATCCAACTAACCCCGCCTCCTCAAGTATTCGAGACAACTTTCCCCTTCTTCCTCTCCCTCTTCTTTCTTTCATACTTCTGTCTCCTTTCTTTCACTATTCATCTACTTTATCATCAGTACCGTAAAATTTAAGCTTATACCGAACAATGGGTGATTTCAACGAAGAATATGATGTGGTTATCGTTGGCACTGGTAAGCTCTTCTTTGTTGCTGTCCTTAATACTGACGTTCTTATTTTAACTTACAAACTATAGGCTTGACCGAGTGTATCCTTTCAGGGTACGAGTGTCTTCCAAGTCATTGAATATCAGGAATATTTCTAATTTTCATGCAGGGTCTTCGGGGCCGAGGGCAAGAAGGTTCTTAATATCGATAAGAACTCTTACTATGGGGGGTTCGTCATTTAACTCTTGATTTCTCATGGGTGGTGTACTTACTGTTTTTTCTCTTCTTTTTCAGCGAGAGTGCAAGCTTAAACATGCTCGAGGTCTATACAAGCTCTTTCACAGTTTTTTGTATGAGATTTCCCTCTGACATGTGAGCTATAGATGTGGAAAAAGTTCAGATGGACCGAAGATCAGCGACGAAAGGAGATCGAAAAAGCCAAAGCCGAGGAGGAACGAAAGTCGGTAGACACAATAGCGGGCATGGCAGGATCGGAGCCACCTGCAGTTTTTGGTACCAAGCCTAGCGAGTGGAACCAATGGCACATTTCGTTGGTGCCCAAGTTCCTCATGGCAGATGGCGAATTGACCAACGTTCTTCACAAAACTGGTGTCACCCGCTACATTGACCTCTTACAAGTTGGTGGAAGCTATGTTGTCAAAAAGGGTACTCCGTACAAGGTTCCTTCTACCAGGATGGAGGCGGTTACTAGCTCTTTGGTTTCTTTGTTCCAAAAGAATCACCTCCAGGCCTTTTTACAATTCATCGCCAACTACAAGGAAGATGATTCCACTACTCACAAGCAGGGTAGGTCCATTTTGCTGTAATATCTTATGCTTTCATTACATAAATGTTAATCTTTTTTAGGTCTTGACCTGGATAAGACCACCATGCGAGAGGCTTACAAACTATTCAGCCTTGACGCCTGGACTTCGGAGTTCATTGGCCACGCAATGGCTCTGTACGTCGACGACTCCTATCTTGACCGACCTGCTCGTGAACCTATTGAGCGCATCATCCTCTATGTCAGGTCCATGGCTCGGTTTGGTAAATCGCCCTACATCTTCCCTCTCCACGGACTCGGCGAGCTCCCCGAAAGGTTTTCGTTCCTCTCGGCGGTTTACGGCGGAACCTACGCTTTGAACACCCCGTTGCAAGAAATTTTGTATGATGAGAATGGCCAGGTTTCTGGCGTTAGATTCCCCCACCCTAACACCAAGGAAGAAGTTACCGTCAAAACCAAAAAGGTTGTTGCTGACCCAAGCTATTTCCTTGGTGATGAGAAGAAGATCCGTCATGTTGGTCAGCTCATCCGCGCTATCTGTGTGCTTACACATCCCATTGAAGGCACTGAAATGGCGGACTCGGCCCAAATAATCATTCCAGCTAGTCAAATCGGACGTCGCCACGACATCTACATCTCTCTCGTATCTTCCACTTTCAATGTCTGTCCCAAGGGATTTTACCTTGCCAGCGTTTCAACAGTGATTGAGAACCCATCCGCTGGAAATCCACATGCTGAGCTGGAGCCTGGCTTTGAGCGTCTTGGTCTGGGATCTGGCCGCCTCGGAGACAGAGAAGAAAAGTGATATTCCCAGCCGCTCTTACGGAGGACACAATACTGATTTTTAACCTGTAGATTTATTCAAGTCGTTGATCTATATGAGCCAGTTGAAGATGGCACTAAAGACAATGTTTTTATTTCCCGTTCTTATGATGCGTCCACCCATTTTGAAACATGCACAGGTGAGTCTGCATCCACTATAGCCCCTAACAGGAATTTTCTAACAGCTAGTAGATGATGTCAAGGATATCTACAAGCGGCTTGTAGGCAAGGATCTCTTGATCGAGGAGCGAAAGGAAGAACCTGCTGAGGAGTAGGTTCACTCATTAGCATTATATGGAGTACATCTTTTTCGATCTTTCTTTTGCTTCTACCTTTTCTTCACGGGGGTCACTCGAGTCTGCTTTCCTCTCGAGCGTTTCCACAATCATTGAGATATAATATATGTTTATGTAGTTGAAACTTGGCCCGTTTAAATTCAATCCTGTAACTGACAAAAAATATTTTTCTATTAATTATATTTCATTCCCTACAGTCAGTTGTAGGTAATTAAAAATAAGACTTGGCTTGAGCACTCATAATTGCGGCAAGCCAACCGATGCACATAGATGAATACAGGACATAGTTCATGGTTTGGGGAGATTGGTACAACACTCAGTTTTCCCTACGATAAATAATCGCATTTATTCTAAGGTCAATCATGGGCAAGCTCTTTGCTCGAAATACTACGACGTGACAGGAGGCTAAACCATGACCAAGAAAAGGCAGGTTCGGGGATGGGTTGGTATTTGACACACGGCAAGATCAATTCTTTTTCGTTGATCCAAAGCCTCCTGCAAACCCCATCATTCTTGCCATAGCCATGGCATCTACATCATCCTCATCTACGTCTGTTGTAGCTGTGTACCCGCCAGCGTCCTTCTCCTTCTTGACCTCCAATTGTTTCTTCTCGGCTCTTTGGGCTTTCCTTTTCTGCCTTCTCTCCAGCCGTTCCTGCTCCTCGGCCCTTGCACGTTCTGCCAGCCTCTTCTGCAAATCGAACTCCTCGCCTGTCTCTTGCTGTCGTTTTCGAGACCGCAACCACTGCAATCTCTGGATGACCTGCTCCAGAGTGGCACGTTCTACTTCAGAAGTCTGGCCTATCGCGTGCAAATGTTGCTTTGAATTCAAATGGTCAACCCATTGTAAAGAGTCTTTGAATGTCAAGTCGCAGTTCTCGCAGTAAAATCCAGCTCCCTTTCCACGCTTGCCAACTCCGGCACCGGCTGGCACCAACGTTGTTTTGTTGAGATTTTCCTGGAGATTCAATCGCTCGCGGCGAGCTTCTATCATAGATGCATCCGGAGGTGTGGGTTCGCGGTAGTACTTTTTACCTTGGGCTTTTGCTTCAGCGCGGAGTTTTCCTTCGGCACGCTCTTTGGCTTCTCGCTCTTTTGCCTTAGCAGCCCACTCATCGCGATCCCATGTCCGGCGAAAGTCCTAAAATTGGTGAAGGAGAGGTTCACGTTAGCTTTGGCTCAGTGATCGCAGATCTTATGAGAGGGGGCATACTGTGTCGCCTGCTGTCCCGTAAACATTTCCTTTAGAGTCAGCCATTGAGTAGGGATATTGCGTGCAACAGGGATAGTAGCGGAGTTGCTTTGCGCTGATGATGTGTATGTACGCAGCTTGGAATTGGAGTGAACGAAGGTACAGAGCTGGGGGTGGTTGCAACCTAAACTAGCTAGGTCCGTCCATACGATTTGTAATACACTTTGATCTTCGAGTGAGAATGTATGAACGCCAGTAGTAATCTATTCTATACGAGTACTTTTTTAACGTTCTATCTTGTGACGTGAGCCCCATATAAAGCTTCATCTAACGTAGTAGAACTTTGTTTCCAATTTTTATTGGTCTATCTCAACCATAATTTACACTAGGGTGTATTTTTGATTGTTGACGTCGCTCATTACGCTGTACTTTTGGGATTGAAATGGCACATACAGTCTGGTAAAATTATTGCGGAAATCAGAACTAAAAGAGTGGGCTTCTTGGTCCGTATCCACCGAAAAATTCCTTTAAGGGCCAATAAGAGGTCACAGAAAACCCACTTTCGCAATAATTCTACCTGTCATTGCACATGTATTATACTTTGACTTATAACAAAACATTTTTTTTTTCCCCCGCACGTCAGACTCAACAGAACGACAATAGTGCATACAAGGCTCTGGCATTAAGTGAGCGAACTAAATGGGGTGTTGACAGGTGAGGATCCGTTCACTCACTAAATCCCAGAGCCTTGTACTTCCGTGCAAAACTCTTATTAATGCAATAGTTTCAAATAAAACTTTAGAATAAAACTAGATTTACTAATTATCGTAAACATATACCTTTACTGCCGGAAAAGGATTCCACCAAGTACAGAGTCCACCCAGTCTCATAGCAATAAGAATGTAAACCCACTTAACCGAAAGAAACAAAATAATATAGTAAAAACATAAAGTAAAGCTCATCATTCTCACAAATTATGAATTAAGACTGCCCAGCAGCCACCCTATCCATCTCTTGGATCCGACGGCGTGCTGCAAGGATCATATCATCGCGCTTACTATGATGCGCTAACTGACGGTCCGACTTGGTCGCCGGTGCCTTTCCCTTTCCTCCCGGGCCCGCGACAGAGGAAGCGTCTCCTTCTTGAAGACGGCTATGAAGGTTATACCTTGTAATTAAGTCGCTATATTGTGAGAGAATTGTATTCGACCCGCTCGCCGAAGATGCAGCCGGAGGTGCTGCTCGCCGCTGTGTGGGGACTGAAGGCCTGGTAGCCGCTGCTGGAGCCGGAGGGGGTACGGGAACCGGGGTGACAAGAACGGGTGGCTAATAAAGGTGGTAGTATTAGCATGCGTCGATAGCTACATAAGATCTAGGCTCAGAGCACTTACTTCAGGCAGAAAACCATTCGTGAGAATTTTCTCTGTAGTAATCTCGATACTCCCACCGTTCCGGATGAGCTCAGCTTGAACAGCGCCTGCCGAGATCTGAGGAAACATTCCACGTATGACATCAACCTGCTGTTGGAGTCGTCCTGAGTCCACAGGTGAGGGGCGCTGGGCCGCCGAAGACGATGGATCTGTCGTCTTGAAAAACCAGCGAAAGACAAAGTAGCCAACGAGGAGGCAGGCGGCCACTTGAGGAAGACCGAGACCAGCAGTTGAGTCTGAGGAGGGCGAAGTATGAGAAGACATGACTAAGAGATAATTTAGACGAGTATTGAACTGGAAGATGTATTAAACGTGATTAGGGTATGTAGATGTATTGGGCGATGACTAACGGCACTGTGAATTCCCGGGAATGAAGTTGTAGGAGGTGTGAGTATATCTCAGTATAAACATGGGTAATATGGGTACCGTATTAACTACATGTATTGTACCTACATGTACCTACAGAGCTAAACAGTGGATTTGTTGGTCTATGCTCGCAGCAGAAAACCTTTTAAAGGCCAATAGGACTACATGTATGTATGTAAAGTACCTGGGACCTACGGTACTGTAGGTACATACCTCGAGTGTATTTAAATAGAGTAGGGATTGTGTTTCTACTACTTTAGTATCGTCCTGAGCATCTGCTTCGAGAATGTTCGACTGTGATTTTCACGTGACCCCATATTGACCAATCACCGTCTGCTTACTCATTTCCTTATCGTCATACTTTTTTTTATTTCGGCCCCTCCAAAACTTTCTAAACCTACATCAACAGAACCCAAACATCCCAAGGTTTCAAATTGCTACACGCATTGCTACCAATTGTGTCAACGATCGGTTCAAAATAATGAGCTTCGTTCTGCCTCGCGCTGTCCGTTTATTGCGTGGAACACAATCCCAAGTATGTCACTACAGATGCCCTCAGTCCTCAGTAAATCACTCAAGGCCCTCAGCGCCATCGAGTAATTCAAGACGGCTAACTGAAAGAGTGAGTATCCTGACCTAAAATCTTGTAACATTAAAGTCTTGGATCCTAAACTCAAGAATTTCTGTAGTCATTCCACGCCTCCCCCGCAAGATTCTCATCCATAAAAAACCCTTATACTGTTCTTGGTGTCCCCAAAACAGCGTCTGCCGCAGAAATTAAAAAGGCATATTACGGTCTCGCCAGAAAATGGCACCCTGATACGAATAAAGAACCCCAGGCCCGGGAAAAGTTCCAGGAACTACAGGCTGCATATGAGATATTGCGTGATCCTGAGAAGAAGACCATGTTTGACCAGCACGGAGAATCCGCCTTTGACCCGTCCGGGGGTTTCAATCATGGTGCCGGAGCAGGAGGATTTGGCGGCCATCCCAGCGGATTTTCGGGTTTTGGGGGTGGTGGTTTTGGGGCGGACTTTAGCTTTGAGGATTTGTTCAATGCGTTTTCAGGAACAACGCACGGGAAAAGGGGCGGGGGTTTTCAGGGTGTCGTTCCGGGTGATAATATTGAGGTGAATTCTTACCCAGCGTTAGCGGTATCGCAGGGAATGGGATACTAAAGGTTTATAGCTTCAAACAACGATATCGTTTATGGAGGCCGCAAAAGGGACCGAAAGAGATATTAAAACGGAACCTTTGGTGACTTGTAAAACCTGCAGTGGGTCAGGAATGAAGCAAGGCGAGAAACGGAAAAATTGTGGTCGTTGTGGTGGAACTGGATCCAGAATTCATCATATGGCAGGCGGATTCCAAATGGCTGCAACTTGCGACACATGTAGCGGCGAGGGGGTAGTAATGCCGAGGGGCGCCGAGTGCCGGATGTGCAGTGGAGCAGGAGTGACCAAGGAAATACGGTCCGTTCATATTGACATACCAGCTGGAATCGAGGATGGAATGAGACTACGGGTTTCTGGGGAAGGACACGCACTACCCGCTAGTAGTCCAGGCACGAGAACCGTAAGAGGTGATCTTTATATCCATGTTCGAGTGGCTGCCCACAAGGATTTTGGAAGGAAGGGCGCCGATGTGACATATACTGCTACGCTCCCATTCACTACAGCGATATTGGGTGGAAAGATCACAATCCCGACCCTGGATGGAGAAGTTGATTTAAAGGTTAGGGAAGGAACAAATTCGGGGGATAAAGTTACAATCGCAGGAGCAGGAATGAAAATGATAGGCAAGAGCAGATGCGGTGATCTTAGAATTGAGTACAAGGTCAACCTGCCTAAGTGAGTTGTCCCTTTTACATTCTGTATCCTTCAGCAATTGACATTTCCACAGGAAATTCACGCATACCCAGAGAACCTTGCTGGAGTTGCTCGCAGACGAGTTTAAAGATCCCGATGCAAATAGAATTATGAATGTCAGCCTCGACCAGTACGTTTGCCTAAAATCCTTTCTCTATTTGGCTTACCTTACCAAAGCCCCCAAGCTAATATCGGTCTAGGTCCAATACTGCGTCGGACCCTGGCACTAGCAGCAATAGTACAAGCTCGACTGAAAATCGCCCTGGCCACAGTAGCTTCCTCAAGCGTCTTTTTAATAGTATCACACATCACGAAGATAAAGACAAACCACCTCGCACTAGCGGCGCCCCTGATGATGAAGAAAGTTCAAAGAAAGCCTCAGGTTCAGGTTCAGGTTGATTAGGCTTCAACTCAAAGAAGAAATCACAAGATATCAATACCAATATAAATCCTACGAGTCGCTAGATAGCGTCGAGGGGTAGGGGAGCCTAATATACGCCCCAGCGATATCACTTTAAATTTGTTTCATTTGTTTCTGTGTATATATTTTGTGCACTTGGAGGGAGTACTCCAAGAATATCTATTCTTGCTGTGCAGTTCGAGGTTTGTATCATAGATCATTATTATTAGATCCTCCACTCAGGGATGTTGGCAGGTTTGTCCTATTTTACTTTCTGCTTTGGGTTATTTCTATTGGATGTTAAGCCTAAACATAATTTGTACTATTACTTTGAACTTACACGTATGTAACCAACTCGCCTTATGCGTACGGAAAGGAGGGTTAGGTATAAATGCTCACATGTTTACATGAAATATTCCATAGTCTCCGGGCTTGATACAATTAATAAATTAATTATCAGTCAATACATGTTTAACTACATATGAGACTTACATGTATGTACATACTCTACTCTAGGTACTTTCAAACCTAGTACATAGATGCACCAAACCCTAACCCTGACGCTATATCTCAATCTACATACTCTACATGTAATTACATGTATATGCTGACTTGGTAGTTTAGAGAAAGAATATTATCAAGGAGGGACAGAGCGGAGCAGGTGGTGTTGGGGCAACAAAAAAGTTGCCTGGGCCTAATTCTACTGTTGGCAGGATTTCCAAAATTAAAGGTGTAAGGATCCAAAATTCACATATATTTAGACCTTGCCGTTACAACAAACTATGTGAATATACCGACAATTATCTGAAATGAGTGTTGGCCGGTATGTTTTTCGGTCTCTCTTGTGTACATGTAGCTTCTATTTACGCTATTAGGCTGTATTCTGTAACATGTACCACTACGATGTAGCCGGGGGAGCGATGAAGTCTTATGTGAGGGATTAGTAAAAACTTCGAGAGAGTTATTGTGTCAGAGATCCAGGCTATAGTGTCTAGAAGATGATGGTGGAGATAGACACATGGATCTCATTTGCATTATTGGCATTGGTAGGTTATCAGCGTTGCTAGATTATCGGCGTTGCTAGAGCGAATAATGAGAAGATTTTATCAGCACATACATGTATATGTATACATATTATTTGTAATTCTAAATCTTATAAGACTCTCCCCCTGCCACTAACACAAGCCCCCTATATAACTGAACTCTTCATTCTCAACTCCATAGCATCTACATGTAGACCGTGTGCACCTGTGTCGAGCATGTACCTGTGCCGAGCACCTTATAATAAAGGTAGCATTTTAGCCACCATTTGGAGCGGATCCCTAGAGATCAGATAAGATGCTCGGCACAGGTACATTCTCGGCACAGGTGCACACGGTCTAGTAATGTTAACAGTCCCAGATCCCCATAGACACGCTATTTGTAGTTACTGTGGCGGCGACAGGAACAGCTAGTAAGCGTTACCTTCACCCTCACCTATATGTAGTTCTAGAATCGTATGCTAAACAGACTTACAGTAGCTCCAGGATATCACTCAATCAAGAGTGTATTCACACCCTTAAGTATTTTTTTTAACCAATGTTTTCATGATTGTGGTTATGTGAATCATACAATATCACTCGCTATGTATATGTACCTACGCTTTCCGCTCCGGAAGTGCCACCCACGAAATGTCGATTTAAATTTATGATATGGTCCCCCCAGCCTTAAAGGTAACCTGGGAAAAACGCCAAGCCCCGAATAACGATTGATATTAAAAATCTGTAATGAAAAAGCTGGATACCATGGCGAGGAAGAGTTTTACTTTACCGATTTATTATCTGTTGTGGTTGAAAGGTTATTCGAGACTTGGCGTTTTTCTCATGTTACCTTTATGGCTGGGGGAACTATCTATATATGCCTCAACGGCACTTAGACTACTTCCGATTATGCAAAGCGTATAATAATTTCCGAGTCAAAAATACATATGAACCATACTTTATCGTAATATATTGTTACGCCTGTACTCCAAACTCACAACAGCCAAGTTTTCCTTCCAAAGTAAATTAAACAAAGACCCCTAAACCGCATATACTCCTAGGGTAAAACTCTTTCAAGGATGATTAAAAATAAGAACATGTATGAATCGTAGTACAGCTTTGTGAAATTACATGGTCTGCACGACAGAGGTTCCGTCAACGAATCGGGTTTTAAATATCCTAATCGAAACGTTAGTGAATAATGTAATGTGGCTGAAAGCGGGCATATAATATACCTATTTGCGTTTTGGAACATTCCATCCTTCAAACTGACGACGATAAATTGAGATCCTTTAAATCGAGTCTTAATCAACCGACCAATGTTCTGCGTGTGCGAAAGATCCAGTGCTGCATCCACTTCGTCTAGGATATACATTGGTGCCGGTTTAAATTGGAGCAGCGCCATGATTAAGGAGAGCGCAATGAGGGAGCGTTGACCGCCGCTTAACTCGTTCAAGCTCTGCTTCCACACCTTACCCAAGCTCACCTTGACCTCCAAACCATCGCTGACTTCCTTCCCTTCCGGAGGCTCCAACTTTGCGAAACTCCCGGGTAAAAGTTCTGCAAAGATGCTGCCAAAATCGCCAGTAACCTTCTGCCAGGTTTTATGAAGTGCTTCCTTCTTATATTTGTCTAAACTCTGGATAGTCTCCTCAATCTTGCGCTTATCCTTGACAACTGTCCTTAACATAGTTTTTAACGCAACTTCTTTCTTCTCAACAGAATCAATCATGTTCATGACCTTCGGATTGATCTTTTTCTTCATCCCTTGAAACCTCTCAGTGAAGGTTTTCAGCGAAGATCGGCATTCTTTGATGTTTTGTCCGTTGAAGTCATAAGGCGTTCCTGAACGGCCAAAGTTTTCTTTCTCGTCTTCGATCCATTCGTGTTCACGTTCCATGTGAGATACTATGTCATTGGCGGTCTGCTGATCTTTGTGAAATCTTTCGATCTCGTGGCCAAGCTTCTGTTTCTCTAAGGCTTCCTCCGCAATACGTGCGTTTTTTGCTCGGGTGGCTTCCTCAAGCGATCGAAGCTCTTCATCAAAACCGGTAAGCTTGGCACGCTCATCCTCAAGATGTGCGAGAGCTATGTCGTGAAGATCTTTGACCTTAGCTTGTTCCCTTTTAAGCTGTGTCACTTCCTCCTGTTGGGCTTTTAGGGCAGTATCGGCTTCCTCAAGCTGTTCTTGAGCGGCTGCGAGATCTCCCCCTGTCTGTTCGGTCTCAAGTTGAGCAGTCTGGAATTCTTTTTGCATGGCCTTCATTTCTTGCGACTGTTTGGCCACTTTCCTTTTTAAATCCGCCACAGAGTTTTGCAGTTCCGCAAGCTTGCCACCCTTATTATTCTTGAATTCAATCATATCGTTTTCGATCCTTTTTGCGTCTGCTTTGGCCTGATCTTGTCTGGTCTTTGCATCCACAATATCTTGTTTGAGTTGTTGAATACTAACTCTCATTTCTTCTACAGCTTGAATGATCTACGATCCATTTGCATCAGTCCTTTCTAATCACAGTACCGGAAAAGAATACACTTACATCAGATGAAGAATTGCTATTGATCTGTTCTTCCGTTAATCCAATCTCATGGTTTTTCAAATTCAACTCCTGTTTCAGTCTCTTCATCATATCTAGTTTTTTCTTCTCTCTTGCCATGAATTGCTGTAATTTATTCAGTTGTTCAGTATCAACAGTTATTTGTCTATTCAGGCCATTCAGTTTTTGAAGAGTGACCAATACACCACTTGAGTTTGGCGCAGAACCTCCGGACAGGGTTCCTGAGGGATCATAAACGTCACCCTCGACAGTTACGGATTTCATTCGAACGTTAGGATCAAAAGTAACACGTTTCGCGGTCTCGGCATCGGCGCATATTAGAGTGGAACCAAAAACGTACTCCATGGCAGCAGATATCTCGTTATCGTATCCAATGAGGGATAGCGCAAGGTGAACCTTGCCAGGAGCAAGACGCTTCGCTGTAGCAATTTTCTCCGCAGAAGCCCTGAAAGCCGCAATCTTGTTGAGTGGAATGATTGTTACTCTTTTTCTTAGTTTTCCATTTTGCAGCAACTGTGTTCCTGTGACCTCAGTATCAACTACAACATTGTATAGTCTTCCACCTGCTGTAATCTCAAGAGCAGTTCCAGCTTCCTCCTTATCTTGATCTAGTGTAAAGAGCTGCGCAACCAAGCCTTTGACCTTCGAACGATCAAAGTTTGGTGAAGGATCTGCATAATTGAAGTCGACATTGGCTACTCGTCGTTTCAGTCCATCCGCTTCCTCTCTGAGCTCCCGGATCCTATCTTGAATTGAGGCTTCCTGTTTGTACATATCGCCCTCAACGCCGCCCTCAAACCCTAGGTTGCTCAGCTCTGCTTCAATCCTTTTTGCTGCTGCCCGGAGACCGTCGAGTTCTTTATAGAGACTGGCGTTCTGCTCCTTTGCCTTTTTTGCCCTTGGCTCCTCCTCTTTTATTCGTTTCTCTAAATGAGTTATCTTAAGTTTTGCTTGTTGCTGTTCTGTCGCCCCAGCACTCACTCGGTTTTTCGCATCTATAGTTAATTAGCCAGAAGGCTCCTCCAAAAGAAGAAATCTATCACCTTGCAACTGATTCTGGTACCCATTCTCCTGTCCCTCTTTTGAGGCAACACCGGTTAACAACGTTTGCAGCAATTCCTCTTTTTTCTCAGACTCGTTGTTCAACGCATCAAACTCCGTCTTGGCTGCCTCGTACGCCTCCTTCAGGCCATCATACAGCTTCGATTTTTCCTGTAGCGACTTCTCCAATTCTTTAACATTCTTCTCTATTTCCCTGCGTTTCTTGACTTCCTCTTTTATGCTCGTAATTTTCAAGTCGAGTACAGTTGTTAATCGAACAGCTTCGTGGGATTTTTCCTTGACTTCGTCCTCAAGCGCCTGAAATTTCCCCCCTTTTCGAAGCTCCTTTTCTCGTTGGCCTTTGACCATCTTAATATCTTCAGCTAAGTTCTCAATCTCGAACTTTAATCGCTTAGCTGACTCCTCAAGATCTTTCCCCCGCTGTTTCTTGGATTCTAGATCTGCTGCTGAGCGATTTACTTTTTCCTACCTTATGGTCAGTATCTCGATTTGCCCATGGATTTCATCGAGAACAGTTCTATTTTATACCTGATTTTTGAGGTAATCGTGAGCAACAACAATCTTAGTTAGGCGTTCCAAATCGCTCTGAGTTTGCTGGAAATCTAAAAAGGCACGTTTTTCCATGCGTAGTTTTTCAAGCTTGGGCTCAATCTCCTCCTTTAATAGATCGTTGATTTCGTCAACCTTTTTGTCTTTCTTTGCCATTGTTTTCAATGCCTTGTCCCTCCTGTCCTCAAACATTCTTGTCCCGGCAGCTTCCTCAATCATGGATAAGATTTCCGTTGGCTTCATATTGAGCACCTTTGTGATACGCCCCTGCATAATGAGGAAGTTGGGATTGTTGATATTTAGCTGAACACTTTGGAAGAGGGTTTGGACAACGTGCTGCTGGGTTCGTGAACCGTTGATGAGATATTTGCTCAATCCACCCAATACGATCTACTCAGGGTTAATTAGCATCCACTAAAACCTATTCGTGATGTCAGGCTATCATACCTGTCTTGTAACACTGATTTGCGCAAAATCTTGGTAGTTCATAGGACTTTTTGCCTTGTCAGAATTATCAAAAACGATTGTAACGCTCGCTTTAGTAACACCAGCCTGTCCACGCTTGTAAATCAAATCCTGTAGGTTCTGCGCCCGTACAGTGGACATATTGGTGATTCCAAGGACGAAACATATTGCATCGAGGATATTTGATTTTCCTGACCCATTAAGACCGGTAATCGAGTTGAAGCTTTCATCCCTAGGCTCCACTCAGTCATAGAATCCCGGTGAGAGGGGGAGCCAACAAACCAGCCGGTGATGACCGTGCGAACTGCATACGATTTGAATCCCTGCGAAAGCTTAGATTCCAAGATTAAGCAGTAATGAGTAGGGGATAGTTACGTCGATAATAATCTCCACAACCCACATGATGCTTGATGTGATCGAAGTGCATATAGAAGGGGCACAGCTCTAAAGTATGTTGTCGTTGTTTACGTTTTTGTTTGCGACGCATCATGCATGCATTGGCACGTGGTTTTGTAGCCGGGTAACGATCATTGACATGCGCCGGTATACATCTTATGACAGACCGAGAACATATCATACCGGACAGGGCAACACCATGTAAATGGCAGTCACAATTGGTGTGCCCACACAACACATGCAGGCAGAAATGAATATTCGCAATCGTCAAACTCCAGCAATTTCCAACTAACGAAGACCGACCGACCCGACAACTAACCCTTCCACCCTAGGATCTCACCACCCAGTCAACAAGGTACGTATCTTAACGTTGGAGCTTTTTCACGTTGAAACTCTCAGAAAAACTGTCTAAAGTAAAATGGAATTATGGATTGGGCATGACTGATTTTCGCCATTTCTTTAATTAGATGACCGCAGCAAAGAAGCACGTTCCTATCATCAAGAAGCGGACTAAGAAGTTCAACCGGTAGGACTCACCAGCTCTCGGATCTATCGTTCTCCCCGAATCCGCAAATTCAACAAACCTGAAGGAAGCTCAAACGAAGGCAAAGACTAACCTTTATGACCGCAACATAGCCACCAGAGCGATACCTACAAGACCGTCAAGCCGTCATGGAGGAAGCCTAAGGGTATTGACAATAGGGTCAGGAGGCGGTTTAAGGGACAGGCTGCCATGCCTTCGGTATGATTCACCAAGCCGGCAGTAGGGAATGGGGGTGAATTTGGGGAGTAGGGAAATGGGATTCTGACAGGAAATCTATCGGGGAATTATAGATCGGATATGGGTCCAACCGCAAGACTAAGCACATGATGCCTTCCGGCCACAAGGCATTCCTTGTTCAGAACACTTCCGATGTTGATATGCTCCTCATGCACAACAAGACATATGCCGCCGAGTAAATCCCCTCGACCCATATCTTCAGCAAACTATATAGAATATAGGGGGTGGGCTAATCGATTTCTACAGGATCGGTCACGCCGTCTCATCCCGAAAGCGCATTGAGATCATTGCTAAGGCAAAGGCTCTTGGTGTCAAGGTTACCAACCCTAAGGGAAGAGTCACCACTGATGCTTAAAGGGTCAGCGGTGTTTCGTTTCTTTCTTCTTCTTTTGTGATCATACAAGGAATTTCAAAAAAAGTAAAAATTTGCTGGGGCAACGGAAAATTATTGGGCGCTTCTTTCTTGCAAGACTTGGGATTTCTGCTTTCTTACGATTGTAATACGGGCGTAATAGCCCGGACGAGTAACAATCTGCTGGATCGGTTTTGGTTTGCTAGGATCATTCTGTGGCTGAAGATAACGGTCCTGGGACTTTTTTTAAATGGTTTCGCTCACCAAAACCAATAATACCTGCATATCAAAACGTGCAATTTGCTTGATCGCATGATATTAAATCTCAGGCCGGATTCTCTCTTTGGCACTCAGTTCGTAACTCTTTGTAAACCCTTTGGTGCGGCTCTTCATTGTCCTATTCAATACATCGGCATCATTCCTCTTTGACTAGTGAATGCCAAAGTCTATTGTATTGATGATGTTTTTTCAATAATTTCTCATAAATAACCATCATCCTGTGGTCCTTTTCTCCCAGTCCAGCCAACTTCCCCTGTACTCGCCTACTTTCCCGTACCCATTTTGTAGCGCCAACTGGGCAGCGGCACTACTTCTCACCCCCGCCTTGCAGTAAAATACTAATTCTATATCTACCTGCGGCTTTGGGAATCCGAAGCGGTCTTCAAACTCATCCTCTGGTAAACTCCAGGCTTCCGGTGCAGTCGCAATGGGCACATTTATGGCTGTTGGGATGGCCCCATTCCGAAATTCGTTGGGCTCGCGCACATCAACGA
This sequence comes from Morchella eximia, assembly GCA_024713935.1. NCBI lineage: Eukaryota > Fungi > Ascomycota > Pezizomycetes > Pezizales > Morchellaceae > Morchella > Morchella eximia. The sequence continues at coordinate 4,332,101 of JAMGZG010000001.1, forward strand.
GGAGCCTGTTGGCAGAGGGGTTTGCCGAAAAAGACTTGATCTAACCAATTGTTAAGACGCGAACAGGCAGTGTGAAAGGGAGTTGTTAAACTGACATGATCGTAGCCATAAACCTTCGACTCTGGGGCTGGAGTGGAGTGATGCCGAATTGTACCCCATGTGACCTGGGTGATTTTGGATTGAGTCTGTAGAGAGGGACGTAGGCTGGTGTGAGTGATAGTACGGCTAGGAATTGCAATCGATCTCGAAGCCGCAAGGTAGCAGCGGATGACAGATGCTGTAATTCGATTAGATGCCATTTTCTGTATGTCTGTCTGAATTCCGAATGATAGGTAGGTGATGTGGAGGGAGTCTTATGCCGCAGGTACGGATTACATCATTGCCGAGGATCAAGTGGAATTTGCCGAGAGGATAACAGGCCGGACCGAGTGCGATGCTATGATTATAATATGTGCTGGCACCTACGCACTATTGTGTATCTTCTATGGCGCCGGTTGCTCTAAACCTGCCCATGGCCAAATACCTCACCTAAATCTACTCCCATGCCAAATATACATGTATCTGGCCATCAAAAATAAGAAAATCGAAATTTAAAGATGGACAATCAGTAGGCAATCACAAGGACTACAGATTGTTTATTCCAGTTTCTTTCACTTTCGTTTTTTGAAGGAGTAGTTAGGCTTGAAATTATAGGAGGTACATGTATTGACCTAATGGCTGTGGCGTAAAACCAGAATTTACTCACGTAAAATCGGATATATACATACCTCGAGGAAGTGATTATTTGCATTAAAGGCAGGTCATATTTGCCCAATAAATCAGTTTTTTCGTCTGGCTCAATGGCCGGGAAGGTTAATGTCGACCGGTGCCATAGCCAGGAAAGCCATAACCAACCCATATTCACACGAGACATTGTTTGAGAGTATTCCACTCTGGTAAGAATTAATAAATCCATCGACTTCTCGCATTTTGTAGCTATTCTAAGATAGTCTTGATGAACTCCGACGCGTTGTTCCACGCTAAGGTCCTATGGAGTCCAAAACTTGACACTACATGTATCTACATACATAGTACATACCAAACCTATCATCATGGCAGTTCTACTCTAGGGGCCCTTAACCGTATAAGGAAACGGTCATTCGCTACTATTAACGATAATTCCCATCAAAAACAGTTTTCCAACCATTAAAGAAGCAGAAGAACAAAAGAAGAAGAATGTCGAATCCTCTTCTTCTCTTCCCTTCTTCTTTCTTTTTCCTTCTTCCTTTTTCTTTCTTCCTTCTTCTTTATTTCTGCTTCTTCTTTCTTCCTTTTTTTCTTCTGAGAAATCGCTGTCAATTAACAGTTGGCCGGACGACCCTCCTTCCACAGAACCAAACATTGGGGTTGCGCCTTATGAACTACTGTTGGAGGGACTTGCACCAGTCCCGTTGCTATCATGTGCATGCCGATCTAGTAAATGTCTCTCTGACCTTTCTCGACTAGGATCGATCATGAAGCGTACAGTACCATGGGTTCCACGGTCTGTCGCATTGGTCACTTGTCCATTTGCAAGGTTGTAACAAACATCACTGGGTGAAGAATTCAACGAGTCCTGGCCGTTACCATTGTGTTTGTGATGGCCGTTACCATGTGTTTGACGTTCTTTGTTGAGCTCAATTCGGTGTGTGAGGTAGGTATTGCTATCATATTGTGTCCCAACTAATGTGTAGCTACGGTGATTTGTGTAAAGATCTAGAAGGTCATCAACAATAGCTGTTTTTGGCATTAATATTATATCATAACCGCTCAAGTTAGAATAATGTTTCAAAAAAGAAGAAGAAGAAGAAGAAACAGTAAATAGAGATTTTCACTTACACAGAACCGAATCCCAAGTAACCTCGAACTCCTCATACTGTATATTAATTTTCTCCCCCTCAAGCCTCATGGCAAGATCCAGAACCGCAAGAGCTAATGCATGTGGCGTAGCTTTCAGAGGCGCGAGTGTCTTGTAAACATCGATAGATATATCCCACGCCTTCTGTGTCAACTCCTTCGAGAAGTTGAAGCGCTTCGCAAATTTGATAATCAAAGGCTGAGCATGACGATACCGGAAGTCAAACGACGAAGATTCAAGTATCATTCTCTCGATCCCAATAACACGTTTTGTGCCATCATCAAGCAACTATTTCCATAATTAGTGTATATTCATGCTTTGCCCTAAGTAACTGACGTCCTACCTGATTATCTGAATTGATCGGTTCAGCCTGCGGATGTCTCAAATTGTAACTCGCTGCCAGGATCTCCCTTGATTTCTTCAGTGTATCTTCAATTTTGCATGCTACAAATAATGATGTCGCCGCAACATCCTGAGCAACAAACGACATAAGTTCCAGACCAAACGCATATGAATAAAAAATCATTGTTCACGATCTACATACCATCCAATTATGTTCCAGAAAAGGATTCCGATTAAATAACCGGAACCGATGATACAATATCATCGCCGTAGCCATAGTCCTCACTGGGCTGTGTAGCGATTAGCACCCACCTTCTCTACCACTCACGAGATTCAAAAACCTACAACTGCATATTCTGCCCAACCTGCATGATCCAAACACACGCACTCAACCTAGTAGTTGTATCCTTTGCTTCGAGTTGAGAGTCCTTTGGTAACAGCGCCTCAATCTGCTCATCGCTGAGGTAAGGTCGCGACCTCTGGATGAAGGTGTTTGCGAAGCTCTGGACCTGGGTTGTTGCAGGCGATTCCGGAGAATGTGGGCTCCGTGACGGAGCGGATTGTACACTATGCATTTGGAGAAGCTTATTTGTTGGAGTTAGTGACTTATTTGTAGGATCAGAGCTCTGCGATGGATGGAACAGGAGGAACTTCAAAATCATGCGCGAGCCGGGATTAGCGCTGAGGCTCTGTAGCACGATGCAACACTAGACTACTTTGAATGATCACGTACCGAGTGAGTTTATATGATTCTCATATATTACAAGTACTAGAAAATAATAATAAATCTCCCAAAGGCAAGCAATCCTACAGTCTTTTTTGAACATAGTAATTGGGAGCTCTTTGTCCCGCCGCAAGTATCCACCTAGACATTAGGTTGGGATTGATTGTACTCTAAAATTATCTATTTACAATATGTAGATTTAATGAAAGGATATTAGAGTAGTACTGGACTGAATACTTCATATACTCGATCGTTAATTTGCGTGTAACCATCTTATGGAACACATACATGTATGTACATCCTACCATTTACTAGTTCGATCAATAACGGGGAATTATGATCATGTCTAGCTATAAGAGACGCGTATAGTTTTTATCATGATCTCTCCACACAGTATGGGTTATTGTTTGTATCACTTCAAAAGACATGGTATTCGAAAGAAAAAGAATTAAGATGGTAAGAGCTGTGCTTGATCGGGCCACGCGCTATCTTAGAATACGAACAAGGGCTATTAGAATGATGACATTGAACGGCCAAAATTCGAAATATGGCTACTGATCATCAATCTAGTCCGAATTGGCTAAAGTTTACTTAATGTCTAAAAGAACGTAAAAGTACCCTTCCAGCCACTTGCACTGTCCTGGTTATTTACCAGTGAAGTCCTTATAATCGTCTTCGCAGCTAAGAATGAATTGCCTGCGCAAGGTGCGGATACACTGCCAACATCTTGTGGTAAAGTTCCGGAAAGTCTCTCAAGAGAATTTCAGGATTATGTGCCATGCTTGTGAAGATTGTCGCCACACCAGACTAGATCAAGTCAGGTAGAGTTAGCCCGTATTTTTCCACATTTATCGATTTTTGGACGAGTCGATGGGACACACCTTTATCGGTGTCAAGAAGATATTGCAGATCTGCAAACCAACAAGGAAGGCGAAAGCCATTATGGCTGGTGTAAAGGATCCCGTGCTGTTATACACAGGCGCGGTAGCGTACAGATACACATATGCAATAAGAGTGCAAAGCATGGCGACGAAGACTGATGCCATAGATAATACAGGGTCGACCTAGACATGTTTCCCAGTATTAGTGATTGACGCAGTTTTTCTTTTGACGCTGCGGACCAAAATCATATATTGGGCAACTCTACCAAACAATCATTGACCAAGGCGTCCAATCCTCGATCTTTCATCATTTTATAGGTTTCTTTGGCCGAATCGATATAAGCCTTGCCATACAACGCGATATAAGAGTAAGCGTAGTGCTGGAGTTTCATAAAGTCAGCATGTACCAGTTTATTTCCCTGATGGGAATGGTCTTACATTAAACCATCTCACAGCTGACTCAATAAAATCTAGTAAACAGCCAAGGATACAGCAGGCTACACAACCGACTGAGCATCCATCTTGAGATTGCTGGTTCTGGGAAAGTCTGCAGAGGTGCTTTAAAAGTTGAATGACCGCCACAACTAGGGAGCCGAAAGATATTGAACCAAACGAGTACGTCATTGCACGTTTAAAAGCCCCTAGTGTGGGATGTGCTGGCATTCCTTGGGCAGAACGAGAACAGAAGTACCATGATCCATAAACTAAACCCCGAAAAAGATTAATAGAAACTCACATTCTCAAGACAACCCCCTTTGTGAAAGAACCTAGGGAAACTTACCCCCTGAAATGCTCACGTGGATGATATTTTTTATCACTTCTGATATCCAATAGCCACTAAAGGTAACAAAGACCACCAGTCCAATCATCTTGCCATTGGAGCATGTAACATTCCCTGTCCTGCCGGTTCTACATGCCAGATTATCTGATTCGCTTGGTGCATACGTAGCGTAAACAGCCACATAAGTCACAAGCATCCACGCCGCAAATATGACACCTACGAGACCACCAAGAGATGAAACCATATAAACATGGCCGTATTGTTTAGCAACGTCGAAGCTTGTTTCAAACATCAAGACTGCAAAGGGTATTCGATTTCTCCATGTCCAGAAACAGTATGCATAGAACAAGGCAAAAATAAGAAATACGATTGCCGCTCCATATCTCTGTCTCGAGAAGTAGTATGCGGCAGTTCCAATGCCCACAATAATGCTAATCCAAGGTTAAGGCAGAGTCATAATGTGATATGATTGGATTTGCTTACTTCAAGATTGCAGTAGCGTAAATTATCTGTTTTGTCCATGCTCGTGCTGCAAGAAAATAACCATATGATAATATGAATGAAACTCCGCAGACAAGAACAAACAAAACAATAGTGTTGTTGGAGAGCTAACATTATTTATAAGTATCGCGACTCGGAGTTTGGAATATATAAAGCATTTTGTACACGAAAAGGAAACTTACCCCGAAATCACTTTGTTTGTTCCCACGAACACCGGTTCCACTGCCATTCTGTACTCTTTTATTTTCCGAGTAGCTTCTAAAGCTAATGATACTCAAAGCTAGCAACCCCAAGAGGTCGGCAATGAACTAGAGCATAATTGTAATATCAATATCAAAATAACAGTGCCTCTCAAGTTTGGTCTTAATCAGACCGAGACCGAGAACAAAGGTACCTACAAGAATTGCAGCCCAAAGATCATTGTACCTTGGCCTCTGTATAGCGAACTTCTCCTCGAAGGTGTACGGTGGAGGTTCGCCGTATGGTTGATTCATAGGTGGCTGGACTGATGGGCTGGATGCATTAGGGGCATACTTTAATTGTCCCTGAGGCGATTGGGGTTGCTGCTGATGCTGTTGTGGTCCCACATAGTAATTTTGTGGGGGTGGCTGCTGCCATTGTTGATTACTCCCTTCACCTCCATGATATGACATTGAGTTAGGTGGATTATAACCAATGTTCTGTTTTCCAGGTTCATAAGCCATTATCGTGAAAGCGAGTGGATAATCCGAGGTGTTGATAGTTGATATAGCGATAGTAAATAATAATGGGGGATGGAGAGATGGTAGTATGACTTGAACGACGTGTGAGTGTTAGTGCATTGTGTATCACGTTAGCGCAGACTAAATTATTGTCTTGGGGCCCATCCAAGAGATTGGTGACGTTGTGAAAATGTCTCATCACTAGAGGTAAAAATAAAATAAGCTTGCTTGCATCGGAGAATTCTACGATCGCGGCGCCTGCGGATCAGATTTTTAATCCTTTACTTAATTATTGACCCCACTCGCAAACATTACTATACCCAGGCTTAACCAGATTTAGTGGGAGTTGGTACTACATGTAGTATCTTCGAACAGAGCTGGGAGTGGGCACGATCTTTCATGATACTACTAGTTGAGAAATTACATACAAAGTAGAATCGTATACACCCGCCCTGGGTTAAATCAAGAAGACCTACCTGCACTGAATTCCTTTCTTAAAAACTTTAATACGGGGCGTACTAGGAGAAATGTACTCATTCCTCAACCCGGCATTTAGACCACCAGAACCAAACACCCACTGGAATTCAACCCTCCTTTTTCATCTCTCTTAACACCTTAACTGCATCACTTTCTGCTCCAAGATCGGCATAGAACCCCATTACCACAATAGTTTTTTCCACATCTCCTAGCTTTGATTCCTTCAATGCACTTCGAAGATCCAATAGCAAGGTATTTTTGACTTTCTCGATCCTAGCCAACTGGGCTTTCAAGAACGGATGATGTGCTGGCACACGGGGTACTAGGTGCTGGGCGACATAACGATATCCCGAAACTATCTTCCTCAGACGGCCGATACTCGTTAACCCATCTCCTCCTGTTCCTTCGTCGCCGTCACCATCAAATAATAAAGATGTAGAGTCTGCCGGGGTTGACCCATCGAGAAGTAATAGGGATGAGAGCTCGTCAAGCCTTTGCGAGAGGGCTAGTAATGTCCTTGCGAGTATCTTAACAACTCTGTCAGCACCAACACCAAACTTATATCAAGGTTTCTACCATGATAGATACCAATCAACAAAATCATCGCCACAAACCTTGTCCGCCCTTATATCCTCCCGGGCCTTCAGTTCTTTTTCAACCTCTTCTACTACTTCCCCAATCCTCCCCACAACGCCTTCGATATCCCTTTTGAACCCCCACAGCCCCATCTTCAAATCTTCTACCCTTCCATCACCCCCGCTCAATGAGCTCCCTAATCCAACAAAATCGACATAATCCCTGTTAACAAGCTCTACAAGTTCCTTTTCAAGATCTTTACTTCTTGTACGGAGCTCTGCGCGCAAGTCTTCAAGCGTCTGATGACGGTGTCGTAGCGTGGCTAAAAAGGCTGTGGGCGAGAACGGCGCGTCGATATCGGTGGAGAAAGCCTCTCGGGGAAGAGGCGCAGGAAACGGTAGCGAGTCGGCATTATCATTATCGCTGTCCGAGTCGGAACCGAAGTAAAATCTGCTCATACTTTTCTAAGCTTCTCCAGGAGTGCAGCTAGGTATCTTGCCGGTTACGTGGCGATTTGAAGTCAATGTTGTGGAAATCTACCCCACAGCTACGCGTAAGCCAAACTGAAAATGGCGATTCGAACTAGATACAATATAAAACTGGGAAATCAGGGTGTAATTGAAGCCGTACAAATGTTGTAGGTTTTAGAGTAGCGTAGCGATACCACATCAATAAAAACACCGCTGTCGCAAAAAGGTAATTGTTAATACTGCAAGCGTTGTCCTAAATAGATAGCTTAAAAAATGAGTTGTTTCGATTATAAACCGTGTTTTAAAAAGGCTGAGTTCGATTAGAAAGAGCCATACTCTATCTATTTTCGAAAAAGTTATTTCTTGGGAATTAGAGCGTACATGTATTTACTAACCGTTAATTCTGACAATTGACACTTCGCCACTCTCCAAAGAGGTATCCACAAGTGTCATTTTTGGGTGGGGTCGCTTGCCAGGCTGTGAAATACACTTAGAGGACACTACCGTAGTTATCATGCTGTTATTAGAGCGTATTTGGCAACTATCGATTCCGACAATTGACAGTTCGCCGGCTGCAATAGCGGTTTGCCGAACCGTCAATTTTGATTGATAAGGATATCGGCACAGGGTACCGGAACTTGGAGCTGGACTCTATCAATGCGCAAAAGGCCTTATGTCGATCTCATCACCACTGATAATGGTCGAGATCTACTAAATAATTTAATATAAACTTGAGAGTTCGTGAAGTATAATGTCAATTCTGCGACCCGCAACTGTCAAAGCCGAACTGTCAATTGTCGAAATCGACAGTTGTCAAATACGCTCTATTGCGGCTTGCGCATTTCGTATCCCTATGGAGGGTAATTATGTCAATTTTGCATCTCGAAGTGTCAATTGTCAAAAAATGACACTTAGTAAATACATGTACGCTCTATTACAGGAAGTACACCCTAGGCCTTATTACATAAACCTGCACGTGTACAAAGAAGAGACGTATTGGCCATGGTCCGCCGCCGGTATTCGTTTTAAGGTACAACATGTATGTACTGTTTTAATTCCGTAGTACTTGCAGTCCTATGATAATGGTTTCACCCTGTTTTTTTTCATCCTGTACTTATGCGTTCATTAAATGGTCGGAATTCTTAGTAGGGATTTGGTTGCAACGATATCCGATCATTTAATGAACGCCCAAGTATTTTATGAAATAAAATAATTAAAATATGAGTATTTGCTTCTTAGAATATTATACGCTGTTTTTTTTTTTTTTTTTTTTGTCATTTCATTCCTGGATTCTAGGTACAGAATGGTCGCATACAGATTATACGCTGTTGTAACGCACCTTTTTATATATACAATACAGGAAAACGTACGAGGTAGAATACGGTATAATTCATGCCGCATGTACTGAGATATGTACTCACATGACTGTATCCCTTAAACCGTCAGGCCGAATTCCAATGCCAGCTACCAGCCTTAAATAATAGGTATTCTCAGTTCAACGCGGTGTGTGTGCATGCTCACGGGTTCGATGCCGTGCTCATAGCTTTCACTTACGGCGTTCACAGGATCATAGTTACCAACTATAGCTAGTAGCTGGCATTGGGATTCGGCCTGACGGTTTTAGGGATAGAGTACGTACATGTAGGTATATACAAGTAGCTACATGTACAGCGACAGGTAATAAGTGATGGAACGCCCTGAGTATACAAACACCGAATGTTGGTGTGGTTTTACCAAAACAGATGTCGCTGGGTTCCATCACTTATTCCCTATCGTTGTATACGGTGATCATGAAGAGGCAGTACCTAATGATTAATTATTTCTCGCATAGCTACATAGCTAGCTATAGCCTTTTACAAAAGGACGCTTTAAAAATGACGCCTGCGCTGCGCACATACATGTAATTATATGATAATTATAAAGTATACTTGAAACCGCCTATGTTATTTCTATGAATACATGTAGGTACTGGATCAAACAAAGAGAGATGAGTATGCTATAGCTACATTCCCAGATTCACACAAGTATTGCGGCTATCCCACTCACCTTGAATTAAATCTCGCGTACACTATCCCTTGGACGGATGAAAGTTGTCAAATTCGCGACCACACCCTTTCAGCTATCACTAGCCTAATATAGCAATTGTTGGAAATTCTTGATTGGTTCTGTTGTTGTTGCCAACCGTAAAAAAAAGCAAGATAATTCCCTTACTAAGTGGTGCACGGTCCAGGGCGCGTATCCTTATATAAGGAACGCTACTACATGTAGTTCTGAAAGCCGGGTAAAAAGGGACTGAGAAGTGCTACCCTTATATATAACGAGATTACCCTTATAGAATGTACCTTTGTAGTAAGCTTTCGCTGTATCAGTCAATAAGCTCGAACTTACATGTAGTTTAGGTAAATTTAGTAAAAGCTGTTTCTAGCCGTTTTTTTTCTTTAGTAATATGTATAGATCCTACGTATTGTAACAAAAATTCCAAGCGGCGCTTTCCAATCTCCTAACTCTGATATATCCTTCGTGACAGGAACACCCCAGGACGCCTGGTTGTTAGCTTGAGAAGGATCTTGGCGCGGCCAGCCACATGCCCAAAGTTACTAATATAATGGACCAATTAAGGTTCCTTACATGTGTACATGTTCTTAGTTGTCTGAAATTAATGCACTAAATTAATGGCTTGACAAGAAAAGTTGAGCCTTTCGTACAGGTTGGGTCCCTTTTAACTATGTAAGCTTTAGAACGGGCAGAGCTTAATTCGCTGTGTATATATACATGTATATATCCGATTAAAAGCTTACACCAACATAGAGATCTCCATCATACAAGATTACGATCGATATTAGATAAGTGAATGAGTAAAATTCTAACTATTAATCTAGTAGTATATATGTAATCACTAGGTCATATGACCTTTTATCTTTTATAAACAAAATGCAACTACATGTACCCGGGGGTGCCGGAAAGTGATGCAACGATCAAATAGTCCATATTTCTCAACAACCAAACTAGCTAACAGAATGTGGAGCAGATCTATGGTAATTTAGAAGCTGGAGATCATAGATCTGGTAAGAGTTGATATGAATAGCTATTGCTTTTTCTTTTATTATTGTCTCTTGTCACAAGTTGTTCTTTTGCAGGCTAATAACCCCAAATCAATGACCTAAAAAAAATGCAGGGTCTATTCTAGAGACTCATGCATCATGCGTATGACTAAAATATACATCCTATTCAAGCATCGTGTTGTGTTAAAATTGAAATTCTAAGTGCCTTTCGGCGTTATATACTAAGTCAAACGTTCCGTCACTTTCCGGTACCCCCGGGTACATATACTCGCTGAGCATGCCTTAGCTTAATTAAATGAACAACCAAAAAGCCTAGATTTACATGTACTTATACTCCTTCAGGGGGTGGGATGTATCTGATACAAGTATAGAGTACATCTACTCAGGCGTTCAGTAAAAGGTCACGACCTTTTACTGAACGCCTTAGTAAACCAAAGTGTTAATGGAAACGCCCACCCCCAGTCTATTAATTACGTAAGTATATGTAAGCATGCGTGCAAAAACCCAGACGAATTTGAAGCGAGTGATAATACATGATTTCTGAATTTCTTCGGTTGGATATCGCGATCTCTTAAACCACATGTGCTCCATGTGTACATTTATAAGTATACAAATGTCTATACTTGTAAGTATTAAATCTCTTCTCAATAGCCTCATCTAACTCAAAAAACCTTGGAATTGATCATTTCTTCAAGCCATGTACAGTGGCAGGTAATAAGTGATGGAACACAGCGATACCTGTTTTGGTAAAACCCCAGGGCGTTCCATCATTTATTATCTGTCGCTGTACATACTGTATATACAAATTAACTGGCATGCATGTAAGAAGTATATGTAGCTACATGTATAGAATTCCTGCAATATCTTCATGAAGCGACATTAATCTTTCTATGGGGCCGCAATGAATTGATGAGTCATGCAATACTTAAATACTGAAGTGGAAATACTGCTACTTACCCTACATGTAGTTATTAATAGAATAGCAGTATGTGCGAATAAATGGGCCTTATAAACTATCTCGCATAGCGTAACTATGATCTCCCATAGTGATGAAGTTTGTAGAAATTTTAAACCTTTTTATTTCTTTCTTTGTATATGTACCTTACCGTCGAAACGCATACAATTTTGAGCCTTATTCAGTCGGCTTATCCAGAACGTAGGCTCACAATAGCCTTATGAATCCAATAAGGTTCAAATAAGTATTATTTAAGCGTGTTTTAAGGATGAAATGGGGCTTAAAAAAGGATTTTTGTACTGATAAAGCTATTGTAAGCCTACGCTCTGGATAAGCCGACTGAATAAGGCTCAAAATTGTATGCTTTTCGACGGTAAGGTAGGACTGAGTACATGATAAATGGTACATATATGTATATGTACCTACATGTACCAGAAACCAGAAAAGGATGTGGATTTGCTGCGGTACATGTATTCCCGTAGAATACGGTAAATTCCGTAGTCGTAATATGGTATATAGTGATTTAACCAGTACTGTATTAACTCACTGCACTCGGCAAGAAAAAAGGCCCAGATACAATATTTATTATCCTCATACCCGTATGTACATACATACTCCCAGCCTCAGCAACAATAATAAATGAATACTGAAAGGATCCAACAATTTTAGACCGCTTAGACAGACAACAGGATTATCCATCTGCAATGTTCCTTACAAAATCATACAAAAACTTCCCAGGCCCTAAAACCACAATATCTACAAACCTCACAAGGAATTGCAGACTTTTAAACAGGATAATTAACGCCCAAATCATGACGAAAAGGTTCCAAAAGTTCCTCAACTTATTCCAGAGATGTCTTGGCTCCCCATCAATCAGTCTATGTTCATCCCAGACATCATCTCCGGTACTACTTGGAGGTGTAGGTGGGAACATAAAACCAAACTCGTACTTATTCCGTGAATTTAGCCTAGAGCTGGGATCCATTGTTGGTCGTGTCGGACACGACCAACTCGCGGGCCGAGTCTTGTGCTTATGTCGCGGGCTCGGAATTCCCATTTCCACTGGGGCTTGCTCCGAGACCACGTTCATGGTTCCTGTCTCGAAGAAAAGTTCGGACTCTTGCTGAAGATGAGGACTCCAATTTGAACCCCACTTCTGAGCATACACGGGCTGAGGGGTTTCTTCTACGACAGGACATAGAGCGTGTGCTCGATGTGTTTGGTAAGTGAATGTGGATGATGGTCGCTCGGGAAGACGGTGGGACGCGGATGACGAAGGTTTCTGATCGTCTGCGGTGCTGCGTCGGCGAACCTGTATTTGTTGGTTTTGCAGCGAGGGAGATAGGGTAGGACTTTTGTCCGGCCGTTGCTGCGATTGTTTGCGAATCGGAATAGTTTGGGGATTCGCATTTTCCGGACTGTCCTTTGCTAAAAAAGAGGTCTGGGCTTCTCTTCTTTTGATTCCAGCCTTTTCAATCAGAGGCGCTGATATGTGGGACCTGACTGATGATCGTTGCTGATTGAATACCTCGTTGTTATTAATTGCATTAGATGCTGTAAGTTTTCTTTTGTAGCGGCCAATTGGCGCGGTACTTGAAGAGTCCTCTTTCGAGGTTTCGCTTTCCTTGGGTGTTTTATTAAGGATTCTAAGCCCCTCCGCGGTCATTCCTGAGTTTGAAATTGGCTGAGGCTCATATGCAGATGGCATTCTAGGCAGCTCATTGTCGCTTGTACCCTCGAAGTAGCAGTACTGCTTACGCTGCTCAGCCTTCCAATCTGGTACAGACCGACTCGATCTCAAGGGATGGCCAGGCACCGGAGTTCCAGGATTGCTAGGAATATGTTGACTATTCCTCGCAGATGTAACTGCTGAATCTGTAGGAGTAGGAACACCTGTAAACACGTTTGAATGCCTCGGTAACCTATTATCTCTACTGGGCATTGGAGGTAGTGGCATGGAGGATTTTCCTGGGACAAGTGAAGAAGCAGACCGGGGGAGAATCACAAATGAAAGGTCTCTCTCTCTTTCCTTTCCCTTTTCCCTTTTCCTCCTCGAAGGGGTGGTGCGTAAATCGGTTTTGGGACCTTTACCGGAGAACGAGGCCTTAATGCTTTCAAGAAATCCACCTTCGCGAGGAGCCATGATGTGATGTTTACCAGGCTTTGTGTCCTGGAGGCGTGGATCAAGGTTAAATACTTTAGCAACGCCATCGCTACTCATTATACCTTCCAGTCCGGGAATCGGTATAGGTGGGAGGTCGGGAGGTGGCTCTTTTTGACACCGGAATGTTAAAGGCATGGTTATGGTCGTTCATGTGAGGGGTTGCAGTGGAAGCAGAATATAGCATACCACTATATGGATCATTGACGAAATTAACATGAGATTCTCGAGGGGCCATAGGTGCCGTATGTAGTCTCTATTTAGTTGACAGATAACCTCATTTTTAGCAATAAATATGTGTACGGATACCGGTAATCATAATATGTTAATATAATACAAGTACGTACACGTACTTCTTGTTCTGTGGATATCATCATGTAGATCAAGCAATGGATTGCTTAAATGGACGCATTTTAACATTCATTGCATTCCAATGAGTAAAGAGCTAATGAGTGTGTGTAAAATAATGTCTACCACTTAATTGGAATGCTGTTGCTTAGGAATAATGAAGGCTGGTGAACGATGACATGGTTGCGTGATTCTCACTCTGAAATGCTTGCGGGAAGTCCCTTTGCATGACGCAAGCTACCCGCAGAGCCGCACTCGATAAGCGACACAAGCGAAATCCCAGGGATCTGGATATGGAGATGATGGACTTCAAAAGACGCTTCCAAATTTATTGACGAAGAAAATGCATCTAGCTAAAAAGAAAAAGAACTTAACCCCAAACCCATATCCCGACACTCCAATATATCAAATAGACCTCGAGATTTTTTTCTTACTTTCTACCAATCAGTGATTTCCTTCTCTTCGCCCCTGTTAGTGCTCGGCACCTTGGCTGCAGGGATCTTAACAGGCCCGTTCCTCTTTCCCTTAGCCAAATACCCGCTTCCATCCAACCACGACCACTCCAGGGATCTCTTCTTTTCAAACTCAGTAATTTTTGCATCCAATTGCAACGTCAAACCAATGTCATCCAACCCATTGGTCAGACAGTGTTTTCGGAACTCATCAATTTCAAAGGTGGCAAGTTCATTGCCATCGGCGCCACGAACAGTTTGGTTTACCAAATTAACCTCGATTTCCCTCCCGGCGTTGGCCTCCTTCGCAATACGTCTAAGGACCTCAGGATCCTCGATGGCGATGGGTAGCATGCCGTTCTTAAAGGTATTGTTGTAAAAAATGTCAGCAAATGATGGAGCGATGATACACTTAATGCCGAAATCGAGCAAAGCCCACGGGGCATGTTCTCTACTGGAACCGCATCCAAAATTGGGACCCGTGACGACAAGAATCTTGGATCTCCTGTAAGGCTCTTTGTTGAGGACAAAGTCTGGGTTTTCAGACCCATCGGGGTTGTATCGGAGCTGCCAGAATAACGCTGTACCCAAACCAGTTCTCTTGATAGTTTTGAGAAATTGCTTAGGTATAATCGCGTCGGTATCGACATTTGCGATTGGCATTGGGGCAGCGATGCCCTTGAGGACCTCAAACTTTGGTAGTCCGAGAGTCTCCATACTGGGTGTTGATGCATTCGTAGCCTCTTGATCTATGGGGATGTCGTCAATCCTGTCGAGATCTTCTTCAGTGACAGGATCCTCGTTCTCCGCTTGCACTGCAATCTTGGGCGAGCCCTGCTCCTTTTCGGGCTCCTCGCCGCCTGGGGCGTACTTCCTCACGTCTGCTAGCTTTCCAGAAATGGCGGCGGCGGCAGCCATAGCTGGCGACATGAGATGGGTACGTCCACCGGCACCCTGCCTTCCTTCGAAGTTACGGTTACTAGTACTCGCGCAACGTTCCTGGGGAGACAAAACGTCGGGGTTCATTCCTAAGCACATAGAGCATCCTGCCTCCCTCCACTCAAAGCCGGCATCGATGAAGATCTGGTCTAGACCCTCCCTTTCTGCCTGTTTTTTGATGAGACCAGACCCAGGGACTACCATAGCTCTCATGATGTTAGAGGCAATCTTCCTTCCTTTAACTATCTTGGCGGCAGCCCGAATATCTTCAATACGGGAGTTTGTGCACGAGCCAATGAAGACTTTGTCGACCACAATATCCTGCATAAGTGTACCTGCTTCGAGACCCATGTACTCAAGAGCACGCTCCACACCAGCCTTCTTCACCGGGTCCGTAAAGTCCTTGGGGTCGGGGACCGCTCCAGTGATTGGTATTACATCTTGAGGAGAAGTACCCCATGAAACAGTAGGAGTGATATCTTTAGAATCAATATAAACCTCTGTATCCCAAATTGCGTCAGGATCCGACTTTAGGGTACGCCAATATTTGAGGGCTCTGTGCCATTCTGCCGAATCGTATTTTGGTGCCAAGGGCTTTCCCTTCAGGTATTCGAAAGTGACGTCATCCGGCGCAATTAGACCAGCCCTAGCGCCGCCTTCAATAGACATATTACACACTGACATCCTAGCTTCCATGCTCAATGACCTAAACGTTGAACCGCAAAATTCGATGACGCTTCCATTGCCACCAGCGGTACCAATCTTCCCAATGATATGAAGAATGACATCCTTGCTTGTGACGCCGGGTAGGAGAGGACCATCGACCTGTACCTTCATGTTCTTACTCTTCCTGCTGATGAGGGTCTGAGTAGCAAGAACATGCTCGACTTCGGATGTACCGATTCCAAAGGCGAGAGCACCGAAGGCGCCATGTGTGGAGGTGTGAGAATCGCCACAGACGACGGTAGTTCCGGGCAGAGTAAACCCTTGTTCAGGGCCAACAATGTGCACAATCCCTTGACGTTTATCACCAAGCCCGAAGTAGGTGAGGCCAAAAGCTTCAACGTTTTCTTCCAGGGTAAGACATTGAAGGCGAGAGTCAGCCTCTTCAATGAAGGTTTTGGCATTTTTATAGTTTGCGCGGGACGATGTAGGAATGTTCTTCAAAAAACGTTAATATTTTGTCTTTTCCTTTCTTTCTTTCTTCTACTTTTGGGGTACTATGAAGTTTTTCGGGGGAAGGATCAATCGACATACGTGGTCTACAGTGGCAAGGGTGCAATCTGGTCGTCTCACAGATCGACCAGCATTTCGGAGGCCCTCGAAGGCTTGCGGTGAGGTGACTTCATGGACTAGATGTCTGTGGGAATAAACGTAATTAGAACTAGCATTTCTGAAATAGAATAATGATAAATGAACCGATGCACGAATTATATGGCATACCTGTCTATGTAGATCGTCTGGCCATCAATCAGATGGTCGGCATAGATCTTATCATACAAAGTTGACGGTGATTTCTCTTTGATTGATGGCATTATTGCACAATTGTTTGGAGTCGTAAATGTACTGGTAAAGGTAGTAGAATGGATTTCGGAGAAGGGTAAATGATCGCTTTTAAATACTTGAGACGGGGAATCGCGGTGGGGGTGGGGAGAGCTGGGGACTATGACTTGAGGGGATGATTACTCGATCGCTAGATACACGCGCAGTCTGAGTAGTTGGTTTCTCCGCTCGTTCCAGGTAAGAAGGTAAGAGGGGTTCCACATTTTTTCTTTCACTTGTAACAGCAACGCTGCTGTTGCTTAGGAATGATCTGGATTGAAAGTATTTTCATTCGCTGATGCGAGCCAAGAGTTCCCTTCCAGGCCTTACTCACATGCTCTACCCCGCCATGCACTCCGATACCGTAGTGGCTCTATATAGCCTCTAAAGACTTACATGTACTCTAGGTAACTAAGGTTACATTCATGTATAAATGTATCGATGTATTTACATTACGGCAAACATGGCTTTGACTGCCGTCTGTTATGATATTTGGTGATCATGGACGAGCTAGAGACTGAAACCTTCGGCGCAGTGCTTCACAATTGAGTAGGGTTAAGGTGCTTAAGATCAATTCATGAACCCTAACCTCTCACCCACCCACACTCCTATTGCAATAGCTGAGAACCTTCACCCGTCAACACACACAAACCAACAGCTACACTCCCAAGCAACTTGAAATAATGAGCGATATCGACGACGAAGATGTTCCAGTCTTGGTAGAATTAAAGGACGATGTGGGAGTGTTCGGAAAAGCTCCTATCACTATCGTGACTGGGTACTTGGGTGCTGGAAGTATGTGTGGATACAAAATCTTTCCTTATTTTGCTCTGGAGGTGAAATCTGGTTTAAGAAATCGCTATTAATCTATCATCTATGTATAGAAACAACGCTTCTGAACTATATTCTAACGGAACAGCACTCAAAGAAGATTGCAGTGATTCTTAACGGTTTGTCACCCAGTTTCTTCAATTGAGCATAAGTAGTAAGACGGTTTCGTGGCTAATTTCCTCCACTAATATCAGAATTCGGCGATTGTAAGTATTTCTCCAAGCTACTAAGTACAATACGAGTTCCTTTGTTAATGGTGAAGATAATTTCCGTTTCTTATCGAGTAGCTGTGGATATTGAAAAATCATTGACTATTCAAACTGATGGCCAACAAGTTGAGGAATGGTTAGAATTAGCGAATGGATGTAAGCAGAGCAGCGAACGGCCCTTTATCTTCCGGTTTGCTGATAATTTCCTTTAGGCATTTGTTGTTCTGTAAAGTACGCTTTGGCAGATTAGCTGTTTAACTTGCGCTTTGGAAATTTCGATTTGACAATTCTTTTTTACTCAGAGACACAGGTGTTGCCGCAATCGAAAATCTTATGGAGCGTCGCGGAAAATTCGACTATATCCTCCTAGAAACGACCGGCCTGGCTGATCCAGGAAACATTGCACCGCTATTCTGGCTCGATGATGGCCTTGGATCCTCCATTTTCCTAGACGGTATCGTTACACTTGTAGACGCAGCAAATATCCTCCGTTCATTAGACGATACAACCATGCTAGAAGGAGAGGACCGGAGGGAGGGGGATGAACAGACAACCACAGCGCACTTGCAGATTTCACATGCCGATGTTATTGTTATAAACAAAGCTGACTTAGTAACGTCGGAACAATTGGAAGAGGTTAAGAGTAGGGTCACTGGAATAAACGGGTTAGCAAAGATCGTGGTTACAGAGCGTGGCAAGGCGGAAAGGTTAGAGGGATGGTTGCTCGACATACAAGCTTATAAGGATGTCGGTAATTTGAAGACAAGTGTTAAGTCGACGCTTGATCCCGTATGCCTCTCTCTCTCTCTCCAGTTTAAGCCTTGAAAATTGTGGCTTATCTCGTGAGTAGACTATCTCGACAGTTTCTCTTGAAATTCCACTGCTGGATCAGAGACAATTGGAACTCCTGGAGATGTGGTTACGCTCTCTCCTCTGGGAGGGTGAAGTCCCATTTCCACCAGAACTACAAGCTGATAAGTCCTGCGAGGAGAAAGGGAAGTCATTGCTGCTCGATATACACAGGTTGAAAGGGAGAATATCAACGAAAGACGGAAAACAACAGCTGATCCAAGGAGTCAGGGAGGTTTTTGAGATATTCGATGCTCCTAACCAAGAGGTATTTGACCATGTGGGCGGAAAGGTCGTATTGATAGGGCGGGGATTAAGTGGTATAGATTTGAAGGGAAGCCTGGACTGGTTCATCTCACAAGACTAAGAAAATAAATGATTAGACTGAGCTATAGAGCTATGTATATACATACCTTCAATGGCAGAGCGGTTGCTTGTTTCCAAAGAAGCAAACTTTGAGGGACATGATGATTAATTGGAGTTCATTGTGGTATGTAAATACTACACCCAGTGCTATCTCTTCCAGACTGCGATCTTGCGTGGATCAATTGCTGTGGGTGCGGGGCTCTTAAAAGCAGGCATCTTTCACTGGAATACCAGGCACTCACTAATTTACAGCCGACTGGTCCGCGGATGAGGGATTTGGGATGGGTCTGGCTTGAATTGAACTTGTTCTGATGGCAATGGCAAAAGGCGAAGGTAAAATATAAAGGTAATCTTAATTGTTCCTTATTCACCATATATACTTTATATCGTATTAAATATTTGCTTCCTTTTCTATTGCATCTGTTGGTTATTGCCGATTGTTATAGCCGCTGCTACATGTACATGTATCGACTGAACCGCGAATACTGCCCACGATGCCGTTACGGGCTGACCAACCTAAGAGGCTATTGCAGAGCATTCTCGTGTATCATGAGTATATAGGTACATGTAGGTATTTTACATAATTCCATCGTGGTGTCATTCGAGTCCTAGCGAGTGTGACATGTTGCCAGTTGATTGAATGGATTGACACCTAGGTGTAAATGCATAGGTGAATGGTAAATTTATAAAACCGATATGTACCGTAGTTTGGATATCAAATAAACTTACCTTCAAGTACATGTAGTTGCAGGAGTAGGAAGTTACATGTAATACGAGCCAAATTCCCCACTGTTGCCCACGGGAATTAGCATTAAACTACTGCGTAATAACTGAGGAGATAGCCTTGCAATCCCAAGGGGTCACCACGGACATCAGTGACTGGGGACTTCCGCTTTCTTCTTTCATTGCCTGTAAGTACCCCACCACGCATCCAACCCAGTAGCCGCAAGCAAGGACCACTGCATTGCCTAGCAGGAGGAAGCTTAAGGCACCATCCATCACCTACGCCCAGTTACTCTGCATCGTCGCTTCGACGGTCAGCCTCTGCAGTAAGTCTATCAAGTCGAACCCCAAGCCAGCTCAGGAAAACACTGAACCAAACAAATCCAATCAGCTACCTCGGTTTGGAATTCTGTTGCACCTTTGTGTTGTGTTTAGTTCCTTTTCTTGTTTTGCTTTTCCTTTAATTCCTTTCTTCGGCTTTTACCTCGTCTGCCAGCTTTCGCCTTGCGCTCGTTTTGTTAGGCTCAGACTGCTTTCTGTGCCATTCAAATTAACACAGCACAGTAACCTGCTACTTCTCTTTCCGAAATCAAGAAGATAACCCCCATACCTGCTTACTTACACACTCTACATACATTTTCTCCTATTCATACCACTCTCCTTCCCATTATCCGTCTCGTCTCCGACAGGCTCTCGTTTAGAAACAATATATCGACACCGTTAATCCGGCCTCTCGCAGCTTTGCAAGCCTCTCCTACATCCTCTAGGTATTATCCTCCGTTAGTTACTGCTCCTGGTCGCCCACGCGAAACGAGACACTTATCTTCGTCGCTTTTCATACCCAATCTTCCACCATTCCCCCTCATATTAGTAGCCACTACCCAACCTAACGTAACTCAACCCATCCCACCCCTCTTTCCCTCGTGCTCTACCCTTACGCCCATTCACGCTCACGCGCCCTTCAACCCTCACCTGACCCAAGCGCGACGCCCGTCCGGAATTCTATTCCACTCCTCCGACCCGCTATCTGTTTCTACTTCTCTTTCATTCGTCCCTCGTCTACTCTCCTTACCTTCTAACAAAAGAAAGGCATAGGAAGTGGAAGAAAGACCACACAAAGAAATATAAGCCAGACTCAAGCAATACTTTATTCAAGGAAATTCAATTTTCTCTGATTCATTTATCAATTTTGATAACCACCTTTCCTGGCAGTCACTCGCAGCTACTGGCTGCTTGAACGGAAACACAGGGAAAAAAACCTTATCGCCGAAACACTTCAGCAATGACGAAGGGCGGGGTGACAACCGACGCGTTGGACGCAGAGCCTCTTCCCCCTATATCCCCACCACAGCACTCAGATCACCATAGCAGCAACAACGGAAACGGGGCTCATAATATCAACGGGACAGATATGGAAAATGCGACTAAACCGGCTGATTCTCCACAAGACGAGGAAGATGATTCAAAATCTACTACTAGCGAGCAGGACAATGAACGTGTTCGGGAAAAACTCAAAAAGACATCTATCGCAAATGTTCGATCCGACTCCTCCCTTGCTGGTGAACACGGCGAGAAGGACGATGCACTGAGCAATGCGGTCTCAGAAGCAGATCAAGACATGAGCGATGGAAAAGAAGACGATACTCGACGGCGGAGGAAGAGAAGTTTCGACGAGACCGAGGGCGACGGGGATGGGGATGGTGGTGGCAAGGATCAGCGCCCTCGGCACAGGGTTCACGAACGGAAAAGGAGTAGGGAAATCTCAGACGAAGATATGGCCAAGGCTGCTAAAGCTCTCAACAGAGTAAAGACTCCACCAACACATCCTGAAGAAGACGAAATCATGTCACAGGGTGAAGAGGAGGCAAGCACATCGATCACCAGCCCCCGAAAACTGGAGAGAAAGAGAGGGAGAGGCAGGCTCGATGAGGATGAAAAGGATAAGGAAGTAGACCCCAAAAAGAAAATTTCTAGGAAAGAGGAGGAATGGAACAGAGTAGTCGAGAAGAGCATGCCATCTACGAACAGGGGAACCACAAGTGTTAATGTTTCTACCTCTGGGATGGCCAATGGCGGAGACCTTGTCACTGTTGAAACAGCCACTGTGAAGTCTTCAGAGGGAGAGGTAAACATTCGACACTCATGCTAGATGAAATTCTCTGGCACAAATTCTTTGCAGGATGCTGATTGACTATAGCAGCTCCCCACAAACAGCGGATTTGCAAATACCTCCGCAAAGTCTCCCTTTGCCACTGCAGGTTCTGGCGCCAAGCCACTTTTCGGACCAGGTACCAGTGCATCCGATCTGTTCAAGAATTCGAAATTCGGCGCCGCATCTTCGTCAACAACGTCTCCATTTGCATCCGCGTCTCCATTTGCATCGTCAAGTTCGTTTTCTCCATCTCCATTTGGTTCTATAAATGCACAGTCATCTGGGTCAGCGAGTCCTTTTGGAGCTGGCGGATTAAATTGTGGCAGTAAGGCCAAGCCCTCTGGATTTGGTATGGGGTTCAGCAGTGGATATGGCCCCTCTGGTTTTGCAGCCCTTGCCTCGAAATCGGGTGATGTTATATCGTCGGCACCCAAATTAACGAAGCCGCTTGGTGGCATCTCAGCGAAGCCGTTCGGAGCACCTGATGAAGATGACAAAAACACAAGCGACGAAGACGATGAGGGAAGTGATGGAGATGCCGATGAAAAGAAAGAGGAGCCCACAACTGATGAAAAGGCCGAAATCTTCACAGAGCAAGAGGGTATGCTATCATTATCTTCCCTGTATTTAGTCTATCACTGAGACTTCATGGTTACTTACCTTGCTTTTGTTTTTATGCTGACCCTTGGCTGTAGTTGTAACTGGTGAGGAGAATGAGATGACCATATTTAAAACCCTTGGCAAAATTTTCTTCTTCGACAAAGAAAACAAACAGTGGAAAGAGCGCGGTCGTGGGACTCTCAAGCTCAACAGAACCATTCCTTTCTCTGGAGACGAAGACGAAGAAGAAGCAGGCGCTGGAGATAAGTTTAAAGATAGTGCGAGATTGATCATGAGGACGGAAGGGACATATCTGGTCGTTTTGAACGTACCAATCTACAAAGGCATGAAAATAGGCGGCGATTCGAGTGGCAGCGTGCCAACATCGAACCAATTGTACTTCATGACCCTAGAAAACGGAGCTCCGATACAGATGATTATTAAGGTATCCACTGTTGATTTACATACGTATTATGGATGGATAGCTAATGGATTTTGTGACCAGTGTAAATCAACAACTATCGCGAAGGAGCTACATAAACATGTTAGCGACTTGCAAGAAGAGTTGTTCACATAGTTTTTAAGAGGTTCCCATACTTTTCAAATTTGTTTCTGGTTCCCCTAAATTTTTTTGTCGAAAAAAAAATATATATATTAGGGATTTTTTTCGTACGGAAGTTTTTTTTTTTTTTCGAAAAAAAAAAAGGCTCAGAAAGAGTTCCTTTCTTGGCGCTCTAGGCAAGGTGACCATGGCGGGTGGTGGAGGTTTTACCACCTTAACCTTTTTTTTCTTTTTTTCCAATTTTTTTTTTTTTTTCATTCTACCGTTTTATCGTGCATGTTCTTCAGTGTTTAAAGTTTGATCTTATATCTTGCCCTAAGTTCTCCTTCGCTGCATTTATATCTGTATACTGCCTACACCCACTTTTCCTTCAGGGTCATCCGATTTGGAGAGGATCTTTGCGATTTTGTGCTCCTCCTTTGCCAGGTTCTTACATTTGTCTAATGTGCCGGCTGTTCTTTAGGAATGCTACTTCCCTAAGTTGGCATACCAAGGGCAAGAAAGATACTAACTTATCTGTGGCTGTGTTACTTACTACTACATATTTGTGCTTGAGGTTTCTTTGGCGGCTCTTTGGGTTAACGGTTTGCATTTCTTTGAGCATCCGTGTTTTTATTTTGCATTTGAGTTATACAGCCGGCTGGCTTTTTTTAATACATCTGGTCTTGATTGGTGTCTCTTTTTATCTACTTTTTATTCCATGGTTTTGGACTCTTTCTTTTCTTTCTTTCTTTTTTTTTTTTTGGAATGTTGAATGGTGGGTGGTAGGATACCTTCCTCCCTTTGCGAAAGATTTATAGCCTACAGTGCCATAAATAGGGAAAGACTTATAATTGATACAATACCCCCCGCACAAACGAATTGTGGGCTATGTATATCTATCTATACCAGAATAAACTCATCACAGCCAAGAAAAACACAAGGCGTTGAAACCATAACTCATTTGACCAAGCAATATCAATCCTACCACATGTTTTCCTAAATCCTAGCCATATCTGGCTCCCTCATTGATAACTCAACCCACATTGTGAGGGGTCAATCAGTGTGGATGCGGTCGCGCAAATTTGGAGTCATGATAAATCACTCAGTACCTGTGTAACTGCATGTATCCCCCCACTCTTGCTGTGCACGCTAGTCCCCAGGCTGCTACAGCGAAAGCTCTCTATAAGGGTACGCTCGGGACCGGAAATGGGTACCCTTATAGGGAGATTATCCTTCTATAGAATGAAGGCGAAAAAAAATACCTTTAATATTAGTACCTATAAAGATATGGCTTCCTACTTCCGCTCACTCCACAGGACCTGTTCCCAAGACCCGTTATGCCTTCCTTGTCTCTTCCTCTTGGTTGATATGATTGCGTACCATATTGTGCTGGTGTCACGAGAGACGACATGATTGTTGTACAGAACGAAGAATATTGTCAGTTTGCGCAAATCATTTACAAAAAAGTCCTTATGCCTGTTCAGAAACCCTAACCCTACACTCTCTACAAGGGTGCTCCAGCAAAATATTTTCCATGCCGTTGCGGGTATTCTCATATCTAATTTACCTTTATTTCCCTCCCAAAAAAAAAGGGACCGGAAAGTGGTACCCTTATAAAGAGATTACCCTTATCGCCCTTATAGAGAGCTTTCGCTGTACATACCTTTGGTAGTTCAGTATATGAGATAAACACCCAGTTCATGTTAGGATCTGAGCTCCATTGTGCTGCTGCTAGTGGTGGTAGGTGTTTCTGTTAGTAAGTGATATTATAAATGGATCGTCCTAGAGACCAGACGGGGGAAATGATCGATTCCACCTATTTACATAAGCTATAATTACCCTATGTTCGGCCCACCCAGCAGCCAGGAGATGCGTCAACGTCCCGGGCACGGAAGGAGTAGAATATCACAAATCGGCGTCGTAGCCCGGGGTGCACGTGTGTTCGGCCGAGTCCGGGCCCATGCGGCCGCAAGGCAACACGCTCGCCCGGGCTGTTTCTCGAGCCGTCTTAATGCTTTCAGTGCAGAGGTTCTGTCGCCCGGAAGATAGGATTTATATAACTATATAATTATTCTCATCTCACTACCGTAGGGATTTGTCTCCATGACGAGAATACTACGAATAGCTGGTATTTCGTTGCGTCTAGAGTATATGATACGAATATCTCCCGTATTATGTGTATCTCTGCCCCAATATTCACTGAAAGGCCCATGGCTTCTTCTCCATCCCGCTCGAGTTCTTGAGAGCTGCCGAGGCTTATCTATATACTAATCAACTCCAGTCCTATTGAGTGTCTTTTATATCTGACTCAAGGCCAGGAACCTCTCAGCCGGGTCTACAAGATTTTTTTTTTTGTTTAATTCATCCGGGTCTACAAGACCTATGCCGGGCCAGCCCGTATCCTTGAACTACAGTTCCCCGACAGAGCCCAGGGGAACAATTGGTTTATAACTAAATATATTGGTCTTCTTATTAAAAAATTTCCTACTTGCATCCATTACCTGTCACAATAATCATTGGTCTTCTCCCCTTCCTCCGGTCCCAACGAACCGTACCTACATGCACTCAGCACCTGCCGACTCCCCATGACGACCACCCACAGCCACCTACGAACCGGTATGCAGCATCCTTGCAGCTATCACCCGAACAGACAAAGGAAAGTGAAACGGTCTTTATATCTCTACCCCCACAGCCAGCGAGTCCATGTCGAGACCCTCTTATACGCTGCGTTGGGCTGCCGCTGCTGCCGCTGCCTGGACTATGCATGCATGTATGTACATACCCGCTCCCGCTCTCTCCGTTTTTGCCAAAAGTACAGTATTCGACGCTCATCCGTCCCAAGCCCGCCCTCAACCCGCAATCCGCGAGTACGCACGCGGATAGGGGAAGCCGGTACAGGTATAGTATCACAAATCAATTCTACTGTAGCTATATACCTCTAGGATCTATAGGATCACGCTCCGCCAACTCCCCGGACGCGTGCATCTCCATATCACCATCGAGACGTGCTCTCTACTCTAGAGTATACGTCTTTTATGCTTGTCGAGGTGGGGGGGCAGGCGTGGCACATACCGCAGCGGCAGACAGCAGACAAGTCTAGACACGGACCTTGGCCTTATAATGGAGCACCCGGTGCTGGCCGGCTTCTACATGTGTAACATTCATGATAACGACTGTCAAATATCTCAACACCCGTCCCACTGCATTTTGTACACATACGGCCTGCGGCTGCCCCCGTGACCGCTCGAGTGATAGACTATGATTCACTTCTCCCCGACCCCAAGACCGAGAACCGAGGACAAGAATCAACAGACGCCACCTACACTACTGGCAGATGCTGCGCCGCGGAGCACTGCATTTCCTGTTTGTGGCCTTGAGGTGCATTTCCGACAGTTCCGAGGCCCGAGGCCATGCATGCACGTCGAATCCCTGTAAGCAGGAAGAGAGAACGAGTGAGATTATATGACTCAGATGGACCAAAATCTGAATACTGGTACAGCTTCACATACACTCTAATCCAGAGGACTAGTAATTAAGAGAAGAGAACCAGGATAAGAGAAGAAAGCTCTCGTTTCACTCATAAAAAAAAAACCGATAAAAATACAAATAAAAGACTACAGAAAAAAGATAAAACGCCGTCGTGGTCTAGTCATCAAACGTCACTTCCTGCTCCTCCCATCTACTGCTATAACCGCAACAAGCAAAGCAAATCAGTACATCATCCCAGACTCCATAAAAAAAAGGAAGGGTTGGGGGAGTAGTTTACCCAGACCGATGCGACGCAATCACCGACAAGCACTGAAACTCACCCGAAATGGCCGCCTTCCACAGCCTGATATTCCCGTCATCGCCCGCGCTACTCAACACAGTGCCCGTAGCGTTCCACGCAACCCTCCACACATCGCTATGGTGGTCGTCAAAGTCACCGATCAAATCGACAAGCCAGCGCTCATCCTCTGCACCCCCGGCCGCATCATCGCCCTCCGCCGCAGAAATCATATCATCGGCACCTCCCGCCAACCCTGCGCCCAGCCCCGCGCTCGCACCCGCAGGCCTCGGCCGCCGCCCACCACCAGTGGGATACCTGCTCTTCGGTGCTGCAAGGCTCCCCGCGTTAGTCGTCAGCTTGAAGATGCGCACATGCCCGTCCTTGCACGCCGTAGCAATGAGGTGGTAGCTCCTCCCCATGCCGGCCGCCCAGCTAACATCGCGCACTAGCCCGCGATGTCCCTTGAGCTCCTCCGCGGGGCGGAACTTCCCGGCCTTGCTCTGGCGGTAGACCTGCGCCTTGTCCATTATGCCGACGACGAGCTGTTCACCGCCCCATCGGGAGGGACAGAAGTCGAGGCAGAAAGCGACCTCGTTTTCCTTTGCTGGCGGTGCAGTAAGCGTGTGAAAGACGTCGACGGCGATCCAGTGCGTGAGGTCCTGGGGCTCGCGGCACTCGTAGATTTGGATGACGCCGTCAGTGGAGATGAAGCCGATCTTGAGGCCTGTGGAGGTACCGGAGACGGAGTAGGCAGAGGTGGGCGGGAAGGAGATGTCGTAGACGGCGGAGTGCGTTTCGGCTCGCATTTCGAATTGGCGCTTCCAGCGGAGGTTGGAGCCCTTTGGCTCTGGAGGGAGGCGGATCTGATTAGCTAGCTGCATGACATTCCTACCTCCCAATCATGAGACGCATGCGGATGAATAGATGCGGGAAGTGGGTAGGTACATAGATACATGTAGGTAGGTGGGGGAGGGGCTGGGTAGTTAGGTAAGTTTTTTTGGGGGAGGGGGGGGTAAGTTTCTAGAATTTACCCATTTCCTGCTCCTCCCATATCCTAACTAAGCGGTCATAGGAGCAGGTAGCGATGATCTGACCGTGCTCGGGCGGGCCCCAGATCACCTGGACGAATCAGCGACAGCACCGACGTGAAAAACGAACTGACCCCGCTTTTTTCTCTCTCTCATTCTTTTCCTCACACACCCTATTGATAATGGCATCATGGGCCCGGAAGGATTCACTGATGACCCATTCGCCTTCGTCGTTCAGGTCAAACACCTTCAGTCGCTGATCGGACGAAACCGTGGCCATGCGCCGGCCGTAGAAGTCTGTGAGCCCCCGTGCGCCAGCGTGAGTGAGAGCATCGGATTAGTGAATTGGAAACTTAGAGAAAAGAAGAAGCTGTAGGGAGCGGCGAGATCTAGCAAGGGATGTATGTACCGTATGCGACATCGTGCACGAGGTCGTCGTGGCCGGTGGAAAAATTGATGTAGCTGGATTGGTTCTCTTTTCTTCCGGACATTGATGGGGGGGGATAATCGATAGGGAAGCTATTTCGGTTCCTCGAGACTGGGGCTGCTATTATACTGATACGTATGTAGGTAGGTGCTGCTGTGACTAGGTAGTAAACACAGAAGGAGTAGCTCTGTGGAAGGAATTGGATCGCAGAGCGAGCGGCAGCGACCCAATTGCGGGTGTTTGTTTCTTTTCGACGAAACAAGAATCGGGGAGCTCAGCACCTGAGTACATTACCTACCGGGAGAAATGGAAAAAACACTCAACTAATTCGTCACTGGTCTGCACTCTCTTCTGCAACCCCCATGCAGAGCCTCTTGTCTCTCCTCTGAGCTTGGCAAGGACAATATCAGATGTCAGATATAATGTCCGGGAGATCTCGAACGATTCCCGAACCACCGGACCAGGCGGGGAAAAATTAAAAATTAAAATCTCCCGTTTTTAATATGTGCAAGACATCCCTCCCTTAAGCTAGGTTTACAACCATAAAAATAAAACTCTACCTACTACCAAGCGACATATACGCAATCAAGAGAGAAAAGGCTTCAGCAGATAACGTAAATTCACCAATTCCATCTAAGGTATCGGAAATAAGTAAAAAAAAAAAAAAAAGAAAAAGAAAAGAAAAGAAAAGAAAGAAAGGAAAAGGAAAAGGAAAAGGAAAAGGAAAAGGAAAAGGAAAAGGAAAAGGGAAAAAGAAAGAAAAATCTCCATCTGCTCTAATTGTCAACTACGCTCTCAACCCCAGCGGCCGCCCAAAAGGCTTCTCTTTCTCTCAGAGCGTCTTCGGCCCACTTCTTGACGAACTCGTTTTTGATGCCCCTTCTGACATGCAGGAACTCTTTTAGATCCTTCTTTGCATTGTATTTCTTCTCGTATTCGATGCATTGGCAAACAAGCTCAAATCGATCAACTGATAGTTTACGGTCAGAACCCAACATCATGGTATATATACTAACTGTAGAAGAATCAAGAGGACGAACCATCTTTGACAAAAATAGCCTCCTTAGTTTCAGCAGTTTCGTACTCTGTCCATAAGCCCATAAATTCCTCGGCAATTGTTGGAGACATTGGCTTCAGGAGCTGTTCACAGATGTAATTCATGGTCTCGAGCTCTCTCCTGTATTTTTCCTCTGCGTGCAATCAGTTAATATTCTTGAAAAGGCTTGTCACCCACTTCGGGATGTCATACCTTTGGGAACGTTATCGGGTGGAGTAAGGTCACCAACCAAGGCTTCAGCCATGTCGTGAATAAGTGCCAACTTGACACAACGATCTTTGTTGATATTTTCCTCAGGTGGGCAAAGCATAGTGATGATTGACATCCGGTACATGTGGTCTGCAATGGACTCTGTATTTTCCAAGAAAGTCAAAATCATGACCGATTATAGAGATAGCAGGTAATTAGAGAAAGACCTCCGTTAATAATATCAAACCGCTTCCAGCCTTCTCTGGGTGTTGTCTTGAGACGCTCAATGATATGCAGGAAGGCCAACGGAGAGCTCGAGGCCGAGATCTCAGGCAAAGGAATGGACTTTAAGACTGTAAAGGGCAATCAATGAGTCAGCGGAAATACGTCTGACTATCCGTTTTCCAAGGTTTTTCTGAAATCATACCGGCATCAAGAGACCAGTTTTTAATGAAAGGGTTTGAGTTGGTATTTGCTAACAGTCAATTAGAGGGGCTCCCGAGATCTTCATTGTCTATTGCGGGGAGGCACTCACGTGAAGTCTCTGACATGGTTAATCGGAATTGGTATTTAAATTCTTGTTGGGCAGAATTCGAGGCGAGAAGAATTAACGACGTAGTGGGTATGAATTGATGAACCGATGGGAAGAAAACGGTGAAGAGGAAGAGAGAGACCTATAAGAAAGAGATGTAAGTATTTAAAGTAGAAGGATGAGATCTACTATCTAAAAGAGCTGCTGCGATAGGCAAAGCATGCCTGTTCCCGGGAGCGTCTAGACAGGGTCCTTCCTACATGCACTCTAGATCCATTACAAACTTGTGAGGTGACCTGCAGCACAGACTATGAAGCGACTCAACAAAGTAAATTTCAACGACACCTGTCACCTGCTAATACAAGTACTCTAGATCTATAGAGTGACCTTCTGAGCCCTAGGGTCTTGCGTCAGTCAGTATCTGTAAAGAAACAGATACATTGTTTGAACCACTACCTAGGCTCGTCCTTACAAGCAGCAATTGTCTACTCACCATGTTAAACTACGGTACTTAGAGCAGATTATCCTCAACAAAACAGACAGTATACATGACTACCCGTAGAGTAGAGGAAGTATATGAAGTGCTTCAAGCAGTGTATGTAGGTGCGTCTTTACTGAATGTCTCACACCAGGCCTCTACAGCACGTTCTCCCAATTTAGTTAACTGGTGTGCCATGTGCGAGCCGAGAGCCACAACCAGCCCCTACCCCAGATATCTTCAGCCACCAATATCAGTGCTTGAGATTCAGTGTGTGTAATCTTCAATTCCTACACTCTTCATATATTTCATATCTCAGCTGAGTCCCCAACTATCCATCTAGATATACCGGCAGTATCCAACAACAACTCACCACCTTCCTCCCTTCCCAGTCATCCCACACCTTGACGCAAATCGTGATCGCGCAAATCTCTAATGAAGTCACCTCCAACTGCCGTCTCGCTGCTCCTCACAAATCTACAGCTTCTAGATTATGACAATGACCCCGAGCAATCCTTCCCTATCACTTCCGACGTATTCACCTCACTGAAAAACAAGGGTAAAGCCTTCGAGCATATTGCCTATCACCTATTCCACATCCTTGACCCAGAGGAATGTGCTCTCGTATGCGGCTTCTACTCCACTGCTTGGTCCAAAATAAACAAGGAAATCATGCTGATTACAGATCAATACCAGAGATTGGATACATGCTGGCCAATATTCGAGCCTGCCCAGTCGCGTGAATTGCGCAACGTCATCTTTAAATGGCTCTCGGATCTCAAGAAGAATGGCCAATTAGGGGGAAACGTTCTAGTCCGGCGGACGCTGTTGGACGATTGCTCTGGGGATCGATACGAGGAATTGCTACTAGCACTATCCACATATGTTCTACGGAATCAAGTCGAGAAGGGGAATAACCAAAATGCAATTTGCAAAACGTTCGGTGCGTTCGGAAAGAAGTAGCGCAAGTCATTGCTATCGCTATCTGGGTTCCCATGTGTTTTGGAGCTAATTAGTGTGGGCACAGCCTATAAACAAACATCCTCGCTTTCGCCCTCGCCCAAATCTCTAGAGGCCTTGATATTAGCACATGAATCATCACTGACACGTCTTCTCCATTCGCGCCGTTTGTCAAAATCACAATGGTCTTCATTCGTCGCATTTCTAGACTGCAAGGAGTCGCAAATTTCGGCAATTTCGGAAAACTTGTCACAATCAACTACTGGAGATCATCCAGCAACTCTCCCGAGGGGATACGAAGAAGAGGTTTTACGCAAATGGAGGAATAATTGGCTTGGTGATCAGCGATGGCTCGAAATTTTATTAAAAGGCGATCCAGAGTACATGAGAGATCAATTTTTTGAGCTGCCATTTCACAAGGCATTGAGCAAGCACCATCATTTCAAGAACGGACTGGTTGGCGTGAGAAATGGCGACATTAGCCTTCTAGCACTAGAGAACCAAGTCCAAGAGCAAAAGAATAGATTGAGAGAGCTACGTCAGATAAGAGAGGAGGCTCTGAGGACAACCCCAAGATTTGATTCCACAACCCCCCCTGGTAAGGCGAAAGCTGGATCGGATGCCCAAAACGAGAAGACATACTTGAAGGTGGCTTTTGACCAACATCAGGTAGGTATCACGAGTTACATAGCATTACCCTAGATCTACCTGCATCCCACGACTAACCTATTTACAGAGCCTACACAGTGGCCAAGTAAGAATAGCCCATGGGTATATGGATGGTCGGAGGAACGAATGTATGGTTTCATCACAAGCGGCCAGTATAAATGAGCTTGCCAACTAATGTTTTGCCAGATACCGAACTCATAGACGCTTTACGTGAAGACTTAACGGCGGCCGGAATACCTGCAAGACGCGAAGTGGCTACTGTTTCACCGGAGTACCGGTTCAATTCAGTGCCAAGTAGGCCGGCAATCCAAACGGGAATACCAGAATTTGAAAGAAAAGACACAGATGGGGATGAGGAAATGCCTGATAGTGAATTACCAGAAAGTGAATTACCGATTTCCGATTATTCACGATATGGCAACGAATCAGATATTGAAATGTCCGAATCGCCTCTACAAAGGCCCTATGACCACCAGGATAACCCTTTGATAAAGGTTTCCCAACAAATTGAGGACTACGAGCCGCAGCCAACAACCCCTAGCGATGCCTCATATCAAGATAATGATGACGAAAATGAGGGATTCAGTGAGTTCGAGGAGTCAATAATAATTCCTAATCTACAATCAAGTCATGCAAACCCTGCTTCCCCACTGCCACCCCCACAAAGCAAGCCGCGAATGCGGGATTCGTTGGGATTCGAGGGCTTTGGGGACGATGAGCTTTTAGCAGAACAGGTAAATAGGACTAGGCAATCACTTGATAATATAAACTTACAAGGACTCATTAGATTGTGTCAACTATGGCTGCAACCAACTTTTCGCCAGAAAAGCCATCTCCGCTCAAGAGAAACCAGCAGCGGCACGCTTTTAGGCCTCTAGCCTTGGATGACACGTTTGAGATGGATGAAAGTAGGTTAAAACTTAACATCGGTCAACTACAGAGCACACAGTATGAGAACACCGAGCAGTCATCTTTTTTAAATTCACGTAGAGATAACTTTTCTACACCGATAAAAGCCCCACTCGCCTCCCCAACTCGTAAAGAAGATCTCTTACGATCAACGGACTATAATTCCGTCTTTAAGTCTCGACCGAAGATAGCCGTGTCCCCAATTCTGACACCGGCTGGTGGCTCGCCGTTACCAAACTTATCCCTAGTTTCTGGAATGAGCATGAATCCAGAAGCAGTATTTTCAGAGGACGAAATGACAGACTTTGCGGCGGGCTACGCTGCATCGCCGCTGATTAGGAAGAATGCCAGGAAGGGGGATATGTAAGGGTAAGTACTCTGCAATATGAGAAAGAAATATCTAGCTTTAGGATCGTTCCAACCCAGAGCGAAGTATTCCAACATGTACACTGTATCCTGATGTAGACCTCAAAGAAGGGATTAGATGGTCATCGGGGATGCGGTATGTGTGGAATGCTTTTTGAAATGTTTCAAGCCAATTTTCGAAGACTTCTGGTGATCGGAGCTCTTGAGCGACTATTGTTACTGCCGGGGCTATATTCGATTCTGTATTGCTTCGAGATAGAGAGCATGCGTCTATGCAGGTCTCTACAAAGGGCTTGATGAGAGCTTCGTTATATATGGTATCGCAGGCTATTACAGCAGAAAATGAGGTACCAGCTTGCAGAGCTGGATGGTATCGAATATCATCAGTCTCCCAGTCTAAAGAAATTGCTGATATGTTCGGTATATGGCCAGTTGTCTTGGTAACTTTGCCCCGCCGCTTTGATGGTGACTTTATTGTTTCCGACAAATTCTCATCCAAATTCTTTTGAGCAAGCTTCATAACGTATTCCTGGTCACTGTGGTAATATCTTCCAACCCGTGTGCCTAGCGTCAGTGCAAGAACGGCTGCTGAACCACCCCCGAGTTCTAAAACCGATGATGATATCGTAAGGACTGCATGGGCAAAGAGGATATTATGTTTGTCACATATCCATTCCGCAAATATGGGGGTGACCTTCCATAGGACTACATGTATAGGCAAAATATTGTCAGCAGCCCTGTATATAAAATTCAAAGTTAACCAAGGGTTTGGGTCCTGGGCGTTGATTCCAAGGCTAACCCGCACAAACATACCGGCACCTGTTGTACCTCCTCGACGAGTAGAAGATAAGAGTGTTGGGGACTGGTAAATTATCAGGTCTTGGCCAGCAGCGGTCACAGATATTGAAGAAGCACTGCTGTCCAGAAAGCCAAGGTTTCTTGAAGATGGAACTGTTGAAAAGAGGAGAATGGACTCTGGCGCCGAGACCTCGAATGTAGCACCAGTATTAGTTCAACCAACAGATAATGGGTTAGGGGAATTTGTCGGGGCAACCTTCATAGACATCCACAACCTCTTCACCGAGGAGCGACAGAAATGATTCAACAGTCATGCGGGCGAGGAATCTCAGCCTTTTCAATTCAGTTGGTCGGGTGTCGAGGGAGACTCTGGGGAACCTTGTCCAGGATGGTGGGGTTTTTACTTTAGCGTATGGGTAGTTGACGATCGCAAGATGGCTACCGAGTCTGTGGCTTTTCTGAAAACGTACTCTAGGGTATCAACTGGCCCCAGGGCTAGCATGCATGTTCACAATTACAGTCGCACCTCGCTATGCCGGATGGCCAAGATTCACCAGATCTTGTACGGGATAGCAAATATTTCTATGAAATCCGGGATAACAAATTGATTTTGCAGTAGAAAAATAAAATTCTCAGAGAATTTCATACGGGACAGCAAGGGATCCGGCATATTGAGTTCCGCCATAGCGAGGTGCAACTGTATCACCCAAATTGCTTTTTCTTGTATTACACACCGATAGCAAACCTCAACATCTGCTCTCTCTAGCAAGTGATAATTGCAGCTAATTACTCAAGATTGTAAAGACTGTGTTTGATTGATTCGCCCGGCAGCCCGTGTTTGTTGTGTTCTACTCTATTTTGCAATGGGTACGGGTGTATTGGTATCCGTATCATCGCAAAAGCCCCCGAAAGCCTACAAAACCGATTCCAACTGCACATACATGTATTCTCAAAAACAAAGTCCCCATGATACCGCTGATACGAGTAACTACAGGGGGGCTGTGTGTGTGAATGCGGAGTAGCCAAGAAACCTGGCTTCTTGGTACGGATACTGCCGTCATACAGGGAGATTCCTAGAGACTCGGGCTTTCAATCATGGAATGGAATATTGACATACATGTACTCTACTTACATGTACATGTATGAAGGTCTAAGATTCACAGGTTCCGAGGTTCAGGTGCCAGGCTGTGCTACCTAGGTTCGTACTAGAGTTAATGATTATTACACCCCGAAAAGTGTTGGGAACGAACGAACTTGACATATCCTCACTTTAATTATAACTTGTAGCTGAGTGTGTGGGTATCGTGACTCCGCGAAGTGAGCCTTCATACGACTGCCGAGAAATATGATCTCGACAAAGAAAACAGACAAGTGTGTGTAATTTTACGCAACCAGTGCAAAGCAAAGGAAATTACACTTCTACCTACTGGACATCTACGGTCTTCTACGTATTTACTGCACTGGTAATACCAGCCAGTAGGCTGGCGTTCTCCGTTTCTACTGGGATACGTCAAAGGGCACCAATCACGCTATTTGAAAGAGCGACGTCTAGGAAGCCGAAGGTCGCTCGTTGTATGCGTGGCCAGTTGCCACAAGCAATGCACTCTTGCTTTTAGTACTGGTGCAGTCTCGCCTAAGTGCTGCCAACCCCCTTCACTTACATAAAGCATCAGCATCCCCACCGTAAACCAAGAGACCTTCCAGTACCCACGACCTCATCTCTTACTCACTCACTCACAGTAATTGAAGCCATTCAAGTAGTTTTGTCCCCCTTTTGACGAAGACTACTTCCTACCTCTGTCTTTAACTACCAATACTATACTTTTGCTTCACGCGTCATAGGTGTTGTCGTCATGGCCAGCCAAAAGAAACAGGTCTTGCAACCGTGCATCTCCAAAAAACCTCCCTTCAACGTCCAAGTCCCCAATGTTACTCCAAAGGAGGGCGAGGGCATTCCTCGTCGTCATCCTGGTTCCATCAACGGTTTGAGAAACCGAATGGAAGAGGACATTAGGACCACTTACGACATCGTCAAGCGTGGAGCCGCAAAGTTTGGAGATGCACAGGCCCTCGGCACCCGAAAGCTCATCAAACTTCATGAGGAGCAGAAAATGGTCAAGAAAATGGTCGATGGGGTTGAGCAAGAAGTTCCGAAGAAATGGCTTTATTACGAAATGAGCGAGTACTCGTACATCTCGTTCAACCAGTATTTGGCTCGTGTGAACACAATTGGTTCTGGGCTCAGGGCTCTTGGCCTTGAAAAGGAAGATCGTGTTCAAATCTTCGCTGCTACTAGGTAGGGTGGCATTGAATTCATCGCTCTTTCGGGAAAATCTATGCTTACTGGAATATAGTATAAACTGGCTTGGAATTTCACATGGTTAGTGTTTTCTTTTTTAAATATTACTCAATAATCTTGCTGAGATGTAAATATAGGTGCCGCTTCCCAGTCAATGCCAATCGTCACTGCATATGATACCCTTGGCCAATCTGGACTCACCCATTCGCTTGTACAAACCGAGTCAAAAGCCATCTTTCTTGACCCCCACCTCTTGCCTCAGCTCATGAATCCGCTGAAGGAGGCGACTGAAATCCGTTACGTTATTTACAACAGCGAAGGCGTCGTCGAACAGGATCATATTGACGCGTTGAAATCTAAGTTCGAGAAGCTTAGAATTCTAAGCTTTGATGAGCTTTTCAAGCTTGGAGAGGAAAACCCCGTTGAGCCAAACCCTGCTGGACCAGAAGATCTCTGTGGTATCATGTACACATCTGGATCTACCGGTACTCCCAAGGGTGTACCACTTCTCCACAAGAATGTCATCGCTGCAGGTACAGTACTTATCAATCCGAGAAACTATCACAGATCACGCGAGATTAATATTGAAACTTTTTCTTAGTTACTGGTGTAACGGTGATAGTCGGTCCTTATATCGGCCCCGGCGATTTCCTTCTCACCTTTCTCCCCTTAGCTCATATTCTCGAATACGTTTTTGAAAATGCCTGTCTTTTCTGGGGAGGAACAATGGGTTACGGAAGTCCTAAAACCCTTTCCGATAGATCCATGCGCAATTGTAAGGGTGATATTACCGAATTCCGCCCTACTATCCTCGTTGGAGTTCCTGCTGTATGGGAAACAGTCAAGAAAGGTATTGTTGATAAGGTGTCACTTCTGCCACCTCTGAGCCAGAGACTTTTCTGGGGAGCTATGTCACTCAAAAATTTCATGCTACAATCTGGAATTCCCGGAGCAGGCGTATTAGACTCACTTATCTTTAAAAAGATTAGAGAGGCGACTGGTGGAAGATTAAGGGTAACTATGAGTGGAGGAGGACCTATCGCTCCAGAGACTCAACACTTCATCAGTATGACCATTGCTCCTATGATCATTGGTTATGGGTTGACCGAAACCTCTGCGTAAGTTTTCCTTTCCAGGAGCTACTCTTCTCAGTTTTCTGACTGTCATCATATTATAGCATGGGTGCCCTCATGGATCCTTGCGAATGGAACACTAAAAGTCTTGGGACTGTACCTGCGAGCATTGAGATAAAGCTTGTCGACTTTGCAGACGCCGGATATTTCACTTCAAACAAACCCGAACAGGGTGAGATTTGGATTCGTGGAGATGCAGTTGCTTCCCACTACTTCAAGAATGAAGAGGAGACACAGGCAGCCTATGAAGATGGGTGGTTCAAGACTGGAGATATTGGTGAATGGGATGC
Organism: Morchella eximia; assembly: GCA_024713935.1. NCBI lineage: Eukaryota > Fungi > Ascomycota > Pezizomycetes > Pezizales > Morchellaceae > Morchella > Morchella eximia. The sequence goes on from JAMGZG010000001.1 coordinate 4,370,067, forward strand.
AAATGGTCACTTGAGGATCATTGACCGTAAGAAGAACTTAGTCAAGACCATTAACGGCGAATATATCGCTTTGGAAAAGGTAACCAAGCCACTGACAAGCATGAACTGTGGCAAAATTCTGACCTTATCTTCAGCTTGAGTCTCTTTACCGTGCCTCCGCGGTTGTAGCTAATATCTGCGTTTATGCGGACGTAACGAAGACAAAGCCCGTTGCGATCATCGTTCCAGTCGAAGCTACTCTTAAGAAGATTGCAGCCGACAATGGCATTGAGGGAGACCTTGAAACCCTCGTGCACAACCCCAAACTAAACAGTATCGTACTTAAGGAGCTCATCGCATCGGGTAGGAAGGGAGGCCTTGCAGGCGCCGAGTTAATTCAAGGTGTTGTTATGTCCGATGAAGAATGGACCCCACAGAACGTAAGCATTTCCACTCCCTGGAAATAATAAGGTCATGTCGTTAATATCGTTGTGAATGGATAGCAATTGGTCACTAGTGCCCAGAAACTTAACCGCAGAGGGATTCTTGAGAAGTACAAAAAGGAGATTGATCACGCCTATAGTACCAATTCATGAGCTACTTGGGGGGGTTAAGTACCTTTAATTTCATTAATTATTTGAGTCGTTTTCTTGGGGTTTGGATGTAAACCTATCGTGGATGGATGATTTATTCCTTCATGCTTTAATGCTTTTTATTTTATTTCTGTAGTTTGATATTCATGCAATTTGTATCTTACAGGGGGGGAGCCTGAATATCCGAGAGCTATGATTTGAATTTGATGAGGACGATGAAAGGGATGAGGGTAGGTAGTTAATTTTTTACCATTTTTACTATATGAAATTCATATGTTGTGCAATGGTTGCGGCTGGTTGATGCCCAAACTCGGTTTGAGCTAAGGCTAGACGCCTTCCCTGGCCATTAGAATTTCGGACACCCTCCTTGCTCTGACAATAGAGTCTTGTAACCGGCCCCTGTACCTCCTCTCCGCCAATCATCATTGACTGTCCGAGGAGGTGTCCGAGACTCCGAGTGGCACTCAGGAAAGCGCAAAACTCTATTGAATACCAAGATCATGGCATATCACTCGTCTATATCACAGTACTATCGGGTGTCCTGGAGAGATTACCGGGTTTGTATTATTATAATTATTAAACATTATACATACATGTACTTACTAACAAACAGCTGTATCTGGATTAGATCAGCGTTGATGGCAGGTGGTTATTTGTCTAGAGTAACGTAGCGCTAGATATATGCGTGGTAAAGCATGTCTCATTTTGAACTTGCTGTGTGTTTATGTTCCCTTTTTCTTCCTCGTTTTTTGCGGGCGTTGCGTGCATACATTGCAGAACGCAATTACTTTATACGCTCAATCCTAAGACTTATAAGAATTTCGGTTATTTATTAAACTATCAAATCATAACTATAAAATCTACCTGCAAACAATCTACACATTTTCATCCGCACTTCAGGCCTGAATCAATAGAGGGTTTTAGCTACACAATTTGGACAAATAAGAGCGTAGAAGTTTCTGTCCAAATGCTTAGCTAAAACCTCTAATAGCTAAGTTTCGATCCCTCTCATCCTCCAATTTCGCCCAACAACTACCCACAAAGAGATCGCCAACAGCATACTGGCCCCCATAATTATCACCGTCACATTATAACAGTTCACGCCATTGCATGTGCCATATCCTTCTTGCTCATCCGCGACGATATCGTACCGACGGCCCATGTAGATTGAGTATGCACTGACACCGAGTAATGGCATAGTCAAACTGAGGGCTGCCCAGTTACTGTTGAAACTTTTGGGGCCCCATACTATGGAGGTTATTGCTGGGGGTATATTGAAGACGGCGCTTTGGCGCGGCGATTAGTTTGGTTGTGAAGAAGACAGAAGTGATACATACCCATGGCCAGTGCCAAGACATACACTCACTATGTAAAAATATCGACCATTTCCTTGAACAACCCCCGATGCAAGAATGGCCAGTCCAGCCGTCATAACGAGTGAACAAATCACTAAAACACTAATCTCAGAGCGTATCCTATACCTAGGAGGCCTCTTAAGTGTTGCTTCCTTGGAAGGTGTAGGAATAGCGATATGACCATTTAAATACGCTGCAATGAGGCGAGTGATGGTTGCGCTAAGATGCAAGATAGAGGCTTGATATGCAGCATTTAAGGAGTTGGTACTCAAGTTGGTGCGATACGTTGTTTGTAATAGTGTTCCTAACTATGAAGAAGTAAATACATAGATAATTTTCAAGGATCAAGGTATAATGGACACTTGCATTATTTGTAAATGTCTGCGCTGGGCCCATGCTGAGGAAGATTGCAAGTGAAAATAACCAGGCATTCTTGTCGTTGAGAAAAGCACGAGTGCTGGGGCCTATCCATGTCAATTTCATGGGCTCATTTTCCCGAACGTCATTGCTGTTAGTTGATCTATATGATGCTTGCTGCTGATGATTAGAATTAACAGCGTCGTTCTGAATTACGTCTACCGCATCTGTGTCCAATAGGCCTTCCTCCGCCTGTTCACCATCTCCTATACCCCTTTTTCTCCTCCATTCGGGTAAAGACAGCAGTCCAGACCCTCCCAATATGGAAATAGTGCCGAGAAATATACCCAGCGCGAGAAGTAAACTTTCCGTCGCTAGCTGTTGATCCTCATCCTTCCTAAAAGCCCTAGCAGCGACCTGAACCTGCCATATAGGGCTCATTCCAAAGAGGAATACAGTCAATCCCAAGGCGTTTTGCATGGACCGCATATTTCCCACCATAGTCGTTAAGCCTACTATCTGCAATGCCACAAAACCCATGCCAACAAAGAAAAACGCCAGCATCATGAGCGTAAAATGCAGGCGGTTTATAAACACGTAGGCCGCGAGGAAATATCCAGATATAAATGAGACTGAGGATAAGACCGACAAAGCTCCAGGACCGCCATAGCCTTCGGTATATTGCGACAGGAACATCAGGAAAGGGACTGGGGTACGTGTGCCGACTTCACTGGCAAGGGATATGAGGTTTACTTGAAGTTGTGAATAGCCAAGTTTGTCTTGAAGGAGAGGTGAGAATAGGCAGAAGAGCGATGTGCTCCCAGCACTTAGACTGGTGGGATTTTAGTACTAAAGCTCTTTCCAATATAACAAGCCTTATTGGTAGGAATTTGTACTAACCATAATGTGACGCCTATGATTAACCTAACAACCCTTACTAATTTACTCATCATAACAAATGAAAACCAAACCACTAGATTAGACACTGGTATACTTTTTCTCGATGAGTATGTACCTACAAGATACCTCGGGAGCCACCTATATAAATACTTGGGATGTCGAATTGCATCGCGTCATTTGCTACAAAGTTGGTACTTAAAACACCAAACATGGAAGATGTAGGTACATACATGTGTATTTTCTTGGCATACGTCATGACTCCTTGCTTTGTAGGGGCCAATGATTATACCCTGCCCAAAAATTAGAAATGACTACATGTACGCAGCTCCCGGGAAATAATTACAAGATGTAGTTACCATTATCATCTCTTTCGGCTCTAATCACCAAGTCCTTGTCTCGGACCAGACCCAATTCGGTTTAGCATAGTTTTAATAAATCGGCAGACCACAATGAAGCCGTAGGTCGGAACGCCAGTTTATTCACACAACCTCTGGTTCGAGACAAACCAAGTCCATGGTACAGTCAAAGTAACGGTTTACTGTCGTTCACCTCCAGGGTATTGACAGATACACATATACGTACCGTGGCCATGGCCGTTCGTTAATCTAAATTAATTGGACGGTCTTATTCTCACCTCTAGAGTAAAGCGGTGAGTTAGTAGGCGGTAATTATAGGGACCTATAATGTCAGAATATCTTCGGGAGGCTAACTGTACTATAAAATAGAACATAGTTCCTGTTATCAACGGACCTTGAAGATTTGGAAGGTGTGTGCTCGAGAGTGGCCCTTGCCCCTCGAAACCTCCGATGGAAATTCTCCCTCCTCACATAAGAGTGAAGGTTACTTGATCGCAATGATGTGTACTGATTTGAAGGGGTATATAATGTATATAAAAGGGCTATTAAACTACTTATATATTCGCCGAATCTATTACAATCAAATAGTCTCATAACCTAATTACATAGCAGCTGTGATTGATTTCCTCTGCTTCTACCGGGATATGATACACTATCCAAACGTTCGTCGTTAGAACAATTTATATGTAGGGTTTACTGAGGATCGAGTGAGACATATCAAAATGAACCACATACATGGACTATTCTATAGTTCGAAAAGTAGGCTACATCCTTAAAAGCTTAGTTGATGACGAGTGATTCATTGTGATTCCATCCGATACTTGTAACGTTCCTGGCCCGTACAGGAAACAATATTATTTTAGAAATGGTAGTAGTAATAATGATTAGTCGAGTAGGATCTGGCTAGGACAATAACAAGCAGCACATCCTTGGCGAATTTACAGAAAGATATGACCGTATACTAGTTAATAGCTACATACTCATAACTAGTCATCGTCCAAGGTCACTTTGAGGGTTTTATCCTAAGAGTCAGCTGATCGAGATTTGAGACGCTCACTCAAGTGCCTAACGAAATTCGTATGTGTGCTTAAGTATAAAGCATGGCTATTGCTAAAATAGATATATAGTTTACGACAAATTTTGACATAGGTGCGTAGCTACATACAGTGCGGGTTGAGTGGAGATTGAACAAAACGATTTAATAAGAATTGAAGAAATTGTTGCTTGTTTTTAGAAGAGAAAGTAAAAAATAGGCAGTTGTTGAAACTTAGTCCGTAGTCGTTGGTATTGCCCTCTAGACCACATCACTCACGGATGTGCTATTGTCCCTTGTGAACATCTCACGTCCCAATTCGTCTTCAGGATTTTTAACTTTGTCGCCATATCTTCTGAAATAAACTCGTTTGCAGAGTTTCCATGCTTCCACACCCATGAAAAACAAGAAAGACTCAACAAAGATTATACCCCATTCCCAGGTGATTGGGGCATGCTTGAAGATCACGGTATTCAGGAAAGGGACATAGATGATCGGGAAGACTGTGATGAAACCCGCCATAATACTCCAAAAAAGGAATGGATTGCGCCAGGCATGCCGAGCCCATAAGGACCAGATATGGGCGGGCTTTGGTTCCATGCGGAAGAAACTGCGGCGCATGTGGACCATCTCCCATGCCAAGAATAATGCAAACCATGTGAGGCAAGTGAAAGTGGTGCTTCGAGCCCTAAATACGAGCATGCATTCGTCGGAAATATGATTGTTGCAATTATGCCCGAGATTGCCGTCACCAAAACCGAAAACCACGATCGAGAAAGATGCAAGACAAAGGGCTGCCATCCAGCAACCATAGACCAACATGTCAATGAGCACTTCCTTAGTAAAGATGCCGACCTTGCGCTATGGGATTGTTAGTATCAACTATACTAGGAAAAGTTTCTGTAGATACACACATTGTGGGGCGGTCTGGTCATGATATCATCCGAAGCTATCTCCATTCCTAGGCCCATGGCAGGAAAGCCGCTGGTGATCATGATGATCCACAAGATCTCGACTGGAGCAAGTGGAAAAACCGACAGTCCAGTGCTATCTTTGAAAGCAAGCCCGATAAGAAGAGTACATGCTTGAGCAATGTTTTCTGCCAAAAGATGCAAGACAAACTACAGCACGGTCAGTCACTGGTTCTTGAATGGCATTATAGAAATTTCAGTCTTACCTTTTTGATGTTGTCGAACATACGTCTACCCTCCTCGATAGAGTTGAGGATAGATGCAAAATTATCATCCGTGAGAACAATATCCGAAGCATCCTTTGCGACATCGCTTCCAGCCATACCCATGCCGATACCAACATCGGCACGTTTAAGTGCAGGGGAATCATTGACACCATCACCTGTCATCGCAACAAACTTATTCCGTCTATGTAAGGCGTCAACCATTCGGACCTTTGTCTGCGGCGCACAACGAGCAATGACCAACGGCAAAACAGGAAGCCTGTCGATTTCTGCGTCTGAGAGCTTATCGAAATGTGATGCAGTCATAACCATGGCTGATATAACGTCTTGCGCCAATAGATGGACATTCGCTGGAATGATTCCCACTTGCATTGCAATAGCCCTAGCAGTTTGTGGGTGGTCTCCCGTGACCATATGAACATTAATTCCAGCACGATGGCATTGCTTAACAGCACCGGCAGTCTCCACACGAGGTGGGTCATAGAGACCGATAAGTCCAAGGAGTGTCATTCCTCTCTCAACATCCTGACGCGGGAGTTGGCCCATATCGTTTGATGTAGTCTTCCATGGCCTGTGTGCTAATGCGAGAACACGAAGACCTTGCGAGGCTAGAGCCTCCATGTTTCTAAGCACCCTTTGCTGCATCTCAGAATCAAGAGGAATGATTTCGTTAGCGAGCTGGACGGTGGTACAGGCTTCGAGAACCCGCTCCACTGCGCCCTTCATAAAAGCCCACTCTACGTATCCGTTTTCGAGATTACCACTGTAGTTCCTGAATATAACGGTCATGCGTTTGACGTCGGAGTCGAATGGGTATTCAGATATTTGAGTCCACGAAGGTGCATCACCACTTGTGAACTTACGGCGACCATAGCCAAATCGACTAGAAAAGACCTGGATAGCAATCTCAGTGGGGTCTCCACGAGCGCTCCATTCCTGTGTCTCTTCATTACGAGTAACTGTTGCTAGATTGCAGAATGTTGCCACATTCAAGTACTGCTTTAGAAAGCTCCTGTTGATAAACTCTGAAGCAGGTTTAAACGGTGATACATTCTTTTTCTCTGTGGCGGCCCCTTGGCTCTTAAAGGCATCATATGGAGTAGTCTCCGTAAATGATATTTCGGCAGAGGTATAATCGATTGGATTGGTAGATTCGCCAACCGTATATGTTCCTTAAAATCTTTAGAGGGCTATACAAGTTATACTTGAGATTAACATACCTTCTGCGATAACCCAAGCCTTCTTCACAACCATTTTCCCTTGTGTCAAGGTACCTGTTTTATCAGAGCAAATGTTGGTTACGGCACCAAGTGCCTCCAACGAATCAAGCTTGCGGACAATAACGTTACGTTGGACCATGATCTTGGTACCCACAGCCATGGTAATAGTAAGTACTACAACCAAACTAGCGGGTATCATAGACAATCCAGTGCTATGTCAAACAATTAGCTAAATTGTTGTAGAATCCCTGCGCATGGAGAGAAACTCACGCAACAGCATATAGAATAACCTCTTGTGAACTGCTAAAGCTGTTCGCAGCAAGGCAAATAAGAGCAAAGACTACTGCGATGCCAAACAAAAAGATTGCCAGCCAACTGAGCTTCCTCTGTAAAGGCGTTCCAACGGATGTGCCGAGGAAACCACCAACAAAGTCCAGAACAGTCCAGAGACCAGCCATTATATAGGCACCCCAGGTAGCATGACCACTCTCATCGCGTGAAACATTGCGTACCTTGCTGTCATTTCCACGTAGAGACTCGGCAATCTTCCCAATTTCAGTGCTCATACCAGTACTGACAACAATAGCTCTCGCACGCCCTTTGGAGACTGTGGAACTAGAGTATGCCATATTGATACGATCACCAACACCTGCGTCATCTTCGAGTTTGAAAGACGCACCAGAATTCTTTGCTACAGGGAGAGACTCTCCAGTAAGGAGGGCTTCATCTGTTTCAAAGTCTAAAGTACGACTTAGCCAAACTTTCACTAAGAGGAAGAAAACTCAAACATACTCATTGCTTCAAAAAGCCTCAAATCAGCAGGAATTGTGTCGCCCATTTTGGCCTCAACAATATCGCCGGGAACGAGGTCAAGAGATCTTATAGCCTTCAATTGGCCCGCACGAATAACCGTAGCTGTTGGAGAAGAGAGAGACCGCAATGAATCCATTGTTTTCTCTGCACTATACTCCTGAAAGAAGCCGACAATGATGTTTATAAAAACCACCGCGGTAATGACACCAGCTTCGATCCAAGATTTAATCGCAAATGAGACAGCCATGGCCATGATTAAAATCTACAGTCATGTCAGAAACAGTTATTGCCGAGTGCATATCAAATCTAGATTAAAGTTACCAAAACCATAGCATTGAATATCTGTCCCATGAGAATCTTGAATGCGCTGACACCACCACCGACTTCGAGCTCATTGAGCCCATACTTTGTTATTCGGCGCTGTGCTTCCTCTTCAGATAATCCATTGTCTGTATCTGTTGCAAGCTGTTGTACAATTTCTTCTGCTGTGAGGAGGTAGGCTGGAGAGGAGAGGACAAGGTGTTCTGGAGAAGACTGCTGCTGCTGCTGAAACATGGGTCCTTCACGACTTCGGGGGTAAATATTTTTGGCATCATCTTGCATACGCAAATTGTGATGACCGTGTGTAGAAATGGTTGTAGTTAAAAAGAAACTAAATGCAAATGGGTGCTCTAGTTGATTTTGTAGTCAATTTGAGTATCAAGTAGAAGTTACAAAATTGGAGAACTTGTATGGAGGATGGATGCTTGAAGAGTGTATGGTATGTAGTGGACGGGAAGCAGGCGGGCCGATGGGGGTTATATAAGACGCAGTTGTGTACCTACATGTACCCTCCCAATGCTTTTTTCCTTGAAAAAAAAAAAAGAGCTGCTAGGTGATAACTATCAAATCCCCCCCCCGAGTGACGCTTTGAAGGATCAGGATTGGCTGGTGCCCAGCCGGCAATAAATTTTTCTTGCCAGGGGAGTGAATTGCCATCTTATTTCAGGTATTCAAGCTTGGCGATGCACGGCAACTACATGCCAAGTAGAGCTACATACTCGCGACCAGCAACAAGAACCCGAATATGCAGCTGCAAGTCTTTGGTGTATTTTTGACTTCTACTCCAATGGAAATTGCAGATTAGGACGTGCATTTTCGGGTTCTTGTTGCTGGTCGCGAGTACATGTAGCTTTACAATTTTACAATTTACAACAGGCGACCCCCACCTCGGCGACCCTACTTTACAGTCTAAAACAGCTGCAGAGATACTCGCCGCTCAAAGAACTGGGGAGTGATCTGGCAGCCAATGAGAGTTCACGTTTTTACAGTATTCAGATCAATTACCTCCTTTGTCCGAGCGGCTTCAATCCGGCCGCGTGGGTATGTATGTAGATAGTTTCTACCTCCAATTGATAGGAAGTTAAGTTGAAGTGGTGGACTGGTCGCTATGCAGGGTTAGGGCCCATTCTAGGTACTCTAATATAGTTGGGCGCATTACATGTGCAGTCGCTTATGGAGCAACGGCGAAACTAGTTGGAAGTCAAACAGAAATCGAAACCCAGTATTCGTTGCTCCAAAGGTGATTGTAGTTTTCTGTGAAGTATATATATACAATGTCATGTAGTACTGAATCATAAGGTAGATACATGTAGCTAGCTAGACCCATAGCTGGGAGCACTCTAGACCCGTACCTACATGTATATACGTGCTATGTAAATAGTTAGAGTACTTCTACATTTTGCGGACGTTGGGGGCGCCGCTCGAAGGAGCTACCATGAACGACCAGATTTAATTGTACCCATTGACTCCCATAATGGAACTTTCTAGCAGATACCGAAGTGAATTATCACTAGGTATTCGGCCGATTATTAAAAATCTAAAGATATGTGATTGTGAAACTGTTTTAGAGTATGTAGCAACCACTTCGAGTGGAGTATTGTTGCTTTCGCGATCGGAAGCCACTCGAACCAAATCTTGTCAAATCATGAATATGATTTGGCTCTTTGGATATCTTTGGAGATTCAGGCTGCGAATGATCATGATCAATGATCATATCATAATTCCTAGTTTCATTGCAGAATATTACATTCTGAATTAAAGAAAAATTTTTTTGACATGATTTTTACTCGTCACAAATGTAATTATCCCATCCGAGGTTACCACCCATTTAGGTACTTGAAACTCCAGTACAAAACTGCACATTTTCAAAATGTGCCCTTATCATGTACTCGTAAAATCTTCGGGCAGGGTTTAGCCCTTTTTTGTATGGTATACAATAGTAGTCGTGTTCGGAAACCCTATGAAATTACAAGTAGTATGATTAATAAATTGGGGTTCGAGGAGATGGCTAACTGGATTTGGTCAAATCGGAACAGCTATTTTCAATAGTAATGATCATTAATATTAGGAAAGGCTGAAAATTTATCAATTGGGCTCAAGAATACTATAATATCAGCAAAAAATCTTTTTGTTCCATGGGCTCTATGGAGGCGATGGAGGCCACAGAGCACATAGAGGGATTTTGCCTCCATGGAGCGACCCTATTTGTTTCTCCACTGCGAGCCAAACATGTAATATGGTCTTTTCTGGTAGGCGGATCTGTATATCGTCTTCTATCCGCCGAATATCGTCTCCTGAAGCACGATTTCCGTGAGTACTCAGAATAGGGTACAATTCCGCCACATTCAATTGCACTCGTGGAGATCGTTACATTTCTATAAAGGGAGTCTGTTGACGAAGGACTATGGTGCCAAGGAATTGTAACATGGCCGCTATCGGAAGCTTTTTTGATATCAAACAATGCTGAATCGATTGGCTGTTTGATTCTCTTTAGTTTTAAGAATTTCCAATTACCTGATTCAAGTATCATTCTTCGCATTTCCATATCGGTTTGAAGACCTGGTGCTAACGGCTAATTCTCCATAGCTTCTTTAACCAATTATGAGCCTTTCATGCCCTGAGCTTCTTTCTGCATTGCGAACTTCTTCCTTTTCTATACTGCTTGGCGACTAATCGGTTTTCCTGTCCGACAACTATATTCTTTTATTGAAATCTTTGCTGTAGTCGTTTGATCAGTACCGATTCTATAGATAGAAATCTTTACTCTCGTAATTGTCTATCTCTACTCTATGTAATCGAGTAATAATTCTGTTTGCTATATTACTACTAGCTTTTAAATTTTAAATCTTATCCTAGATGAGATAGCTTAGCGGCCCAATCAGAATATTTTAAAGGAAAGTCTGTTGAAGTTTACACACCCACCCCTTATAACTTCTCGCGGCACACATGTATGGTATATAGAGATCAGCCTGATGTTTTTGGAATGGACTGTTACATCCCATCATGGACTTGGCACATTTTGTATAATATGCAATAGCAGCCCAGTTTAAAATTGACAGAGTTACATGTATACATTTAGTTACACAATTAGTTACTCGTAATTTCATAGCGTTTCCGGACGCAACTGCTATTGCATACACAGAAAAAAATCGCCAAGGCTATTTTTTGTATGGCATGCAATAGTGGTCGCGTCCGGAAACGTCAAAAAACTACGAGTATATCGTACCGGACCCGAATACCGACGTTATACCGACGTTTTGCCGGTCGCGGGGGAAATCGGTGGACATGGCATTACACGTGACTAAACGGTTGGGTCTTATGTATATGTTCCGTCCAAGCTTGCAAGCTCCATGAACGCCATCTCGAACTACCTTTGACCCAACAACTTATTCAAAATTACGATTATAATGGCGCCTCAGCTAGCATGGATTGGATTGGGTAACATGGGACGGGTAAGCTCTCCAGTTAACTACAGTTGCAAAAGATTGAAACGATCGGAGTTATAAAGCACTCCACGCGTATATTTCTAGTACATCATATATTATAATTGATATTACACTGTGGGCAATAATGAAATAGATACTAAAATTCTTTTAGGGAATGGCTAAAAACATCGTCTCAAAAGCGAATCTTGATAAACCATTGATTATCTATAACCGCACAGGAAAGCGCAGCCAAGATTTCAAGGCTTCTTTAGAGAACCTGGATTCCGTGCAAGTAGTAGAATCAATTGAAGAAGCTGTGAAGGCGGCAGATATCATATTTACCTCGCTTGGGGATGATAAATCTGTCAACTCGGTTCTTGATACCGCCTTGCAGACATCAGGTGGTGTGACGGGAAAACTGTTCGTTGATACATCAACCATCTTGCCAGAAACATCGGATGCTGTTGCACAGAAAATGCGTAGTGGAGGCGCCGAATTCATTGCTGCTCCAAGTAAGTATTTTCAATAAAATGTTTGATTTTTTTTACGCTCCAATGGCTAATCATTAAGGCAGTCTTCGGGGCACCACTCATGGCAGATTTAGGTAAGCTTATCGTAGTACTCGCTGGCCCGTCTGCAGCTATAGACCGCATTCTTCCATATTGCGAAGGAGTGTAAATACACCCCAAATTCTATCTTTTAACATTGAAACACCATGTTGACAAATGTTTTTTATAGTACTGCCCGTGCGACAATAGATCTTCGCGACCAGAGCCCTGGAAAGGCGACCCTTCTGAAAATCACAGGGAACACTGTTATTCTGTCGATGGTCAGTATATACCCACAGTTCGCTAAATATTTCTTGACCCCCAAATTCTTCAGACGAGTAGCTCAATAAATACGAATTGGCAGGTTGAAACCGTTGCAGAGGGACATGTTTTTGCAGAGAAATCCGGTCTGGGATCGGAAGCTTTACACAAATTTTTCGAAGCAATGTTTCCAGGACCCTATGCTGCGTATTCTACTCGAATGATGACTGGCGATTATATGCGTGATGAGGTAAACACCCATGGTCATTTCTACACTAGTTTTAATTTTGAAAGTATGACCCTGGGCTTGATGCAAACAAGCGCGGTGTAGGTAAGAAGAAACCTCTAAGAGCGCGTGGCTTATCGAACTTCTGTTCTATCGCCTCCATACGCAATAATAATTTGCATCAAACCCGGGGTCTCCCCCAAAATAGCTTAATGTTATGCAATATCTAACCAGTGGTAATTAACCATCTACAGCCGCTTTTTGCAGTAGACTTGGCTAGAAAGGACGTCGGCCACGGCATCAATCTAGCGGCTAAAGTCGGTGTTGATATGCAAGTATTGAAAGTCCTCGACGGCCACCTGAAGGATTTGAAGGAGGAAACCGGGCCAAAGGCAGATTTACCAGCGTATGTGCCCCCTTTCCGCGGGAATAGCCTATCTCTTACTAAATCATACACGCAGCATCTATGGAATAATCCGCAAGCAAAGCGGATTACCGTACTCAAACCAGTGATGGTTTTGTTTATCGAATACCCCCGACACTAGCTAGTCGACACTCTCGTATAACTACTAGCAATGCCGACTGGAATTTCGGTTACGTGGGATATATCTAGAGAGTTACAAAAGGCATACCAGTTTTTACTCTCACCTACGCATTATTTACACGTGACCGAAATTTCAGGCGGCATTGTTAGTATATAGTTGGTATCGATCTAGCTATATATGAAAGCTAAATAAATTCTTTCCTCCGGCTTTTTAAGAGAGTGAGGGGTCACGTCCAGATCTGTTTTACCATTCACTGAGATTATTTGACTATGCGTATACGGGAGATATTTGACGAAGAAAATTGGCCATTCAATCGCCAGTGTACATATACATACAGACATACGCCGGCACCAACGCCTCACCCTCGCGTTAAGTTAAAACAAATTGTTTTACGTATTGATATATCGATGCGTTGTGGTATGGTGTGTATGCACGTGTATCACGGACGATATATATCTTTTCACGTTGAATTTCAACGCTCTTCCTAGAGCAAGCACCGGAAAGTGCTACATGTAGCATGGTATGAATTTTTCTCGTCTGTTTGAATCAATTCGTGGACCTAGATATGCGGGTTTTGAACAGCGGGTTTTATTGAAGATAGATACGCTATGGTGGATGTCAGAGGAGAGGCACGTGACGCAGCAGTAGAGTAATACTCAATGTACTAGTAGTATCTGGACCCCTCCACTGTCTAGTATAATTCGAGCCCAGACCAAAAGGGGATGCATACCGGAGCCACGTGCACCCAGGCCTTTACAAGTTCACTACATGTTTTGGATGATTTATCCATAGATTAAAGATCTTAAGATCTAGAGCCCATTTCGCTAATTTCGTGAGGTTTCAATGCAAGGTTGCATGAGATAAGTTGGTTGGATAGACTGGTATTATGTAGCAACTTAGCAAAAGTCTTACCAATCTTACGGTACGTGATCGGCCGAATAGAGATATTCGGTTGACTAAGTTACCAAACGTGCTCTAGAAGGAGTTTGATTCGTCACTTTTGTTTGAGGCCAGTTTAGAACCACATACCTAGTCTACTCGTAGCTTCATAGCGTTTCCGAACACGACCAATATTGCATGGCATAAAAAAAAGTGGATTTGGCGCTTTTTTGTATGGTATGCAATAGCAGTCGTGTTCGGAAACGTCATGAAGCTACGAGTAATTAGCCCAGACCGTTTCATCATGGCTACAGGTATCTAGCTCTAGCTAGATCCAGATGCGACATATATATCACTCATCAATCCAGTTATTAGCTAGTCGGGCTCATATATCAGCTTATTATAGCAAGTATATATATGCAGGTAATAATTGCACCGATATAGTCACATCAAGTATCCTACATGCAGGGTCATGGTTTCAAAGTTAAGGTCGCAGGAATCTAGACGTAGACGCTTTCCCAGGCCGTTCGAACACCCCTCTCACTCGAACAGTTGATGATTATTGGTGGAGAAGCCCAATTCAAGAGGTACAGGAACTGGTTACAGCGCAGACCCTCTCTTTCTTACGGGTGTTCGAATGGCCCGGGAAATCGTCTATATCTATATTAGTACGGACCTGGTATTGGGGGTGGTCTAAGCTGTCTGATGCTATCATGGGAGGTACTCTTTCTACTTTTGGCTTTGGGGGCAAATGTTGAAAGATGACGTAGAGATTAGTTTATAGAAAGTCGAGAGTGATCACCATCGACTCCAGTTACTTTGTAAGCGCCTTGATTTGCGCGTACTATCGAAATTGATAGTCGCTCCGGCTGGCGTTGAGTTCTGTGTTTTGCCATTGACATGTTTCGTTCTGCCTGGATGGTCCGGAGCAATGTATCTTCATCTAGAGTAAAAGGGTGGATGTTGGAATAATACATATATATATACATGTAGTTGGTCAGATCTATTGATCTTTATATGACCATATTCGCTGATGTAAAGAACTCTAGAGGCTACACGTATGTAGCCACTACAAATCATAAAACAACATTCTAGTGGTAATGTCGAAAATCCTACATACATGTATTTAATCTTAATCAACATTTGACGGAACCTACAAAGTATACAAACACATAGGTAACTAAATATGGGCATAGGGTGTAGTCGAGAGCTGTAGGCCAAGCTCAGATAAGTGATATATGACACAGGCATGGCCGATCGATACAGTTCCGTATATAGCGCTACTTATAGCGCTACTTTGGATGCTCGCACACCGTATCTATCCCACATTGAAGGGCATTTACTAACTGTTTTTGGTATGATCTGCGTCTGATATACTCGCGACCAGCAACAAGAACCCGAATATGCAGCTGCAAGTCTTTGGTGTATTTTTGACTTCTACTCCAATGGAAATTGCAGATTAGGACGTGCATTTTCGGGTTCTTGTTGCTGGTCGCGAGTATATGGTACATGTATCCTCGAGCTTCTCATGAAAAGTTCCGAATCCAAGTTAACCACAACAATCACAATGATGCCCAATAAGACGAAGACGACACTCGGTGAATAGAGGCTTTCAGTTGATCCCTGTTTTCCATTTTCAAAGTGAAAAGGAAACTCCTGCAGCCAAAATTCTGTCATGAGCGTGTTGAACCATTGATAAGAAGGGCATCCTGCAGATGCAGACTGAGAAATACTTGAGGACGGAATATTTAGCATTGAGTATTTACCAGAAAGTGACATGTCAGCTGCCTTTAGCTGCATGAGTTTCCCTTTCACTTTGAAAATTCGGGTCAACTGAAAGCCTCTAATACCGCACCAATAATATCACCATCACCATTCTCGACCTGGCGTCATCAACGATTATTGCATCCGCACCCTTACAGATATTGGGAGAGAGCAACATGCTCATGCAGGTTTAAAAACCATGCATGTACAGTCACTTACGGGGTGAAGGCGGATCCTGTCTGACGGCGGTCAGGGATTTGAGGCCAATAGCAGAGCTAAGTTTGGGACGCCAAGGGTAAATTACTGCAAACACAACCACCAGACAGGATCCGCCGTCACTGGGTGAGCGACTGTACTTGTTTACCACGAAAAGAACCAGAAAATGCAAGTGACAGAGACAGGGATAATTTGTAATGAGAGATCAGAGTAAGTTTTAGTAAGTACTCGCGCGGCCGAGTTTCAACTTAATCACATGACCTATGAGAAACGCAAAAAACCTGTTAAATAGCGTCACGTGAGTAAGTCGAAACTCGGCCGCGCGAGTAGAGTATATAACTTTACTGTTAAGTAATCTCAGTGATGTTTAATTACTGTACCTATCCCTTGGGCGTGTGAGACACTTGCGAAATCTCTCTCATGCATTAGCGTGATCTATTGAGGAAGTGATTGACTGTAATAAGGCGGCGACCTGCGAAGTTTTTGGCATATAGACGTACTACAAGTACTGAAAAACGCAGCGAACAGCTTACCCTGACGTTTCCTCACCCAAATTTCTAGATCACATGGCATTTATGCATGAGAGAGATTTCGCAAATGTCTCACGCGCCCAAGGGAAGATCATACACAAAACACGGATAGTCTATCAGAAAGATGCGGATATCTTGTCGGGCCCGGATGAGGTAAATATCCATGCAGAAAGATGTCGAACTAGTATTTTTTCTAGATCGTATAGCTTACTCTATCAGTCAGAACATATCAAGAACGGCGAGCGCGGTTAGATAGCGAAGCTAGTCAAGATCCAAAATTCAAATACCTTAGAACAGCTTGAACTATATATATATAGAACTCGAGGTCCTTAATCCTATTCTCAAATCTAGCTATGTGTCTATATATATGGTTTCTATATTTACAGATGTGAACTACAAATAATAGTATACTAATTTACTTATAGCTAGGGTCGATAGGCATGAGTCTAGGAACTCCTTGCGTACAAGAGCTAGAGGCGCTACAAAAAATTACAAAAGATCATTTCTAAACTATATAGTCTTCCTCATCGTCACCAGGAACCTTTTCTATTGGTTGCTTACTATTTCTAATATTGATTGCATATCATTACACAAGTACACAAAGAACTACTCCCGAGATGGAAGGGAACTGGCATTAAAAGGCGTATATTTTTATATATCAAGTTCGAATTTCCCCGATAGCATTTTATCATGAACTAAAGCTACTCATTAAATAACTTAGATTGCATACTAGAGCTAATAAATCACAGATTACCTATAAGGAGAGATGGAAATGAGATTTAGTGCGTGCCTGTACGTTTGGATGACCCAATAATCCAGAATAACAGCAATAATCTAAGAAATTACTGTCGCGGTGCCGCCCGCGCCTTCGTTTCCTCACTACATTTGGGCGGCCGGAGGCCGCACTCCGCTTGTATATATATATTTATACAAGTGGTTTCCGGCCTTTGACCGGTACTATATGTATAATATCAATCAGTCCAATATACGGGCAAACCGCTTTGCGGCTTATTTTCTCTATTTGCTTGTCAGTCGGGGCTCTCAGGCTTCTGCACAGCCCTCAACCCCTTCTAGCAGGTAAAGTCCATCACCATTTCTACTCCAGTCGATATGTGTCTTTCTAATATCCCCCATATATCAGTGGATAGATCAGACAATCTCTCCCTTTAACGGCCAGCAAGCCGCTAAAATCGAACTACTATACTAATTGACTCCCATAACCAGTAGAAAACCTATTGACAATGTAATACCACTCAGCACAATACCCTATGTTCATATCGATATATATCCAACACAACATGTTTTAAAGTGAAACAAAATCTGCTCTCTCAATGAACCAATCAGAAGCTTTTAAATGCGCATGCATATGCAGGTTATAATTATCTACTTATTAGATGTGTACAGTGTACTAGGGTGTAGCGAAAAGTGATCAGAATCTGATAAGACAAATGTACCTATTCACCCCAACATTCACTTATCAGATTCTGATCACTTACCCTCAACACCCGGTACAATGTACAGTGCACTACTCGGGCACAAGGGTTAGAACCAGAACATGCAATGAGGCTACTTGTATAGCAGAGCGGCGCCGCTCCATACAAATAACCCTTGTCTCTTCAGTTGCAAGTTCTGGTTCTTACTACTGCACTGAGTATATAAAAAGTTGAAATCGATATATAATATTTTCGTTGGCTTTAGTCCGAGTCAGTATCCATAACTAAATCCAATAGTCATACTTCAGATCACATCATATCACCTATAGAATTATCGGCGCCACTAGTAGTAGCCTAGCTTACGACCCATATTAGAATACTGTTATAAAGTCTATCTTGAATCAAATTTCATGATTTGGCGGTTAGCTAGCCGGTCAACTCCATGCAGGCTATTAATTAGCCATATCTCTCTGGTAGCTCTATATTTTATAGGAACTTCAACTCGCCTTAATACTTCCGAGAGTTTCAATTGCTATATCGTGCGAGAAGCTATACATATATATAACTACATATCATATATATAGGGGGTGACCGGTCATGTGTCGAGCACTTCGGAGGGTCTTTTCTTATATGGAAAAATGCCACCGTCAGCCCGTGTGCTAACTCTGTTTTGCAAATTTGATAGTAGGAATTCCAGTTTCTGCAGATCATAGATGATTATCTAGGGGTGATCAAAGTACTAATCCCGAGTTGGGGGTTAATTGGGGAGGCTTTTAATAGCAAAGACGTAAAGTCCTCAGGTCACATGTAAGCTGTTTTCTAGCATCATCGTGGGAGGACTAAGGTTGAGAGTCACGGGGCCCGGAGACTTTGCATCTTTGCTAGTAGTACGCAGTGCGATCTGATAAAATATATTGGGTTAAGGCCAACTTTGAAAAGTTCAATTGCGCTAAAAGCCCCAACTGGATTTTTGCGAGTTGGAGAGAGTTCAACATGTGTTGAAGTCCTTTTAGTGCCGCACTATACTAAAGTTGGCTGCAATCTTCCTATTTGACGGCTGTCTAAACCTCAACTTTCTCAGAAAACTTCGAAGGGTGCTCAAAGTCCGTTCAAAAGTCCAACTTCAACTCCAACTCGGGATTTTAAACTTTGATCACCCATATTTAGAAAAGTCCGAAGTTTATACTTATCCCTGCCCATAGCTCTAGGAATCTTTATTACGTAATAAACTAGTACCAAGAATTTCTCTTGAACTGTAATAAACCGAGTGATCGTACATGATTATAGCTAATAGCTACATGGATCTCTGTGGTATGAATCCTGTGTGCATATGCGTAGATTTTTACCTATTAAATATTTAAATAATAAATATAACCAAAAATTGAGTATCCTTGAGCTTGATCTGCACGGTAGCCGATTAATTAGTGTTGAGAGAATTGATACTAATAACAGCTTATTCTCGATCTCCTTTCTTCACAGTACTAGTGCCTCTGTGTTTTAGTAAGGGTCTAGTATTTCAAAGTAAAGCAGGCACAACCTATACATACGTACGCAACCATCATGCCAGCAATTGTCTTACTAGTGTGTATATGTGTTTGCGGCTTGAGCCTTACATCATGTACAGCGGTAGGTAATAAGTGATGAACCCAGCGATACCTGTTTTGGTAAAACGCCACCAACATTTAGTATTTGTACTCTCAAAGCATTCCATCACTTATTACCTGTCGCTGTACATGTAGATATATATATATAGACAATATAGTTATAAAAGCGTTAGATTCTTGATCGCACATGTATCATCGTAAGTACTAAAAAATTGTTTAAGAATTATCTCCTAAATATATGAGGCTTATAATTATGAGGTATTTAGGTCGTAGAGGAAAGACCTTACGGTTGTTTATGGGCATGAAATCTAGACAACTAGACTTGTACTATATGGCTGTCAATGATATTAAATACTACTAAGGAAGCAGGTCCAAAAGAACCGCAGGAGCTGGGTAAATTCAGAGATCAAAGTGGCGGGCCGTCAAGCTGTATTTTAGAGAACCTCTTTTTATATAAAAATTGTTAGAATCTCCCAGCCTGAATTGCCTCTCACTAGTAGTACGCTGTCTTCAATTAATTTTCTCTGGATGAGAGGGATATCGACATGATGAGGTTATGTACTTGACTACATGTAGTACTAGCTGTAGCCTCCTTATTTAGATAATTATTTCCTGTAATAATTATATACGTACTTGCCCACAACCGACGCGTACGGTATCATATATCAACCTTATGGCCGCTCAGGCCTAAAAAACTACAAAATCTCTCAACTTCCCGGTGCTGTACACTTTAATCTTCTGTAGCCCATCTAGGGCCACGTTACCGTCTATTTTGAGGTGGCTACAGTAGTACCGTACTTATTTATGCCCTGCCCCGCCCCCACACCATTCATGCATGGCTTGCTCGACGTAGAATACATAGATGCAACTAGAATGCATATGTGTCTATGTGTATGCATTTATTCCGACCAACTAACGAGCTCGTACTGGTATACACCGTTAAAGAGAAAATGAAAACAATATGTAGCACGGGATTAACGAAAAATGGTAATGATCACGACGACAACGATGATGTAAGAGAGAAACACCAAGGGGAAACTTGGAACAGAATTCATGATCAAAGTACATATATGTACTCAACTTGAAATAGGCCTAGGCCTAACTGGTTATGATTAAACACGACAGAAATAAATTCAAGTAAAACAAGTTACACAATATTAGGAATCGAACAAAAAGGGAAGGAGAAATCGACAAGGAGCACAACACACCGGCCGGCTACTTAACCCCGATAGAAAATTAAACCGAAATGAAATGAAACACGAATAATGCGGAAATGATGAATAGCGAAATTCGAAATAGCCCCCCACCAATAACGTCCGAGATAATTCTCTCCTAGCACATAAACGAAAAAGCCAAACTTTTATAGATATATAGATGTAAATATAGAATAAAAAATGATCCACCCTTCCGTCAACACAATGAGACTTTTAGGCCATAGGGCCGAAAGTTTAAACCAATGAAAACGTAGCCAAAAATGATATAGTGATAGAGTTCCCGAAACACGCAGAAAGGTACAGTAGGGCGATGATACAAAATGACCGGTATCACTCGGACATTGACAGCAGCGAGCTTTCTTCTAATGAATATTTCAGCTGCCTCTAGTGTATTTGGGGTCTGTCTCTTCAGGGCCAGAATTTGATGCGTACTGGAGCATGTCCATATTGATTGTTCGCAAACTCCATGCGAAGACTGCCACCTGACGTATACTATCCATGAAATCTCCTGCCGGAGGGCCTCCAGGTACAGGAGAGAGCTGTGCTGGTGGAACAAGAGGAGCATGAGCCCATGGCGACGCAAAAACACCATGATACAGCGGTGGATGATGCGGCGCAGGGATGATGGGCCGAGCTTTCCGAAGAACAACTACCAACCCATCTGAGGTACACGAAATCACTGCTTCAACCTCCACCACTGGTTCGGGTGATTGTGACATACTGGACTGAGAGGTAGAATTGCCACTCAGGTATGCCCCGTCTTCTTCATCGTCCTCCCCTTGTTCCTCGTCACTTATCATATCTGTGTCCTGGTCTTTCATTACACTCTTCATCGTATCGTCCCTATCCACCCAATTCTGAACAGCTGCTGGACGAGATCCCTCAGCATGGAGGAATCCTGTGCCCAGGCGATTCCTACTACCATTCTGGGGAGCATTTCTATGACGTCGCTGTTCTGCTGCTGCTGCTGCTGCTGCTGCTGCTGCTGCTGCTACCGCCGGTGCCTGTCTAGGATCCCTCCATTGGAATCTCAAGTATGCAATTGAATCGTTTTCCTTCGCCCTTTCGAGGGCATCTACAGCTTCTTGAAGGCAGTTCTCCTGGATACATTCGTAAAAACTCTTTCCGATCGCCTCATCCGGGGGGAAATTGAGTATATCACCAAGAGCATGTGTCGCGTATAAAATTGTCAAGGTCCGCGTAAACCGATTAAGGATTAGTGCTGCTCGCGGTTCATGGTGTCCTTCAGGTGCGGAATTGAATTTCGTGGACAGATGTGTGAGCATATGATACCTTGGATCTCTTTGTGACGACGAGAAAACGCGGCGGATAAGAGGGGCAGTAAGTGCTCGATCTGTTGAACAGAACGGATATTAAAGATATATATCTTTTAAAGAACTGATTTGAGAAGACAAACCTAGGCTTTTATTACTGCGTGTGTATAAACTCGTTGATGCTACGATGACCGAATATACGACAGTAAAAACACATTCACAAGTAACGTAATCGCCCGTGATGCTTTTCAGCTTGCAATATGACAAAACCGCAGCTTTGTCCAAATTTACACCCCGCCCATGAACAGAGCGAGCAAAGGGCATTTCATCTGGGTGAAAGTATTCGAAGCAAGACCTGCCTACTATATCTCGTGGATTGTATCCAAGAACTTCGGTGATCGAGTCAGAGGCGAAAAGAAGCCTGGCATCTTTGTATATGACTTTTTGTCAGTAAAAACGTTGTTTCATAAAAGAGCGCCAACTAAGGCCTATACTAGCAGAAGAGATAGCGCGCATTACCGGCTGACAGGTCATGCATGGTAATAAAAGTGATATCCATTATGACTAAGGAACCTTTTAGTCAATTGTGAAAAAGAGCGTCAAGTCCAGGAATACAGGAAGCCGTGGGCAAACAAAGTAACCCAAGTTCGAAATTTGATAAGAAGGCTCCGTAGATCGTGAAAAGAAGAAAGGAAGGGGGAAAAAGGACACGTCCGAGTTTGATAAGAACCAGAAGCCTGTGCTGCCTTTATAAATGTAGAAATGGGTTGTATACGGTTTGGATTGAAATACGAGATGGCCAGGGCAATGACCGCACCAACCAAGCAGGCCTACTTGCAGAAGAGCAACAGCAACGGCAGGCGAATTAAATCAAATGCTGAAAGTGTGGGGGACTCCGGAACGGACAATTACAGGGGATTGACCGTTTTGCGTATCACAAAGTTGGCGGGGAGAAGGGTAAAATGGCAAAGCGTTCGACCTCTCTCGACCAGCAGCGGAAGCTATGGGCTCTATAGCTGCACCACTTGCGCAGAGGAATTGGCCAAAAAGAACTCAAAAGTGTGCCGAGTACAGATATATTTGAACGACAACCGGTTGGTGATTTGCCGAGGCGAGATTGGTTCCTTCTCCCTTCGAGTAGTACCCTATCGTATCATTATACTTAGCCGTGAGGCAGACTCAAAAGCAGGATCACACACTACGACAAGGACGTGCAGTCGATAGGGAAATGAAGGGGAAGGGGAAGAAGGGGATGTATGTACGTGAGGAGAATAAGGAGGCGATTAGGGGAGTGGCGTCGAGTGAACCTCAGAGCAACAGCACCAGATGAGCAGCTGGCAACCTTTCGTACGTATCCTCCCAAAGAGGATCACGAAAGATGATATATATGCCAATAAAATTAATCAAGTGCGACGGGGATAGTTCGAAATAACACTGTTTGTAATTGCTGGTCGCCCATTCACAAGAAATAGAGATGGCAATAGCTAGCGCCTATACTGACATTGAATCCGCACGCGTCACTTTGATTTGTAGAAAGATCAGGGAGAGTACACAATCAACACCATTAATGGAGATGGGCACGAGACTGGTGCTTTGCTCATGTATTTAGTGGGTCTAACTGACGGAATAAGATTCAGGAAGACAATCATATGGTTCTGTCGGCCTGGCCATAACCAACTTTGGATGGGGCAAAATACATATGTGACAGCTAACGAGTTACCCTACCCTTTGTGATAAACAGCCGTTTTTGTTGGTTGCGGGCGGGACATTGCATCCGCGCTCAACAGCGCATGTAGGTACACCCAAGAACTACTATAAGACTACATGTATTATCGGCCCCAACCCATCGACTTGACAGCTTGGTACATTTAGGTATCATTAACGTGAAGTTGTTTCCACAACATTCTCTAGATACATGTTTTTTTTTTTTTTTTTTCTGGGGGGGGCGGGCGGGCGGGCGGGGCTTGATGTTTTTAGAGGGACCCCCTGCATGGCAATAATATAGGTATCAATTTCTGAGAGTAGGTACATGCACATGGCACCGGCTGAACTTCAGTACTCAGCATTGATATATTTTTTTGATACATGGAGGACCAGAGGAACATCTGCTACATGATAGCATGTATGATGGGCGCGTGCACTAAGCAATATTCGATCCCGAGAGAGCAGCGGATTGCAAAAGCGTCCAGGCCTTTTCAAAAACAATCAGCTGCGGGATTTCCCTTCTAAATGACTGGCAATGCAGTGAGACGGTTGAAGTGCTTGTCAACCAGGCAGAATAAAATACTAACATTCGCAACAGTATCTCTGAGTTTTCAGAAGGTCCGGCCAACTTTGAACTTCGGCGCCTATTCGTATGTAGGGTTAGGGTTAAGTACGCCACTTTGAGTGCGGGTACATGCATTTCTTCTTCTGTAGAGTACATACATTCGTACGCAATAATGCGTAATGCCACGACAGCCACGCGGTATTTTGTCTGTGTCTCGTTTGGGGCTTCTCTGTTTGACATGAATAATTGAAGAGGTGTTGTCGGAAACCGATAACGCACTAGAGTGTGAACCGTCGTGACGTGGGAAACAACGAATAAATCTTATTTCATCACCCAGCATGAATTGGATTATCTTCTAGAAACTACTCCCCGGTGCTCACTCGTGCCCCCGGAGAGTTTCACCCATGGTAAGTCGCCTAATATACCTAACTTCCTCACCGCCTTAGTAGTCTGTGGTAATACATGTTGGCTTCCGGGGGAGTGATAACTGGTGATGCTACTAGATAGGAAGCTTCGCGCAGAGTCTTTTGCCCTGAGCTTCTGTATGGGTTCACGGATTCGACCGAAAGTAGGTACATTTATTCTACGCACATGTAGCTATTAGTAATACTTCTTCCTATTTACGAAATTTATAGACAAGCGGAACCTGCCTATTATAGGCTACACTCCCCCACCCCGACTATATATAATCAATTTGATTTAACATATTTTGACAAATATAAGAGATCAAGGCGGCAGTAGATGATAGAAGATAAATATGGGGACCCTCTTTTCACAGATTCACAACTTTGGAAGTATTCCTATCCTTCCCAATAACCACCCTCAATTGCTTACCCTTCTCCTTCAACGCCCCTCGCCGCAAGGTGTCCACATAAAGTTCATATGCGGGCATATCTGCAGAAGCGGTCAATATTCATCTATGCCTTATGAGCTAAAACGGCAGAAGAAGTTTCGTACAGCCATCCACGAAATCAATAACTTGATCATCGGTCATCCCTGAACCGTGAGAGGCGAATAGTCCGTGCTCCTGCTGGATACGCCAATCATAAACGAATGCTGTGTCCTCTGCATCACTGATCGTTTATTTAGGCCACTGTTACGGATAGCGGTAGCGAGAACGGTGGAGGCAGGGGGCTTACATATGTATCAATGCGTCAAGTGAACTTTGTTTTTTTCTCGTTAACAAAATCATGAACTCAGTCTGGTCTGCGTCCGAAATGAGGCTCCGGTTGCAGAGTCTCGGGTACGAAATAATCTTTAACGGACAAACAAAACTTTGGAGAGGACATTACTTTGTCAGTGAGTCATAATCTTTCAGTTTCGTATTGATAAACTGCAGATGTTCCAATGCATGCCTGCCTAATGTCCCCTTCTGCGCTCGCCTGCTGTTCTCCCATTTCTGCTTCAATTCCTCGTCGGATAGCGGCCGAAAGCCTACACACCAACCTTCGAATATCACTATATCATAAGGTCCTTTAACTGTTTCCCAATCAACACTGTTGAGCCTGTCACCCTTGCCGTTGAACTTGGATTTGTCATAAACAGGGATTTTGGTTTCCTTTTGCTCTCTCAATGATTGAAAAACCTCTTTTCCCAACTCGACATCATGAGTTCCAGGCTCACCACGATGCTGAACCAATTTATTGTCTGGGTAGAGTTCACTTAAAGCACATTGATCGGCATGCGTACGATATATGTCGTCAATCGAGAAGACAACGACATTGAGTTTGTGAGGGGTAGCCCTGAGATTTGCAGCGAGGATGGTGACGAGTGAGGTCTTCCCAGAACCCTGGGGACCGGAGATGCCGAGGAAAAAAGGGGGGGAGGTAGTGGTTGGGTTTCGAGAGACGTGGTCAGAGAGCAAAGGCAGAAGAAAGGAAATAAGGAGAGGGGTTTTGTCTTTGATTACTGATGCCATGATGGTTGAAGCTCGACGAAACTGAAGCCTTGCGTGGGGCTCTCAAGTAGGTACACTGATGTATCAGCATTCAGTTCAAACGCCAGTGCTGTCAACTGCTCTAGGGGTTAACAGGCGGGGTGGAAATTGTGGGGTTAGCATGTGATGGGGTGTTCCGGAGCTAGCCGCTATGCCGTAGGCTACATGTATTTACAAAAACTTTCGTGATGCCGAAAAAGCCTGTGGTCACGTGATAAACATGGCGGTTAATTATGAGAGTAGGTGTGCCAAGTACTAATCATGGAGCATGATTCGGGTATAAAGTAACAACAGGAATATTTCGGGGTCTGGTTAGTTTAATGGCAAATACATGTTAGTTACACGCCATTCTACTATAATGCGCGAGTACATGTAGTCAATATTCATTCGCCATTGGATCGGATTCGCCATTGATCCTGAAAGAATTATAACCTGGAGCTTCACTACACTTAGCAAAGTTCTAAAGAATCACGTCGTGTCAAGAGGTACATGTATCCACCGCTATGTAGGCTCGAGACTTCATAAACGATGGACACGCACACTCTAATTGGTTCAGACATGAAAGAAAGAAAGAAAGGCATGGCATGGCATAGATGGTACATTCAGCGTCTCTAGAAACCATGCCCTACTGAATGCTCTTTGTGTTCTCCTTGGGTTATATTACTTATCTCACTCTAGCGATTCCCACACTAAAATCGTTCAACAGTGCATACCGTATACGGTTAGTTTTACTATTCTAATTCGGACTGGCCGTCTAGGTGATAGGTAGAAACATGTATGGACGGCGCTTTATCAACCTACAACTTTTTTAAAAATGCCATCATTCACTAGATGTACAGCAACATATATGCCTATTGGTGAATGTCATTAGTTAAGCTGACCGGGGCGGCCACTAGGATTCATTAATGACATACTGTAGGTACATCTAATAAGTATATAATTATAACCTGCACATGCAATGAACTTTTATAGTCTTCTGATTGGCTCATTGAGAGAGGTTTTTGTTTCACTTGAAACATGTTGTGTTGGATATTAACATGGGTATTGTGCTGAGTGGTGTTAGATTATTAACAGATTTTCTACTGGTTCTGGGAATCGATTAGTAGTTCGATTTTAGCGGCTTGGTGGCCGTTAAAGGGATATATATACAAGGGTCTGGGATTTAGTGAGTGAACGGATTCTCACCTGTCAACACCCAATTTTGTTCACTCACTTAATGCCAGAGCCTTGTACTTGTAGTTTGAAAATTGTCTGACACATATCGACTAGAGTAGATATACATGAGTGATGGACTTTGCCTGCCAGGAGGGGTCGAGGGCCGCGCAGCGGCCTGAGAGCCACGACTGATAGGCAAATAGAGAAAATAAGCCGCAAAGCGGCTTGCCTGTATATTGGACTGATTGATATACATATAGTACCGGCCGAAGGCCGGAAACCACTTGTATGTATTTACAGGTACATGTATGTACCTACATACATGTAGGTCACTTGTGCTTAGCAACAGCCGAGGCTTCATGCTTCAGAGCACTCCCCACAGTCGATCATCAGCTTCCCCAGAATACCCGAGCTTCTCCTTCAACCCTAGCCCCCCGGTCGTCTTCACGTGTGATCCTTAACGTGCCCTTTTTGAACTCCTCCTCCTCCTCCATCAGCTGCTCTTCTCTCTTCTTCTCGACCTCAACTCCAGCAACCACAGTGTATCACTTCATATCTTCCTTTGAATCCTTATTAGTACAACAGACATCGCGTAATGAATAACATCGCATCCGTAGAGAATCTCCGGTACGACAACAAGGTCGTCGTCGTTACTGGAGCTGGTGGTGGACTTGGAAAGGCGTATGCACTTTTCTTTGCTTCTCGTGGAGCAAGTGTAGTAGTAAACGACTTGGGCGGTTCTTTTAAAGGAGAGGGGAACTCTACAAAGGTGAAATTTCCGCCCTATCCACCACTTTTTTCCCTGAATGCCAGTGTGGGATCATAGACTGACATCCCCATTAGGCCGCAGACGTAGTGGTTGATGAGATCAAGAAGGGCGGCGGCAAAGCTGTAGCAAATTACGACTCTGTAGAGAATGGAGAGAGGATTATTGAAACTGCTGTCAAGGCCTTCGGAACTGTACACATTCTGATCAACAATGCTGGCATTCTCAGGGATGTTGCGTTCCGGAACATGAAGGATGCCGATTGGGATTTGGTCCAAAAGGTCCATGTTAAGGGCTCTTATAAGGTAAATGATGTAACAGATTGTTTAAACGAGTTTGCTAATTCCTCCGTAGTGTACTAAAGCTGCATGGCCAATTTTCCGAAAACAAAAATATGGCAGAATTATCAATACGGCTTCAGCGGCCGGTTTATTTGGGAGCTTTGGTCAAACAAATTATTCCGGTAAGACATCGGAGTTGATTGTGAAATTCCCAATTTGTGTAAACTAACACACTTGTCTTAATAGCCGCAAAGCTAGGAATGGTCGCTTTTTCAGAAGTTCTTGCCAAGGAGGGTGCTAAATACAACATCATGACTAATGCTATTGCACCAATTGCTGCATCCAGGATGACGGAGACAGTTATGCCCCCTGAAGTATTAGAAAATCTCAAGCCAGACTGGGTTGTGCCACTTGTTGCCGTACTCGTTCATGATTCCAACGTCGGTGAGTCAGGTGGAATATACGAGGTTGGCGCCGGTCATGTCGCCAAATTACGATGGGAGAGATCAAAAGGTGCCTTATACAAAACCGATGCTTCTTTGACCCCCAGCGCCATTTCAAGGAAGTGGGATGCTGTCAACGATTTCACCGACCCAGACCATCCCACTGGGCCTGCAGATTTTATGGGACTTCTCGAGGCCGCAGGTGAGTTGTCAAGCAACGAACAAGGCGAGGAGATTAGCTTCAAGGATAAAGTTGTTCTGGTTACTGGAGCTGGTGCAGGGTATGTAATATGGGATATCATTAATTAAAGCCCTCATGAACTAATAAGGTCTGTAGTCTTGGTCGTGCATATGCGCTTCTCTTCGCCAAGCTCGGCGCATCGGTCGTTGTTAACGATGTTATGAACCCTGACACCACTGTTGCAGAAATCCGTAAAGCTGGCGGAAAGGCTGTTGGTGACAAGCATTCAGTGGAGGATGGTGCAGCCCTCATTGATACCTGCGTGAAGTCCTTTGGGACAGTCCACGTCATTATCAATAATGCAGGTATTTTGCGCGATAAATCTTTCGCTGCCATGACCGATGAGCAATGGGATCAGGTTATGGCCGTTCATCTTAACGGAACATATGCGGTCACCAAGGCTGCCTGGCCTATCTTCCTGAAGCAGAAGTATGGACGTATTGTCAACACGACTTCCACTAGTGGTATCTACGGCAACTTCGGGCAGGCAAATTATGCCACCGCCAAACTAGCCATTCTCGGTTTTTCAAGGGCGTTGGCAAGAGAAGGTGTTAAGTACAATATTCTTGTCAATACTATTGCCCCGAATGCCGGCACAGCAATGACGAGGACCATAATGCCAGAGGAAATGGTTCAAGCTTTCAAGCCAGAATACGTTGCTCCACTTGTAGTCTTTCTATCCTCTGACAAGGTCCCCACACCAGGTACCGGTGGTCTATATGAAGTAGGCTCTGGTTGGGTTGGGAGGACTCGCTGGCAGCGGACAGGTGGCTATGGGTTCCCTGTTGATGTTCCCCTTACCCCGGAAGCTGTCCGTGCAGCTTGGGAGAACATCGTTACATTCGAAGATGGACGTTCGGATAACCCAGAGAGTCCTCAAGATGGTCTCAAGAGGGTTATGGAGAATCTTCAGAACCGCAAATCTGGTGGAAAGAAGAAGGGCGGTGTGAACAAGGAGATTCTCGAGAACATTGAGAAGGCCAAAAAGTCACAAGCTGTAGGAACAAAATATGAGTATGACGATAGAGAGGTTATCCTTTACAATCTCAGCATCGGTGCTAAAAAGACGGATCTTAAGTGGACCTATGAAGGAAGCGAAAGCTTCGAGGCTTTGCCAACTTTCGGTGTGTTCAATATACCCATATGAGTTGATAATAGTGCTAACAGTTCGCAGGTGTTGTCCCCTACTTCTCATCGGAGGTGCCCTTCAACTTGGATGATATCGTCCCTAACTTCAATCCTATGATGCTGCTACATGGCGAACAGTTCCTTGAGATCAAAAAGTTCCCAATTCCGACTTCGGGGACTTTGACATCTTACCCATCACTCGTTGAAGTTGCCGACAAGGGTGCCGCGGCTGTTGTTGTTAGCAGGTGTGAAACCAGAGACTCAACCGGTGATATCGTTTTCGTCAATGAAAGTACCACTTTTATCCGTGGCTCAGGTGGTTTTGGAGGCCCAAGCAAGGTTGCGGATCGAGGTGCTGCGACCGCCGCAAATAAACCCCCTGCCAGAGCGCCGGATGCTGTTGTAGAGGAAAAGACAAGCGAAGACCAGGCCGCTCTTTATAGATTGAATGGCGACAGGAACCCTCTACACATTGACCCCGATTTCTCGAAAGTCGGCGGTTTCAAGACTCCCATTCTACATGGTCTTTGTTTCATGGGTATCTCTGGGAAGCATATCTATCAAACCTTTGGCGCTTTCAAGAATCTGAAGGTTAGGTTTGCGGGTGTCGTCCTCCCTGGTCAGACTTTGAGGACAGAGATGTGGAAAGAAGGTGGTAAGATCATCTTTAAAGTCACCGTCGTGGAGACTGGGAAACCAGCGATTCTTGCTGCAGCGGCTGAGCTCCTAGAGACTGGACCAAAGTTGTGAGAAAATTAATGTAGCGAAGTTTGCTGGTACTATTTCATTCATTTTCATGTTTGTTTTGGCTTAGGAGTTCAGTCCTGGCCTCAATCTTGTATGGGAGGACACTGACATTCTATCTTGGCACGGCAATGGTTGTTTATGATTTAACTTGTTGGGAATATGTGTATTCTCTTTTTTTCCCTTCTCTTTCTAAATTAGGTCCATATTCTATTATTATCCACACGCAGCGAAATACTATGAAATGTTCATATCGTAAAGCCTCATTTCAAAATATTGCTATAGGGAATCACCCCGGAGTCTTGACTATATATCCCAAAGACAAGTAGATATATAAGTAAGTATACCATCATGTCAAAAATCCCGGGACAAGCCCCCGTAGCAACTCGCGGTTGCGTTGTCCCGGGACTTTTGAACAAGAACTATACATATACACAGCGATAATCAGTGTGTTAATATTCATAAGTAAAGATTAAGCCACCATCCGGAATCACCCGGAATCACCCGGAATCACCCGGAATCACCCTCGATCTCCCCCCTGCTCATGATAGTTCCTAAATCAGCTTCAAAGCTTTTAAATTTTTATTATTATTACTAGTATGGTGAGCTCAAGGCAGGGGGGCCAACGAGGCGAGCATGCTCGAGGCAAATCATTTTGCCTCGAGCTACTCGAGATTTAGCTAATGATTTATTAGTGGCATATATTCAGTGGGGTTGGTGTTTCTGATAGAGATATTGAAAGTATCTACTCCCTACATTTTCATCTCTTTAATTACACCACCCTCAATACCAATATCCGTAGCATCATCGCAACCGAATTTACTCGGCCCATGCCCTTAAATCAAATATTTAAGTTAAATAGCAGCTAATTATGAGATATGTGACGATACTCAGAAAGCATATCTGGAATACCATCCCACCCAGACCTAGAACGAGGAATAAGATTAAGAAAACATGAGCATGTCGCCCGGGCCGCTGGGGTGGGGACAATGTGGTGCTACGGATGAACATAACGAGATATGGTATGAAAAACAGATCATTCCAACGGAAAATTCTGTTCAGAGGAGGTGATGATAAATCGGGGGGAGAACAATTTTCTTCAAAACCTGACGGATTTACCTCATTATATAATTAATGAATTAACTAAAAAAAAAAACCCCTAATTATATGATACGGAGTGATACCTCATGATGCACGCGCACTTATTCGCCACACATGCACACTCGGATGCATATAAGCAGATTGTTTGGGAAACGCTTGCATGTTTGGCTTACTATTTGGCTAGTCTATTTCTATTTTATTTTGATTCTGTAGAACGTGAAGAAAATTAACACAGAACCGGGATCGTAACCGGAACGCTTCATAAGGTATCACTCGAGCTCTAAATCAAGATCTCGGTTTTTGATGGGCTGATTAATTGATTGATAATTTATTTAATTGTGTATATAGTTTTTTGAGGGATCGATCGGTTGATTGATAGTTCGTTGAGTACGTGCATGCAGCCTTCCGACTTGCTTTGAAGGTTCGCTAAATAACCTATCCAAGTGTACATTTGGAGCATACAGCTTCTTCGTAACCCAAGTACAGGCATAGTAGCGTACATAATACTATTGTACAAATCAAAAAGCCATTATGAGATGATAAATATATAATAAAGAGCATTTATAGCATCGATTGATGAGATGTTCTTTTGTGATGAAAGGGAGCCGCACACTGATATTGACCTTCTAAACTCCTCTTATGGTTTAAATCATCGGACGGTGTCGTTTCCCGGACCGTGATAGCCCTGCGCCGTGGGACCAACGGCCGCGCGAAGGTATCATGGTACTGGCATTTCTTTCTTTCATTCTCCCCTCTTTATAAATGGATGATCTATTCAATCAGTTCTCCTCTTTTAATTTTTCCCCTTGGGTATATCATCTTCTTGGCGCTGGGTTTGCTTATTGATAACTACATGTATTAGGACTGGGTCTTTCATTGGATGTTATTATCGTAAGGGGTATATTTGCGTTTTTCTGCATGCACCGAATATATCTAATAAGTATATAGATATACCGATATGCAATGTGTTATTTAAAGGTTGTGATTGGCCAGGTTTGAGGGGTTTTCCTTTTCTCTATCAAATATGTTTGTCAGTAAGTAGATATTCTATCAAATATGTTGGAGTTAGTAGATATTCTATCAAATATGTTTGAGTCAGTCAGTAGATATTGGTTCCAACATACCTTAAGTCAACCAAATAGTATATCAGATATGTGCACAGGGCATCTTGGGGTTTCAGTGATCCTAAGCGTTGGTAAACTGATATTGTTTAAGCTATAATAGTTCCTACTCCGGCCAAAGGCCGGAAAATGCTTGTACCTACGTATCGTTGTGGTCCCATCTTGAGTTCTAGTATCCTACCTATATTAGTAAGTTTCTAACTATAGTGGAAACTGTATCTTCGCAATTCCCTCCCGGGGAAATTAATGTGGATACGTCATATCATCACTTACATTATATGTACTCTAAGAGGTGTGGTTAAAAAAATATGTGTCTCAGATTTGGTGACATCGACTGTGGGACGGGAGGGGCCATATGAGATCTTGTCACTCAATATTAACGTTTTCTTTGAGATCTGTTTGATGCATGCATCTATTTATACATACAGCCTAACTAAGTATGTCCATATATTTACTTGGAAGGGAGTACTGAACCCGTGGAGGTAAAAGTGCACCAAATATGTACTGACTACGTACAATGAATCAATCAGCTAGGGTCCATGGGTTTTGAATCATAAGCCTATGCTTGCAGACTTGATTTATCGGCACTCAACCCTACATATATGTAGGCACATGTATGCTCTAGTTTCACCAGTATGTTGGAATATCGAGGATGACTACATGTATTGAGTTGGCTACCTTTACACCCCCGGTACTTCCATTTTGTGTTAGTTAACTAGACTGTAATCGATCCCTCCTCGTCGCAATTAACGGTACATGTAGATATGTGAACGAGCTTAAGTGGCATATATGCCTTACCACATCAACCATGGCTGCCCGTACGACCCGTCTCTCTGATGGCACTAGTACAATTGCTCTTCAGGGATGGGAGGGTGGGTACCGTATTATATTCCTTGACCTGTGAGCTTTTTATCGCGTCTGGGACCAACCTTAAACTTAATCTAATATTTGCTGCCCTATGTACTCTATGCAGAGTCTCTTCCTCCGTGCGATCTCCAAAATATATTCACTCCCTTCTAACTGGGGGCTACCGAGATGTTTTTTCGGCCCCCCCCCCGCGGGGGGGAGGGGGGGGGAGGGGGGTTTATTACTTCCTCCAAATTATCCATGTTCGGTGGGTGCCTAAGCTCGAGCTCCAATATTACAAACACATGTAGAAAAGTCTTAAGGGTTTCTGTGTAGTTTAAAAATGGAGCTGTTTTTGCTTGGGCTTGAATATGAAAATTCACAAGAGGTCACAAAACTTAGTGTAGTTGGTATAGCGTGAGTAACATCCTGCCGCAAATCTCTGCGCCCATATCTCAAAGAACATGTGTAAGGTGGGCGGATACTGACGTAGCCCATATCTGGGGGGGGTTGTCCATTTTGGCATGCGGATGTGTATGTGGGACTAAGCAAGTACTAGTTTGGGGAGAGTAGAATGATAGGACCATAGGAACTGAATTTATCAGCCATCTAGCTAGATTTCCATACTTCTAGGTAAATAATACGAACTCGCCCAAAATTAACTTCCACAATGCCGCCTCGCATGTAAGCTGTAGATTTTCGGGCCGTTGTACGACACATACCGCTAAATGCATGCACTCACTTCCTGCCAACCCTGGAACCCTCTGAAACCAACGCTTGATTTCAAACCAATCCCGTTAGTGTATATATTCTGAATCAGCCCCGGCCCCCTCCTGATCACAAATGATCACTCGTAAACCCTTGACTGTCTTAGCTGAAGTGAGGACTAGTATCGCCACAGAGAAACGCCTACTCTAGATTATCTAGACTCGAAGTGCGCCGTGCCAAGAAGAAAACAAACCAAACTTATCTACATACGTATCCTCACTTAACCATTTTATCTAACCCCTGATGTTTAGCACCAAGAGGGGTGGTATAACGTGACGTCGGTCGTGCACACTCCACCGGGAGTGGTAATAGAGAGACTCTAGAACCTCCACATATTTGTAACTCCCAGGTAGTCCATGTAACTAACGCAGAACAAGGGGGTAGGGGAGGTTAGAGTGCTCCACGCATGCAATTGAAATCGTTACAGGGTCTTTAGGCAGTCTATCGATTTGAGTTTCCTTGTATTGTCTTGTCTCACGCGCGTACCCCTCAAGAAAAATATGATG
Source organism: Morchella eximia (assembly GCA_024713935.1). Taxonomy (NCBI): domain Eukaryota; kingdom Fungi; phylum Ascomycota; class Pezizomycetes; order Pezizales; family Morchellaceae; genus Morchella; species Morchella eximia. The sequence continues at coordinate 4,405,413 of JAMGZG010000001.1, forward strand.
TGATTGATGTGTGTAGAGTACGTCCACCCGTAATCTTGGGAACCAAGGAAAATAAAACTTCGATCTCTATCCATGGGGGCCTTTAAATATCATAGGTACTAGCATGTACGTTTAAATACCGTACGCACAGGGGGCGCGAAATCGGTATGTCTTTGCTTTTGGTTACATGTACTTTGTGGTTCTTCCCCTCAGGCCATAGACCATGGAGTGGATTGTACGACCTGACCTACATACCTACCTAGGCACATTTGCCGGAATACATATACCGCCATGATATTAATTTGGTTAATGCTTAAAAGTTCCGTACATAATTATTCTACGGTATGTACAACGCAAGAAGGTATATGAATACCTAATGTCTTAAATACGGAGGGAGGAAGAAATGGAAAGATTGTCAGGGGGAAGAGGGAGAGAGAGAAAGGGAGAGAGAGAGAGAGGATAGACATTTTTTTTTTTACGTGTATCAACCTTGCTGCAGACTGTATTTTAATTGCAACGTACCTAAAATACTCATGATCATACTCCGAAAAAATATTCAAGGAAAGGAGAAAGCCAGTCGAAAGAAATTTAAGAAGGAGCGTGATAAGTAGCAAAAATATGACAGATCAAATCCGAAAACAAAAACGAAAACGGAACAATTCCCATTCCATTATATCTTACGCCTCCCCTATCCCAACCCATCGACAGTCTCCAAGCTCGGAGGCATTCGCTAAGAAAAAGTAAAGAAAAAAATGAGGCAGAAAAAAAGAGCCGCCAAGACTAAAATGAAAATATCAAACCTGGATACAACTTAAACTCCCAACCCACTGTACTGCCTATCACCCTAGGCCCTGCTCTCCCCTGCGCTGTAAAAAAGAATCGCTTTCTCAACTTTCAGGCATTAAAAATAGGCGGATGTAGAGCTGATAAACGGTAGTGTGGGTGATTACTTGTAAATGGATAGAAATATGAAATAAAAAATAAAAAAACACAATCCAGAGGAAAAGTTTAAAACATGAATGGAAAACAATAAGAAGCCAAGATAATAAAAAAAAAAAAGTATAGAAGATATCAAACCGTAAAATCTGATAGAACCAAGCCTTAAAAAATGAAGCTCATTCATCCAGGGTCAACTATAAGAGATGGAACGAGAAAATGGGGAATCTGGGAAATTGCCAGAAGTAAAATCAAAACGATGTCTCCAATCTCATTTACATCCAACTCCACTTCGGAGAGGACTATGAAGGTCAATCAGCAAGAGAGTTAGCAAAAGACCAGTGCGTAAAAGATTATGCCCATTCATTCTCAGATCCCTCTTGCATCACGGGGAAATATTGGTCTGGATCTTCATGAGTTATAAGCCGCTGGTCTTGCGGCGAAGCTTCTGAAGTTGGTGTTGGTAACGAACCAGATCCTTTTGAGTCCAGCCTCATCTCCGTCATTAGGGCTCGCATCTCTTTAAGGTCATGTCGAGCCGCGTCTTTGGGGAACTCTGCGTCTCGCATGTCTACCAATTGGCGTATGGACATTCCAATGGCCGTCTCAGTATTATTCGATATCCATGTGTGTTTTAATTGTGGATCGTTCCAGATCTCAGCCATCCGGGAGCGAAATGCTAAAGGGTAAACAAAACTAAGAATAACATTGTTAGCTATTTATGATAAGAAAAGTTGATCTTGGTTTTACTCACCCCATCTGTTCAATCTTCGCCAATTGCTTCTGAATCCACCGACGATACCTTTTGTTGTTGGGTATCCAGAGTGCTGAGAGCCCTAGCGGGGCCTGTGCTGCCAACAAGGCGCCAGAAGGCGAATCAGGATATGCCTCAATACCAGCCAACAAATTACATATCGACATTGCCAACTCTGATAAATCCTTCTCTGGAGGCAGTCCACTCGTGAGCGTGATCTGGTGCTTTAGCATGATAATCAGGCCATAGTAGTCGCATTGCAAAAAATTGACTGCCCAACGTGCGCCTTTATACACCTTTGCTGGCTTGAAAGGGCAGGCATCTTCTGGATTCCCTCCAGTTAACCTAGCAACTTCCTCCGCCCCATCCAATATCACTGGATCTAGTCCATTCCACCAATCGGAACAAGCCTGTAATAACCTTTGAGATTCTTTCAAAAACTCCTCAATTGTCATCTGATGTTGGGATCGCCTCGCGGTCAATATCGATATCTCCATGGCTAGGTCTCGAAATTCACAAGAGGCATTGTCGACTTTTAAGCCCAGGTTATCTGGACTTGCCTCGGCAGCTCGACGAACTGCTCTGCGATTCTCATCAGACCATTCACTTCCTACTGTTGTTTGATGTCCGGCCATCATTGCTACCAAAACATCGAAATGTGAGAACCAGTTGTAAACCATTCGCCTCTGTGATGTTTCAGACATGCTCTGGGGAGTCCAGAGACTGGTAAGAATTTTCGAGGCTGCGTTACGATGTTCCATAAGGTTCATCCAGTCACCAAGGTATTCCTGTATAGATTTCAGCAAAGATACATGGATTTCCTTTAGCAAAGAAAGATTACCTCGAAGCTTGCAAGCTGCAAAATGGTTATTAAAGTGGATAAAGTGGGTTCCTGGTCCAGGGAAACCCGAAGCAACCCCACAGACTTATTATAGTACTCCAAAAAGGTTTGAAATACTCCAGTCTTGTGATGTACACTATAATGAAACGATGAGAATGCTGCGACTGCATATAAAAGTGCTTCGTTGTTGATGGCGTATTCAAGCAAAGTCGTTCTAAAGAAAAATTCACCGTCTGACTTTAATAGGTAATGATGACAGCTGAGCATCTTTCGATGGTAATTAAGATAGAAGGCCACATCGTGGGGAAGATGTGCCCATTCCGCTGAATTGACAAGGCTCATATGGGAAGCTGCCCGGTGGAGAGATGATTCTGCGGGGGACGCGGGTTCAGAAGAGTCAGGATAGTACTGATCCTTTGGTGACGGACTTGGATCTATTGAGGAGCCAGTTTTCCGGCCTCTAATCTGGGGCCGTCTACCCTCTGAAGCAGGCCACGAGTCTCGCCGTGGCTGGGGTCCTCTTAGATAACCGTGACTAGCTGAGCTTTTTAGTCTCGGCCGTTCGGTTACTAGAGGCTTATGCTCCTCTTCTTGATAATCCTCATATTCGTCCTCTTCTTCGAGCTCTTCCAATGATGAACTGCCTTCTCTGGATGTCGATGGTTTCTCGCGTTTGCCCCTCTGACCTCCCGCAAGCTTTGATGCAACTACCTCAGGGTAGGTGCATTCCCTTCCACCTTTTTGACAACCTAGAACCAACCTCAGCTATCAGCAACCAACATCGTAAATTAAAATAAGAAAGTCATGGTTTGGAATCCTTACGTTCACAGATAGGGTGGGTCTCATCGCACTAGAATTGAGAAGTTGTGTCAATGGTTTGCTCACTACATGGAAATTGGACCAGTCTGGAGTTTTTTATCACCTTAACACGACGAGTACGACATGTGAAGCAGCCTGATCTAGTCCGACGATGCTTTACGGTCTCGGATCCTGGGGCACTCTTCCTCCTTACTCGAGATGGCTTCGAATTGGACGTCATGTTGCCTCCAGCTTCCGGGACGACGAAAAAGGTGGTTAAAGGTGGTTGGTCGAAGCGTGGAACGTAGTTTCCGTTAGGTACGTTTGGTTGTGTCGATGACGTTGGTAGTAGGCGGTTCACGTCTGGCGTCGTATTCGACGATCGATACAATCCCGTCATGTCAAGGTGCGAATAGAGCGTGTAAGGAGTATCTGAACTGAACAGAAACTCTTTGCCGTAGTCTTCCTAGGGGTCGGGTTGGGATCTCCTTCTGTTGCTGCCTTCTTATCTGTCTGTGTCCTGCCTTCTTCCTCTTCCTCTTCTACTACTACTATCACCTTCGTCTTCTTCTTCTTCTTCTTCCTTACCCGTCTTGTAATTCTCCTCGCAGAGAACCACAGAGAGCGAGGGAGGGGGGTTAAGAAGCGGTGGGGGTGGGATAGGGTAGGGTAGGGGGAGCGGCGGAGGTGGGAGAGCTACAGGACGAACGGCCGCCCAAACTAAAGCGCAGCAGTGTACGGGCGAAGGCACTACCGGCTCCCTGTCACTACAACTGAATTGTGGCCGAATCCGAAGAAAAACAGCCTTCGTTCTTGGAATGACAAGGTAACCCCCTGCTCAGGATTGTTCGACAAATAAATAAATAAATAAAAAGCTAGTGCTCCTCCACCCCCGGTCTCTTGGACCCCCCCCGCGGCCCTTCTGTCTTCCTACTTCTCCTCTTTTCCTTTTTCCTCCCTCTACAGTCTCTTGGACGAGTTAGACTCTAGATACACTCCAATACCGGCACCAGCTGGGGGAAGGGTGACGAAAAGGGTACGTTGTAAGGTGCTCGTCCGATATCGCTGAACCTCAAGGAATAAATGGATCGACCGAACCCCCGCGGAACCCAATGGAAGCAGGGCAATGACTTGACTGGTCAAATGGGGAGGACAAGAAAAAGCTCACGAGTATCAGCAGGGAGCTAAGTGTGGAAAATGAAAATAAGCATTTCCCCCACAGAAAAACGCCTGTTGCGTAGTCAATCAACAACTGCCTCCCGCTCAAAAATAAAAGACTCGGGCCTTGGAAATGCGCAATTCTTATGTATGTATGTACGTATTACTGCTGCACAAACAGTGAGACTAGAAAGTGCGAATTGAACTTTAGATCATCGTCCTAGGGGCCGCATCTAGAGCTTGAGATGTTGAACCCCGTGCGCCTTCTCTTCTGCATGTCTGCGGGGGTCAAGGGCAAAAAGAAACCATGTGGTAGCGGGACGAAAAAACAGGCGTGGAAGGGGGTTTCTGGCTCGAAGAGGATGCATCGAGCAGGCAGGGGATACCGAGGTGACAGCCCTGGTGTGAACTAATATTACAGGCACCATATGTAACCCCAGGGGAGAACCCAAGAGGGTGGGTGCTGCTAACAAGGTACGTAAAATATGCCCCCAGCATGCGTCTTGAAGGTACATGAAGGTAGGTATGGGAAAGAGGAGACGAGAATCTGCGCCTCGCCGAAACCCAAAGGTAGAGAAAGCAAAGACAAGAAACGGGAAACCAATCAAGGGGACAACTCGCACGTCAGATTTCTACAGGGTCAAAGTTTGAACACAACATACTACTTGCATCTACATACCTGCTTTATGGTTTACCTATGCGTCGAAATACCTGTCGAAGGTATGCTTCGTAAAGAAGAGTAGGTACTCTACCTAGAGTAGAGCACTACGAGTCTACCACAGAGAGACAAACCGGGGCAGTTCGAAATCTACCCGGACTTGCAGTAGCACCCAAAAAAAAAAAACAAAAAAAAAATCACCAGCTAATGTTGTCTCTTTAAGGTGGGAGTAAAAGAAGAGCAGCGAGCAAGGAAACATAGTATGATGATCGAATTAAATGGGGCCGGAGAGCGGCGCAATTATTATTCCTGCGACTTTCAGTCGCCACGAGGTTGACAGCGGATCGTGTGTGCAGATACGCAACCTTCCGCAAGATGGAATTCTTAACCCAAACCTACCCCCAAACATGCATCCATCATGTAACCATGGTCGTGAGAAGAAACCATGGCAGCAGTAACTGGCCCACATGTCAGCAACCTAACATTTAATAAAGGTGGTATCGGATCTATCAGGACTTCCACGAGATATATGAACGATCTATCGGAATTGGTGGATAACTATGTAGTTCCTAATTGACCATTAGTCATGTCGCAACCCCAAGACTCCTTCGGGAATTTATTTTTGCTTTTTCTTCTCCTTCCATTATCTGGCGCACTGACCGTCAACGTTGGGCGTCACCGATTGTGATGACAGGAAAATTGAAGCATGGGTTTCGTTGCCTAATACTGCTGAAGCAGTCTGCGAGCTGACTGTTCTGTCTTTGCCGTGCAACATTGCACTCTCTCTGGTTACGCGCCTCACCGCCTGAGCGGTGAGTGTCACTACTGAGGGTGTCGATTGACTGATCTTGGTTGATTCAACCCCACGGAGCTATGCATTGCAGCGGAGAAAAAACTGGGCTTCTGGGGGTACTAAATCTTTGCATTCTTTGGAATCGTGATAGTGTGTTGTGCTTCTGGTAGCCTTCTATTCTACGTCAACTAACCTGCAAAAGCACCTTTTGCTCTTCAGCGGCACTCTAGAGTAGAGTAAGTAAATGCACCAGGGCAAGCCACATTTCAATCATAGCAGAGGAGTGGTGTGAATTCCAAAACATACATACAGTTGAAGCTAAAAGGCAGACGGCGGGTGTAGATCAAAGAGTGATCACCCATGTATGTGAGTATGTATGTATGTATGTGCATGCAGTAGAGTATTCAAAACTTACTGTACCTACTCAACAGACGCCCAGACATCAGTCCTTGGTTGGTAGAGTACCTACGATTAGGAACCGGGTGTGAAAACACCGAGAAAAAAACGCCCAACGAATTTATGTACGTAGAATCCTGGACCGAATGCCGCAATATCAATATCATATGGACGAACCTCTCCTCCGGTAACACATGATAGTGCCGACAGCATGGACCAACTACAATTAATCGACTCCCCCACTGCCAGTGCATCATCCCCTTTTCCCTATTCTCTTACCCGTGGCATAATTAGCATCATCACGCACTGAGGCTTTGGAAATGAGCATGGTATACACGTATCATACGTTCTTAAATTCTTTCATGTCAATTGGATGCCGAGGCGCATATCTTTTGTCATGAGGGAACTTGAAAGCCGTCTGCGCAAATCTCCGAGATAGTCTTTAGAGGCGGAAAGGAAAGGCCTTCCGGAACCCGCGGCATAAAAATAAATAAAAAATTGACTAAAGATCTAAGTCACAGGTACTTCGATAGCTAGGTACTTCAACGTTCTGGTGGGAAAAAAGAAAGGAAAAGGCAACAGGATCAGGGTCCAGGGAAATGTCTTATCCAGAAAATTCCCTGTTCTAGACAAGGTCTCTGCAAAGATACTCCCGTAACAACCCTACTCTATACATACCCCACATCCACATCTGTAATCCAGGCAAGACACAATCTATGTTCCTGGCTCATAAATACGCAATAACAAACATCGTTCAGGAAATACTTGCACTTTAGATACATATGATGGCGGCTTGGGTATTAAGCTGTCAATGATGGTCCGTAAGAAGCAATATTCACAGGCAAAAAAAAAAAAAAAACGTGGCGCTGTGTTTCCAAAAGCATGAATACCATACCTGGCTGTGTGGGCAAATGATGATTCCTTTTCGGGATGCACATGTATGAATTTACTGAGTACCTACATGTACTCGCGGTAGGCATGAAGAACCTGAACATCGTTTTTCTGGTAACAACCACTTTGACCCCTGCTAGCGCGTTTTTATGTTCAGGTTCTTCTTACCTGCCGCGAGTAGGTATATACATACATACATACACCAATATATTAAACGCTCCCCGCCAATAACGACTATGCATTATCATCCAAGGTCCGTCGATGTCTTGGCCTTGTCTCTCTTGAGGTAAGGCAAATTCATAAATCGGTAAATAGATGAAGATGGTTCTGGGTACAAGAAAATTGGGTTTACTCTCCTGAGCTGGGTTCTTATAATATTGTCTGCTTAATAACATATTAAGACATGTCAAATCGAAAATAGAAATTCTATTTCCGTGCTTAACCTCAACGGCCAAAATGCCGTTCAGCGGCGTGTTTTCGGGTCTAAAGACGTCCGATCGATGCACGGACATTGGCCCTTGTTCTTAGGGCAATCGGCATATCAACGGTATCGATATCATATCGGAGAAAAAAGCACTGCCGTACTCCATACAGTGCATACTCGGGGCAGAAATATGTACCGGATAATGCAGGTCTTGGGACCGAACCTTTGTTGGAGATTATCGTTAGGTATGGATATCGATTGGTAAGAACAAAACTTGCATTGTCCGATGCTTATTACTTGTCCCGAGTTCTTGGGATTTGTGTCGCCAACAGCAGGTACGAAATTTTGTAGGGAGCTGTCAATGCAATGATTTAAAACCCTGTATTTTATTTGCGACCGCGAATGTCTCCCTACGTATGTCTTCTACTATTCTTTTTTTCAGTATTGCGTAACTAGTTAACTTGAATTAATAACGGTTTATGTAAATGTTGAACAGAAAGCCCCTTATCAGTCCCCACTGACGTATCGATTGTAAATTCGTAGGCAAAGTACGGAACTACATATTTTGTATGTATGTATGTAGAGTACCTATACATCTATCGATGCTTCTGCCAATCGCAATATGGGCACGGAATAATGTGCGGAATATCACTCGCACCCTTGAGGCCCAGGATTTAGAAAGAAAAAAACACATCACGAGGGCCCCTGGTTGTAATAGAGGTATGATATTGCACAATACCTACATGTACCCAGAGTACCAGATACGCGTGGTATAATTTCTCGGCTTCTGCCGAGGAATCTCGGGATTATCTAGCCATTTATAAGCTAAAGACTTCTGGATGGAGTTCTCCGTTTCGAACAATGCTTTTATTGGCGCGATAGAACCCTGTTTACAAGTACCCGACATACCGGTCCGTACCATGCTAGTAAGGTTCTCTACTAAGTCTAGTAGCTGTATAAATATCATACTCTAACAAAACAATGCTGCAAGCCTTGTCCAATTTGTGAGTAAGTACTAGTAATATATCTACGCACGGAGTTAAGAGCTGGAAGCAGCAGGCAAAAGGGCTGATATGAGCTGATATTTACCACTACATGTGCCGCAGCACTGCCGGTGCACAAACGAGAAAGACGAGAGGAAAGATAATTCTATAATGATTTGTTCCACTCTGAGCTTAATTGAAAAACCTTGGGGGTTAAAAAAAGGGGTGGAGGGTGATCCTTTAGATTGTATTATTTACTATTACAGCACTAGTTAACTGACGGAGACATATGTGAACCGTGATAGTAACAATGACTCCTAAACCAAAACAAAATAAAAAAAAAAAAAGGGAAGGAAGGGATTTAGATTGCTATAACACTGCCCTCATATATAGCAAGAGCTGAAACTCTCGTCAGTTTCGAGCCCCCACCCCTATACATGTAGTTCAGATCAATAATAACAAATATGCATGATACATTGATTATACATGTATGAATTTACCCAGCTGGCACGATAGAAAACCCTTCTTCAGTCTTGCCACCAGAAACGTAAACAGGCATTAATCCAGTGGAACGCCAGGTGTAATGTAATGCGCCAGCCAAATACCCTTACCTTTCTAGCCTGTCCCCCATATTCCTTCCTCTCTTTTGCTGCATATGTATGCTCCCCTCCGGAAGATCGTAAGCAGATCCAGGCACATTACGATGGTTCTCACAAGCATAGTCCTAGCTCAAGTTAAGCCATCCAGACAGATAGCCCCTACCTCGGATCAGCTATGATCGTATGCGTACATATGGGGAGGGTACCTACATGTAAATATCTGTACACGCCGGCACGTTCCGGGCTAAATAACGTCCCGGAGGCCGTATGAGGGGGGCTCAGCGTATGTAATACTACGGCCACTGTAGCGAAGCCTAGCCCGAACTACTTCGTTAAACAATGCCTTACCACAAACCAGGAACCCGAATAATGGAATCTCGCTAATTGGGTGCAGCTAGCGCAGTATGAATGGTCTGTGCAAAACCCTTACCCGTTGTCTGAAGCCACGGCACGTTATTGACGTTTGTTACTAATTGATATATGAGGAGGGTGAGTAGGTAAGTGTGGGTAAGTGAATGAGTACGCATAGGTCTACATATGTGTGGACTGATTGAAGATATTATGTGGGAGAAAGAGTAGTAAAAGGATTGCAGATTGGTTGTGGATACGTAGAGTTGTTGGGAGAGTATGTGGTTCGATTAGCTTCTACATAAGATAGATGTGGAGTCCTACAGTACAAAAGAAATAGTACAGATGAAGAAAAATTCGCCAAGGAGGGCAAGAAAAACGAAATAAATAATAAGAAAAGTGTAAGCAGAATGATAACAGATACAGAACACCACTTGTAATACCCCGGCAGTTTTTTTTGGGGGGTGCGACCAGGAAAAAACAAAAATGGAGGGAAGCAAAAAAAGAAAAAGATATTATGCCTAATGAAAATCCCGAAATCCCCAAACGCAGTTCCAGAAAGGTTCCGTTACTTTCCTTCATGATGAATATGGTGGATAAAAAAAAAAACGTAAGCAAGTAGACAAAAAAAAAAAAAAAAAAAAAAAAAACGTGATAGTCCTGGGGTTTCATCCCAATATAATATCCAATAGCTTTTTGCGCATGAAAAAGGCCCACTGGATGTTAGGATACAAACGAGACAACTAAATCCGCCGTTGTATTCAAACAGAGAAGGGCAGGGGAATTCAACACTCGACGCCGCGCCACGACAGAAAGAAAATACAATAAAACTTTGGCATTAGACATCGCAAAACCACTGAGAAAAAAAATCAACCTACCAACCATGCACCTGACCAAACCGTCTTATTCCCGGAACAAGAGGAGAATAAAATAGAGACTGCTAAGGACAAAAAAAAAAAACAAGCGAATACAAGACAAGCAAGGGGAGAGGCGAGTAAATCCTGGAATATGAACAAGGATCCTAAAAACCACCCAATAATGTACCACAATGTCCGAAGAAAATGTGAATAGCAGTTTAAAGCGAACCACACAATATAGTTAGGATACATGGAATTCTATGAAGCTGCCGTTCCATCAACGGGATTTGCCGGAGGGGCGTCAGTGGAAGTAGTTGGGGGTTGTTCCTTCTCATTGACTCCCTGACTTCGGCAGAGCGGGCATGAGTTACGACCAGTGGTCAACCACTATGATATCATCAGTATTGACCACATCAAATTATGGGATTGGTGTCATACCTCATCGATGCACTCCCTATGAAAAACATGCTGGCATTTTGAAAGCAGCCTACACTCCTCGCTTTTTTCATAATCACCCAAACAGATCAAGCACCTGTCCCCTTCCGCGATACTAACGTTCAGTGTGGTCTCTTCACCGAAGACAAATATACCCCCTGCAGAATTCACATCATCTCGAGTGGCAACTGGGGGCTTTGCTGGCCCAAGAAGGGAAGATAACAGCATCATATCTTCGTATGTTGGAGCCTGTTGATATACAAGGTTAGCAATCACTACAATATAAGATACCCCTATAAATAATGGAGAATATAATTCCTACATCTGTGAATAAACTTGGCGTGGTCAAAATAGGATGATCCTCTGGATACGAGCCGCCGAGAACATAAATGATCCAACTTCTAGTACCTTCCGCATTACCCGGCGGACGCCTAGGGCCCGATCCGCTACCGGCTGCGCTACTAGAACTACCGGCAGAATTGTTATTATTTGACCCAGCAGATCTACCTCCTAACGCGCTGAATGGCGGTATGCTATCTGAGCTACTTAATCGCCTTGATAGACGGCGTCGACTAGGTGGATCCCTAGCACCACTACTCATGTTTTCATCTGATCCCTCCGATCTTTCCGCTGAGGTCTGATCGTTGCTGAAGGACGGGTTGGGGAAAGATAGTAAGCTTGGGTCGGCAGGTGTTGATGGTGGTGGATGCGGTCCAGGTGGGGTATCTGAAAGAATTGGTATAGATGCAGGGCTAATATCCGATATAGGCCTTAAAGAGTTGGAAGATGTAGCACGCGAATGTCTTTGGCTATCATATCCCGAAGGGCTAGCGGGGGTGCCGCCCATAGAGGCGCGCCTATGGTTATTACTGAGCCTTGGTCGCCTATGGATACTTGGGAGATTGACGGGAAGATTCGCCAAGGCGTCGAAAAAGGGTGCCGGCCTATCGGCCCCTCCGTCCGTTGAGTCCCTAGGAGTAACGGAGCGGATACCAACAATGATTACTGGAACCATACGAGAACGGGAGCCTTCCCCAGATTCCCCACTTCCATTCCCTTCGTTATTATTTGTACTTCCAAAGCGAAACATCCGGAAGAAGTTCAATGGTGCCATAAGTGTATTATCTGCTTGGTTGGCATCCGGAGGAGCACCCCCACCCAGTTCATTTCCTCCATTTCTAAGAGCTGCTGCTAGGCGTCCATTCTGTAATGCCCGTAGAAAAGATTCAAAGCTTCCATCACCACCATTATCCCCTGCTACATCCTGAGCTTCTGTGATAGCTTGTTCTGTATTTCCAACCAAAGAAGCAGCTGTAGCAGCCGCAGCAACCGACAAGAGCCTTGACAACATAGCAGCCTGGTCCTCCCCTGGCCTCACACGAGCCGGATTGTCAAATTCCTCCATCAAATTCCCAGACCCACCCGCAGTCCTTTCTAATCGAGAAGGTGAAGAATCCGAAGATTGTGAAGAAGGTGTTACTTCAGCTTGAGACATGTCAGTATCCATATCGGCACTACTACTAATGTTATTGTTGTATGACGAGAGTACGCTATTCCTGTTAAAGTTCGAATGTCCTGGTCTTCTGCTACCAATGAGATCGGGCCAAGACGGCATTGATGACCTAACTCTTGCCATCCTTGATCTTCTGGATTCAGTCGCAGGTGCCTCGAAACTAGGTGTGGATGGTGTTGGGGTTCGGATATCGCTCGATGGCACTGCTGATATATCCACCATATCAACATCACCAGAGGAATTCCTGGTCTCTGGATCAAAACTCGACTGGGGTCGAGATGTATAACTACGAAATCGCGGACGTGATGATGAAGTGCGATTAGGCGAAGATCCTCCTCCAGGGGTAGATGAAGGTGATGGAAGTCGTGATCTACGATTACGATTATGCATTCGACTACTCACTGAAGAAGACGTTGATGATGTAGATGAATTTGGTAACAAGCGACTCCCTATCCGTGCAAAATGATCGATATGGTTTCGTAACCGCCTACTCCTCCTAAGGGCCGTAGTTGTCTCATCTGGTCTGGCTTCGGGCGTGCTTTGAGCCTGAGTCCCTCTACTTCTTGTAGCTTCATCTTGTTGACTTGATCTGGATGCCCCATGATTTTGAATCTCCCTGCCATCATTTTGGGGTGTTGAAGCACCCTGGCCCATCTGATGAGAATGCAGAATGTTCGTTTGGTGAGGAGTCACGAAGTCGGAGAGGTCCCTGGTCGAAACAGGCTCCTCGCTGATCGAATCTCCGGGTAGTGGGGCGGACAGTCTGGCGTTGAAACCGTGTTGGTTCAAAGAAGGCTATTTGATAGCGGTACACAGGATTAGCAATAGGAAGGAGAATAAAGAAAGAAAGAAACGAAGGGTATTGTGAAGAGGAGGAGGTAAAGAGGGGTGTGGTAAAAGAAAAAAAAAAAAGAGTTGATGTGTCAATCAGTGAGAAATGGGGGTGGCGGAGGAAGATGGATAGATTAGAGGTTGTACGGGGCTCGATGATCGATGTGATATGATGATGTGATTGATGTGGTGTGGGGGAGCCACGTAAAGACGTGGTTGACAGCACGTGAGAGCAAATGGATGGATGTGTACTTACCAATACACGGGCACTTGCTCCAGGGCGAGGTGATGTAAGGGCTGAGACGCTGAATCGAGGAAAGCACGAGAGTTTATGTGAGCAAAAGAACAGTTGCCAAAGGCAAGCGGCAAGCGGCCAGGTTGTGTGTGGTAATGATGATGATGATGATGATGATGGTAATGGTGGTGGTGATGATAACGCTGTAGATGATGAGGAGGTGTTGTTGAGGCTGGTAAATGGGAAAGGTATATTGTGGGGAGGTAGGGAGGGGTCTCCAACTTTCAAAAGTCGACCAAGCAACAACGGCAACAAAAACACGATGCTCCTCGGAGGGTTATGTGGGGATAGGATAGAGGGGAAGAAGATGAAAGGGCGACAAGTGAAGCAGAACAGCAGCACCAAACGAGAGGGGCTAGGGGGAAGAGAAAGGCAGGGGGCGGCGGACTGGCTGCAGATGCAGTAGCAGATCAATAGGCGGGTAATAGAGGGGAGGAGAGGAAAGCAAATGGGTATAAAAACAGCGGCGATGTGGTGTCAAAGTGTGTAGGAGTCAGTATGCTTGCTTACTTTGGCTGGGCGGGTGTTTCGTGATGTTGAAGACGAGTCCTATCCCCTCCGTCGTTCTCCTCTGTCCGGTTTCGTGATGTCCCCAGCATCCCAACCAAAGCTGATTGGTTTTCTCGGAACAAGTAAAAATAGCCCGAAATGAACCCCAAATAAACAAACCGCCGGATATGTCTTCACCTAGTACTTATGCACTACGCAATCCTGAAACGTCTTGGGAAGACGTCAACAGCACAACAACCGAGGAGGAAAAGATAGGATGAAAAAGATAGGATGAAAAAAAAAAAGGTAGTTGAAGGCCAGGGAAGACTTGCTAGGTAAGTAGGCATCTATCTGGCTTCTTTCCAGCAGCTCTGCTTGAAAATGCCCTACTCGATCATAGAATTTCGGTTGCCGGCAGCGACTCCTCTTGGGAGTGAAATACTCGGATTTCGGATTACAAATAACGCAACCTGTGCTTGTTAGTTCCTACGGAAATGATTTGGCATTCAAGCGAAACTACCCGAGTGACGAAACAGACTCGACGAAAGCACAAAGCTTTCTTCCGATCTTGAATCTATGCCAAGCCTATCCAACGTTCAAGCGACGATGAATCCAAGGTCAAACAGCTCCTATGTATCGTATCACGAACCTAAAAAGGTACGTGGAGTATCGCTCCAAACTCATAACCCTACAAGCTCAAGCTAACTCACATTCACCAGACAATCCAATATAACCGCATCTCTGCCCCCACATACATATAGCCAGGGTGTTGTCCACCACGAACTTCCGGAGAACCTGGATTCTCCTCAATTAAGACAGGTAGCGAGTCCGCCATCAAAGGCCTACATTTCAGTTTTCAGTTACCCCACGTCATACACGACAACAAATCTGAGACATTTTCTATGTCTTGCGATGGCCAGCGAAAGAGTTCGAGGGAAAGAAAAAAAAAATGCAGGCAAAAAAGCGTTAGGTCTCGGGCAGTACCGTGCCTGATACCTATTGGCCAACTCACCCGGGTACTTGTACAGCAGCAGCGGCATACACCGGTCTTGAGATGGTAACGTTAACAATATCCGAGATGAATGAATTCGATGGCTCTAGAATTCAACGGCTTGATGGTACAAATCCATGAGGGTATCTATATGATCAAGCTTAATTTCTAGATTCATAGAAATTGGAGAATTGGCTTAAGTTGGCAACCGATACCTACATACGAACCCCAAATAAGAGCCTGGAACATGGTTTATCGGTCTTAAATTCAGTCAACCCAGCGTTCTAGAGCCTAAAGTGGGGTACATGTCGATTAAAGCTTTGGGCGACAGCAAAGAATGATAGTCTCGATCCTCTCGACATTTACGGAACAGAAACCTTAAATCTATCTATTTATAGACATATATCGCCTGAATCGCCTGGTCTTTGGGGAGCCATTGTCATCAGTAACGGTCTGATCTCACCTATAAACCTCTAGTTCATCCTAAGGCAAATAAAGGGATTTTATTCCTCAACAGACAGAACCAAGAGGGTCGAAGCACTCCCCCAGCCCCACGATCATAGAGATAAGCAAAACATAGCAGCTGCTTCTATCAAGCAGTAGAGAGCATAAAGAGGAAGACTACTCTGCCTGGGTCTATCCGTGCAGTTGGTGCGCTTTAAGGATAAAGAAAGACTTTGCGTGCGCCCTCTCTGGATATCAACGTTGGACAATACCTGAGCGAGTGATTTGTTGTGAGCTTATGCTTTGGATTGATGCGAATCGCTGATCAGTCATGTGCCAGTCCCTCTTGGCAAAGCTTAAATATAAAGTTCCTAGCTACATGTATTTGAATACATGTACTTGTCAGACGAGACGACAGAACCAGCTAGGTAGGCTCGTGCTCCCCCTCCCCCCCCCACACTTCTTAGATCTGCTGCTGCGCTTGCAGCTGCTTTCTACTACATATATGTAGGTTACTTGTCTTAGGGAAGATGCCTAGAGTTCCTACATCTTAAAAACGTGGGGGAAAATTGGCAGTTGCCCTATTGGCGTATCCACACTGCATGGGCGTACCACTTACCCTGTAGGTACATTCCATAGGTGTTAGCTACACCGACCTTGTTCACCCCACGAGGGTTACCTGTGGCAAAGGTCAGGTTGCTGCATGCCCTGACTACATAATTGTCAATAAGGATGGACGCGCTCCATACCTCTTCATTCCAATCTAGAGAGATCTCTCGCCACACACGCAAAGTCAATCGACCCATAACCCCACAGGCCTCATTCTAAGCAGATGATGTATCGCGACGGTTTGTATGTAACCCTCTAGAGTTATCCGACCTTCCCACGACGGGGGGGCAAACCACTTGCGGGGGCCCGGGTTCTATAACGGCAAATAATCAAAAGCAAGCCCCATATAAAAAAAAAAAAGACAGTGGCAAAAGGGGTCTCTAATCTACCGGGGGCCGAATCGTCAGGGTAGAGCAGGTACAAGATGCAAAGAAGAAGAAGAAAAAGACCATCAAATCATGGATGCGGGTGCTCTCAACCATTCCAAGACCTAGTCTGTCCTGACTGTGTCCTCTCGTGGAACGCGACAAAAAGCTCTGGATTGGGGAGGCAAGAATACAGCACGGCTTATATATAGGCAGTGCCAGCGTTGGATGGGCGGGCGGTACCTAAAAACTGCTGTGCAGGGTTCTTGGGACGACTCGCTGCAATATTGATATTCAAATCAAAGGAGGATGCTCGGGGGGGGGGGCGCAAATAATCATTTCAAGCAATCGAATCTGCTGTCAATCGACTTTTTAACCCCCCTCAAGGACCTCAACCAAAACCCATCGCACAATCTACAAAAACGATACGGTCGAAAGCTAAAAAAACTCAGGAGATATCTCACTGGCTGGCTAAAAAGGGCCACGTGGCTTGTCAGCTGAAGCCGAAACAGTGTTTTACTTGTTTTGGCAGTAGGTACTCGTCGTAGGTATAGCTTTTATACTTTCAAGTTTTCCTACAGGTCCCGAGAATTCATCCTGATAAAAAATGCCTCCCCTCCCGTATATACCATCCCATGTTCTAGTACAACCAACCAATCCCCCCCCCAAAGCTTGGCAAAAATATGGGTCATGGTATATCACTCGATCTATATTGTCATGGCTTACCATCGACCGCCGCCACAAGGACCCAGACAGCGAGATGGGGGGCGGGGGCGGGGGCTTGGCTTATAAGACAACGTACATACACCGCTATTGGAGTTTTGACAGTAGTAATGGGAATGTCGAAATTATTTATTGATTCTGGGGCTTTTTTTTGTTATAAACAAACATATATTCCCGGACAGGAAGGAAAAAAAATATATTCAAACAATTGGCTGAGGCGGCCCTTGCTTGGTGCAATGATCAAGGAGTTGGAAATACGCGATCGAACCTCTAAGCTGCCAAGTCCCCGCGGGATATATAACTGTAGATATAGATATAGGTGTATATATATAATAAAAAAAAAAAAGAGCTTCAAGAACCAATATAACTACATAGTAGTAGCGTACCTTTTGTTTTTAGTCGATTCAAAAAAAAAAAAAATTCAATATTCGCGCCATCTCGCCATGCATAAAAAAAAAAGAGCAACAAGCATAAGTCAGAGTAAAAAAAAAAAGAAAAAAAAATGTCCCCAGCAAGCCCCCATCCCTGTTGTAAAAAGTAGAAGTAGCATAACAGAAAAAAAACCCATCAAAAAAAGACCAAGAAAACCAAGAAAAAAGGGGAAAAAAGAAGAAGAAAAAGAAGACATACATACATCCCATCAAACCATCATCCGTCAGCGCAGAGTCGAGTCGAGTCTAGTTACACCCCTCTGGCCCCGCCCCCCTCTTCCCCTTCACCGGCCCCCGCCATCCCACCCCCTATAACCCAACCACCGCGCCAACCAGCCGATCCCAAAAAAGCGACAACGAAGAAGACTCACAAGAAACAGCCCACCTCCCGTCCACCTCGACCTCCAGCAGCCCCTCCAGCACCCTCCCCACCCACCCATCCAGCACGTCCCCACCCCCACCCTCCACCTCCACCTCCTTCACGCCCGCCATAACCTCTAACCCCCGTTAGCAACCTTCCACCCACCCCTACTCCTCCCTCCCCCAACAAAAAGCAACAAGGGGACGTAAAACACTCACCAGACCCCAACACACTCCCGCCCATCTCGGCCCTGCGATACACCCACCCGCCCTCCCTCCCGGCCCTGCCCCAGCGGCGCACATACTCGCGCTCGGCCGCCTCCGCCGCGCGCCGGATGGCCCCGGCCTCGTCCTCGGCAACGTATAGGTTGCAGGCGTCGCACTCGGCGCACTCGCTGCCCGGGTCCTGGCGAAAGTGCTGGCAAAAGTGCGTGTACCCCGCGGCGCCAATGTCGGCGCGGCACACGTAGCACATGGTGTAGCCGCACGGGCAGGTGAGCTTGTTGCAGCCGTCAGATTTGATGAAGGAGATGTTGCAGCGGGGGCACTGTGGTTGTTAGTTTGGGGGGGGTTGGGGTTTATGGGGAAAAGGGGGGGGGGGGGTGGACATACAGTGCGCTTGACAGCGTCGGCCATGGCCTTCTCGACAAAGATGCGGACGCTGTCGGACTCCTGTTCGAAGCACTTGTGAAACGGCAGCCACTCCTTCCCACACTCGATGCAGCTCTCGCGGCCGCATCGCGCGCGCGCCCCGCACCGAAACAGCTTCCCGCGGTGCTGCGCTGCAATCCTGCCCGCGGCCCTCGTCACCCTCCCCATCGCCGCCGTGACGATCCCCGAGTGCGGCAGCATATGCAACGTCAGGCCCACGGCCAACACAACGCCGAGCAGCACCCCGACCAGGGCCCGCGGCGCCGCCGCCGCCGCCGCAACCACCACACCAACCACGCCCCCAGTCCCGACCAGCACCCTCCGCACGCGCCACGCCACCTCCTCCGCCACCTCCGCGTACGGGCAGAACGGGCACTTTACGAGGTTGAGCCCGCAGCGGTCGAGGCTCTCGGCGGCCGTGCGCTCCTCGAGCGCGCGCAGGACCTCCTCGGGGAGGACGCGCTGCAGGAGCTCTGAGGGGACAGAGGCCTCGCACGGCGGGTCCGCGGCCGAGGAGAGGCAGCGCACGCTGCACGTCTCGGGGACGAGGTTGCGGCCCTGGCCGTAGAGGCCCTCCTGCACGCTGTGCAGCAGGCAGGCGTGGCAGAAGAAGTGGGCGGGGTCGGCGGCGCAGACGGCCGTCTCGTCCCAGGGGTAGGTGCCGTAGCAGCACTCGCACTCGATCAGGGCGTCGGCGGTGGCGTGCTCGGCTTCGTTGAGGAGGCGGGCCATGGCGCGGTCGGAGGCGATCTGGGACTCGCGGGCGGGGGCGGCGAGCGCAAAGAGCTCGGCGTCGAGGGTGGGGTTGCCGGTGGGGGGGGTGGGGGGGCGGGTGCTGCCGCGGAAGAAGGAGGAGAGGGAGAAGCGCCAGGACTTTGCGGCGATGGTGGAGAGGGTGTGGCGCGTGTGTGGGTAGGAGTGGTTGTGTTCGGCCATGACGGCCTTGATTGTGGATTTGGAGAGGCCCTTGAATTCTTTGTTGCTGTAGTGGAGCGGGAGGGGGGGGGCAGGTGAGTGAGTGAGTGATGGTTCATGTAGCAAGAGAAAAGAAATCAAAAGGGGGGGATGAGTGATAGTGCATGTATCTATCTATCAAAAACCAAAACCAAAAAAACAGGGCAAACCACTTACAGCAACGCCCTCGCCGCCTCCCGGTACCCTGCTGTGCGGAACATCTCCCAGCCCTCAAGCTTTGCGCCGATGCGGCGGCGCGGCACGCCGCCGTCCTTGTTGCGCCGCAGGATCATGTCGGTGATGACGAAGAGGCGCGACTCCTCCGAGAGCGTCTCGAGCAGGTGGCGGAACTCGTCGACCTCGACGTGCGGGAACACCTCGATGAGCGTCTCGAGGGCCGAGTTGAGCGCGGCGGTTTGCGGGTCGATGTCGGCGTCGGGGGTGGCGGTGGTAGTGGTGGTGGTGGTGGTGGAGGCGTTAGTTTTGGAGCTGGGGTAGGGGAACAGCATCGCACATGTTTGGTGAGGGGGGTGTAGCTGTGTGTGTGTGTGTGTGGGAGTAGAGATGAGTGGATCAGATGAGGTGCGGGTTGTGGGTTGAGGACGGGGGGGAATATCTCGAGTTGAAGTTGTTTAAGCGCAGCTACTTCCTGCAACTGGCTAGCGATAGTGGTTGTGTTTTGTGTTTGCGGGACTGCAGTTGTTATACTTGTGTGTGTGTGTGTGTACGGAGTCTCGTTGCTGCCGTTGCTCGATGACGGCGCACCTCCGCTCCGCTGCCACTTTGGTGTACCGCCTCGAGGTAAAACACTCCGGCTCCGGTACGGTGTGCGCGTATGTACGATCGAGTCAACTCAGGGTGTTGCCACCATCACCAGACAAAAAAACAGCTCGAGCAAAAAACAGTCGTAGATATAAAGCTTGTATACAGAAGAATATACAGCTATGTAGTCAACTGGTCTCAAGCGAGTGTAGGCAGCGAACGCGGGAATCGCAAAATCCTCCGATTAGTATATGTATATATATATATATATATCCGCAGAGTCCCAACCTTTGTGAGATGTGATTGGATAAAACCCCGGGGGAGAGCCGTTGCGCTGCAGTCGACTGTCGCGGAGGCCCTACCGATTGGTGCGGAAGGCCGGGTAACGCGGGTGCGGGACACACCTCTCGTGCATTCATTCCAATACATGACAACCAACAACCCGCGGACTGATCATTGATCCTGGCCTGCTGCTTAGCTACAATACATGCCCGCACCCGCATCTAATACTCTCACCCCGCATCCAATACTCTCTCCCCGCATCTAATACTCTACACCAGGCATAATTATTGACCTTAATTCTCTCACTCACTACAAAAGTTATCCTACCACTTACTAGAGGAGCCCCCACCAGCGACCAGCGACCTCCAACCCCCACTCATATCAACGCCTCCATATCACCCCTCCCTCCCAACAAGTCCCCACCCACCACCGCCACCACCCTCACCACCATGCGCAAAGGCGTCGGCCTCGGCGCCCTCACGCGCACCACCCACACCCGCAGCACCTACACCACCCACGGCGCCGCGCTGCAAAAATCCCACATCGACCAACTCACCACGCAACTCTCCGTCTTCCAGTCGCAGCTCTCGCACTTTGCGCGCACCCACGCCGCCGACATACGCTCCAACCCGGCCTTCCGCCACGAATTTGCGCGCATGTGCGCCGCCATCGGCGTGGACCCGCTCGCCTCGTCCGGCGGCCGCAAGGGCGGCTCCTTCTGGGCCGAGCTGCTCGGCGGCTCCGTCGGCGACTTTTACTTTGAGCTTGCCGTGCGCGTCGTGGAGGTGTGCCGCCGCACGCGCGGGGAGAATGGCGGGCTGATTGCCGTGGCAGAGGTCGTGGACCGGCTTGGCGGCGGCGGTGGGGAGGGCGGGGTGGGGGAGGAGGATGTGCTGCGCGCGGTGGAGGCGCTGAAGCCGCTGGGGAGTGGGTTTGCGGTGGTGGCGGTGGGGAGGAGGTTGATGGTGCGCAGCGTGCCCAGGGAGTTGAACCGCGACCAGGCGACGGTGCTGGGGACTATTGAGATTTGTGGGTTTGGCGTGGCGGCGAGTATGGTGAGGGTTAATCTGGGCTGGGAGGCCGGGCGGGTGGTGACGGTGCTGGAGGACCTGGTGGCCGAGGGGTTGGTGTGGGTGGATGAGCAGGCGGAGGAGAGGGAGTATTGGGTGCCGGGGGTTATGGGGAACAAGTAGCTGTGGGTGGGCGTGATAGGTGTGTTTCTTTGGGTTTGTAGATGGGAAGCTATGATGGTGGTTAATTACTGGTAGGTCGAGTGATATTGGGTGCTTGCTTTTGATGTTGGTACTTGCTTGTGACATGGAATGATTGGGCACATGCATCATGATTATGACTGTCAATGATAGCCAGTACCGCCACCTTCATCTTGCTGCTCGTAGGGGATGGGTACGAGATTAATCTTGGCATCTATTATATCAATCTAATGGTGACACCAAAACAAGTAATTGCGCCAGCTACTCTCGACCAACCAGTGCCCAATGGAGAATATCATCGTCGAGCGAGTGATGCTGTGACCCTGACTGGCGATCATCAAACACACGATTAAATGTGGTGCATCATGTCTCAGCAATCCTATCTCCAAAAAGGAACTGCTGAGCTCGAGACCAGAACCAAGCCAAGAAATATTCTACAACATTCCATGCCCTATCCCCATGCTTTCCCATCAAGACATGTAACCACACTCCACCATAAGCTTTTCCAAGTCAAAGTTATTCGCCGATTTCACATCACACATCACATCACATTTCGTATCACACCATCGTAGTAAGTGGGGTGAGCACGACCAAGATAACCCGTCAATTCTAAAAACAATAAAAAAATATTCTACCGTTTTTAATTTAACCCCCGGTCTCATCTAACAACAACTAACCTTTCCCTTTTGGTAATATAGATATCGATCCGCAATCGCACAAAACTCATGCAACGTCAGGAAACCTGGTATCAAGGGCGCTCGTCCTCGTGCTCAAACAAGAATAAAAAACGGAATGGGAGAAGAAAAAAAAAGGCTAATTCGAAATCGTTATATATATATATATCGAGAACGTTTAGAACGGCTATTCAGAAAGAAAGGGAAAAAAAAGAAGTCAGCACAACTATTCGGCCTAGATAGATAGATAGATGATTAAAGATCGGATTGCATACGTTGTCAGAAGCAGGCGTCTCCCTAACCCAGTATCCTCCAATCAAAGGAAGTTTCTTCACACACCCAATGCGTTAGTTTATCGGAGTAAGGGAAATTAAAGTATGGGAGGAGGGCGAGGGGCGAACCTTGAGGATATCGTTCTGGACACGCGGTACACCTTCGAGGAGGTAGATGACAGTAAAACCAGCAACAGCACTGAATACGCTAGCGGAAATAGCACTATGCGGCCACGTCAGTCAGATGGCGGGAGATGAGATTTATGGAATTGATGGGAACGTACACATTTCTAAGGGCCCTGAGCGGGAATCCAGCAACGTTCACTTGTGGCTTGAACCTATACGGGTGGATGATTGTCAGTATCCAATATATATCGGACGGATAGAAACGGCGGGGCGGATGGTGGGTGGGCTGCTCACTTAGGGCCGTAGGGGGAGACGTAGTGGGACGGCTGCATAGGTGATTGCTTGTTAGAAAAGCTTATTCTCTATTGACATCTTTTGCAGGGGTTGTGCGTACCATTGTGGTGATTGTGTGAGTTCTGAGTGAGTGTGTGGTTTGTGTGGGGTTTTGGGGGGTGGAGGTGAGGGGAGAGGTGTAAATGAGGCTGTCTGGTCTGGCTGATGAGGGATCTACTCGGGATCGGGCTGTGGTTTTTGTGTTGATGTAGGGTTGGCAGAGACAGGGAAAACAAAACGGCTAACTACCACCCGATTCCCGAACCGGGTTGCTCCACGTGAGAAGTGAGGGAAAAAACGAAAAGAGAAAAAAAAAAACCAAATCTTTAGAAAGAATGCCGTGAGCCTTAGGACCCCCGGTTTCTAGAATTGTCTAGGTTCTGAATAAGAAGAAAACACAGACCAGACCAGAATACCCTATCACTATCGTGCTTCCTGGGGAGTTTTTATGCTTCCTAATCGTCCATCTTTGACGTTTGTCATTCCGACCGGCAAATACTAAATACCACCCACCATACATCATGATACATACAATTCCGCCCTCGTGAGTCTTATTAATGTACTCTCATCTCTTAATTGTTTGTTTTTCCTGCTGCTGCCAGTCGGACTTCATACCGTTGTTCACCACCATCAACCTCTCTGCCTGTCACTGTCTGTCACTCTGGGCTCTTTGCAAGGGGATCGCCAGTATCAGATGTCAGAGCGCACCAATCAGATAAGAGCCAATTACATACTGATTTTTTAACCTCCCTTGCACTCCTGGCCTGTCCCCGCTAGTAACGCAGCCGCATTTCTTTTTCGACACACTCGCATCATCACAGACAGCACACTTTCAACAGATCCCCTTTCTGGCCTTTGCTTTGCTTGGTGCTCTGTGTATAGGGAATGTTTCCCTCAGCCCACCACCCTCTCGCTTTTTACATACATGCATTTCCTGTTTTGAGGTTTTATCGGTCAAGGCAAGCTTCAGTGCCCTGCCTGCTTTGACGCAGGGAGACGAATTAAAGCTGTAGGTATATGATGAGTACACACATAGTGTGTGCCTACAAGGCGTGCGGAGTCAGAATACAAAAAAGACTTAAGAAGAGGAAGAAGTCTGAGAAACGAAACAAGTACAAAACAAAGAGGCCTGAAACCTTGATCGCCCGGCTCGTCTTACATCTTTCTCTATCTTGGTCATATTCTTAAAAAGTACCGACCTCGGCCCCAAGGATAGAGAGGAGATCCCCGCACTTGTGGATATATATCTCCCTTCCATCATATCTGACAGCTTCCTTTTTCTACCCTGTCCTTTCTCCTCTTGACACCAGGGGATAGAAAATCAGTTCATCCGTTTGACTATCTAGCTTTGCGGGGCAGGGGAAACGTTATTTATTAGTGAACAAGTGAGTATCAAGTGCGTGAGCGAACGAGAAGTGAGGTTGAATAGCTCTCAAGACCTCTACTCTATCTTTATTCCTACTCGTCGAAAACCACGGTTACACGCCCAGGACGCCAGAGCCAGTGACCCGTTTTCGCCCGATGTTCTGAGCCCCTACCCCAGTTTCTCATCAACCTCCAGAACAGCCGCCTCAAGATCTCCGCTCTTCCGCTCCGTGCACCACCCATTCTGTACAGCCACCTCATCCACTCAGAACTTTTCTCCATCCTCCAGTCCAGCCATACATATCCGGTGCTTGTTTCCTCTCTCCCCTCTTCTGGTTACCTCTCTCCTGCTTGTCATTCCGCGGGGCTTTCGCTCTAGCAACCCCAAGCACGACAGCTCAACCGCACACAACCAACCACAACCTCTCACTCACACCTACCCCCGTTCCTCTCTCGACCACCAAAACCTCACAACCTTTCCCTTCCTCCACGACCAGGTGGAAAATCAGCTGGCGTTATAATACAGTAGCGTAATATATCATAATATCAACACTTTAAACCCCCCCCCCTTCCACAAGGATCAAACAGACCACCACCACCACCACCACCATGCCGACCAACAGACCTTTCCTTGCCAATCTGCTGGTAGCTTTCAGAGCCCATAGCGCCGCTTCAAAGACCACGTCAAATAACTCACCGTCCCCGTCCCCCTCCAAGCCCACAAAGTCCCAATCAGCAACCTCTTCGGCCGCAGCAGCTGCCTCATCGTCTGCAACTGCCGCTGCAGCCGCCGCCGCCGCCGCCACGCACGCGAGCAACAACGCGAATCAGCAGCAGCCGACATTCACCTCGAGCAGGCGACGGAGGTCGTCGAGCAGCTCGACGGAGGGCTTTGTGGAGCCGCCAAGCGGAGAGAAGTGGTGGATTGGAGGGAGAAATTCGGATGGGCAGGAGAGATTCTACCGGTTACAGCCAGTGTATGTGTGATTGATTTTTATACCCCCCCCCCCCCCACCCTCCCTCCTGCCCTGCTTTACAAGCCGGAACGGAGGTGTTTTCTGTGTGATTGTGATACTGACATGAATGGGGGTTAGAAGGAGGCAAAGATCTTATGATCGACTGTCACTGGATCGTCTATCTATCTAGAGCGTGCGACTCTCCCCCGCATTCGGTATTTTCCTGATATAAACACCTCCATCAGGCTAGCTCTTAGTCCTATATGGGGGTAACTACGGCTTGCAGCAACATCATATGGGAGGAGTTATTAAACCTGACTACGGGTTGCATCTCAGCTATGGGTGTCTTTTCTGTGTCACGATTTCTTTTCGTTCTTTGTGGGGGCTGTCTATATGACTGGGAAAGCTATTGAGTGTGTGTATTTTTGTCTGTGCGTTTTTTTGGCTATTTTGCATGTGATTGATTTCCTCTTTTTTTTGTTTGTTTCTCTATAAGCGTTGTCATTAAGGTTTTCTCTTTCCTTTTCGTTCGGTTTACTGGATTCTTAGGTTCTAAGGTATATGGGCGGAACAAAAAGCATGGCACGGGGTATCGTCATTTTTAGCACAACTCTTTTTTTTTTCTTTTCTCTCTCTCTTGAAAAACACCTGGCGGGAACACACACCACATAACATTACTACTCTACACAATTGGTGAAAACCGTGGGAGGGGAAGAAGACTTCTAGAAAAGGGAATCGACTGGGGCTCCCTTAATTCCTTCTAGATCTCATGAAAAAACAACTTATCAAACTACGCTAACCCCTACACTACTACTACTACTACTACTACTACTACTACTACTACTACTACTACTACACGGCATATTGAAAGTGGGACAATCAAGACAAGGGGGTTGAATAGCAATTCTGGAAAAGAGAAGGATTGTGGAATACGATCGAAGGGGGATGGGGTTTCTGTTTTGGGGAGTTTTTCGTTCTTTTTTTCTTTTGGAAGGGGGCAGGTGTGGGGGGGGTGTTCGTTATGGTTTTTTTTTTTTTTTTTTTTTTTTTGGGAGTAGTTTTTATTTGAGAAAGCCAGTAGACTTTTTTTTTTTTTTTTCCCTTGTGGAGGAGCGCTTGCTTGCTTTCTGAAACGGAGAGCCGTTACCACTAACTCCACTCTTTCATCTTTCTTTTTTATAGCTTTTTTTTATTTTTGCATCTTTTTTACCGTCTATCTTGTTGCATTTGCACTGATCTGTTTGTGGCATTGCAGTCGGTACGTCTGTGGATATAGTGAGGGGAAAACAATATAAGATGAGTAGAAATCTTTGATATACGTTCACATCCAGGCCCGGGATCGGGGGGATTAACTACATGTAGGGTCCAGGAGGGGGTTGTGGGGGGTAGAGATAAGTATATCATATCATACTAGCTAGTACTGCAGTTCAGGTACCGGTATGTGATTGTCGAATTCATACAGACAGATACCGGGTAACTGTGAGCTCCCTGGTAGAGTGGTACATGTGGTTACTCTCGATGTGTGTACCAAAGTCACGTCATGATACCAGGAATATTTTTCTTTTGCCCCTCCCCCGCCGGGAAAACTGGTGGGCTTTTTGTTGTGCTACCATGAAGCATTCACAGATGTCGACTTATGTAGAGCTTGCGTCCCACGTCTGTGGTTGAAATATAGGCTAGGTAGGCTACAGCGTTAGGGCAGGTAGACGCCTAGCTGGTTCTAGATGTGTATATATATATACTAGACCTCTCTACTAGCTTATTTGTTTATTTATTTTTATTTAATTATTTTGGAGTATTATTCTCTCTTCTTGGTTAAGCGGCGAGGTTGGGGCTGTGAGAGGTTTTGCTTTTTGCTATCGCAGATGAAGCGTTTGCTGCGGGGCCGATCTTGGGGGTATTTTGAATCTAATCTGGTGCGTTGGGGTAGGGTAGATGCAATAGTGGGATGAGAGCTAATCAGACATAGCGAGATATAGAGATAGAGAACGGAGAATGTTTCCTACTCGTACTCACATACTTATGTTTCATGAGTTCGGTATGCGCGCACACTCGGTATGGCTGTTGATTGCGTGCTATGTGTACACACGTTGCGGAACCATTGGACAGGGCGGGACGTCAATGATGGGTGTGAGGGACGCAAAGGGACGCAGAGTGGTTGTTTATATCAGCCCAGAGTACTCTAGAGTGCGTACGTAGTGTTGGTTGCTGGAGAAATTAACATTAAACATTTGCTTCTCGGCGTGTTCGGCCGGTTAGTAGACCGATGGGTACCTAGGGCAGGGCTGATTTAAAAGTGAAGTGCAGCAGGCCGGTCGCGTGGCTTGCTTGCGTGCTCGGAGGTGCGGCGGGGGAGCTTGAGCTACTGGTTCCGGCCGGAGCTGAGCCTGAACTTGTGGGAGCTTTGGTTTGGTCTGGTCAAACTTTAGATACTTTTAGCTCTTCTGTGATCTTCTCTGCGCTGCTCTGCTCTGGCCCTGCGTCCGCTCAAATGATGAGTACGTCTGTTCAGAATCAAAAGTCTGAACAGCTCTTCCACCCCCATCAATCCATCCATCCATCCGTAGCACCAACATCTGTCGCACGTAATCAACGACTCACTCGCCCACAAAGTCACGCCACATCTGCCTGCCTAGAAGCGGGGTTACAATCTCCATCCTAGCCCCGCGAAACCTCACGTGATGGGCGGACCCGTACGGTTTGCCAAGTCAACCTAATCTTACTGCCTGGAGGTCGTTTTGCGGGGTGGTGGTGATTGCGAGTGATGGTTTGTGATTCTGGTGAGGTGAGATAGTAAAAGGGAATCCAACAGTAACGGAAGGATCAGAACTTATATTAAGTCTTGCCGGGACTAGGTAGAAGAGTAAAAGACTGAGAGTGACGTGTAATCACTGAACTTGTTGTGTATCATTGTTTTTAATATCATAATTATTAATTCATTCATGCTTCTTGAACAGGACAACTTCATGGGTAGGTTGACCGATTAGAGTATTCTAATAGCCCCTGAATAGGTCAACCCGCTGGCGAAGCAGCCCGAGGGGTGGCTCTTCGAGAAATTGAAGACTTCGCTGGCTGAACAGAACATATACACTACTCTGCTTGATCTTTTGTGGTGTAATCGTTGTTTGGCGTCGATGGATAATTGCAATCATAATTGGTCCGATAGTGGGGCTGGGACTGTCTCTCATGAAAGTAGAGAGTATGGATACTATCAATTATTCATGAGCTCAAGTCACGTTGGTCATCATAGTTAAACTTTACTTAAGGAACACATAATACGGACTAGATATACCCTCATCCAGCGAATTACAAAAGAGTATAAACCCCCCCCCCCCCTTTCGCTTTCGCACCCCCCCTATACCCCTGATCCCTTTCACTTCTAACAGAGACTGCCCTGCCGGCCTGTCTATCTATATCTAGACTAGGGTTGTCGACGCATCGGACTGTGTGTGTGAAAGACATCTCGAGGTAATGAATCGTTTGATTCATTGACAGATAGTAGACAGAGGTGTTGCTTGTAAACAAATCACTTGACACGCACATGCAGGATCCACGGCCCATGTATCCGGAGAAACCGGAGAAACCAAAGCCCTCCTCGCCCCGCTCTCTGCCCTAGTCCTCGTCCCCACCATCGCCGCATTCAAAGACACCCCGGCGGCAGCGGCGGTGGCGGAAGCCTCTCGATAACCGCAAACACCTCTTATCGGTGGCCATAGGTATACGTATACCTATGGCTAGAAGATAAACCCTAGAGCTCTCTTCTCAACATTGCGCTAGCAAACGGCCTACGAGATTTGGCACCTTTGCGAGTTTTGTTCGTAAAGTTCATAGATGTAGAGATTTATAAAAGGCCTCCTCGTATGCATTGCCGCCTGCTACGCATGACACGGCAGCACGACAGAGGGGCCTACGTATGTACGTACCCGGTGTCCACTAGAGTAGTCAATGGTAATGATCTAATATATCATCCTAATCTTGGAAGTTATAGGTCAATACTATATACATACATACTAGTGAGGAGCAGCCTCCGGCCGCATATGAAATCAATCATCAGTTCGAGGAACCACCGATAACTAAAGGAAAGTACATAAAGATCCAGAAACGCACAGTCCCGTTCAATGACTCATGATAAACATAAAATTCGGTGTAATGATGTAAAATAAATACCTCCTTGCTCGCGTGAGGTTGAAGTTGTGGAAAAGAAGAAATATTGATCTTGGTCAGAGGCTATTTATTATATATCATGACAGTAGCGCTTGAGGTTTGCCATTTAAGTGGGGGTTTGAAAACATGTCGTCTCCCTCAACTCACCCGATTCTTTGTCTATTGACAGCTGTAACTCGCCAGACTACAGAAATCGGAAGCAGCTAACCATCCAATCAAAACCTTTCGCGATGGTACAGATACCTGACTATTCTATTCTAGATGTATATATGCTTGGCTCTCGATTTAGGGTTACATACACAATAAATAAGAACACTAATTTGGCCCTGATCTCTCGAGTGATATTCTATGGTTCAAAATCAAAAAATAACCTGAAACGTGGATTATAGTGCAGAGGTCCTGCCACGTTGATTCCGTATAGGGCTGATCTTGATTAATAGACTTTGTCTTTTTAATAATTTTCCTTTGTCCGATTAACATGCTTATGCATATGGCTCTGGGATTGTGTTTAGTGATATACGATACTTAGGAACGTTTCGTCTTTCTCGTGGATTATAGAAAGTGGTCTCGGAATTGGCGATACTTGAGCGATGTATTGTGCAAAGTCTCGAGACTTAGGGTTAGGGTCACCTGACCGAGCCTCCGCACCAGTTTACCACAAAATTGTACTTTTTTAACTAGATTTTGAAGCTGATGTGGAGATCATGAACGATCACTCGTAAGTCTTGAAGTCTCAAGACTATACTTTTTCTGTTTTGTCTTGTTTTGTCTTCTCTCTTTATGGCTATGGTTTTTTTTTGTCTCGCGTCAGATCTCGGGACAAAGTCTCGAGGCTTTTTGTCTTGTGCCCATCAATAGTAATTGTGCTACAGCTGCAGAGAAATCTGATTAGGCGCGTAGAGAACTAGAATATGAAGGGGTAAGTCGTCTTCTGGATAATTCCAAATGAAAACCTACTAATTAATTAATACTAGAGACCGGGGGATATTGCATTAATTTCTTTTTATACATTGGCTGGTTGAAGTCTCTATGATTGGCTAGTCACGCCCTTCGTTACCAAACTACGCCCGCCACTGATCATGAGAGGACTGTACCCGGGGGTGCCGGAAACTGAGGCAACGATCAAATAGTCCATATTCCTCAACAACCAAACTAGCTAACAGAATGTGGAGCAAATCTATGGTAATTTAGAAGCTGGAGATCATAGCTCTGGTAAGAGTTAGTATGAATAGCTATTGATTCTCCTTTTATTACTGTCTCTTGTCACAAGTTGTCCTTTTGCAAGCTAATAACCCCAAATCAATGACCTGAAAAAATACAGGCTTTACTCTAGAGACTCATGCATCATGCGTATGACTAAAATATCCATCCTATTCAAGTATTGTGTTGTGTCAAAATTGAAATTCTGAGTGCCTTTCGGCGTTACTAAGTCAAACTTTGCATCACTTTCCGGCACCCCCGGCCGCGGGTACAGACAGTTGAGGTTATCGCAGTGAAGTGACTTAAAACTACTCCTTCTGCTTCAACTTTGAACCTCTTTCCTTTTGGATTTCGTTCTGATACTTTACTGATCCATGATCCAGCGGGGTTGCCCCCAACTACATATACAGGTACACATCCAAGACCGGCGTGAAACAAACCAGCTCTGCCTAAATTGAAGCTTGTTCAATTAATTCGAGCCCAATACTCCCTGATTGGTTGAACCTGTTGAAGTCTTAATCTCGGGCCTAACAAGAATTTCGGGGTTAATCATGTGATTGAAGCGGGGATGTCGTCATATGATAATTATAGGGAGGGAGACTCCATGAATCACTAAATCTAGTTTCGGACTATGGAGTGTGTAGGTACATTCATGGGTAATTGCCCTAGACTCAAACTCGTGTGATTCTAGACAAGCCTGGTTTGTTATGTTTGAGCTGGTCTGTTTAATGATTAATATTACGGCGGGGAAGTAGCTAGGAGAAAACTTACGGATAAAATTAAACGTAAGAGTTTATGATGTTAGTACTATGTACGTATCGAGAAAGATTTCTTCCTCGCCTGCTTTATTCGACTATAGTTCTATAGAGTTAAAATCCAGCAATGAGTAGAATTTAGCAAATAACTAAGAGAACGAGCCAAGATTTTCTGCTTGGTCCAGACCCATGATCTGATGTCGAGCGAACAGACAGCGAGGTCCGAGCTGGGGCGAATTCTCAGAACGATGAATGGTAATATGCCAACTATCTATGTGCTCGGGGTTTTGTCATTGATTTGTACTGGTTACTATAAGTTTTACCCTTATTTGCGGCTTGTATTTTTAGGCTCTTCTTGCTTATAAAGTACCCCGGCCCCAAGTACAGTACGTACTAGATCTATTTGATCGGCCAGAAGTTCAACAGGCTAGCAATCCCGAGCTGAGGATTGGCTAAAACTCTGATCGAAATCAGACCATTGGAGCGAAATCTGGAACTCTAGTTGAGAGACTGAAAGTAGACTGATAAGTTTAATCGGAATCCCGTTTCTAGGTTGGGGTTAAGTTTTATTTCAAGAATTATGCTACCTTATTAAACCGGTTATAGTCAATAGTTACAAGTATTCCATTGGGAACGATGATTACAAGCCTTTCTCGTATAATGAAATGACGAAAACACGGAACCATGTGCGTACGTACCAACGATCCATGATAATCAAAATACTAAGTACCCAGTTAAAACACACGTAAGAAGAAACTCGAGGTAAATAGGGGGGCTTTTCCATCCGCGCACGTACGTCCTCAATACCTACATTCTAAAACAAATACTTTTCCGTTACATAGACCTAATATACCATGAAACAACTCGTTCGTTTTATGACCAGGTATTTGTCCATGATCA
Organism: Morchella eximia; assembly: GCA_024713935.1. Classification (NCBI taxonomy): domain Eukaryota; kingdom Fungi; phylum Ascomycota; class Pezizomycetes; order Pezizales; family Morchellaceae; genus Morchella; species Morchella eximia. Next base: position 4,437,919 of record JAMGZG010000001.1, read on the forward strand.
ATTGAGATGGTGAAACCCAAGCGTTCAATAGATTGCAGGCAGTTGCGCGTTCAGAATACGAATACAGCAGAATACGAATACAGCAGAATACGAATACGTAGTAGATCAAAAAATTCATAGAGTACACAAAGCAACATTGCAATTGTGGCTGTGGGTTTGAACCCCAGGATAACCATGGTTAAGGATATTCAGATTGACGAATAGCTATTAACCGGGTGTTCAATTACTTCCGTGCCGAGGGTGACATCCCGAGCCGACTGCACGGTTCGCCTGGGCACCAGGCCGTCTGACCTCCGCTGTCCAAGAGTGGAGTTCGAAAAATAGATTTAGATTTAATGTAATCTTTGGGTCGAGATCAGTGGTCATGAATAATGGTATCTAAGGATTAGAAGGGTTGTCAGTAGATTATGAAAACCAAATCCTTCTATATTTCAATGGTAGGTCTTTCAATCATAAACTACAGTACATTCCACCGCTTTCTTCCAAGTAGGCAATAGAATAGAAATGTCATCGAACCACCCCTTCGATTGTCGGAATGACACTTGCGCTCAGATGCCGGTATTTGATTTGTAGCACTGGGAGTGCCCTTGCTTGATGCACTGTAATTGCGTTCCTGAAGATCTAAGCGCAAATGTAGAAAGCTTTTAACCAGTTATACGTGTACAACACCAATAGTCATTGTGGCATTCACCAGCCATGAGAGAGATATACCGTTTGCAGAATCGTTGACAGTACCTACGGAGTACCATACACAAGCTTTATAGGGGAATCACGGCTAGCAACCGACAGCACATGTCACAAAGGGAATGCACCGCTCCCGGCATTGGAATAGCCAAACAGACATCACAAACGCCCATCCCATACCTAATTAACGACCGGCGAGCTGACATCCAATCTTCCCGTATCTGGGCCCGACCTTTCGGATCTGTCCCGAGTACGGGGGCTAACAATTTGAAGGTGCAGTTATTAAACGGGTAACTACATACGTACCAAGCTGACCAAACAGAAAATTTACCTAGCACTGTCAATGACTGTAGAACATGAAATTTGGGCTGTGACAAGTGCGCGCTAGAACACAAAGAACCAGGATTCAATGCTACATAAGCTTTTATGCATAGAGTATCGGCACAAGCTTTGCTGCGCCGTATTGAAACCCTTGTCTGACAGATTATAGACGTGGCTCTCGAAGAAAATATTTGGCCTTTTTGATGTTCCTTCAGGATAGACAAATTACCTCCATCACAAGTGTTCCATGTAGAGTATGTATTCACTATACTCTATGTATCCCCAGGTGGCAAAATCGGCCATGACACCGCCACTTGGAGACAAACTTACAGCGGGTTGACTCCCCACAGACCCAACAAGAATACTTCTTTATCAGCCGCTCATGAGTGATGGGTAAACTACCTACATATGTACCTACCTGCATGGCATAAACCTACATGTACCTACTCTAGCTCGGTTATACTCCTTACAGTATTAATCACCTTAGAAGGAAAGTCGTTAGAAACGGCAAGAAAGAAAAAAAACTGAAAACTGAAACCGTTCAACAAATAGGAAATAAGTCTAGGTAGCTTTGGTCCGTAGCCAACTGAGCGGACCCATCATTTCGGGGCTGAACGGGTTGTGATTACCGCGGTTCATTGATAGGGTATGGACAAGCTGCACAGGAATGCGCACGCCTACCGAGGAGATTTTCCAAGTTTTTCTATCGAGAGTAGCACGATCAAATTGCAAAACGCTCCTTTATTCAGACTAGGGCCGATAATGCGCCCCGACTTGACATTCCTTCATGTGAAGGTTGACTGTGAGACTTCCGGCTGGCCGATAGATAACCGATAGGTAGTGAAATAAACGCGATCCCGACAACAATTCACCCCATGGAGTAGCGGAAATCGTGTGGTGGAGAAGTGAGGACGCATGCATGCACTTTATTTATGCGGACGACTTCTAAATAATGTGCCTATTTTTGTTGGGGATCCCAGAATGTTGCTCACATATAACTAAAGAGTCGATAGAGGACTTCCGAGCACAAGAATGCTGTATCAATTTTAGGCTAGAGGCACGCGAAAAAAAAAAAAAAAGAAGAAAAAAATACCCAGAATTATCTCCCACAGAGTAGTTGTATCAACGTCTATTTGAAGTTCCATTGAAACAACATTCTCGATCAAACTGATTGAAAGAGGGAAAAGAAAAATCCATAAAAGCAAGCTATATAATGCTGACGCCGTTCAGACCCCTATACCTCAAAAAAAGACATATGAAAAGAGGGTAAAGAAAAACATAACCCCCAAACCCAAGAAATTTTTATGGAAGCCTCCCAAATTGTCATAACAGCCTTGTTTTTCGTCACCAAAGCCTTTTTTGTTGCACCCATTCCGCCTGCATATTACAAAACCGCGTCTCCCCCACAATACAAAAAGAATCATGAAATACAAGTGACTAATTTTTATGAGGCGGGAGCAAGAGCGATTGGTGCAGCAATCCTAGTGACCTGGTCACCGGCGCGGACGATCCGCTGGTTGTTAGAATCGAGGGCAGCTCTGACTTCCTTGTTTTCCTTTTGCGCCTGTTTCCAGATTTCGACTTCGCAACCACCACGGATGACAGCGACACGGAAGTTGGAGAGAAGGTTGTGGGCAGCGTTGGAATGGTTGTAGACACCGCCGTTGAAGATAGCAGTTGCGTCCTTTCCAATTCCTGAGTTAATCATAGCCTTACCACCGGGGTGGTCGTTAAGGAAAGCAGTAACATCATGGACTACACCGGCGACGAGGACGAGAGCACGACCGCTCTTGGCCTGTTCCTGGTAATCTTCGAATTCCATGACGGGGAGTTGCTCGAGAGGAACACCCCAATCGAGGGTGGCACGTTTCTGGTCAAGCTTCTTCTGTTGCTGTTGAAGTCTGCCCTTCTCGATCTCGTTGCTACGGAATTGCTTCAGATCGTAAGCGAGACCAAGCTGCTTCCAGGTCCAGATGCACCACTTGGTAGGATCATCTATATAGTTGATTAGTACGGGTTTCCATGAATAAATGCGTCTAGTAAGAGAATCTTACATTGATGCCATTGGATAGCGTTGCGGTAGTCGCTAGGGAATTCGTGATGAAAGTTGTGGTATCCTTCTCCAAGGGTAACAAGAGCAGTAATGACGTGATCTCTCGGTGAGTTGCGGTCGTCGAATGGCTGTTCACCGAGCCAATGGGCCAAAGAATTGACGCAGAAAGTGGCCTGTTGAACGAAGAAGATTCTGAGAATACCGGCGTAAACAAAGCCGCCAATCCAGTCACCCCATCCAAGACCGGCAACGAGAGTAGGAAAGATCAATCCCATGAAAACCACAACCCAGAGGTAGTGCTTGTGCTGCCAGACAACGACGGGGTCCTGGTTCAAATCAGAGATATCGGTACGGCCAATGCGCTTCGGGTTTTGCTTCATAACCATCCATCCCAAATGCGAGTACATAAGACCCTTGCGGACACTGTAGGGATCTTTGTCGGTATCGGTGTAGCGGTGGTGAGCTCTGTGGTCTCGCGACCACCAACGGATGGATCCTTCAACGGCACCACCCCCAACAGCGGCAAGGAAGAGCTTAAGTGGAAGAGTGGCAGAGTACGACGAATGGGCCCAGAGACGATGGTACCCGGCGGTGATACCGAGACCAGTCCAAAAATAATAGGTAACTGACCAAATGAGGGTGTTTCTGTACAAAGGAGTGTAAAATGAACCCCAGAGACCGAGAATTGGGACAATGACAATGAGGGTAATATTGAGTTTGTGCAAGTGCTGCCACCAATTCTGCATAGTGATAGGCTGTTGATGATAAGAATGTCAGTATCACGATTATGAATTGAGCTACAAAGAGGCAGTAGAACTTACCTGATCGGTGATATGGGGTTTGTTGGAGACAGGACGTTTGGCCGCCTGATCCCCGGAGGGAGAAACAGTAGGAGCAGCCATCACGCAAGTGCTAGAAAATAGCTTTTTGGGGTGATGATGATAAGGTTGGGAGTTTATGGTACGGAGGGATAAAAACTGAAGTTGTTATCACCGTGAACTCCCTTTAAGAAGCTGGTCCGGGAAAGAAGAAGAACGGAAGCTCAGCGGGGGAACATTCTGTACTTAAAGACTTAAAGGGGGGGCTTCACTCGAACTTTCTCTGGGCCCTAGATAGCGACAATCGATAACGGAACTAGGCCTGATTTAGCCACTCAAACACCGTTACCTCCCCCAAAAATCTCATCTCACTCTGTGCCAGTCGCCAGGAGAGAGCCGCGTAAGGAAGCCCCTATCCTAAGATTAGCTAGTGGCCGTCCCAACAACGCACTCAACAAAAACGGCCCACCCCCAGCCTCAAGCCCAGATTCCGTGTTGCACAAAACATCTCTCCCCAACGCCTGTTCCTGTAGACCTACATTGAATGCAGGCACCCTGCTCTGCTGTTTGGTCCCCTCGGTCTATGTTGGGGACCGCGCGTTCAACTACCAAACGTTCGACCCCATTACAGCTAGAACGAGGTCTATCCACCACTATCATGATGTGGCAAGTCTCTCTCGGTAGAGTGGCGAGAGAGAAAGAAAAAAAAAAGAGAAAACGGGTCGGGTTTGATCAAGATCTCCAAGCACTCCGCCGTGCCATGGAAAAGAACATCTGGGGTGAAGTCAATCTTACATCTGACATCGCCTAATGCCGTGACAGGCATACGCCTACCGCAAGTAATACTCAGCACGCAAGCCGACACCACGAGTCTCACACGAGTCTTATCGATAAACCTCTCTAGACAACCGCTGAAAGGCCAACTCTTTGACTTCTTTGAGTGAAGTGTGCTGTTTTAACATTCGACAGTCGTTCGACTTGTTGCCTTTCCCTCAACAGTTTCTTCGGATATGTGGGGTGTCTTTTTTTTTCTTTCTCTCTCATGGACCGACCTCAACCAATGCATACATGTATGCATCGACATAATTTTTTTCCTTAAGTTCTCTCCCTGGGATGATTCTTAAGGTCTCATTTGCCGAATCAAACTGCATTGCATTAACATGCGATAAGTGTGATAAGGCTCTCGTCACCCCAAACTCTCCATTCCAAAGTTGGAAAGATTCCAGAATAAGTGTCAGGGCCACCATGAGGCTCGGTAAATTTATTACGCGAACACGCTAGAATTTAACCGCCAGGATCACGATAAGATTTGTGTGACTAATTTAACCTTAGATAGTATCGGGGCTTTAATCGATATCTTCCCGGACATGCTAAGACCAAAACTGAAGATTAGTCAAGGGGGTCAAAAATGTATAACAGGGCACGATGATGTGTCGAAAATGTTTCAAGATTTTCATTCATCGGAACGCATATCCTTCTTCCCTTAAGCTATTTCACAAAAGTGGCTTTGCTTAGCAGCTAGGTGAAGACTGGAGTCCAGCGAACGCCGAAAATCCCTGTTATACTTTAGCACCACACTGCCCATGCCCCATTTAATTGATCCGATGGATGGAACTCGGCCGATGATGGTTCTCTGGAAATCTTGTTTGGTTGAGTATTTTTGATTTTGAGGTTGACTGATCAGATATCCACCTATCCGGATCCGTTGATAAAAGATATCTCTGCAGACTGCTGGCAAGATAATGCTACAACACTATAGGGCAAGCCTCCACCCAAACTTTTGTAGGCCATTACTGTTGGGATAATCGATATCCATGCCACACCAGGCAAACATGAACAGGCTTGTTTTACCGAATTGCTCATACTTATGAATGATGCACTTAACGCACATGTGGCTCATGAGTCCACAGCAAAGGCGCATGTTAGACTGTTGGGACACATATCTCGTAATAAATAATGTTTCTTCCCCTCTTGTGTGCATGCTTATATTCATCCGGAATTCATACAATTGTGTTTGGAGAGGACAGCATGTTGCGAACAGTCTAATTATCAACCTTCCGCATGCAATAACACATGCTCAATATTTATATCTTTGTTTAATTATAGAAAGTGCAACACTGCACTGGCCTACATATAGGTACTAGTACTCACTGTCAGATTAATAACTATGCAAAATATTGAAACTATATAACGAGTTGTATATGCCTATATCATTTATTGCCATTGTCGCAAGCTAACGTCGTTTCATAACCATAGATTCGCAAATATATCCTAGTGCATATCTAACCCCACAATGCATGCATCTCGCCGGTTAAATCTAGGTCTAAGAGACTCGAACGCATCAGCCCGTTAGTATTAAGAAGCTATTGAGTACAGTCGCTCACCGTCACTCGACGAATACCGTCTAGTGATGAACAAAGATTGTTTGGCCAATAGATCTATAGAATCATTAGTAGCTCTAATTCTCGGCTTGGCTTTTGGTTGCCCTACTCCCAGCCCCTGTTCGTCAAGAGGCAGTATTCGTCGAGTGACGGTGGACGACTGTACTATGTAATTCACATATTCGCTGAATTATAACTGGTGGGGGCCGTAGGCAGATTGCACATGTAGCTATTTACGTGTATAAACATATATATGGCTTCTAGTGGGCGTTTGGGAGCGGTTTGGATGGAATTTAGAGTAATAAAATTTAGAAAGCAACCTCGCAGACTCTGAAAATCTGAACTGAGGGGGAGTGGTGAATCCAGATTTCTAAACGCCAAAAATCTGGAAGGGAGCAATATGATGACTGGTTGAGGGAACACCAAAACCGCAGGTTACTAGACTACGGGAAGGCGTTCTCATCTAGATTAAAAATCTAGCTCCTAAAACTCTTTAAATCCCCACGGCAAGTCATCCAATCCTCATACGTAGACGGGGACTACATGTAATATAATTCCAAAATTAAAGCATATACGGTGGTTGTTCTCTACTCCCTATGCTGGGGAGACACGCATATTCCAGTATTTCCTATTTTAATACCTAGTCCCTTCCAGTGTTCAAGCTACTCGGCCAGATACTCTTATCACTAAGTTACTTGAAGAGCACCACAACGCTCCCAATTCATACCCGATATCACCACCCCCACCCCCCCGATTACATCTGGAGTCATCCAGCCAATTTAGAAGCATCAAGCTCACTCAGCTCTCCTCCCTTCTCTGCCTAACCTACACAGAACAGATTGCATCTTAAAGTGGAATCATGTACGCGGAAAAGTCCCTCCAATGGGCAATCAGTTATCAAAAACTATGGAGAATGTTTTCTTTTATCGGAAATACAGGCCACCAACGTTTGATATCTCTCCTTTGTATTTCAATTAGTCTATCTCTCATTTATTTCAAGATTTTGTCTGCTTTGTTTATTTTTATCTGGGGTTGTGCTTTCTGTTTAACAGGTCGGGAAAAGGTGCTTTTATGCCATAGTCTATAACTGCATGCAGAGTTTTGTACCTAGAACTAAAAAACTATGAGAAAAAAAAAAAATGTTGCAGATCACGTGGACGCCACTTTCCGTCAATGGGTTATCACTCGTTTTTCGAGATACATATATACAGTACGACATTTTTTCTTCTTGTAAAATAAGGATATGTGGGGTTACGGGTTCCAAGTACGTACATGTAATGAAACATTATTTGTAAACAAAGCTAGCGCATCTATAATACATGTAGTTTAAATGTAGAAGGTCGTTGCACTAAGATGTACCTTCATACTAGGCTCGTCCCCAACCTGTCTACTTCCATGCTTCTAGCTTGCTGCAAGTAACGGGCTGGGCACGAGACTACATGTACCTACATACATACATGTACGTGTATCGTGTACTCGCCAAGCTGATGGTTTTTGGCGTATGCAATAGTGGCCCAGTTCAAAAACGTCAAGAAGATACGAGTATGTATATACAGCTTTCATACTCGAAGTACTGAAGGTTACATACATGTAGTAACTAGACTACATAGCTAGATTCATACCTGTCACAGACAGCAACACGTTCTAACTCGGCTTTCCGTACTAGTACTCTAGATCCTGCTCTGTCTGTACACAGTACATAGTAGGCAGGACTGCAATATTATCAAGCGCAGCCCTACCCGGTGCACCTGCGATCTATGCCGCTCTCATCCTCGATAACCATCAATTCCCCTGCTGATTATTTGCTAAAGATTCATAACTATCAGGAAGAGAAAGGGGTATCTCATCTTCAACATAGGCAATTAGCACCCGGATCCATATCAATATCGAGATCGTCGGAAATTTGGGCCAATATCGTTTCTTGTTCACCAACGGGATATCATGCCATATATTCATTTCTAGGAAAAACCCACTAAATATTTCCGGGCACGTACGGATGAGATATGACGTACCACGCGTGCAAAATGCCTCGGGGGGTGCGGGCCGGAAGCTTTGCATATTAACAAAGTTATACTGATAGCAGAAGAAAGCGTGTCTGGGAATTCTTATTTTTTTTTTTTTTTTTTTTGGGGGGGGGTGGGGGGGTGTATGTGGACTGAAGGCCAACAGCCCATGTAATAAACGAGCCAGCTACACCCAGAATATAATTCAGTCTCTTTGATCTAATCTTTACGCCAAGTATATTCACTTTGGAATCCAACTTTTCACCTTGTAGTACCCCACTCCCTCCCTTGCGGTACTCACAACGCCCTCCCGATACTTCTAGCAGAGTTAATAAAAATCGATAATTTAGGAAAGTAGTAATTCCCCGTGGACCCTGCTAAATCTTGGTTTCTATGGCGCGAATAACCCTCAAGGTCAGTCTTCGACCTTCGAAACTATTACTTCATTATTCAGGAGCTTTCATCACCGCAAGATGAACAGCGATGGGCAGGGTTGGCTATATATATGCATATGTAGTTGGTGAATCTACCTTTACATATCATGAAACTCGAAGAACGACGATGAAGGCGACGTTGAAATAAGAAGCGGCAAGCCCCCGATTATCATCAACCGCCCAGCCATTCCCAACTCAGGAATCCATCTAGCGAGTGGTGGGGAACAACTGATTGCTGCCAAACCTTTCTCAGTAACCAAACTTTATTTGAACGTCGTGGAGTTGTTTGGGGGCGTTCTAGATATGCTAGTCTCTTTCCTTACAGACCTCGCCGCCCTCCGCACAATCTGGGCACGAGAGACGTATATGGATACGTGATTCGTATGTCAGATTTATGGACTGGCTGTAGCTCGAGATAGTGTTTTAGACACTAAATAGTTAGATCTAGGAGATGACCCCTCGCTTTGGTCTCCTGACTAGGGCCTAGGTCTCTCAGGAAACGGCAAGCAACTTTTGTTGTTGGGGTTGAAACTACAGTACTGTAGTTACGTGTAGGTTTATCTTGTACGCGTTGCTTTAGGAATGAACGCATAAATGTCTCCCCGGGCAGGAATCACTTGAGGTTAAATGTCTATGTCTACGAACTTGCCTGGTCTTGACATTATCTATCGAGTCTTCACAGAAAGTCACTCGAGCATGCAAGGACTCCGATCATCGCAACATACGCGGTATGTTACGATTGCTGACTCGATAGATTTTGGTAATTGACACAATGCCGAGGTAAATCCTCCAGTTTCCGATACTGTAACTGGTGGATACTACCCGGTATGTGGCGAAGACGGTTGCTTCCACTTCACCAACCTTCGGCGTTATCCTGATATTCAGCACGTATGTACAGTAGGAAGCAACCGTAACCTCAACTCTGGTTCTTTTTCGAGTTTCTTTTCTTCTTTTTCTTCCAAAAAATCAACCCGGTCAGACCCATCTTGTGCTTAGGCTCAAGCGAAGGCAGATCGACTCCTCCGCTTGAACCCGTTCATCGTGTTCCACGCCTGGTTAAGTAGGGAGAAGTAAAGTTAATAGAGATTAGCCATGTAAGTACGAGCGGGTACTTATCAAGCCCCATAACTCTGTGTGCATGCTTGGGGATCTGCAACCAACGCGTGCGATAAGATAAGTATTTATTGTTATTATATATTAGGTATTATTTCTGTGCGACTCAATATCTGATTAATATTCTCCAAGCCTGTCTGGGCAGACAGGATTATCGGAGGCGCTCGAGCCAGAAATTGGCGTATCACCCAAAACTCACTGCTGAAAGCCAAAGCAGGTACTCTTAGACAAGTGACAAAGAGCTTGCTGGTGTGCGCGGATAAGCCCCATCTGTAAAGCACGATCAAGCGAAGAAAAGAAAAGAAAATAAGCTGCAACTGCACGCTCTGATAGGCCCGTATTCTTCCACCTTTCCCGCCTCTTTTAGGGCAGTTCCGCGATTCCCAGCCAGCGCTCTTGTTTCGGGCCACTCCGTCGCCGCTTCTCTCCACTCTAGCTCTACACTGTCTCACGGTTACAGCAGTAAATTGAGGGTTGAATGTCGACGTTTACATGGTAGGTTATCGTGTAACTAATGGCAGTGACTTGGCTTATTGGTATTCCTTATCGTACGGATATCGTGTACAGTCGCATGCTCGTAGTGTGGCGATAGTTGATAGAGCTCCTCAGAGCTCACCGTAACATATATATATAGAAAGTAAGCTTAATCCAGATGGAATCAAATACCGTGTTTCTTGAGGCACTCGAAGCCAACCACTACTATAGGACTGCAAGCTGTTGTATCAACCAAGCTGACACCTTCTACTCCAACACCATTACGTAGATCTCAACATTTTGTGGGGGTGCTTGGACCATAATCTTAGAATACCGGACTATAAATTAGGTTAAATCGGCCAACCAGGAACAAGAAGTGCAGGAAAAAAAACCTGGACTCATTTTTCACCAAATCCAATTAACATTAGAATGTCTGAACCGGACAGAATTGGACCAGATGTTGGGCCAAAAAAAAACATGGCAGATCGTATTCGTGCTGTTAAGCATGCATTTCTGACGAGGCATGCTTTTTTAACCATTTGTTTTGTACGATAACTGCTAATACATGCGATATAGGGACGGACTACTTGGTAACTACGATTATGGTTTCCTCTTTCGTGTACGGATGATCCAATTTATGACACGAGGCCACCTCTCTAATGTTTTCCATATAGCCCAACCTACCATTCATGCGCCGCCCGCGCAAAGCCGCCCCGTTCTTCGGCCTCGACGACCGCATGCCGGTTGTCCTAGGATTGATCCTCGGATTCCAACAGTAATTATGCACTCCACGTCTCTCTCTGCCAACGTATTACTAATGCTATCTCTCATAGTGCACTTGCAATGTTGGCAGGCGTTGTTTCTCCGCCAATTATTATAGGAAACGCCGTAAATCTAGGACCAGAAATGACACGGTATTTGGTGTCAACTTCCTTGATTGTTTGCGGATTTCTGTCAGCGATACAAATCACCAGATTTCACATCAAGGGGACACCGTATTATATTGGCACGGGTTTGATATCGGTGTAAGTTAATGTGGTATTGTTATCGAAGATGTCGGAAGCTCATGAAACTGTATGCAGAGTTGGAACATCTTTTGCTGTAATCCCCGTCGCCTTGGGCGCGTTTGAACAAATGTACCAGAACGGAAAGGTAATAATTGTTTCCCCTGCTTCTTCAACTATTGGCATGAACTAACCTCAATCAACAGTGTGCGTTTATACTTCCTTTCAAGAACACCAAAAACGACGAGGAAGGATTTATCTAATGTGATCTATTGGTATAATACAGGTCTTACAGATGAAAACGGCATCCGGCAGCCTTGTCCCGATGCCTATGGTAATACTTCCAAAAACACCGATAACCGAGTGATATTTTATGATTAAAAATTCAACACGAAAACAGAAACTGATATAGATTTCTTTAGGTGCCCTCCTCGGAACCGGTATAGTTTGTGCATTCCTCGAGATATTTATATCTTTCATGCCTACTCGATGGATCCAACGCATCTTCCCACCCATAGTCACTGGTCCCACCGTTTTACTCGTCGGTGTAAAGCTTATTAGCAGTGGATTCAAGAATTGGCTAGGGGGGTCGGGACCATGTATGAATATGCCAGAGACTGGATTGTATTCATTGTGCCCTAGTGTAAATGCGCCACATCCGCTGCCGTGGGGCGCGACGGAGTTCATCGGTTTGTTAGATCAAATGACAGAATTGAACAAGGCTGATAATTCTAGGGTTGGGGTTCTCGGTATTCATCACAATTATATTGTGTGAGAGATTTGGAAGTATGTAGTCTTCCACTAAAACTGTGATAGTTACATTTCGCTGAATGTTGTGATAGGTCCAATTATGAAGTCCACTAGCATTGTGATTGGTCTCCTTACTGGATGCATCATCGCTGGAGCAACCAATTATTTCGACAAGACTGGTATCAACGACGTAAGCCATTATTTCAATACTTATCACTTGAGATTAATGCTAAATTTTCAATCATACTCAGGCACCTGCTGTCTCGTTCGTTTGGGTGCACACATTTAAGCTCTCAGTATATGGGCCACTAGTATTGCCGTAAGCATATACCCCTCCATTTTGTGGGGTAAATACATATAGCTAAATTCATGTCATGTAGCCTGCTAGCGGTGTATATCATTTTAGCCTGCGAAGCAATTGGTGATATAACCGCAACTTGTGATGGTATGCTATTGCTTCCCAGCCCCGAATGAAACATTAAGATTAACTGTTGCTGTAGTTTCCAGACTAGATGTTGAAGGCGGGCTATTCGATTCAAGAATCCAAGGAGGGTTATTAGCTGATGGCCTTAACGGCCTTGTTGCTGGCCTTGCTACAATTACTCCTATGTCGACATACGCCCAGAACAATGGTACGTCCTCTGATATCCATCCTTTTTAAGTTGAGGGTAGTAATAAAGATGATATTGCAGGTGTGATCGTAAGTGTCCTATGGAAGGATATACGCACCTCCAAACATTCGAATCAAGAATACCCTGACAGTTATAGGCTCTTACTCGATGCGCAAACCGGAAGGCTGGCTATGCAGCCTGGTAACTACCCATCGATTGGATTCATTTCTCGTTCGAATGGCGCTGTATCTGACACTTTTTCCAGTTCTTTCCTTATAATTATGGGTATTTTCGCAAAGTTCGCAGCTGCTCTGGTCGCAATCCCGTCGGCAGTTCTCGGCGGCATGACAACGTTTCTGGTAGGCTTCCGGGTTTCGGATGATGGGACGTGTGGAGACTGATTCATGGGGGATCTGCAGTTCTGCGCTGTTGCTGTGTCTGGAATGAGTATTACGGCGACTATGCCGTTCAGTCGACGGAGTGGGTTTTCTTCCCCCCTATACGCCCGGATCTTATAGCTAGATGTATACTGACGTATTATGGTTTTATCGCTGTGTAGATCGATTCATTCTTACCGCATCCCTTTCAGTGGGGTAAGTGGCATACTGCCTTGGTTAAGTATCCTTTGCAGTATTGCGCAAAGCTGACCGAATGAAACCCAGATACGGTGCCACCCTTATTCCGGATTGGTTTGAGTGAGCCTTATCCCCGTTCTAAATTGATGTTGACACTCTTGATTGCCGTGATGCTAAATACTATTGCTCCACGACAGACATTTTTTCACTTATTCAGGCGGGGGAGGCCTGCAGGGGTTGATCGACGCCGTCAATCTCATTATGGAGACCGGGTTCGCCATAACCGCCTTGTGAGTTGAATTAGCCTTACCTTAGTGACATCTGCAAGACCACGTTATTGTATCTGATAGACTGACGTCGTCCACATTTTTTCTTTTCTTTAATGCAGCATCGCGATCATCCTCAACCTCTTCTTAGATGATGAGATCGAAGACAGCGGCCTGGAGATAACCAGTAGTAACGATATCACCAGATTCAACGGCGTAGAATCTCCAGATTTATCGGCTGAGAAGTCCGGAAATGAGACACCTGCTGATATTTCAAAGCAAGTTTAGCTAATAGCGCATATATGCCTATTCAACTTCTGATTGGGTTTATGTTTTTTTTTTCGTGTTCATCTTAATATTTGATTAGTTATTACATAACCAATGTCGTGATAAATATTATTTGTTGAGATTTTTTTTGAATGAAAGAAATTTTCGTTACCTTACTCTCCTATGTACGAACGGACAATTGCGCCATCTATCACGCAGGGTTGAATACCGTTGTGATTCGATAAAATTTGATACAGTGCTAAGATCCGGGGTTGCGCTATTGCTGCGGATGCAACTTCTGGTAGTGGAAAGTGTCAGAGGAGCAGATTGCTGAAGATGTCTGACAAGATAAGGATGTTGCTTGTATCTAGCACGTGTGTGATAGATACGTCTTGGTTATGTTTTGTGCTGGTTGATCAAGACCCCTCAGTGGGAGGAAAAGCGATGGATAGGGCGGCGGCCCCTCGGTGTTTTCCCCGCAAGTGTGTAGGGTTGATGCGCCTAACGATCTCACCGACGATGGGTCCTAGGTGTCGTAATAAACCAAAGATGGGCAACGGCGGCGGCGGCGGCGGCGTGATTGTGTAGGTACTCTACGGCCTCTACCACTCCTAGGTAGTACAGGGCCCTCCGGAGCACATATGCTCTTCTCCATCCAATAGTCAAGCGTGGCTGGAGTGAAGAAAGGCTGATCGGCAATTTGCGGAGTCAGTCCCTGCAGGGCAGCTGCAAGCGTAAACTACATATGGTCTTCGTCTCCGCAAAAACCACCCCGTCATGGATTGTCACCCTAGTCTATCGAGAAGTATCATATCATGTAGGTGCCTATGTGTTCTCAACATGATACAGCTGTATGTAGAGTACAACATCTAGAGTGCCTGGCTAGGACTAAACTGCATGTAGAGCACTACATGTACCTACATACAGATAGGTACCTACCCAAACTTGAGCTCCTCCAGAGTCGTACATGTAGGTACCATGCGGGTAGAGTACTTTACCACCTAAAGTACTCACAGTCTAAAGTTGAGCATAGCTACAAGGCCCCGGGGATAGCGGAAAAAGATCGCGGTATTTTTTCCCGCCATCGCCTCCACAGGTAGGGGGGTGTAAGGAAACAAACACGCGCGCCGAGATTAGGCATTACTGCATGATTGACGCCCTGGTAAAACATTCAGGTCATGTCACCGAGTCCATGGAAATCCAATAAATTTGCCGTTCCGCATCTGCAGGAACTTTTTTCTTTCATTCTTCCTTGACGATATTCCTGCGTGTGCATAACTGCCCTGCTTGCCTGCTGCCTGCCTGCCTGATCCGAATTTGTACTCTATGTGGATTCTTCCAGGTTGTTGGTTGAATTGTGGAGAGTCTACTGTTCCACCTGGGGTTAGCATGGAGGACTCGGCATAAGTAGCAGCTGTCTGAGGGCAAGAGGGAAAAAGGGTAAGGGACAGATTAACCCGAACACTGTAAGAGCGGTGCACGGGATGACGAGTTGCCCTACAGGCTCGGTGGGAACTAAACCACTAGGCATGCCCGTCTAGGCCATGGACCTAACAGTCGTTGTGTTTGTGGTTGGTGGTGGTTGGTGGTGGTGGAGGAGGTGTGTGTAGAGGGACCAAGTCGAAAAAGGTCGTGAGAAACATGGCGGCAACAGCACAAAGTAAAAAAATGACTGAGAGTGCCTGAACGAGCCTCATCTCATGAGCCGTAAGTAAGGGCAAGCGATTTAAACGCAAAGGGCGGGGTCCCTAACCTAGCTGGGCCAGCCTCTGGCTTAGCTGGGGAAAACGTTATACTCGGGGCAGGCAAGAAGAACCTGAAAATGCAAGCTGCAAGCAGGGGCTCAATTTGGTGTAGCTTTTTGCCAGCCGCAAATCAGAAGTCGTTACCATAAAAAGTCATTTTCAGTTTCTTCTTGCCTGCCCCGAGTAGCTACATACATGTAGCTTCCTCGACGGAACAACAGAGGCACGGCCGGAGTTTCCCCACAAGACTGGAAAAAAATATATTCCGTATTTCCGTTGTTACTCCTGCCTGCCTGCCCACGCCTACGTCTCGGGTGAATCCGGGTTATTAGCCGGGCTGTCTACAAACGTCGGATGAGAATCACTTCAGAGATAAGTGGCCTACAACTCCCTCCATTTCCCTCTCTGGCCGTGCGTTTCCCCCGTCTGATTCTGAAGGGATCTGGCCATCGTCTTATGTATGGTCATCGCTCGCTTCCCCTCTCCCTCCCCTCTCCCCATATATTACAGTCTATCTATCATGTGTTGAACAATCGCCTGCTTTTTGAGCGTTTTTCCCCCTTCATTCTCGGCCGCAGCCGTACTCGATGTATCTAGAGTACATCATGTAAGAATTATTTTTCCCTATTACCTTAGAGTGGCTGGCCGGTAGGCCGCCTTGATGTACCGTACTCGACTTTATGTAGGTATTGCCAGATGGGTACTAGTCTGTAAGTAATTTCTCCGTCTCAACGGAAAAACTTTTCGTCGGAGCGGAAGATAAATTCCTCTTTGTACTAGTACGTACTAGGGTAGCCACCCATCCCGGTGGAGCCCCTCCCCCGATCCACCGCAAGGGAGAGATGTTGGTTACAAGAACTATGCCAGATTCGCGCGGATGTGGGGCATTATCCATATTTCCCGGTTTCTTAAACATGTGAAGGGCATCAAGAAGCGAAGTGCCTGACAGGAAGGCAGAAAGGAAGGAAGAAGCCAGGAGAGTCCAGGAGCAGGAGGAGGTTGTTTCCGGCGGCCATATCCAGAAGTCAGGGGACGGGGAAGGTGGGAGCGCTCTTTGCCTATTGTCCAGATGTCGATGACTCTGGCCAAATTATACATGAAATACAACGGGGCGCTGGGCCTGTTGCCTGTTCCTGTCGTGACCAAATCGAAGGAAGCATTCCCAACGATCTCGCATTATGTGGAGACCTGGATCGCGTATGTGCCTGGCGAAGCCCATGTGCAGGGCTTGAGAATAAAGAGAATAAGCGGAACGACTCCCGACTTTCCTCCGGTGCTTCAAGTCAGCTTACCCCCGCAAAACCACAGTATCATCTTTCGTCAGTACCCCCACGCGAAGCTGGGTGAGCTAAAATGGGTGGAATGTCCCTGAACGAGCCCATTCTAGCCGTACGGAGACAAAGCCGAGGTTGAAACCGTGAAGCTTGATGAAACAACAAAAGGTACAGTAAGGGCCACGGGCGGAGGCAAGATATGTATGTATGTATGTAGTGCGAAAAATAAAATCATTTTTAGATAAAAGACGGCTTTTTATGTCTAGGGCGGTCTAAAAAGGCGGAGAAGGAGAAACATGGAGACCCTCAAAACCTAAACCATCTAGCTCTAGCTAGAGGTACCTAAAGGGTACTTACAATCTAGACGCTAGCCACATTGTTTAAATGATAGTATGCCCGTCTGCGCATTATTCTTTACTTACTCTTGTCAAGTTACGCCTAGGTGGAGCGGAGTATGTATGTATGTACGGCGATGGATGAGTAGGCCGCATTTCACGGAAACCCTTCACAGCTGAAGTGTGCATAAGGACAGCAAAATCTGGTTGTGACAGGAATTTCTATTATTTGCCCAGTTTCGCAGCAATTCCATAGAAACTGCAGTTCATCTACCGTACCCCTTTTAACACTCCCTCATCCTATCATGTTGCAAGCCATAGCCTGCTTTATGCTTTCTCCTCCATACCCCACTGCATATCAGACATACGGCGTACCACAGAAGCCGCACCATGAGGGAACGGTGGTAGCGGTTGTCAAGCCAATTTTGTTTTTTATTGATGGATGAGGTTGTTAAGTGGCCATCTGCCGAATCCCTTTTGGGAAAGTATTGCTGTGGGCGAGGAGGTGAGGGGGAGGATTTGTCTGCCTGGCCATGACGACTCCCCCACACAACGGTATCAGATGAAATTTCCACTTGATCGAAGATAGGATGGTTGGATAGGTGTGTAGCCAACCCCACTCACTCATCACTCAGCCCGTGGAGCCCCGAATGAGTGCGCACGCCCATTCTGGTTCCGCTTAGCCTCTAAAGACTTACAAAACGTGCGTGTTGCGTATTGTCTAGCTATCCATCGAAGGTCACGACTCATGGATATTTGTGTTCTGGGTACAGCTGGTACAAGAAGGCCGCCCTTCCCCCAGATCATTTCCCCGCCTGTTTCCCGACCAATTCTACAACTCGTATAAAACGAAATAAGAAACAAAGAGACATAGAACAAAGTTGTTGGTCCATTCAAGAACACAGCCCGCTGTAGCCCACACGTTCGAAACCCAGCAGCAGCGCACTTGGAAACATCTCTTATCGCAACCAGTCCGCAGTTGCAGTAAGCTAGCCCCGCCCTCTGCATTTCCCCAGTTCTCTCTGAGATAGACGAAAGGCATGGCATTAAACTGTGCTTCAGCTCATAACTGACAGGGTCGGTGTGCTGTGAGCAGAATCCGTAGAGCCAGAATCCAAATAATAACAATCAAAATCTTGGGAGGTATTGTTAGAAAAGAGTGAGAAGGAAAGAAGAAAATTAGGCGATTTATTTTGCTCGCCGGCTTGCATCAATAAACTTGTCCCACCTGGTACCCCATTCCCCTCCGCGGCTCAGTAGTCCCCACATCGACCCAGTCAGCTACTACCACTACTACATATTACTACTACTACCACAGTAGCACTTACTCACCCTAGGGGAGCAGCGGCAACAATATCACAGCGCCTCACTTTTTTTTCCTTTGCTTGGACGAAATTTTCACATTCACATCCCTAGAATCCGCCTTCATATTTTATTTTTATTTTTATTTTTATTTTATTTTTCCTATCCCCCAGTCCCCGCGCTTGGAACCCTTAAGCAGACCACGCATACACGCATCCGCCTCATCACAAACCCTTCTTTTTTATCTACTCTCATCAGCGTCATAAGCGTCATCGTCTGTCAATACTTTGCTGTTGCTGAGTGTTTGCTGTTTTGTGGTTGTGTTGTGCTGCTTTACTACAATCTACTACTACATAGTACTGCAGCAGCATCCGTCCCACCCTCCTCCTTCCCAGTCCGTAAAAAAGAAGCAAAAAATATTTCCCCGAACATCGGGGGCCAGCGATCGGTAGTCTACTACAAACCCAACACACGCCCCCCCCCCCTCTGTTCTTCTGCCCACCCCCTCCCACACACACCCTCACCATTTTTGTCCCCTTTCCCACAGGCCTCTGACACCGCGCCTGGCTACATATAACCCCGCGGACGCCGTCTCCAACTTTTTTTTTTCTCCACACTATTTACTCGCGTCCGTCACCGCTTCATCATCACCACCCACTACAACCACCTCCGCAATAACCTTCCCCCACACAACCATAACTAGCATCAATCAACAATAACAACCACCAAAAAAAAAAACCCCATCGTCAATCACATGCAACGACCCGGCTCTAACAATATTTCTTCCCTCTCAGCCCTCCTCCTTCAATCTCCTCAACAATCCTCAATACCTCAGTCCATGTCTTTTCACGACGATAGAAATCATCAAATGGGGCTAAATAGTCTTCTACCTCCTCTTGGTAGTCTCTCTCAACAGGATGCAATGCAAGATGGACGACCTGAATTGCCTAGACCTTATAAGTGCCCTCTATGTGACAAGGCATTCCATCGGTTAGAGCATCAGACTAGGCACATACGTACTCACACTGGGGAGAAGCCTCATGGTTGCAACTTTCCTGGGTGCTCAAAGAGGTTCAGCCGTTCTGATGAGCTTACAAGACACTCTCGAATCCATACAAACCCTAACTCTCGAAGAAGCAACAAGAACCAGCAAGCTGCTCTTGCTGCTGCTGCTCAGGCACAGCACGATGGTTCAGCTATCTCCACAACTGGTAAGATGATGCCGCCTCCACCGAAAATCATTTCAAAATCGGCTCCTCCATCCCACGTGGGCTCTCCCAATGTCTCGCCCCCTCACTCATATCATGGAATGCACGCACCATCAATTCATTCGGGGCTATCGCCTTTCGGAAGGGCCTCGAGCAGTCCTTCCCTCGGTGGGATGAGTAACCAGCAGGGAAACTCTGGATTGGATCTGAGCATGTTGGCCCACACTGCTTCCCAGCAACTGGAGCGTGAGAGACATTATTATCCTCAGCAGCACAATAACTATTACGGAAGCCGTCCCGCACTTCCAGCGCTGTCTCATGGCACCCAGCCGATGTCTCGGTCTCACTCACACGAGGATGATGATCCGTACATATCTCATCGCTCAGTCAAAAAATCTCGCCCTAGTTCCCCGGTTTCAACTGCGCCGTCATCACCCACTTTCTCCCATGATTCATGTTCTCCTACACCCGAGAGCACCCCGCTTGCTACTCCAGCACATTCTCCTCGACTATACCCACGCGACCGCGACCTCGAGTACAACATGCAGCTGCCTAGCATCCGGCACTTGTCATTGAGACACATGCCTGCCCTTGCGCCCATGGAGGTCGCTGATCCCTACAATGCGGGAAGCCCTCCCGTTCAGTCTGCACATCAGACAAAGGGACTCAGGCTGGGTGATATCATCAATCGCCCTGACGGTGCTCAGAGGAAGCTCCCAGTTCCCAGAGTTCACGTTCATGATCTTCTCAATAACACTTCCAGCATGGGATACTCATCAACTTCATCGTCGACGTCAAATTCGATAGCCGGAGGAGATTTAGCCGACAGGATGTAATTAGCGATTTTCTTTTTTGGAAATGGTGCGGAATTTTTTCTTGGGGTTCGGACGGCGAATATCTTTATCTACATTTTTTTTCTTCTCGTTTTTTTCTTTACACTGTTATTATTAGAGGGATTATGATTGGGATAAACCATGAATGGAACTTTTGGGCGTTTGTTTCTGGGACATGGAAATTTCTTTTTATTTTATTTTTTATTTTTAAACTTCCCATCTCCACTGTCATCACACACTACTACACATTTTTATTTCATTTGTCTTTTCTTGTCTATGGTTTTTGGGGCGGACACCTTATAGAAGACCCTAGAGGTCGTTTTTGTCAGAGCTTTTATACAGAAGTACCAATATTGTTTATTCTGAAAGAGACGGAGTGCCGGAGAAAAAGAAGGAATCATGTATTTCTACGTTATTTTTCTACGAGATTCCCATTCTCGAGTAGTGTAGACGGTTTTAATTTTTATTAGAGCCTCGCCTTGAGTTGTACAACTCGGGTTACCAAAACTAAACTCGCCCCGGAGTCTTCATGCAGTACTTATCTTACTCTCGGAATAGATATGGGAAGTAGATTAAATCGCGATCAGTCCACTCTACTTCCTTGGCTCGCCGGCTCTCGGGAACCCCACATATGTACCCATTACCTTTAGGGGAGGGGATTCGGGAGAATGACCGGAAGAACAGATGGCCCTTGCAGCCACCCGCGTCCTACATCTAACTACCGAAAGATGTGGCCATCAAACTCAGATCCATTGACAGAATCAAGTACTACAATCCCATCTTGAAGTTGGAGGGGGGAGCGGTGAAAATGGTGAGAATCAAACAGGATCCAGGTAGGTATTACGACTTCCTGCAGAATGAAAAAGGGGTGATAGTACTCTAAAGTGCCTAGATGGGGGAGGGTGAGGTGAGGTGAGGTAGGAAGTGAGGAGAGCTGGCTGCTTTCGAGCAAGACAGTACATAACATAACAGCACTGTGCTTCAGCTTGGGGTTCTCTTATCTTGTCCCACAACTCAAGGGAACATGTTGCATGTTCGATCGTGTTCTTTTTTGATACATCGCACCAAGGTCCAATCCTATCGGCAGCCCCCACTGGGTCACCACCATTCCTCCCTAAATGAGCCCTCCCTTAACCCCCCATGAGGAAACCCCACAGAAACCTCGAAATTTGTTGCCCATGGTCGAATATAGCCGGACTTTGTAAAAAATAACCGGATTACATATGTCATTGACGACGAACCAAACCGATGGGGAAGCAGAGAAAATCGATGCGGATGAATATGTGGGCTTGCAGTTTCCGAAAGGGTGAAGCTCACAATCCGAGAATGGGGCTTCGCTGGCGCTTACTTTTCCATAAATCCACGTTTATGTTACTTCCTCGAGTAGCTACCCCAGACTTTTTTTTGTGTTCATTCAGCAGGTACCTTTTCGTGCCTCTTGCTTCTCCAGCTTTGGGAAACTTACCCCATGTCACCCAAAGCTGATGTCGACGGCCGTTCTCGGAAATGGATAAGGAAAAGAGGAACAATGGGGGTGTTTTCCAACCGCTCAGATAAGTTATGTGGGAGGCCGCGTTGCCAATTTGGATCAGTGCAAGCGTTCCATGTGCCAGATCAAGCAACTTTCTCACAGCTCCGTTTCACAGCAACGACCTCCCCAATGCATGCATTTCGAAATTCGAAACTGATGGTAGTGGGGTGGAGGGAGGCAAGGCGATTTGATATTCGCTTCCTCACCCCCATTCCTTAAAGTTCCAACTCTAAAGAGATTTACGGAGGCGGCGAACGCACGGATCCCATCTGATTGTGGTCGGCTGGCGGAGCGTCGCCCCGAATCTCCGTCCTGATTTCGAGAACGCAAGGTAGAATATTGTTCTCCAGAAAATACTCCATACCTAGCCCCCGGATCGCCGCAGCGGGTGTAGGTTATATTACGACCCCAACACCTTGGAGTCGAACTTCTCATTATGGAATATGTAGTGGGCGATCATTGACGCGGGGGATAGTAGGGAAATGTTCCTAGCTTCCCCGTGTCCTCATCTTTTCTTATATTAAATCGTCTGGACAACTTGATTTGTTTATTTCCGGCGTTTTGTACACAGCGAGGGTGGGTGTGGTTATGCACAAGAGTTCCCCGGGAAATGGTCAATTAAGTACTTTATATCGCGTGATTCTCAACTACTAGCATAGGAACCACAAGCTTTCGACCTGTGCCTTCTGGCTCTTCCCCAGATGGTGATCGGAGTTCTTCACCTGATCTGCCGACTTGAAATCTGCCGATGTCAATGGAATCTCACCAGCATCTGTTCTAAATGTTTGGGGTGTGGGCATGGTTTTGAAATTGTCGATATATCTTGTAACTACTGTCTTGCCTGGCTAGCTGCTGGTACTCCTCTGAAGGAAGTATCAAATATAGGGCCACACATAAGATCATGCGTGTTCAGTTTATATTCCAAGACTAGTAGGAACCTTACCCTGCAATAAAGTCCTTGTACTGCACTTTTCTGCGGTCGGTATCCGGCGTATTCGAGGGACCCCTTTGCAAGGAATGGGTCTTCATGGCCTAGTTCCTATCTACATGGCGGGCAATGTATCAACAGCGGGAATTGCAGATCACATTTCCTCCCTTTGGAATGGGGGGTACAATGTAATGTATGTACATACTGTACATACTACAATATACTCTAGAATGAAGTGGCCCAAAAGTACGGCCGGTATTAAAATTCTATGCAGACCAACGAAGCAAAGCTCCCGGCCGAAACCCAAGCCAAGTAAATTATGTATTCAGGAAGTTATCGGGTTGAACCTTGAACGTTGGGCCGATCATAGAGACATACTCATGTGTATGTACCCATATCAAACATAATTTGACAACCTTATCTAGGTATTCTATCGTCAACGTTTTCTGTCTAGGTAACTCTGACCAATACCGATTGACGACTATGTCGCCAGTACCTCGAAAGAAGTCTTGACTATCAATGTTGTATCGTACACAAGACAGACAACGTCTTTTTATCTTTGTGCAACAGTCCAAAACCCTAGACTGTGCTCTGAGATGTCTCGTGTCTTGCAAAAAAAGCAACGACACGATTCATCGAGAAAGGCATTGGAATCGCACTCGATTCCATCCATCATGATCAAGCCGACCGAGACGGCGGGAACTTAAGTTCGCTGGTCCCTGCGGGGGAGAGTTTGACGGATGGCTGCGTGCGCCGTGGAAGAGGAACTCCTGGTATTGAAAGGTTACTGGAGGATAAATCTGATCTCTTCGATGAATGGCATGGCTGATACAAAGTTTTTTTTTATAATTCCTTTTCCCACTTCCCCCTCCTTACCCCTTTCCCCTCATTTTTTTTCTTCTTTTACTTGAAGCCCACTCACCCCGAGTGATGTTGATGAGCCAGTGGTGGTGGTTTACTTTTTTTCCCCACCTCAAGGAATATCTCTCCACATGCTACTTCGTGGCCTTTCACACACACACACACACCCGTTTTCCTGTTTCTTCCTCATCTGCACGTTGCGGGGGTTGACCTTGCGTGCTGGGTCGGTCGGAATCAGTTACCTATCGTAACCAAAATTAGGTAGTCGTATCCTAAATCTTACTTCAAGAAAAAAAAAAACCTTTGCTGTCAGGAGTTGTTGCCGCTTTGTATCTGCGGAGCAGTACCTACATGTAGTCTCTAACATGTACTCTAGAGTTGATTCATAGAGTAAGGTAAAGTACTCGCGACCAGCAACAAGAACCCGAATATGCAGCTGCAAGTCTTTGGTGTATTTTTGACTTCTACTCCAATGGAAATTGCAGATTAGGACGTGCATTTTCGGGTTCTTGTTGCTGGTCGCGAGTACATACTTTAGAGTACATACAGTTGAGGCTGCAGCTAATCCCAGCCATTGAGCTACTGCACGCTGGGGAACGAAAAAGAAAGAAGGAAGGAAGAGCGAAAAGAAAGAAAAAAGAAGCCCGCCGCGCCGTGAAAGCGTTTCTAGCGTCCTAAAGTTTTTTCGTGCAAAATTGACGATACCTAGTAGTGTAGGTACAGGAATTGTTCACACACGCACGCACACGTGCTATCCGGCAGTCAGTTGGGCGTTCCATCATTTGGTAATCTTCATTCGACGCATCGGAGAGAGGACACCTCGAGGGGAGACATTTTTGCTTATTTCGTCCCAGAAAACGACTTGTCGATGTCGCCAGCTGTCAGTCAGTGTTTGCTCTCATCCACAATTACATACCACAACAATGCTCTATCAGGATAGAGCTCAGTCAATTTCCGTGACTTATTGGCGTTTCCCCATGATGGATGGATGGTCGCGCCCATGTGACACGAAGCCATAAGGCGGAGTACGCACCGAAAGATACAAATGTAGATGCAGGAAGAGGGTTAAAGTCAAAACGAAAAACGAGGGGTAATGACGAAATGTTGATATTCGATATGAGAATCCTATTGCTCTGGAAAAAGTCGGACGGTAAATACTGATCTTTTTCCCCCGCTCTGGAGTATGATGTCGTCAGATATCTCATAATTATTTTTTCTTCCCGTGGCATCAAGGGTTCAATCAAGGGTCTCGTTCCTCTGCGCTGACGTATGATGTCTATCGTATGTTCACCCATAGCAACCATAGCAACGCGAATAGGGTAGATAGACACCTATCGTCACACCAACTCACAAGTCACGAACCACAAAATAGAGAAAGGAAACCTCACCCCCCTGCTCCCCAATCTTGTGGGGAACCTGGGGGTTGGGCGTCTGTATCTACGGTAATAACTGATCCGACAGTACCCCACGATTCGAATCACACCAAATCTCAGTGTTTCCGATGCCCCGCAATTGATCCCTCAGGAGGTACACCACGAGACACAACATCACAATATATCTCCATGTTTGGAATGGAGGCCTATCGCGCGTGTAGTTCCTAGGGGCGAAGATACCACGTTCACCTGACTTGATATTACTCCCCCTTCTGCCTATCCCGAGCCGCGGTGAGAGAAACGATATGGAGATGAGCCGGAGGAGGAGGCTCGGCGGAGAGAAAGAATAATAATATGAAACAGGAATAAGCATCTATGATATCAAGTCACACCACCTCACATCCTCTTACTCCTCCTTTCCCCGGCTATTGTTATTGATGGATGGTGTTGTCGTGCTGGCGCAGAGTTATTATGATGACGAGTATGACTTGAGGGGCGCGCCTGTCTGCACCAACCCCGAGTTCTCTTTGTCACAAAACTCCGTCCAAAAAGAAAAAAAGTGAGGGAAAAAAAGGAAATGTCTTCTTCACCTTGACCACACCCACAAGCAAATATTCTCCAAATACCCCGCCTCTTGAGCCCCACGTTCCAGCTTCAAGATAAGCTTCTTTACCGCCAAGATTGCAAGCGAACCGTCGATCCAGGGTCCTTTTCCTGAATAAGCATAGCCTTGCGGATCCACTGCGCAACGGCATCCGATATTGGGCTTTGCATTCCGGTTTGATTATCAAGTGGTCTACATAACCTCCCACCGCCGCTGGCAGATGCTCGGCCGGAAACTGGACGAGGAAATGGATATGATGGCCTGGGGCACTCCCAAAATTGAAATAGAGTAAGATGAGGATGGAATGGGCGTTACGTACATTGGCAGAAGCCCTTGCGCAGGGCCCACGGCCAACAAAAAGGAAAAGCAAACGTTTGATGCACAAGAAGTAGCGGAACCAATCATTGACGTTGGGTAACGATAAGGGAAATATTGGACGGGGAACAAATTAAATCCCAGTGATGTCTACGCAATGTTTACCTGCTTGATTCGCAGGCATCCGAAACACATCCCCTCCCTCTCCTCTCACCGATCGAAGGCATATATATACCGCTCTTCGGAAATTATTCTTCAAAAGCCCGAATTTTTCAACGAAACCCTAACCCTATAAACCACCTTACGTGGCAGGCAGATATGTGAGTCTCAGTGCGGCAGCCCGCTATTTTCTTTTTCATTTTTTTTTTTTTTTCGTTGCTCTTGCCGCTTTGGGTCAGCAAACCTCCAGCATCATGTCTGAGCGTCGAACGTCGTGGGGTTAAGTCCCCGAAAAGTGTTTGATGAACATCACAAGAAGAAACAGACAGAGGTGAAGGAAATGCCTACTGATTGGAAAGCACAGGCCAGCTCATCGATCTCATCCCAGCAACTTAATCTCCGGCAACATATCCGGCAGGTCAACCCTAGGCTATGGCAGGATAAGTAATCAGTTTAAGAAGAGAGAGGAAACAAAAGGTTTTTTCTTTCTTATTTATATTTCGTGGGGGAAAAGCGTATGCAATAGACAAATCTTGGTCGATCTCGTTCCTCTTGTGAACATTTCCGGTCCCACCCTTTCCCCCCATGAATGGCAAAAATAGAAACTCTGCATACTCTAGAGAGTGGGAGATGTGAATCATTCCCTGTGTTGCCACAGCATTCAAAACCAGTCTACAGGATGGGTCTGAAGATCTTGTAGCAGTAGCAGCAGCAACCTAACAAGGCGTCCGTAGGGTCTGTGTGTACAGCAGGAAGTCCATTACACGCACAAAAAAGACTTATCTCCTCATAGGGACATATAACCAACCGAAAGATCACTAACATGACTGAGTGTTCATTAATGCCCTTTTCCTTTCTGTTCTCCATGCTTTGTTTCCTGACCGCTCACTATATCCATCCGGCCGGTCCCCCTAAGCTGAGACAGAAGGTCCACAACTTTTGCTGCGGGGGAGGGGGGTTTTAGTTTAACAAGCACAGCATTTCATCTATATATCCACCATACCAGATAATGGTTGCGGCCGGCCAGCAGACAACATCCCCTTTCCCCCGGGGAGAAAGCGGAAGGGGAAGCCTTATGACTTATTGATTATTTTCCAACATCTAATGGGTTTTTCTCACAAGGGTATCGTG
Source organism: Morchella eximia (assembly GCA_024713935.1). Classification (NCBI taxonomy): domain Eukaryota; kingdom Fungi; phylum Ascomycota; class Pezizomycetes; order Pezizales; family Morchellaceae; genus Morchella; species Morchella eximia. Next base: position 4,465,272 of record JAMGZG010000001.1, read on the forward strand.
TCGTCGGGACGGCCCGGCATTGAAACGCCTGACAGGAGGGACCCCCCAAACTGACAGCGAGCGAAGAGAGGGGGGGTCGGGGGGCATGGTACAGCATTGATGTTTTGACGGGATGCTTAGGCTTCTCGGTGTCAGCAGTGAAGTTAGAGTACGCGCGCTGTCTGCTGTCAAGTGTCAGAGTCATTGCTGTCTGCCCCACAGTTCATAAGTCGTCAGTGATATAGACAGCGCGGCAGGTAGGTTGAGGTTGCACGTACGACAGTAGAGTGGCTGTGAACCAGTGCGCAGTGTGGAGTGCGGCGTGGCCATATTAATATGTACAGCCGCGGCTCTGGGTGAGTTTAGGCATGCTTACTCGACGCAGTAACATACAGACAAGCACAAGCAAGCCCATCATGTATGTGCTCTGGCGGGCCGATAGTTCCTACTCTTTTCTTTTAACCAACGCCCCGCGGTACAGCGCTTCACAGTCATTTGGCGAATACACCCATTTGGCGAACAGGGATTAAGGCCAATAAGAATCAGGATATCTTAGCCAAACTCGAAGCTTTACTGGTTGCTACATACAAATTCGCCAAATGGGTGTATTCGCCAAATGCCTGTGAATCGCTGTACATTATTTACATACGCAATCACGTGTGGTTGCATCCACCCCTTTCTTCCATTCTTCCATTCTTCCTTTCTCTTCGAGAATCTTTGGTGTACATGTATGTATAGTGCGGTACTTGGGAGGTACCTTACATGAGAGTATAGGCAGGTACCTACATGTAATGTAGGTAGGGTCGGTAGAGTGGAGTACTTGTTACCTGTTTCTGTTTCCTCCTTGAAACCATAGAGGAAGGTATCGTGCTGTTGTAGAACACTCATATATAGCCTGTACTATTATATTATTTATTATTACTCCCCACGCCAAGAAGTTCTAGAACAATGTAGTCCACCTCGGCCATAACCTCGCGAGCTACAGACATATGAGATCCTGAAGCTTTCGTGATATTAGCCAATATCACACTCTTTACCTGTTACTTATGTTACGACGACGGCGACGACGACGACGATGATGCCTAACCTGCCATTGTAGGTATGTACCCCGTACCCCACGGCCGGAGCAGCTCAGTGGAGGGAGGATATATCTGATATTACCACCAACATGACAGGCAGTATGTACCAATTACCTATACTCTGTGTACCCATCCCAACCTAGCCCAGCCATACTGTAACTGTTACCATGGAGACAGCCTGCAAGTATGTACTCGCGACCAGCAACAAGAACCCGAAAATGCGCGTCCTAATCTGCAATTTCCATTGGAGTAGAAGTCAAAAATACACCAAAGACTTGCAGCTGCATATTCGGGTTCTTGTTGCTGGTCGCGAGTACCTACAATAAGCAAGCTCGGCACTTTCACTCCTACCCCAGAGATCCCACCAATTATTACCTAGCTACCATGTGTAGCTCGGCCATTGGCACCACACTTCCCCCGAACCCCATATGCACCCCAGCCTGGGATCGGTGGGGGTCGGGTATGGGGTTTATTCCCCGACTCTGGGGCTGGGGCTGGGGCTGGGGAGTGGGCGTGGGCGTTGGTGCGTTGGTGCGTTGGTGCGTGGGTGCGTGGGTGCGTGGGTAGGGTAGGGGGTCTGGGTCTGTGAAATGGGAAATTACGGGTAGGTAGAATAGATCGAATAGGTGATTGAGTTCTTGATATTGGGCTGTCTATCTATGGCTATGGCGGTGGCTATAGCTATACCCCTAGCTAGCTACACTTCCTGCTCCGACGTCCCTTCTGTTCCTTCCTTGGACATTGATAATATATTGGAAAAAGGGGGAGGGAGGAAGCGAGTCATCGTCCGTGATGCTAGCTAGCTACTCTAGCTAATGTGAGTGCGGGAACGATCGCACGGCAGCAGGGCAGGGGCCGGGTGAATGGGAGATGACCATGGGAGAGCGGGTAAAGTCTATTTTTTTTCTGCCTCTTTTTTTCTTTGCTCGAGAGAGGGGTGAGGAAGGGGGGTGAGGTCATAGGGGTGAATTCTACTGGCATGGTAGGGCATGGCAGGAGTGGAATAGAGTGGATAGGTAGAGTGGTGGAAATACAGGTATTCTAGCTAGCTAGTAGGAGATATCTAGGCACCCGCTGCTCTACACGTGTATATCCAAGAGACCACACTGGCTGGTTTCGACTCTGGAATAGGTACTCTACCCACTCCACTCTTTTACTGACCGACCGTCCCCCACCCTCCATCTCGCCACTTGTGGTGCCATCATCCAGCATCATATCCCTCTCCCCTCCATATCCCCCTCCATATCCCCCCAGTACCATTCACCTACCTGTCTGCCTTGTTCTGGGGTGTGAGAAGGGAGGGGGGGTAGAGTCCCCGGTTCAGATTCCAGCGATCTGGCCGATTCAAAATAACCCAAACAGTAGAGGAGAGATATCTTGAGCCTGTGTATTTATCCGGCCTGCTCTTCGGCCGGCCGAAGTTGCTCCGAAATCCCTCCCCCTCGTTATGTGTTCTGTTCGGCGACCGGCCGAAGAGGAGCTGAGCTCCTCCTGGACTGGAATGGGGGGGAGGTTGCTATTCTTGACAGTGGCCGGCCGGCGCGCCTATCTTTGTTGTTGGTATTTGGGGGTTACAGTGATATATGGGGAGGGAGTACGAGGTGAACCCCCACGAGAGATTAGATATCCCACTCCCACTCTTCGGTACTCTGCTCTAGCTGGGTAGGTATGTAGCGCGGGAATTACTCTAGTTTACGAGGTAGGGAGGTAGAGAGAGAAAGTCTTATCTCGACGGTCAGAGGGAAAGAAGAAGAGAGTCTAACTGCGCCGTGGGGGAATGGGAATGGGGTATTCTCTACTATTACTGTGCTGAAACCCGCAGGCCCGTGCTAGAGCTTGATTGCGGGATTGGGGGGGTTCAGGTAGAGTAGAGGTTACGGGTGGTAAAGTACCTAGAGGAGTGGTTGATATCAACCGGCGGCGGCGCGGCGGATACTGGCAGTGAGCACTAACCTTTGTAGCTACGATGATACTCTTCAATAATTGGATTACTTGCCGTGGAAGCGCTTGAGCAGCTCGCCTGTTTGCTCGCTCGCCACAGATACAACAGATAGCTGGGGTTTGTAGCTAGTAATCAAATAAAGCAAACCCAGAAAATCAGAGCAAATCACATCAGCGGCTCGGAGAAGCTCGTGAACAGCCATAGATAGGCAATCAACCACCACCACCACCACCACCACCACCACCACCTCGCTCTACCCCGGGCCGGCGGCCACGGCCACGACAGGAACGGTGTCAGAAGATTTGCAAACCGAAACCGAAACGAAACGACGCGGCCCTCGGTTTGGTCTGGTCTGCGCGGTTTTTTCGGAAAAACGTGTGTGTGTGTGCTGAGCGCATTAGGAAAATAAAAATTCTCAGCCGCACGCGCAGGAAAGGGAAGGAAGGTGTGAGGTGAGGGAGACTAAAGGTGTACCTGCATGGCGGAGTACCGGGTAGAAAGTCGAGAGAGAGAGAGCCACAACCCAAACCTACAACCACAAAAACCCGCAACCGCAACCGCAACCGCAGCCGGCAGAATACATAGAACAAAATCTAAATCTACAAATCGTAAACAGCAATCAAACCCCTGCTAGACACGAAATCTTAGATGGAGAGCTCGAAGCCCGATATACAACGACCTCCGCCAACCAGCCGACCAACCAAACACTCTCCATCCGTCCACCTACCCATCCACCCCTAACCTTGGCGGCCAGCCGGACGAAAAAACAACGGGCAACCCCCTTCCCCATTTTTCTCCTTCTCCGCCCGAGCAACAATCACCCACCGCATCTCCGACCGGGCAAAAGGAAACACCCTCCTCCGGGACCCCCGGGGAGGATAGCGGAAAATCCCACAGCAGGGATGTGTAGGTTTTTTTCCCCCGGTCCCCCCCGCACACGTTCCGGGGGGATGTACCGTACTGGTATTAGAGGCTTGGGTGTGCGTAGAAGCGTGTTCTAGAAGACGGCATGGCTACGGTATGGCTACGTAGGCCTAGCATCGCCATACTGTCTATCTGCCTGCATGCCTACATACATCTATTCTCTGCGTGCAGCAGGAAAAAGAAAAGAGAAAGAAAAAAAATCCGGTATATATACGGCGAGAACAGCGACTATAGATTTTCCAGGCTAGGGGCGCGGAAAAACATTTTCCTCCTGGACCCTGAGCCGGAGGAATGCAGGGATTCCACTGCCTTACTAGCTACATGTAGCTATGGATGTGGAGATGAGAGCTAGCCCCCGCAATGTTACTCCGGGGAAGGGAGGCAAATTAGATTTTATGAGCAAGACAGAAAGAGAGACACCTTGCGGGCCGGTATTTTATGGGGAGTGGGGAGTGGGGAGTGGGGAGGACCCTGGAGCTAGCTACATGTAGCTATGTAGCTAGGGGAGAGGGAGTGAAATTAGAAAAAAGCTGGGGAAAGGGAACAAAGAGCTTTCTCCCCGATGTTGGGAGGTAGGGCTTCGGGAAACTTTTCCGAGGAAAATTGGCCTAGGATCTAGAGCTTTGAGGTTTTCAGGTTGAGTAGAGTGGAAGGGTGCTTCCCCGCAAAATAATGTCAATTGGAGAGCGGAGTAGAATGGAGTACATAGATGGAGGTATGTGTACTGGTATCGGATTCTAGGTATGGTATAGTAGGTATAGCTAGCTAGCTACATGGTCTACACCTTATGCCTGTGGAAAGTAGATACAGTCCCACGGTACCACATATCTACATATCAGATACACACATATACACATATCTACATCTGCGGCAAGAACAGCGACGTTCAAATAACCAGGTAAGATCGAAGGCCAGAGACCAGATATCTCTCTACAACCAACAATTGCAATCGACAATCATAACAACCCAACAATCCCCCAACCCCCATTACCGCTGACCCGGAAAAATCTTTTACCCCACAAACCAACCCGACCTCCCCCAGTGATAATATCAATGTAACCACCGGGCAAGCCTCCGCACTTACTGCGTATTGTAAAGCATAAGTCATCCTGCCATCATACATGTGCAAATTTCACTGCAACCATATCTATCTCACTGTAACTGCATAACTATATGTATCTCACTGTAACCGCATATCTCACGTAACCACAGTAAGCTGACAACTTGATCATTGCCACCCACCCACCCACCCACCCATCCACCACCACCACCACAACCACAACCACAACCAATGATCAAAGTGCAACAAAGCCGCCGCCGTGCCGTAGCCGCGACCGCGGACATGGAGGCGGTTGCATTGGCGGCGCGGTGGGGGCGGAGTGTGGGATGTGGGATATACATGTACTTTATGCACGTTTTTAATTTGTGGTGGTATGGGGGCGGAGAATAACATGTATAACTCCATGTCAAAAATCCCGGGACAAGCCCCCGTAGCAACTCGCGGTTGCCTTGTCCCATGATTTTTGAACGAGAACTATACATACCCCACGCCGGACTGGACGGGAAGCTGGGCTACAGGGGAGATATGAGATGTAGTCCGGAAGTAGGTAGTGGCGGAGGATGAGATGTCTCGGAGATGCCGGATTAGTTTCGTGGGGTTGCGGTGCGGTAATTTCGGTCTCGTGAAGCGGCGGGTGTGTAGTGTGGTAGGGAATGTGGTTTGAGACTCTCCTGCAACACCTAATAATAGATTTTTGGGGGAGAAGAGTACGAGTGAAATAAAGTTTTACGCAGCTGCCGGAAACGTGATGGTTTCAACGGCTCCTGGTAGTTTCTTAGTGGCCCAAGATAACTGAACTAGTGGTCGAGTGATAGTCTATGTTTTTAGAATGTCTACTGCATGTATGTAACATCATGCCATGTCATGCCATACCGCTCGCTCGCCATTACAATTAGCAGAACCCTCCCCTCATCCCCCACAGCGCAAAAAACGCCATGTACAGAAAAAAAAATAAACTTTTGCACCCCAGCTTCTATCATCTACCTCCATAATACACAAACTCAAACAATTAGCCAACAGCATATAAAAACGTCGCCCGCATTAAAAAAAATATAAAAAAATATATCCAACACAAATATAATCACGAGAACAAAGGAATATACAAATGCTCGCCAGTCTCCACGATGCCCAGCTTCTCGCCGACCCTGAGCACGCTCCGCTCGTCCGCGGGCACGAGCTGCATGCCCAGACATGCATTCTTCGGCGACCCTGCGTCGATGTTGCGGTACGAGCGCATGGTTTTGTCGGGTTCTTGCATGTGTTTCTCTCCGGTGTCCTGGTTGACGTTTGGGAGGCGGCATCGGACCGTACGTGCAGCTGTGGTGGTTTGTATTAGAATATGCTACTACAAACAAAGGGAGAAGAGTTAGATGGGTGACCGGGGGGTAGACGCTTACCAGCGTAGTACATCTTTCCTCCAAACGTAATCTTCTTCCAATCATCCTCTGAGAATGACTTAGGTCCCGAAACTGCAGTAAAGCGTTAGTTGGTTGGTTGGCTTGGCCCAGATATCAATGATCACCAATGTCAGAAAACGAAACTGGGGGGAGGAAAAAAAAGAAGAAACAAACAAAAAAGGGAAACATACCAATGATATTGGCGCGAAAGCGCTTCACGCTAAGATCTGGGATCTTGTCTGTGATCCTGCCATTTAGTTCCCGCACCGAAGCCAGGTTGAGCATATGCACTGGATACTGCAAAAAAAATTGGAGTAAATCCGCTAGTCAGTGAAATTGTAAATCTCGATGTGTGTGGCGTGGCCCCATATTCCTGCATAATGTACACACATAGTGTGGGGGGCCATGGTGGGGAGTAGAGTAGGCAATATCGGGACATACCGCATCCGCAAACCCAACCACACTCTGGAAGCCCAGCTCCTCCTTCCTCGGCGCGTTCCTATACACCTCTCTCAACCGCTCCTCGCAGGTCCTAAAGAGCCTGACCTCCCCCTTCGCGCCGAGGAAGGCCGCGAGCTCCTTCAGCTCGCTCTGGATCATGCTGCTGACATCGTATGCCTCGGGGGTGCATTTCCAGATCTTTACATTGACGAGAGGGAATCTCGCCATGACGTCCTTGCTGCCCGACAGCGGCAGCTGGAATGTCCTCGTGCCCGTACCCGCTGGGAGCAGTGACAGCGGGAATGGGTGCGGCATGGCTGCGAGGGGGAATGTGATGCTCAAGGTCCCGCCGGTGGGGGCCTTGGGCTGGGTATGGATGGTGGGTGTGATGAGCGCCATCTGCGGGTATTGGCGCTGCGTGACAAAGTTCCATTCCGGGACGCCAGTGCGCGGGCAGGGCCGGAGTTCGGCGAACATCTGTGGGGTGCAGGGCAAGTTAGAAATGGGCTGACATTTTGTTGACTGGGGTGGGGGCGCCCCGTGGGATTGCCGCGGGGTGCGGGGGGTGGACACGGGGTTGATTGTTGAACATGGAGTTTTCTTTTGAGGGGGAGGGTTTCGACTATTTTTTTTTTTTTTTTGTTATTTGTATTTGGGAGGGAAAAAGTGCCGCGTGAGAAATCATGAAACAGCATTTGTTGGTGCCGCGTAAGGCGATACATGCGGTCTTGGAGGCATTGTTTTGGGGTATTGGGGGTATTGGGGGTAGAAGAAGCAAATTTAAAAGCAAATATATAAAATGCAAGTGTAAAATGTAGACAAGTATGTATAGTTTCGTGATTTCTTCACAAAGTGCGCGGAAAATTATATATGCCGGGGCAGTAAAAGTAAAATAATTGAAAAGCAATCCAAATGGAGGTTTCCTTACGAATTGACGGTCATGCTCAAAGCTATCACAACAAGCGGTAGTTAGCTTTTACACTTCATTCTTTCGTCTTTACCGCGGCGGGGAGGGCAAAACAAAAAGTATAAAAAAAGAAAGCAAGACAAAACAAAAGAAATTTTTTTTTTTTAACTTACCCAGTAGGCACTACATTCACCTCATCCACCTCGATCCCTCTGCAGCTCTTTACGGGGTATATCCACAGGCTCTTGACCTTCCAATCCTCATCTCCGTCCGGGCCATACTGAAACTCATCTGCAAGATTGCTTTTCTCCGGACTCAACCCCATCTTCTCGCCCTTTGGCTCGACGTCTGCCGCTCTGAGCAACCGGGTGAACACCAGCCAGCTGATGACAGCCGCGGCACCTGACACGAGGAATTGCTGCAGTGACGAGGCTGCCACGGTGGGGGGAAGTTCCATGACCATGGTGAACGAGAGAGAGAGGGTGATAGTGTGATTTGATGTCTCACGACGGCCGAGAGCGGGAGTCTGGTTTCTTTCTGAAAGGAAAAAGATGTACAAGTATGTATGTACGGTACCGCGTGTGTGTTGAACCGGGGTAGGTAACAAAAAAAAAAGTGACGGTGGGATCGCTGATCGTAACCCTGTGACTGTTGAAAGAGAGGGATGTGAATCGAAGAGATATACAGAAAAACAAAACGCGTGCGTGAATGCGCACCCTCTGAGTGACGATGGTAGGACGTTGTTAGAACGATAGTTCTTCACGGAAAACCCCTTCCACTCAGTCAGTTCATGCACGTTACTAGTACCTTCTATTGTTTATGAACCGGGGTACTTTTTCCCTCCACGAATAGGTGCGCAGCGGGTGGTGAATTATCTGCAGGTACGATTAAGCTGTGGGATGAGCTGTTTCGAATGATAATCCCGGCAGAGGGGAGGAGGAATAGGAGGAGGAGAGCTGGGGGGTGGTCGCAGAGTTTTTGAGAGAGCTATGGAACTCAATCATGATCATAATCATGTATTGCAAATTTCTCATCCATTTTAGGTATGGAAAGGGTCTAGAGGAGAGGTTGTGTGGAGCCTCCAACGTCAAAATTTTACTAGCTGCCGGGAACCGTTGAGAGGAAAAAAGGGAGATGCGCAGTCAGGGTTTATGCGGCTCCAATCGTGAGGCTATTCTTTAATTTTCCCCTGGCGATCTCGATAAGGCCATTCTAGAATCCGATTAACGGTTCAGAATCCGATACCCAGAGCATAGTTCGTACATGTACTCTAGGACAGAATAGAACTGAGTACATAGAGCAGGCAGGTACGTTTTCAGATAACCTGGTTATGATTTGGCAGAGCGAGAGCCTAGAGAGCAAGCATTCGTCTGAACATCGGGATGTCTATCCGTTTGTTTTGCTTTTTGTTTCTGTCCTGTCCCGGTACATGAGAGAGTTCCGTTTTTTCTGCCCCTGTACCATTTTCTACCCTTACGGTAGATAGTTTACCTCACGTGTCAAACACTCAACGCGTCTCCCCCCAGCACACACAGCCTGTCTATCGTCCACCGCATCATCAACATCATCATCATCACCAACCACCATAACCACCACACATCATACACACATTACACATTATACATCGCACATACCCTACGCACACACATGTGCCCCAGCCCCAGGCCGGTCACTCCAGTTCCCCTCCCCTCTCCAAACGAAACATCAAACACCAAACACCATGACATCAATCTCGTCTTCTCGTAAGCAGGCATTCGTCCATGCAGTGATGATGTTTCCCGCCTTACCTCACAGCGCTCCTTGCAGCTAACACAAACCTCAAATGCCACCTCCCAAAACAGATCGTCTGCACTCCATCTCAGCCTCACAAGCCCTGACCACCTCCACCACCTCCCAATCACTCACAATCTCCACCGGCTCCTGCACCCTTGACAGCCACCTCTCCTCAGCCGGACTTCTACCCAGCAAGGTCCATGAGCTTTGTGGCCCTCCCGGCGCTGGCAAAACTGCAATGGCGTAAGTTGTCAACAATCGCACATCGCACACACCCCTCCACCCACCTCTCACTCCATGGCTAGTTTTTTTTTGACCGGCCGGGTAGGATGCAGATGGCCGCAAATGCCCTCCTATCAGGACACCGCGTAACCTGGATCGACACATCACACCCAATCCCGAAATCGAGGCTGCTGTCAATGATTGCTACGCAGGCGCGCCCGGATGAGGACCCACAGGGCTACATGGCATCACTAAAAACCTGGCATGCCAGGTCCCTGCCACACTTGCTGGCGCTGTTCTTGCACCCGCTGCCAGACTCTACATTCCCACCGGAGGGCACAGGGCTGGTGGTGATCGACAATGTGGGCACGGTGTTCACGGCGGCGTTCCCACCCGGGAGTGAGGACTTCAATAAGAAGCTACCGGCCGGCGCCGATAAGCGCGGGTCAGGGTCAGCATCGCCGGGACCGAAGCAGCCGCCGCGGAAGTTTGCAGTCATGGTGGACCTGGTAAAGGCGCTCGAGCGGCTGGCTGTCACGAGAAAGATAGCGGTACCAATCCCCGCTCCCCCCCCCCCCGCCCCCGTCCCCGCCATATGATGCTAAATATGTAGATATAGATACTTGTAATAAACCAAATGACAACCCGCGTAATCGCTGGGGCAAGCGCAATTCTTCAACCGGCTGTCATATCGCCGTTGTGGTCTGCGGCTTTATATACAAGACTCTACATCCACCGTAATAGTATATCCCCCTCCAAGCTAGCGAATCCCGACTCAGTGCCCATCCAGCAAATCCGCTTCATCTCGATCCTGAAAGGGAACGGCAAGACCTACCATGACTTTGAAAGCGGAATTGAAGGTAAAGTCGTTATTGTGATCGTGCAGATCCACGACGGCGGTATATCAGACGTAGAGCTCCTGGGCCCTCTCACGCCCGCACCTACACGCCCTACATTAAAAGACAAGAGAGTACTATTCTCAGAGTCACCTGATGCAACCCCATCCGCCTCCCCGCTAGCCAAGCTATCAGAGGAGGCCGACCCCGACCCCGACCCATCCCAGGTATCAGCAATACCCCCAGAGACGCCTGCCGCACAGTCACCGCCGCCCACACCACCCCCCTTATCACCGCCCCCACCATCGCCCTCCTATTCCGCAGCGTTCACACCCCGGTCGCAGTCGCTGGTGGCGACCGGGTCCCCGGAACCAAAGCGACGGAAAACGGGGTTGGAGTTGGGCGTGGTGCGGGGCAGCGATGAGGAGGACACGGACGAAGACTGGTCTGATGAGGAGGGTGGCTTAGATGATGGCGGGGCGCCGGTAAAAATGACAGCTGCTGCTGCTGACACGGACGGGGTAAATGGACCCACGACATTTGCTATTGCAGGGCAGGAGGACGGGAAGGAGGGTAGTTGAGGAGTAATTTGTGGGGAGATGCGGGGAAGGGAGTTTCACTCAGCTTGGGTTTGAAGGAGAAAAATAGTAATGTCAGACAATAAGAATCGTGAGATGATTGATGATGGCCTGGGAGAGAGAGAGGTGATTTTCGAAATTATGGGGCATCATTAATCATTGACACCCATGTAATCAGGAGAGTTTGGTAGTTCGTTTTTTTTCTTCTCTTTTTTTTATCTCTCTCTCTCTTTCTCCCTCGGTTGTTGGGATTGGGTCTGCCGGTTTTGAAGAATTAAAAATAAAATTAAGATTCCTAGTGTTTTTTTTTTTTTTTCAGCTCTCATGTGAAGGAAAATTCGATAAAAAAACCTTATGACAGCTGCACAATCAGATGTCGCGCGGGTATGTAAGGAGTTTGGGTATGCTTATACCTCACGCCATGGGGAGAAAATAATGGCTCTTTTGGTAGTGCGCATGTCTGGTCGTTTTTAGGTTGTTTCCCCGGACGCGGGGTCCATTTGAGGTATGCGCATTCGCGGGGAATTAACTTTGTCCCGGAGCAGCTGGTGGTTATGTGGGTACGTTTGACAGGCCATACATGGTATATTCTTATTCAAACACATGTTGTAAGAAAATCCAAGAATTAGGTAGAAAAGGCACATAAAACCCCTTCCTCCTAGCTCCGAGCATATGATGATAATCACGGGCGTCGGGCCATCCCCGATTTTCCTCAGCGAAAAAGCCTGCCTAGCTAGCTCCCAACCGTTGAGATATCACCTCATTCTGAGCATGAGGGTTAGCTTATAGCTGCCTGTGGTGGTGGGTCCGGAATAACAAGTAATTAGCGTGTAACTCTCCCTCCCTCCATCTTTTGCGGTATTAACTCTCACGATCTCGACCATCGAGCGATCATAGTCCATCGCATATATCGACCGTTTAGCTGACCCTGGGTTTCAGGTTGACGTTTGGAGTTGACTACATACGCACTTACATGTAGTTAATCCGAGGTAACATTTCCACCTTCCCACTACATGTATTACTACATTTACTTACTGCCCCATCACCCCCAATCCTCCATCTCCATCCCCTGCATGCAGCACGTAACGGCTATTTTGTGAAACCTAGCCTCCCCCGGGCCCCGCAGGATCAGATGTTATGGAACGATGTTTCCTCCTCGCTCTGTGTACGTCCCGCTATCCGCAAACCCTGGTCACCGCGAACCAACAGCCGAGTTTTATGTGTATGTAGGTCCCAACCCCCTCCCCGAGTTTCTCCATCTTATTTTACGGTGAGGTGGATGGGGGGTGGGGAGGGTCCCGACACTGAAAATTGCCGGCGGATCACCCGCTGTCAAAAACCCCTAACCAAATTCGCTTAAGGAGGTGGGGGAGGGGTGATGGCCTCGGTAACGTAGCGATCTGGGTCGAGATAAGATTTTGGCGGAAACCCGGGCGGGTTATATAGTAGGTACATCTATCTGCGCGCGTCCAATTTCATCCCTACTATATATCTGTGGGGGCCAGCCAGACTTGCGCAGCTTGCGTGCCGGTGGTTCCCCCACGTTCCTGCGGTGAGTGGAGATGGGGACGGCGGGGAGGGATGGCGGAGAGGTGCGGCGGAGAGGGATGGAGTGGGATGTGCGGAGTAAGATAGAGACCAGGCCAAGAAGTGGGAGAGGGCGAGTGATATTTTGTGCAGATAATTAATTTGGGTGGTGTGGGTGTGGAGATCGATGTGTGCTCCTTTCCCCATTGGTAACGGATCGTTACACATGTAATACAGTGTTCCTCCGCTCCTTGCCAGTATCTCCTTAGCTGGATAGAACTACTGCGAGTGATAGGCAGAATTCCTGAGTTTAAGTGCTCAATACAGCAGTAGTGCTGTGGTCGGGTCCATGGCTGTCAACCTGACCCGCCAAGCCCGGGCCTACAATTGGCCGCTCCAGTCAACGTGTTCCTTTGGCGAGTAATCTTTAATATCCAGAGAGTACTGGTATAGTGTCTCTCGCCATCATAGCTTGCGTGATGCTGGCCAGTCCAGGTCAATGACTGGCGACATATATTTCGCGAAGTGACGGATATGCAGCCTTCATCTTCTGGAAAGAAAAAAAAAAGAGAGAGAAAAGAAAAGAAAAAACTTTAATCAAGTTTATTTTTCTGGTACCATCCGGTGATCGTACATCTCTAGTACTTGAAAGGATACTTGGCATCGGTCCGACTCCTTTCAATAACCAAGGGCTTGGGTGTGATCATGTGCCCAAATGTTCATAGATGACCCGCCCACAAAGGGTAAAGTGATATATTCACTTCTTCATGCGTAGAAGTCCCTTTTTCTTCTATGGTATGAGTTGATTCTGTGGTTTTGACCAAACAAAGACCCACGCCCCGAGTGAGGAGTCGTGACTCATGAACATACATGATAGTCCTACCTTCATTGACGGAATTTTCTTGTCCACTGAGGGGTCCCATGCTTGTGGATCATCTAACCCCGGGAAGCTTCCTTGGCGAGGACCTACCCTCTATAGGTGCGCAACGTTAATAAAGATATATGATAATATTGGAGCTGGATTCTATTTTCATGACGATAGCCTCTATGAGACGAAAGCCTGAGCATATTTGAGGAAAAACCGTACTGCCTTTCTAGTCGGAATGTCCTGTATATTTCTTAGACAAATTGCATACCTGCTCTGAAAATACAGATTATGCGGGTATGCAATATATGTCGATTAAGCCCGACTTGTGCTTTCAATCCTTTGTTGCTCGACTCCTGATATAGTCTGGGCCCTATGCCTGTGCATGCGATGGGTTCATGCCTTTAATCCCGAGCAGGTATACCTCGAATAAACTTACCTGGACCATCTCCCTTTCTGGAACCACCTATCCAGGCTTTGAACGGTGAACTCAAGCGCACTCAAGCTATTAATTGGATTGATAGTCATGAATCGTCACTCGCACCAGCCTGGTAGCTTATGTAGCCACCGGCACCAAGAGTCAATATTGAGCAGATGTACTTTATAGGCACCCTTCAACTCCACCGGAACACACCCCTCACTAGAACAGATATTGATTAATTGATATTTGGCGAGGAAGACCGGTTGAAGAAGTAAAGAGGCCCTTTCTTAGGCCCCGCTGTTGCATTGAGGGAGGTGTTCCATTGAGGGAGGTGGAAGGTGGAGGTGGAAGGCGTCTAATTGACTGGGGAAGAAGCTAAGATCAGAAAATCTCCAGATCCAGTAATTTCCAGGAGAATGCAGTTACATACATACTTGTAATAACCCCCGCGGCTAGAAGGTTCCTCTACAGGAGGAACAAAATGTGAACTTAATATCCTTGTTAGTGTATTCAAAACCGTTTCCTATTGTTATTGTAAACATGGCAAGCGGTGTGCTAGACTTCTTGAACAGGAAGCTTCTTTCTCATCTCCGGTCAGACCACTAGATTCCTTTCTTACCTTCAACCTCTGCTTAGTTTTTATCGAGAGGTAGACGACTTCCCTAGTCACTCGAACACCACCATCACTCGAATAGTTGATGGTTATGCGTTAAATATTCGAGTGAGAGCGGTGTTTGAGTGACTACATGTAGGGAGGTCGTCTAAGTAGTCAACGCTTACCCACATATACACATGTACAAGGTAGTTCAAAAGTGCATATTACCGTTGGAGAGCTGTGAAGAGCATTCTCTCATCTAACTGTCGCATGATGGAGTAATATTAGAGAGTCATACCTTAGCCAACATGTGACCTTTATGTTCTGCTTTTCGGAAACTGATAGAAAACGGTAATGAAATAGACATTTGTCTGTCGATAAACTTCCCTATACTATAGAATTTCGGTGCCTAATAACTGGGTGTCTAACGCTCTCCACTGGTCAGCGTCGGAAGTCGCTGTTGGGCGTCTCGTTCCCATTGTAGCCCATGTGGAAAAAAGAAAAAAATCTCATCTTAGAAACTGGGTAAGAGACCATGCTTGTGGTACAACTAAACGAAATATTTTGCAATTAATAGGTCGTCCGCATTCGCTCATTCAGCAGCTTAACCTGTTCTAGCTGGGATATACTTCAGTCATGACGCTGCCTCAACCTCATCCTCGTCGGGCAGATGTACGTGCTGGTGCCTCCAAAGTGTGCTACAGCTGCCCCATGATACGAGGCTGAACCAAGCGTCACAATACATGAAGGTAGCCCCTCGAGAAAACATTGGATTGATTGCGTGTACTTTACCTGTTGTGAGAATGGCTGTGACAAATTGCTACTCTCAATCTGCAGCAGACAAACCACTACCGGCTTACCTAGATGTAACAGATAACGTATATCAAGAAGAACTTTGAACTGGTGATGGTAATGTTGTCTGAGCCTGGTGTTCTAAGATATCTGAAGAATGTTTAAGGCTGTGAGGAAAGTGTTGGAATTGATAGGTGTATAGAGGTTGCTGGGTTGTTGCGGCGGATGGGTGGGCTGGATAGACAAGTGTTGTTGATGTTGAAAGGTGGTTGTTGATGAAAGATGAACGAGATATACATTTAGCCCTTTCTGGCTGAAGCTTTAGAGAATGAGTTGCTGCAGTGTTAATCACACAAGCGGGTTAGCTAAGAACGGTTCTAAGAAAATTGTGGCGCGGTCCTGATAGCTCCTAATTAACTCCCAACTGCCAGCCTCCAACCCTAAGGACCGCCGGTCTTTACAGTCTGACTCAAATTAGTCGAGCAACAATTCTTTCTCATCATGCTTAGAAATTGTCTCTACTAGTCAGCCTTCATCATGCCAAACGTAACCGACTAATCGCAGTTGTTATCTTATCATAATGATGGGGATTTATCCAGGCCATCTCAAAATCAGCGTCCCCCAAAAAAAAAAAAAAAAAAAAAAGACGCAAAGGGGGGGAAATTGGCCCACCAACTTACGATTCCTTCAATACATTATATATTGCCGACTACCTACCGTCCTGAGCTACATGCTGACTTGCAATCCCGACACGAATGTGACGCCTAGAATCCATATCCGATGTTTCTTTTACTTTTGGCTTCACGATCAGACAACCAGGGGCTCCAACATCGCTCTTCATGTCAAGAGTCTCACCCCTCACTCCACGCGGCCCAGGCAGACTCGCCCCGTTTGAAAACGTCTCGCTTCTTAGTAAATGAGTTGCCCTCGACGAGGATGGATCCGGGGTTATGTTATGACCGACTGCACCACAGGTACAGCGGTAGGTAATAAGTGATGGAACCTAGCGATACCTGTTTTGGTAAAACGCCACCAACATTTGGTGTTTGTACTCCCAAGGCGTTCCATCACTTATTACCTGTCGCTGTACAGCATGAACAAACATCACACTTATTTTACGAAGCCATAGCTGACCAGAGCTAGTGCGAGTAGCTCTTGAGTGACCTCGCTCGCTTGAATCCCATCAATACGTGTGACTGTTTCGACACACAAAGATACAAGCTTCCAACAGAAGTGCGAGTGATATATTATGACTTACATCTTCATCAGCTGTGCATACTGGAGCAGACAGCCCCATCTGCATACATGACATTTATGCATGCACTTGCCACCTAATCACTCACGAATCCGGTTGTAATGATGTTGGGGGTGGTGGTGATTGTGATTCCCGGAGAATAATCACACTAGCCGTTGCTAGCCTGCACTGAACAGACGATGCGAGTGATAATCTATGCAGCGGCTTTCTTAATATAGAAACCGATACATATTTCTTTTTCCTATGAACGTGTGTGTCCACTAACACCCGCCTGCTGGACTCTCAACTTGCATGTATCTACTCTACCCTACCCAAATCCAGTTATGCAGATAGCTACGGTTAAGGAACAGTGGATGATTTTAGGCGAATTTATTTATTTTGAAAAAATATATCTAACATTTTTATCGCTAGGTATGCAGGTATAACCTCCTAGTGACTGTGACCAGCACTATCCGCTCCACCCAACATGCCAACATTACAGCATGAGAACCGAAACCCAAATGCTAAACGACTAGTCAATGATCTCAATGGTATGATAATAGCCTACCAATCCATGGCGCTTTTGTACAAAAAATAATGAATCAAATCCATAATGATAATAGTTACGGCGAAAGGGGAAAAATAGGAAAAAATATCCATAGAAACAAAACACCTAAACACCGTCCGCAGATGCCCACAACAAGGAAACCTGAGAAAAGGGAGAAAGAAACAGAGTATCAAAA
Source organism: Morchella eximia (assembly GCA_024713935.1). Taxonomy (NCBI): domain Eukaryota; kingdom Fungi; phylum Ascomycota; class Pezizomycetes; order Pezizales; family Morchellaceae; genus Morchella; species Morchella eximia. The sequence continues at coordinate 4,482,587 of JAMGZG010000001.1, forward strand.
GAATAGAAACTGCCAAACGATCGCGCCAGCGAAGTCGGATAGTAGAGCAAATGTTATCGGTCCGAAGTGGGGAAAGATGATCGAAAGAAGAACAACGCCAGGTAGAAGTAGAAGCTGACCGGTGATTTATGAATCATGCTTTTTCGCGAACGGTGGAGGGAATCTTAGTCGGAAGTGCTTATCTGCATCGCCATCATTTAGTCAGCCTCTGCCCCCGCGACCACACAGAGGAGAAAGGAGAGGAGAGGCAATACCCTGATTTTTGACTGAATACAAGAAGTTGACGATAACGTCGTTCTCCTGGATCGGCTGCGCATTGAAATTTTTCCTCACAGCAGTCGCTAACGCATCTCGACTACTCCTGATCCTTGATCGACTGGGTGCCTTCCTTCCAATGCCCGTAGAGAGTACTGTGTTGTTGAATCCACCCGACGCAGAAGGGACTTGGAGCTTGTACGCGTGGCGATACCTGTGGAGTGTGTCGAGGTCGATGCCTTGCCAGCCCATCTGGTGTTTGGCGAAAAGGGTCAGGAGGAGACGATGGAAAAGGGTGAAAGGTTGAAGAGAAGTTGACTTACACCCTCGATCCCTTCATGGGCGTGAGTTCCGTTCGCGTTCGTGGTAGCAGGAGCAAGAAGCGACTTTTCTGACGCAAGCCCTGCTGCTGCTGCTGCTCCCAGTGCCTGTCGACGCTTCTCAGCTGTGGATGCTTTTTCGCGTGATCCACCGCCTACACTTGTATCCGAACGGGAGTCGTCGTTGGCAGGGTTTGCCCGTGATCGTGCTGGAGGCATTTCTGATTCGGAAGGGGGGAGTGGTGAGAGGAGCGGAAACCTTGAGTATTGTCGGACTGGTAGAGGAGTTGGGAAGTTGCGATGTCGGGAGGGATGAGAGAGTGTGGTGGTGGTGGTGGTGGTGGTGAGGAGAGTGACTGTCGGCTGGAAGTGATCATCAGGCGGGGAGAAATCGGGAAGGAGGAAGAGTAAAGGAGCAGGACCAGGAGGGAGGAGAGAGAGGGGGGGCCAACGGACGAAGGCGGAAGTGGGCAAGGGAAAGTCCGCACAACACAGCGCAGCAAAGCACAGGCAAGCAGAGGCAGGTAGCAAGCAAGCACGCACGCACACACCCAAGTAAGTGGGCGAGTTAATAAATGCGCAAGTGAGTTCTAAATAGAAGACAGGCAATGCAGAGTCAGAGAAGAGTAGAACTGGGCTTAGTTTAATTGCTAAGGCGGGGAAAACGCGATTTCGGGTGTGAGAACCGCGCGCGTCTTAAGTAAGCAGCTGGGGAAAGAGCCTCAAACGCGTAACTAGTCGACCCTGACAGGATGGTACAAGACAGCTAGGAAAGGTAGGTGGGCAGCGTTGTACCTACATGGGCGTACATACATAAACGTAGGTACATGTGGGGAAAGCCTGCAATTGCATGGAGAAGTCTCATCACTTCGATTCTCTGACCTTTAAATACACAACCTCTGCATACATAGAACACCGAGAGATGAGTTGGTACAAGTTTCAAAGTCACAAACTATCACTCGGTCTTCCAACTAGAATAGGCAATGCACGAAGCAGCATTCCACTCTCTTTTTTTTTAGACAACTTATGCCCTACCCACAAATGGATGTCTCCCTCGCTTCATGCAGCCCTACGCACTTATCAGTGGTAAATTTCACAGCCACTAAAATCAGCAGAACTCGCCTGGAAGCTTTCAAATAACTAACAATGTACATATATGTACTGTATAAACTCTATTGGGCTACCCATAAACAACAGACAGAAAGAAAAACAATAACCCCCATTTCCAACGCCCTTCAATGCCATCTAGCCGTAAGTTTTATGTGAAGAAGAAAAAAAACCAAACCAAACTCGAACGGGATTCCCTGGAGTCTCCTTACCTTTAAAGGCTCTTTTTCACCTTGTCCTTCCTTTACCTACTCTCTAATATCTCGAGCAGCGACCTCCTCACAGCCGCATTAGTAACCCCGCCAAACCCGAATCTACAACCACCCCGCATTATGTCAGCATCTTACCCACCAACCATCACACAGCTCTCTCAAGAGTAACCTACGCAGGTAGAATGCGGCACATCCTTGCCATTGCACTTGGAAAGTAATTCGTCTTTATCATCTTACACCTCTCCTTCCAACTAACATTTCCCCGGTTGTATAGGTCTAGCCCTAGAAGATGAAGCGGCGTGCTTAAGATCTGACAACTCGTCGGAGCTAAGAATTGCGCCCAACTCTCCGGCTTCATAAGAATGTCCTGTGGCATGTACGGAGCGAGAAGTGGGGGAACGTTGAAAGAGGAAAAGATCGTCAGTGCGTCCCTGGCAGCAAACAGGACAAATGTAGGAGCTGGAACAGGTCGTGGAGAACCGGTGCCGAACATGCGCGCGAAGGATCGGTCTTTTACGAGCCCGAGACTCATATTTACACTGCATTGCCATCTACTCAGCACCGAGAGAGCTAGCCAGCTAAGAGGAACACTTACATCGAGGTAGTTGCAAACTTCTCTGGGCCGGCGGTAACGCTCTTGATGTCGGTCTCATTTCGGATAGAGGATATTGTGTCAACCGTGTTTGCCGAAAGATACGTTCCGCAGTATGTGAGCTGCACAATTAGCCAAAAGTGCCCGCACTAGGAAGGGAAGTCGGGCGCGTGACTCACATAGATCAGCGCAAACGGTTTCGAGAAAATAAACTTGTGAGGTGAAGTGAACAGCGTCTTCAATGACGTGCCTACAGACGCCAGCACCGATTTTGATCGCCCAGAGGCATTCTCAATAACGCTCCTACCAATAGAAACGTCCTGTTAATTGTCGTGCTCTAGGAAAATACTGAAGGTTGCCAACATTTAGAGATTGTGGAAAGAGTGGATTAGTTGGGAATAGGAATTGATGATGGGCACGAGAATGCTGTTTATATTCCGAAGCAACTGCGGAGAAAGAGCCATACCGATCGATCAAACAAATAACTACTCATAAGCAATTGGAATCAGCAACCACTACCCACAAAGCACATGATAAGAATAGGAATTGAGTCATACCAGGCGCAATTGCCAATGTCGCTGCACCAGCAGAGACAAAATCCACCAAAACCCTCTCAAGCGTCTTCACCTCTGGCTTCATCACCTCCATGATCTTTGGTGTCGTTATAGATGGGGTTGGAGGAAGAGGAAGCGCCGGGGACGACATGTTGAATTATTCTATCCGTACGTATCTAGGGAAGGGCAAAGAGAGAAAAACGAAACATATGCTACGTAGAGTAATGGTAGGAGGCAGGTAGAGGACTGCGCCTAGTCATCGTCCCGTGTTCCCGCTCAAGAGTTGATATGTAATTACATGATATGCTGCCAGCACTCAGGGTTAGGGCTAGATGAGAAAAAAAAATGGAATCAACAGGGTCTCGGCTAAACTATCCACATTGGGCTTGGCGTAACCGGGGAATGTGTAAACACACCCGACATCATCTAAGCACGCGAATATAAAAAGCTTCAATCATCCTGGGGAAAGCTAAGGTGTGGAGATTGATATCGGATATCTGGGGCTCGGGGTAATGTCTGAGATTGTTTGGCGTGCCGGTTGTTTGTGGATGATTATCGAGCGTACGCGTGTTAGGGATATTGCATGTATATGTACCAAGCCGGCAGTGTCATGTAAGTCGATGCAACTGGTAAGAATCCGATAAGATATAAGATTACGGAACACAACGTCTACAAGACCAGTACGCCATAGTTTATACTGTATGCGACCATTCTGTACCTAGAATCCAGAAATGAAATGATTTAAAAAAAAAAAAAAAAACGTCTACAAGACCTTCGAAGACCAAAATAAATTAGAATGCTACCGACTCAAGGTTTGATCTCACGGAAATATCTGGCGACAAGGTAATATCAATACTTATGTCCCGGAAACATTGATAGAAATCTCGATATCCGTTAAAAAAAAAAATGGCAAGGCGGGTGCTGGAGTGAGCTCTTTCCCAGCTCTAATCTTGTAGGTACAAATAAGTACTATAGTCCCGAGAGTATTCCGAGAACCAGAATATATGGCCTGGGGCCCGTTTATTATACCATTTCATCATAAAACCATGACTTTATGACTAATGATGTAACGCTCAAGTATTAAGTATGTTCATATTCTCCACAAGTATTCATCCTAATATTACCTAGGGACCTCGTGGGTCTCCAAAAAATGATAGGGAATACAAGAGGGGGTAGGAAATGATACTACACGGGTTTTAAGAAAGAGCTCCACCTTTGAGAGAAAATATGCTCCATTCCACACACTACCTACTCCATGCTGTTCCGTTTTGTGACGACAAAAAAATGCAACCCAGCAAGACCCAGCAACAGACAACTATGGATATGAGTAGATATTCAACTATAAGCCCGCTCCTCCAATCATGATAGGTGCCACTCGATGATCTAGGAAGTTGTAATCCAGGACATATTCTTTCTGTAGCACACAAGGCGGAAAGAAACGAGTTAGCAAAGCTCTAGTTTATTTGCTTGCCCCTCCAGATATGAACTGCTTCGTTTTGGCTAAAACTAACCCTGACTCGCTCCCACTGATTCGGGTCGAAGAAAACGTAAATGCCCTTTTCAGCAGTCTCAGAGACCTGACGAATATCACTCGCCGTATCTTTCGTTAACCAGAGCTTGAGAGCTGTGTGGTAACGCCAATTTCGTGACGATCTGTGGATGTAAATGGGTTCTGTATCAGCTAGAGCAGTTCTCAGCGCCCGAAAATGTAGATTGGAATGGTACTGACAATTCCGTAGCGACAACCTCTTGCATCACATCTCTTGGCATGGTGTAGAAGATATAGAAGAGGGTTTCATCTGAAAAAGCTGCAACTTTAGATCCTAGGGGCTGAACATTATGTACCGTGTAACAGGAAGGCAACTGGAAATCAGGTTCAACAGGTTTCGAGTCAGTATCCGCCCAAGGTGAGGCAAATGATGGATATAAAGGAGCCCTATTTGTTAGGTCAGACTCAAATTACCTAAGGCGGAAGAAACAGAGGGATAATCACTCGGGTTGATTGAGATCAAGCCCTAGTTGTGTTAGGTCTTGACCTAATGCTAACATCGAAAAATCTCCGCTCTCCCCTCGGATAAGATTTAAAAGTCCACCAAGCCCAAATCTGTCAGTTTCTCCCATCATGTTGCTAGTGGTGCCTGTACCCACTGAGCCTTCTCCGAAGTCGACACCGTTTGCGTTAGACGAAAATTTTGATTGCTGTTGTGGAGGCGGCTGTTGCTGTCCTAAAGAATGACCAATTGGGTTTTGTAAACCTGGAGCAGGCGATGCGTTTGTTTGGGGCGGTAATGGCTGCGAGAGATTTGTTGTGGCGGCGTTTGTTGGAAGACCAGGTGCTCCATTGGGTACCATTGAAGAAGTATTTACTTTCATCAAATTCTAGCGGAGTCAGTATTTGGATTGGAGAGGCCGAGGGCTCGGCTAAGAGCTCAACTCAAGCCATCATATCCGAAATAAGATGGAGCCTACCAACCTTCTTTTCAACATCTGACATTGTTACACCTCCGGGCTGTTGCATGACATCAAGCAGCCTACTCTGCGGCGGGGCATTTCCCATCCCTAATCCATTTCTCCCTGCAACACCCATATTTGCTTGCCGTGTAGAACCGTACTGCCCTCCTGCCCCCATAGCGCCCATTCCCATGAATCCTCGCTCGTCTAAGTGATCGCCTCCTTGCGCTGTCCTTGGCAGTGCTGGAAAGTCATCCAAGCTATTGGGCTGCATCTGCTGTCTTCCTTGGGCTTGCCCTTGACTACCGCCGCCGCCCCCATTCCCACCTATTCTATAGCCATCCATATCCGGGAATAGGTCGTTTGGTTGCGGCGGACGATTCTGTGATGAAGGTGATTGGGTGCTTATCCTATTCCAAGGTTGAACGTTGGTGTTTTGTGGCTGTCCTCCGAGCGCGGGAAATTCACTGTCCAAAGGATCCAAAATGTCAATATCGGGTTCCTTGGCATTCGCCATCTCAAATAGCTACCATGATCGAATTGAACCAGTGACTAGATATGAGAAAAAAAAATGGTAGGATACGAACCTCAAATCTAAAGGTGTACCAGGCTGGCTAGCAAGTTGAGAAAAGGGAAGGCTAGAGCCAGGCCTGCTACCCGCTGGATTCGGGACTCCCGGTGGAGGTCCGCCTTGCCATCCTCCTCCTATAGATACCAATCGAGCGACACCGCATACCCAAACATCAGCTTTCATAAACTTCGTGATATCAGGAAACTCGGAGGTCCTGGGTCAAGTGGGTGTAAAGGCGCACAAACCGATTTTTCCGTTGGGCATTCCTCCACCTCTTGATGCAGCAGTGGCGGCTGGTGGAAAGCCCGGTAGTCTCATGGGATTCTGATTAGGGGGGCCTAAGCATAAATAGGAACGAACGACCAGTTAGTTTACTCCTCTGACCTAGCTGTGGTATTCGGGGGTGGGACAGAACACGGATGTCGGACCTTGACGATTCATGATGTTTGTGATGTTATTTCAGTTGATATATCACTGACGGGCGTATATCTTGTCTGGGTATCTTGAGTATTAGTTAGAGGGATCGATGAGATGTTGGGAGTTAATTAGAATCTGGTTGATCGAGGGGTGAAGCTTTACAAACACGAAACGATGGAGTAAAGGTGTTCGCGTGCAGGTGATGGAGCGGATGGTTACTTGTGGTTAGGGCAGTTGTAAAGATGCAACGGAAAAGGTGGGGTGCTAATGGTAAGGGTCAGGGTTACTGAATGGTCCAAGCCCCCTGCTACATACATGTAGGTACATGTACCTCCACACTCGCAGCTCATTATTCACTCTGGCTCTAGACTGTTTAAATTCGATTTCGATAGGTACAGCACCTCTAGCTTCTATGGAGGATAACCAGTGAATGGTTATTGCATATTGCACGTCGTCGTTGAGGCTCTAATTCCTCACAGACATATCGAAACCTTCTATGTAGGTACATGTATGTACCAAGCTTTAAATTGATCACGAAAAATAACAGCCAACCTAGGGACAACAATTTCTAACACAATCTTTAGATGAGCTTCGGGGTTTAAACATACGGTAAAGTCTACGGCCAGGGGTAAATATCGCATATGGGCTTATCTCTTTCCCATCACAGTAAGAAGCAGGGGAGCCTTTTAAGGCTATTTTACTCTGGAAAGTATCATCACGAAGTGGCTTCTGGACTCCGCCAACACCTTCGATATGATGGGACTCAATGCGCGACAAAATATATTATCGCCTAACTGCTTCTAGAGAATATTCATCTCTGGGTAATAGCAAAGCTAGTTCTATTGTAAACAGAACTTTTTTCGTCAATCGACGAGGTGGTCAGGCTTTTGCACATTCGCCGTGGCTCTACTCATTTTGGTGAGTAGGTGTGTCAACTTCTATCTTGAATCCTCATTGGCCAAAACCAACTTTAGCTCGAAGTTTAGGGTCTTAAGGCTCGTCCTCTTAAAGGGCGTATTACCACTCTAATACACCCCACCACCAAAGCAAATCTAGCCATATTCGTTATCCACCAAACCTTGAGATAGGAGTAAGCTGCATAACTACATGTATTACATGTATTCAGCTCAGGTAAAGGACAGCCACCTGAATATTCAAACTACTTTGGGGAATAAAACAAATGTCGAAATTTGTTTTCCCATGGATACTACAATGATCTACGCAAATCCCAACAGTGGTCAATTGTCAACTAGGTGGATGGAACCCAGGGACGGTACTGTTATGCTGGTGCAAAGGGGAGGGGCAACCTCTCTCGTATTCAAAACTTTAGGGTACCAATCAAAGGGCATAGCTAGAGTAGTTTATTGATCAAAACCACGTGTCGCAAAACCAAGACTTCTTTCGTTGGTCCTGGCTAACCCTGCCAAGATGCAGCGAGTCTCCTCATCGAATGCTGTGGTTGGCTGTGCGATTAAACTTATGAGATCGTCGCTGCTCAGCCCAACTACTCGTAGTTTTTTGACGTTTCCGGACGCGACCACTATTGCATGCCATACAAAAAATAGCCTTGGCGATTTTTTTCTGTGTATGCAATAGCAGTTGCGTCCGGAAACGCTATGAAATTACGAGTAGTATTCCTATGCGTTCCTGCTTTCATATGCATATATGATGACTATCCAAGAATAGAGAATACTAATGTCGACTATAGTAGACCTAGTGGGTGCATGTAACTATTCGTTACTAGGTGGGAACTTGATGAGTACGAACTTGTTTACTTGAATGACCCCAAATCTCAATACATAATGAGTACATTGACGTGACAGAAAATAGTACGATTGCTTTTAGATAGGCTTCCATTGTTTACGGTACTAAGAGCTTTGGGGAGAAACGCTACTTGAACTAGGGATTTGCCCTCATCCAAATCACCATCTAGGTGGCTGTTGAGGGCGTTTCGACATCAGGCCGATGTACTGCAGCTGGATCTAACCGGCATATCTGCAAGACCACAAAGCTATACTTTTATAATTACCCACAACACAAAAGGTGCAATAAAGCAGCCAGTAATTCAACAGCACGGCGAATATTGGTTAAAGAAGGTTAGAATAGACAGTATCCGGCGGTAATTCATGTTGAAGGACGTCAGTTTATTTATAAAATAGCTGTTATTAACTGTTAACTTGAAACTCCAGATTTAGAACCTAAAGCCTTACATAAATACGAGACGCATCGAAGAAGGCCTGCTGTCTGATCCTGAATGGCTTCAGCTCTAGGTACAGTCACTCTAAGATAATCTAGACAACCCTGTAGTTGCCTGATAGCCCATGTGAACAAGTTGATATTATGATATCTCGGTACTTTTTATGAGGTAGTTAGGTGTATTAATTGATTGTCATCAAATATTGCCAGCTGGAGGCGAGGGGAAGTGAGAATATGCATAAGAATCGAATTTCTAACTTCAGCTCGTATATACCTACTGGAGAGCTTCTCCAATAGTCATTAACGCCGACTCTTATATAGAGAGAAAAATGTATAAACAAGGCTGTAGAATCAATACCTCAAGTTCTCATCACGCAAACGTTCAGAACCAGATCATCAGAATTTCAGTAACAATGCGTTTCACTTCGGTGCTCCTTCTCCTCATTAGCGCATTCACCTTCGTGGTCTATGCTTCTCCCATTGAAGTAGTGGAACGTGAGGCAATTCCAATTCCAAAGACTTCACCTGCCATTACCGGGGATGAAACTCTTAGGCCAAGGGCAGCGACTTACAGTTTCGTTGGCTGTAACCAGAGGAACTTCCAGGTAAAATATTTCTCCTTCCCCCAATCCGTCACGATCCCACTCGAAGTTCTGTTACAACCCTTTAGTTTACACCAAGCATCGCATGATATTTAACTAATATACTCTACCACCTTGTAGGGTACCTGCGTGACTATCACCTGTGAGTATGGTCAATGCTGCCAGTTCACGAATTTCGAACTCTTGCGGAAACACCTTCTCTCCGGATATTCTGTGAATGTTGTCGGTCTCTTCCTGTGAGTAGTTCTTGATGAACGGTGGTTACAAAGGGTCCACTAATAGTCGGGCTAAATAGATACCATGACAATATATGTGTCGGGGACTCAGATCGCCTCTGGATTGACGAGGACGGTTATCGCGATTTATACAGTTTCTCGGATTTTAATTCCATGAACATGGATGGTTAGGCAGCAGGCTATGGAAATCTATAAATCATGATTAGGGGACATTTCGCTTTCCCTTCTTGGAAGGGTGCGTGACTTGAAAAGGATGGAACGTTATTTCACAATTGTTTAATTCCTTTGTACAATTACATCGTTAGCCACACACAAAAACATGAATCTTCCATATACAAAACAAATAGGGGATCTCACTCAAGCCCCCGAATAGAAAAATCGATTCGTTCCCAGTCAGAACCCATGAGGTGATATATTATAAGGAAAGGATCGATTGTATCTGATTGCAAGGAGTCAACGTGCAAATCCACTTGACCACTTGGCAGGCGCCATGTTACAGTCTTAAAAAAATTCTCGGAGATATAGACATGCAATTTTAAAGTCAACCGTGTGGAGATTTAGTGAATGGGCTGATATGAACGGCGTATAGATATCTGATGCTCAGTCGCATTGTATGTGATACCGAGTGATAATCTATGATCCGATGATATACATGTATCTTTCGATTCTGAGTTATGAGACGTCGACAAAAGCCGGTGCGTGTAAATCGGTAATCGAGAAAATAAAGCCCACCCTCCCCCCCCCCCCATATAGTCAACTTATTGAATTAATTGTGCTACCGCCAAACGCATTTGAGAAGAAAGGAACGCATAACCTAAGCATACAAAATCTGATCCTCTGCTCACACCCATGGAGCTATCCTGCATGCTTCACACCGTAAAAAGGTGAAACAATTCGTAGGTGCCGCCGCATACCTGCAAAAAAAAAAAAAAAAATAGCCCCATTCTCAGCTGCAGGCTATTTTGTAATTTTACGTTACCATACTGGTCGTAACTCACCATAATTACCTCCACGCCCCTGCTGTCCAAAACAGCTTCAACATTTCAACATGACCCTCTCTGGATGTTCTCCACTGCAAATTCGCCGTTGGTGTGAAACCCAACTTATCTGCCACATCAATCCTCGCTCCAAATCTAATCAATGCCCTAAGCGTCTTGGTATCGCACCGCTTCGCCGCTTCATGCATTGGCGTGCTACCGTCCCTACCCATAATCCCAACCTCAGCCCCTTCCGCTAGCAACAATAGAACCAACCTTCCATCCCCAGCTCTCGCAGCTTTGTGCAGCGCCGTCTCCCCCTCGTTCATCGTCTGTAAATCCACGTCCGCACCACCCTCTATTAGCAACTTTGCAACCGCATGCTCATTAGCCACATGTAGTGGTGTGTGTCCCTGGAAATTAAAGACATCCACGGTGGCACCAGCTTGAATAAGCATGTTAACGATAGCGCTCTGATTGTGAGCTGCGGCATAGTGGAGTGGTGTAAACCCTTGAACGTCGGGGAGATCAAGAAAGGCATGCATAGAGATGAGAAAGGAGACGACCATGGTAGCTCCACGTATAGCAGCAATGTGTAGAGCTGTTTGATCAAAGCGGTTGGTGATGTTTGGAGAGACCCCACTGAGAAGGAACATCTTTAGGGAAGGGAAATGAAGTTCGCCTTTGTGCAGAGCCCGGAGAAAACGACGGTGTGTGCTTTCGCAGTCTTGGCCGGCGCGGATGATAGGAGGAGCTGACTTGGAGGGAAGAAGTAGGGAGGTAGAAAGGCTCATCCTGATTGATATTATTATAAATATGATTGCTGATGAGGATAGATATATATGCAATTTTACCTAAGGAACAATATGGGCAAAGGGCAAATCCACGCAGGTGGAATTTCAACACTTATTTTAACAAAAAGTGTCAGGACCTTCCCCAGGTAGCTTGATTCTATGTTAGTGTTTCCCCTCAAAAAGCATTGAAATGTGTCCTTTACATATACCATCTGCTATGCGGATGCTCCATTTAATTCTAAGTGTCATCAGAAAGCAAGCATGCAAACGATAGGTAGAGGAGATGACGAGATTCCAACACGTGACTTGAAGCATCCAGAGCCATTATGGCATATTTCATTTGCCAAGAAAGTACCGTTATCCTAATATATACGCAAGGGAAGGGTACGGTTACTTCAATTTCTGGGCCAAAACTAACTTGCAATGGCACCTCACGTGTCAAACGCCACCATATCTAGGTCAGGCAACGATATTGATTGGAGGGCAGCAGCATTCATAACAGAACTGCTGACCAGATAATATAATGAAGAGAGAGAGAAAACATAGCATCACAGTCTCTCACTCGGCCCTCGAGTTTCATCTGAACTCTTTGATATTCCGTTCTACTCAATCTAGTCCATCTCACATACGCATCCCTAACAAACCAAAAACAACTATTTCTCGTCGTCATATATATTTAAGTTTCTAAACCATATATTGACTAACTTCGCCGAAGCCACGGCACTCCCAAATAAATGAATCAACAAAAGCCATGACACACCACAAATTCTCACTCGGCGCCTAGCTCACGTCGTGTAACATAACTGCTACCACGACACAGACTAACTAGGAAGATTGCCCTCCAACCCATCTATATCCTTCTTATCAAGGGAGTAGGGAGTGTTTTCGCAACTTCTATCAGCCCTCTACCGCATGCATCTAGTTCTCATGAATATATTTCGAGTGGATCGAAGCTGGAGCTGCGATTATATAGCCAGCAATTAATATTACCAGTCGCAACAGCGGCCTGTCCTAAGAAAATCTATCTCTCCGCCGACACCCACATACAAAAGAAAGAGAATATAGGAAGAAAATGGCTTGAGGTGACGACTCAAGTCAAGAAAAGAATGCACGACTTAAAGTCTTAATTCGTAATAGACATCCTGGTCATAATAACGTTACAAGAAGATTAAAAGAAAACGACAAAAGAAGAAATAGACTCGACGACCACCACCCGTTTATCGGAGAAACGATGGCAGGAAACGAACTCCCCAAACCAGCCAATCTATCCGTTGGTTCTCGATTAAAGAAATAATAAAAAAGAAAATTCACAAGAAGGTATCGAAACCGCTATCGGCCGAGCGTCGGTCCTGGTGCTGTGGTGTAGTCTTCCGCCTGAAGGGCCCTGGCGCTATTCCGCACATGATCGAAATGGAAGCAGTAGAGAGCAGCGAGGGCGTACCCCTGATCCTGACTTGCAAGGTGCCAATCTCTCCCCCTATCATTGATCCTTTCGTTAACTGAACCTGTAGTCAGCAACTCCCCGATAATTCTCTCATCCCTCATCCCGCGTCGTCTCTCCTGCCTGACTATCCAATCAACAGCCCTCTTTCCAAAGTTATCGACGCTCTTTACATCTGCACCCTCTCTTAGGAGCAATCTGAGCATAGCCTCACTTGGCCGTTTTGCCGCCCAGTGGAAGGGGGTGCCTCCCTTGAACACGTCCCTGGCGCCGACTGCAGCCCCGTTCTCAAGTAATAATTTTCCGATCTCGGCCTTCCCCATATCGGCAGCCCAGTGGAGAGGTGTACCACCCCACCAATTATCGGCAATGCTCGTGTCCGCCCGCCAATCCAATAAAAGCCGGACCATATCCGTGTGTGCGAAGAGCACAGCCTTATGCAGCGCTGTTTCGCCGAGGTTGTTTCGCGCGTCAACGTCGATGCTTGCTTTTAGGAGGCTTTCGGCGATCGCCGTGCTACCCCCGTTGCCCCAATTTCTGGTCGCGATATGGAGAACCGTCTGGTCCTTGGTATCCCTGATATGGACGTCAGCGCCTCTGGCAAGAAGCAGAGCTACCATCCCCTCGTGGCCTCGTGAAACCGCGAGCTTCAGCGGTGTCTCCCCGAGCTTGTTGCGTGCATCTATGTCGACATTTGCAATGTTAATAAGCGCGCGAGCGATTGTAAAATCGGTTCTGTCGTGGTCAAGTGCGACGTGTAGTGCTGTGCAGCCCTTGCTATCCTCCCGGTTGAGATCTTCTTTGGGAATCTTTTCGAGGAGCTGGAGGAAAAGTGCTGTGTATGATCCTGTGGCAGCGAAGTGAAGGGGTGGGGTCCCATCGGGGCGGTCACGCAGTGCTAGACGTAACAAATGGGGTTTCAGGAGGGAATTGAAACGGCGTGATGTGAGCATAAGGGAATAGAGGGCAGAACTGTCGGGGGGATTGGAGAGCTCGTCACCGATGACGAGGAAAAGTTCGTTTGGGAGATCGTGGAGCCGCAGGGGTTCATTGACTGGCTGTACTTTGCCATTGCTGACGTCTATTGTCTCCATATATAATGCGTTCTGGTGGCTTTGATTTGGATTAAAGGTATCGCTGTATTTGACGATATGATGGGTTAAGATAGTATGTGTTTTGTTGCGTGATGAGCGTGTGAAGGAGGGCCTTTTGTGAGGAGGAGATTTTGAGTGAGAAGCCCCCATGGCAACTAGGGGTTAAGTGCACCCGTAACTGTATTGAGAGTAGTATGGAGAATAGTATGGGTAGCAGGCACGTCAAGTTCAAACACCACCAGGATATAGTCTGATATGAATAGTAGTGCTGTCAGGGCCGAAATTCCTCCTCGGTGAAGAGATACTATGGATGAGCACTCGCCGGGCCGTTAGAAGACTATATCAAACTGGTTTCCCTTCGGGGATCTCCTTCTATTATGCCTACGACTGACGTCGTTTAAACGTTAGATGGACTCTAGTAGAGGCTTTCCTATGCTTATGCTGACATACATTAACAGGGTTTCTTCTAGAAAAGCTTGTGTGGCCAATCAAAAGCCACTTTGAACCAGCAGTAGTACTGCAGTGGCGGGAACAGACAGTTTTTTTCTCGGGAAAGATCTTGCTCTTGAGTATGACAAGATCATGGAGGCAACGAACAGGAGTAGGAACAGGACGAACAGGATGCATCTCTTCTAGATCTTATAACACGAGCATGCAGGGGGGCATTAATCCTATCGGTGTTTACCCTAATTAACAGAGCAATGTACCTACTCTTATGTACGTATACGCGCTTTAGGAGATGATTATTATGGGATGGATGGGGGGAATGTGCTCTTAGTAATGCACACAACTCCTTTGTACGGGAATTAGAGAAAATTCCATCATTAGACTAGGCGCTAGTACCATTATGGGAGTAGATCTCCTTAGATCGCCTGCAAACGGATGAGAATGTGTGGGTGACACCACGTGATACTCTACATGTAGTGGCACAATGTAACCGGCGGCCCATAGGTTACCCGGCCACTGCTAATCGCCTCGGAGATGATGTTTCTCCTATCGGGCAACTAGCAACTGGCATCTCAACGACGCAAAAGGGCTCGCGTCTCCCCGAGGATAGAAAGTCGCGACGATAGACTGACGGAAGAATCCAATACGACATCCCACAAACTTCTCAGTCCTCAACACCCACAACACCGTCCACTTTCCTAAAATACGAACCCCTCTCTTTGTTTAACGAAGGAGAGTTATTGTAATCAAAAAGAGAGGGAAAAAAAAAAGGAAGAAGAAGATACTTTTAGGGTTTGTGAGAGACGCAGTGCAGTACGAACGTTTGGGTTGATTAAAACGCGCACCAGAAACTTGACGTCACCAGACCCACCGTGAAGTTAATACAGCATCACGAGATTACCTTCAATAACAAGGGCAAACACGACTAAACAGTTTCACGTCAATCACTCGGCCATTCAATCACAAAAAACCACGATCACGAGCCTCAGACGATTACAGAACATCCGCAAGAAAGTCATCCTTCGCACACACACACATCGCCATGCCTCGTCCACGCAAAGCACCCAGTAAGAAATTCCTCCACTTACCTTAGTACAAGCCTCTGTCTAACCTTACCTTAGTATCCAACGGCGCTGCCTCCCCTGCTGCAGTAGAGTCGTTGACCCCCACCACCACGTCCACCCCCGCCGCAGACTCGGCCAGCCCACCTCCTTCAACCCCCCATGACACAGAGCCCTCGACGCCAGCTCCATATAGCACACTCAAGCGCAAGCGCGGCCGTCCCTCTCGTGCTGCCCTCGACGAAGCCCTGCGCTCGACTTCCACCCCCCTCCGCAATGATGATGACCCCCCCTCTGATGCTGGGACCCCAGCTGCGTCCACCCCATTAACCACACTTTCATCCAAGAAGCGCCGTGGGCGTCCCCCCGCCTCGGCGAAAAGCATGCGCTCTCGCGGCGGTCCTTCTCACGTCACTAGCGTCCCCCTCGACAAAGACGGTAACCCCCAGACCGTTATTAACGATGAGATTGTCCTCCCCGAGGACCCCGCCGGCGAGGACAAGGTCGACAAACTCGGTTACCTCCTTGGTGGGCGCGAGTACCGTTGCCGCACTTTCACGATCCTGGGTCGCGGAGAGCGCCTTTACATGTTGTCCACCGAGCCGGCCCGTTGCATAGGCTTCAGAGACAGCTACCTGTTCTTCCAGAAGCACAAACAGCTCTTCAAGATCATCATGGACGATGACGAGAAGTACGACATGATCAACCGCGAGCTCATCCCGCACTCCTACAAAGGTCGCGCCATCGGTGTCGTCACCGCGCGATCCGTGTTCCGCGAATTCGGCGCGCGCATTGTGGTCGCTGGGCGCAAGGTCATAGACGACTACTGGGAGTCGCGAGAGCGCGCTGCAGGCGCAGTCGAGGGCGATCTCGCAGATCCAGAGGACCGTCTCCCTGCCAAAGGCGAAGAGTACAATCGTAACCAATACGTGGCCTGGCACGGCGCCAGCAGCGTCTACCACACCGGCGCTCCCTCCGTCCCCCTCCCTGTCGGTGCAGCAGCGGCGAAGAAGAAACGGGTGGTCGTGACGGACACGAACTGGATGTTTGAGCACTCGCACGCAGCATCGCAGTTCAATTCGCGGCTATTGGCACAGCGCCTTCAGGGCGCCGCGGCGGGCGTATATGAGCCCCACACGAACCTGATTTTCTATCCGGCTGCCACACAGCCGACAAGGGCGAGATGGGAGCAGGTTGGTGCGGGCGAGAAGGGGAGAGGTGCGGTTATTGAGACATATTTGGAGAGTGTGCCGATTGGTGTGGGGATTGATGTGGGCAAGGAGCTGGGGTTGGGCGTCGAGATGTACGACGACGCTTTTGTAGAAGGGCTTGGCACTGAGGAGGAGAAGATGGCAGTTAGGGCCATGAGGACCAGAGAAAGGGAGTGGGCGGGGAGGTGGTAATGTGGGCTGCTTTATTTTTTGTGACTCTGTGTGTGTGTATTCTAATTTTCGATATTTCCTTTTTCTTGGGTATGATGAATTCATTCGGGGTTTTCGAACGAATTCGGACCTTTATGTTCTGCCCTCTTTTTTTCTTTCTTTCTTTTAACTATTAAGCTTATTGTTGTTCTTTATTTTTTTATGGTATTAAAATACTGTTATGATAGCTAGCTATGTAGCTAGCCTGCTGGTGGTCGGCCGATTGGTCGATCGGTCAGTCACGGCAGTGGTCATGTATGATATGCACTTTATCTAGACGGTCTGGAGTGTGGGCGTAGGTGTGGGTGGGGAGACATAAAAATCTACTCTATTGGCTGTTAAGTCCGATATATCACAAATCCTACTTCTCACGAGCATTGAGCCTTGGGCCTGGCGACTCACGCAGTTAACGCGCAGTCTAGACGTGCCCATTAGATTACATATACAGTCGCAACTCGATATGCCGGATTGCCAAGATTCGAAGGATTTCGTACGGGATAGCAAAAAACCCGGGATAGCAAATTGATTTTGCAGTAAGAAAATTAAAATCACAGAGGATTTCGTACAGGGCAGCAAGGGATCCGGCGTATTGAGATCCGGCATATCGAGTTGCGACTGTATATCATCCATATCAATCCAGTCATCAATTATATATGTTTTCTACGTCCGGGCCCTCGCGTAGGTGGTGGCATCTCATGCATCTTACGCCTTGCGCCGGTAACGCTTTGCGCCGGTAACGCGTAGGTTAATAGTCGGGATTGTGTTTATGTAGCGTTTGTTCGGGCGTCGCATACCTTCTGCTTCTTCCGCAATGTCCATGCGCAGATGCAGTTCCACCAAACGAGTGATTATTCATGCATCATCGAGTGATTGATGATGAACTGTGTTGCCAAGCCCTTTTGGAAAGTGCGTTTGGTGGCGGATCACGTGGAGGTGTGTGGCGAGTCCCGTGACAGACAGTTATGAGGATGCGAGTGAGGGGCTGTGATTAATTATTGGCTGGTACAGGTTTCATTCTATTATGAAGAATATTGTGGTATTGGGAGACGGGGGGTGGAGAGTTATGCGCGAACCCTCTTGTATGTTGAGGTGTTGGTTGTGGACCACTGGGGTGGGGGTATAGAGGCCTAAAATAAGATCGTGATCTGATAACTGGGTAAGCGTTTGCATTGAATATCTCCTGCAGACTCAACTGTCGGCTTGAACTTAGAAAAAAATGCCCTATAGTTAGATCCCAACGCTTCGTGCTCTTCCGAGGAATTTTAGTTGGCTAAATGTTTTTGCTGGCTGTTGTTGCTCTTCCACCCTTCTTAAAATCCTCCCACCAATTACAGGCGCGGTGGGCTATTCCTGCGCATTAATTGCGGTGGAAGATGATTGGGCAGCCATAAATTTGGGTTTGGTGATGGTGTTTAGAACTGTTCTTCATGTCTTGCCCTCTGGAAAATGGCACTTGAGATGGTTTGAGTGGATTAACTCGATGGAGTTGGATTGGGGAGATAAAGATAGAAAATAATGAATAAAAGCCAATCGATTTCGTTGGGGCCATGTGCTCTGGTGATATGTGTAGGCACGGTTGACTTCATACATAAACGTGGCAGTCGTTGCATTTAGTTTCTGGAACAACGGAGCCGTGGGGGTTCGTCTATGCTGTTCTATCACCTGGTAGAGCTGCTCTTAGGTGTCGATAGTCACTGCGTGTAGAATACAGTGCACAGCCGCAGAAATATTGCCTCCTAGGAGATTTCTCTAGTTTTTAGTGTGCCCCACTGTACACGCTGGCATTTGATATCATGTCACGAGTAAGCGGCATCGGCTGCGCGTAAAAAGCTGGAATCAAACCTCTACCTAATCCTCACCATGTGCACTCAGGTTTCCATGCTCACGCTAGATGCTCTAAAACTTCGATAGATCAAAAAACTGTTCATGAATCTTTTTTTCCTACTGTAGCCAACTCAGTTCCCTTAAATGCATAGGATCAAACTCGAGATGGCCGGAGACCGTACCACCCCAAAAAAAAAAAAAAAAAAAAAAAAAGACCGGGCCCCCTTTCCTAGTAGCACATCGATCTCACTCCACTTGCACTTTAAATACTCGCATTCTAAGTGAATAGATGTACAGAAAAAGAGGCTCACTGCTGTTATGTAGTGGTAACTCTGTTGCTTCAAAGAAATTGAAATCACGCTCTGGCTAGCTCACCTCAATGAGGTTGGGACGTCAGAAACCTCGGCTTGTACCCTTGCGTGTACGTCATCCTCCGGCCCTCATCAGTTACCCAGCCTAGCAAGTCCTAATGCTTCCATTCTACAACATAAAAGGTGCCCTCTCTCTCTCCCACACTTATAATTCCTGCTTCTTTTTATTTTTCTTTCTCCGCCCCATCTCCATCTCTTTATCTCCCCATATCTTTATCGCTTCCTTCTTATGTTCACAAAGGGTCCTGGTAATGATGGACAAGAGAAGCTATCTCAAAACCTTTCCAACTTTTTTCATCAACCTAAACATATTCTCCAACCTTATTTCAAAAAAGAAAAATCCAAACTTTTCATTTGCATTAATCAGTAAGATTGTAGAGCTTTCGCGGCCCTAAGGTCACATGACAATAAGTCTCGAGATTTTCAAGACTCGATTTGAAAAATACAAGACAACCCAGGACTTCCCTAGGCCCCGTCCCGCCCCACCCATCACTAGAACGTCCGGCCTAGTATGCATCTATGAGATTATTCAGGCAGTAAATGAGGGAGGGAGGAACAATCTACAAGAAGTGTTTCCTCTTTAACTTATAGCTGCCTTGGAGCTTCCTATTGCAGTCACACTACAGCGCTTTACGGAAGTGTAGACAGGATTACCCACATGTACGTGTAGCCAGTCGACCTTGACTGGAGTAGCATGTGTTGGTACACTCACTGGGGACACTTTCACGACTGCCAACACTGGAGACTCTCGCTGCTGGATCCACCAATAATCTGCTAGCAACTTTGTCCTAAAAACAAAAATCTTGAAAAGAATGTTCTCTATGAGACTATTCGAAAATTTGCGCATTATTGGTGATCACTCCTCGGTACATTAACGACATGACCTAAAGCATATGGCTCACGCTATCATATGGACATCCCCAATCTGGTCGATAATTAATCTTTCACCCAAATCATAACCGTCTTTCATGGAGGCAATTAGTAAACTAAAGGATAATCGGCTTATCCCTGGGTCGTATCATCCGATATTATGGACTTAAAATGTCTTCGTTTTTTTTTTCTTTCACCCAAGAGTTCAGAAAGGGTCTGCGACAAACGTTAAAAAAAAAACAAAAAAAAAAATAAAAAAAAAAAAAAAAAAAAAAAAAAAAAAAAAAAAAAAAAAAAAAAAAAAAAAAAAAAAAAAAAAAAAAAAAAAAAAAAAGAAAAAAAAAAAAGAGAAAGAGAAAAAAAAAAAAAAAAAAAAAAAAAAAAGACCGGGCCTCTTCATCTTTGAAGCAATTAGCGGTAAACAGCGTACGTGAATTTTGAGATATTTTGGTTCTCCGGAACTGTACTGCGGCCGTGGGGATAACCTTAGTTTAAAGGGAGCCAAGTAATAAATATGGTTCTTGGCCGATTTATGAACGATACTAGGTCACCTAGACGGTTGAATACATGTTATTGAGCTCTGAAGGGCCACCCTGTGATCTAAGAACACACAGGTATAACTATTCAGCGCCGTTGGCCTCAATGGTCCAAAAAATTTAGAGCTGGCCAAATATGTGTGGTCCAGCTCACACATTGCGACATTGAAAAGGGGCTATACTAATCCCAACTACCAGCCTATACACAATCTTGGGGGAAAGCCGGCGAATAATTCAGATGTGAGGTATATAAGTATCTGATATACAGCTTCAACAGCATATGGTCCATATATGGCTCATAGACATTGGTCAAAAACGCTGTCTTTACCTCTTTTCTAGTGTGGTCCATGAGCCGGCCCATAAACTCGAGCTCGCTTGATTCCTTGCGGTCTTAGGTACAAGGCAAGCTCATAATACGGCTCAAGCCTGTATTAAGCAACCCAAATGAGGTCCATTTAACCCCTAGTAGGGAAGAAGAGGCCTAGGCACGAATCTATACAGATCCTCCCCCCCCCCCCCCCTCTCTTCATATCCATCCTCTTATATTTAGCGTGCAGCATATCACTTCGGGCTCGAGACTAAGCTCGCAAATTTCAGTCAAAGGCTTGAGCTAGCTTGGCTTGAGAAAGAGGTAGGACTTGCTTTCAACAGCCAAAAGCTCGAGCCTAAAGCTTGAGATGGCTCGGCTCATGAATCACACTACTCCTTTCAGACCGAAGAAGCTAAAGTAACTCCAATTGGTCAATTATCCGCTGGCCTCTTAAATTATTTCATTGGTACAGAGTTGCTCTTACCCGTAGTGACTAATTTTCCTAGATAGGCTGTGTTCATAGGTGGTCTAGGACCGCACAGATATCTTAACGGGGCCGGTGCTTCTGTCATATAATGAGAAAGCTATGTTGATCACGATCTTCTTACCAGTGGTTCAGCACGGAGCATTGGGAAACAAAAGTCTTCCCCAGATACTTTATTTGGTGTCCAAAACAAGGATAAACCTAAGAAACGGTTTAAGGAGAACACACCTCAAGGCTAGAATCTTCAATATCATTCGGACACTTCGAATAAACACAACAAGGAATATTTGCCGAATATATCTTGATATTCGGTGTTTATAGTGTGACCAAGACACCACAAAACCCCCGAACCGCCAGTATTTCTGAATTAACTGGAGCATCGTCATGAACTTGAAATTCGAAACTCTCTATGATAATGTGTTTTACTTTATCTGGCGGACCTTTTTATAGTCTCAGTGGGCGAGTTAGAAACCTCCAATTAGTAAGCCCCGGCCTTCAGGATATAGGCCACTCACTATCCCGTTCGATGGATTGTCTTTACAATGTTTTATTGTGTAGAGAGATACCACTAGTAAATCGTTAATAGTGACCTTATCAAATAAAGGAACCTATCACTCAGGTTTTAGCGTCATCAGATATCACCACCACCCTATATCAATGACCAAGATACCGCAAATTGGAACATTATATTTCAGTCAAGTAATTAACATTAAGGTACACAACGGATAGGTTTAACATGATGGTATAATATAGTTTTCAACTGTCACACAAGATACCATAGTCATAGGTCCCTAGGTGTCCTATTCGCTATCACATCTTGTGTTGCATACATATACATATATACTTGCTAGTACATACAGGAATGATCATCAATCTCGGCTAGCTCCCGTCCCCGGCTTTAGAATAAAGGGTAGGTCCTTGTCTTTGATTTTCCGAATGTTGTAGGTTCGTCAATGTAAGTAGATGTGTGCTAAGGGCTCACTGATCATCAAAATTCAAGATCACTCTGGAGACTTGGATTTGATTGAACGGTCATTGAACAAAAGCAAAAAAAAGTAAAGGAAAAGCACGCATACCCTTACCTAGAAATCTAAGCTTTTATTCTCACGGCACTTATGCAAATAGAACCGTATGCGGGGACCCTCACAGCAGCGGCGTTTTTATTACACATTAATCATGTGACGTATCTTACATGGCACCTACAGAATCTTATGGCATAGATATTAAACTCGACCACTATTTCTTCTCCCCGCGGCACTACCAATATGTGGAGACACTACCGTTTCAATTATTTACCTACGAAAACCCCGCAGACGGCTAGGCGAGATCTATCTTTGGTGCTTGGTTCCGCATATGTACCATTTTGAATCTATGGAGCACGGGCCAGGTAACTCTTGCGATGTTGTGTAGTACATGCCCACTCCACTGAGATACGAGTATCAAACAATGTCTTGATGGTCGCGGCAGTGGAAAGAGTTCCTAGTATCTAAGTTCCAGGCGGAATAGCTCCTCCACTTTTAAGGGAAGATGCGACCTACATACTCGTAGCTTCATAGCGTTTCCGAACACGACCAATATTGCATGGCATACAAAAAGGTGGATTTGGCGCTTTTTTGTATGGTATGCAATAGCAGTCGTGTTCGGAAACGTCATGAAGCTACGAGTAGTTACTGCTTTAGTAGCGCTAGTGATCACTCCAAGCCTTGTGTTGTTGTCACTCACACATAAGTATCCGGCCAGATGTTGGTTCACGAGAAGCTTTCACACACTTTTGTTCAACCGATAGGAACTCTAATTTCGGTACGTAACGATATATATGTCTACTGGTACAGCCTTCACTTCAGTCCCACACTTCGGCCCCGGGTGTGCTTTTTCGGCTTTGGACTGGTTTACAATTTTCAACATCGGCCCAGTTTCAAAAGAGATCGGGACCTTTCGGTGATGCAGGGCCTCCGAACGGCACCCTGTTGGCAGTTTGAATGTTGGCCGTTACGACCAGTAAGTCGTGCCTAAGGAGGCAACCGATAGGCAGGTCACCATAGGCCCTTCAGATTTCATCTGAACCTTGATAGACCCAGTTATCTATCGTTTGGACTCACATAAAGTAGATACTCTACACCACCTAGCACTCTACAAGTTTACTATACTTACCCCTCTACGCAGGGGTATGGCCAACACATCTGCTTTAACCACGAAAACGAGGTGTAAACACCGCAATCGCAGCTCTCTATGAAAGAAATGATATCGGGAGAGACAATACTGAACTGATTGTATCGAGAGGGGAATCCATATCGTTACGATATATTACCCCAGACTCAGACCAAAAAGAATTACACTGCGTATGTATGTGCTCTACCGACTCAAACCATCGGCGTCGAATGAGTGTTGTACTGTGCCTACCTCGCTGCGTACGCACCCCAGACGCGATCTGGACCGGGACCGGGTCATCCCATTCGGATTGACCACAAAAAACCCGACAAAACAAAACAACATGTACCCCCATGGCCCAAATAAAAGGAACCGGGGTGGCAAGGTGTGGAGTGACAGGAGTCATCGAGATGCGAAAGAAAACGAGAGAAACGACAGTCCTGGTGCCAAATAAGATGTTGAAACTATCGCCCATGGAACTTCCAGAAATTCCCTGTTTCCCGCCTGCTTAACCGATTTGGGCGGCGGCGACAGCTCGCCCGCGCGAGTGACGATCTATGAACGATTACTGACCTTTAGTTGACTCCCCGGTTCTAGCCAGCCCCGATCTGTTTCTAGTGTTTCTTCCCCACCACTAGATATCCTCATCACCAGCACGACCACCACCACCACTACCAATTCAACTCTTCTCCACTCCTTCTCTCGTGGACTAAAAAAATTCCCGGAGACTACGTTGTGCAGGTGGCACTGGCGTGGTTCTCTTAGGCATGTATGTAGGACACATCCATTGAAAGATGATGATATCACTTTGAGCGATTTACCCAATGCTGTTGCCGCCCAGAAAAAATCGAGCAGTAGCCGAAAACAGGGACTCGGCCGATCACTTTTGTTACTCGATCCGGGGGGGGGCGAATTGCATAGAATCTTACCTGCTTCGAAGAGGGGTGCTACTGAAGATATGTAAGCATCTTCCTCGAGAATGAAGATGAACGGCCGCGAACGAACTGCACAGCATCCTCCGCCCTCCCCTACAGGTCATCATGTAGAGTTAGGTACTAGCAGGGAGTAAGGGAACTAACTACCCCCCCCACGAAGCGCCGGGCAGACGCGAGCGCGCGCGATCGAAGACACGTACAGGAGCGCACAACATGCGGAGAGATGCACGAGAAACGTGCTCCTTATTTCCCTTTGAATGTTCCCCTAGACTCAATAAAGGGATACCTAAAGTACAGTACAGTATCATACATAGAGATACAACAACAAAGAGATAGACAATTTATCATCGGAATGATGGACGGAGACCACCTTCTCCTCCCCTCTAAAACTACAATATGTACCCCCTCCATGTCTGCATAACACCCCCAAAAAACTACAAAAACGAAATAAAAAACCATACCATAAAATACACAACAATAACAATGGCTATGTGGGGGATACAAAATATCTACGCCACACATAGTCCATTGGAGCTGAAGAGACCGAATAAGTGAAATAAAGGAAATAAAAGTCAAGTCAGACCAAGAGTAGGTACGTTTCCTTTTTTTTTTTGTTTTACTTTTAGTTTGTACTGCTTGATTGCCTGCTTGCTTGCCCTGCTGCTGCTGCTTCCATCCCCTCTCTTACTCTCCTCCCTTCTCCACTTCCCCCGCCGCAAACCTCATTTTTCCCCGCTTCCAAACCAAACAGAAAGAGAGGGCGAGCGAAATAAAGAGAAAGAAAGAAAGAAAGAACACTAATGCTGTTAAAACAACTTTTGTGCCTCTCTGAAGCGTGGGAGCCATGCGAGAGTTGAAAAAGGATGTTGAACCGTTGCAACTCCCAGCAGCACTACCACCACCACCCTCTAAACCCCCTCCCCATCCCCTCCTCTGCCCCCCTCCCTTGTTGAATTGACCCCTGTTTTCCGCCCAATATATGTTGAGGAATGAGTCCGACGGAGAAGAAAAAGAGGCGTCCAGAACACCCAGACCAGGGGGAGAGCGGGGAGAGGGGGAGAGGGAAAGAAAAGAAGAAAGAAAAAAAAGCTAAGGCAGAAAAAAAGCCACCATAGGCAATGATAATAGAAACAAAGTAATAAACACAACGACCCCGCCGCCGTCCTCTTTCCACAAACTCTGTATGCAAAATATGTACCAACCCTGTAATGATGATTTGCACTATTGCTCCTCCCCTTCTCCAGACAAAAAATAATGGGAGGGGTCACGAATTGAGATAAGACAATGAGAAGTTAAGAATGAAAAATATAAAAAAATAAGGAGCCCACCAAACATTGTGCCATTCCAACATTCAAAGTTCGATTATTTAAAACTCCTAATTCTGGGGGTGGGGGGCGGTATTGTAGTAGCAACAAAGAATTGGGCGGCGCCAGCCAGGTAAAGGAGAGGAAAATGCTCTCGACTTCTGCCCCGGCGCCCTGCCCTGCAAAGTTGTACCAGCCCTCTCCCCGCTCCTGCTCCCATCATCGTCCGTCTCTGAACGATGCAGCCTATTAATTCGAACATACAAAAAAGTAACCGCCCCAGGAAATGAACCTCCCCTCCTCCCTCAACCTGCAAATCATTATCATAAGCCAAAACCAAAGCGCAACAAATAAAGACTCCGCAAACGAATAATAAAAAAACCATAGAAAAAAACAAAAGCTATGAAGCCGAGAAATAACCAAGCCAAACAACGGAATCGTAAAAAATATCAGCAGAAGAGAAAAAACGGAATCCAACTCTAGAGTGTGGCTCAAACCCAGAGACAAAAGAGATAGAGGGAAAAACCATAGTAACCAAGGAAACAAGAACTGCAATGAAATAAAAAAGCACAACCCCAAACCATGAGCCCTTTTCCCTGAACCCATCATAATAAAAAAAAAAGAAAAAGAAAAAGAAATTGAATACTCTGTACCTTCCCCACCCCAGAAAACAATCGCTGTATTTAGAGACCCGCTTTTCCCCTACAAAAATATCCAAACCATTTTACCCACCAACTTATATTTCATGAAAGCAAAGGAAAAAAAAATCGCAGTAAAGCCAGCCGATGAACAAAAAAGATAATGCGGAAATATGCGTGCAGAGAGAAAGAAAAAAACTAAAACAAAAAAAACCGCGAAACCAAATGCAACTTACTGAATGGTTCTAGTATAGGCAAGTGACAAAGGAACCAACTTTTTGTATTATGAAATAAAAGTAAAGAGTATCGGGGAAGTTTTGGAGACAAATAAAATACTCTACTGAAAACGTTCCGAAGGTTTGTTGAAATGAATGTGATTTAAGCAGTGACAGGTTGACCAAAACTTGTCATCAAATAATTCTCAGTTCGTTGCCCATAGGCATAGCCGCAGAACGGAGGGCGCCAAGTTTGTCCCATATGCTGATGGTAGCTTGGAATTGGAGGTGGCAGCCTTGAGTAAGTGGCTGATTGGTGCGGAGGATTCAATAGCGAAGGAGGAAATCCAGCAGAGCCGGGCCAGGCATGGGCATATTCGACAGGTGTGGGGGGGCCGGTTTCAGGAGCAGATGGCGGCGAATACTCAGCCGAGTATTCCATGCGCGATTCCATGTGAGCCCAGTAACCACCGTTTTCGTATTGGCGGTGCTGTGGTTGAGGAGGCGGCAGTTGAATTGGGATATACTCGCTGCCCACATCAGAGTGGTGAGAGTAATATGCAGTTTCCGGATACATTTCCCCTGGTGTCATCAACTCATAACTCTTCCTGCCGGACATCGGATATTCAGGCGTATTGGCCCACATCTGAGAATCGGGAGAGACGATTGACGGAGTGTTGCGGTGCTGGCGTCTGATGTTGGTGTTAATTGGAGCAAGTGCTGGTGCTGGTGCCTTTGATCCATTCTTCCGATAAGCATCCCACATCAACTTGTACTGGCTGAAACCCTTTGTTCCCTCAGGGTCAACATGCAAGTGCCATCCAATCTCCTCCAACCATGTCTTCTCCAAAGCATTCAATTCGGCAACGGCAAGTCCCGTCACCTCAGACCAAGACTTGTTTTGAAACGTATTATCGTCGAGAAACTTGCTTGCGAGAAGCAGAGCGATGGTGAGCATGCGGTGGAAGAATAGTGGATCCCTTGGAGCGGCGGCGAAGTTGGGCATCGAAACTCTCTCCTTCAAATAGACAAGACCAAGTAAGATGGTTGAGCTGGGAAGTCTGGTTGAAGACAAAATCTGTAACACAAACTTGCGAGTATCCCGGGTAAGGCCTCGTTCCTGGGCCTCAATAGACAAGGGGTGGTTGACACTAAGAGGACTGTTAGTGAAGTATTCAAAAGAGAACGTCTGGAAATGGCCAACATACAGATGCTGAGATACCTGACCAACAAACCCGGTCATTTCTTCCATGTCATAATCCAAGTGCGCTGAAACACCGCCCACAGGCTTTTCTTCCGCTGGGCGAGCAGCCTGCTCTTGTTTCCTCTCTTGTCTTTGTTGCCGACGCTGATGCATATGGCTCTGCTGTTTCTGGTCAGAAACAAAGATATTTGAGAACAAGCTGTTAATGTTGCTTACTTGGTACATCTGCCTGTCAAAAGCCCCGTCAATGGGTGGAAGTTCCACCCGTTTCTGAGGAGCCTGTACGAGAGACCCGAACCAGTGATTCGGGTGGGTGATGCCAGGGGGCGCAGGAACACCATGGTAGTTCGCCTGTTGGCGTGCAGCAAAGTGTGAATCCTGTCGTGTCTCGAATGGAGTTGTCTCGAATTGATAGGCCCCTCCATTGTTGAAACCCCGATAATCCTTCTCCAAAGGGCGAAATTCCGAGCCCATGTAGTGAGGGACACCATTTCCATAATGCGGCCAGCACTCTGGGGGTGTAGGCGGCAACTGGGGGTTGTAACTCGGCATATCGAATTTAGATGTTGCGGAAGTTGGGTGAGAAAACGTGTTTAAAAGATTATCAAATCTTTTCGACAGATTGGTGATTTCGTCAGCCATCATTCGCCCAGGATACACCGATCCAACCACGGTGAGGCAGAAAACTGGTGGCGAGACTGGATTCCTATTCTCTAAACTTACCAGTTTTGCTCTTGGCTCCCGATCAACTGTGATCTACGACGAACGTAGATTCACGAACGAAGTTTGCAGCTCCGAACTAATGAACACTTCCCATCCAACAACAGCTAAGACAATAAAGTCGTCGGGTTGTAGGTTATAGAAAGCTGATTCTTGTTTTTTGTTTTTTGTTTTTTGTTTTACAGAGATGAGTAAGTGGTGATTCGTAAAGTTATTTTCGAACTTGAACGACTGCTAATTGGTTGCACCGACTGTAGGGAACTGGGTAGAAGAACTCTGTTAAGTGCGACGACGAAAGCCTAAATTAATAGTTCGCGGGTCGCAATAGTCGACTGGTAGAAAGTCGCAGGAATATTGGACTATCGAAGAGACGGGTTGTGTCGTGGAGTTGATTATCAAAACCAAACCAGTATTGTGATGGCGAGGAGTGTGAAAAGACCGATTGCCTCCGGTGACAAGTATTTATTTGACGAAGGGTTTTCTGCACTAAATTGAAAGGTTGACTAGAGAAGGGGGGGGTGGACGAGGAAAGAGTAGAAGGAAGGAGAGAGAGTAGAAGGAGAGAACGAAGAAGTAGACCAAGAGGATGGGGGGAGTGAACTTCTTTTGAGAAGAAAGAGACGTGAACGTGACAGAGGATGGGGTGGGAAAGGGTTTATCAGAAGAGCGATAATTTCTTTAAACCTTTTTCCGCCTACCGGTGCAAAATGTATCGGTCACTTCCACCGCGTTAGAGAAGAGGAGAGAAGAGGGAAGGGACGGTGGTTGGGTTGAGGGGGTAGAAAAGAGACTTGAGTTTTGTGGAACGGTCCAGGGAGAGTCTACTCCTCCTTCCCTCCTCCACCTCCTCTTCTGGCCAGTCTTGTCCTGTTAGTTGACAGGCGAAGTGATCCAAGCGGGCAGGGGTGGAGAGGGAGGGGCGAGCAGCAGCAGTTAGGTACCCTACATCACTTGCACTTGCAGTTGCAGGCAGTTTTCCCCCTACCTTGAACTAGAACTTCGTGATAAAAAATGGCTTGGACTACATAAAAGTCTAAAAGAAGTGACGAACAAGCTGAACCCGAAACTTCCGTCCTCTAGAACCTGACCCAAATACCAAATCTCCCACTAATTCATGCCTCACAACAAGATCATAAAATGTGATTTCTCTTTCATTCTTTGTTCCATCACAAAAACAGTATTGTTATTTATGCTACTATTATTTTTCTTTTCATATGTCCATCTCTGTTTAGCCCACAAAGCCAACATCTGGCCCTCAAAGAGAGAAGAATGTCAGTTGTATGTAATACCTAAAACAAGGACAATTGACGGCTACCAGCGAGGTGTGTAGAAGAAGATAGAGGAAGAGATGGACACTGTAACCACCACAGTGGTGACCGGAGATGTCGAGGGCAGTACTGGTGTGGATCTAAGCCTGCAGAGTAGCTACTTTAGCAGGAGTAGAGTACCAGCAGCAAGCAGAAGCGCAGCAAGACCTTACTGGTATGCTCCACATCCACACTCCCTCTCCACATAACAAGCCCTCCACACCACACACACCACACACACACTACCACCACTTTACACACCCACACACCCAGGACCGCTGCTACCGCTCTGCTGCGGAGTTGCAAGTCGCTGGCTGCCCAATGTTCGCCCACCGTGCTCCCTCCCTGCACCACCACCCACTACCATTGGAGGCAGGCCCGCCCCCTCTTCAACCCCCCCCCCCAACCAGTCATCCCGACCCTTTTTACTGGACGGGTCCTGGGCACAGCTGTGAGCCATATAGCATTCAGAACAGGCGGCGGGATAACCCTTGCTAGTGCCACTGTTATTGGCCTATCAACGCAAGTGACAACAGCAACAGGAGGAAAAAATAGCTTCAGTCTGCAGGTTGATGCCAAGAGGGGAAGTCAGTTGTGACTCGCAACAGTCGTCGTCCCCTTGGCAAACCTGTAGGGAGAGAAGGTCTCGCCACTGAGAGTAAGGGAGGTGAGAGATAGGTTGACCAACGGCTGTACGGCTTTCCGGGGTCCCAATTTTCCTTCTTTTTTTTTTCATCCCCCCAGCTTCGCGCCAAACTTTCTTGTTTACCCCTCTACTGTCTACGAGTAGCTAGTATTCCATCATGAGAGGACAAGAAAGAAAAAATTTGGCCTCTCCGTGTTGCTCCGCTTTCAACTCCACTTATTTGCTGGGATCCATCGACGAGATTTCTGATAAATGACGATGCCTGGACTCGGGGATTCATCTAGTATCCGACAATGCCTAGTAGTTTCACACCCTTCCGGGGAAAGTCAACAATTTGATTTCCAAAATTATATTGGACCAAAGAGGCAAAGGGATAAATCGACCTTTGAGCTTGGCGGAACCTCCGGCTAGAACAAACGAAACGGTAGCAGGTGGATAGACAGACAAAAGCATACATGTATTCCAGAATTGGTTCATAACTCTTCCAACGTCCATCATACAAAGTGGCAAGTGATTGACCAAGTAACTCAAGAGCGCGGGCGGCGACAAGCGACTACGCAATGAATACATGCTTTTGTCGTGGTTTTCCTGCCCGCTCCATGATCTTGAAATGTATCATCCTGACTGATGTAAATCGGTGGGCAGGAAATTTGTGGTAAATTATCATTTCTTCATTTCTTTACGGTCGCCGTTCCGTCGTCATCTAGCGCCTGTGCTTTAGGGACTGCATACATACACACCATCCCAAATCTCACTCTTTTCGTATCGAAAACAACCGACGGGGAGACTTCACGTTCAATTCAGCGCTGCACAAATAGAACTTGCAGCCAAACATCTTTGGAATAAAAGGGTTCCGGATCCTAGAGAGACCCGTCCCGTACAGGATGCTCTACCCTTCACACGCTAGGCAAAAGTTTCTGCTAGTTGACCACCACAACCACCTATCTTCTTCAAAACCATCAGCATCAGCACGGCAAGTGCAAAACAAAATGGGCTGGGTGCAGTAAATACACCCCCATGCAGAAAGTACCTCGCGGAACAAAAATATAACTGCTAGTGGGATGGGCGCATAAGTAGAGGTACATACTCGGTACATACTCTACGCATTGTTCATGTAGCTCCTATTCTTGGTCGTTGCCCAACCCGACTGGCTTACCAGAGGGGGGGAAATGAGAAGTGCATGCTCCATGTGTGTGGATGCCGAACAGGACGGGTCAGGGTCAATAATAATGACAGCAACAAAAACGACGTCGTAGTCTTTGAGGTGTTCCCTTACCACTAATCCTCTGTGTGGACAGACGTTCAAACAAGTAGTAATAAAATGAGGCACCAAATGGTACCTATCTAAAAACCCAAGTTTTTTAGCTCACGATCGTCCGAGTTATGATATGTCGTAATATGAACTACCCTCGAAAAGATTAAGCTGCATATCTATGTTTTCCCTCAACGAAAAACAACACTTTCATCTTTCCAAACCAAACCCGACTAGAAACGCGAAGATCCTCGATCACCCAGGAAGGCGGATGCTGCCTCATGACACGCGAACATGGTTCTTCAGATCCAACTGTCGCACACCCCACAGTGTGCGAAATTTCTGCTTAGACGGGAAGGGAAGGGGAAGAAAAAGAAATCGTTGAGCTGGGCACACACCCTCTGGGCTCTTTCTCACTTTCCTGCCCCCGTCCTTCTGTCCGTTTCGTCCCTACATAAGCTAGGGCCTTGGTATTCATAGCGTGCATTGCATACTACAGACGGCCTAAGCAGGAGCAGCTAGCCTTCTTCCTCTTTGAGCCGATAGCAACAGCCACACCGCGGCCAGCCGCAGCACATCTGTCGTCGCTGGTAGGGCTATGCTAAGCCACTGACGAAAACGGTGTCATTTCAAAGCCACTGATTTTACGCTTGTGCAGGGAAATTGTTTTAATAATAAACCGTGTAACGTGCCCCGGGACGCTTTCCATGAAACGGACCATTAGCAAAGAAGGTCGAAACGAAACAAACAAAAGGAAAAGGAAAAGGAAACGAAAGAAGAAAAAAAATCTTCTAGCCCCTGGCCCGCAGAAATCAAAAAATAAAATAGGATGGGCATCTATCTAGGGAAGTACCGACCCTGCCCGCACCGTTAACTAAGCCATATTTACTCGCGCAGAAGAAATAGAGTAAAAAAAGAAAATGCAGGAACGAACCCGCTCCGTTTCTTCGCACCTCATCACCCCACCCTGGACTTTGTTTATCCAAACCAAAACACCCAATTGCGATGCCGCCATGGGTTGAATTGCGGAGGCAGCTCATCTGCTGTAGGTAGGGGTAACACAATTCACCCGCTGAAAGAAGAGGGCCCTTGGAGCGCGGGGGACTGAATGATACTCGATCCTGGATCTCGACACTTTCCTTTCATATTCATCCTCAGCTACCCTACCATTGCTGCGGGGAAGGTACAAGTACCGGATGAAGAACATGGTTCCACCAAGAAAACTACATTTTCTCTATCCCTGTATGATTTAAACATCCCCTCAATGACTGATTTTTTCGTTAATCATTATGTACTCTACTCCTCTCGTGAGTCTCGTGAGCGATCAAGACAATCTGCGCAAAGGCAAAAAGGGCAGCAGGGAATGAAATGGAAGCCCAAAGGTTACCAACTACCTCATCTCGCAATGCTTCGCCATGCAGATCGAGATTAAAACTCAGAGGATAACGCGGGAGTGGAAGCCCTGCGCAAACAATCAGTCATCATCCCGTGGAGTCGTGGACCGTGTGTTCCAGAAGGTCGTAACTAAAGTAGAGTACGCCCATCTTTCAGAGTACTCGTACCTCACTGGCGTTGTTCTCGGAGAAAAAACCTGCTGAGGGACTCACCCATACGCATGCGTAACCGCATAAAAAACAACCAAGTTTGGGACCCAAGTTATTAACAACGACACTAACCGGTGCCAACCGCAGTTGACACACACGAAATAAAAACAATAAAAAGAACTACGATTACCACGCAGCAATTCTGACGCGACGTTACCGGTTCAATCCGCAGACGGCGCGCTCTTCACAGTCATCATTAAAAGTCATTAAAAGCAAAGCGATAGGCTTTAGTTTCCTTCAAGGGACCGAAAAATAAATTTCACATGTGCATATATGTTTGCTACGCTGTTCACTCGAATACGTATAAAAATGTAGCCATATCAAATTGAAGAATGTTCGTCCGATCATTACTCCCGCCTACATAGAAAAGGGGGTCAAGTAGTTTCTGTGAGTCAGCGGATGACCCCTTCAAAGTTGGGAAATTTGAACGCCGCTACATAACTGAATATTACATTATTCAGGCTAATAGTGTGAAGCATGATGGAGAAATCCGGGACATTCAGGAGAACAAATCATTTCCGGAGAGAGACCGTATCGCTACACGTAAAGGTACTGGCCTAAAGCTACTATTCAAATGAGAGGCAGCAAGGGAAGAAAAATGACTTCGGTATCATAACCTCAGTTTTTTTCGGGTAGCTATCAATGCCGGGTGTGCATACTAGTTACCTATGAGTGTTCTTTCCACATGTCCGCATGCCGATATTGCTGCAGCCATTTTGAACTCCTCCACATAAAAAAAAAACTGAAAATATTTTTTTTTACCTTCCTCACACGGCAGGACATTCATATCATCCCCTTACGCGGGCGTCTGATTATCGTAGGGTACATCGCAGACGCTGGTTGGCTCACCGGGTTCATGTTGCAAAACAGTGCCAGTAATTGGATGTGTTGTTCAAGCGGGTGCATGATAGGCGTTGAAGTGAGTGACCGGTATGTCGGTTTCAACACCTTTGCAGTCCCTTGACCTATCGGATCCCGTGCAAGAACCTGTGTCCTACTCTAGAGTATGTACTCCAGTGGACTCCGCGGCCGTGGCATAAAGTCTGCCTACATACATAGACCTAGAGTACCATCTGGCGACGCATACATACTGTAACACACTTTTTTTTTTTTTTTTTTTGTATCAAGTTCAATTGATTCTAGGTACAATGAGTCGCATGCAGGTAAAACCTATGGCGTAAAGACCTATCCCCAATGCCAGTTCCCCCAGTTATAGTAGCTATGGTATGCTACCAACCGCACTCCTCTTACAAGGTTGATGACTAAGGAAACCCCCGCCTAAGAAAAAATGAAAAGAAGAAGACAGGACAAAAACAAACAAACGAACATAGAAAAACAAGCAAAGATCTGACAGTGGCATAATGCCGGGGTGCCCGCAGTGGGACTTTTGGGTGTGTGGGTGAGGGCGCGGTGCCTCGAGGTGAGAGTAGTGTCGACGAACTAACGAAGTATCTGCCTCTATTAGGAGGAGGGCTGATAAGTACGCGCCTGCGGGAGGGGACCTGTATGAAAGGCCCCCAGAGAGGTGGGAACTTGTCAATGAAGACAAGAACTAGGATGCGGTTGACGAAAGCTCTCCAGGCGATCGTGCGAAATGTCACTCCTTTTTATGTGACCCGA
Source organism: Morchella eximia (assembly GCA_024713935.1). Lineage (NCBI taxonomy): Eukaryota > Fungi > Ascomycota > Pezizomycetes > Pezizales > Morchellaceae > Morchella > Morchella eximia. The sequence continues at coordinate 4,517,323 of JAMGZG010000001.1, forward strand.
GTCATGGGAGGAAAAGGATCGGTGCGACTAATCCTTGGTGGTGAAGCCAAAGAAAAGTCTTTATTAGAGAGGATACCCCGCTCTCGTCAAGTCTTGGCGGTGTTGACGAGGCGTTGTCAGAGGATGAGAGGGATGTACTGTAACACACTGCCGCCGGCTTTTTATATCTACATACAAAGTCTACACAAGTATCCTACATTGACTTCTGTAGTCGGTCTCGTTGAACATGGAGAGGCCAGTCAGCAGCAGTATACTGTGTCCTTTACATAGCCTATGTATGGCAGGAGTTGGGGAGCACATGGTGATGATTTTGAGGGTTCGAACCTACGGGTCTAGGTATGCGGTATGCGCCCAATACCTGGAGTATGCGTCTGCTAGTAGAGTTCACGGATGGTGCATCACATTATTGGGGGGGGGGGGGATTGGGGTATAGTCAGTCAGTCAGTCTTTTGATATCCGCAGATGACGTTGCCCGTTGCGGGAGCAATGATATGATGATGGCCATCTCTTCAGATCAGCTAGCTTGCTACCAAACATTGTTGATGACTCAAGTCAAATGACTCTCAGATAGCAAAGGACACGTCTCCATCTCTGCAATAAGAGTCGTTCTTGTTCTGTTTCCCTATTTCCCAGTGGTTCATGTGTCAGGGCCAAACCCCATAAACAGACAACCAACAAGAAGGCGTTGTAGACGTTCGGTCGGGTACCGGTACCGCAAAAACGCGGGCCCGAACCAACAAAGAGACCCGCGCACGGTTATTGTTTGCCTGCTATCCTCTAAACCGATTGGAGGTCGGACAAATGATGGCTTGCCAGTCATTGGTCCATGCAGGAAACCCATGCCTAGTGTCTAGTTTGTCGGTTATGTGAGTTGGTATTATTTTTACTGAATAAGGACGTCACGTGAGGGAACTTGAGTGCTGCTGGAGCCAGAGTACCTGCTCTAGACATCTGTAGATAGTTAGGCACAGGCACGCACGGCGCATGTCGTAAGGCTTGTAAATGATAGCGACCTTCGCTAAAGAGCCGCCGCCGCCCCAAGAAGCTGTTTCTGGAGACGGGAGAAGGCAAAGATAGGAGTCGAAAATGTCGGACCAGTTGGTTTGGTCGCTGGTCCTGTTCCTGTCTGTTCGCAGCTATTTGAAACGGCTGCTAATATCCCAGACGGCAGCCAATGGCCAGTGCACATGGGAATGTATGGAAACGGATGGATAATAATCTCCATCATGTACAGGCAGGTCTCACAGTCACCTGATTTGGAAAGCATGCACCCATGGGATGGGGCTCAGCCTTGTTTAAGATGTCGAGAGAAGAGCGTCACTCATGGCAATATCAGTCATCCAACCAGAGTCGTACACAGGCTGGCCCTAAAGGTGTCCAACGTTCTCTGCAGAAAGCCAGCTGGGGGGTGGAGGGGTTTGCGTAACTGGATGACAGATCTTGGAACTGTTGGAGGTTTGTTTATTTGAGTCTGGCCAATGATAGCAAGCTACGGCCCCGCGAAGCAGCGCTTCTCCCTGCAGCTTCGTAGATGTTTGCCTCTCTTGGCGGTAGCTTCGAAGCTCTAACCAACCTGGCAGTGCTGCCACCGTTCAGCTCATGTTGAATCGAAAAGCAAACCGGTAGGGAAAGGGCCATGACTCTTTGAGAGGTGAAGATTTTGAGCTCCATCTTTCTAGAACGCTAGGCTGCTCCAACTAACGGTCTAGTCATGGTTGGAGGTTGGGGTTTGGTCACTGGCATGGCAAATGACGGTGTAGGTACAAAGTTTATCAACCATGGAGAACGGGGAGAGCCAACCGAAATACTCATAAAAGATAACATTGCCGAAATTCAAAGAGGGATTCTTTTACCGGGTAAGTGGAGTTATTAATTGCGCAATCGGTGGAGTATTAACTAACAGAGGCAAAGCGAGTTGAAGGGGGACCGAAGAAAAGTCTTAGTTCGGTTGCTAAAAGTAATACGTTAATCAAATAGAATTAATTGCGAATCATTTGCTCACAGACAACCAGAGGTAAAAGAGAACTAAGGAGGTCGAAAAAGTCTCAAATAGAATCAACTCATGCACAGCTCGGGATGAAGTGTTAGCCAACGGATTAAAAAATAAATGGGGTTGGAGGGGGCTAGGTCTGGATCGTTATCACTCCGGTTGCCAAAGTTAATCGAAGAATCGATACCGGCCACTGATTTCAGGGAAGAAAGAACCATATTTTTGGGCACATGTGCTGTCTTGTTTCTACGGTCTCTAAGTAAGGATTCCCTTGCGCGTTGATTATTTCTCGGTCCCAGCTGATCAAGGGTATCTAGCACTGAATCTGGTGATATAAACAGAGATATCTTTATTGAAGACACGACGAATGTTTAGTGCCTGTCTGACGATCTCTAAGCCTCTCCAGAGAGGACTTGGGCTTCGCAAACGGGTAGGGACTTGATCGTTTGCACAGACAAACTCAACATGTTTACTAATTACACGAGGATACATTTTCATCTAGGTTGTTGTCCAGTTCGCGCAGGTGGAATCCACTAGATCTTCCCGAGTGATATCTCATGACAACGCGGCCTCACTAGAGTCGAGTAGCCTGCGTTTCCTCGGGGGAGAATTGATAATCCTCCGATCGTACTTTTTGTTCTAACGCGCATTACATCTTCGTACCCGCATCCACGGGCAAACAATTGTTACCGGTAACCCACCCTCGCACGCTCGCCCTCCTTCATTCCTTTTTCGCTTCGCGCTCCAGATTGCTTGAATTTTTTTCTTCTGCCTTGCGTTGCGTTGCCTTACCTCACACACACACCACACTGACTGACCGCCCTGGTTGCCTTCAACTAGCTTCTACTGCCTGCTGCGGTAGTAGTTACAAAGATATGATATTGGAATTCTAACCGACAAGAACTGCTGAAGGTTCGACGTTCCGACCCACCCCAACGTGTTAACGTTACCGTGGAATCATACGTCCTTCCTTACCTTACCTTACTCGCCCTTAGTCAATGGGGTTTCTGTTTTGCAAGATGGAGCTGCTCGATCGACTGCATCGATCGATCGATTGGTCGGGTTACTTTCGTTGAGTAACAACAGGGTTGGCCGGGGGCCTACCGGTCAATAGATCAGTAGATGGGTGAACGTTGACTACTGTAGAGTAATAGCGATGTCTACAAACTCAATACCGGTACACAACTCGAGTAAGCATCTGTAGAACACTCTACAACCTCTGCCCTTACCACTTTGGGTGGCAACAAATAAAACATGATCATTCTCGGCAGCTCATCATGCCCACTTAGTAAGCCACCCCTCCCCATCCACCCTCCAAAAAGAAAAATCCAATTTGGTAACGTCTCCTGAAACCAGTCAAACCCGTCGAATGACCCATTGTGTTATCCGCCGTCTGACCATTTTGAGGCTCAACCCCATGTCAAAGAATATTTATTTTTGTGTTTTGCATGCATATGGGGAGTGTGGGAGGGGGGCGCGTCAGGATGCAAGACCTCCCGAAATTTGGGAGGGATGCATGGGGTGGCAGAGCAGGCCTGTGCGATGCTGGCTGGGGGGGTCGATGGAATTAGCTGAGTATGGTATGAGACGGACAAAGTCGATCCCCGAGTTATCGATCATCGTGGGAGAAACAAGATATGAGTGGGGGTGCGCTTCGAACCCTTTGCGCGCGACATGAAGTTTGCGATCGTGAAAAGAGAAAGATCAAGTAGCCTAATTCTGGTGGTGGTGGTCGTGGTTATAGTAGGCTTCAGTTTCGGTTTTAGACGCCGTGCGTTGAGGCTTTCTAGCTACCTATTCTATTCTAGCTGGGAGGAACCGGTCATGACTGGAGAGATATGTAGGGTGATCGTGGACTCAAGGTATGTAATATTTGTTTACCCCCTCTACTATACTGGTGACTGGGCTAGTCATTTGGGCGTGGGATCATGGAGTGTCGGAGTGTCGCGACTTTTTTGCTTCTGATTAAGTGTACTGCTGGCAATGATCTGGAAATTTGAGCCCCGGGGGCTTCCTTGGCTATTGCGGTTGAGGATTTTCATATCTTCAGCCGCTTCGCAGTTCACGCGCATCCCGGGGTCAATGCATCATGAACAATCACTCGATACCGATTATGCGAGTGATATTTGATGATTATACCTATGAGCCAGAACAGGCGAAACGCTCCTCTACATGAGTACTCAGGGTGTAAACAACGTGTTTTGCATTTATTAACAGTGACTGTTATTGTCGTAGGAATTATAACACCTTGATCGCCCTAAAATCTCGAGCGCGAGGCGGCTATCTACAACGTAGGCGGCAACAATTAGAGGATTTACCAACGGAAATATTATCATCCAGTGGATGCATGTGTTTACCGATCCTAGATTTAATACTGGCTGCTTATTGGTCCCCTAACTCACAGGTACCTGAAACAAGAAGAGTTTTGACAGTTTGCTCGCCAATTGCGCCAACGTCATTTGATCGGAGATCTTGAATTCGCATTCCGCATGGCGCGCACCATGCGCCGAAAGATCTGGTTGATTTATCTTTCTAATAGAATAACGGGTCGCTCGTGTTGGTCTCCTGTGCGCATAAGGTCGCCGTGACGTGCCAGTTACAGCTCCGTTGTAACGATCAGGGCCGCCGATGAGCCCGGTGCGCACACACATCATACGTGCCTGGGCGATATCTACGAGCGCCCTCGCCATCGCCGGCCCTTGGGGCGCGTATCAATGGCGTTTGGGTGCCTTAAAAATCGTAGTTACACCATCATTGTGGCTGTGGTGGTTTGGCAGCCATTGCGTCTTGTGGCGACGTCGATCTTGAATAGTATGAGGTCGGGTTTCCGGAATTCTACCAGTTATATGGCCCTATTTTGAGGCTCGGCCGGATCTGGATGGCCGGTGATTGATGCCTGGGCGATAATGGGGTGTCGCCGGTGGGACGGAGGACGGCCGCATGCGGTTTTGGCTTTGGTATCCGGGGCGTGGCTGCGGCTGGTCAATGACCGTGTGGTGAGATATTGCATCAAGTTACGGGGGGGGATAGGACAGTCGCTGAAAGTAAAATGAGCCCGACACAGCGCGGGCTTAATGGGAGACAAATATGCCTAGCTTTGGATGATAATTATGCTATTTCTAAAGGTTTTTTGCGTTCTCGAGAGTCATTGCGGCGGGGTTAGGTTTGGGCTAGGCGCAAAGCGCTAATTCTCTATCAAAGTTTTCAGAATTGCTGCACAACTGCTATATAACGCAGCGGAAACTCATATTTTCCTGGGCATGGTTAATTTGTGGGGCTTTGGGATTTTATTGATGCGACAGTGATACTGGGAGATAGGTGTAATTCTATTCGCCAGCAGGCAAAGGCAAAAAGGCGCCAATCAAAAATTTACTCCTCATTTGAAAAACTAGCACTACTAGCTGTTAGTCCGAGGGTTTTGGGGGCTCGCGGATACGGAACCTATCCACGGAATCAAGGTCATGGAGACATCATGCAACTATAAATATATATTCTCTAGTTAATTGGACGTCAGAAGAAAGAACAGTATACGTATCGGGAAGCTAAAGAGCGCAAAAATAGAAATGCCTTCACTCTTTTACATCACATTGTGAGAATTAATGGGAAGGGTTTCGTAACGGGCTGGTATTGCCTAGGATACAGTCTTCTCAGTGCCGCACTAGCACCCAGTATCGATAATAATATGATTAGAAAATTCCTACAGCGGGCTACCTGGTGACGTTCATCTTACTTTTGGGCCACTTGCTGGAAATTTTGGCCGTTACCTTATAGCCTTGTGTACAGCGGTGGGTAATAAGTCATCGGACGACCTAGCCACGATTTTGCCCGCAAACGCGCATTCTGGTGGCGCTCCGTCTGATGACTTATTACCCACCGTTGTACATATATGTGACGCAAATATATTCCGAGTTGAAAAAGTCGAGATTTTGCATCTTAATGCTCGCTGTTGAATCGTAATCAATGGGAACCAGCCATACGGGATCTAAAACGGTTGGAAGCTGTGATGTGTTCCATGTGGCGCCTTAGGATGGGGCGTATATATCGGGTTGTCTTTGTTGCCTCGTCTCACCGTTGCCTAGAGTTGAATGCCTTGGTTTTTCTTTCTTTCGGTGTTCCTCAAAGTCTGGGGTACGGTTGTGATGTTCTAGTGATAGCGAGAGGCCTTGTAAAAGTGGGCACGGCATTTCGGATGTCAACATCTAATTGGATTCTGCTTTTCTCTGGTGAGGCAAGCTGGACGACATCTGACCACGGGGTGGGAGTGGGGTAATGGTCATGAGTATGAGAAAAGCACATGATTCTCTCTCCCCCTTTTAAATTTTATATAAACACCTAGATTGACTCTAGGCCACCATGGATAGATGCAGCATCGGAATACTCATATATATATTTACTCGATCTAATACTGTCGAATAAAGTCTCACTCACCGCAAAGCCTCCCTATAAAAGAGTTTGTGGGGGACATTTCATTCATTCCAGAAGGAGTCGGACTTAAAGAAACATTGAGTCAGTGTGGGGCGAGGAGAGCGCAGTGTATCGTGGTAATACATACATTGACATGACGTTATGAGAGTGTGTGCCTTGCACTGCCTCCCAAAAATATGTTTTGAGGCGAGACTTGAAGCACTTGAATATTGTGGGCCACACGACTGTAAAAACGAGATCATGCAGTGTTTTTGCTTGAGGTCTAAGAGATGACATCGTTACTTCACTGGGGCGAGATATACGTCCCGTATATGCGTCACGTCACGTCACGTCACGTCACGTCAATCTAGGTTTTTTGTCTTACAGTCCTTGTGATTATCTCGCCTCACCGATCGATCACGGTAAAGGTGTCACTCACGGGGACGTAGGTTGTTAGTTTGACTGTCGGTGTAAACAGACGCGCTAACTATGGCTACTAGGTTTTGGGATAATGGTTTCAATGGATCGACAATATCAACAAAAGGCAAATACAAATGATATTTGGGCGGCGCAATAGTTGTACACAGGGACACATGATACACGAGTCATAATAGAAGGGACACAAATAACGGTATTACGTATCAAGAGACACTGTAACTTAAGCATGGGATCAAATAGTACTATCACCCCACAAACCGGCCCGGATATCATTGACATCTAAAAATCGGTTTTGAAGGCACGAGTGATAAATCATGACTACACACACACACACACACACACACACACAACCACCTCTATATTCCACAGGCGCCCTTGACTTCATTGATATCTAGGAGTATTGAGCTTACTGCCAGTAATTTTCCTCTTGATATCAGATTGGATTTGTGGTAATCCGCGCACGGGACTTCCCTACCGCGGCTAGGTGTCAAATTTGAAACGCATGCGGCCGATAATTGTTCTTTATACTCTACAGATGGACTCTTGACAATCTGATTCTAGTCGGGTCGTACGGTGGGGTCAGCAGAACTGGTTTGCCTCCCGGGGCCTGGCTGGGTGATATATGGGGTTTGGGCCGTTGGCGAAAGTTGCTGACCAATTCTACCTTTGATCTTGAACAAGTCATGAATAGATTCAAGCTACAGGAGGTCTCATTTTTCACTCACTGTACTGTACTTTGGTGATTCGAGTTGCTCTGCCTTGGTGCGGGGGCGCGGGGGGGTTCCACAATGCAGGCACTCCCGCACCCTCCCGCGCCCTCCCGCACCCTCCCGCATTCTTCCGTACCCTCCCACACCCTCCTGCACTCTATCCAGGTCTTTCTTATCGTCTTTTAATAGCACCTGCACTAAGTATAGTACCTTAAGTGTCCTCATCCTATTAATATACCCTAACATTTATATCATAACTACTCCCGGCCGGGTCTCTCAATGCGTATCCACCATGACGACCTCATTTCGTGACCCAGCATGAGCGGGGGGATCCAGAACCTGTATTCGGACCATAGTGAAAAGTTACCAGTAGGGTGGATTTGCGTCGCACGTGGTGTTGGGGGTTTGGTGGTGCGGTGGTGCGGTGGTGCGGTGGTGCGGCGTCAATGATTGGATTGCGGTTTGGGGAGTTTTGGGTGGTGAAGTAGCTCTAAATTCTTCATTTTTCAGACAGAACGCTCTCTCTGACGAAATTGTTTAGATTGAGGCTGGTTTATGTGATATTTTGAACCCCATGACCGGAGTTTTTGGTGTATATTGCGCTTCTTGAGTCCATTTTGTGGCCCGGCGAGGGCCGAAAGATAAAGACACTTTGGTCAGACCATGAAGAAGAATTGCCGGTAGAGCGGGTTTATGTCGTATAGTGTTTTTATTTTGCGATCTGGGTGTGGCCATGGTGCGGTGTGGTGCGGTGTCAATGATCGGATTGCGCCTATCATGATTCTCCGAGTTTTCAGCCCACTCGAGTTAGTGGATCAACATATTTATCTCATTACTGATGAGAGAAACAATAGTGGTGGGTTTTGGATGGGGACGGATCTTCAAGGTGCTCTTTCATGGTAACATGAAACCTATCACCGGGTCTGACTGGAGTTTCAGATGCATACTCCTTGTATTGGGCTTATTTTACGACCCGACGCGAGTCAGAGGGTTGAGACTTCTTCATTGAGCCATATAGAAGGATTACCGGCAGGGCGGATCGCGCTCGCATCCGGTTTGACTGCGGTTGGTGTTTGGCGTTCGGTACTTGTGCGTTGCGATGCGGGTGGCCAATGATCGAATTGCACATGCTGTCGAATCATTGAGACGAACACCTCCGTTGCTAAGAAGGGTCGTTTGATTTCGTCTTAGGGGCATTCGATCCTGGGCTTGAGTCTTGATAGCGGTTTCAGACGCATATCGATCATGATGAGCTTATTTTCAGGTCTGAATAGTGGTCATCTCAATAAGGGGGGTACATCGGGGGTTATCGAGATCGAGAGAGGGTTGAGGATACGCAGACGGTCTAGAATCTAGGGGTAAGGAAAGTCAGTAACTGTGATTACTTTCCCTGATTAGTAAGATACTAATGAGGCGGTCTTAATCCCTTGATAGAAGGGTTAAGATCATCCGCCCTTATGCCGTAGGTCTAGAATAGGGCTGATCAAAGATAGAAAATTGAGTCAGAATTGAGATTGGGGGAACTTTTAGTGTGATTCTTCCACCAATTAGATTGTTCAACTAGTTGCGAGCTCAGAGGGGATTTCAGATGCCGAAAATTAGAGCGAATATTTAGTATATACTGCGGGGTTGCAAATGTCGATAGTGAATCCTACAAAAAGGCTAGCATGTACGATCAACCTACGAGTAGAGGTACTATAGGGTCTGGTTATTGTTGTGCAGACAGTTAAACAGTCTATTGGGTACTTCGTATAGTACTAGCAATGGCGGCGGGGATTTCGGTATGGAGATTCCGGAGCCACCTGACCTGAGGTAATTAGGGTTTAGGTGTTCATCGTGGCGTATTCTGCAAGGTTTTTTTTTTTGTTTAATTCATTAATTACATGCAGACCGTAGTCTATGGCAATATCACACTACCCCTCTACTACCCTGCATCTGCTGCCATCTTCAAAATAGAATATAAAGAAAAATAGAAAAGAAAGAAAGAAAACATATAGGTAAATAGCGTGTTGTATGTGCCACTTCGTCGTATCTCTGCTTAAAGGCTATCTCTCAATCCTCCTCACTCTCTTTCCCTATCTCTGGCCTCCTTCACTTCATTTTTCTTCCTCTGTCTTCTCTCGTATTGCCATCCCGCAAACTGCTTCCAGATCCTGATCGCTGTCTTAATTCCCGATTCTGTCCACAGCAGTTTGAGGGTTGTGTCGTTGTCTTCGTCCCTTTGTCTGCTTTCTGCAGTGATGCTGCAGTCTATCAAAATATGCCCTATGCTTCGCTCGTCTTCCTCATATTCGCACTTCAGGTTATTTCTTAATTTGAATTGATTCAGATATTTATTGATGGCTATATGTTCAGTACGGAGTCTGCCCATCGTGTAACTTTACTGTCAAAGAAGCACTCGCATTGGTGAGAGGTGGATCCGCTAGTGCACAGAAAACCAGAGACCTTATACATCAACTGGATAAGAGCCTGCAAATCTCCTTGACTGAGAAGGATATAGAAGACCATATCAATGCACAATTTCGAAAATCTGTTGCACAGAAAGGAAGAACAGCTAATAATGATAGAAAACAACTCCGTAAGGCCAGAGTTATTACTACAGAGGATGTGGCCCAGCTCAGGGAACAGAAGGAGGCAGCTCAAGTTCTGGCTAGAGGTTTAAAGAAGAAGGTAAAGGAAGAGCCAAAGAAAAAGGTTAAAAAGGTTTTCAATTCCCGAAAATATTACTGTACGTACTATAGATATTAAAGAGACTGGGCTGGGTGTGGTTGAGGAGTCAGAAGAGGATTGGTCCAACATAGAACAATTCCCTACTTGACTCCCTTTATTAGCTAGTAGGAGGTCTAGTAGAGTTAGGAAATAACTTATAAGTATATAGAGATATGATTTATTTATCCTCAATCAAATGCGGGTCATTCACGGGCTTATTCGTTGAAAATTCGTTGAAATCCGTACCCTCGCACGCGAGCACGCCCTCGTGGAAATGAGCGGAACACCACTATTTTCTTAGGGCGGTTACCCAGTCTTGGGCGGTTTCCCGGTCAAATACGTTACCGGCGTCTATGTTTTCCTATATATATACACGTACAAGGACACATACGGAGCCAACGGCAACACCAGCCAGAGTGCGTGATGCATAACCGGGAGGGAGTGTTTACACTATTAGCTGTAAATTTTGCAACCTCCAACCAGCATGAACCCACCTCGCAGCCTGACATCGAAACAGGAGCACGGTGGTGCTATATACCCGCTTAGACCATCTCCTACTGCATAGCTACCGACACGAAAAGGTGCACTTTTTAGTCCCCAAACCAGGGATCCTGCATGCAGCAGCGCAAATGCTAGCTCAACCCTACTACGTCACTTGCGCGGGAAAAGAAACTCAGGCAACCGTACGTACGACACCATTCCCAAAGAGAGGTTTCATACGCGCGAGGTCATGTTGCCCGCCGGCCAATGAGGCTTTACACTCTGTGCTGCTCGTTTATTGGTCTCTGGGGGGTGTTTAGATGGCTCGTGTAGTCTTTACGGGGGTAGCATCTACGATAAACTTCTTGGCGGCATCATGCCGCAAGAATATGTAGCTACAGAGCAGTTAACAGTGGGTACTAGTCAGTCATGAGACATCACTCGTCTCTTTGACAGCGTCGAGTGACCATACGTGATGCGCAGACACCGCTGATTCTTCTTGGCAAAATGGAAAGGAAAAAAAGGCTTGAAGCCATAAAGCAACAAACAAAACATTATTTGTCCAGGACATGTAAGCTACATGTCGCTAGTCGGATGGAAGCTGGATGTGATGGAACAAGTTCGACTGCATGCAAGACAAGGCTCACGGATACGCCTAGCTAGCTGGCAAGATCTTTAGAGATAATATACATCTTCAATCCTTAAGACTTCCCTCTCACACTCGTGGCCTGAGCACTACCCATATCAAGACCTGCTCACAAATACCCGTTTTGCAATCGAAAAGAGAGGGCTTCATTACAAGGCCTAGCATTATGCAGAAAAAAGGCTGTTACTTGGAGTGTTTTTAACCAAAGCCTCAATCTGCAGAAATGCAGCATTATCCCACGTTATCATGCACGCCTCTAGCCAAATCATTGCAAGTGCGCGAGCATGCATATGGGTTTGTCAAACGCCTGTGAAGAAGAAAAGCACCTACAAGATAAAAAAAAAAAAATCCATACTGTCAATACGCCTCCTTTCCCACAAGTAATTTCCATCCCCACCATCATCATTACTACCATAACCCATAGAATCGTTTTTTTTTTTCTTTCCCCAATCTTATTTTTTTATTTCTTACCCCCACATACTACCTCATCCTCTCACCCCCAACCTCCCTACTCCCCCGCCCCTTTTCATCGTCGCCCTCGTCCCGCGGCGGCAAGCCCACGCCCATGCGCGCCAGCAAGTTCCCACCAGGCCCCGCCAGCCCGCCTTGGCCCTTGAAGCTCTCCAACATGTTTGCGGCCAAGGTGTAGTCGATATCGAGCTCCCCGTCCTCATCCTCGTCTTCGTCAACCTCTTTGATCCTCTGCTGCTTCGGCAGCGGCGTCTCCAGCGCGCCAGCCTCCCGCAGCTCCGCCTCAACCTGCCGCATCACCTTTCTGATCTCGGCCTCCTCATCCTCCGCCTCCCCGCCCTCCCCGCCCTCTGCTCCCCGTTCCCGTTCCAGCGTAGACACAGGCATCCCCATCATCTCCCGCATCATCCTCTCAAACTCCCGCTCATCAAACGAGACCTCTCTATCCTCCTCCCCCTCCTCATCGTCCCCCGAACCCAGCTCACTATCATCATCATCATCATCATCCACATCCATCTCATCCCCCATCTCCACCCCCTCCACGCCCGCCCGGTCATCGTTCAAAAACGCCTCAAAGCGCTCCACCATCCTCTTTAGGTTCTCCTCTGCGCCCTTATCGCCCCACCCACTCTCGTTCTGCGTGCCCCTGTGCCCTGGCTGCCCCTGCAGGGTCTGCTCAAACTGCGCGTAGTCCACGTCGAGCCACTGCTCGCTGTCTTGCCTTTTCGGCCACGCGGCCATCTCGGCGTCTGTTGGCGGCGGGCCGGGGGGGGTGGCGAGAAAGGCGCGGATGGTGGCGACGGTGCGCTGGCGTGAGGGGGAGGAGAGTTGTGGGGCGGTGGCGTCGGAGAGGAGCATTTCGAAGGCGCAGGTGAGCTTTGTGCCCATGTCGATTGCGTTGTTTGCTGCGGTGGGCTGGGGGAAGCCGGCGCTGGGCGGGGGTTGGAAGTCTTGCGCTTTGAGCTGGGCGTAGAGGGTTTTTGTGAATTTTGTCGAGACGGTGACGGGGTCTGTGGGGGGGAAGTGGGTCATTGGGGTGAGGGCCTTGAGGCTGATGGGGTCGCGGAGGTAGAATGCTTCGACGGCGGCGGCGATGGCGGAGGGGTGGGTGTGTAGGAGGTGGGCGAGGGGGCGGGGGAGGGTGGTGAGGGCGTGGTGGGCGTTGTGTGTGGCGGCGGAGGGGTAGCGCGTGGTGCGGTAGAAGGATTCTTCTTGGACGAGGCGGATGTGCGTTAGTAGGGCGGGGGGCGGGGTGGAGGTGGAGGTGGTGTAGGTGTGGAGGGTGGTGAGGGCGTCGGCGAGGGTGAGGGGGCGGGAGATTGGGGCTGTGCGGGTGGAGGTGGTGGAGGCGGAGGGAGGGGCGGCGGGGGAGACGGAGAGCGGGACAGCGGGGGAGGCGGAGAGCGGGATTATCAGAAGCCGGGCAGAGTTGATCCAGACGCGGTGGTCGGCAATCTCGGGGTTGAGCCATTTTGGGAGCGCGTTGGCCGCCTCGATGAGGAGAAACTCGCCGTCAGTGTCGTAGACTCTGCATGTATATCAGAACCTCAGCTAGATGGCCACAGTCTCTCTCTCTCGCTCTCAAAAAGGCAGTGAATCAGCAAATTATATTACCGTATCCACAGATCCCCAAAGCGCGCACTCAGCTCCCTCAGCATCCACACGACAAACCACTCGTCGTCCACGGCATCCCCATACTCTGTTCTTCCCTGCAGACACCACGCACCTTGCTTCTCGGCCAGCTGCAGCGCAAAGCCCTCGCGCTGCCAGATGTAGCCCTCTGACCATGTCGCGGCCAGCTCGTTGGCGAGCGGCTCGATCGTCTCGAGGCGCGCCTTTGCGGCGGATGGGTCGGCGGCGAGGGAGGGGACAAAGAGCGCGTACTCCATGCAGTCGTCGGGGAGCGTGCGGTTGGGGATGCCCTGGAAGGCGTCGGCGCTGAAGCCGGGGGCGAAGGGGTCGGGGGAGTCCATTGTAGAAAATTGGAGGCTCGATTGTTGCGTGAGGAGAGCTCTCTTTCTCAGGCGGTGGCGTTGTGGTGGTGGATAAATGTTTACCCGGCTTTGTAGTCATGGACTGTCACTCGGTGGTGGGCTTGGCGGCGGGCTTGGCGGGCGGTTGCGTCTTTGGAAAATCTCGATTCTTCCCCGCAATATTCTACAAATCAAACACAGAAAGAGCTCTCCCCCCCAATTCCAATTAGACAGAGAAAGATAGACGGTGACAGATAGACAGAGACAGAGACAGAGACAGACAGAGACAGAGACAGAGACACAGACAGATAGACGGTGACAGAGACAGAGACAGACAGAGACAGACAGAGACACAGACAGAGACAGACAATGACCACCGACAGCCTCCCCGCGCGCCTCGCCCGCTGGGAAGAGCGCCTGCGCTCGCTCACCACGCCGTCGCTGCCAACCGACTACGTGCGCCCGGACCCGCCGCGCATCGTCGAGGCCGTGCACTCTGTGGCCGTGCCCGAGGGCGTGCGCCTGGCGCTGCTGCAGCTGGCCATTCTCGACGGCAGCAACCCCGTGCCGCCGTTCACGGTGCTGCTGGCGGCGTTTGCGGTGCTGGCGGCGAGGCTGACGGGCGATGAGGACATTGCCGTTGGGACGAGCGCGGAGGGAGGAGACCCGTTTGTGCTCAGGGTGGCGGTGACGGGCGCGATGACGTTTGTGGGCTTGTTGGGGGAGGTGAAGAAGGTTTGTGGGGGATATATTCTCTCAGTCTGTTCTGCATCTTGAGGTGGTTGTTGGCTGATTGGTGACTGTGGTGGTGACAGCTCGAGACCCAAGGCGCCGCCGACGCCGTTCCCTTCTCCGCCCTCACCGCCCACATCCAAAAATCAACAAAATCCGCCGGCGCCCCTCCCTGCCTCTTCCACCTCTCCCTCTACCACGCCCCCGACGCGCCCACCCAGCAGTTCCTCTCCTCCCACGCCACCACCACCGACCTCTCCATCTTTGTCGAGCTCACCTCCCCCGCCGCCGCCTCGCTGCGCCACGTCCCGCAGGTGCCCGGAATCACCCTCAGCGCGCACTACAACCAGCTCATCTTCTCCACCAAGCGCATCTCCTTCCTCCTCGACCAGCTGCTGCAGATTGTGCAAGTCGGCGCCCGCAACCCCGACATTTCCGTGGCGGGCATCCCCCTGCAGACGCCCGCGCAGGAGGCGATCCTGCCCGACCCGCGAAGGGACCTGGACTGGGGCGCCTTCCGCGGCGCGATCCACGACATATTCAGCGCGAATGCAAAGCGCCACCCGGAGCGCGAGTGCGTTGTCGAGACGGGCAGCGGCAGCGGCAGCGACGGAAGCACGACGAGGGTCTTTACCTACAGACACATTGACGAGGCCTCCAACATCCTGGCGCACCACCTTGTGGCAAAGGGCGTCAAGCGCGCAGACGTGGTGATGGTGTATGCACACCGCGGCGTCGACCTTGTTGTCGCCGTGATGGGCGTGCTCAAGGCTGGCGCAACCTTCTCGGTCATTGACCCTGCGTACCCGCCCGCGCGCCAAAACATCTACCTGCAGGTGGCGCAGCCCCGCGCGCTCGTGGTCATCAGCAAGGCGGGGACGCTGAGCGCGCTGGTCCGCGAGTATCTGTCGACCGAGCTGGACATTCTCACAGAGGTGCCAGCGCTGGCGATCCAAGCCGACGGCACGCTCCTAGGCGGGCAGGTTGACGGGCGGGATGTCCTGTCGGAGCAGGTGGCGCTCAAGCAGAGGGGCACTGGTGTCATTGTGGGCCCAGACTCGACGCCCACGCTCTCATTCACCTCTGGGTCCGAGGGCATCCCAAAGGGCGTCCGCGGACGGCACTTTTCGCTCACCTACTACTTTCCCTGGATGGCCGAGACGTTTGGGCTCTCGTCCGCCGACCGCTTCACCATGCTCTCGGGCATCGCCCACGACCCCATCCAGCGCGACATGTTCACGCCGCTCTTTCTCGGCGCGCGCCTGCTCGTCCCCACCGCCGACGACATTGGCACTCCCGGGCGCCTCGCCGAGTGGATGGCGGAGCACGGCGCAACCGTCACACATCTCACACCGGCCATGGGGCAGCTCCTCTCGGCGCAGGCGACGCGCGCAATCCCCTCGCTGCACCACGCCTTTTTTGTCGGCGACGTGCTCACAAAGCGCGACTGCCTGCGCCTGCAGTCGCTCGCGCGCAACGTGGCCGTCGTAAACATGTATGGCACGACCGAGACGCAGCGCGCCGTGAGCTACTTTGAGGTGCCGTCGCTCACGGCGGACCCCACCTTTTCGCACAGCCTCAAGGACGTGGTGCCCGCGGGGCGCGGCATGCTCAATGTGCAGCTGCTTGTGGTGAACCGCCATGACCGCACGCACCTCTGTGGTGTCGGTGAGATTGGAGAGATCTATGTGCGCGCGGGCGGGCTGGCGGAGGGGTACCTGAAGCTGCCGGACATGACGGCGACAAAGTTTATCCGCAACTGGTATCTGGAGGACGACCACTGGGCTGCGCAGTCTGCGGGGAGCGGTGGTGGCGGAGAGGAGGGGGAAAAGTGGAGAGAGTTCTACCAGGGCCCCCGAGACAGAATGTACAGAACGGGCGACCTGGGCCGCTACCTCCCCGACGGCAACGTCGAGTGCTCCGGCCGCGCAGACGACCAGGTCAAGATCCGCGGCTTCCGCATCGAGCTCGGCGAGATTGACACTCATCTGTCGCAGCACCCGCTCGTGCGCGAGAACGTGACGCTCGTGCGCCGCGACAAGGACGAGGAGCCAACGCTCGTCTCGTACATTGTCCCGCTGCAGTCCGAGTCGCTCGAGTCTCTCCTCTCTGCTGGTGATGATAATCATGGCGATGGGGACGGCGACGACGAAATCGTCCGCGGCCTGCGCAAATACAGAAACCTCATCCGCGACATCAGGACCCACCTCAAGGGCCGCCTCCCGTCCTACGCCGTGCCCACCGTCGTCGTGCCCCTCTCCCGGCTGCCCCTCAACCCCAACGGCAAAATCGACAAGCCCGCGCTCCCCTTCCCCGACACGGCGCAGCTCGCCGCCGCCGCGCACGGCAAGAGCGGGGGCGCGGCCGAGGCGGCCGAGGCGGCGCTGACCGAGACGCAGCGGGAGCTGCGCGGCATCTGGCAAAGCCTGCTGCCGCACGCGGCAGAGGCGATTGGGCCCGCGTCCGACTTTTTCAATGTCGGCGGCCACTCAATCTTGGCGACGAGGATGATCTTTGAGGTGCGCAAGAGGTTTGTGTGTGAGGTTGGCCTGGGCGCGGTGTTTAGCTTTCCGACGCTGGGGGCGCTGGCGGGCGAGATTGAGCGGTTGAAGGGGCATGGCGAGCTGGCTATCCAGCCGCTTGCCACGGGCGGTCAAGAGGAGAATGCAGCTGCCGAGAAGGAGAAAGAGGAGGAGGAGCAGGAGAAGGGCGGGCAGACAGAGTATGCGCGTGACGCCCGCGAGCTGGTCAAGAGCTTCCCGGAGCGGTTTGCGACGCTGGGACACCCAGAGAGGGCGGCGACGGTGTTTTTGACGGGGGCGACGGGCTTCCTGGGCGTGTATTTGTTGCGCGACTTGCTGAGCAGGCGGAACCCGGAGGTCAACAAGGTGTTTTTGCATGTGCGTGCGGGGGACAAGAGCAAGGCGCTGGAGCGGGTCAGGGCGAGCGCGCAGGCGTACGGCGTGTGGGACGAGCAGTGGGTGCCGCGCATCGAGTGTGTTGTGGGCGAGCTGGGGAGCCCGAGGCTGGGTGTGTCGGAGGAGGACTGGGGCAGGCTGGTGGAGGAGGTGGATGTGATTGTGCATAACGGTGCTCAGGTACTTCTTCCCCCCCCCCCCCACACTTTTCTACGACGTTGCCAACAGCGGTGAATGTGATGCGATAGGTCCACTGGGTCTATCCGTACTCCAAGCTGCGCCCGGCGAACGTCACGGGCACGCTCGACGCGCTGCTGCTGTGTGTGTCGGGCAGGGCAAAGAGCTTTGTGTTTGTGTCGTCGACGTCGGTGCTGGACTGCGACCACTATGTGCTGCTGTCGGACGCAATCATGGAGAAGGGCGGCGCGGGAGTGCCGGAGAGTGATGATCTTGAGGGCTCCGCGGGCGATCTGGGAACGGGGTATGGGCAGAGTAAGTGGGCGGGTGAGTATTTGGTCCGCGAGGCGGGCAGGAGGGGTCTCAGTGGGTGTGTGGTGAGACCCGGGTATGTGGTGGGGGATTCAAAGACGGGAGGTTGGTGTTTTCCCCTCTCTCCCCTTCAAGCCGGTGTTGGTTCATGGACCATCACTCGGCTATCAATGATTGATCGACCGGTTGACTGACGCTCACCTCCTCCCGCCGCGCCACAGTAACAAACACCGACGACTTTCTCATCCGCATGCTCAAAGGCTGCGCGCAACTCGGGCAAATGCCAAACATCCACAACACCGTCAACATGGTCCCCGTCGACCACGTCGCCCGCGTCGTCATCGCCTGCGCCTTCCACCCGCCCGCCACCCCGCTCCCCGTCGCGCACGTGACCTCGCACCCGCGCCTGCGCTTCAACGAGTTTCTCGGCACGCTCGCCACCTACGGGTACGGCGTGGCCACGGTGGACTATGTCCCCTGGCGCGTGGCGCTCGAGGCGTGGGTCGTGGGCGGCAGCGCGGATAATGCGCTGTTCCCGCTGCTGCATTTCGTGCTTGATAATCTGCCAAATACGACAAAGGCGCCGGAGCTAGATGATGCGAATGCGGTCTGTGCGCTGGGCGCGGACAGGGAGTGGACGGGCGAGGATAGGAGTGGTGGTATGGGGGTTAGTGTGGAGTTGATGGGTGTGTATTTGGCGTATCTTGTGGCGCTTGGGTTTTTGCCGGCGCCGGGTGGGGAGGGGGAGAGGAAGCTGCCGGAGGTGGTGCTGAGTGAGACGCAGAAGAGGAGTTTGGGCACTGTTGGTGGGCGGGGTGCTATGGTTTAGGTTTCTGCGGTTTTTTTGCTGAGGTATATCTGAAAATGGGCCTTGTAGTTAGCTAGCAATGGGGGGGGTAAAATAAAATAAAAATGGGATCGGTGTTTTTAAGCTTTAGTTGTGGTTTCGATTCGTGGGAGCTGTGATATGGTGCATTTAGCTATTGTGTTCTGCCCGTTATATGGCCCAGATCTAGGGGGGGGGGGGGGGTTTCGTAGGAATGTGGATTCCGTTCTCGCAATCCCCCCATTGAATTCAGCCGTAAAAGGACAGACCAAGTTTTGTATCTGCTCCTACTAGCTATAGTGAAATAGCCCCTCTCCCTCTACCTTTGAATCGTCGTGGTAGTAATTCTCTAGTACAACGATCACCCTATATGACCTGGCCCCAACTGCATACACCGAATATCAAAATGTCGCTTGCTTACCTTGCGATATAAAAGATCGACTAACCTAGCTAGCTACGCATACGGGTTAATTGAAGTCACCATATGTTTCGGTAGGTCCTGGTTGAAAGGCAAGGCCGCGGTTCAATTAATTGGGCACGCGCACGACTACGAGGGGTCAATGATCACGGAACGCCCCGGTTGCAACGCTAGCACTGTCACTGCCAGAGTCAATGATCACAGAATCCGGTTGCGGAGCTTGGTCTAGTGTATGGTTATCAGGGGG
The DNA here is from genome assembly GCA_024713935.1 of Morchella eximia. Taxonomy (NCBI): domain Eukaryota; kingdom Fungi; phylum Ascomycota; class Pezizomycetes; order Pezizales; family Morchellaceae; genus Morchella; species Morchella eximia. The sequence goes on from JAMGZG010000001.1 coordinate 4,536,774, forward strand.
GCCCGAAATAGCTTCAAGAGACTCAAGATTGGTACTGCGGGCTGTCAAAAATAATGGACAACGAACACCGCAACGAACACCGCAACGACCACCCAACCCCGCCCCCAACGAACGTCAACACGGAACGAAAATACATTTAAGTCTCTAGTATTCCTTATTGTCATTTATCGCGTTTTTGGTCTCTTTCTGGTCGGCCGTGGTTGAGAGATTATGTTGCAATGAAGCCTGTCGCGTCCCATTATTTTTGACAACCCGAAATATATCAGTTATACAGTTCAAATCTGTGTGGGTTTGCTGAGTAGGACGAGTGATGTAGCAAGCTAGCCCGAGTGTGCAGCTATATATATATGCGTTGTTGCGTATGTACGTAGGGCCACGCGCGGTGGAGGGGTTTATATTATAGCTCTGGCGAGGGACGTTTTCATGAGCTGGGACGCTAGGGTTGGAGCGAGATATTTGTAATTTGGCTTTGGGATACTATGTTACGGTGGTACCATATTGATAGAGGATACAGGGACAAGATATAGATGCGTATATATGGTGTGATATTCTGAGGACGTTGGAGATCCTTGTAGTATGATGTGATGGCCGGTGGTTTTGGAAAATGCTTAAAAGATCAAACACAGTTTCCGGTAGCTACATGCTGCAAAACAAAAATACATATGGCGTAAAATAACACAGTAAGCTATCAGTACAGCTTCGCTACGTACGATCCAAGATGGCACGTACTTGGTTTTGGTATAATACCATGCGAATGGACTATCAATCGATCAACTTCCACACTGCTTGGATATATGCGCACTATTCAACTCCCACCAACACTCAAAGCTCTAAACGCAACGGCTCCCCGAATTCTATGAGGCAATGGCCCGCTTTGTGATGGTCAATTGTTTCATTTGTCTCAAACTCAAGAAAAAGTTCATGAACCAACGATGCGGTCGACGTCCAGAATTGAGCCATTAGCTCCAAGCTATTCGTGCCTGGATCTACCTGCCCAGCTGAGCTCGAGTGGAAAGCGTCTAATTCCTGCCTTGGCTCCTTCTTTTCGAATTTCCCTCTCGCGGCATTGGCTGTATTGGCGCGAGCATGAGTTCGATGTCGATATTAGTGGATTGTTGCATTTCAGGCCTTTTATGATCGACGTTTGTATCACAAAATATCGTGTTCAAAGTAATTCTTGGATGCGTATGGCTCACGGTGTTTTCTGACTGGTATATATTTCCAATCTAAGGATATACGGGTGTCAATATGGTAAGACCGTCAGCACAGCCAAATTTAATCCTTATTTCGAAGAACCACATAATGTACCGATTCACTTCAAGTCTTCAGATCAAGATCTTTGATGAGGGCCCTGAATAGTTTTCACCCATCGATTGGAGGTCTTAGAGCGTTGCCACGCAGGTCTTTTTCAATTGACATCTAGATCTATATTATAAACATACATTTGGTTTGATTCCTTGATCTCGAACCCACTCAGTAGCACCCAGCAGGCTGCATACCAAGTGGGGCAGAGGCTAGGAGGGCTATGAGAGCCGGGGGGAGGAAAGGTGCCATGGGAGGAGGCTGAAGACATAAATATTATATATAAGCTAACTAGGCTGGCTTTTATCGACCTTTTCTGACTTTTTTTGACTTTTTTTCTGATTTTCTTTCTTTTGATTTTTCATCTTTTTCTGATTTTATCTTTTTTCTTTCTTTTATCTTTTTCTTTTATCTTTTATCTTTTTCTTTTATCTTTTATCTTTTTGTTTTTTCTTTTTGTTTTTCGACTGTCGATTTTCGGAATTTCTTTTATTTTTTTTTATTTTTTGTTTCTGAGTTTTTTTTTTTTAGTTTTTTCATGATTTTTTTTCTTTCTTTAATTTCTTTGATTCTTTTTCTTTGATTCTTTTTCTCTGATTCTTTTTCTCTGATTCTTTTTCTATGATTCTTTGATTCTTTGATTCTTTGATCTTTTTCTTTTTCTTCTTCTCTTTCTTTTTCTGAATCCTCTTGATGGAATCTAAGAGGTTCGACTGGATTAATAGGCTATGAAGCCAAAGAGGGAAGGGAAGGGAGGGAGAGATGCCATGGGTAGGCTGATCGCAGTGGGATACAAGAAGGTGTAGGAACATGATGAAAGGAAAGAAAGAAAAGAACAAACAAGGGCGGGGAAAGGGAGCTTTTATAGCTGTTCGGGAGGGTTGATTGCGCCTACTATCAAGGTGCAAAAGGTGTAATCGTGACCTCACCAAACTTTAATTTCCTCTTGCCCGCGGCCGTGGAAATATCTGGAAGGTACGCACGCGTCATAAGGAACAGCTTGGATCAGTGTTTGTGGACGCTATGCGATTCTGCGGGACACTCAAAGTCAGTCTTGTGATCAGGTCCTATTGGAGCAAACAGTTCGTGAAGGTTCTAGAAACAGTACGCCACGGAGGTTTTTCACCGTACATGGAATATTGAACACGGACTCACAATAGGTTCGCGATCGTTCTAGCTCTGGGTAGCAAACTGCTTCGTGTGTATCTCTTGTGAATAGGGCCTCTGTGGATTTTGGAAACAATTTGGGTTCGGGTTTATTTCGACCTGCTTTTAATTTCGAATTTCGTATAAGATGATGTAGTCATGTCAGAGTATCAATCCGTTTCCTATTTATATATTGCAACTAGATGGTAGAGGTGACGCATAATTACATATGTACATGAAGGTAAAGGAGCGGATAATCTCCAGCGGACTAACAACAACAACACCTGAAAATAGTCCAAATAGCGCGCCCAAACAAACCCGCCAAGCCATGCCCCTGCATCAACGTCCTCGAGTGACTCACCATGACACGGGAACCCTAACCCCAGATCTGTTATCTCTCCAGCTCAGTCCAGATCAAAATGTTTGATACCCCTCCCCCGCCCTTTCTGTTTCCACTGACCAACCACAATTAACCCGCCTCGTTCAAACCCGCTCCTTTTTTTATATCTTTCTTCCCGTTAGTCCAAACAGCTCTAAACCCAAAGCAAGAAAGAAATCATGCTCGACGTTCTCAGCTTTATCGAGGCGAGGGGGGGGAACCCAGAGGCGATCCGCGAGAGTCAGCGCCGCAGACACGCCCCGGTGGAAGCTGTGGACGAGGTGATCGCGATGTTTGAGGCCGCGAGAGTTGGTAAGCTTTTTCATTGAGGGGAAGCGTGCGGGGAGGGCGCGGGGGGAGAAGTCTTCCTTTTTTGACTGACACGACCTGCAGCAAGATACAACGTCAACCAGAAGGGGAGCGAGATCAACATCAACCAAAAGGAGATCGGGGCCAAGAAGAAGGTGAACCGACCTCGCTGGTTCATGAGATATCACTTTACGGTAGCACGCTAACTCGCGGGTATACAATAGGCCAAGGAGGATGCGACCGAGCTCCTCGAGAAGAAGGTTAAGCTCGAAGCCGAGAAGAAGGATCTCGAGGCACTCGCGGTCGAGAAGGAGAAGTCCCTCAATTCAAAGTTGGGTACCATCGGGAACTTGGTCCATGACACTGTGCCCATGAGCAACAACGAGGTGAGTACCTTATCTTCCCTTCCCTTCTCCGTAACCGTACAGGTGCATGCATGATGGTCTAACACAGTCCCCCGCCAGGACGACAACGAGCTGATCCGCACCTGGGCGCCCGAAGGCTTCAAAGTCGAGAAGCGCGACTGCCTCTCGCACCACGACGTGCTGACTCGGCTGGACGGGTACGAGGCCGAGCGCGGCGTCAAGGTCGTCGGCCACCGCGGCTACTTCCTCAAGCGCTGGGGCGTCTTCCTCAACCAGGCGCTCATCAACTACGGGCTCGAATTCCTCTCCGAGAAGGGCTACACGCCCCTGCAGGCCCCACAGTTCATGCTAAAGGATATGATGGCCAAGACGGCGCAGCTCGAGCAGTTCGACGAGGAGCTCTACAAGGTCGTCGATGGCGACGAGCAGAACGACAAGTACCTCATTGCCACCTCCGAGCAGCCCATCTCGGCGCTGCATGCGGACGAGTGGCTGATGAGCAAAGAGCTGCCCATCCATTATGCAGGATTCTCGTCGTGCTATAGGCGTGAGGCTGGGTCGCACGGGAAGGATGCGTGGGGTATTTTCCGTGTTCACCAGTTTGAAAAGGTTCCTACTTTCTTCTCCTTTCTTCTACTCTACCTACTACTACTACTATCATTACCCCCCCCGATGCTAACAGCGGGCAAACAAATAGGTCGAGCAATTCGTCATCACCGAGCCCGAAAAGTCATGGGAGGAATTCGACAAGATGATCACCTACAGCGAGGAGTTCTACCAGTCGCTCGGCATCCCCTACCGCGTCGTCGCCATCGTCTCCGGCGCGCTCAACAATGCCGCCGCCAAAAAGTACGATCTCGAGGCCTGGTTCCCCTTCCAGGGCGAGTACAAGGAGCTTGTCTCCTGCTCAAACTGCACCGACTACCAGTCCAGGAACCTCGAGATCAGGTACGGCACAAAGACCCAGACCGAGGCCAACAAGAAGTATGTCCACTGCTTGAACTCGACGCTGTGTGCGACTGAGAGAGCGCTGTGCTGCTTGATGGAGAACTACCAGACTGAGGAGGTAAGCAATTGTCCCCTTGAGTGAGTGACGAAGAATTGAGTACTGAGTCGAATAGGGTATGAAAATCCCCGAGCCGCTTCGTAAATACATTCCTGGTGCTCCAGAGTTTATTCCTTTCTCCAAGGAGCTCTCAACCAACAGCACCTCATTGCGCAAGGGCGCCTCCAAGCCAAAGGCCAAGGCAGAGAAATCTGAGAAGGCAGAGGCAAAATAGACACCAAATTTACTTTTTCTTCCTGATATACCCCGGGGGTAAGATTTTTATGTAGATATAGAATTTTTTTTTTCAAGCGGCCGGGAGTGAATAACAAAGATTTGGTTCTGGGTATGTGACTCTAGCCAAAACCCGGATGAAGAGAAACTACACCGTGTGATATTTCATGAATACATAAGTTAAACCGTTAGTTATAAGCTAAAAGATCATGCATGAAAAAGACAAAGCCCTATATATTTTATTTCCGAAATTCCCCTAATCCCATCCAATACATTATAAACTTTAAAAATATTTAATTCTTTAACAGGCTTCAATGACGATCGCGGAAGCACCACCTCCGCCGTTACAGATACCGGCGGCACCAATCTTCCCGCCCTTCTGCTTGAGTACATTTATCAATGTGGTGACGATTCTTGCGCCAGAGCATCCAAGGGGATGTCCAAGAGCGACAGCACCACCGTTGACGTTGACCTTCTCAGCGTCGATTCCGAGAATCTTCAAGTTTGCAAGAGCAACTACTGAGAAAGCCTCGTTGATCTCATAGTAATCGACTTGTTCCTGGGAGACCTTGGCGTGCTTCAAAGCCTTGGGGATGGCGAGAGAGGGAGCGGTAGTGAACTCCGAGGGCTGCTTGGCAGCCTCACCCCAGCCGAGAATCTTGGCAAGAGGGGTGAGGTTGAGGGACTTAAGAGTTGCCGCAGAGACAAGGACAACGGCAGAGGCTCCGTCAGAGATGGGGGAGGCGTTGGGAGCTGTCACGGTACCTGTGGCAATGAAGACAGGGCGGACGGTTTTGAGTTTCTCGGCGTTGAGCTGGGAATATGTCAGCTATCGTAGGAGAGAGGAGTGGTATGGATATTGGGTAGAATTACGTTCTTGGGCTCGTCATCGCAGTCAATGACCTTGTTTGGCTTTCCTCTACCTCCAGAAACCTCAATTGGGGCAATCTCATCCTTGAAGAGGCCATTCGCCACAGCGGCCTGGGCCTTCTGGTATGAGTTGATAGCATAGGTATCCTGATCTTCCCTGGAGAAGGTGTAGTCGTTGGCGCACTTCTCAGCTGCGAAACCCATTGCCTGGTTGTCGTATGCGTCTGAAAGACCATCACGAACAACACCATCAACCATCTGCTGGTTTCCGTAGCGGGCTCCGGAACGTGCGGTGGGGATGTAGTATGGGGTATTTGACATAGACTCAGTTCCTCCAGCTACGACAATGTCGGCGCAACCAGTAAGAATTGTCTGGGCACCAAGGATGATGGCCTTCAAACTGGAGGCACAGACTTTGTTAACTGTGGTGCAGACGGTTGTGTCCTTAAGCCCGGCACCAATGGCGCACTGGCGAGCTGGGTTCTGTCCCAAGCTGTTGTTTAAAGTCGTGTCAGTGTTTGTGGAGCTTATAGGGGGGTTTCTGGCTCCCAATTGGATGCAACTTCAAGGAGGATGAGACTTACTTTGCGGAGAGAACATTTCCCATAAAGACCTCCTCGACCGCTGAAGGTTCGATCTCGGGGACCTTAGCAAGAGCTGATTTAATGGCATGAGCTCCCAATTGAGTGGCAGTCAAAGAAGCCAAAGAACTGTGAATATTTTGCGATAAATTGTCAGTTGTCTGGCTAACGGCACGATTTTTTTCAAGCTACTACTCACCCCTGGAAACCTCCCAGAGGAGTTCTGGCAGCGGCAACGATGTAGACAGCGTCAGACATTTTAGAGATTATTAAAAAAGATGATGGAATTGAGTTCGATTAGACAAAGGCTGATGCAGAGAAAGGAGGTTGATGGGTTAGAGTAACGAAACGAAATGAATCCCGTCGCTGGTGGCGGGGAGTTTATGTAGGGAAGCTCCTCGGCGGGGTTGTGTTGTCGACCAGCTGCAGGGTACAGCATAACTAACCCTATTCGTCCTGATGGCTGGCTGGGCAGGGTCCGAGCACCTCTTGAGTAAACATAAACATTTCACCTTCTTGCTTCATGCAGCGCTTTCTTCAACGTCCGATGGTTTGTTGAAGTGTGTGATGGGCTCAACGCTTTCTGCTACTCAAAGAGGTCAAGTTCAGGGGAAACAAAAGCCTCTGTTGCACAAGCACATCGGGATTCCCCTCGGCTTGCCGACAGGGATTAGTATTCCCAACAAGCTTAAATGATCTACGGGAGTATCGTATGATGATTATCTTGTTCCTGAGTTTGTCAGCTTTATCTACAACCTCAGATTCGATTCTGTCGAGAGAGGTTGCGCGTACTCAAGCGGAAGAAGCTCCGTCAATGGCTCTCTAGAATTATGTGGCTGAGTTGAAGAAATCACTCTCATGAAACATAAGATTGGACCCTCATTTTGTATGTACATACACACGTCTCGGGGCTCTCCTTTACGTCATTATCGTACCATCAGCTCTCACAGAGCTATAATGAATACAAGTGAGTTAAAGCACCTAGCTACATTGATTTACAGCTTAAACGCTCGATCTAATTAACCACCAAAGGAACCTCACGGACTAAACCTCAGGCCGGTATATGATAAGAACGATACACAAACCGCGTCATGGCCGAACGGGGGTAAGCTCCCGGCGACAGAAGCTTCGATCTTATTTCCCCGATAAAGTTGTTACAGATTTGGATTGGCAAGGCTCGAGGCTTGGGCATAGTACTCTATTGGGTAAACTAGCATCTCAATTAGGATAGGACCGTTCACTCTATCGCCAGTCCAACCTCGGCCGATTGAAAGGATCACAAATCTAAGTCGTTATAATCACTAATCATCTTCAAAGAGTTTGTATTTTCCGGGACAGCGTAACCTTCAATGAGATTTATAGCCCTCATTGGGTACTGGAGACTCGTGATACAGACTGCTATATCTGGTGCGATCCAATAATACACATTATCTACGTGGGGACGCGGTGATCGCCGTTACTGCAGAGGAGTCACTAGAGATATCCTAGACCGCAGGCAGAATCTACAAGAAGAGGCGCCAGGCCTTCAAGGTCTCAACAGTGGTTGTAATATATATATACTGTTGCAGTGTGGATATGGAGCGATTTCTATCATCTAATACCTACATTTACATTTAACGTTCAAAAATGGCATCTAGAACATCTGCTCTGGGGTTGGCGAGCTAATATTCTATCTCATGATCTGGCATCGAGCGTAACTACACCTCAGCCGACACTAGCTGACAATCAATAGATTTCAAGTCTGTGCGCATACCTGTATCGAGATAGGATATAATGATCTATATTCCTCTCCGGGGCTTTGGGTGAAGAAACTACATGCACTCTACCACCATGTACCACTATTAAAGTTACCAACGAAGTCTACTATCCTCTCGCAGCTCCCAGCTTTACAAGGGGCCGAGACAATAGGATGCCTATGACTGACTGGGTGTTGTTTCCCTCTTGTTCATCTAATCCTAGACCTGTGGCGCCAAGCCAACCGCACCGAAAGAGAATAATTAATAGTACACGGACTACATAAATGTACTGTACCTGATGAACTAGCTTTGTAGCAAAGTGCCAAAGTCTGCATCGGTTATGACTACATTTCATATAGAAGATGAATATATAGAGAGTTTCTGTAAAGTCTCGGTTAGAGATAACAAGTGGAAAACCGTGAGTGATGGTCTATGATTTTACAACCCACCACAAGCTCCCCACGCCTTACCGGGCTAGTGACATTGTTTAGGCGCCCTGAGAAAATAGAGGTGCGAAATTTGTACAGTGTATCATTAAGCAAAACCGTACCACTTATTCAAAGTATGATACGATCTAAAATAGCGAATGCAGCACACACCTGGTACATGATCCTCTCTTCCTGCATATATGTAATCTGCAAAGATATTTGCAGCCCGTATATCCTGATGTATGTCTAACCACAACAGCGCATCAGTGATAACTCGTCTGATATTATCAATAATACATGATGTAGTACCACGCACTAGCGATCATTCAATAGAGAGCAATTTGGTACGCGTAGTTCCGTGGCGCTTCCAAGACTTCAATCCGGAATAATGCGATACTCAAAGCCCAAAGTCCCATCCATGAAGATCTATTCTCCAGTCAACTTCAGTACTATTTTTTCGCAAGCCCGAAGGTTGATTCATTCCATTTGTAATTCCTTGTAAGCTTTAGATTCAGCCCCAACAGTGTCCAACCCACAAACCGATCAGTTGGATATGGTCTATATATATTGATTTCCTTCCAATTACTATTCAAGTTGTTTGGAATAATTCTTGCAGTGCTCGTGTCTGTTTTGACGTTGAATCCGGCATCGGTCATAGCATACTCGAATGAGGACCATGTAATGGTGCCATCAAGCTCAGCACGAAAGATCTTGCGCAATGTTTTGAGGGCAGAAGCTGTTACCAAGATGGTAGGAGTACCCGACTTTGGTGGAGAAGGTTTCCTCTCAAGCATCCGGTAGATGGACTTAAGCTGTTGGCCAACACCAAATTCTGTAGGATGAAATGAACAAATCGAATTTGGTAGAGTATTGAGCCCTACTTCATAATTCTCGAGCAACTGGTTTATACATGCGTATGCTATTTGAGCAAAATTTCTGGTTGTTTTGGCCTGACCTTTCAAGTCAAACTCTGGAAAATACCAGTTCGCCCAATCCAACGTCCTCCAAACCCCACCCGGGTCCGAGGACGCTTGATCGTCCGGCGTGTCCATGGCAGTGGGGGTCACCAACACTGGTAAACTCCACAAATCTTCACATCGATCCATAAACATAGAAATTATAGAAACATTAGCCAAAGCCTCCCCTAAGCCCTCTGAAATATTCTCACGAGTCTGTGGAACTCTCTCAATGTACTCATTTATCTCTTTCAGCAGCTTTGAAACATCTTTGGGTGTAAGTGCGGCCTCCGCAAGCGATAACATCCAGCACGTAAGCTCTGATTTCTTCTGTAAATCTCTCATGGATATCGTCTTCTTAAGCTTCATGATCGGAGGATTTTTGCTAGATAGATTTTTGGGGTTTATCGTAGTGTAATATCTCGCATAATTCTTATCGGTCGTTAAAAACCAACGAAACCTAGCTCGTGTACGGTTGAGTTCCTTGCCAGCGGTTTTCCAAATTCTGAAAGGGCTAAAAGCAGGGAAGACCCGTGAAGTTAAAAGCATATGGATGAGATTCCAGCACGCTTGTGATGCATAAGAATCCTTGAGGTAATTCAGAACAGCAGCGGAGGTAATGATGATGGGGTCATTATCAGAGCTTCTTTTAATGAATCCTGAATCTGGGTGATAGATACTGTGCGATAAGTGGTAATTATTGACAGCGTGATAGAGATATAATGGTTCATTACGGAGGAAGCTACAATGGTCACGGACCGAGAAAAGAGCTGTGTGAGCGTTATCGATAAGATCAGCATATTTTGGACCCATTGTATACGGTGGACGGCAATTCCATGCGGGCATGTGATTCGTGCCTGTTATGAGGTCTCCTTTTGTGTCCGAATCTGAGGGGAGTTTACAAGCGCGGCCAAGTTTTGGTTCCTCGAAAGTTTTCACTTTTAACAGTGTTTGTAGGTATCTTGTAAAAGTTTCGAAGAATTTATATGTATAGTGCTGACGTTCAAGTAACAGGAGCCCCACATTCTCGCTCGTAAACAACCCGTTTTTTTGTGCAGCGAATGAGTTATCAACATCTTTCTTGGCCTTGGATGCGTGTAGTCCTGCTCTGGTCTCCAAAACTTTGCCCCAGTTTCCGGCTTCAAATACCATTTTCATCCCGTTGCGAGCGTCTGGGTGAATTAAGTTATGGTCTTCGATACATCTAAGCACGTTTGCCAAATCGATAGGGAGAAGTTCAGGTAGAGGGTAATCAGCATAAAAGCCCATTAATACGAAGGGTGTAATTCCTATGATTAATCTTTTTACGGACAAATCGGCGGTCGTGCATAGGTAGTGGAGTCTCAATTCAAACGTATCCTAAAATAGAGTAATTAGAAATGCAAAATATTGAAGGTTAATAGTTGTCTTTAACTTACAGAACATTCTTTAGTTGGAAAAATACGGGTAAGTTCATCTTTAGTATACGTACAGCATATGGTGAGGAATTTCTCTCGCTGCTCCAGAGAATAATTTATCCATGTAGGTTTAAGAGCCTGCCAAACTGGCCAGTAACAGTCTTGAAATTCTTTTCGTGCAGCGAGTACAATGTCACCGCTGGTAAGAGGAGCTGAATCTATGTCAGAACGAAATAGTGAATACTTGGAGGCGAAAGGAACACATATATCTACCTTTGGATGAAGACATGCTGCCGATGTTATTTAGGTCTTCTGCCGGAGTATAGACGTTATGAGGATAAAAACCGAGAACCAAAAACGATACGTATCTGTGTTGGTAAGGTACCTATAGTCGACTTGAGGTGATAGGGGAGCGTTTAGATTTAAACGGGTAGAGAAAGCACAAGATAGCGGGTAGAGTAGAGCTTTGTAAATCATACGTACATGATTTTATGATTAGGTAACTGAAATAAATTATACGTCAGCGAATAAAACGGACCACAATTTACAAAGCTAGGAATATACAGCCACTCTGCAAACCCGTAATGTTGATGTTATGAAAGAAGGTATGCCATTGATCTTGTTCCTCATTGATTCCAGATGCCATTGGTCACTGGGAAAGTAATCCAATACGGTTATCAGGGATAAAAAAAAAAAAAAAGGGAAGAAAAATATTTTATCCTCCTAGCAAAAGAGTTCGGAGCACTGCTTATAGCAGTGCTGCTACATCTCTCTGTCTACGTCCGGATCGAGGGTGGGTTGAACGACCACAGAGTCTGAACTCTATACCGGTCGGCCATTCAACCCCATGGCTACAATGATTTCGTTAGTACTTTTCGCTGTGACTGGACTGGGCAAGTCGGCTCTCGTTTTTGAGCTGGATAGGGAGTTAAGACTGGAGATTGTTAGATACTATTTTTTTCTTTCTTATTAGAGTACTAGCGTAATCAGTGTGTGTGTGTGCCCATTTCTTGTTTTAACAGCTACATAATGTATGTACATACATACCTGTACATGTATGTATATCTGGTACTTACTACATGTTCCATGCACCTCAGCTCTGTAGATCTGACCTGCGCACGTACGTACAATGTAAGCTTGAGGATGTACGCATGTCGACTGCCACATATATGTATGTACATACATACTTCAGTTTTAATTAGATATAAATTAAATTTAACGCATAAACCTATAAAAATGTATGCCTGAATGCAATATTAGAGGACTTAGTTTAAATGCCACAAAGCAACTTATACATGTCCACGTCGAGACAAAGACCCAAAATCGGGCTGTTTTTGATCATGATATCAATGATATAGAGGATGCTCCTCCACACAGAATTAAGCTTGAGCCCACGAAGTTCTTGTATTTAAAGCGCTAATTAAATCTACAACTTAAGTGTGCCCTTTTTTGCTACCCATATATCCTTGAATGCTGAATGCCATACTGTGTGATAGAAAATGCTCGTAAGGTCTTAGAAATGACGAGCCTTCCTTTATATGTCCCATGAATTTAGTCAAGGGGCTCTACCATTTGTCTGTCTGTACCTGCAGCTGTTAACTTGCATGTCCATGCATGTCGAGATAATCTAGGCCAGATCAGCTCCTCCTCGCTTGCCTATATAGATGAAGTATATGTAGAGTATGTATGTACACATAGATGTGCCTTTGTCCCTTTGTCATTAGAAGTCATGGAAAGAGCGGTGTAGCGAATACCTACATGTAGCTTAACTAATGTCTAGATAACCTATCACACGAGCCTCTCGGCAACCCTTGTCAATGGCCCTGCCAAGTTCGTCCCCATTGCAGTTAGCGTGTTTTTGCAACGCGCAGTGGGAACATCCGCATGTCTTCGTGACGTGACGCGAGACTTGCTCTATTCAATCAATCAATCCAATCGATCCTTTCACACGTCTTCCCCTCACCCATTCCCCGCTCTATTCCTGAGCATCGGGATGAGCTTTGAATCTATATCTTCCTATCCAGCCTTGTTGTCGCGACCTTTGCTCACCCTATCTACACCATGGTAAGCTTCGGAGGTGTGCTAGGCTAGATTATCTACTAACAGAAAATGGTAGTCTTCTTTCATTCCACTCAATGTATACCCTGATTCCGATTCTGAGGGTGAAGCCGACAACACCCAGGAGATTCAGGTGCCCTCCCATGCCCGCGAATTCCACTCTGCGGGAGTGCTGACTGACCCCCCAGATCGAAGAAGCCCTGAAACTTTACCAGCGAGCGCTGAAGTTCCACACTGATGGCGATTGGGACGAGGCTCACAAAGCTTACGACGAGCTTTTCAGCAGCGATATATTTCAAGCCGACAGCCTTAGTGGTGATATTGACGATGAGCAGGTGCCGAATGCTTCACAGAACAGAACCACCCCAATAAACTCAGATTCTAATATGTTTCACAGGTCCACGCCCGCAATACATCATCAGCCTCCTCTCTGCCGCTTATTCTCTACCTCGCATACAAGAACCATGGCGCCTTCAAGCTGGACAAACTTCATGCGAATGGCGGCGACACATCGACCCTCTTGTCTACGATCCACCAAGCGCTAGAATGGTTTTCCACCGCTCTCGGCCGTGACGCCGGCGACCCCTCATTATGGCGCAAGTCTGCACAGCTCGCTCTCGCAATTGATTCTTCGAGACTCGCTCGGTTCGCACTAGAGAGTATACTAGACCATGATACGGTCGGTGCGGATACTGCTAGCGACGCTCTTTCCCTAGTTATGGGGGGTGTTCCAAATCCAGAGGAACATTTAGCTAGTATACGGTTGCGAGATGTTATGCGTAAGATCTGCGATACGGTATCACTCTCAAATCCTAGGTTTATTAAGATTGCGAAACGGAAGATTCAACCGAAATTTGAGAAATTCGTGAATCCATACCCATGGCTCCCACTGCCAGCTCCGGAAGCGCAAAAGACACTGGGGGAGACCCTCGGAGCTATAAGCGATAGGAAACAGGTTGTAGTTGTGCCTACAAGGACTTGGGCAGCAGCCGGGAGAGCAATATTATCACATCTAGTACCAGAAGCCGTAGAAGAGGCGGAGATCAACACATCCAGTGTCCTTCAGATTGTGATCCCAACATTTGAAGGGGAGGATCTTTCCCGGGACACAACACCTGAGGAACCAACGCCTCCCGAATTAGCGGGTAAGAGTGAACTACCAGCGGCGAGCGACAATGATGATATTGCCATGACAGATGCATCCGCTGGCGCCAATCTCTCAGTAAATGGGCGACGAAGAAGTGGTTCTGCCGCACGAAAACGGAAGAGCGCAAGTTTAGGAGCGAACGAAGGGGATGCCGGAAGAAGTAGACTAAGTAAGCGACAACGGGATAAGAAAGAAGCTGATGCGGCAGCAGCAGCCGCAGCGGCGGCTGCACCAGATAGCAAAGCGAAGGTTCGGCAGGAAACACATGATGAAAAATTGTTTAATACGGCAGATGAACTCTTTTCGCCGTTGGGAATTCACTTAGGAACTGCATCGAGCCTTAAGATTAAAACCGAGGCTATCGGGGCATTGGTCGCGAGGGATGACCTATATCTAAGCGATTTCAAAAAGATTCTGCAAGATTGGGACGATGATAAAGGGAACGTAGTACTTTATGGAGACGGCATACAAGGCCCAGATGAAACAGCTCAAGGAATGGCGTTTCTTGATCTTGAAACAAACGTCCCGAGTCGTCCTATACTCGGCGGAGATGAAGGGCTTCGAAAATGGGTTAAGCTTGTTAATTCACGCGGATGCACGCCTAAGGAAGCGGCGTTTGAGTGGTTAAAAGCATTATGTGTGCGTGATGTCCATCCTACTGGGACAAAACGACCTAGCATCCGTGGAATACTTGGCTCCGGTGGTCAGAGCTCCTGGATACGACATAATTGGCCAGATGTACTCAGAGAGACGGTAACAGCAGTTGCGAAAGAGTGTGAAGACGTTCTTGTGCGCTTCTTTCGCGAGCATATAACAACACTGACGGAACGTGGGGTATTTCTGGAGGAGGACCTTGCAGTCGTGGAATGGGCGCAAACATGTCTTGAGATATACTTAGGAGATCTAGCAGACAGCGAGAGGCGTCGAAGTAGTGCGGAACTAAGTATGGCCGATTCTTTAACACTTACTGTACTAAGAGAAAGAGTCCAAAGGTGGAGTATGATTGTTGCGGATCTTATCGACCGTCTTCCTCGTGATCAGGAGGGACAACTAGCAGAAGACCAGTTAACATTACGGTACCAATGGGCATCTGGAGTATTCACCGCATTTACAGGTGCCGAGAGAGAGTTCCGTCTTTACTATTTCGAAGACCTTCGTCAGATTCTCGAAAACGGAGAAATCCGCGCATTTGAAATCCCGAACAGTAGCATCATGCCTGAAGTTTCAGCACTACGTGCAGGCCGGGAAATTAGTAAACTAAAAACCGTCGATTTCTTTACAACTATTTTCAATGCCACTTCGGACGCGCGCGATCCTGCCGAAGTAATTGAGGTCCTCGAGGCAGTACTGGAACCTGGAACAGTAGAGCCTTATGATGAGGATGAGCGTATAGCGTTGCAAGAGATCTCACGCTTCCTTGAAGGCTCAAGCGCAATGTTTAGATTACATCTATGGGAGAAACTCAAGACTGCGTATGAACGAATATATAACAGGCCAAAAGTCCTGTGTTGTATTCTGAGATGTATAGAGGTTATTATGAACGATCTTAAGGACAGATCTTACGTTGAATCTACACCCGACCATCGTTACTTTGTGCTTCTTCGGGCACTCAGGTTGGTGGACCAGTTGATACCCTTCGTACTAATGCTTGTATCTGGGGGCATGGGGAATGTTAACATGGCCGAGATTGATCCTGCCGGGCTTGTTGATGCAATGAAGGCGGTTGGTTCGTTATTGAGATTGTTGCACACATATGCGTTTTGGGATGACGCAGTAAAAAACACAGAGGCTGTGCAAAGTGATTTACACTCATACAGACTAGTTGTTGTGAAGTTCAAGGAGATGATGGTGAAAGGGTGGTGCGTACAATATCTCCTATACAGGGAGGCAGTGGAGAGGGGCATGGGCAAAGATAGTGGGTGGACAGAAGGGGAGCGAGAGTCAGCACTTTGTAGATTGTTGAAGGATGTGCATGATGAGTTGGGAGTTAGACATTACTGTAAACTTTCCAATCGTGAGTCTCCCTACTCGATGCTTGTGATATTGTGCTGACTTCACGAGCGTGATCTAGACGTATTCCTGAAGCTAATGCATGATGAGCTACTCCGTTTCAATCTCCGTGAATTTGACCATGAACTTCTTCAATGTATTCATTGCCGGTTCCACCTGATGATTTGCGTAGGTGATTTCTATCCTCGGTTATTCTTAGCATCTACTGACATCCCCCCCAAGCAGTCGGAGAACTGGTATTTCTACGAGCATAAAACAGATGCTGAAGCACTTGACAAGGCGACTGCAATGCAACTAATGCCATTTATACTCCACCTCGCATCTCGAAAGAAGATATTACAACTCGCAAAAACTGACATCAAGGGTGGGCTAGATAAACTCTACGAGGTTGTTGGCCCGCCAAAAAGCATCAATAATAATAAAATTGCACATAATGAGCACGTGATCTCAGTATACATTAAAGGAAGCATACATCCATTACGACTATTTGGGTCTATAAAAGGGGAGGGCGTTTTAAGCACCGTGGAAGTAGGAGGATTATACGCACAAGTGGCGGCAAAAGGTCTATACTTCATCCTCGGCAAATGCTCTCTTTATCCTGTTCGGTACCAGAAAAAAGTCGGCGCTGTTAAAGGTGACGAGCTTGAAAATGCTGTCCGCCTCTTCCGCGCCGACCTCTCTTGCATGCCCGATAAATGGGAAACCTGGTATCGTCTTGCGCAATCTTACGAGTCACAAATGGAAGAAGCGCAAACGTGGAGCGCGGACGGAATCAACACCCGCAGATCAGAGCTCGTAGGATTGGAAAGAAGATCAATTTTGTGCTATATGATGGCCTCTTCCTTGGCGATAAAACACGCGGACATTGACGATGAGGACGTGAGGTGCTTAATTGGTGGGATGTATATGGATTTCGGGACGAGAGTTTACTCAGCGAGCAGGTCACCGATGGCAAGTGAAAGCTTTTGGACAGACGGTTTTGATAGGCACTATTCTGGGAGAAACGGAGAAGGCATGTATAAAGCAAAGGCGCATGCTGAGGTGAGTACAACGAACGCGATAAGGTTTGCCTTGGTGTTGTTTCAAAGTGCTGTGGATATGGAGGAACAAGATAACTGGAAGTGAGCAGTCCACTGCAGAGGGTATTTAGAAAATCGTACTGACTCGCTGGTTAGGGCTTATTACATGATTGGCAAATGTATGGGGAAGCTGCTGGATCTCCCAGACGCTAAAACGACTTTCGGGCCAGAAGACGTCCTAGAAAAGTATGTGGAAGCGATCAAGTATTGTCCCGAGAAGATTGGAAATGACCATATATTCGAGCCTCATCACAAGCTTGTATCTACAGCGTGTAAATACGCCCTCAGAGAACTACTTACGCCCCAACGAGCTTGCGAGATTCTCGAAGCAACTCCTTTCACTAAGAGGATAGAGCCCGCTGAGGATCGCGAGGGCTTCGTCAAATACATCCTCGAGGTCCTCAAAAAGATGCGAACCGCAGATAAACCAAAATGGCACCACCGCATGACCAATCGCGCAGCACAGCTCAAATATTATGAGCAAAAAGATATTGCTGGTGCAAGAGCTGAGTTCCAGACACTTTTCTCCAACAAAGCTGCACAGCTCAGTATCTGGAGGCCCGAGAATGAGCGGCCCGGCCGTCACTTTGTTTTTGCAAGCCAATATACCATGTTCTACGTCGATCTTCTGGAAATTCTCGACGATCGTGCTACACTTGAGGTTTTAGCCAAAAGAGTACGAAGATTAGCGAACGGCCTATTTAGACATGCAGACGTATGGACGCATGTCATGATTGCATATATCAAGGTTCTCCGTCGTACTGGAGATGTGCCAGACCAAGCAGACGAAGAAGTATTCAAGAACGTGACATTCGAAGAATTCAACACATGCTCGATGCATCTTGAGACATACTGCAATTTGAAAGATACTGGTTCTGGATCACCGACGCTAGAACTATTGAGAGAAGTTTACGAGCTTCGTCGCTCCAACAGCGGACTGGCAAAAACACCGCTGATCGATGATTTGCTTGCGGATACGTACGCAAAGCTCTATTCAGAGCTAGTACCACAAATTCAGAGACAGTTGACGAACCCTCCCACAGGCACCACGACTCCTGTAGTGATCACAGCAGCGCAGCAGCTAGAACAGGAGAATTCAAGGGCAAATCCTATGTCATTAAAGAATCTGATGCTGAGCGAGGACCCTACACCAACAGATGCTGCATTGATAGCTGCGCATAACAAGCCGGACGACCTGCCCTTAAGAGGGAAGATAACAAAGCTTTCGCGGAGAGAGTTGGTTAGTCGAGCAGCGATGATCTGTAAAACTGCCTCCGCTCCAGTACAGGGCAAGGGAGCACCGACCGCAGGAGGCTCGGGTGCGAGCTCTGTAGTTGCAAATCCTTCGGTGTGTTTTACCTTATCCTACGTACCTATTCTAATATACCAATGCTAATAATTTTGAACAGAGTCCGAAGAGAGGTGTAACTTCTGGCGGGCAGGAGAGGGGCGGAAGTCCGGAGGATACGCCCATGGGTAGTCCTAGGGCAGAAAGGGACGGTGATAGTGATGAAGGGATGGAGTCAGAAGGAGAGGGAGACGTGATGCAGGATGTGGACCAATAGACTAAAAAGCATGGATAATTTTCTTTTGATGGATCGTTCCGTTTCGATAAGGTCTAATTTAATTTGGATGGGAAATCTCTCGTTTGGTCTTTCTTATATGTAATCCTTTTGTGAATGACTGAGGCCTTTAATATACGTAGCATCAACTTCAATTCTAAGGTATTTACTTAAGTTTAGTATGGCAGTTATCAATCTATATACCTGCCTCTGTTATAAGGAGTTATATACCGGAAAGATATTCTAATTAGCTATTGGTTTACTCACCATGTAGTCAATAAATCTTGGAAGATAATCCGCTTCCTTTTGTGTTATGTAGCAAAGTTCGAGTGTCTGGCTGTGATACAAGTCTAGTCTTATCTAATCAAGGTTTCCTTGTTCGCGCTAGTTATCTAATCGATCTCATCAACAGCTCAACGTCCCACCTTTCCTGAAGCAACTGGTCTATTTACAGCTCTCTCTTCTCCATCTGTGACAGATCTCTTCCCCTTCCCCCTTCCACCTTCTTTCTGAACCACCCCTCAGAGAACCTCAATTCTCGAGAACGGCACCCCAATATGGTTGTTCCCGCCGTCCCTGAGTCAGTTCATTCTTTCTCTCCTTCTGATCCCCGCTTTAGCACCACGCTCTGACTCTAGGTATGCAGAATCGTCGAAACAGAAATTCATGAATCTGTCGCAGCCCGTACAGAATCACTTCCAGTTCTTCGCGAACTTGGCCCTCCAGATCTGGTCCATTTGATCAAGTCACAGCCAAAAACAGGGTTGAAAGAGGTAGCTTCAATTCCTCAACCCCCGCTTAAAGCACCCCCGGATAGCTAATGGCATGTCGCGTATAGATTGGAACCTACCACCACGTCACCGGAGTCGACGCATCTTCATCTGCGTCCCTAGCGGCATACATCAACACCCTCACTTACCTTATCGGTGAGAACCAAATCTGGTTCGGGAAGCCGCAATCATGGCGGATTACCACAGGCATCTACTGGTACGTGCACCCCTGATCTGATGTCTCAGACGCATCCGTGCGGCAACAGGGTCAATGATTAACGTCTGCAGCTGCTATAATGCCTTCTCGCGTGTCGATATGCGTGTTGAAGTTAAAATACCCGGGAGTGTGGAAGCCTATGCTGTCGACGAGCGTGGTGAGAAGCGTGTAGCCTCAGAAATGCTCTGGCTTGAGACATACCTGTGTGGAGTGCTTCGTGCGTTCAGCTATGCAGATGATCAGCAGAACCGGATTGTTGGGTGTAGAAGATTTAACCCTATCACCAATACCGAATCTGAACACAAATTCCTCGATGCTGCCGAGAAGCTTTTCTTCCGAGGTGTGCCTACTTCATTATTCCCCCTCCCGGCTTTAATACCTTACTAATATTTTCTTTTCGGGTTCTAGGCTGGCAACTTGGATCAGATCCCGAGATCCAAGTTCCGAATGTCGTTTCGAATTACCTGACCTCCGGCCTCCTGAGTTATATCCATACCACCGGTCGTTTCGCCTCTGGTGTCAATCTATTCGAAAAGCTTCGTTCCAAAGATCCTGAAGTTGGTTCATTACTTGCTAAGGTTCTAATCGATGCCGACGAGGAAGTTAAAGCTGTATCTCTCCTCTACGACACAATCAAAATTCTTCCTCTCGACAGTGGATTACTAGACGTCCAAGCACAATTTTGCATGTCCAAGGGTCGTTATGACCTGGCTCTTGAATGTGCGAAACGAGCTGTTAATTCAGCCCCAAGTGAATTCACCACTTGGGAAAGATTAGCACAGGTCTACTTGAAGCTGGAGCAATACGAACTTGCGCTGTTAACCCTGAACAGTTGTCCAATGTTCACATATCAGGATCGAGATATTCCCAAAATGCCCCCACCTGCAAAAATGCATCTCCCAGTGCTCCCCGAGGCAGTGCTCGAAGAAATGAGTGATGAGAACCATGATCCGAAACAAGACAATGTAGATCCAACTCTACTGAAACTTCCTGCAGGAAGTCTCAAAGGAACGTTTGCAAAAGCATACAAGATTCTTACTGAAATTTCAAGTCAGATCGGGTGGGATCAACTGCTGAAATGCAGAAGTAGTGTATTTGTTATGGAGGAGGAGTACCGACATGAAAAGAGCGCAAGTGTCACCACAATCAAAGGAAGCGTCAAGGAAAACGGGAAAACGGACACCAGTGGGAGCGAATCTGGAGAAGGGTCAGATGAGGCGAAACCAGCAACTAATGGCGACACCAAGCCAGAGGAAGATTCGCCCAAGGAAAATGGTGACAAGACTCCCGAAGAGGCCGACCCAACTGACCCAGTAGCAGCTATTGAAAAGCCCGAACACACAGTCATGCCAGAAGAGGTCAAGGCTGGAAACGAAGAAACTCACGCTCCTGTAGATGGAAACAACCCAGTTACCCCACCAGCACAGAAATATACCCATTTCCAAAATAAGCGCTTGTGTGAGCGTTGGCTTGACAATCTCTTCATGGTACTCTATGAGGACTTGCGCATATACACTATCTGGCGGTCCGACCTAGTGCGCAGCACTCAACAACAACGGCCGTATCGCAAGAGTGCTACCGAATGGGAGATATTGGGAGAGTTAGCTCACAGACTGCACCATCCCGAGGAAGCTGAAGAGGCGTTTTTGAACTGTTTAGGGGTTCGATTTAGCCCGCGATCCTTGAGAGGGTTATTAGCTGCACAGGAGAAAAGGAAAGATCATAGAGGAGGATTAGATAGTGTCATTAGACTTGTTGCCTGGGAGTACAGGTGGTATTCCGAGGTAAACTCCACCGATTTATTTTGTGTATGGCTTGCATCATCTTGCTGACCCTTTCATCTCATAGTTCTCGCCATCAATTCTACACTCTATCCGAAAACTCATTGCTGAAGATGGAGCAGTGAAAGTTCGGAGTATTGTGCAAGCAACTAGCTTCCCGCAGAGCGTATTGGACTTGACGCACCACTATGCACAACTTTGTGCTGCGTTCCGAAGCTCCGGGAGCGACGGTTAGGCGAAAGTAGTATCATAGACTAATGGCGCATTTAGAATTGATTAGTGGTAGTCAGCTGCCCATCTATGTTTTGTACGGCGAGGTGGGGTAGTAGACTGGCGCGCGATGCATAAAAGAAATGTTTTTTTGTTTTTTTTTACTCCGGGTCACTTATGCGCTATTGTTTGTTCCTTGAAGGTATATTATTATGTCCTGGCCACAGTAGGAGAAGGCCAGTATTGTTGTATTGGGAATAGCGAAAGCGATGGGAGAATAGCTTGTCTTGCTTGGTGTGTTTTAATTGATCTAATCGGAGAGATGCCTTGAGATTGTTTCTGTGTATGGACAGATACATGCGCTTGTGACTTTGTATCGTAGAAAATCTTGAGTTTTTCTCCGGGAGAGCTGAGCCAGTTTAATTGTTTGCCCGCCCAAGTCTGGCTTGGAAATTCGGTCCCCCTTATATTTTCAGCAAAGGCATTGACTAACGATAGATTAATCGAGCTCCATGGCTATGTTAGTACATAATTGGGGTTCTGATAGTTTCTCCTCTGGGGGAGCGCTACCACTTATATGATATGTTCATCACGTATCTTAGATCAGCTACTGAATATATTAGGAGGAGGGAGGAGCGTTGGGCGTGAGGGGCTGATGCTATATCAAGGTTTGTTTCATTTTGATCGATGCTAGTGGTATGGGGGTGATGTCAAATCTGGCCAAGCTTAAGCAGCAACGTCGAGGTAAAATAAAATAAAAGAGAGGGGAAGAACAATATCGGAAAACATTCTTTTGGCTGTTTTGCGAAATGCCAACATGTAGTAGGCCTGGGGCTGTCTTTGGTAATCAGATGGGTAGATGCGTCTAATTTTGTGGGCATCTTAGGGCTCACGATCATTCAGAGTGATTCAGAAGAAAAAGTTCAAGCGACACAGTTATAGAAGGATGACGTGTTGTTGTCCTCAGTAGCGAGTGATGGTTCATGATTCATAGCCACGAAATAAGTTTACATAAGTGGGTCTAGTTTATCCGATCTTCCAATTAACTTGGAAATGCCCTCAAGTCGCATCATGCTTTGGCTATAAGCCCTTAATAGCATATATCAAGCCTTTGACGTACTTGTCTTGTTCTCGCCCTACCTGACTAAATTTCCTGCCCTTCCCAGGCCATTGCAGCCAAATCATCATTCGCGTATTCATCCTCCGATTCATCGAAAGTAGAACCACTGTCCTCATCTTCATCCTCCGACTCATCACCACTAGTGCTGATAGACATCTCATCATAACCACCGAACCCCGACACATCCGGATCGATGTCCCGTTCAAGATCTTTATACTTATACCGACCGGCATCAATGCTTTCATGGATTTCCGCGCCCTTAGATTTGAGAAAAGATTCAAAGTCTGACCTAGGCTCACGCTGAGAACTCCGGGAAACAAACCGCTCGAAATCTGACAGCTCTGCAAGGGCTTGGTCTTGCTTCTCCTCTTCCATTCTTTTTGACCAATCATAGAACTCCTTGGGTGTGTCTGAAAACTTTTCCCACTTTCTCACTCCAGTCCTGCGCGACCAGTCATAGAAGACCTTGGGCACGCCTCTGAAGACAGGAGGTAGACTATTCTTCTTGCGTGAAAGGCGGGTACCGATTGGGGGAAGAACCATTTTTTCTTTCTTCCCATAATCAATCCCCACATCCCGTCTGTGTTTCATCCCCCTAACCCCCATCTGTTCACCAAACACTGCGCGCCTAGTAGATCTTAGACGCGGCGTGTTAAACCTCAACGATCCATCTCGGGCTATCAGAGCAGCAAAACGTCGCCAGTTCTTTCTCAGGTCTCTCCATTCGAATGCTGGCTTTCCCTGGGCTTCCGGAATCGCTCGGACTTTCATCCATCTAGATTCCTTCCACCAGTCCTCACTTTTTCCATGTTCCTGAATTTCATCGTCCGAGTCCGAATTAGCTCCTGCGCATTCTTTCGGAAGGACATCGCTTTCCCCACACTCTTGGGTCTCATCGACGAGGTTTAACTTTGTTTCCATGACTTCTTCCACCTCAGGGATATTAGGGATAGTATGGTCATTCAATTTAGTTATACCCAATAATCCTATATGATAGATACCTGGAGTGATAACTTGGAATAGTTTTACATCTTCCCTAATTAAGGTCCCTGAGATAATGGTTCGTCCAGCAAATTTATCTGTAGTCATATCATCGCTGAAAAAACGAGATTTAAGCACCAGAACGCCCAACGCCTCATTCAGTAGGTCGAAAAGAGGTTTAGTAAAATCTAAGGGAAATTGAGTCGAATCTGTGTCTGTATAGGCCGTGTTTAGGCTCCCGTTTATGCTGTTATCCGGATCGGATCCTGGTTGAAATTCATGAAGCTTAGACAAATTCATTTGTCTTTATTTTGTCTACTACTAATTCCGTACGATTAGTTGATTCAGAGTAAGGAATGTTTAACTTGGAAATTTCCACCGATTCGGCCTACTTATATGAGAGATTTTAGCAGTTTGGTTCATGTATACCTGATGATAAGCTTCTTGATAAGCGGTGGTTGGACAGGTTTTTTTTTTTTTTTTTTTGTTTAATTCATTAATTGCTTGTGTGGTTGGACAGAGAATTCTTAATGATTTTAGGAATTAATGAAGTTCTAAAATATTTTTGTAGTTTTAAGAAAAGGAGGGTGTTGACAGTATATAGATCTGTTTAATAATCTCGATTTTAGAATTTATTTGTGGGGTGGGTTTTGTGCCCCCACAAACCCAAATTGTGACTACTGTGGGAGACAGCGTATCCCATACACACGCACACACACATATATATGCCTGTGTCCCGGATATACGAGCGAGTGGGGTATTGTCTCTGCAGATCTGGCCGGTGCTAGAACAACACTATTAGCTCTTCGTATCTATCCCCCTCCTGATCTCATTGTTCAAGATCCTTCCTGATGATAAAATCCTACTCTACCCCAAGCACAATGGTGTCTCGACATACGTAACACAGCATTCTCACTCACGAAAGCTTCCAGAAAAATACTATTCCTAGAACTTGTTATTGACACAGAATATATGCCACAAGAAACTTCGTGGGCTAGTCTTTTATAAACGTTCTACAGACGTACTATTAGATCTGTTATAACATGTGGGCCCAGATAAATCTAACTAATTAACCTAGGCTATGGAAAAACTTATTTTGTATTTTTTGTTTTGGGAGTCTCCCACCAAGGCTGGCCAAAAGGTTAGATATCAAGCCATGGTTGCTTATTGGGGTATCATCAAAGCTATGCAACGATCATGGCCTATAGGAGCGTATGAACAAGACAGAGGTGGAGCGAATAGCGGAAATGTTTCAAGAGCCACACTTGTTACCTTTAAGGAGATGTATTGAAGAAGGTGGGAGATGTCATCTTTACGTATCAGGATAAAAGCGGGCTGCATAGAGCAGGACTAGTGAAGGGATATCGGAGTCTTACTTAGTTAATCATGTAGCTTCCGGTCTTCCTTTCTTTATGAGGGTTCACTGCCTCCGTTTCTTCCAGCAGGCTACTTGCCGGTTCATTTCAGCGGACTCTGGAGGGAAATGGGTATCTAAACTTCCAGATATGATTAATTCCTTTCATTTTTGCAGGCTTTTGGTCGTCATTTGTTTCGTCCTGGCCTTTTAAACTATAGGGGACAATTAATGAATTAAACAAAAAAAAAAAAAAACTATAGGGGATATGTCAGGTTAAGTAGGTACATGTAATTATCATACCCAGTTTATATATGAAAAAGCGAGCCCCAGAGTAAATAAGTGGTATGTTGCGTCCTAATAGACGGGGATAGGAAGTCTGAGAACGGAGTGATAGAAGATCTCAAAATATTTGAGTCATGAGGGATCACTCATCATTTGTTCAAATGCGCATGAAAGTGGTGTACCAACAAAAATCATTCACTTGACGCATGTATGGCGTTATCGTACTGGCCATATACTGCTCCCCGGTGCTTTCGTTATAAAGAGTTACGCTCATTGGCCCAAATCACAAAAGATCACTCAGCATCCTGTTGCGTAGAAGTGCATAAATGCTTTGTCAAATAAATTAATGGAGTTTCTACATAGCCACCACCCATTTTGATCCCACCAATTATCTCCACGTTTTTGTCCCTTGTTTACATCGCACATCCCTACATAAATGATGTGCTGGCAATCTAGAGGCTCCCTCAGACCCCTGTCACAGCAATCAAACTTGTTCCTTGATGTCTCAAATGACTTTGTTTCGCCCTGTCGCTGCCCTGTGCATGTGGGGATAGTTGCCATAGTAACGATCCTTGCGCGTCATGATGTTTGTGTTTGTCTCGGCGCATCAACCGACGGAACGACGCAACGTCTCACCTTGGTCGGAGCTTCAGGAACATTAAAAGGGACAAGATACAATCTGACCCTCTAGTATCTGAAGACAGTGTGAGCGAGGGAAGAGTGAATAACACGAAATTTCTAACCCAGTCAGCACGTAGGTACAGTACGGCAACCAACTACACATACCGAAACCGCCCCTTACTTACATACTATTGTAGCTAGCCCACCGCTACATACATACATCAGATGGATTCTTCACCCAGATCTCCCCAACCAATATCAAATACAATAAACGACCCTTTGTTTAAAGTATTCCTTCGATTACGGCCATCAGCACCACGATTCTCGTTATCAGAAACTCGTTTCTTGAATACTGCGCCTGGCCAATCATGTATCTACGTTACGCCGCCGGCAGATCGGAGCCGGCACAAAGCGACTGAGAAATTCGCGTTTACAAGGATATTTGAGGAAACAAGTGAGCAGCGAGAAATATTCGAGGAGACATTGTTGCCTCTGCTGGAGGGCGCGGTAATAGGAGGACAGGATGGAACGTTAGCGACGTTAGGTGTTACTGGGAGTGGGAAGGTTTGTTTATGACCCTAAAAGGGCAACGGCGTTTAATTATTTTCGAGATTACTGATAAACATATATCTTCAGACATACACGATACTTGGCAATGATAGAGTCAAAGGAATGACCCAAATGGCTCTTGAAGTTCTATTCAATGCATTTGGCCACCGCGTGGTTGATTTTAACAAAGTCGATCTCCAAACTCTCGATAATTCCGAGGCCCTAGTTCTCGACACGCCCACATTCCACGAGAGGATGCAAAGTTCCCTAGTAAGCCAGGTCCTTTCCGAATCCATCCCATATCACGTACCGTTGTCGTTTCACAATTTAACATTCGTTAGGATGGCTACTCTTCAAAACGATCGTCTTTCGCTCATATAACAACTCCCAATATCCCTTCTGTGTCTGGTATAAACATCCCACTACCAGACAGTACATCGCGTTATGGTATTCTTATAAGCATGTATGAACTCTATAACGACCGAATATTTGATCTTTTAATCGAATCCTCATCTTCATCTTCAACTCCCAAGCGAAAGGCTCTAATATTCAAGAAACCTTCTACAATATCAGCGTGGGATACATCAAAAGAGCAGAAAAAGGTGGTTTCGGGTTTACGGAAGGTCTATGCAGCGAGTTACGCCGAGGCTTTACAGATAATTGAACATGGTCAAGCCAACAGAACTTCATCAACTACTCATACCAATAATCCAAGTTCTCGAAGCCACGCCTTCTTGCAAATCGAAATCAAGAGGTTCTCATCGCGAAATACAGAAAGAGGAAGCGCAAATTTATGCATTGTCGATCTTGCCGGCTCTGAACGTTCGCGCACCGCAGAAGCAGGAAGCATAAATCGTAGCCTGATGTGTCTTGGTCAATGTCTCCAGCTCCAAAATCAAGGATCCGACAACGGCAAGCCAAGCATCGTTCCATGGCGGCAATCAAAACTAACAGAATTGTTATTCAGCAACTCGTTTTCTGGTGCAGGAGGTGGACAAGGCGCGTGTATGATTGTGACTGCAGACGCAATGGGCGATTTCAGTGCCACCTCCCAGATCCTCAGATACTCAGCTCTTGCCCGAGAAGTCTCCGCACCACGAATAAGTCGCTCCCTCTCAATATGCTCGTCCGTGTCCTCATGCTCAGAGTCGGCTGTCGATGCGCTTGCTGGAAGTGTTTCTTCTCTTGCCATTGCCACTGATCTCACTGTACCTCCCCTCAGCGCTGCACCCGAAGAACCAAGTAAGGACACAATAATAGCACGTCTTCTCTCGAAACTCCATGAAACCGAATCTCGATTGCAACTCGCCGAGGAGCGTTGTGAGGCATTGGAGAACAAATGTTTGTTCATTGAGCAGTCTGTACGGGAGGAAGTGGCAGATGATATGGAGTTAAGATTAGAAGAAGCACGGCGGAGCATGCTGGATAGATTGAGGGTAGAGGAAGAATGGAGAGAAGGTTACGTTGATGGAAAAATTGAGATTATGAAGCGGGGAATCCAAGGTACGTACTATGCTCTACAAGTGAAACAAATTTACAGGAGGATTCTAACAACGAGTGATAGTTCATGAAGACGCCCCCCGATCTATATACCTAAGAATAGAAGAGCTTGAAGATGAGAACGAAAGATTGAGGCGGGAATTAATGCAGCTGAAACGGGAGGCTGGCAATAGGAGTCCAAGCAAGGGGCAAATTCCGAGGGAAGTGAGGGAGGCCGGTTATCGAACACCAAGCAAGGGCCAAGTTGTAAAGGGAAGAAAGGGGTCAAAGCCGTTGAAGGATGTGTTGAATTTGGAAGCATTTCGAGCACTAACGATTAGCGGGGAGCGGTGAAACGGAGTTTTGGGAGTTTTGTTTTATTTTGTTTATTTTGTTTATTTCATATTTCACTTCTGATTTTGGGTCGATTGAGTGGATTTGCGGACTTTTGACTTTTATTTTGGGTGTTTGAAGCGGGAATTGGGTTATCATTTCATCATTATGTGAGCTTTATTTTCTTACCTATGTACTATTATTGATACCAAAAATGGGAGCGGAGCAAGTTTGTTTTAAGCAATGAAAGCCTTCTCAGTGTTATTTACTATTAATTCTGCACCAACGATCACTTCTGATTCATCTCTACATTTTTTGCAGTATATTTAGAAGTACAGAAACTACTAGCCCTTTTTCGTGTAACACGTTAATAATGATTCCGAATTCGGCAATAGTTACTATGGCTTGTGAGCTGGGGGTCTCCGGTTGCCGGATCATTGGCACTGACACAAGGGTGAGGGGGATAGGCACACGCAGCTAGTCACGCCGCGGTCGATGATAGGCTATAATATAGACATTTCTAAACAGGTTGATTCATCCATCTGTGAGGAATACGAAGGTTCCTCTTTGAGTATATTGTATACGTAGTTGAGTAAATACTGTATCATAATATATCACTCGCACCTCTGATTCAGTGTGTTCTAGGATTGATTGGAGTGATTGATTCATTCTTCGTGTGTACGCAACCTTCCGATTGTGGCACGAGAATAAAATCTCAAAATAGGGTGATAAGAGAGATAAAGGTTACGCGTGCTAGGATAAATTGATTGGTTGATTCATAGGTTGACTCATTATGTGGCGTGGTTGACTGAGACATTATTACGCGGTAGGACGTACAGAAACGATTAGGTTTTGTAGTTCTAGACTCTTGCTCTACTAGTATCTAGTTTAATTTGTTTTTCTCCTGTTATTTATTGTTTTATGCCACAGTTCTCATTTATCTCAATGTGGTAAGGTTGCAGTGGACGGCCTTATATTAATAACATGAGGCAAAAGGATTCCAATCATAAAGAAATGTATAGTCATCCAGTCATGCATGACGGTTGTCGAAAGATAAGTGGGTAAGAATCATCATGGCCAGTGTGGGGAGCATTATATTTCAACGGCACGACTGTGAATCGGTAAGTAGATGCAACCAATGATCAGGCACTGTATAACACAAGTAAATACAGGAATAGTCAAACAAGTAAAAATTATGATAGGCTAAAGGCTCAAGAATGCTGATTATTGTCATAACCTCGTGTTTCATACAATAAATTAACAACAAGAATACCGATTATTGACCCTCGACGAGGGATGAGTGATCTTTTGTGATTCGAAATATTCATCACTCTGTATCTAAACGTAAATGCGCGCGGCTACTTGAAATCTTTCCAGGTTAAAGGAGGTGCCGGAAGAGACTAACTAACTTGACTACAGTCATTCACAGAGTGCACATAAGGCAACCCATAGTTAATAAAATTTAACCTTCTAGAGCTACCGCTGATTCTTAGTTGTCCGAATTTTATCTTCTCGCCCTCTGACCATATACAGGCCTCTCTTTGTCGATCATCAACCTGGGGGCAACTCTAGTGATATTAATCAGGTTATCGCAGTTATCTCGGTAAATTCAGGTACATAGGTGTATACATGTGACTAAACTCCATTTATTCGAAGTCATTTCCGCCGTTAAAATTCCGGGGTCGACATCAGGTTTCAGGATTTGTATCATGATCTCCTCTCCAATGGTAGTTTCGAGGGGTGTTCCCGTCCCGTGCCCACGAGGAGGTCAGAGCTCTGGGGGTCAATGCGAGCGAGGGGGTTGTCAAGTATCTATATACATACATATACGAGGGCCCATCGACTCAAGCAACGTCCTCATCAACCTCACCCTCCTTTATTAAACAAAACGATCTAAGAACGCTGGCCGGCTCCAAGAAACCAAACCTTTCAACTAAGGCGCACTAAGGCACACAAAATACTACCTTCACAGCGATGGCTACCTACTTCTTCTCGCCCTCGTTCAAGATCAACGATGGTGGATGGCTCTACACGCTACTCCTATTCTTCTTCTCGCTATTCGTAGCCGGGCGGGAAACGAATGCTGCAGTCCGGATCTGCTACTCATTCTTAAAGTTTTCATTCATGGATTTCCCAGGATTTGGGAGAGGCCTTGTGGTTATTGGATTGAGGATTTCCTCACTGGTTTTCTCGTGGATGGTAGTGGGGGAAGGTGCTGGAATAGGAGTGAGAGGGTGGTCAGAGAGGGCGGGGCCCACAAGGGTGGGGTGAGTATGATATGGTAGTCACGCTTACGACTACATGAACTTTGTTGATGGGTATTGGGTGTGATGAGTGTTGAGCGTTGAGCGTTTTAATTTCTGAAGATGCCGTATGGTTTTTGATATTGATTGTAATTATGATGGCGTGATCTCGAGGCACGAATTTAGGGACCTCAGAAGTAGTAATTAATAATAATATATATATGGGGGGGGGGGGGTCGGGCATTGATGCGGAGGGTAGGGGGTCTGAAAGGCGTTGGAGGGGAAGAGAAGAGTCAAAGAGGGCACATAAAAGCTATCAACCAGACCTCCTAACTAGAAGCTTTTCTTGGCTCCGAGAGTCATAGCGAATATTATATGTACCGGGTGTCAGGATCCCAGAAAGGAAAAAGCAAATGGGTGTTTCACAGCACGAGTCTATGCCAAGGTTATGCATGATCAACGACTTGTGGTAGCTCCAAAGACAGAAGGGCAATGTAGTAGTACGCACCAGGTCCTGTATACTTGGAATTTAGCTCAAAACGAAGGCTTAACTCATTATTACGGTATCTTTGTGTTTTATAGATCTGCGGAATCTCTGAACACAAATCAGTCAATATATATCTTGGCATTCAGTTACTCAGGCCACCTTTTTAAGATTTAATACTATGATAAATAGAAATATAGAAGTTATCTGCTAATAAATTGCAGCTGTGCTAACGTACCTCGAGTACCGTCTCCATGAAGCATAGCTCTCTTCAGTTTAAGAAACAGAAACTACATAATGATATTGGTGTGTACCTACATGCAAGAAGAAGCTGGAATGGATAATACGTACATGTATATATATCAGGGAAAGAAAAGATCAAAAAACAAAGTATTACTCTCTTTTAACATTGTCATTTATAGCGAGGGAGAAGAGAAAAATAATTTGTCGTTAAATACCCCTCTCAAAGCTTGCAGCATATACATGAGGGATTCCTGGAAATAAGATGATTCGGGATAATGAAGAAAGAATAACTCCATTGACAAAGGAGACGATAGAACTTTTAACCATAAAAGCATGACAAACGTTGGAATGGATACAAAATCCCAGAAACCCCTCCCCCCCCAAACCATTGGATAAAAGAAATGCCAAACCCACCGAATTGAAAAGATCCCCTAATATGAAACAAGAAACTAAAAAACGGAAAACATACGCAAAGCAAAAAAAATAAAATAAAAAAACTAAAGGTAAAAACTAAAAGGATATGACAACCAAAAATATCGAGACTCAGAAAAAAATATTTGTCTCTAGTACATAGGTGCGGTAGACGACATTGGTTGGGCCGAGAAACCTACCACTGTAAAACCCTTCGCCTCTTCTACTCGTTGCCATTATCCATAACTTTTGTGTAATCCTAGGGCACGCCGGCCCTATTTTTCCTGGTCCTACTCCTCTTCAACTAACTTTGTATAGTTCCAAACATAAGAACTATTCTTGCAAGGCTCTCCGTCTGGAATATTTTCTCTTTTCATCTTAATCCGAGCTATGACAAGTGGAAATCGAAATGGCCAAGCATCGTTTCCCTTTAATCAATCTCTAGGCTCCATCAAAACTCGATCAAACCCCATTGATTCCCTACACCAACATTGGCTCCACCTTTTTTGTTACTGACCGCCTTCTTGATACCATTACTAGACCCTGAGCCTTTGCTGTTGATCATGAACCTCGATCTAACCCTTTTCTTTCTAGCTGGTGTAATTGTCTGTGATAATCTGCGATCACCAATTTTGTGAGATGTTGCTGGGTTATTTGAGAGAATATTTCCTTGGGCATGCTGCATTTGCCGTTTGCGAAAAGAAGTAACTGCGACCTGGTCCCATCGAGCAAGCATGTCTTCAGAATTCTCAACAGCACCAATGCATTCATCGTCTCCATCGTCATTATAGGCGCCATCATCATCGCCATCAGAGTTATCATCATGTGTTTCGCCGTCGGCATCATCGGTCGAAAAATCCAAAAAGTCTGTAATTTGCAGATCTTGCTCGAACTCATCGATTTCATCGTCGTTGGTGATAAGATCCCCGTCAAAGTCCCCCAAGTCGAAGATGCCGTCAATGTCCAAGTTGTCGTAAAACGCTTCTGCAGATCCCAGAATGTCGTTTCCATCTAGGAATAGCCCATCGTCTCCAATCAAGCCGCTTAGAGTGGGATTATAGCCAATTGGGTCGGTAGACTTCTCACTCTCACTCTCCTCGAGCATCAGTTGAGAGACATCGGTTCCACCGGTATTAAATTCATAACCCCTGGAGGCACCTGGAAGGAGAAAGGTTTTCTTTGATCCATCAATCACACAGATTGTACGATTAGGATCGGCAACCCAACTGGCGACTGTAGGACCGCTAGAGGTATTGTCAATGTGTACAACTTGAGGGCGAGATGAGCCAACAGATGAGACCGACGCACGACGAAGCATCGATTTGCTTCGGGGCGTAGGCATTGGGAGGTCTTCCTCTTCGTCGGTGGTTTCTCCTTCGTCGGCTGAGGGTGTAGGAGAAATTTGTTAGTACATATGGCATCACTAAACTCGAAATTAGAAGCCTCACTTTCACTATCTTCTTCGCTTTTTCCACCATTAACCTCGCCCTTGGAAAAGAAGAGCTTCCAAGACAACCCATGTTCCTCATCCGAATCATCGGCCCAGCCACCTTGTCCTGCGGTGTCGACGATATGTTTCAAGGCAGGGTCTTTTCTCTCGAAATAAGGCGCCGATCCCGCCAATTGATTAAAACTATCATCGCCATCATCATCATCCGACTCGGTAGAATTATCGGGAGTGTTAGGTTCAGAAAAGATTCCTGAGAAAGAACCGCGGGGTGTGTAATTCGG
This sequence comes from Morchella eximia, assembly GCA_024713935.1. Classification (NCBI taxonomy): domain Eukaryota; kingdom Fungi; phylum Ascomycota; class Pezizomycetes; order Pezizales; family Morchellaceae; genus Morchella; species Morchella eximia. Next base: position 4,570,190 of record JAMGZG010000001.1, read on the forward strand.
GGTATCAAATGGGGTGCTAAATTCTGCACCAGACATTTCACTTATGCTCTCCGGAAACAGGCCATAATCGAGTTGAATGTCTGCAAAAGGATCAGAAAAGGAGGTAAAATCGTTTGCGAGCGAAATGTCGTGAAAGGCGCTAGGGTCGCCCCAACCAACACCGAAGACTTCATTATCTAAGTCTTCCAATTCCTCAGCTGTGATCAAATTTGGATCGGTAGGGTCCTCATCGCCGTATTCGCGGAATATAGTATTAGGAGTAGATAGGTCCACTGGAGTATCGCAGCCGTTTGCTTCAAATTCTTGAATTAGCGCGGACTCCTCGTCATCCAAAATATCTTCATCGTCAAGATCATCAAGGTCATCAAGATCAGCTAAATCATAGGGTGTAGTATCTGTTGTAACTACTGAAGGGGGCGCTGAGTGATATGTCAAGATACCGTTCGTGTTTGATAACTCCGTTGCAATCCTTTTACGTGGATAATCCGACTCATTTCCGCTTTCGTTTTCGGCATCGAGGTCAGCGTCGAGGTCGGTGCCGTATCTTCTTACGTTCTTTTCCGTCATACTGAAAGTCCTCTTCTTTAAATTCGACCCCGTCCGGTGATCTCCTCCCCTCAATGATTCCTTAGCTGTCGAGATCGTTGCTCTGGCCGGATGGCCCAAGGACGACTTATCGACGGTTGCAGTCTCATTATTATCATTTACACGGACGGGGCCACTGACAGCTGGCTCTTCGTCCTCCTCGTCCGCTTCCTCACCATCTTCCTCTTCATCATCCTGACTACTTGAACTTTCCGAGCCATTGTCAGACTGCCCTTGGTTTCCTCCGTTTCCATTTTTCCCACCATTTCTTCCATCTTTACCACTTCCTCCCTTCGATCCTGACACTAACCCGGATGATTTTCCGTGATGTCTTCTAGTATATGGAGTTTTCCCAGGAATGATTTCCTCTTGAAGGATATATGGATTTCTTGGAGTTGACTTATCGCTGACGGTGGATGAACTATGGTGAGGGGTCGTATTGAACAAGCCTGACGCAGTGAGCGTCTGCAGGGCTGATTTGCGGGACATTTTGTTGTATTGTGAAATTGAAATTCAATGGAAGAAGAAGAAGAAAATAGCAAATATAAGTAGATGTGAGTGGGTAAGTCTCTAATTCGTTCTGAAGAGGATTCTAGATCTGGTTCAGGTGTGGTGGGGTAGAGTGAATGGGTGAGTGGTTGGTAGAGAGTTGCGGTTGGTTGTTGCTGGGGTAAGAAATTTAATTTTTTTTTTCCTTCCCAAATCCTCCTTGACTATTTCGAGGCCAAGCGCAAAAATGATGGCACCTTTGGTCGTATGTTCGCTGTCCCGAATGCAATAGAATAATGGCTTTTTAGAGAAGCCGGTTTCGATATTCTGGGCAAGCTCTCGTCCGTTAAGGTGAAGATGCAAGAGCTTTCAGGATTATCTTCGTTTCTTGTCGTTTGTTAATGTCAATCACTGGAGTTGTCGGGCTGGAGATGCTGTGCAACACCTCCAGAGAAATTTACAACTCAACGGCGATGTTCGAAGCTTGTGACATTTTTTCTTGGTGACGATGATAATTCTGGTTATACGGGTTCTGTGGATATGGTTCTGTTTGGTTGGGATCTGGGATTTGCCTTGGTGAGGTTGAGGTGGAAAGAAAAGAGAAGAGAAGACGACAAGAGCGGGGGGTAGGAAGCGTAAGTAGTGGTCGTTGGGCGGTTTCAAGATTTTGTCATGTGTAGTCATACACAACGACGACGACGTTACTACGTTAACAAAAAGAAAAGAAAAATGATATTTTACATCAGATCAATTCGATTTACCTATTCGATAAAATACACTAGGCTTCTTTACGCGACATATTTCAGAGATATCGCACCTATCCAAATACCTCTTTCTTTTTGTAGAGCTTGAGAGGTGTGCAACAGCCGCGATGAACAAACAGAAACCTCCTCCCCTCACAGCGATTTATTTTAGGTCTCTGCCCACCTTCAATTCGCTCAATTCTTGATCTGGCTCGGATATAATCTACTTAATCCATCTCCTAAACGCAAGGTTCTGCGCGGGTGGGTGCATTGCCTGCAGCCGGCCCTTCTGTCAAATCACATAAAAGTTGGATACTTTGTTCAGAAGTGAGGGGCAAGCAACGGAGCCGTTAGAAGATATTACCGCTACTAGCGATATCCTCTACTCAGGAAGTCTCTCGAGCGTACTAGTAAAAATCATGTCGAATGTACTCGGAGGGTAGTTGCAGAAGCCATGGCGCAATGGCCCTTGCGCTGACAGCATCAACTTTAGTCCTCGGAGGTCCTCAACGTCAGGGCGAATGTATGGCGTTTTGATACCTACTCCGATTACACGAGGGATTTGAGGTTGCCTAACCTGTTTCTGGACTGCAATGGGTTCGTTCGAGAGAAGAGGACCATGGCTTTCTAGCATCAAGATATCGAGCCCGTAGGGTGCGTGCAAGGCGGTTTTTTTTTTTTTTTTTTTTTTTTGGCTGCATCCTCGTCCGACGTCCTTTCCGTTTTTCGTCTAATACAGTACCAGACCTTGACCCATGCAGAACAAAAAAGTAAAATGTAAAATTCTCGAAAGACGATCACTTCACTCCAGCCACGTCGTTGAAATTCTTCCATTTTGTGTGCGTGTGTGTGGGTTTCAACGTGACGTCTTTCCTGGCTTGTTCTAGTGCAACAGCCGCATCTCATTCTGATCTGCATACCATAAAGTCAACTGGAAACTCAACGAGTTTCTATAAAAATTCACGAAGATATCTGTAACTACATGTAGTACCTACATTTCTACAGAGAAAAGAAATATCTCGCTAAAACGCGGGTAAGTTCCGTATTTGTCTGCATTGGTACTGGCGCACCGATTCACCGCAAGGAGGTCTGATTATTTAAGCTTAGGTAGGTTACATGTGACGGCCAAATACCACTAGACCCGACCACTTAAAAACGCGAGGAAGAGCGTAATACAAGACTCAAAATTAGGCAGAAACAAGTTGAGCTAAGCTTTGAACTTGGAAACGAAACGAAACAATTGGGATATATCTACATAACCAACGGCGGTCGTGGAACTCAACACGCGATAAAAAAAAAATTAAACCCCTGGATCCAGCGATTGAGGGATCACGATTGGCTGCAATCCCCGGATTTTGTGACGAGTAGTTTTTACTTTTTCCAGTCTCGAGTACGATCGGATATCTGCCGCCCACTTTACAATCAATCCCGGTTCGTTTGGAGATATCTTTTTTTGTGGCCTGGCTGATCTTTCTATCACGTTTATGCGGGGAAATGTGTACTTTGTGGTACGTACGACGCAAACCTCGGCTTGTCCCTATTTTCCGCCACAAGGTGCTGTTTTCTACTGCCCTGCATGTTATGAACACCTCCTACCGGTAGACATATGTCAACGTAGGTCTCACTTTCACGATTCTAAACTTCGATATTTGTTCTAGATCGTCAACTTCTGATTGCATCCTCATGGCCTATTGACCCGGCAACATAAACATATATATCAAGAACATCGTGCATGGGAATCGCCTTTCCCTCGCTCTAGTTCTATGTGTTTATCATTTGATGACCTCGACGTCAACGTAAAGTTGAATCGTACGTGCCTTTCCACTGATCTTGTCGCAATCCCGCTTACATGGGGTTACAACCTCCGACTCGACCTGACGTGCATATGCAGCTTAAAAAGATTCTCCAAACCTCAAAGCTCCTCACATAAAAACAAGACTAACGCACGGCGTGCTTTTGGGCGGTAACTGTAGAGTATTTCTAAATGAAAAAGGAAAGAAAAAAAATTCAGGGTCCTTTGCTCCCAACGTGTCGTCTGTTCGTTTGCAGGGGCAAGTCGACATGGAATGAACGCAAAGACTGTCCCGTTGTAGTGAAGAGGGGCAATACAAACTATACTGGATCTAGAAAGAGGGGCAAAAAAAACACCATACCTAAAATCCAAGCGAAGGTGGGGCGGCCGCGGATCTATGATATTTTGGGTACCATGAGCGCAAATAGAAAGGTTTTTATTTGGTCATACCCCGCCGCCGCCGCAGGCCGCCGCGCACCGAGGCTCAGATATGCTCACTCGGCGGGTATCGTAAGAAATCTAACCGACGCTATTCGAGAATTCGGATTTGAACTTTCTTATCTCTCTTCATACACCAACAGATCTGAGCACTGTTGGCACGGGTAGCTATGTTTATTAAGGTGTGACTTTGATAATAATCAAGTCTCAGCCTCCCTTCCCCCTTCCCCGCTTTCCAGTGAAGCACTTTCCTTATTCCTTCTTTTCTTCTTCCATTCCAAGCGTTGATCTAACAAGGTTTCCCAGGCTGAATTGATATTTCACAAGAAATAAACAGGATATCAGATGATTTCTCAATCCGTTCGTGAGAACTGCAGCTCTTGTGGGCTAACTCCAACAACGTTAATCGACCTGTCTCTTTGCACTTTGCATACCGAAATGGGTGTATAGAGTGCTATAAGATGGATCCGCACGTGCGCAGAATTTGACAATTGTTCAATGCTCATGCCATTACGTATTTGAACATACATAATCCGGGGCATCATCGCACAGGCATGGGATCAATTCCTATTCACGGACGGGCATCGTATTCTGCTACGCTTCTTTCGCTCAGTATCGCATATTGAAGCTGAACTCATTGCTCTCACTGCGATGACGTCTGATGAGACGAAACTCTCCGTTAATTGAACTTCAGCCGGACAGGGGTGGTTGAAATTCCGAAACTAAATGTTTTTAGGTCGAGACTTGAAACCGATTTCGACAAAAAAACTCCCGTGCCGTCCGGATTTTATTTTCAGCCACCTAACAGCGGCCCGAGGCAAGCATTAATGTTCTTACTGGTTAGAACTTAGCAAAGGGCCAGTATCTGTTTTCTTCGTAAAAATGGGTGGCGGCGGCAAGAAGCCCTTGTTTGTCAAGAAAGTCTACTTTGTTTCCGTTCCTAATATTCCATCAGTTATTAACTTGTTTCCCAAGCAGGTTTTGGAGCATTCCGGGAAAATACTAGGGCTTTTTTCCTCTTCCCTGCATGAAAAACTTTTCTTGACAACGACGCGGGACCTAAATATCAAAGACCAAGGGGTGGTTATCTCCGAGTAGCCGCGTAAGTACCTGATCTCGATGTCCCTTTTGGCCATTCGTCGCATGTACTCTACTCCAGGTAGATATTGCTTCACCAAACATCACTCATACCGGTCACGGTGCTCTATTAGGTACATACACGTATGTATTTAGATAGCCTTATACCTCTCCACTTTTCACTTGTCAAAAATATTGGTTCTAATCTGATAGAGAAGAGGTGTCGAACTGCTCAGAGTTGGTCAGGAGGTCAATTCTAGCGTCGTTCTAAGAGCTAGGTACATACATACCAAGTCTACAATACCCAGCCTTATTTTAATAATTAGCCCCCGCTTTCTGATCACACTCAAGTCCCACTGAACGCATCCCCGGTTACGGCGACGAGCTTGAGTAGCAAAGCTCTCTAGTCTGAAATCTTATTTTCCTGGGAGAATTTTTCACAAAACGTGTCCTTTCGTGATACCCTTTACTTGAGTCACTCGGCGAGATGGACACGCTAACGAGCCTTTTCACAAACTAATTCAAGGGTTCGGATTGATAATCCATGCACAAGCGAAGAAGAAACATATGAAGTGTTCGGATATATTTAGAAACTCCTCCGCAGCTGCTATATAGCATATTTTGGTCTAATTGGATATCGGTATCAATTTGGAATATTCGAGGGTCTTCTAATTGCCTACTAGAGCCGTAGCATCTTATAGACCTAGGCCATCTCAAATTCAGCTGTTTCGCTGCTAAAAGTTGACGCCAAGATCTTGGTCATGCAATATCACTCTACATCTAATCATTGGGGGGGGGGTGTGTGTATATATTTTTTGGATTCGGAGGTTTGGAGACACTCATTAATCTATGAGCAACTATATCGATAGGAAGTCCGAGAATGCGTTGCCAGAGCTAATTCAGTGTGGGAACCTAGGAGTCATTTTGTGCTCTGTTCATTCCAATCGCAGGAGTGTTCAGGCCAAGGCAGTCATGTAACCCAGAGTTGATCCTGTGGCCTTGTAAATCCCAGCCTTGTTTGGTGTCGACGTGAACGTTCAGCCTTTTCTTGCCCCAAAGCAATCTTCGCCTTGTTTCAAAGCGCCAACTTCATAGAATTCCCGATCGCGAAAACGGGCTGCCCCGCGATGTCAACGTTCTACAAAGTGCAGTGGAAATAAAGATAGACTATTGGTACACTGGTTTAATTCAAAATACATTTACACGTGCTCACCCCCTTTGAGACTATGTACTTGTGACCCAGCTACGCGTATAATATGGTGCACTTTGTACCAGGTCTTACCAACCTCATAAAGAATTATAAGATTCATACGAATCTTTGTAAATATCCCCAAATGTGTGTAGTTACCACGAGACAAGATTTACATACCACATTTCTCTTTTTGCCTTCAACGCATATTTGCACTTATCAGTCGATACTTTACTTTCTACTTTATCAATTCTATCACTTTCCTCTCTGACATCGGGTAGGTTCCGCTTGGCGGGAACTCTTTCTTCCAATCGCTTGGTTATCTAGTCTGGAATCCAAATCCATAGAGCCGTAATGAGTTAAGGAAGAAATTAAATCATTGATATCACCGCGCGCTGATACCACCAAACCACCGTAAACTCTGGCTTGTCTAGACAGAAGGGCTGGAGAAGATAATCCTTAAAAGTTATCATTAGAGCATGCGCAAAGCATGTAGAATCGAGCCTTTCACGGCATGCGTACAGAATATACAGGTTAGATTCATCATAGCTTGAATTAACTCAAAGAATGCACTACGATTTTCAGATAATTATGGTCCATGAGGCCGAAGTGTCCTGGGTATGTCAACAACCGTCACTCAATCAAGAGACCAATTAGCAAGTGAGCTAAAACACTGGCCAATTGAGATAAGACTATTCAAAACATACAATGTTAATGTGCACACGGAAATATAATGCATGCATAATTAATTCTCGAAGTATTACGATTTGATGACTACCGGGCATGCAAGTGACTAAGTCAGTCGAGTGATAGTCTATGAAGAAGAATACAAAACAACTCCCTCTTTTCGACAAGCCACGGAGGTAGATGAGCATGAATGGGATCAATAAGAATAGAGTTAAATGTAGTTTGATATTTTTAGATACGTAAATAAAAAGCGTCAGTTATCATTAGCACAGCAATGTAATCATGCAGATAGATATCTTCGCCCCACTATAACTTGGATCCATTAATTACCCTCACAAACTGTCAGCAGACAGTCTATTATATGCTATTAAAAGCTTCTCTTAATTGAAGAATCCTTTGGATCGGGAAATCCTCTCGCAATAATGGTATAATCGGCCAAATATTTACCAACACTAATAACGTGAGACGATATATATATATCCCAGATTCGGTAAACGAATACGTTTTATAATTGATTTTATGTTGGTTTGAATATTCTAAACACCTATAAAGCCTCTTTCGGCACGAAATGCCTTGTTCAGTTTTTGGTAGCTCACATCCTATAACGATACCTCCTATCAATTCAGTAAGCCCTGAGAGGATCAATCAATTCACTTTATAATTTACAGTTTTTTTTAATTAGCTGCTGTATTCCAGATAAGTATGAAGGAGACAAGAAAACACTTATCCGCAAGTGCTCGAGTGCGAGCTGTTGTGACTGGCGGCGCCGGAAGTGTACATGTATCTGTAAAAATTGTTGGCAACACCAGAGCAGCAGCCACCCCGTAAAGTACATGTAGTACCGCAAGGATGTTGAAAAGTTAATCATTGAACATGGCATACCGAAGCGATCTGTCCTCAAATTAAGAACCAATGCCCAACTAGGAGGTGTATGGTGATTGTAATCCAACGGGCCACAAATCCATATACACGCCTCGGTATATAGCACACGTGTGGTGATAACACATCTATCTCCAAAATTTAGATAGGGTAAAAAGAGTTGTGTTAGAAGTAGCTCGCACACGTTCGAACCTAATCGAGATGTTTTTTGATTTCAAAACAGCCGCATATACTATTGAGGACTAGGAGTCAGAGTGCCATACATGTAGCTACATATATGGGCTTTCCTTTTGGGATATCCTACTCTGGGTACCAGTAGCAATTCAAGCACATGGAGCTTCTAGTATGGGTACTAGATTGAGCAGTCGAATTCTTAGCCTTCGTTTTGTCGAATCCTTTTGGTATTTGGCTCTTCGAAGCATCTTGAAAGTTTCCTTTGACCAAATCTTCAGGCTGGAAAATTAGGCTGCATTTAATCTGGGGCTCACTCTTATCTGGTATTAATTTGCGCCATGTTCACCATCATACTAGTTGCTGACTAGCCCCTCTCCCTCTAACAGTACATATAAATTTGAGAGAATATATCTGATTCCCTGTTCGCTGGGCGCCGTACGGGTGGTGAGTGACCTGGGCTAGTAGGGTGAAATCGTTAACATTTCCATCCAGTTAAGTAAGGCCATACTAGTATTTAGATTCTTACTTCTTGGTGTCAATCCTCCCTCGGCACATGTATTCGTTGCATCCATCAGGTTTGCCGTATTACTCGGAGCATCAACGTTGCAACTCTAGTCTCAATTGATAGGTCAAGCGTAATCAAGCTCTCGGGTTCGGTGTAAATTATGATGTAGCTAGCGTGTGACTACATGTACATGTACATGTAGCTATGGTCTCAGTTTGATGCCATTCCTCATGCTCATTCAAACTAACAATGGATTGTGATACAAGAGGGCGGCCCGATAGGACACGTGTGGTATTGGCTCAATTTACTAGCCAAAACTATAATCATGTTGATTTCTTCTTGCATTCATTGGAAGAAGAGATTTCTTCATCTCTCTCTCACACACGTACATTATTCCTGTTCATAGGTCAACCTACTTCGTATACTGCTATACTTCAACTAGAACTAATGCCAACTAAACAAACTCTTTGAGCTCTGAAAATAAATTATTTTAATTATAAAGATGAATCCTCTATTCAGGAATGGCTACTCGCTCATGTGGTCATGACCGGACTGTGGATGACCTAATTTGCTTTATTCTAATGAACAGCCTGGCTGGAAAATCCATAATTGCAGCTAGATCGGCCCGGGCTTCATATCCTCCGACATAGTATATTAGGCTTATGGCCATCATGATGCATGCTCCCGAGTACTGGAAGTCTCTTAGGATATTTCAATTGGTGCCAACGTTCGCCCGGTGAGCATACTGCAGCTTATTCCGGCGTTGCAGAATAATAGAGACTGCAGCTAGCTAGTTAGGTTTATATGGCGAAACATTTAAGAGGTATGAGCCTGAAAGAAATTCAGTGCCTGTTTTTCATGGTCTAAAGTGGAATGATTTCTGAGGAACGAAACAACGATAGTGATCTTCACAAGACCTTGAGTGATACAACCTATGATAACACGAAGATAGTCTATCAATCAGGATTTTGGCAAAAGGAAACAGGAAAATCAATAGACAAAGATAACATAATCTTGATAAGTCGCACCTCTCCCAAAGAAACCAGTCCCAGTATCTAACTGAATACCAAATAACACACGCATAAGATTTCTGCAGCATTTGCGCACCTTAACCACAATTTACTATTTTGAAGGGACATAGGCGCACATTCTATATCCAATTCATCCAAGCACAACTCCTATTCCACAACAAAGCTAGGATGAGATCTAGGTCTTGGCTGACGACTTTGTTCTAAGCGTGAATTGAAACTTCCTGTGGGGCGTGTGTATAGGGTAGATTGAGGGGCCTGTACTCTTTACTCTAAATGGCTATAAGCCTTGCTGTCTCTCCTATCTCTAGGTACTCAGTGAAAAATTAGGCATGCGGCCTCCCGGCCACTAAACCAATAATAAATTTAGCAACACTGGCTCTGCCTTATTCGGTTTACTTTAGAGAGATAGAATCTGTTAAAGAAGATACCGGCATAGACCTTAGGACACGGTATATAATGACTAGGAGAGTTAAGGCTACGTATATACGTATTCCGGTTACTGATAATAAGGCCAACCCCTATTTGAGCCCATATTGTTGCCTTAAGCCTTTGTATTTTACAAAGTGGCTGCATCAAAGCTCCTAAAGTTCGCCGGCACCTCAATGTTTACAAATTCCCGAGCTTGATGGTCTGTCGGGAACGCTACTTCCGGTACGTACAATGCATCCAGTAATAATGACTATCGAATTTGGTTAACCAATGAGCTTTCTGAGATTATTATGCAGGTAACGTGTTTATAGATCATGACCATCACAATACAGCCAAACTCGGGTGGTTCTGTCGCGGGAGAATTTGCTTCTTGTGCACAAAACAGGTCTTGTAAGTGGGGGAATTAAGGTACGATTTTGACACAACAGGTACTGCCTGCTTAAGGTCATTGATTGATAGTATCTATTCACCCTTTTTATTCCATCACATTAAACTATGTCTCCAATTTCACACCTATCCATGGCCAGTGAGTGTAGTGGGCAACCAAACGCGCATATTTTTTTATATTGGCATCTTCCAATAATAAAACTCCTCCCACAATATGGAATGGGGCTTTTCTGTGAAATAATGAAAACTAGATATTGAAAGGTCGTATGCCCATATCCTACATGTACTCAATATATTTACCATTACCTGTGAGTAAACCAAGTGTTTACAGTCGTATATCTAGGGCGGCCATGTATACACACGCATGCGCACAATAAACCTGGAATTGGGTGTAGTAGCGCTCATAGCTAGCTTTAGGGACTGAGGAAAAACTCAAAGAAATTCACACCAACAATAGCAGGTGGTGTAACTGCTTGGTTTATGTATATGTATGATACAAGGTTTGGTTTGAAAACGGAAATATAAATACAGTCCCTTGTTCTACGTGTAGAAGCCCATTCTATTTTCCTACTTTTGTATCTCAGGGCAAAGAAAAAAAGAGGGAGGGGAAAAAAGAAGCTAGTACTTGGAGAGCCCCGTTCGATCGTCTACGGCGGAGTGGGGAAGTCACAAATAATGTCAATCGCTGGCAACCCAGATCAAGACTCCACCATCAACAGACCCAACCCCACAAAACACCAAACAAAAAATCGATATGTGTTTTGTCACAATAAACCGCTGGCGCTCATGCCAGCACGACGAACGCACAAAGATTGTTACCGCTTTCTGCACCAACGCCAAAGCCAGGGCTGGAGCTTCGTCGGTCGATCTGAGATATTGCGGTCGCGGGATGTGCTCACCTCAGTACATCAACGAATACGGTTCCGACGACCCTAACGGTGGTGTCTGTCCTGACTGTACCATAGAATTGGAGGGAGCTGAAAGATACAATCAACAGGAGCAGCCTCCAGGAGATGGCAGCGATGCTTCTACAACGACAAGTCAACGAACCGGGCCCGAAATCTTTCAGGCCTACCAGAACTATCGGGCCGACAATCCATTTCCCAATTTCACATTGCCTCCCCCTCCCCGGCAGCCATTCCCTCCCTGGGCGGAATCCCTTTCTCGCCCCGTACCCCTGAACGTCCCCGTCGTGATGCCTCAGCAGTACTACCAGCCGTACCTCCAGTCGCACCTCCACCCAGCTTCAAGGCTTCACCCCCCGGGTGCACCACCAGTTTCTCCCCCTCCTCCAAATTGGTCGTTCATCTACAACCTCAAGAATGCTGGACGAGAGAACTCTGCAACGAGTTCGGGTTCGTGGTCCTCGAATATTGTGCACCGTGTGTCTTCTAACTATCCGCAGAGTACGAGAATAGCGATTGAGCAGGCTGTAGCTAATCAGACGCCGGAGAGGAGGGCCGAGCTTCTGAGAGGATATGCAAAAATGATCTCAATGTCGTTCGAATAGTTTAGTAGGTGGATAAAAGAGGAATATAAAGGGGAGGGGGTATTTCTGGACGACTGGGTTGGCTTCATGATCAATATAGTGGCTGTTCATGTGTCTAACTTGGTTCGTAGTTTGAGATGAAGACTCAGAAGGGGAGGGGGATGGGAGTTGTAAGAGGGTTCTCCTATTCTTTACTTTTACGTTCTTTCCCCCATTTTCTAGTCTTCTGCCTCTTTTTGTTGTTCTTTTTTCTCCCGTCGTCTCACAATATAATTTGTAACCTTTAATCGAAACCACAGCTTCTTATTGATAACCAACAGAAAAAATAAAAAGCCAAACACAAATACAACAAACAAAAGTGCCTTTAGTCCGCGGGCACGTGTGTGTTGCGTGCCCCTTCCTTTTTTCTGTCCTTTTTTCTTTCTTTTTTTCTTTTTGCTCCCGCCAGCCAGTCAGTTGTTCGCATCATTTCGTGTAGAGGTTCGTCTAACCACTATATACTTTAATCTAATTCACAGCTAATCCATGGAGAAGTGCATGTGTTTGACTATGCGCTATGTCTACGTACCTTTTGTGCAACGCCAAGTGTTGGTGGGGTGCACGAGCTGGCGAGTGATAATCTGTGATGCTAATGCTTGGTAGGCATGACCACCAAAAATTTTGGGGAACTTCAAAAGAGAGGAGATGATTATATACGGTAGAAGTATTTTGAAAGTTTGATAGCGGGGAGCTGCCATATATTCCTTCAGCCTTCAGTACTGGATCCTGGAAGCCCCTTCAATGTGCCAGCGCCACGCTCCACCACCACCCCCATGCATGCTGCTGCGGGCGGGCAGATGGTATCCGCCTCTAGCTCTCAGCTCCCCCCCCCCCCTTTTCTAGCTCCAGGCTTGGCTCTCATGGCTGTCAATGGGCGTAGTAGGTGTAGTGTAATTATATATCTATCACCCCACCGTCCAACACCACTAGCGGATGACAGCTTTCCGAGCGCAGACACTGAGGTGGTGGGTGCGTGTGTGGCGGGTGTGTAAATTTCCGTAGAGCGTGGGGCCGCGGCGGCGATTTGGGGTGGGGGTCTTGTGGCGTTGGCGGAGCTGGGCGAAGGTGGTGGAGGTGGTGGAGGTGGTGGAGTAGTCTAGTCGTGACTAAACGCATATCAATGAGTTTAGCTCATCCACTAGAACCCCAGGAACATGTCTATCTATTATTACCGTAAATATATATATATCCATATCTATCTCTCCAGCGCAGATATCCCAAAAGTTCAGAAAGGAAGTCACATTGGTGGAGAAAGATCGTCGTGATTGCGAGTGATGGTCTATGACTGCATAAACTAACTACTATTGCAGGAACGAAAAGAAGTGAAAGCGTGGTACTTACACCATGAACCGTCACATACATATACAATGTACGTATTGTACACTCCGCTGAAGTTAGAAACAACTCTGCCCCAATCCAAATCCGCCAGGGCCCAGCTGCCGAGTACGTACAACGTATGTACCTGCAACAAGTAGATAACTATCAACCTCCAACCGGTACCACGGATAGGAAACCCACGCCACTACCGCCGCGCCTGTAAAAGCCATAGGTACATACATATACACGGCGGAGACCCCGAGGGATGGGGGGGCACGAATGTCTCTTTCCCTGTAGGCTGCAATATATAGCAATGTAATCGATCGTTCAGCACTTGAGAGTCAGTCAGTCAGTCAGCATAGAGGTATAGCGGTATAGACACTCACTGACACGGTATTAGCTCTTTCTACTCAGCAAGCTGTAATCTTTGAATATAAACAACGAATACCCAGAATCGACCCAGCTGGCCAGGGAGGCCCGAGGCGCTCATTAAATTATAATATAGGCCAGCTTACCTGCCTATTTGCCAACGAACATCTATCTAGCTATTAGGTTACAATATGCCGAATTCCCCAGTCCTATCCCCCCCTCCCCCCACCCAACGGCACCAACTCTCGGAATAAGGTACAGCAATTCTGTCTCAAATCAACCTTGTGGCGGATATTTTGTAGGAGATATGTGCTAATTTTTGTTGTGGGCGTTTGAGCGCGGAGGAACCTATATTATTATATAGTGACATCGTGTTGTATATAGCCCCAATAACTTTGTGCGGGACTGAGGACGGGTAAGTAATTGGCTACTTCATCTTTATACATTAAACCCCGACCTTTGAATATGATCATTACCCCAATTCTGGACTGAATTATTAATCATCAATCAACCCCAATTCTGGACCACTTTCAAACGCGAGTGACTAGCTGTGAATATACGTTCCCCCCCCCCCTTTTTTTTGACAAAAAGGGAAATGTTCTTAAATCCAAGTTTCAGTAGTAAGAAAAACCTCGCAGTTTCTCTTAGATCAACCCTCGTGCGGCCATCTATCTATACAACCCGCCAACCTTGCCATGCAGACCGAGTGACACCCGGTGTCCCAGTCAGCCGCGGAGGCGGCGCCCTTGGTAGCTATCGATCACGCGCTACCCGCCCCCTACAAGCACTCCACAGCCATAGATACAAGCTACATTCCAAGTGGGCGAGTTAGCCGTATACACGAGAAGGCAGCACAAAAGCCATCGCTCCTAACCCACCATACACCGCGCGCTCAGCTATCACCACGTGTCTTGGCACACCAGCCAGCCAGCACCACTCTACTCTAGATTCCCCCAGCGAAGCAGTCAGGGCCTCGCTCACTCTCTCCCCCAAACACAGACACCCCCACTACCACCACAATCACCACCACCACCACCACCACCACTACCACCACTACCACCACCGATACCACCATAACCTACCTACCCTCCCCACCCTCCCCATCCACCCCCCAGGCGAAAAACCAATGTCTCCAGACCACCCAGACCTCCAAACCCTCCGCGAAAAGCGCCTAGCCAGATTCGACCCACGAGCAGCAGCAGTACCAAGACCCACGGCGCAAGAGTTTGTTCTAGCCTCCCTGATCTGTCTACATGGTCGATGAGCTCAGCTGATGGGATGGGTGGCGGCAGCAGTAGCAAGACGCCGCAGATGATGCGCTATGTCCATAACGCCCGGAAGCGGCGCTGCGGCGACGTGGAGCTGGAGCTGGAGATGGAGATGGAGAGAGGCGCGGCGAAGGTCGCGAGGGTTTGAGTGCTTTCTTATTTCATTTATTATATGGGTGTGTATCTCTGGATAGAACGTTGCTGGGACAGCTTTTTTTTTTCTTTTCTTTTTTTTCCTTTTCTAGTTTTCTTTTGGTTCTGGCGTAATTTTTTTTTACTTTTCTAGTATTATGTACCATTTTTAAATACCACATCTGCCAAATAATCCAATCCAATAAACCAGCCAAGTACCTACAGTGGGCTCTCACCCAGGACCGGATTCTCGACACGTGTGTGGCGGCGGCAGCGGCAGCAGCACCAGCGGGGAGACGCGTCGCAGCACGTGACCTCCCGGCGCGATCAGGGTCCTAATGATCCTTGCCGCTTGCTTGCTCTGCACTGCTCGACGAAGAAGCTGAAGAGGAGGAGGAACTACAAGGGACTAGGCAGGAGGAGGATCATCATCAACACATCAACAACACAGCAGCAACAAGCCTTCCCGGCCGGACCCATTTTGGTTTACTCGACCACACATCTTTCTCCATCCAGAATCAACATTCAGGGGGGGGATTTACATTAGAACATGTTAGATTATATCATCTCTCCGGGCCGTTTCTTCTTATCTAAGAGTTTGGAATAACAAACAGGAACTTGCACTGGAACGGATAAAATAAATACCGATATACCTTGACAGTTCCCTTCCACAGCGCAGCTCAACGCGGATCCTGCAGCCGAGCGCGAGGAACACATATCTACATGTAGTTATCTTCATCTAGGTGCTCTACTCCCTAAAGAGAGAGAGATCAATCTCTAGATGTGTGAAGGGCGAGGGGGGCCGGAGATCCTCATCTGAGGGATATCCAGCGCTCCTAGCTAGCGAGAAAGTGGGCCGCCGCCAAACAGACATACCCCCCCCTCGTCCCTGCTGGCGATTGATTATCGGTATGTAGAGCAAGTACAATGTAGATAGCCGGAACCGCCAATCGCCAATTCACCATTCCTCGCCCATCACCGTCAATTTTCGTAATCCATATTGATTTGCTGGCTTTTGTTCTGCAAGATAGGTAACTCTAGCTACATAGATAGGGTGAGAGATTGACCACATTATCATGTACGGCAGGCCTCCCGGGCGGTCTGTCAATTGCGACCGCCCGACCGCCTACCTACTCCATCCATGATCCACCCAAGACCCAGAGATCCACCGCCTGTCTCCGAGCGAGCCGAAGAAAGAAAAAAAAAAAAAGGGCCCTTTGGCTACAACTACCCCATCCACTCATTCGTTCTGCACATCCTGGGGGGGCGCCAAGGGAAACCAATGATGTCAGCGGCTCGAAGGGAGGGAAGGAACAATTGCAACGCTCCACCCTCACCTCAGCCTTGTGAGATTCATGAGACATCACGCAATATAACAAGCCTTGCTATGACCCACGTGTTTGGACCTTGGGAGGTTTGAAACAACCTCACCTCACCCCCTCCTCAGGGACAGCTCAGTTGTGCATGATGGTAGCCAAACACCAGTCGGCCAGTAGATAGGTAGGTCCCTGGTGGTCATAGCTCTATCTAGTGCGTAGGATACAAGCTTTTGGCTTTTTTTATTTTATTCTGGACTTGGAAATCCTCCCTTCCCATTAGTTATTAACCCCGAACGAACAAACGAACGGACGGACAAGCTAGTACATAGCTAGTAGTAGGTACATATGTAGGTACATAGAAGTAGGTAGATAAAAAAAAAAAACGCAATTCTTTTCCTTTCCATTTCTTTTTATTTCTTTTTTCTTTTTTGGTGCAAGTTATTCCACTGATTAAGACCTTTCTAAAGGAGACCCGTCTTTTTTGGTGCTTCTTTCTTTTATCTGGGGGGAGGGGGGGGGGGTGCCCGGCGATGGGGCGTGAAGAGAAAAGAAACGAGAAGAAAAAAAACAATAATAAAACAAATGGTCAAAGAAAAAGAAAGAAAAAAAGAATAAAATAAAACCGAGAATGTAATGATAGGAAAACGGTCATTATTCTCAGGCATCCCCTCCCCTTCCATGAAATATAACAAATAGGGTTTCCCGGTTTCAGCTGCCCTGGTCTGCAAGGCAAATGATAATTTTTCCTGTCAATACGGAGAGGAAAAACTCACTCACAGGGTGGGAAGGAACCCCAAAGAAGAAAATCACACACGGTAAATAAGAAGGAGAAAATAAAAACTCGTAACAATGACTCGTAACAACGGCGACGATGACAGTCCAGTCAAGTTCGTAAAAAAATGTGGTAAGAGAAAAAAGAATTAAAAGGAAAACGTGGCCATCTCCCAAAATACAACCACCCTTATCCAACCAGACCTCGCCCAATATTTGTTGAAAGAAAGACCCAGTAGTGTCCAAACCAACCTTTGGTAAAAAAAAACCAAACCAAACCAACCCATACAACCAACCCATACACAACCCACAACAAGAGAGAAATATAAAAAATTCGCTCAAGAGGGAGAAAACGGAGAAAGTAAGAAAGAAAGAGAGAAAACACAGAAGAGAAGGAATAATAGGAATTTGGAAGGTAATAGAGAATTTCGTCCGCTCATCACATATCCATGCCATCATTGCCAAATATTCCACTCTCATCATCCCTCTTGTACTCAATGCCACTCATACGGCTACCCCGTCTGTCATCATAGCCTCTGCCATCTTTGTTCCGCCTATCCTGGTTGTCATCCCAGGCATCTTCTGAATCCTCAACATCCTCATCCATGCGCGCTAGCTCATCCCGTCCCAGGAAATGATCATCCATACTGCTCTCATCCACAAAGGTGAAACCCCGGAAGTTAGCCTGCATTCCCGGAGATAGCGGCGTGCTCGCCATGTTTCCGCTAGCCATCGCAAGCGCACGAGCATTGAGTGACTGTGACATGGGCGCATTTGTAAACTCAGGGTCAAAGTTAGAAGTATCAGTCTCCGAGCTAAGCGTGGGCTTGAACGGGGGAATGACGTTCTTGTGCAGCAGCTGGTTCCAGTCAATGTCGGCGAAGAAGGGGTGGGACTTGAGCTCTTTAGCATCATGGGTAGCTCCCAGACGGTGCCTTGGGTTTCGGTTAAGAAGCTAGTAATGTCAGTCATCTTCTTCAACGCAAATCGTAGAGCGGGACCAGACTTACACCCTTGACGAAATTCCTCCCCTCAAGACTCAATGCGTCCCGAGGGAAGCGGACCTTTCCAAACGCAATGTTCTTGTACATCTGCTGGGTATCATCCGCGTAAAACGGACTCCATCCACAGCACATCTCAAAGACCAAGACACCCAATGACCAAAAGTCCACCATCTTGGTGTAACCCTGCTCATCCAGCAGCACCTCCGGCGCAAGGTACTCTGTCGTTCCACAAAACGTGTTTGTGGTGGCATTAGCAGACAGGTTCGCCTTTGACAGTCCAAAATCGCACAACGCGATATGGCCATTCGCATCCAGCAGGATGTTCTCGGGCTTCAGGTCTCGGTAGACGATATCATGGTTGTGGAGATGCTCCAGCGCTAGGATTAGCTCCGCGATATAAAACTTTGCGCGCTCTTCCTGGAACCTGCCCTCCTTCTGTAAATGCCAAAAGAGCTCGCCACCGGACATGTAGTCCGTGACCAGGTACAGGTCCGTCGGGGTCTGGAACGAGAACTTCAGTCCCACAATGAAAGGCGAGTCGGTGGTGGCGGTCCTGACGAGAATGTTTCGCTCGCCGAGTGTGTGCGCGACCTCCTTCTTCTGCACGATGACCTTCTTCGATAAAACCTTCATGGCGTATATCCGGTTGGTGTCCTTCTTGCGCACCTGATACACCTGGCCAAATGTCCCTACGCGAAAACACGAGTTCCTATCAATATTCTGTTTCCCACATTGATAACATGTATATGCCCTTGCTGGCTGTGTAATAGCTAACCTCTTCCAATGAGCCTCAATACCTCAAAGTCATCGGGCCCGTAATGCTTCTTGGTCGTCTTCTCGAAGCTAATCTGAAGCCGGATCTCTCCGGTGACACTCTCGTTGCTTGTTCGGGCCTGCAGCGGATACCATGTATCGGCCATGTTCTGATCCCTGTTAACCAATGGGCACATGCGGATGTGCCCAAGGAAACATTCTTGGTTCGAGCGGTCGTATATCGAAACGTCGATCTCGGAATGCTCCCCAAGTACGTCACTGATTACACACGCACCCAGTCAATACTATTGCAAACAAAACCCGCTCGCCTAGTGGTCGAATTTTTCCACTTTGCATGAGAGGGAAAATCCGCATCGGATAAAAGTAGATATATGCCGAGGTGTGACACAAGTGGGGGGGGGGGGGTATCTATCTGTTCTAGGAGAAAATGGGGGGGAATGAAGGGGGAGCAGCGCCGTGCTACATAATCGTGAGGCAAAAAGCCTCAACACATTACACAGCACATGCGCGGGAACATCGGGTGCAGTGCGCGCAAAACGCTATTCCACAAGAAAAAACAAAAACAAGAAAAAACAAACCAAATAAGATGAGGGAGGGGAGGGGGGGATGAAGATGATAATAATAATAGGAGGAGTGATTTATCCAAAACTTACAACACCGCTTCGTGCTCCCACTTTGGATTCGTAGTTCCTTTTTTCGAGATTGTGCCCTGCAGTTCCGACAAACTAGTGCTCGAGCTCTGACGGCTCTTCATCGGGATCGCAATGCCTGCTGATGCGCCATTCTTGTCCTGCGGCTCTCCGGCGCCCGTCTCATCCTTCTTCGGCCCCTTTGAGATGAACTCATTACTCTCAAAGGTGCACACCACATACGGGTCTTTACTCGACCTGAGGCCCCTCGCCTCCTGGATGCGCACCACCATCTTGCCCTTCGGGGGTCCGACCGTCGGCGTATTATGCTGACCGCCAGAAGATGAATTGGTGGCGCCAGAAGACGTGGAGCCCGACGTGGGCGTAAGAGTACCTGTAGGCTGACGTGAAGGAGGGGGGGGAGGCGTGGGATTGCTAGTGGGAGTGGTAGTAGTGGTTGTGGCAGCGGCGCTGTTCAGGGCGCTGCCGGCCGAGGTGGTTCCGCGGGGTGTCGCTGGGGGCGTGTCCTTTCCCTCAAGAAGAGCAGAGGCTGTCAGTCTCAACGAATCCTTCTCGCGCTCCCCGGAGGATAACGAAGAAAATACATGACGGTCGGGTACAGAGAAACTGGTAGCAGCGGAAGAAGCAGCAGTGGAAGCACTCGCAGAAGTAACAGCAGAGGGGGTAGCAGAGGAAGAGGGAGAATCAATCTCCTCTTCTTCCGGCGGAGTAGCGGCAGCGGCAGTGGAAGCACTGGCGACACTAGCAGTAGTAGTGGTGGTTGTGGTAGCAGTAGTACCAGCACCACCACTGCCACTGCCGCCATCTTCCTCATCGCCGCCGCTCTCTCCTTCTACAGTGGTTCTGTGTAGGGGAGACGGCGGCGGCGGACACGATGCCTTTCGGGCAATACTAGGAGGAACGAGAGCTCCACAAACCTGTTGAAACCCATGCAGGATCTGCGGCAATCTCTTGTCGAGCCCACTTGGGTGAGGGGTGGTCTGGCCGCCGGTCAAGTGGTCATCGTCATCGGACCTATCGCCAGAAACATCGCCATCAGAATTGTCAGCCTTGCCATGATGTTTTGGCCCCAGCAGGTTGAGGCGGAGGTTTGATAGAGCACGCTTCATTCCGGCGGAGGAGATGAGTTGCAAGGGCGCATGAACCAAAAAGAGAAAGAGAAAAAATGTGTATATAAAACAAAGAAATTGAGGGGAGATTAGAGATGACGATGGGGGAATAGTAGAAAAGATTTAGTTGCCGAGAAGTGAAATGGAAAGCGGGGGGGGGGGGAGTTAGATGTAGTGTAGCGTAGATTTTTAGTGGGATATCTTTTTTTTTTTACTTGGGGGAAAGTGGCGGTGCGTCCCTTTTACGTCCGCTGTACCGAGGGTGTAGTAGAGAAAGGAAGGAAGCAGCAGAGAGAGGAAGGGGGAGAGGGGGAGAGGGGGGGGGGCAGATATGATGGAATATGGGGTATGGTGGTGGAAGTAGACACCTCGATGCAGAGTAGCGCAGCAGTAGTAGTAGCAGCAGGTAGTCCACACAAGATGTATCACTTCCCCACCCCCAATATTCAAATCAAGAGCCCAATCTGGTGAAAGACAAATCGGAGGAGGAGGAAAGAAAGGAAGAGGGGGCGGGGGTAATCAGACACGATGACGATTTCGAACCATATCGATTCAAACAATCCCCCAAACCACCAGCTAGCTGCAGTGCTAGAGAAAGCGTATCAAGAGATAAAGAAGTAAAAAAAAAAAAAAAAAAAAAAAAAAAATCACACGAATCAAAAAGCCCAAGTGAAATCCGAGGGGGAGAAAAGAAGAAGAAAAAAAAAGCATACCTTTGACCAGCTACAGCCCTCAACATATTTGACGCCGACGAACCATTCGCCGCAGCCACCGTATTCAGCGGCAATTGCGGCCTAGGTGAGGCCACAGCGTTCGCAGATGTGGTCGCGGTAGTGCCTGACGTCGACATTCCCATACTCGTCGACGCGCTCCGCAGGATCGGGGACCCACGCCGCGACAGCGGCGACAAGCTCTGGAACTCCGGAAGCCCGCTCGTGGGTGTGGGGCCCGATACCGGCGTTGCGGGCGCGGTGGCTGCGGATGTGGATGCGGTGACGTGGGAGGTTAGGAGGGGGGTTCCTGGTGCGGAGGAGGCGGGAGAGGAGGACCCACCCCCGCGAAAGAACTGGAATGCGGTCACCATGGCTGAGGAGGGGAGATGGGGAGGGCCGGGAGGGAAGGAGGGAGGGGGAGGGATGAGGGTTAGAGGTTAGGCTGGACTTGTTTCCAACTACTATCTCACGATGGGGAAGGTTGTGGGTTTGGTGGTGGTTGTGGTTGTTAGTTGGGTTTGAGAGGGAGATATGGCAAGATAGATAGGTGAGATTGAGAGGGGGGCGTGTGAAGAGAGGGGGGGCGCGAGGCTTGATCGCTATTATTATTATGCGGATTCCCGGTTTGTTTCGGATCCCTTTTCTTCTTTCTCTTGTTCGTAATTCTTTTCTTTCTTCTTCCTCTTCCTCCTCTTCTCCTTCGACTCCTCCTCCTTCTTATTGCTCCTCCTTCAGTATCTGGCCCCCTTTGCTTTTTCGTCCGTTCTTTAAATGGAGACGCGGTTGACACTGCCTGAACAGTCGACCCTGTAAACTGCAGGTAGAGTAGTAGAGTAGGTAGAGTAAGGTAGGCCGGTGGTAAGCCTAGGCAGAGCGAGGTAAATAGTAGAGCAGTAGGTAGAGTTATAGTAGTAGTAGATATGAGAGGCACTCGACTCACTCACTCACTCTACTTACATGAACCTGCTCTTCCCAGGTCTTCTATCCTAAATTTTTTTCCCTGGAGACATCGACCCGGAAAGCTCCCCCCAACCCTTTTTCTCCCGCGGCCCTGCCTCTGCCTACCTTCTTCCTGCCTCAGTTTCCTTAATAATTCGCTTTCTTACCCCCCCCTGCACGAAGGGGATAAGGGTCCGATGTAATGTAATGTATGTAGGGGCTTCCGAAGCTCTATGGAAAGTTCCCTGCTTTTGCCAGAAAATCCGCTGGCAGCTAACCTCTCTCGGGTGAGCGAGTGGTTGGGTATGGCTGCATATTTGTGATATGATATGTAAAAAAAAAAAAAAAAAGGCCAATTGAAGGGCTAAATTAAATTAAATTTTCTTTCTTTCTCTGCTCTGCTTTTTTGCCTCTGCATGCAATAGTAATGGGCAATTGGGAATAATATTATCGGTCCCCGGCGCGAGATACTGAAACACCGGCTTCTCTCAACCTATGGCTTGCCATAGGGCCAGCAGCGCGCGCCCATGGGGGGGACGTTGAGGAGAAGGGGGGAAAGAAAAGATGTCTATTATTATAAGAGCGTCAATATACATATGGATGACGCGCGCGAGCACGATGATGTCTATGTTGCCTCAATTTAATTTTTTTTTTCTTTTCTTCCCTTTTCCCCTTTGCACTTTCCCTCACAGAAAAATAACCCCATTATCATTACCCTCACCTTTCTCCATCCATCCATCCATCCATCTCGACATGCACCAGCCTCTCTCTCTCTCCCGAAACCCGAACTAGCTAGACCCTACCGACTGCCAGCACTAGCTACATATAACTCCACCTGCCTACCTGCCTGCCTGCCGACATCATGCAGCCCCACGTTGCGCACGATGAGGTATGATGTAGGCAGGCAGGCAGGCAGGCAGACCGCCGCCGCGCCGCCGCTAGATGGATGGAAGCATGTACGAACTTCAATTGCCTCCTCAGGCACAGCTAGTAGACTCCATCCATCCATCCAGGGCGGCTAGCTAGCCAGGAGGGAGTACAACATGGTGGGCCCGCGGCAGTGGATCGTATTGGACAGGAGCGTACTTCAGGGTCCAGTACCTAGAGTAGTAATCACTACTATTGCAGAGTACATGTTCCGGAGAGTAAAGCAATTGCAGGGTATGTATCGTATCGTATCAATCGGGGACCCGACGATTACCTTTGGCTGGGCTGGGCTGGGTTGGGCTGGGCTGTAGATGTACTCTGGAGGTGATTTAGATGTATGTAGATGTAGGTACTGTAGAGATACATGTACGGATGTGGATGTGGATGTGGATGTAGTCTAGATGTAAAGTATCTAGATATACGATGTTAGGTACTGCTGTCTGTAGATGTAGGTACTCGGGGCAGGGCAATTAAACATCTACAAAAAGTACTTTCTTCTATCTGTACCTCTGATATCCAGCTCCAATTGCAAATCCTCAACTCGCACAAGCCATATGCATCACAGCTCCCACCAGCTGCCCATCACAAATCGATCTCGGCCCTGGAGTCGTACATGCAGCATGTACAGCGGCCGTTGTCCTTCTGTCCTCCCTTCAGTCCTGTGACTCTGTACATACATACATACAATACTTACTTCCCAGCCCTCCTCTACCGAGTCCATACCTCCAATTCCCAATTCCTGTTTTCCCAACGTCCACGCGCGTGTGTGCCAATTAGACTCCACAGCCCCTCTTTCCACCACTCTGCGAAACGGCGCGGCGGCGGGGTAGTTTGTGAGGGAGGGAGGGAGTGTACCTGTCGAGTTGGGCATCTTTTTTTTTTTTT
Source organism: Morchella eximia (assembly GCA_024713935.1). Lineage (NCBI taxonomy): Eukaryota > Fungi > Ascomycota > Pezizomycetes > Pezizales > Morchellaceae > Morchella > Morchella eximia. The sequence goes on from JAMGZG010000001.1 coordinate 4,594,300, forward strand.
TTTTTTTTTTTTTTGTACCCTCTTTCTTTTCCCCTCACTGTTTTAAAAAGCAAAGAAAAACAATTAAATCGTTTCGCTTCTTCAGGATAATGTTTTACCCTTGCACACGCGCAATCAGGCAAGCAAGTAGAGTAGGTAGCTACATACGCAGGAGGAGAGGCAAGCAGACAAGCAGACGCAGGTAGTCATTCGCCATCCGCCACGATGCCGATACGACGATAGGTTGTAGGTAGAGTACGCGGGCCAACATGTGATCATAATGTAGACAATTAAACTTACTGGCAGGCTGGGATTGCCCTGGGGTTGGGTAACTTGTTGTTGCTGCTGGAGGAGAGGGGTTAGATATGACGATAGATGGCATTAATCAAAGTGCACTTTTAAACGAGCGAAACAATTAAACGTTTTTCATTTCAGTTGTTTACTTGCAGCCTGGTTTAATTGTTGTTACTGGCTGTCCCGGGGAATTAAACGATCAAGACCCTAGCTCGCAATTAAGGTGCTGGGTAACTGTTCGAGGTCTGGGACTGGGATGCGGAGATTCGTCACTGAGGCCTGGCGGAGGAGGTAGGTACGGACCATGTACCGTACATGTCGGTACTCTTTCGATCTTCTAGGACCGTACTCTCCTCCCTCGTCCCTATCCATCGCCCTATAGCTACTCTCTCTAAACTCCCCTCTACCATCTCACCTACACCCTCCTCGTCCCCACCACCACCTCCAGCCCCATCCATCCATCCATCCATCCAGCACTCTCCCAACACAGCATGTACACCCCCCCCCTCCCCCCCCGGCCTCCACGGCACTCTCCTCTCAACAAGTATTTCCGGAAGGCATCATGTCATGCAGTGCCACGCTACGCTTAGCGATTATTTTTTCCGGAGGTGCCGGGCGAGTGAGGAGAGGAGGATGAACGAAATAGAGTAAGACCGGGGGTGTGGTGCGTGTGTGCCAGGTGCCAGGGTTAGGTGTTGATTGTGCTTATTATGGGTGGTGGTCATAGTTTTTGTGTGTGTGCGAGGTTACACAGGCGCGGTATGGATATGGATATGGGTGGGTTTTGATGATACATGTAGGTACATACATACTGGCCTTTCAGATATTGATGGTTTTGGTTTGATTGGGTGTGATTGGGTGTAAGGGGAGTCACTCGATGAGGGATGCAATGAGAGAGGGAGTAGGCAGTCAGTGATATTCGAGGGAGTACCTAAGGGTAAACACAGCACTCGGCCAGGCATCGCGCTGTACATAGAGCATGTTCTGGATGTTCTGGACTGGACGTGTAGGTATTGCTGTATATACATAGGTGCTGTATAATACTCGCCATGCAAGTAGCCAGGTGGACAACGACTCGATAACAAGGGAAGGAAGGAAGGGGGAGAGCGAATAATCAATCGATCAATCAATCCGGAGGGAGAAGAAAGAAAAGAAAGAAAGACATCTCGAGTCCAACAGCCTCTCTGCTACTTTCCTTCGAGTACATACACACATACATACATACATACATACTTGTACCTGTCTGTGTCTGTGTCTGTGCCTGTGCCTATGACCATTCCATGTGTCTCTGACCTCGAATAGGAGCCCGACCGGCCAGCCGTTCTGTCATAGTCACTCAGCAGCTATTTCCATCCCTTGCCAGCCATCCAGCCATCCAGCCATCCAGCCATCCGCTGACCAGCAAGCCAGCGATCGGTTGTCATCACTCCCGCTTGCTTCCCTAATTCCCTCGCTCCCTCGCTCGCTCGCACCCTCCCGCCCGCTCTCCCGCCCCCCCCCTTCACAGAATCGCGCAATCCGCACGCCTCCCCGCGTCTGTCCTGACGAATACACACCTCGTACAACCATGCGGCTCTTCTCCCGGGCGGCGTATCTGGCCTCTCTGGCGCTTGTGTCGCTGACGCTTCTCCTCGGGCCCGCCAACGCCTCGCGCGGCGACCGGCTCCCCGACTTTAAGAGCTGCGTAAAGGTATTCACCCCCTCCTCAAGCTCTTAATTGCCCTCAATTGCCCCCAATTGCCCCCCGCTAACCTCCCCCCCCCAAAAAAAAACAGAAATGCCACTCCACGCACTGCCTCTCCAACCCGCCCACGCCCATCCCCCTCCACCTCCGCCTCCTCCTCTGGTCCTGCCCCTCCGAATGCGACTACACCTGCCAACACGCCGTGACGGCCTCCCGCTACGACGCCGGCCAGCCCATCGAGCAGTTCCACGGCAAATGGCCGTTCGTGCGCTTCCTTGGCATCCAGGAGCCCTTCTCGGTGCTCTTCAGCATTCTCAACGGCTACGCCCACTACCGTGGCCAGCAGATCATCCGCCGCGAGCTCCCCCGAAACTACCCGCTCGTGCCCTACTACCGCCTCTTTGGCCTCTTTGGCATCGTCACCTGGTTCTGGAGCACCATCTTCCACATGCGCGATTTCGTCTTCACCGAGCGCATGGACTACTTCGCCGCCGGCGCTAGCGTCCTCTATGGCCTCTATCTCGCCCCCGTGCGCATCTTCCGCCTCTATAAGCCGCACCACCGCCGGCTGCTGCGCGTCTGGACGTGCGCGTGTGTCGCCGCATACGCCGCGCACGTCTATTACCTCTCCTTTGTCAAGTGGGACTATGGCTACAACATGGCGGCCAACGTGGTCGTCGGGATCCTCCAGAATGGCCTCTGGACGTATTTTTCGATAAAGAACTTTAGCCAGAAGAAGACCTTGTGGGCCGCGGGCCCCGGGCTGATTGTCACGTGGCTGGTCATGGCGATGAGTTTGGAGCTGCTGGACTTTCCGCCGCTGTGGGGGTGTATTGATGCGCATAGCTTGTGGCATGCGGCGACGGTGATGCCCGCGGTGTGGTGGTATAAGTGAGTTTTGAACACCCCTTTCTCCTCGGTTTCTGTTGACGGGGGTGGTGCTAATGTGTGTATGTGTGGAAGGTATCTAATCGTGGACGCAAAACGGCACATAGGCGGCGCTGTGGTCGGGGGATCGAGGTTCAAGGAGTAGAAAAACTCATCCTCTTCCTTTGCCTCTTTATTTCTCAACTGCTTTTTTTTGTTTACGCGGGGACTATAATCACACAAAATCTTCCCTGATACCCTCCACCTACCCGCGCTACCTATATACCTTTTTTTTTTTATACATATATTCGGACTTTGAGGGGCCAGAAAAATTGTTGTGCAGCTTTGGAGTTGTAGTTTTAGTTATAGGTTATGGGCCCCCGAGGTGAAGGGATGGAGGGGTGGATGGTTGGATTGGGATCGACGTACTGTTGATTTTTGTTGTTACTTGGCTTAATTTGGTGGTTGGCCGGCCGGTAGTTAGGTAATGAGAGATCTGGCACGGCACTGGATGCAGATGCTGAGACCCCAAACAAACAAAGCGAGCGAAGCAAGCGACTACCATCTAGAGAGAGAATCGGTGGTAGAAAGAAGAGAAACATCCCCATTGGTGCATACATACATATGTTCACCTGCTCCTTCCCCCTCGATTCTTTTGAGCGGGGGTCGTGTGAGGTGGTGAGTGATATCTGGTGACTAACCACAAACAAACGAGTGATGGATCATGATCCAAACTCGGAATATCCACTATCGGGGTGTGCATAACCTATCTGACATGGATAGGAGGCTACATGTAGTGTATTACTACCATATAGTATAATGCCCCAATGTCCATAGCCTCCCGTGCTATGCTAGTTGACTATCTCGATCTATGGCTTGTTATGGAGCGAGGGAGGTAAATGGACAGCACCTGTATAGTGCGTGCTTCCCCGTAGCTAGCCTAGCCCGTGCGCTATGGGTCTGGTCGTGGCTTGACGTGGACTACATGGTAGCTACAAGTGGCAGGCATGGTTTGCGTATAGATTTCTTACGGACGTACGGGTTATCGCTCGCGTTTTTTTGTGTCCTTCATGGGTTGTCACTCGATATGTGTACAGGGGAGTGCGGGGCGGTGGAAAGAGGCGGCGATGGGCTTGAATTGGTGCGCTGGGTATGCTCACCATGCATATATGCTCTTTGTACGTTTTATACACATCTGTGGGCGTCTCGGGGTATAGTGGTCGACGTCTGGTGGTGTGGCCGGCAGGTGGTGAGTCGACCTCCTTCCTGTATCTCAAGCTTGACCGCGAGTCAGGGCTCTTTCTATACACGTGTGGACGACGGTATGTATGAGGTACGCGTACCAACACTGACCAGGAGTACAGCGAGGGGGGGGATGTGTGCCTCGATTGCTACGGAGGACTGAAGTGGCAGAGCCGTCGGGGGCGTTGGCTTCTGAGGGACTAGGACGAGAGACAGGACTTATGTTATGTGCATCCCCAGGACATGCAATAATCTTTCTTACTTGGTGTTCCTTTCTCACTCGCCCTTTGGTTCTTCCTATGTCGTACGTGTCTATTAGATTCCCGAGCTAGGCTGGCCAGCGAGCCGGGGCAAATCATGTGCGAGCACATGAGCAACCCCCCCCCCCCCCGGTGAACGCGGATCACAAGATCTCACTCGTTACCGACCTGGATGTACTCGTACTCGTGGGTATATGCTAGGTCTTTATCTATCCACTATTGTTCACGCAGGAGTCAATCATCGTGATTGCAGTCGTAGGGCGGGACTCGAAGATGGCTATCTTGGTATCCTGGCATTTGCTAAATAGGCTCTTTTCACAACTTTGATTTTGATCTTATCTTGGCACCTCTGTGGCTATCATCTCGTTGTGAAAAAAAAGGGGGGGGCTTGATCTTGGCATATTTGTGGTTGTTTCTTGATGTATAGGTGTTCTCTAGCTACGTCTGATTGAGGGAAAAAAAAAAAGGTTTTCTGTGATGGCCCTAGCTCAAAGGTGTCCACAGCCCGCAAATTTTTGCATCTTTGCAGTTGAAGGTCAGTGATGTGTCGAGAGGAAAAGTTTTCAGAGACAACCAATTGGTTATTACTGTGCAGTAGATGTGCACAATTTGTATTTTATGAAAAATAATAGATTGTTAAATGCTAAAACTACTTGTTTTTTTTTTTTTTTTTTTTTTAGTAGTGATTAACGAAGAATTCGAGAGCTGATGAATGGAATCCTTTTTAGCCTACGAAACAGCGAGAACGAATTCTCGAGAGAACGGAGGGGGATTTTCTACTAGCTTTCTGGGTTATTTAGATTCTCAAAATGCCCAGTAGCATAATATAGTTAGTAGTACTCTAAAATCTCCGGGTTGAGGTTCTCTTTTTGCTACGTATAGCAGCTGTTAGGTGCTTACAGGTGTGTACTGTACGTTCTGTAAGTTTACATGTTATGTGAATTGCAGATGGAAAAACATACACATAGAATTGTAGATAAGGAAAAATTGTTTTACAGTGTCCAAGCCTAATCGGCGAAAAGAAATTTCATGACCTTTATATACCTGGGATATGCCCCCTCCAATTGCAAAAAAATCATCCAGAAAATCCCTACATTCACCAATTCGAATAACCAACAACCTTTTTTTCTCTTTCCACAATGCAGTTCACCATCTCTCAATTCGTTGCCCTCATGGCCGTTGCCGCTTCCATGGTTTCTGCTGCCCCAGTCATTTCTGAGGTCGAAGCCTCTACCCTTGAACGTAGGGCGTAAGTAACCTTGCTTCCTAGTCATCTTCACATAAATATTTCTTTTACTAATTTTTCATTAGTATGTCTGGAAGAGGAACATATTACGACCAGTTTGGGGGCTTCGGTTCCTGCGGGAACCAGTTGCCGGTAAGTAGAATTTCCAATCCTACACTATATATGTAAGATAAACACACCACTAACATCTTGTGTAGGACTCTGCATACATCGTCGCCCTCAGCACCGCCTACAGGAACGTTGGCCAGCTTAACTGCGGTAGGAGGATCTGGGCCAGGGCTCTTGATGGCCCTGGCAGGGGAAACAGAATTGAAGCAACCGTCCAAGACACCTGTCCTTCTTGTGCTCGAGATGCCGTCGGTATGTTATTCACCTTGCCTCATCTATCTTTTATAGTTGCTAATCATTGAGTTAGATTTTTCTATTGGTGCCTTCAATGGTCTTACTAACAACAATAAGGAAGTCGGCGTCATCAGAGTCGAGTGGTATGTATCTCTCTATATCTAAGATCGATCCTGTAGCTTACTAACTCTGTGTGTTTTTGAAATTTAGGGATTTCATTAATTAAACAATGACCCGCTCCCAAAAGGCCATTAATTGTTCCCTTTCTGTTTTTTTTTTCTTTCTTTCTGTAATTAGAAAGAGGGGAAAAAAAAAGAGAAAAAAAAAATTGATTGACACCTTTTCTCTCGTATTCTAAATGTGACTTTTATTATAACTCGGTTCTCTAGTCTCTTTTGTAATCATGTAGTACTAGTTCGTTTTTATTTCTCGTTTTCTTTTTCTTTTTCTTTTTAGCTCGGTTTCCTTGTATCATGTAATATTAGTTTTCTCTCTCTTTATTTTCCTATCCAGTATGTGACTTTAGGTCGTTTTCTCTCATCACTACGAGGAGTCAGTATCCATAGATCTATAGATGTAGTCCGAATAGTGAGCTATAAACATACCATCTTCTCAAGGACACATTATTCCAGTCTTAGTGCTTCTAAATTGTGCTTCTCGGAGCTCTTTCCCTTTGTAGTTATGTATATATCGATCCTAGCTATGTGTTGTGGTGCGTGTGGTTAGTCGATCGAATGCTCGCTCCCCGGTGTGTAACGAACCTCGAGTGATAATCCATGAATGAAATCCCACAGCTGATTGATAATTCATTAGTTATGTGCAGCCTGGAGGCTAATAAAATTCCACAATTATTTCCCTCCGTCAACTCGTATCTCCCGGGGTCCGGTCGGTGCCTCTCGAGACGATTCTCCATGCCCATTAACTTTGATCTATAGCCGGATTCTCTTTATCGGCTTTCCTCTCTACCATACGCCCCCGAATCGTGATCAAGGATTCAGATGGATCCCATGAGTACCTCTAAGTTTCAGGACTTCCAACATCGCTGCAAATTCTCTTCTTATGACGAGTATGATAGTATTACTATCAGTAGATATCTTCAACACACTCCCATTTCAATTGAGTCGGACTAGTGTGGTCCACGAGGCTGCTCGAGACAAGCAGAGAGAAGTGCCTCGAGGTTCCTCTGCCTCAGTTTGTCCGTGCCTTTGTTGCTCGTCAAGAGAGGTGGTGCCTCGAGGTGCTTGAGCTGCTCTCGAGACGGATTATTACTATATTAGACCTATCAAAGATGGGTTTACAGTTGAAAGTGTATTGATAGAGATATTCAATTCAAGAGAAGCAAATAGTTATTGGTTTGGTATAAATCTTGACGAGACTGACCTGAGGAATCTGGGAATAATAGGAATATACGTAATGTAAAGGATACTTCCAAAGTTTCTATAGGAAATAATATCAATCTCACTGGATATGTCACTAATAGTAATATGATTATTTAAACCTCGAGAAGTTCGAGGCGAGCAGGTGGATTTGCCTCGAGCATGCTCGCCTTGCGGACCCCCATGCCTTGAGCTCTATCGAGGCGAGGCCTTGAGCGTCAATGCCTCGTGGGCCATTACCCTCCAATCATAGAGCTTTCATAGCCATGCAAACTCCGGCTTGTCAATCACAGTTTCTGAACAAGCTATCAACATACATATCATCCATTTATTGGTTATAAAACAAAGCAAGAATAAAAGTCTGCATAGCTTTAATTCCAAGCCTCACAGAGGTATATACGCAACCTTACTCCATGTAATCCCCCAGAGTATCAAAACAAGCGGTGCCAGGGAAACTGGATACGATCCTTTCCTATGATCAAACTTTTAAAATTGCGCAACGATATCTGCCACCCCCCTTGCCAGCTCATCTGCTTCGGCTCTCTCTCCAGCTTCTGAGTACACTCTGACGGCATCCTCGGTTCCGGAAGCTCTAGCAAAACTCCTCCCCTGTTTGTATTTCCCAACCAAAGAATCAATCTTTTCTTGAACACCTGTCGGCTCTAACAGTCTCCTCTCGGCGTCGGTTGCCTTGAATACTGACCTGTCCTTTACCTCAACTCGAACAAGTCTGTTGGGGAGGTCGGTATAGGTACTGTTCCACTCCTTGGGGCCCCACCCCTTATGAGCGAGAATAACTTCTACGAGCAAGAGATCGGAAAGGGCATCTCCAACGGTCTCATTGATCAGGTCGACGAGGGCTCGTAGGTTCTCGAGGGCAGTCGCCTGCGCAGGGGATTCTGGGGAATGGCTAGCAATGGCGCTGTGCGCCGCGAGGGAGAAAGTAACAGTGCCGTGACCATTTGCTTCAAAATAGACACCACAATCAAATTTGGTCGCAGCATGATGCAGGTGCTTAACACCGGTTGGAGTGCAAACGACCGGGAGGCCCAGGGTCTTAGTAATGTAGGCTGTTGAGGACCCATTTGCGTACGCAGTTTGCACTACACCAATTCTAAGGTCTGCCAAACCAGCAGCCTTAACAAGATCTGCAATAAAAGAGGCCGCAAGAGTAGCGATCTTGTCTCCGTCAAGCAGGTGAAAGCTACCGTCAGAGTCACAAAAGTAGTAGACAATTCTGTCGGCATCGCCGTCGAGCGAAGCGCAACGAGCGAGTGCGGAGGCCTGAGAGGCAGGTGGGAGACGTTGCTGCGTTTTGACGAAATCGGCACCACACTAAAGAGTAAAGTGAATTCTTAATGATAATCCATATATTATTGATTCTAGAGCATGAACAAACCTGTGAATTGAGTTTTGAAGGCACATCAATAGCATCATTGATAACCTTGACATCGAAGATATCCTTCCCAATTGCCTCGGCGAGGGCCTTCAGTTTAGGAGCCCCAACACCGTTGGCACAGTCTACCGTCACCTGTCCCTGTCTGGGTTTACCTTGCATGAGCTTCCTGTAGGCTGCCCCAATCTTCGTATAGTAGCCTTCTTCGGTGGGCTCGCCGTACGGTTTAGTGTCGGGCAGGTTTTGGGTGTTAATACAACGAACAAGATAGTGCAACTGGGGTGTTGTCAAGAGGCCATAGTCTGTAAAGTTTGCACCAACAGCATTAAGTGCATCCGTAAGTGCTGCCACGAGGGCAGGGCCAGATTCACGGGTATCCTTAGCGAAGATAACATTGGCTTGAACAGAAGTGTTTATCTTGAGCTCGGTGATAAGGCCTTCGTACTTAGCCACAAGATCCTCATCGCTTGAAGCATTGGCCAGGGTCGCTGCATGTGCCTCCCATCTTTCATCAAGCATTTCACCCTAAAAAGGATTATTAGGTTTCCCTATGTTACATGTATTTATGGAAAGCGAAACAAACCATGGGGTCAACAAGCTTCACACCGTTATCTTCAGGGACGTTATGGGAGGCAGTGATCATAAGACCGATGGTCCTGCCACCCTGCCTTTGTGAGCGGAGCGCAGCCAGGAGGCCAACACGGAAGACGACCGAGTCAAGGAGGAACCTGTATACCCCACAAAGATTTAGCAGCTAGAAACACACTGATTGTAACCCCTGGAAATTGGAAACATACGCCTTCATCCGGAACTATCACAGGGAAGCTTAAGCATTAGCTATGGACACTAAAAAGTATCAATTGATATGGGGACAATAACATACACCAGCAGTTCCATAGGAGAACACTTGGTCCGGCTTGGGGTGCTTTTTCGAAGCTTCGATAATTGCTGCTGTCATGTTGAGGATGCTTTGTTTTCTTTGAATGGTTGATGCCTACAAGTGAGGAATACGATAGCAGTACTAACAAAGAGCTAGGCTATGATGATATTGATGATAGAGGGTATTCTTTTGATGATGGTGGTGATAGTGATAAGTCTGAAAGGGAGAGAGGGTGATATTTTAAGGCTGGTAACTCTGGTAAGGCTGAGACGTTTAAGTCTAGACTCTTTACGGAGTGCGGAGAAAATTCGAAGGAGAAGGGTGGGTGGGGGACACGAACCGCGAGCCCCGCCTCACTTTCAGACATCGTTCGGTGTTGTCCTGTAAGATGCTGTCATCGATTGAAAAAAAAAGGAAATGTAACAAATCCCCACCAACACCGGCTCTACCCGATATCCAGCAGCTCAGATACCCCAGATCACTCATACAAAAGTCTCCATAGCAACAACCTTCTTCAGACGCACACACATTCTTATCACCAACATATAGCCTCTAAAAGAAAGCTACTCGGTTTTCTTATCCTCAAAAGCTTCTCAGCTCACATTGTGCGGATCGAGGAGCCTTGCAGATGCGGTTTGCACGGACACGTCGACATCGCACGCGTCTACTACTGTGGACTTACTCTCTAGACATTATACGCACATCCAGCCACCACCGACTGTGCTCGACACATAGCTTCAATTGCTGAAGGCACTAGAGTGAGTAGCTCCTTTACTCCAATCCGTATCGTACCATACCTTCAACGGAACAATTATATCCCATTGCATGATGATGAAGCTGGGGCCAGGAGAGGACGAGGTCTCCGCGTCGCTCGTCCAGTGCTCAAAACATACCAGCTTATTGAAAACAAAACCTCCTCTTGAGGTATATAAAATTATATCTGATCTCTTTCCAAGTTTATCAATGCCCGATCCTACTTACACCCTTGATGGAGCCTGAGCTGATTATTTCCATGGGATTCTAGAAAGAGAAGCTCGCGAGCAACGCGACTTCTTGTCGGGGGATTTATGCCAAGAACGTCCCGCGCTAGTCGCACCTGGACCAATCCCAATTCGAACATACCAAAATGAACAATCAAAAGCTAGGAAAGTGGAAACCTGTGGATTTGAGTCCTACGGCGTTTTCGATTTGTTAATTCCTTCTCATAACTGGAAATTAACACGTAAAATACACACTATAAGGTTACCTTCTGCACAAATTATTTTAACATAAGAGCAATGCTTCATAGTCCGCCAACTCCCACTAAACCTGAAGCTATAAAAAGGATTGACCTCCCCATGGATATTTACATATATAAGAATGCTTTTTACTGGAAGAAGTTCTCTAATATGGGAGTTTGGGGGCGAAATTACGCCCAAGGTTTATTTGCCGTATCATACCTCTACTTGATCGTCGAGGGTCTAGTATCCTGACTCAATACATAAGTTGGAGTGGTAAAGTACATGGAGGATTTGTAATCCTTCATGCGATATCACTCGGAAGGTTAGGTAGATGCAGTGTTGAGGTGTTGAGGTATGGTTTCCGACCCTAGATGTCAGTTTATGGGGTTTCGGTCTAGTGAACGTTAACTATATCCATGCTCCTACAAGTTATAAATATAGAGTGACTGGCTATAGATGTAAATTAACAAATTAAATTGCCGGTGATGGGTTAGCGACCAGAATTTCAATGATCAAGTATATATGATCATATATCATAAACCAGTCCTAGGAGCATGTACATACGGTACATTTCGTTCGCAGAGATACATCTAGCAGGACGTCAGGATCTAATATCTTTGTACGAATTTGGAGACCTTGGGAATTAAGCCGAGGCACCCAACAATGGAATATGGTTATTTTTGTAACTGATATTATGAAGGCTCATAATATAATCAAACTCAAAATATGATAATGATGATATGGGCCTAGAGACTGTGATTGATATTTTAACGTTATAAGCAGGACGAAACAAATTTTGAAGATATCAGGCCTCTTGTCTTGTCTCACACCAATTAGCACTTAACGCTCCTTTACCTTCTTTCTAACACAGCGGTCAAGCTTGACCCTGCCGACGCCCCAAGGAACGGGACATCAAAATCTCAAATTTCCAGCAAGATACATACATTATATTATAAAACAAAGTTTAATTCTTCAAGGACCTGGATAATATATACCATTTAAGTATGTAAAGCTAGATGACTTAAAATGATAACAGTTTCTTACTTGTATGATCCTCTAAGTCCGCGCCGACATCCGTGCAGTCAGCGAGGAAATGGACTACCGCCCCATGCCCATTCTCAGCCGCCAAGGACAGTGGGGTCTTGCTATAAATATCCTTCATGTTTACATTGACGTTCGCTCGCTTCACCAGGAAACGAACAACAGCCAGATGTCCATGTGCAGCTGCAAACAAAAGCGGCGTCCAACCAGTGTTTTCTGCCGAGTCCTCTACGGTGTCCGCCCGCTCTGCTAGAAAACGTACCACTGCCTCGTGCCCATTCTCTGCCGCCCACGATAATGGGGTCTGGCCATACCAATCTTTCCAGTCTGCATCAACGTCTGTCCGGTTGGCCAGAAGATGAACCACTATTTCATGTCCATTCATAGCCGCCCATGATAATGGTGTCCGGCCATCTTCATCTTTCGAGTCCGCGTCGACGTCTGTTCGGTCGGCCAGGTAGTGGACCACTACCTCCTGCCCCCTCCTAGCCGCTAATGATAGTGGTGTGTGTCCATGTATACCTCTAGAGTCTGCATCGACATCTACTCGCTTGTCAAATATGTATTTGCCCAACCAGCAAAACACACCAAAAATCGAGGTTTTCAACAACTCATAAAAGGTCCCATAGTTATACCAAAACTGCAACGACCAAGTATATTATAATTTTGATAAGGGAGATTCATGCTTCAAATTCTTGGCCTAATTGAGATACTGGTAAAGGTGGAGAGGAAAGCAAGAAAAGGGCTTTTAAGACACCCTTCGCCTCGTTCTTTATGGATATGGCCAAAAAGTGGCCTGTAGAGTCTTTCAGGTGTCTAGATAAAAGATGCATAATTTTAGGTGAGGTGGGAAAGATCTCGAGATTCTGTGTGTTTTGCTGGTTGCGCAAATACATACTTGATATGCGAGTACTCGATCGGCCAAAAAACGGACCACTGCCTCGTGTCCATTCTGAGCCGCCAATGACAGCGGCGTTTGTCCATGAATATCTCTCGAATCTGCGTCAACGCCTATACGCTCGGTCAGAAAACGGACCACTGCCTCATGTCCATTCTTAGCCGCTAATGCTAACGGTGTCCGGTCATATCCGTCTTTTGAGTCCGGATTGACATCTTCCCGCCCGGCTAGATAATGAACCACTGCATCATACCCTTCCCTAGATGCCAATGCTAGCGGGGTCTGGCCGAATGTATCCTTAAAATCCGCTCTTGATGGTGGCAATATCCCATCACAAAAATCTCTAAGATCGATACTCAGACTAGAATCTTTGAGTGTCATCTGGGCTAGACGATTCAAGCCCGAAACAGCAAAAATATGTAGGGGGAGGCTCTGATAATCCTTCTCCAGCCAATCAGCATCCCAAGAATACCACCATATGGTTCGTGCTAATGCATAGAGCAAATCTGGAGACCCGAGCATTGCCAGTACTCTTATAGAAAGATCTTTAGGTTCGCCTATGGTTCGCATATGGAACGCCCAGTTACAGGCTACATAATCCCAAAAATGCCGCTCATCTATGGAGCACCATCCCTTGATTCTCGCCAGTGTTCGATCGAATAGTTTTCGATGACGGGTCTCCAATGACAGGTATGTAAGGCATGTTTTGGTGATGAGTAAATGGGCATCGTTGGAAATCCTAGAATTAGAAAGAATATATTCTTGGACCGTATGATGCACAAAGCGGACTGCACTGGTCTCCTGCTCAATAGCGATTAATCCCCCACAAAGATCTACCATAGTCTTTGCATCCAGAAAACCCTCGTCGATCTCAGCATCGCCATCCTCTATTGAGATCGCTGTCTGTAGTTCCTGAAACTGAAGTGGACGCGTTGCAGCACTAATCCACTTTAATATCTTAAGTGAAAGTTCGCGGGATTCCCGTTTTTCTTCGATAGTGGCCATAATTGCTCCATATACGACTGTAAGATCTGAAGTAAGACTTATAGCAGCCTTCCGCTTATCTCTTGCTGTTAATTTGCTGAGGATATACCCAATATGAAACTTGGCAAGTAGAAATCTATTCCGTAAGAAAACGTATAACATGAAAGATTCTTACTTTACTCACATTCCTTCTGCTTTAGAAGTAATTTGCCTGACTATAATTTCAGTTAATTCCCGCTTAATCGTGATCCCAGTCGATATTTCTTGCTTTATTCTTTGCCTCACGTAACATTCAACATCGTCATCATGTGCACGAATAGTTGCCTTGGCAGCGCCCTTAAAGGCAGTGGTAATATCTAAAGGATGAGGCCGACTTGTAGCGAGGATTTTGAAGGGTGCCCGCGAAAGTTCATGTAGATGGGCAAGAATATCCTTTCTCTGATTCTTCTCGTCACACTCGTCCAAGGCATCAAAAACTATATATATGGCGTTGGAGTTTCGCGATATAGACAGAATTGCTGAAATTAACATTTTCAAGGGAGGGCGCGGGGAATCCCTATCCTTGTATAGGGAATCTATCTCAGGGTCCAGATTTGGCTGACGATACGCCAATTGCTGAAGAATGGAAGCAAATATTAATTCTGGGGTTTGGGTGACACGCTGGTTGAACTCGCAGTAAACATAGGCAATGGCGACATCCCCATGTATATCTGGGAAAAGTGATTCTAGATAGTCCAGAATCTTCGACCTACGTTTATAAGGTGAGCTCTGTTTTCGGCGTTCCATTACAAAAAATCACATACGTTATAAATGTTTTCCCCACACCAGCTATCATTCCCCGCTATTAGCATCTCTTTAACATCTCGCTAGAGAACCATAACTAGAGAGGCGAAGGAGCCGGGATGGGGATAACTATTGTGTTTGGGTCTACATACGAGTGCCTTTACACAACAGATTCGCAGGGGCTGGTTTTCCCAACCAATCAACAAATTCGGAACTTTTCAAGAACCAATTTCCTGTGTCCTCACACCTATGTCGCTTGACTTCGTTGTGTTTTCCCCTGAAGTCGACCGGCGATAGCCAATTTAGCACTTCGAGGCGGCGTTTATCTAGAAAGATCAGCAAAAGATTTCGAAAGTATAACACCAGCCGGCTTACATGACTACATGGTGGCAAAGGGTAGAAAACATACCTTTCTCTTTCTGCTCATTGCTTATCCGAGTACCGGCCTGGCGATTATCCATTTGTTTCAACTCGGATAGGAGCTCTCTTTTTGATCTTTTGATCTCTTGGATTGTCTCGCCTTTACTCTCCAATATGTGCTGAGAAATGGTGCTATTTCCAGCGAGTAGCTCCTAAGGGTTTCCCTTGGAAAACAGCAATTTTAGCTATGATTAACCTACACATGATGGGCTTGTATAAAATGGGGTACACACATCCTATCCAACGAGAGGGCCAATTGAAAGCTACTCTTGTGTCTCTCCACTCTTTCCAAAAGCTCAAGTGCATCCTCCTTCCTGTATTTCCACTTTACCCTTTTTACCATATTCGCCCAAGTCTCCCCTGTCCTTGCTTTCGACTTTGTAAGAATACGATCCATCATACCTAGGGTCTCCTCACAGCCTTGTAGGAGAGATTCGGAGTGAACGCTGAATCCTGTAGTTTTCTGTGAACCCATAAGTGCGCCATACCGGCGCTTGAGTGTACCCAATAGCCCACAAAGGCCATCAACTTCGTCCACCAGTATCTTGATCTCTTTCGGGCAATCTTTGATCGTAGTGTAGAGACGTATTCCTTTTGAGGCAACTACATCTGCCAGGGCAACTATTCCGACGATAGAGCTGGCGATGCCGAGCGCTTCAGCCATGTGTATGCGTATGTGTGATCCGCCTGTTAGTAAGTAGATGTTTGCATTTGTGGCGGGAGAGGGGTATATATATACAAGGAGGGGGAATACATGCAGTCTCTTATGCTCAGCCTTGATCCTGATAATCTCACCAGTAGTTATGTGACTGCTGACCTTGCAGGCTCCCTCGAGCTCTAGATCCGCATTCGCAATATTGTGGTATTACAAAAATACCCATCGCTTTAATATATTAGCAGCCAAATCTTGTGTACACAGTTTAGGATGAATTATTTAAAATTGGGTAGCCACGATATATATACATGTATGTATTATGGAAGAAATGGATTGTCTCTCGACATGATTGATGTAAGTGGGTAGCATGTGAAGTGGGGGGTTAGTAACAATCCGGGGGTTGTCAACCTTGGACCGCCCGCCGCTGCAAAGCTTACACCAAATTCGCTCATGCGGCCTCTCAACAGCTCTATGTAAGCTGAAACCTTACCTACATACATACATGTACCTACTCAAACATTGATGTAACACCACATGCAAACTTTCTGTCCCAGTGGTGCAGCTATCAAGGTATGGCGCAAGCCACTCTCCAACTTCTTGTGCCCATCCAGCCTCTTGGTGCCCATGACATTGAGCTACGCATGAGTTATAGACGGTCGCCTTGTACACTTCTCAATTACCTACAATTTATTTATCACCAAATATAAAAACGGGCCGTGTTTGACTTTCGCCGCTCTAACGAAATGATCGGCTGGGTCGTAAAATATCACCCAGGCTGAACCACCCTATACATGAATCCAGGACAAGAGATGCAACAAACGGCCCAGAAAGCTCAGAATCTACGGGCCTACGTCTCTGCCCATGGAGACTCCCTGTGAGCAATGTCCGGGTTATAAATTGCGCCCGAAGCTACCGAGCGGTGGTAGTTTCTGCCGAGATGCACCCCCGGGTTGGTCAATATTGACAATCACAGGACAGGAGTCCTCGGGGGAGGGCAATATTCCGGGAGCGAAACTACAAGAGCCAAAACTCGCCAGTTTAAGGGCCGCGGCAGAACAAAGACACTTCACGACAGATTAAGATCAACGTTACCGGGCTACTGGCCGACCCGAGTGCTTGTGCATGATTACAATTCACCCGAAGATTTACTCGCTTTCTTTTTTCTTTTTTTCTTTCTATTTACTTAGATATATTTTGACTTTTTTTGCGCAGAGCCAGAAATTATCTCTGTTGGCTCAGCTGGGTGAGGGGGTTATACAGCCACGCACACTATGAGTATTGCCATAGACTCCGGTCTGCATGCAATTAATGAATTAAACAAAAAAAAAAAAAAAAAAAAAAAAAACGCACACTATGAGTTATGGTGCTATTAATATAGAGGATCAACGGATACATAATTACCGGTGTCGGTACCCTCCTCTCGAATCTCGATCACGCCTCCCAGAAACCCCGGGGACCGTCTACAAATCGACACCGGTTTTAAACTAATAGGAGCTAGTTAGATGTTCTTTCAGCCGGGAATGTATGTTTAAATAAAGCCAGTCGAAACCACAATTAACAGCAGCCATCAAATAAGTCGCCGGGAGCTAGAGGGATCAAGGCCGGGCTTGGTACACATGTACACTCGGGATATCTCTTGAGGGAAGGAGGCGGCATCGTTAGTATATCTGCACTTAAAGGGGTCCGTAGTTTCTGGTCCGAGTGCCGGAGAAGTGCTAATGGCTTTCCCCGATATATTGCTACACGAGTCCTACCAGATCCTAAGACACATAAGTCAGGCATGAAATGGAAGTGTGCTGGTTGAGATTTCACATATATATAGTAGAGGCGCTTAAGAGTAATATAGTTGTACTATCGGAATTGATGGTTATATAGATGAAATCATATATTTTGATGTTATGGCTTTAGTTAGGGTTAAGTTTCGAGTGATATTACGTGACGGAAGCACCGTTATGAGGCTAGCGGACTAGAACTGGTACAGGTAGCTAGAAACTTAGACTTCTAGTAATCTACATGTAGTAAACCATCCGAGCCTGTATCCATCTCCGCAGGCTTGATTGTGGACTGAGAGAACAGAACGTCAAAAAACGGTAAGGATAAAATGGGCCGCGTTATACATCTAAAAATGCTGCTTTGTCTACACATACCAAGTTACACAAACACATCTCACGCTACAACTAAATCTATAGTCCACATCCAATAGTTAACGGCAAAAAATGTCTTAAATTACTATCTACTGCCACTCCCCCCCGCCCCCCCTTTTCCCCGCTTCTACATAACAGCTTTAGTTTCCAATCTTCCCAACACCCGCATTCGCATTAACGTTCGCGACAACCACGCTCGCCGCCGTCGCCGCCTGGATGTTCTTGCCCGAGAAGTTCGCCAAGAATCCGGTGGTGGTGTAGCTCGAGAAAGTTCCTGAGCTGCTGACACTGTTGACGACACAGCTGCGGCCGAGGTATGTCGAACAGGTGGAGGTGTACGAGCTTGAGGGGACGTTGAAGATCTGGCCACCGGCGGAGGAGGATGCGGACGTGATGGGGGTAGTGACGGAGACGAAGGCGTTACCCTCGATGAGAACGTTACCGCCGGTAGCGACGTCAAATGCGTGACCACCTAGGGCGTGTTAGTATTCAGCTAGAGGAGGCAAAGTGAGTATGGGGGTAAGTACCGATGTAGGCGAAGTAGTTGTTGACGGCGTGGAGAACAACGTTTGCGGTAGAGGCACCTCCGACCTGAGTTGTGTGTTAGCACGAGTGATACCCTATGATGGAAAGGTAATGATCAACGAACCTTAGGGGCACGTCCAGAGCAGTCGTGGATAGAGTTTCCAACGAGGGTGATGAGATCGCTGGATCCGAGGAAGAGCATGGTCCAGTAGTGGTCGCCGTTGCAGGTGGCGGACCAGCTGGTGACACCGTTGAACTCGTTGTTTGAGATTGTGACGCGGCCGGCGGCGGAGTATCCAGTCACAATCATTTGGCGTCCAATGAGCGAGAACTTGCAGTGATCAATCCAGACCATGTCGCTGCCGGCGAGGGTGATGGCGTCACCTCCCCAGATGTATTGGGGGTTGAGTTCCTGTAAAGGTTAATGTCAGTTCCAGTCGCTTTTTCTTTTCAATTGTTATGGGAGTAGCATACGGTGATGTGGATGTTCTGGATAATGACGTTGGTCACACCGTTGGCAATTCTGAGACCCTTTCCACGGATGACACCGGCACTGCCGACTCCGACAATGGATCTGTAGCGGATGTCAGTATCATTTACCGGATAGAAATGAGAGACGAGATCCCGTACTTGTTGCTCTTCACATCAATGTACCCAGTACCGGCGACATCGTAGGTGACCGAGACAGTCGGGTATCCACCACTAGTGCACCAATTCGCACCATTGATCGCGTCCTGGCCACCGGCGTTGGGGCAGGTGTTACTGGATGGACGGCAGCCTGGTTACATACAATAAATGGTTAGCCACACTTTCTATATAGAGGTTAAGCCCCTACTCGTGCTTCCACGGCGGGACATATATATGTGTACATACCATTCTCAGTAACCGTTCCCTCAGAGCCGATATAGTTGAACTCCCTGTTCAGCATGATGACACGAGCGGAGGAGTCGGTCAAGTAGCTCGTGAGCTGCGCAATGGTGGTTGGGTAGACGGGGGTAGCAGTTCCACCTCCAGTCACGCCCTTTGCGAAACCAGTAGCGCTGCCCACGACTTGGGCGAGGGCCGCCGCGGGCAGGAGCACCGCGAGGACGAGGATGTTTGTGAGCATGGTGAGAGGACGACCGTGGAGACAGGCAGATGTGCGAATTCAAAGGAGAGGAAGGACAGGTCCGCTTTTGCTGTTGGACTGATCTGATGAAGAACAAGAACAATTTCTTCGGGGAAGAGGGGGGCAGATCAGGAGGTACTTATACCGAAGTCCCTTCAGCTTGTGAATAGGAGGGGCAGAGCTCGTTATGCTCATGGTACTAGGTAGTTTGATTAGAGTTGTTCGCGATTAATGATGCCGAGAGAATTAAGTTATGGGAGGTACGTAGAGCCTAGGTTAGACTTACTGCGTATACCATTCGCTCTACTGTGCAATAGTCCGCACGGAGCTTACCAGCTTCACCCTCCTCTCGGGCTCGGATAATAATGATGGCCCGGGGGGGGGGGGGGCGATTCTGTTTGTCCCCCCCCCGGATCCCGCTCCGATGTCCCTTGCGACAGGGTGTACCTGAACCGCCGCGTTTGTGGTTTTCTCCTTTCACCCGTATGGGGATAATAATGGGGATGAACGGCGTGATACCAATGTACGTGTGTACGTATGTATGTATGTATATATGTATGTGTGTGATAAATAAGATTGTTATGCTTATATCCCGGAGCATGGCAGTTGGGGTTCCCCATGCCAGTCGACAGTCAGACACCGGTTCCTGAGCACGGACCAGTGTGGTCCTAGGCAATCAGACAATTGAAGACATCGGACGAGACCGCTACTAGTAGTAGTAGTAGTATTACACACGCCACGGTCAGTAGCGCAGCGCAGAGTGAGGTGTAGCAGAGTACTGGAACAGGATAATGGAGTGGAGTGGAGTGGAGTGGAGTAGAGCAGAGATGTGCACTTATTCAGAAAAAGCAATCATTACGTCAAAAGCATTTCATCCGATCTCCCTCGAAATACACGAGCACTACCACTACCCCATCGGTTTCACCCAGCGTTGATTTTATCCCCCAACAAGCTTTCTAACGCCGCCCCTCCACATCTCCTCCTCCTCACCAGCAAAATTCTCCGCACCACACGCACGCACGCATGCGTAGGTGCGGCCCTCGCCAGTCCTTTTCCCCAGATTAATCTACGGCCCCTCGGTAGCGCGCATCCGAACAGTGGTTCGGGCTTCTGTCTTTGCTTCCCGAGCTAGCAGGTACACACTAATACTACTACTATTAAACCCACGTTTCGTTGCTTAGTTGTGGGTGTAGGTAGATACTCAGGCTGTTGGCATTAAGCCGATTCATTGGGTATCACTCGACCCCGCACATGATACCGACTCTACTTGCTCTGCTCTGCAAATGGGATTTTAGGTTGGAGTACATACTCTACATGGGGCAGCTGGAACCCTATAGTACAAGTAGATATATGATGGTACCCATGGTTGCAGAAATCCTAATTTGGAATATGGATATATTGGGGCGGCGTTTGCCGTTGGGAGGGACTGGGCTGAGTAGGTGAGCATGAGTGGGAGTAGTCGAGTTACCGAGGCCGGCTGGTTAGTTGGCTGGATGATGGAGAGTGAGTGTTTGATGTCCTCGGTCTACGTCTCGATATCCTTTGTCCATGTCTGTTTCTATATGAAGCAAGGCAAACACTGTAGTTATTCGGGGGTCGTCAAAATAAAGATATCCCCTCCGCCTATCACTACCGCATGTGTCCCGTACCTGCCCGTACCTGAGCGATCCATGATCAACCACCCTCTACCACCACCCTCACCACCACGTTACCACCACAGATTCCTCTCTCGCAAGATCATCACAGATTCCTCTTGCTCGGCTCTCTCTTACCGAACCGATCCCAACTCTCCTCCTTCGCGGGGATCTCTCCGACTACCAACAAGGGTGCCGGAAAAAATAAATAATGATAAACTTCCGAGCCTACCTGCAGCATACCTACCTAGAAGCTGCAATAGAAGGGCTTTGATATAGCCCAGGACTGTGGTGATGGCTCGGCGGGCGGGGATTAACCGAGACGGATGCACTGGCCGGGTGTTCCTGAAGCCTGCCCGGGCAGGCTAGTGTCGGAATTCCCCTATTAACTACACACATGGCTGCCTGGGAGTCACGAGATAGGTGCTCTACTCCTACATTGTACGGTACTTCTAAAAGCTCTAGTGGGCACTTGTACTACAGTCTACTACTGCTAGCTAGCCAGAAAGGCTCTCTAGGTGAAACGCCCGCAATATCACAGAGGGCGAAACAGCGTGTTTCGTCTACATCCACCAACTAACCAACTAACTTATAGGCGGATAAATCGCCTCTCACCCTTAACTAGGCCTCGAAAACCGCACCGTTAAAAGATGCAGTGTTCAGATGTAAGACAGACTTAACTACAGCGACAATCCAACGCAACCCTCGCCCTGCTAGCTTCGATCCTGGTCTTGGAGGTAAATCGCATGGCTCCCAGATGCAGATAGAGCTATAGCTCGACAGCTATAGCTTTCTCCCTCGCTAACAACCTTCTTGTCTTCCTGCCTTCCTAGATATAAATCTCATGGAAGCGAGCAATCACTAATCACCTCATATCCACCCCACCACGCACCGCCGCTGAAATATTCACCAAAGCTTCCTCTTTCTACTCTATATACCCTACGACCTTGCCCTATATCATACTTTAATAATATCTGCTCACCCTATATATACCCGGCAGTACATATACTGGACAAAGAACACAGCACAAGGCCGCGGGTATAAGTATACCCGGACGTCTGCGGCATGCGGCCGGGTGTCCGAGTATTCCTCCGCCCGCTTGCAGACAGAAAGCTTTGGGAGCTTGTAGGTGCATGGATGCCGGTATCTGGGTGTGTACATGTATCTACATGTAGCTTGGTACTAGAGACTGATGCGGCGGGCGGTATATCTCCCTCCTTCGCTCCGCGCAGAATTAGATTGTTCTACGCGATGAAGACTTGCGGGTGCGGGTGCACTACCCGCTGCGGTGCGATGTGGCGGGCTGCGAGGGTTGTTAGCTCAGCACTGGTTGGGGATTTAGTTTTTTTTTTGCTGGCTGGCCGAGGATTAGGGACACTCTGTCTTGACAGACCTGACCTGAATGTATGTATGTGCATATAAGCACCGAACTGGCACTACTCAGACCACAAGGCGAGTGCAGAGCTTCCATCGTCTCAATGCCATGGCCACCCAGCCACAACCGCAAGGTTATGGGTGGGTAGCTTCTGCGTTGGTGTATGGACGAGCCACACAAGGTACAACAGCCAGCAGATTCTCCTACAGTGGTTATGGACCATGGTAGGCTTCTATAAATCACCTAGATAGTGGGACCAAGTCTAGATCGTAACGGTACCAAGGCACCAATCCAGACAAACCAAGCACCTGTTAAAGTTTCTTCCAAGACCAGAGTTTAGCCTATCCCCAAAAAGCCTGTTAGTCATTAGCCAGTAGGTACGATATATATGGTAGCACGACGTAAAACTTAAGACAAGGGACTAGCCTACTATTATAATATTCCCCACCAATAATTGTGGTTCATATACCTACTAGTACTGCTGCCAAGAGCTTGGTGGAATAGTATATGGCTACATTATATAGCCAAGGCTCTTATATCGGGAGATAGCACCATGAGGTTGGACGCTTGTGGCGAGTGATAATTGGTGATGTGGTATTTGCTGTTTGCGGCGTTGGTGTTGGAGACTGTGGAATGATGTGGGGTGTCTTGAGGGGCGTGTAGTTTGTGCTTTGCTTATGGGTAACTGTCTTGAGAGAGAAGTGGTGATAGAAAAATTTCGAAAGGGTGAGAATGATCAGGCCGTACTAGTAGAAATATAGATATAAGGGTTATGGTCAATTAAGGACATGCAACCAACTAGACAACGGACTCTAAGGAGAGGACAAGAGCACAATAGCTACATGTAACTACAAGTATATATAGGGCACGAGTAACTACCCCGCTTAACAACCAATCAATCTATTATTTTCGCAATACAGAAACCTACCTGTACACTTCAGCATAAACATTACTCAATCACAATCACATCAATTAGCAGGTTTTGAATTATCAGTGGCCATCAAATCACTTATCAAGGAAGAAGGCCGAGGCGCAAAATAAAAAGATCTAGGACCAAACTCGATTGGTATTTAAATATCGTACATGCTCCCCCTCTAACTCTCCACCTCTCTCACACCACTCCCTCCATATAAACTATGTATTAAACAAAAAAAGAAGAACAAAAAATAACTTAGTTCCCGATCTTTCCAATACCCGCGTTCGCCGTGACGCTTGAGGCCACACTTGACGCAGCAGTAGCAGCCTGCACGTTCTTCCCTGAGAAGTTGGTCAGCGCCTTTGTGTTGGTGTAATCTGCGAAGGCTCCACTGTTCGAGATGCTGTTAACCACACAAGCACGTCCAAGGGTCGCAGTGCAGCTAGAGGTGTACGATGATGAAGGAACGTTGAAGATCTGACCCCCGGCAGTGGCACTCGCGGTGGTAATCGGGGTGGTGACACCATCGTAGACGTTACCCTCAATCAGGACATTCGCGCCAGTCCCGATATCGAACGAGTGACCAAGCATGTTGTAGAAGTAGTTGTTGACAGCATGGAAGAGGATGTTCGACTCCGACGAGCCACCAACCTTTGGTGCACGGCCTGAGCAATCGTGGACATAGTTACCCGCAAAGGTAACCAAGTCACTGGCACCATAGAAGAGCATTGTCCAGTAGTGGTTTCCGTTGCAGGTCGCGGACCAGCTGGTCTCACCGTCGAACTCGTTGTTGGAGATGGTAAGGCGCCCAGCTTGGTCGTATCCCGTGACGATCATCTGGCGGCCGATGAGCGAGAACTTGCAGTGGTCGATCCAGATGAGGTCAGTGCCAGCGAGAGTGATTGCGTCTCCACCCCAGATGTACTCGGGGTTGAGCTCGGTGATGTGCACGTTCTGGATGATGACGTTGGTCTCGCCGTTGGCGACCCTGAGACCCTTTCCACGGATGACACCGGCGCTGCCAACTCCGACAATGGACCTGTGGGGTGTGTGTTAGTTATTTGCTCATGGAATTATTGGGATATTGGAATATTGGGGGTGGGAGCTTACTTGTTGCTCTTGACATCAATGTAGCCGGTACCAGCGACATCGTAGGTGACCGAGACAGTGGGGTATCCACCGCTAGTACACCAGTTTGCGCCGTTGATTGCATCCTGGCCACCGTCGTTGGGGCAGGTGTTGCTGGATGGACGGCATCCGCTCTCAGTGGTAGTTCCCTCGGAGCCAATAAAGTTGAACTCCTTGTTCAGCATGATAACACGAGCGGAGGAGTCGGTCAAGTAGCTCTTGAGCTCCGCAATGGTGGTTGGGTAGACGGGGGTAGCAGTTCCACCTCCAGTCACACCCTTTGCGAAACCGGTCGCTGAGCCAACAACCTGTGCGAGCGAGGCCGCAGGGAGGAGGGCAAAGATGAAGATCTTAGAAAGCATTGTGAATATAGGTAAATGATTGGACTGTCTCAGACTGTCTCTTTTGGAAGTGGAGTATATAAAGAGTGAAAAAAGAGAGAGAAAGGAACTGACTGACTACTGACTTGCAGAGAACGAGAAGGATGAGGAATAAAAAAAAGAAGAAGAAGAAGCGGATTTGCGCCGTTACTTATGCATCTTTCTCAGAAGCGTGGTGCCCCACAATCGCAATATCGAGAACATCATGATATCCACGGTTCCTCTAGCTGTAGGCGCTAGTAAGTATCTACAAACCCCAATATCAATGTTGTTTATTTGGTACGTACCCGGCAAAATATTCCCAAAGCGGTAAAGAAGTGTTGCCGGTGCCATGGGTTGGTTAATGTAAAGACAGAGAGCCAGGAACGATGTTTTCGGTTAATTAAGACGCATGGGGTACGTATTTTGACAGGTATCCCTGCTGCTGTCCTTGGCCTCTCAATTTCCCGTGCCTTGTACCTTCGAGAACTGGTCGGAATTGTTTTTCGTTTTATTTTTTCTCCGGTGGGGTGATCGGGGAAGAGACTAGAGTCTCGCATTTCCACCCGACAGCGTGCGAGGTCATGGGGAATCACTCGCTTCGGGAAAAGCCGAAAGGTCGCCCCAAACTCCGTAAAGCCAACTAGTTTTCCTTGAGGGAATGTTCACTTAGGACTCGATCACGTCAAACCCAGTCAATGTGCGGATAATCGATGGAACCTGTTCATCTCTGTAGATTCTGTATGAATAGCACAGAAAACCAGGACTCACATTAGAACATTCACAGGCTTAAGTAGCCAACCACTACTCTCTATTCATATTTCATAAGTCTAGATATCGAGGCCCATCAGTACCAAAGGTAGCAGTAAACAGAGAAAAAAAATACTTTCCTTCTCTGCACAGCTCACCATTCAAGCTACCAGCAAGGTCCCGTACCAGAAATATTGCAAATTAGTAGCTTCCCAAACCATGCTAGCCCGGTTTCGGGACGTTTCCTCCCGGAAACAAGCTTAACTTGGCAACAACCCACGTTGCTGCAGCCTGCCAGCCGTTGACAGGCAGTGCGCTAGGCCAGGCAGCACTAGCTTGGAATCTACTCTAGAGTACTCGGTGACAACTCCTTACTGGAATCAGCCCCTTTACTCTTGACGCCTACGGTTCTTTCATCGAGTAATTCTAGTCTAACCACACATATCTCGCAAGCGCGATTCTGTACTGTTGATGTTTCATCTCTAACTACAGACAGATCAGATCACACGAGTACTACATAGCCGGGCCCTCTTCGCGCCCTGTGGTGTCGAGTTAGTACTAGCTGGCTACTGGTCCAACGTCCCTTAAGGATTCATCAATATTAGTTTACTAAATATACTGCACTTTAGCACACCCTATATGGACAGCTTCTAAGACTGTTCTATCGCTTTGACAAATCACTTAACTTCGGGGGATGGAAGAAAGGAAGTAGCAATATCCAGAGGAAGTAAAAAAGCATACGTATACGTGCGCGGATTTCCTTGATCGACGTCCTTATATTCTACTTACATGTACTCTAGATATAGTAGCCATCATATACACTGGCAGTCACAAGACCAGTTGACAGATGCCGGCGGGGGGAAACTACTATATCTGGGCTCCATATATTCCTACATGCAAAAAAAAAAAAAAAAAAAAAAAAAATGAGCGTATTATATAGAAGTGGGCCGTAAGCAGGCCCAACAAGACTGATGATCGTTGACGAAATAAGAAACAATACCAACCGACCAGTGTGTGCAAGGTACGTACGTACTTGAAACAAAAGACTCCCCAGCTGCAAATACCCGACAAAACCGGCCATGATCGCCTCATTCATTCCGGATCGTTTCCCCGCCAGTGACCACCGAATATTGAGGTACGCGTTAAGTACCTAGATTAGAGTAGATGACCATGCATGGTAGTGTAAATTACATACTTTGGTTGAGATCTGTTATTTACTCAAAGAACACATCTGAGTGTGAATACCTTAGTAGTATAAAAACGTAACAACAAAGGCCTTCTGTCCGAACAATATATATCCAGCATCGGGTACTTTCCTTCCTGATGGTGTTTCCCGAGCCGAGCCTATCCGCACGGGCCGGTCAAAGCGAACAACTCTATATTGCGCGCAGTGCAAGGAACTCCATTAGCTACATTCTACAATTAATACTCATGTAGAGATCTCAAGCTTCCTTGTACAACTATATGTATATAATTCAAGCTTATAGTCAATGTTTCCAGGATCAATCTATCTATCCAGTACGCTAGTAATATTGCTGCAGCTCCTAATCCTGAGTGGATTCGTAAGCTCTGTTTAATTCAACAGATACGACCATGCTTTTACAGTTGATTATAGAGCGCTGTATAGAAGCGGATTTCGCAGCGGGAAAGTAGAGATGGGGGTGTAGGTTTATAGATCTATGTCTGTTTCTCAGGAGTGGTACTTGTGGGTGTTCAAGTACGGACTTTTGGACGTTCGAGCTCCATATGGCACGATCATATTATCAGTGGTTCGATGCTTACCTTGCTGATACTGAAGCTGCATTACATGTAGTCGTCTAAATTTTTTAACCACCCCCAAAGGAAATGGGCGAGGGGCATTCGACCACCTGAGTTTCTGTTGATACCAGTTCAAGTACACAGTACTCCGACAATCTCTACCACTTAACCACCCACACTCTCCTCTCTAACTCTTTCTTCATCTCTCTCTCTCTCTCTCTTTCATGTAGTTTTGACAGTTTAGGGGAACGCCCAATACCGAAGATCAGTCTAGAGCTAATGGATTCGAAGAAATGAGTAGAGTATCCACTCAATTTTTAGGATCACACCGTGTTTACTCGAGAGCCCGGGTCGAGACTTTACAGCAAATCTAGAATTCGATACGGAGGGGCCAGTCCTACCCGCGAATAGATACCGAAGATAGATCTAAAAATTCTAAACCCCTAGGCCTAGGCATAACTAGGACAACTAAAAGCTACGTGAGCTAAAGTGTGGCGGACCTTTCTAGACTCGAGAAACCAGTACACAATCCTCTACTCTGGTTTGGTAAACGTTGTCTCTATTACGTCCAATAATCTAAACATATATAGGCATCTAGCTCGGGCGAGTATTCAACGACTATGAACACGGTCTGGGTTATAGAAACTTACTGGCAGATCGTCAGACAGTAGCTGGCCATATTGAGATATAATTACCGGATTTTCACTTCACGTTTCCTCAGATTCACAGCCACGAGTGGTACTACAGAACTCATAAACATTCGAGGGCCTAACTAGGCATCTGGCAAACAGTCCATAGACTTAGATGTACGTATAGTACTAGGACATAAGTTTTGGTAAATTACACCTTTTACAGCCAAAGTACCCATGTTTAGCGACCCAAAGCAACCACTCAGCATTGAGAAGAAAAATTCACTTCTTAAAGGGATTCTGAAAATTATCTCAAGATGGAGCTCAGAATTCCAGAATTTTATATCCATTTTTCAGGAGTGTGTGGTGTGTTTTTCAAAGTGGTAGTTCGGTTGTTTCTGAGTTAGTATGGTTATTGTGTTCTTGTGATTTGAGTGGCTAAACCCCCGATGAGATATCTGATGAGATGGTAAATAAAGTCAATTTGGTATAGTGCCATGAGGCTTGGAAAGCCCCGTAGCAGCAAGATCATGTCCTGTGGCCAGTCAATGCGGACCAAACGTTAGCTCATTACACCGCGGGCTACTAAAAGCTGTAATAACCACAAGAAAATTTTCTGTATATTACAAGAAAGGGTAGAATACTGCGGCAGACTGCTTGCGTACACGCAATGCCCTACCCTACCAAGGGGGCTCGAGGAGATGGGCTCAAATTCAAATCTACCGCGAAAAACGACACGCCCCGGTAGTGTAGTGGTTAACACACCAGAGACTCAGCACGTAGGTTTAGAGCTATGAGGAAATCTTGAGTTTGAATCCAAATCGAGGCAACAGGCTTCTGTTTCATCCTGGGGCACTATAATTCTTGATTTTAGGCCACTATGATATATAGATAGATACATGTAGATATCAACGGCTAGAAAAAACTACCAACATAAAGCTGGTTGAGCGTTTTATGAAATGTTAGAATAACCCTCCGGCGATGTTATGTGCTCGTGTATGTTGGCCGGCGTCTAAAAGGATACATATAACTATGACCACACAACCACATATGTATATAAACCCATTGACAAGGGTATATGCATATACTCTCGTTAGTAAATATCGGGTGATATATCATGAAGCTAATAATCACACCACCGCCGGAAGTAGGTTCCTCACGCGGTACAAATATGTTAACCGTGACAAATGCACGTGAAACCTCACGGGTGGTCATAAAGCGTCACTCGTCCTTACATCACATCATAACTATGTAATTGATAGCACCCACTACGTAAAAAATAATAACATGTTCCATATATACTGCATCCTATAGATTAGACGATAACAGATAAGACCCTTCTCTGGAGATAAATAAAACGGGAGAGGCCGTGTGAAACATCAAACATTCGCCGTTTCAATTTGACATGAAAAACGCATACAAAGAGGGAACCAAACCCGGGGCGAAAAGGTTCAAAAAAAATAAAGTCTAGTATCGGACATCGGAGGATCTGGATTTGATCAAAAGTGATATCGGAGAAGAAAAAGAGCATGTAGTCGCAACAGAGCAATATTACAAAAACCACTGTGGCGGGGCAATAATGCTCTCAAAACGATCACCTTAAGGGACCGGCCTGGAAGGACCACAGAGGACTAATGGAAAGGAACAAAAGACCTGAGAGAGGTGATGCAGTTGATTACACCATAATCCTAACTCCAAACAGAAAAAAGCAAGCCAGAACGAAGAGGACGAAGCATGGACATCAATGGATGACCACTTCTTCGACCACAAAAGACAAACATCCATAAATGATAAAGACCCAGCACCTGCCTGTAGCTACTCCGTTCCCAGATATAAAACAATAAAAACAGGGGCTGTTAAAGAGAGTTAAGTAGTAGTGCGAGACGAAAGGAAAAAAACACACTTTAATAAATGAACATGAACGTACTAGAACTTGGGGGAGTATAAATGAAGTTATAAAAATTGACCTTAATAGAAGTATCAGCAAAATTAATGTTGCTCTTGCCCGAACTGCGAGTTATAGATGATAGGATTCCGCATTAAGGTCCTGCTGACGGGCGATGAAGCTATTTCAAAAGTCAGAACCAATTGGCCGAAGAAATCATCGAGGGAGAGGTGACATACGAAATGGAATTCTCCCAAACTCGTGGCTAAGGGGACTTCTGGTGTTCTCATCTCGTCCACTACTATCTTTGCTACTAGATGCATCACTCAACTGTCTTCTATGGTGGTCAAAGGCTTTTGGCTGCGGCTTATTGTTACGAATAATCTTGTATAGTTCATCGAGGACATCTTTTGAAGGACTATGACTCATATGTTAATACCACTCTAAACGAACTGCTTTCAAATGGGAGACGAACCTATACAACTGTACCGGCTGAAAGTCCCCCGCCGCACCATTACTACTTCCTTCTCCATCGTCGATCCTCACTTGTACCTCACTGGTTTCTCCTCCGACAAGCTTCGAGTCCGTCAATACCAGCGACTTCATCCCTCCGGCTGCGCTAGAGCTTCTGCGTTGCTGTTTCGGGCTCGGAGTGCGCATTTGATTTCCAGAAGAGCTCTCAAGCGCCACTAGTGGGCGTGGGCGAAAGAGCTGGGGAATGCGCATAGGGCGGGGAGCGAACACTGGAGAGGGTTGCGGGCCAGGTGAGGAAGGTGGCGAAGCCATTGTTGCCATCTTAGGGGAGCTTTGAGGAGAGTCGAGATAGATAGTTGGAGGTGTGACAGTCACAACAGTGGGAACAGGGGTAGGTGAAGAAGGTGACGATGTTGAAGACATTATCTTCTGGTTGTTGAGATTGTGGGTGTATTTTGTGGGGTGTGGGGTGTGGGATGTGGATTTGACGAGGTTTTGTGGAGAAAGCTAGTGAGTGCAGAGATCGGAAGAAGAGGTGAAGTTTCCGTTAAATGCGTTTCAGTGTATGGCTTGGGAGGGACGTCGAGGTTTAAATTCGGTGACGGGATGGTGGGTGTGAAAGAGGCTGAGTTGGCGTTGTCACTGGGTTGAGCTCTAAAGTAAGAAAGAGTGAGCTGGCTTATGTGTAGACGCTTCAATCGAGATGGCCCTGGGTCTTGGATAGATAAGCAAGAACTTGCAGAGTACAAGGTAAGGCTTGACAACGGCAGCCACACGAAAGCAAGGTTGCAGAAGGCAGGCAGGCAGGCAGGCAGGTAGGTAAGGAAGGCAGGCAGGCGGATGGGAAATGGCTGGCTATATGTGAAAGCTCTGGAGAGTATCCTGGGGGAGAGAGAGATTGGGAACCGAATGGGCGGTCACTGGTACTAATACTCTATCAGAATCTGCAGCCCCGGAGGAAAGAAAACAAAGGAGAAGGAGAAGGCACGCGAGTCCCGGTAGATCGGTCACGTGCAAATGCGGTCATACACCTCCAACATTTCGGGATAGTAGATGTACCCAAGTGGTTAGAGGTACATGCATACCATAACTCAGGGCTATCACCTACAAAAAGGTATTCTGACAGAAACCTTTCGATAAATTTGTTAAAAGTAATCTCCACTACGGATCAATCGTTTTCTTTTTCTCAAGTTTCAATTGCTTCCACTTCTCTCGCATGCACCCGATAAGAACACTCGCATACCCGCCCGCACGCGCAGGTACGATGTGATAGCTCACCTCATGCTCACTTTCGGAACCTGGAAAGGGCAGCCAAGGTGACACTGCAGATCATACTCTGACAATTTATTGGTGTGGAATCATGATATATTAAGTCCATTGAAGAGACTGCTATAGCATACACAGAAAAAAACCCGCCAAGGCTATTTTTTGTATGGCATGTAATAGTAGTTGTGTCCGGAAACGCTGTGAAATTGCGAGTACTAGCAGTGATGAAATGTAGCTAGCGACAATCGCAGACGAGCGAGATTCCATGCTACAGTCATTTATAATGTAGGTACATTATACGCTGGGGTATGATATACTCTATATGTGGGTTAATTTAGACACATATATATCATATACAATCATTACACTACATGCAGTTCATAATCTACCTATATGTGCTATCCCTAGGCTTTGTCACAGCTTTCTCCAGATATATCAAGGTACCGGCCGTGTTGGGACTATATAATATATACTTAAACCCTCTACTCGTTAGATAAATGGACCGTTCTGATTCAAGTATGCATACTATTGATGTACGTACAATCACTTATATTTTGTGAAACTACATGTAGATATAGTATCGCACCAGAATTCCAAAGCTTTAAAGGCGTAAGCTTGGTATGGTAAATTACTACTAGTATCATATCACAGTACCAAATGTTACCAAGCTTGGTTCTGAAGGCACATATAAGTGCTACAAGCCATGAGTTCCAATGGGTCAGTAGTACCATTGGGATTCAACGTATTGAAATACTACTAGTGCCTAGCTGTTATAAGTTAGGACATAGAATTTAGGACAGGAAGTAAATTATTGGAACAGTATGAGGCCAGTGAGGAAATACCCAACCGCCGTTTTTCTTGGCAATGCTTGATCTGTTCAGTGGACTCCTAGGTTTCGAAAGCGTTTTCTTGATATGGTAGAAACTACAGTAACAAGGGGGGGGGGGGGGTTAATCCATGTGCGCTATACTCATGTTAATATAATATAATGCGCTACTAGTAACACAGTAATAATCAGTATTCTTTTGGAAATATCAGTTTAATTCCAGATTCTTCACTAGATTTCGTAGTACTATGGCAGCGTTATCACTCCATTCTTTCGTACTTGTAGCTTATTAGTTATTGCCAACTGTAAGAGAAATTAACGGCGATTGATAATGGCGATATATCAGCTACGTTTAATTGCTACACTAGCGCAGACTTAGATGTTCATGCAGGTATCACCTCTCACAAAAGGGCTTCCTGCTGGCCATGGGTCAATTTATACAAACATAATTAAGTCAAATTACGTTCTTCCTACTCGGTGTAGTCCGCAAACGTAGGGTTAGGTTTCTCTTTCAAAGTGTAGACACCGATCATAGAAAATCACTCGGCATTGGTCACGTCCAGCACACATGCATTCAGCCTTGTAGGATGACCCTAGCTTTACTTACGCACATATGAAGAGAATCTCTCTCAAAGTCCATGTATCTATAGATTACATCACAATGTCGATATATTCCATAAGGGCCTAGCTTCCTAGATGTTCCTAGCCTACGGAAACGTACACCTATAATGGAGTACAGCTCGAAGGCGGATAAAGACGTGCCCCCTTAAGCTTAAGCTTCTAAGAGGTTGACTTCCAAGGCCCAAGATAGCTTGTTCGGTAGGAAGAGTTAGGCGACCAATCCCTGTGAGCTTACTTACATGCTTGGTAGATCTGCGGGTTCTAAACCCTAATAGGACCGCCCATGGCTACATGAAGATACATGTATGTGCCTGATTACTAGTGAGTTTACGGAAGGTGGGTTTGAACCTTCTAGAAGATCATTGGACTTCTTTTCTTTCTCCTTTTTTCCCCCCTGCCTGACCACCCACTCCAGATCTGGAAATCTGGGTTCTGATTCTTCCCTGGGCATCATCTCCGATGGCTCTGAGGCGGCTTGGATTCCCGCAAGTGCAACCTTAAATAGGAGACCGAGTCTTTGGTAAGACACCTACAAGGGCTTTGGATGTAAAACAAAAATAAAAGCCTCGTATGATCATTCTAATGATACTCGCGCGTAAACTATCATCAATAGCCAATGAGACAAGATGGCTTTGTTTACTATGGTGAACTGAGAACAATGGTTGTGATTCTTAATTCGGGGCTATTGATGCTAGGGGTAGAGTATGCAGACGTTATATGTCACGGCTCTAGTTATGTTCCAGAAATAGCGCTTGGAAGAGGTTGATCATTGGCGAACCAATTGACGTCATGTGTGAGAGTTAAGGCAATGTATCCAAGCATAAGGTTGTGGGGATTTCTAAATCAGGTAAATAACCGCCGGGAAGGGAGGCATGCAATACATTCTACTCTAGAGTTAGGCTCTAGGTCTGTCATGTAAGGGTTTCTTCATGGTTCTCATTGTTCCAGTTTACACAAATTTACAATGAAGATTGCAATTGAGATCTGACGTGTTGGTTGTAGCTTTCATCCATCTAGGCCTATTTGGTGCCTCCAGTGGGTATTTCCTTTGCCGCATGAGGGAGAAGGATTCGATTCCATTCATTTTATTTCACTCTGCCAATGGTTTTGCACACATTAGTTCGATCTCAATATGAATTAAAACATGTAGCTTATCTTCTCAGCCAGTTCCATAATCTATCCGTCCAGAGATTGAAATTTTGACCATCAGGAGAAGTGCGCGAAATCGCAAACAAATTTCGGAATCGTGCGTCGCAATTGATCCCATGTCCACATAAGGAAACTCATTGCTTGCCATAATATTACTGGATCGTGATGTCCAATAGAGAGCTTGAGTGTTGCGGTCCAGATGAGCACCTGGATGTTGCCTTGTTGAGGACTATTACTTTTGCATAAGCTGCCTAAGACGTCCGGGTTACGGAGTCGACGCGGAACCGTTGTCGCGTCCAGCTGAGGCAGGGTTTGTGTAAACATGAAACAAGTTTCGTTACACACACCTCAGAGCTTGTTTTGCTAGGAGGAAAGGAGAACATGTACCTCTCTACATGTGCATAATATTTAGGTGAAGGGGTTTGCTAAACACAAGCAACTTGAGCAAGTATGGTGTGAGTTCATTCACCAACTAGACGTGCTCTACCAAGCCCACAGTATTTGACTTTTCTCCACTTCGTTTCTATCATTAACCACACAACGCCCCAGCGATATTGAGACTTAAGCTTGAATCTCAGAGAGAGAGACGAGAAGGACTTTCAAGCACTTTCTACTAAGAATAAGGACTCTACGCGCCTTTCTTTCGCAGCCCCTTGATTAGCGCAAAACCCGGCAGCGCGGGAACGGACGGAAACGGGAGGGTCGGCTCTTCCCGATTATTAGCTGCTCGCTCGCTGGCTGGACTGGACTTTGACGACGAGAGTTGGGAGCTGGAAGTGAACATAGGGAGGGAGGTGGACCTACTCTTGCTTACTTGCCTTACCTGGACTTTGACTTCCTAGCTTGGTGCCTACTTCGAGTAGCTTCGTTGCGGCTCTGAAGCTTAATTCCACGTCCAAACTCGCTCATCACATTTCCTGCCGGCCCTTTTTATTTTTTTATTTTTATTTCCCGTTCTCTCTCTCTCCCTCCCCACACCCCAGTTCCTGTTCCTGTTCACGAAGAAAGAAGAACAACAAGAAGGCTCATATCTCTCTAGGAGAGGGGGGTCAGTGTGGTCTAATTTATTATTCACTTTTGCTGGTTTCGATATCTTGCAACAACTATACTTTTTAGCATCCACGCTACCCTACTTTACTCTGGAGGAGATCCCACGTTTCGCTAGTCTGCTCTGGATCTCCCCTCTCCCTCTAGCTCGCCCCTCTCACCGTTGTCTTCTCCCCCCCTAAATGGCCTCCTCTGTCGATGGCGTTCTGGCCAGTATCGACCAAGTCCAGTCGTTGAGTCCCGACGACTTTACTCGCGTCATCGAGCACTGGAAAAGACATGCTGCTAAACTATGGGCCGGACCAATGCAGCAGCAGCAGCTCCCTATGCACGGTCCAGTTCCACCACCTCAGTCGAGTGGTATCGGTGTTGGTGTGAGTGTTATTCAAGTAAGTGTTTTTTTTTACCATTACATGTATCTTACAGAGAATGAATTGCTTGTGAAGTTTCGTTTGTTTGCTTGTTAATTCAGGGGACTCAGTGGGGGCCGGGGCTGGACGGAGGAAAACACAGTGATCGCGAGCGGGTTTGCTAACAACACTGTGTTTGCCACTCCTAATAGACATGCCAAAACGCACCCCCTACACCAGCTACGGAAAACAATGATCCTCCAATCATGCCGCCGTTCCCCATACCGGCTCCACTTGCGGTCCCTGGTCCACCTATAATCCATTCAAAACCGAAACGCAAGCCGAAGACTGCTGTTTCAACACCACTTCGTAATGGCAACAACAACCCCAATAACGGTAACAATGGAATTATCAACCTTAACCCCAATCAACACATGAATGAACAGCCTCCAACACCATCTACAACTCCTTCGACTTGGAGTACTACAGCTCGGAAACGTTTAGACGCTAAAATGCTTTCACTGAAGGATCATACGGTCCCGCAGCCCAATGATGCTACGCTTCAGATTGCCATTGAGAAGTTGCGTTATTTTATTATTCGCGCACTGCATCCTAACCTGCGCGATATGAATAAAGGCGGCGACAACTCCTTAGGCCTGGTACTTCGCCGGCAGATGAATATTGATGGATATATGAATTGGCTTAGTATCTCATCGACGGAGGGAGATGAGGCGACAAGGAGGCTTGCACAAGTATGGTTCTTTTATAAAATGGCCGAAATACTTAACTCGTTTTGCGATGATGAGAAGCGGCGGGGGGAGGGTGCGAACGACCAGGGGAGGTTACAGAGAGGGTATGATAAGCTGGTGGGTAAATTGACTTCCTTCTATAACACACTATGGGCGGGATGTGATAGGACAAGACGATCTTTTTGAGGTTCCGGGGCTGATTTACTTGTCTTTTTTTATTAGATTCCCATATGTAAAAGAATATTAGATACCGACAATCGGCAGTACATCAGAAACTTGATATGTTCAAGTAAAAGGTTCAGACAGCTTTGTATTCATATGGTTGGAGTAGAACGGGCAGAGCTATTTGTGTTTTTCAAGGGTGAACTTACATTAACTGAGTATGGCCCACCTCCTAATAAAAGGTTCACTACTAATAGGTTGTGAACAATTAGCCTGAAAGACATGACGGCATCAGCAGCCAAGATGGACGAAACAACAGCCATGCTTGATGTCGTTTTGGACGATTACTCTAGCTCTGTAGAGTCTATCAACGTTGGTGATGGAGATTTGACAGGTGTTAGGATAGATATGTGGAACGGAATACTGGAGATCTGATTGAAACAGCGATAAAAAAAACTGTTTATTTTGGGTCTTGGTCTATTTTCATTTTTTATTCACTTTCCTTTGGGTTAATATGAGTATCACCCTTCTCATCATGAACGGTGGGAAGAGATAATGTCTTTATTATTTATCAGGAGCCGGGTACAAGGGTGGGCAGTTGTGACAGAGATGACTGATGGTAGTGATGGAACTGGATGAGGAAAACATGCAAAGAAGGGGAAAACCTTTGGAGTGTAATTTTTATTGTTTCCCCTTTTCAACTGTTAGAACCGGCGTTTGTCTTTAGCTTTTGGGTTTGGCGAGTACCGTCCTTATGTTCCTAGCTCTAGCTGGTGGCTCTTAATTATTCGTTAATGGACTGTTATATAACAATGTTATTGGATTTCTTTTTGGAAAGGAAGGTAATGAAGTATTCCGTTGCTAGGAAATGACTGTAGGTGTAGGAGGTACGGAGGCCGGCCGGCTAGCTGTATAATCCCGTTATTTAAGTGCTGTTTGTGTGAGTGCAGGTAACTTGGTAAAATATGTACGGTATTATCTATAGGGCCTCATGATCATTCTGTCACAAAAAGACAAGCCCATCTTTTTGATATTCCAATTTTGACCAGTTATGACAACTGAAACCATTTATGATACGGCAGGTTAACTGGCCAGCTGACATTGTACCTTGATTATTGTCCGCTGACCGGTATCAATTTATCATCAAATCTAGATCTCTCAAATACACCATCTAGTCGTATAGGGGAGCATGAGCACCAAACTTCATGAGTTTCTTGTACACGCTGAACCTTCGTTTCTGTGATCCGGATACAATTTACATATGAAGGCAGCTGGTTTGACGAGATCGATATCACTACAAGATGTAGTATACAACAAAGGGTTTATAATAACCCTAACCAGCCCTAACCAACCCCAGCTAACCATATAATCCCGGCTAACCCTAGCTAACCCTTAATTTCTAATTGGTTAGAAACCTATAGTTAGGCTGTCAAAAAGGTATGGCAACCTAACCTTCAAACCCCAATAAAGCACTTATCCTCTGTTGAGTTCAAGTTTGTGAGGTTAGCTCTGTGCATCAGCAGGTCGTTTCCAGCCAATTTTGATTCTGTATATGGGCATCTTACTCACTCCTTATTGTGATGAACTTAGACATGGACTTAATCAAAGTGTCGCGGCCGTGGCCGCGATTCCTAAGTGGTCCTGGCTCCATCCGCCTCGACTACGACCTACTCAATCGCGGAGAGAGGTTAGCTTTAATGGAGGCATTTGAACCAGTCGACCATGGCTCTGCCACTATCGAAAACTATACCTACTGGTGTCCTCTGCTTATAAGCGAGGGAAAGCTCGACGAAGCCCTAAAAATATCCCAGAGAGTGATCCGTGCATATGATCAGGTGTTGGGATTTAAACACCCCTCTACCGTCAGGGTACAGAGCAGATTGGGCTATAACTTTGAAAGACAGGGAAAGCTCGATGAAGCCCTAGAAATACAGCAGAGAGCGCTCCGTACATCTAAGAAGGTCCTCGGATTAGAACACTGCAGCACCATCGAGATACTGAGAATATAGGGCTCTATCCTCAATGAACAGGGAAAGCTCGACGAAGCCCGAGAAATGTACCAGAGAGCGCTCCATGAATCTAAGGAGATCTTTGGAGTAAAATACTACGGCACCATCGAGATACTGAGCATACTGGCAATGTTAGACTCGATTCTTAAAGAACAGAGAAAGCTCGGTGGAAGAACACTGGAGGACTGTGTCGACACTTAGGCAAGCCTCAGTGATTCGAAACCTATTAGTCAAGAGCAATCGCAGGTGAACCGGAAAACCTCAAATAAATCAAATGAACCTTTTATTTCCGGTTCAGATACGGACTCCAATTATACTTGTATTACGGACACCAGCCCAGTTGGGGCATCTTCTAATACCTCAAAACAATCTCTAATCCCACGTGCGACGCAAAACCTGGAACAGATAGAAAGCGATATTGCTAGGGCTCTGTCTGGTATGATTGAGGTATCCACGACTATAAAAAACGCATTCAAAGGGCTGAGTCGGGCTAAATTTAATCAACGATTGATTGGGTCCCTTAGAAGGTTTTCAAAGAATGTTAAGAAGTCACCATCTACGAAACAATTATTATCTCTGCAGCAAATATCAGTTCTACGGGGCATAGGAAATCGAGTTACATTGAATAAGATTGCTGGAAAGATCAGGGTATCTTTGGAGTGTTCTGGTTTGATTCAAGAGTTACTTGATGAGCCCATGAAACTCGGAAAGCTGCCAGATCACGACGGCTCTAACGAATCCTCTGAATCTAGCGGTGATGAGGAGGAAGAGATCCTAGATGTAGGAGGATATGATGAGCTAGTTCAAGGAGTACTTGACTTTTTGAAATCCGATCAGATACTCGAAATTTTCAAAAATGCCGCGACTGAAAGTTTTCTACCGGATAAGCATGTAAGTTATCATACCTTGGGTTCTGAAAGAGATATATGTATGTTTAGAGACTAAAATGAGCAAGGCGATTAAAGGAAAAAAAACGTACACCAAGAAGGAGGAACCACCAAAGTCTTGGAAAATATAGAATCCGAACATAAACAACAAATTCTAGAATATATGAACGAAGGAGACGATTTCGATGAACAAGCTTCTCCAGGTGCATCAATACACCAACGCAGTAAAGAGATTGATGTTCAAAGCGATAATATAAGTTTGTTTACTCTGCCCTCGGTGGGCGGGGGGATGCAGAAATCGGCTACAGAGAATAGCCCGTTAGAATCCGGTGATGCCATTGAAGGAAAAGCGATTGTGTCTTCAGAACCAGTTATCAGGATTCAAAATCCAACACCGCAAAGTTTCAGCCCGAGATGTGGATCTCCTCAACCCACCGAAGAACCGAAGTTGTTTGGGGAAATGCCAATGCTAAGCGATAGTTCTGTAGCTTTTAAACTTGTAATATTGTAAACCGGATTCCGCTCGCTGAGTGACTGATGATGCCACTAAGACGAGGCAGAATCCTACCCTATTTATACATGCCGGCACCTATGCCAAGGCCCGCTTTCTAATACTAATGAGATAACGATAATAGAACAAGACAATCGACCAAGATAACCCCAATAGAAAAGTGCCTCAAGATAGTTCCGCCTCCATTCTAATTTCGACACGAACCGTGAACCCGCCATCAGTCGATAAACCGTAGCCTGTATCATACTATTGTTCCTGCAGAGCTACTTCCTAAAGAGAATGGCCTGCAGCCATAAGCCCCGCTTATTCCGCCCGGTGAGACACACAATAGTAAGCGTGGTTCTCACACAGCTTTTCCAATTACTAGTAAGGTTGCAAACACATTGCTTCATTACCCCTCGTACCTTTCATCTTGTTACGTTGTTTCGTTACCCGACCATACTCGCATCACAACCCATCACTCAGATATCCCTGTGCCTTGACTCAGAAGCAGTGTTCGAGCCTGTAACACTACTCCTTCCTAGACGTCGCCTCAATCGCTAAAAACCTTTTCTACGATAACACCCCGTGAAAAAGTCATAGAGTAGGAAAGGTATCGGTTTAGTCTCCCCTAGTCGTTGTCGGAGGAGGCCGTCAAGTTGGTGACCGGTCCTCGACTCGTATGGGGGCGAGTGTTCGTGTGGTTTGAAGTTCTCATCTAAGAGCGCTCTTGAGGATCGGTGTTGAGTCGTTTCGTGTGTTCTGTTGTCTGCCAGGGGTTGGGATCCTACCGATAAGGTCAACATTTCGTGGAATACGCGTGAACCTTCCATTCTACAGGAAGATTCAAACGGTAGTTCTGCTTCCTACCGCCGTGGTGACGAAAGGCCCCGTGAACTTGTCCGACCATTTATTGTAACCGAGGTTCCGGGTATCCAGCAAGACCTTTGACCGTGTGAACCGCTGAACTGCGGTCCCGCTTCTTGACGCCATTCTGTCGAAGGTCTTCAGCGTATCGCTGACTCGTGGGCTTGGAGAAGGTCTTCCAGGTAGGATTCCTTGGCAAGATCCAGCTGCCCGATTTCCGTGTCCGTTGGCCAATCCGTTCGTGGGTGAAAACCGTAGTTGCAATAGAACGGTGACTGCCCTGTTGACGAGTGTTTCGCATTGTTATATGCATACTCGCAGATTGGTAGTAGGTCTTTCCATTTCTTCCCCGTGCCTGCAGTGTAGGCCCGGATGTAGGACTCGAGGTGCTGGTTGGTCTTTTCTGTTTGGCCGTCGTCGTGGATGGAACGAGGTCGAGAGTCTTCTACGAATCCCTAGTGGATTCGTGTCGCGTCCAAAATGCCGTCTGAACTGTGTTCTCTGTCAGAGCGATCTTTCTGGAAGTCCGTGAAGCGTAAATGTCCCGACAAAGCGTTAGCGGTCTGTTCGCATTGATTCCTGTCGTTGGGATGAAGTGAGCCATCTTAAAACGGTCCGCGACTTCTGTCGTTACGGAATCCTGATTTCTCCTTTGGCATTTCTACTGAAATCCATTGAGATATCAGTCCAAGGTGATGGCTAACTCTAGGGGTTGAGGGAGTGACAAGTGTCTCCGACGTTCTTGGCTCTCAAGATACATCACAAGTCTTGGCGAAGTTGGCTACATCCGTGACATTCCTGGCCACCGTAGTTCCTATCGATCAACTGGGTTTTATCCTTCCTAGACGCTCTGCCACGTCTGTCATGATGATCTTCGATGACTTCGATGGGACCGCGTATCCTAAGACTACCGGCGTCCATCGTGGGTGGCCTCATTCGATCCTGGTCCCATTCGGCCAAGTTATCTGGCGTCAGCTTCCCAAAGACTTTCAAGGTTTGCGTCGAGGAGAGCCATCCCTAACACTCTCCGAACCCATTGTCTGTCCTGTTCATACCAGTCTTGTAATGGCTGAGCTCTACACTTGGTATGTCAGACTAATCGATCCAAAGGGGTCCATTCCTCTTCGGGGTTGCCGATAATTTCGAGGCCAGTTTCTACGCTGGGCCGTGATTTTCGACAAACTGTTCTGTTACCGAAGAACTGTTTCTGGGTTGTTCCCCTTCCATAAATAACTCCGGCGAGTCTTGGCTTGCCATTCTTTTCGCCTGGTCGGTAGTGGATCCTGAAGCGAAAAGGTCTATCTTTCGGCCCATCTGGCTTGTCTTCTCGACAACTTCTTGGTCGTTGTGAAATCAGAGTTCGATGATCCGAATGTATCTGGATAGGAATGTCCGTTCTTCCAGCCTAAGTCAAGAGGGCGGAAACTATCGCGAGCATCTCCTTATCGTAGATCTCGTAGTTGACCTCGGCCTCATTGAACTTGCGAGTGGTAGCCAGGGTGTAGAATACCGTCCTCGAACACCTGAGAAATCGCGGCCTCCAGTCACTGATCGTTTCTATGATCGCGGTGTTCTCGTAATATAAGTAGTATTGGGGCAGACGTAAACCTCTTTGAGTTCGTCGAAGCGCTTTCATTGTTCATCGCCCATCGCCATACTGGCTCCTTTTTTCAGGAGATCGGCCATTGGTCGAATAAATTTCGAATCCTGTGGATGAACCGTCAGAGGAATTGGCGAACCCGAGGAAACATTGAAGTTCCTTGACTTTGGTAGAGTGCTAGCCATTCCGTAATTGCCTTCACCTTCTTGGCGAGACCTGGTTCTTTTCCGATAGTACGAATCCTAGGAATTCTACCCCGTCTGCATCATTCCGTTTTCTCGAGGTTCGTATAGGTGGTTTCTTGCTGCATTTCCAATACTTTACGACGAGAGTCAGATGCTCTTCTCTAGTCTTTGAATATATCGAGGATATCATCCAAATAGACTACTACGCGCGATCTAGAAGATCCTTGAATATGGTATTAACTTAACGAGCAGGTGCATTGGTTAAGCCAAAAGGCATTACCCTATATTGAAGTGGCCAGATTTCGCTCGGAAAGCTGTTTTTCCATTCCTCGCCAAAGAGCAATTCTAATCAAGTTGTAGCCATTTTTCAGGTCTATCTTGGTGAAGAACTCTCTCCTTTCGTTCTCTAAACTCACATGAGTGGGAGGGTAGCGATTCTTGACTGTAAATGGCATTTAAGCGGAAGTCTCATAACCCGAGTTTCCCATTTTTTTAACTAACAGGATAGGTGCTGCTGCTGGACTGGTGGAGGGACTATTTTGCCAGAGGCTAGCATTTCAAAGCTTTCTGTTCATTCTGAGAAGCGCGTAGATCGGTCCGGAGGCTTCTTT
The DNA here is from genome assembly GCA_024713935.1 of Morchella eximia. NCBI lineage: Eukaryota > Fungi > Ascomycota > Pezizomycetes > Pezizales > Morchellaceae > Morchella > Morchella eximia. Next base: position 4,637,371 of record JAMGZG010000001.1, read on the forward strand.
CCTTCCATAAGGGAATGGTGTGGTCCCATTCAGTGATCAGGCAGTCGATCAGCTCCTCCTTGGAGAAGACGTCGATGAAGTCACGATACTCCACGGTATAAGTAGCGAGCCTCAACGCTGCTTGAAGGGGTGTTGCTCGATCACCATCTGTTCTCGACGACCTCAACAGCCTGATGACCAGCTCTTCTGGTGCCGTAGGTGTCATGGTCCTGAAGCATCCCTTCACGACAGGTGATTTTGTCGAAGGTGACCTTATTTTGACCCCAATGTATAAGAGGTTGACGCTTCTTTGAGCCATCGATGACGAGGTCCTCTCTGCGAGCAATAACCTCACGACGATGTCTCTGTCTAGATGGTTGCCGACGCGGAGGGTAAGAGGTTGAGTAATGTGGGTGCGGAGTTAAAGATAGGGTACCATCGGCCTGTCGATGATGAGAGGCAGGTCGAGGTTGGGTGGGGATCTTGAGGCGATGGATACAGTTCCAAGACATAACCCAGTCCTCATTCATTTGTCTAGGAGTCGTTGACTATTTCTGCATGTTGGGTACTAGTTCTTGGGTGGTTCCAAGAGATCTCAATCTCGGCGGGTTTCTTGGTTGTGTGAAGACATATTCAGATGTGAAGGTATCAGTAGGTAGTTCTTTGTTCTTGGATATGAGTGGGTTGATGTTTTTGGTTCTTGCTTCGTGGCGAGGTGGTTTATATAAAGAAATTCGGCGTTGATGAAGATCACAGACAACACTTGTCGTTTCGGGGTGTAACCCCATCCTCAGAGTGTGTGTGAAGAGAATTGAATTTGCGCGAAATAACAAAAACCGATGGAACATAGCATAACCCGATCCCTTTGAAAAGTCTCTTTTTTTTTTTTTTTCAAAACAACATAGAAAAACCCATAAAAATAGAAAATACCCAATTAATTTAGTCCTCCAAATTCGTGATCCTTGCCCTAAATGCCTCGTTTTGTGGCCCCAATTTCCGTTTTTTATCACCCCCCTTTCCGTGGTCTGTCATAGGAAGGATCTCCTTCTCTTCGGTTTGTCAACGGACCTTCTTCGTTCTTCTTCGCCCGAAAGTGGTTATCTCTAACGGAAACACTTTCCTTCCTTCTGCCACTTCTCTTTTCCTCCCATGACACCATCCGGAAGTTTTAGAGTTGCTGGCTGATTAGGGAAAGTTTTAGATTTCGCGTTGTTCTTGCGATTTCCGCCGCTCCGTTTTTTCTTCGCGAGGTTTGCAGTCTTTGCGAGATCTCTTTCCGAGCTTTCACCTCGCGATCGCCCAACCTTCCGTCTGCGCTAACCATTCCACGAAGTCTTCCGGTTCTCGATCGCGTTTGAGAGCCGTTGTTCCAGCGAGGTTTATTCCTGTTAGGATCATGGATCTCATGACAACCGGGCCCACTCGTGCGTCCTATTCCAGGTTCTGCNTCTCGTTGATGTAGTCGCCGATTGCCGACGGAAACTTATCCATCTTCTGCTTTGCTCCTGACTTGCGGTTGCCATATTGGGCGAAGTTCCTGCTTGAACCGTGGGTTCCGATCTTCGGGCTCAACGCCAATCTCCGTGAAGTTCCGTAAAAGTTCGCCAAGACTACCGGTGGCTAAAGGGGATGCCCACATGATTTTGGTGCCGCTATCCCAGTGGACTTTCTTACGAAGGCTAATTAAGATCTCCATTTAGTCGATCCGAGTCTTACGCCCTGATCGCTTTTAGAAGGGATGTTGGCGCTTGGGTGCGTCGCGTGGTGGCGCGAGGTAGTCTGGCGTTCTAATTACCGTGACGCCTTCTCCTCTCTTCTCGCTTCGCGATCTTGCCGCGTTTCTCCTCGAGGAGCGATGATCCGGAGGTGGCGGTGCCTCTCGGCGTTCTCCATTGTTACGCCCATTTCCGTTGCTCCCGCCTTGCGCTCCCTGGTCTCCCGGCTGTCCTTGTTGGCTATTATGCCCACGGTTGGATCCGGTGCTTGCTAACCTCGCCTTGTTGGCTATTACGGGTTGGATCCGGATCTTGGCCTTAACCTCGAGTTCTCACCAACCGGAGCCAGCTGAAGGCGACTGGTGGTCGGGAGGCTGTCTGAGCCGCTGCCGCCTGCACTGTTTCCGCCAGTGGTTGTTCCAGCCGCTTTCTGGGCTGTTTCCTCATCTGCCTCATCATTTCTTCCATTTCTCTCCGCCAAATAATTCGCTCACCAATGGGGCCTGCTGCTGTCTGGCCATCTCCAATTGCTCCAGCGTGGTTCTATACCTATACGGGACTTGACTGGGCCATCTTGCGGGGCTGTTGGATCCAGTTAGGCATAGTTATGTCTTTGGGTCTGCTTTCCACCTGTCGCTGGTGGATCCTGGTGGTAGTGATCTGTTCCAGGACTTGGCGAGATTCGTAGTGGTCGCGGCTGTTTCCGCCCGTACCTGTGCGAGGATAAACCTGCGGCTCTCGTTCTTCCTGATCCTGCCGAATTTCATCTGCAACTCGCGGATGAGTCGGCCGTCTCTTTCTTCTTTGGGTGATCTGCGGCGGCTGCTGAGTCATCTCCCTGATGGAAGGGAGGTCTTGGACGCCGTAGAATGAGGTCTCAAGTCCGTGTCTTACCGCTGAACCACTGGGGCTCCTCGTCCGCCGACTTCCCGATGATTTCTCCGAAGAGTCACGGCGCTCCTCGCCGTCATATCCGTATCTTCGTCGTCCATTACCCGGGGACCGAGGGCGCCGGAATAGACGACTTCTCGGATTGGCGTTTGGTATGGGGAATAGTCATTAGTCCTGCGGGTTGGCATAGGATTGACCGGCCGATCTGAAGAGTCTGATTGGCGTCCCGATCCTCCTGTCTGCTCGACGCCGACTATACCTCGATCTTCACCGCGTGATTGAGCCTCCATGTTGTAGTCTTCCTCCGATCGTTGCTGATGACCCTTGACATCGCTAAGTTGCTCGATTCTGATGTGGCTGTCTTCGCAGGGGTTGAACGACGAGGACGGGGTGAGCTAATCCGAGGATTGCTGACTGAGGTGACCTTGATGGGGAAGAGTTCTGGGTAGTTGAGATCTCCGGATCGTGTTCGAATGCTGCAAGTAGTGCCGCCGATAAAGAACCGGCGTATTCGAGATATCCGCAATAAAGGTGTTCAAAGCCTCTAACGATGAAGGAGGTAGTGCAAGTGAGGTTGTTGATAGCTGCTGTTGCTACTCGGGGGTGCATAAAGTACCAGGCGTCTGTCTAATAGACTACTTCCTTATTCTTTTACTTGAGAGCACGATGACTATCCGTCACGCAAAATACTTCCAAGTATTGGTCTAAGCGAGTAGTTGTCTTATCGAGACGTTTGATAATATGCGATCGGTAAAATAATAGCGTAGTGGATAAGGTACAATATAGTGTTTGGGGAAATGCCAATGCTAAGCGATAGTTCTGTAGCTTTTAAACTTGTAATATTGTAAACCGGATTCATGGTGATCGATGATGCCACTCAAGGCGAGGCAGAATCCTACCCTATTTATACATGCCGGCACCTATGCCAAGGCCCGCTTTCTAATACTAATGAGATAACGATAATAGAACAAGACAATCGACCCGAAGATAACCCCAATAGAAAAGTGCCCCCGCATAGTTCCGCCCCTCCATTCTAATTTCGACACGAATGAGCTAACCCTGCAATTGCCGATAACCGAGCTGTATCATACTATTGTCCTAGAGCTACTTCCCTAAGTAGAATGGCCTGCAGCCATAAGCCCCGCTTCTATTCCGTTCCGGGTGAGACACCCAATAGTAAGCGTGCCCTCACAATAGCCTAATACTAGTGTGGTTGCACCCGGTGCCCCCACACCCCTCGGTACCTTTCTATGCTTGTTCCCTCGTTACCCGACCATACTCGCATCACAACCCATCACTCGTATTATCCCTGTGCCTTGACTCAGAAGCAGTGTTCGTGTTTCCTGTAACAGAAGTCCCCCCAGGGCCTTGTCGCATCGCCTGTGTCGATGATAAATGGTGAATATCTATTGGCGGCAAGATTTTCGGACGGGAAGACGCATATCAGCTTTGAAATTGCCCGTCGGTGGGATTTATCCAATGAGATTAAAGGATTGGTAGAGGATTTCATCCGAGAACCGATAAATTGGTGGCCACTGAGCCCCCGAAGATACTCTGTGCCACAGGGGTATGTGTACGTGCGATGGAGATGTGTGGGTAAATGTTTTTTTGCGGTTCTCTGTCAGCATAGCTAGAGAAAGGGCTACAGCGTTGTGGCAGAAGGATATCCAGTATCATTCCAAAAGAACGCATGTATCAATATCATATGTATCAGTGGGTTAGGTCTCATAGCGGCTGGCCTTAGGGAATCCCACATCATCATCGACAGCAGCCTCCCCCGGAGCGACCGGCGCACCAGCGGCTGGACAAGGAGTTTGGGATAAGCGTCTCATGTGGTGTATAAACTTGGGCTCAAAGGTTACTGTTGTTAGAGAGGTCAATATTATGCCGGGTCACAGAGACAAAGCAATATTCTTGGATCTTAGAACCGAATACTTAAAAATCCGCAGCTGGAGGAGATGGTGTAGTCTTTACACCATTTCATATATAAAATTCGTTAAGGTATTGATGATACACTGAGGCCTGATATTATAGGGCGCCTTGTTTGGCTGATTTATTACGTAGTTCAGACTTTACCGTCTCGATCGTGTCAGCTGCTATAACAAGGAAGAGATTCCAACACCTAACGATCGACGTTATGAGTACCGGCCTAAGACAGTCGATGTACCACCCGTTCCCAGCGAGTTGATGATGGGGTATTTTGAAGACCCATCATGTACTGGTAATACTTCGATGACACTCGATGTCTTGCCGAAGAAAACAAATGGCAAGATAGGGCCGGATGATGAATACGGATGGGGACTACGTGCTTGTGAAGCACTATCTTTCGGATCTTGATACTATTTCTTATTATTCAAGCCGGGCCAATCGCTTTCTTCATATATTGGTTGAGGAAGCATCCTGGAGACCTTCAGAATGCCTCAGTTCCCTTGTTTCTTGCATTTGCTCTCATGGGAACATTTATTGTTTTCCCTACTATAACTGAGGTAAGGTTTTATGATATATGAGCTTCAATCTTGGTAGGCAATATTACAATTGCTCAATCTAGCGGAAGGATCGGGGGCTGATAACATTTACGTGGATGATAAGTTCGTAAGGTGATATTGCCATGTGTTGGGAAACTCAAACAAGGGTTTTAGTGGGCATGATGGCATGATGACGGGGTAGTACACGTATAGGTGTACTTCCTATACTGTGTTATTCCTTAAGCTTCATAGACTCGTTCCCGTGTAACCCTGCCGGAAGGACTGAACATTACCTCTCCGAGGTTTAGTAAGATCTGGACTTTTCTATATATCGTATCTACATGTACATATTTAGCATTGGTGGAAGCACTGGGAGGAGCGCTAGCTCAAATTTATTCAGACCCCAACCCGACTTCAATACCGACGATCGAAAACCTCCAGCGTTTTAAGTACAGTCTGGCCTGAATAATGAATATAATACTCTCGTCCTAGTAAGTGCCTGCTTAAAGCTTCTAGATACATATCTAACTTGTGATATAACCTTCCCACAAAATATTATTACATGTACTAAGGTATCCCCTGGATATATGAGACAGTGGGAAAATCTCTCTCATGCATTAGCGTGGCCTATCGAAGAAATGATTTACTGAAGTAAGGCAGCGAACTGCGAACTTTATGGCACCGTTAAGTATTCCCAAGACCGACAAAGGCAGCAAGCTACTTACCCAGACGTTTTCTCACCCAAATTCACGGTCACATGACGTTCATGCATGAGAGAGATTTTCCCACTCTCATACATCCAGGGGATAGATGATATACGGTAAATAGGGCCGTTAGGAATCCGACGTCACCCTGGGCTTGATTTCAAGAGTCTTAGGGCTTGAGTTTTTGGTGTACCTGCTTTGAGTAAATCAACCCTAATTACATGTCACTTAGATTAAATTGTGCCGAGAATTATATACATGTATGAGGCCTAAACGAGCGCATGTTACAATTCATGGAGGTCTTAAATATTATTAAACCACATGAGTGCCCGAATGGGTTAGGGTTCAAACGATGGTCGTTCTCGAGCCTCGGCTCCTCTCGTTGAGCCTCCGTCCTTGGCGAAAAAGCTTAGCTATTTAAGTACCTTACTGGCTGCGCCAAAAAGTAGAGGTACGTCCGTAACAAACGACTAAAGAGTAGTAGAGTTACGCCTCTCAATTTATGATTGAAAGTTGCCATGTCACTTCTTGCCACCTTTCGATCATGTCACGTCCGAAGCAGCTGCCGCGCGCCTGCTCGAGTCCTGCGCTCTCGTCGCTGGTATTCGTCCGACATGGACCCAGCCAAGCACCCCCTCGCGGGTATCCGCGTGCTAGACCTGACCCGGGTCCTTGCTGGTGTAAGTGCACTCCACAATCGATTTCTAATTCATTCCATCCAGTTGAATACGATGTGCTAATTTCGCGTTTTTGATGGGAATAGCCGTACTGTACACAAATTCTCGGTGATCTGGGGTTTGTCTATCTTCCCTATCTCAACATTCACCTTCTACGGGAAATATCGAGCTAAATTGAAGTGGGTTAACATGTACTTATCAGGGCCGAGGTCATCAAGGTTGAACACCCCGTTCGTGGCGACGATACAAGGGCGTGGGGACCTCCTTATGCTAAGCCCCTCTCAGGAGAAGGACCTGGCGAAAGTGCATACTTCTTAGCTGTATGTAGCTAGTATCCTTTATCTTACCTCTACACCTACATATCGACCATTAATTAACAAATTTATTTCCCTAATGTAGGCAAACCGGTAATTACACTTTTGAAATCACAATTTATCACTCGATACACTACCTCTCATTTTTGCTAACCTTCACACAAGCAACAAAAAATCCCTCGCTCTTTCGTTTAAACATTCCACTGGCCAACGCATTCTCCACGATCTCGTTGCCAAATCCGACATTCTAGTAGAAAACTATCTCCCCGGAACCCTTGCCAAATATGGTCTCGACTATGCCACCCTCTCAAAACTCAACCCAGGTCTTATCTACGCTAGTATCACTGGATATGGTCAGACAGGCCCATACAGTAATCGCGCAGGTTACGACGTGATAGTAGAGGCTGAGATGGGTCTGATGCACATCACTGGCGAGCCTGACGGCCCACCCGTTAAAGTTGGCGTTGCAGTCACAGACCTTACAACAGGACTGTACTGCTCAAACAGTATCATGGCCGCTTTGATTGCGAGGGGGCACACAGGCAGAGGTCAATGGATTGATGCCTCACTGAGCGACTGTCAAGTCGCAACATTAGCGAATATTGCCAGTTCGGCATTGATTTCTGGTGAACCGGACAGTGGTAGACATGGAACCGCCCATCCAAGCATTGTTCCATACGAGTCATTCCCCACTGCAGATGGGAATATCCTTCTCGGTGGTGGGAACGATAAGCTCTACGCAACACTGTGTAAAAAGATCAACCAACGCGACTGGATCTCTGATCTGCGCTTTGCGACGAATGATGTCCGTGTCATCAATCGACGTATATTGATACCGATGATCGCGGCCGAGACAAAAAAGAAAACGACGAAGGAGTGGTTGGAAATCTTTGACGGGAGTGGGATCCCGTACGCAGCTATCAATGATATCCAAGCGACATTATCACATCCTCATGTGTTGGCAAGAAACATGGTCCAGGAAGTGGAGCACCCGTTGTGTGGAAATATCAAACTTGTGGGTCCACCGGTGAAGTATAGCGAGGCGAGGCCGGGTATTAGAAGTGCCCCTCCAGGACTAGGGCAGCACACTTTGGAGGTTCTTACAGGGTTGGGAATGTCGAGAGCCGAGATTGATGGTTTGGCCGCTGAGGGAGTAGTGAAGGCTGTGGAGTAGCGAATTGGAAACGGACTGCGGGTACGGTTATGCAGTCTCTGATGTAGAGTATGGGAGTAGATACGTTGTTTGCCTACTGTAACACATCGCTGTTGCCTGGAGCAACTGCAGAAGGCCTATGAATTATTAGATACTTAAGGCCTTATAAGCCTGGGGATAATTACCCGCTTGAATAGTGTTAGATGGGGTACCTAAGGGTCTGTTCGGTTATGCGTAGCAAATATTAAATACTAGGGTATTCTCTAGTGTTGGGTGGTATTTTATTCCCAGAGACAGGCTGAGTATCGTCATAGTATTGAGGTGTTTGGTGGATGTACTTGACAGATCTAGGGCTAAAGTCGGTGAACCGCAGATGGTTTGAGGTGAGGATAGCTGTCGTTAACCGAACACCCTTATTGCGGACGGTATCGGGAATACCTACCACAGTAACCTGCCTCAATACAATGGCACATATTTGAGATCAACCGAATAGGCCCTAAGGTTTGAAAATATTATATGAGATTAAAGTAAGCTGGTCAAAATTCATAATACGCTCTAAGTCGTTAAACCCATGAGACATGGGCTCTCACTCGATCAACGTGAAACCAGGGTTTTATTGATGATCGATTGCGCACCATTAAGTAGCATACTATATGTAGTATTTAGGGTTGATAGCTCTCGCGACTCGTACGCCTGGATCGGCGAAAACGGAAGGATTCGAAACAACAGATTCCTCCAGCTGCACGCTAGCTAGACGGGTCCCTTAATTGTAAGCCCTAGAACTGTATCCTAGGTTTTTCAAGATCCTCTTCTCCTAATTATTATTAAGTGTCGCCGGATTGGAAGACCGGTTGCTTGACCTCAAATGTCTCGGCTGAATTTCTTTAAGGTATGTGACGATATCTCGTGACATTCATTGTCTTACACTCGAGCGTCATCGAGATCTTGATCTACATGCTTCTTGTGCAGAAACATTCATTTGGATCTTAATCAGAAGCAGGCGTGTCTTCGATCTCTACTCTAGGTAGGTAGTTGATCTTACGCCGCGCCTAGAACAGACATACTAGTATTTTCATACACCAAAAACCATGAGCTTGGCGTACTCTATATTCGTATGGTATGCAATATTAGTCGCATCCACAAACGTCAGAGAAATACGAGTCGAGAGCCTTATAAGCAATTCATCAAAGGCTTAGTGCCCCAAGTTATTAATATTGTACCAGGCAAAGTAAGTGTTGCGATTTTTCAGGTTGTTGTATGTACTCACCTCTGCCGAGCCATGCTGAGAAATACTCGGCAACGAGTTGACATTTCGCTGATGATAAGGCATGTTCATGTTACCATGCAAAGCAAATCTTGTAAAGCCACATTTTCAACCGGAGCGATTTTGAGCGCTATCTATTTATCTTTCTAGAGTCTTCTCAAATGTGGGACGGATCACAATAAATCACTCGTGTACCTTGGCGCTCTTGGCACCTGGGCATCACGTTTCACGGCGGAGCTTACGCTAAGCCGTCAAACTTATTACCCCACTGAACCGGATGAAACCGTCACCTACTATCATCCGATAATCCATTGTGTGTGATATCGCAGACTACCATCTGTAACTTTGAGAATATAAAAAAACAAAGAAAGAGAACTGTAATCGTCATGTGTATCTCCCTGCGCCGCCGATACGAAGTCTGAAACCGACAAGCCTTCGTAGGGAAATATTTCTAAAGAAGACAACACTGGAGTATGAGTTCCCAGACTCGATCTGATACAGAAGATTTATTTCAATCTCCTTAACATGCCTCTCTCATTTGTCGTCAAACTACGCAGGGGAGTAGGGGAAACCTTCCTGCACGTTTCACGAAAAAGCTTGTACGGCCTCGATACCCCAAAATCTTTGAAAAGACTATTGAAATGCAGGAGAATGCATATTTTGGTCGGGTCATTGAAGTATGAACTTTGAAACCTAGTCCCGTTGTTTTCTGCATAGAGTATGTAGAGTGAAGGCCCCTTGGCGAAGGGTATTGAGACGTGGTTACTTGGAGGGCGTACAACTGGCGGAAAAAGACGTGTCGGATAATGCGGAAGCAATATAGGGTAGGGGTATGTATTCCATGTCCTCTTCTTCAAATCGACCTGCAGATACATTCGTCACCAATAATTGGCTCCATGCTGCCAGGTACCCGTGTTGGCACGTTTCGACTTTTACACGTGAAATGTAGTGGTGGAAATGCCAGCGAGGTACCAAACGGTTGTTATAGGCGTTGGCGCGAAGAAGACATTTCCCGGAGAGCAATGTTTCAGGCCATCAAGCTAGTATCCAAAGTTGAGGCGGAGTATTAAGATTTTCTAGCGAAGGTAGTATGACGTTGTATTTACAGACAGGGATTAGAAATGTCGTTATTAACCACAATCTTGTGGAATATAATTGAGTTAGATAGGAGTAACTACAATACTGTAGGACTCAAGGGATTCTGCTCCATGATAATAATATCAGTAATGTGATAACGATAAATACGATAAAGTAGCATCTGCGTGTCTCGAAAAGCAACAATGTTTACTTAGTACCGTATATTTCTGGCGGTTGGTGTGCCTGTACCTTATCACTAATTATAAGCCTATGGCGATGTCAACTTTAAGCGCTTATAGCTAGGTATTCATACGACCCTCCCCTCTTCATCAATCTTAGAAAATATAAAATTTATCACCAAACAAATTAGACTGTAATACTAGGGCTAGTATCTGTACGAGTGCTAGCAGTAATGGAAATGATTGACTGCATTTTTGCCTAGGTGTGTTGTAGTAAGGAGTATGTTTTAAGAGTCATAAGTCTTTATCGTTTGGTACGTGGATACTGATATTCGTTTCGTAACGTGGCTATTTCCAAAGTGCATTTCTAATCCATATGCATGTTGCCCATAGATATATTTTGAAAAGCTTAGACGATTTTCCTTGTCTACTAGCAAGGCTAGGTGTAGGTACATTCCTGGATTTTGGTTTGACAGCTCCTGGTACATAATTCTAGGTAGCTGGTGTGTGTGGAGTTTCGGCTTATTAATTCTCCGATTTGATATATGACTGGACATCACCCGGGGGAGAATTGTAGCATAGTTATTGGAAACATTTAGAAGCATTTGGACGCATTTAGAAAGATTGGAATAAGTAGACCTCACGTTGTTCGCTATTGCTTTCCTCGAGTGGGAAATGAAGGTAGTAAGAATTTTATATGCCAAGATATTTTATTTGTCGGGACTTGGAAGCTATGATGTAGGTAGCTCGGTTTCCAGCGGACGCACTTTAGGTTCTCAAGCCGCATGCGCGTTCTTTTCGCGTAAAAATGATAAAAAAAAATGATCCCTGTAATTTATGCTGATCGATAGACGACATCGTACGAAAACGGTGACATATTTGAGTTGAGCGTTGAATGTGCCATCCAGCTTCGGATTATGAGGCATGATGAACAACTCAAGAGTCACTTCACCTCATAGCGATAACGGGCACGGTGACCGTCTTTGGCAAATCAGTACGCTATTATACGACAACCAGCATATCAGGAGGAAGGAGGATGTGTTGCAGGGTGCCAGCGGGGGGGTCTGCTGGTGGGTGGTAGTTAACGCACAATTCGCTAGCGTGCCTTTGCCGAGATATCTAGTACCATACAAGCCTGTTTGCACTCAAAGATGAATGAGAAGGGCACGAATGGGCAAGCAATAACCCCGCAATAGTGCTGATGGAGCTGCAGGAACAGGTTGCTTTTACAGTTCCCTACCCGAGAATTCCTAAGAAGAGGTGGCAAGCCCCGTTAATGCAGTGTGTAGTACTACTTGACGGAGCAGTTTTTGCCCGCTTTAGTGAATCCAGTAGCTTTCTCGATCCGCTCTACTCACATACAGGAAAGATGAGTGGGTTTGAGCCATAGCACGTGTATTGAATTCCTACTCTATGTGTATGTATGCGTAAGAGTATTGTGGGTTATCCCGGTGATCAGACTTTTACGCAATTAAAGCTCAGCAGAATCTCGACAGATTTCCTGTGTTGGTGCTGGTATATAATAAGCCAAGATACCAATCTATATCCGTTAAATTCCCTAACTGACCCGCCGGTATTCTCTCTACCTCACCTTCTGATCCATCAGAGCCTTTATCTTAATCCTTCCTCCTCTATTTTCTTGATACCAGAACATATAATTCCCTATATATAATAGAACTTCCACCCGATTTAAACCCTCAATTATAATAACACCATGCATTCATCACCTAGAAAGCCTATCCAGTCCCGCACCCCCACGCCTAAATCGACATATTCACCACCACCACCACCAAAGCGGATATCTATGATATCAAACAATAGTACGAGTATTACACCAATACTGCGGATTCAGTCGTATGGAAGATCCCCTCCAGCCCCACCTCATGTCACCACAAATCTTCTTATATCAAACCTCCACTGCCCAACTTGCAGTCAAACTATCAATGAGCTTCTTTCTCGACTGGCACCAGCCCCCTACCGGATTTCGACGAATATCTTAGATCATAGCGTCACAGTAGCCCATAGTCATTCTCTTGATCCCAAAGAGATAATAAGAGTCCTCGTCGAAGCAGAGTTTGAGGTTGATAGTGTTAGGGTTATGGGTGCCGATGGGTATGGGAAGGATGATCCAGTAGATGGTAGAGTCATGACATTTAAAGAAGAACCCGAGTCAGGTCTGGAAGAGATTGCAGAACGATTCAGGGAGGCCATTGTCAGAAACAACGCCAAAGGCAAAAGAAATCACGGAGGAGTGAAGCATTTGGAAAACTGCGAACTTTGTAGGAATGAGGCCGATATGCAGGTGAAGAAATCACATGGAGCTGGCAAATCGGAATATACCGTCACTTCATCAGATAGCTTCTCAGACTCGTCGTCGTCCCAAAGCTCTCCTACAGATTCTGAGTTCACAACATCTCAAGTCGTACGATCCCACCCAACTTCAGCGACTCGTTTACCTACAGAGAATGAAGGCCTTTACGAAGCTACTATATCAATTGGTGGGATGACTTGTGCATCTTGCTCCAATTCTATTACAGAAATTCTCGGGGGATTACCATTCGTCAAATCCGTCAGTGTCAACCTCATGGGCGGCAGCGGGACTGTTGTCTTTGATGCCAAAGCCAGCGGTGGCGCTAAAGCCGGCGCTGACAAAATTGTGAGTGAGGTTGAGGATGCTGGATTTGAGAGTGCTCTAGAGGCTCTCAAATCCTTGGAATCTAAGGACGAGGAAGCAGGTTTATATGACATTGAGGTTGCGAGGGAGATAGATTTGAGAGTGGATGGGATGTTTTGTGAGCATTGCCCTAAAAAGGTCATTGATGCACTTGAGTCAACATTCCCGGAACTGGTCGTCGAGAAACCTCTTACTCTAGAGTCTCCGATCGTTCGTATCAAATATTACCCTTGTGCACCAAGCTTCACATTACGGCATATCGTTGCAGCAGTATCCTCCGCCTCGCCCAATTTTAATGTTTCGGTCTATCATCTACCTACTATGGAAGAACGATCCCGAAAACTCCAACTCCGGGAACGCAGACGGATCTTGATACGTTTAATTCTCTGCATAATCATTGCCATCCCAACTTTCATTCTCGGGATTGTTTTCATGACCCTCGTCCCCAAAGATAACAAGACCCGTCTTTACATTGAGGAGCCAATGTGGGCAGGCCAAGCTACCAGGGTTGAATGGGCTTTGTTCATTCTGAGTACTCCAGTCATGTTTTGGGTTGCGGACGTATTTCACCGAAGAGCAATCCGCGAGATTAGAGCACTGTGGAGAAGAGGGAGTAAAGTTCCCCTTCTACGGAGGTTCTATAGGTTCGGTAGTATGAACTTGTTAATCTCGTTGGGTGTCTCTATATCCTACTTTGCAAGTGTTGCGTTATTGGCTATGTCAGCAGCAAAACCAAAACCAGAGCCAGTACACGCAGGGATGGAAGGGATGGAAGGGATGGATATGGTTGGTACTGCAATGAAAATTGATCATATCACGACTTATTTTGACTCGACAGTGTTGTTGACCATGTTCTTATTGATGGGTAAGTCTCCATTCGAATCCTCACATGTGGTAGGTTTGATAAGAGTTCTAATTGTTTTTATTTTATTTTATAGGACGCTTTCTGGAGGCTTATAGCAAAAGTAAGACCGCCGATGCAGTGAGTTTACTGGGGAATCTCCGCCCCGATGAAGCCTTGCTTGTAGTGCACGCCAGTGATGAAGACATGGGCGTTGATTCTTCATTTCTTTATGGTGTTGGCAACCCAATTGGAGAAAAGGACCCTAGCAACACAGACTACCCCGACAATAGACCTTGGAAAACCCGAAAAATCGATACCGACCTTCTCGAGGTTGGAGACGTTATCAGTGTTGTCCGCGGCTCCTCACCTCCTGCCGATGGGATTGTCGTCTCTGGCCAGTCCCAGTTTGATGAATCCTCACTCACAGGCGAATCAAGGCTGGTACATAAGTCTGAGGGGGACTCCGTATTCATCGGAACTATCAACCAGGGACAAGTTGTCAACGTTCGTGTCGAAAGCGTTGGCGGTGATTCCATGTTGGATCAGATCGTTAAGGTTGTCCGCGAAGGCCAAACCCGTCGTGCACCAATTGAGCGTGTTGCGGATATAATTACTGGTTATTTCGTTCCTGTTGTAACCCTTCTTGCCATTATTACCTGGCTCACCTGGTTGGGCTTGGGGATGTCTGGAAGACTCCCAGATAGCTATCTTGATCGGGATCAGGGTGGATGGCCAGTCTGGTCTCTCGGGTTTGCCATCGCTGTCTTTGTTATTGCATGCCCTTGTGGTATCGGTCTTGCCGCACCAACCGCATTGTTCGTTGGCTCTGGATTAGCAGCAAAATACGGTATCTTGGTGAAGGGAGGTGGAGAAGCCTTCCAGGAGGCTTCCAGGCTCGATTGTATTGTTTTCGACAAGACTGGTACTCTGACCCAAGGCGGTGAGCCAAAGGTTACAGACGAGAAGCTACTCACCCGCAACACCGAGACCATAAAACTCATCTATACTGTTTCACAAAAATTGGAAGAGGGTTCGGCACACCCACTTGCCCGGGCTGTCGTTAAGCATTGTGAGTTGAAGGAACAAATTCGTCTTGACCCAACAGAGATAGAAGAGATTCCGGGTCGAGGATTACATGGATTCTTCAAATTCACCAATGGTGAGATCCTTGAGGCTATCATTGGCAACGAACGTTTCATGGAGGAATATGATGTTCTTGGTTTAGAGCAACACAATCCAGACTTGAACTCCTGGAAAATGGCCGGCAAGAGCGTTGTGCTCCTTGCAATCAGATATGATGAAAAGTTCGAGCTTATGGCCCTGTATTCCGCCACTGATCCTATTCGCCCTGAAGCGCCGGAGGTGATTCAACGTCTTCAAGAGAACGGAATCGGGGTCTGGATGATTTCTGGTGATAATCCAAAAACTGCTGTTGCTGTTGCTACAATGGTTGGAATTCCGGCGGAAAATGTTATCGCTGGAGTGCTTCCCACAGAAAAGGTATTGTCATTGATCCCCAAATATTCTCTTCGAAGATAACTAACACTACTCCCCCCTCCTCAGGCAGACAAGATTCTTCACCTTCAGAAGAATGCTCGAAAACGGCCACGATCCCGCTTGTATCAGATGACCCATCGTAAGAAGAGGTCCTCCAAGCTGCCCCACCGTGCCATTATCGCTATGGTTGGAGATGGGATTAATGACGCCCCCGCCCTCACCGTCGCCGATGTTGGTATTGCCATTGGCTCAGGCTCCGACGTAGCCATTGGTAGCGCGAAATTCATCCTAGTATCCTCAGACCTGCGCAGCTTGTTGACCCTGACCGAGCTCTCGAGAACCGTGTTCCGGCGGGTCAAGCTCAACTTTTTGTGGGCCTGTATCTACAACCTCTGCGCACTCCCAATAGCGGCAGGAGTGCTGTATCCTGCAGGAGGTGTGAGATTGGACCCGGTTTGGGCGGCGCTGGCGATGGCGCTGAGCAG
This sequence comes from Morchella eximia, assembly GCA_024713935.1. Taxonomy (NCBI): domain Eukaryota; kingdom Fungi; phylum Ascomycota; class Pezizomycetes; order Pezizales; family Morchellaceae; genus Morchella; species Morchella eximia. The sequence goes on from JAMGZG010000001.1 coordinate 4,653,289, forward strand.
TGTTAGTGTGGTGTGCAGTTCTTTGCTGTTGAAGGCGAAATGGTATGGTGTTGGGTTTAGACCCAAGCAGGAGAGATATAAGCAGTAGTTGGGCGATTGTCATTCGTTTACCACAATCACATTTTCCTTTGTTAACTTTTTATGACTGATGAGCCTTTTATGTAAATAATTCCTTCATGATAACGACTCTGTAGTACTAGTTTCAATATTATGGCCAGATAATATAACGTTTTGAGCCAATATAGCACGTTAGCTAGCTGCAGCAGCCATGTGAATCTAATTATTTCTCATTTCAAATCAGTAGAGCAGTTGGTAAACGCTGCGGTTACTCGATTATTCGACGCAGCATCTAACAATGAGCCACCTCATTGGGCGCACTACTTAATCCCTGTGAACATTATAATACCACATACGGGCGTCAAAACCGTAAATGGGGCTTTATTAGACGATTGAACTGAAATTATACTCATGGATCATTGGCCTCCATGTTGTGGGGTTACGGCGGTACGGCGCGGTCGCATACCACGACCACTCAACGCCACCGACAACCAGAGCTCTCCATTTAGTTGGAACCTTGAAGTGGGTAAATCAAATGCTGTGTGGGTAATCTCTACTCTAAAATTGATAGCCATTTTCAAATACGCGATGCGCCCCATTTGCTGCACGAAATACCTGTATGTGGGGCCCCGTCACAACACTAGAAGATGGATTACTACCAAGGTACTTTTCCAGTATGCACGTCATATCACCTCAAAGTACTGTATGTACGTCCATTCAAACCAGCCAATTGCGCAGGATTCACGTCTATTCTATTCACTTCAATGGACAGGCAGACAAAGACGCGTACATTAGTGTAACTTATGAATTACAAGAAGAGAAAGAAAAGAAAAAAAGATGCAAAAGATACAAGATAGATTTTTTTTTTTTCTTTCCAAATCCTTCAAAGAGGGACCACCACCGGTTGTGTGGTGACTCTACTTCTCTGCAGCTGCAGGCTTCGCGTCGACGTCCTCTTCCTCTGCAGTAGTATCTTTCTTATCGTCATCCTCGCCTTCAGCGTCTATCAATCATGACGGCGGATTAGCGATTGAAGCAAACAAACAAACAGAGGGGCGATTTAGGTAACAATAAAAACAGGAGAAACAATTGATACATACCATCGTCGCCCTCATCATCGTGCGAGTCATCGTGAGGATCACGCTCCGACTCCTCTTCTTCGGGCTCAGCCTCCTCCTCCTCCTCACCCTCGCCGTCGCCTTCACCTTCGGCCTCCTCATCCTCCTCTTCGCCCTCACCATCCTCATCTTCCTCGTCCTCATCGTCCTCGTTGGGCGCCTGCTCAACCTTGCGTCTCTTGGGCTTTGAGGCCTCCGCCCCAGAGTCCTCGGCTTCAGAGTCTTCGGGCTCTGACTCGACATATCTTCCCGCTGTTAGTTGGGGGGAATCATTGGGAAACGCAGGAGAGGAAACACGTACTCCTCTTCCTCCTCGCTGTCGTCAGAGGGGAGGGCCTGGAGCTCCTCCTCCTCGGAGGCCTCTTCGCCGGCTTCTTGCTTGCGCTTACGGGTAGACATTGTGTATAAGTGATATACTTGGACGCGTTTTTTTTCTTTCTTGTGGGGTGATGCGGTGGGGGAACTTAAGAGGAGGGAGGGAAGGGGAATGGATGGTTTATATAAAAACCGATCAGCGCGCAGAGGTGGTTGTGGTGGGTTGCCAGAGAGGTAAGTATGTAGACAGCGAGGCTGAAAATAGAGACACCCCCCGTGGCCTGTTCTGCTCTCTGGCAGAAGAAGAAACTGGGCTGCAAGGGGAAGAGGGAGATCAATTATCAATCATCACCTAGGGGGAGGGTGAAGACTGTGATATGCTAATACTACGAGGGTTAGGGTGTTGTGGCACATTGTTCGCTTTTTTTTCCTTCTTTACAAGTGCTCCATTCTGCTTCGTCTGTGGGTATCTACATATCAAGTAGCTGTTATGTACAGTAGGAAGGTACATTCAGGAACAGCTTCTCCATCGGGAAAGGAACAGGAATTGGTGTGGGTAGAAATGATGAGTTGTTGGAAAAGTTGGAAGGCCAGCAGCCCAGCTTGTCTAGTCTCTCTCTCTCTCTGCTCCTTTCTTCTCTCGAGGAGGGAGAGGAGGGAGGAGGGAGAGGAGGGAGGAGGGAGGGAGGAGGGAGGGAGGCTGCGGCGGTGGTGGTATGTAGCTGTTGGTAAGAGATCGTACACACCCAGCGGCACATACATAAAGAAAACAGGTTAATAAATATATTGTTAACTGGGCATCAAAGCTAAGGCAAGGGCCCGGCGCCGCCGTGGAGAGAGGAAACTCACAACGCCCCCCCCCCCCAACCAAGAGTGTGACGTCGGGAGTTTTGTTCTGTCCACGGGAGTACAAGGGTTAGGGTTGATGCCGTAAGTAGCGGGTTGCAACGATGTGTATGCAATGCAGACGAATCAAGGCACGTGTAACATCCTTGAATTCAGGCTGCTGTGTGAAAAAAAACACTTTTGGAGAAGGTCACTCAGCGTTTGGGTTTACGCGTCGTTTTGTTATGGTGCTGGTTCCTGGGGTTGGCCTCTTTTTGGGGGCGGGGGCGGACCTGGGGATAACTTTACTCCCCCTTGCATGAACGGATGGATGGATTGCGAGGCCAAGAACAACTTGTTGAGAAGTTGACTGCCTGACTCCTGAATTGTTAACGCTCCTTAGGTAAGAAGCATTGAGATAACAAGTATGAAAACTTTATTAGGTATCATTAACTCCCAAACGCATGATGAAAGGTTTGCTCAAAACTTTTTTTTCCGATGCTATGCGAATTGATTCGGCGGTTGGTAAGATCGATCATGGTTGTGTTCGATGAATTAGTGCCGAGCACGCACGTACGCATTCTTAATTATAAGTTAATTCTTAACAGCTTAACTGGCCATTGATCCGATCACTGGATGATTCCCAGGTTCCACGTTATTGGTACTGTTCTCATAGAATCAATTGGCCAACTAGGTTATGACGAACATTAGAGCTGTCACCCACTCCATTCCCCTAATACCGCGGCCGTAAAGTTCCTGAGCGCGAGGTTCTGTTTCTTGACTTGGCTGCGAGCTACCCGGCTTGGTTTGGGGGCCCAAAGGGCTAAACCCTTTCGGGACATTTATAAGTGTATCATTGACCCTCCAGTTGTTCAGATCAAGATCGATTCCTTCTCTCATGGAAATTTTTTAGCAAGGTGAGATTTCTAATGGCAGAATATTTTTCTTATCCATTTCACCCAGGAAAATGAAACGAGCTATACCAGGCAAGGAAATATAATAGTCGTTGCACTGCACCAATAATGTACTAATTTTAGTATTAGCGGGAGTAGAAAAAAGATAATGGGCCTCCCTTATTTGCCCGTACCACTCTAAGACCACTCATGCCAAGGGTTAGATACAATCAGCTTCAATTCTCGAGTGCACTAATCCCTAGCTTGTTCATTGACTATATGTCTTGCGCCAATAAATATAAGGCCTAGAACCTGGCTGTGCCATTACTAAAAACGGTCGTTGTTTCTCAACACTACCAGTCCCAAGGCCTGGCACAGCATTGACTAAGTGGGTATTAAACAATGCCGTTATACCCAAGGTTGTTTGGAGCTTGCTAAAGTCGGTATGAGTGCTCCATTTTTTCGTTGAATAATGTGACTTTGTGCCTAACGGCTAGTCACTGGCACCTCTATCAAGACATACTGCGTCAAGTATTATCAAATAGTAAGTCGCATCATATTGGCATATGTCTATACAGTAATCCATAGGACTGAGAGGCCTCGAGCCACCCTTCAAACTTTTTTAAAGAGAAAATGAATTCGGTCATAAAAGGATTGATAGAATAGCCAGTCCTTTCTCAGGGGACATGTCCATTGAGGAATCTCCCCCGGGCCGGCTTTTGAGCTTCTGTACAGACTAGCATACGGCGGTCTAGCTTTAGCCAGTAGACAAGCTTTTCTGAGACAGAACGCATCAATACTAGCTCAGCCAAAGTCAAAATCTAGCGGCACATGCACGAAAACCAAATTTCTAAACTAGAACCATCCAGCCACAACATCGGAGGAGCATCTCACTTACAAAACCACCAAGAACTACTCCACCGCCTCCAAACATAGTGCAGGGATGATCGTAGTGCACCAACCGATGACTGAGACTGGGCTACAGGCTCGACAGTCTGGTGTGAGTGTAATGGAGGCTATGAAGATAGTAGATGGAGTGTCATGGCTGTTGTAGTGTGTAGTTGACTAACTCCTTTTTTAGGTACAGATCCTCTTTCCGCCTGTGTTTACAGCTTTGAGCAGAGCCGGTACGTTGAGAGGAGAGGCTGGAGTGGCCAGAGAAGGTGAGGGTAGATGGATCCATGGGGTGTGGTCGTAGCAAAGCCCACAGCACAAACGAACCCGCACCAGCCGGACGTTTACCACAACAGTCGCAAAGCCAGTTCTACACCTACAACCCAACCAGAGGAAAAACAATACCGACAGCCTCATGAGCCACTACATGTAGGGAGCCGTTAAGTTGCTATCGCAATGTGTACAATAGTATGTAGTTACGGATGCCGTGGCGGAGGAGACGTGTAGTCATCATGACACGCTCGTAGAGTGCTTAGGGGAGGTTCCCTCCGAACCTTCTAATAGAACCATCATCATCGATGCTTGTTCCGAGACACCTCCTACCCTATTTCAGCCATCCCTGAACATGTGGCATCACTCGTTGCTATGGTGTGGCGCGAGTGAGAGTCGATGAGGGAGGGAGGGAGGGAGGGAGCTACATGTGGGTAAATGGTGCTAGATACACGAACCCCAGCCATGAATTGAGAAGGAGGGTGGGGATGGCAAGTACATACATGTGGCTCTTGAGGAAGTAGGTTCCAGTTTCGAGCACTAAAGGTCTCTGTTTTGCACCGCATCTATGTATCATATCACTCGTATCTACTGAGCACAGATTTCTATTACCACTTATGTATGTATATACGCGGGACAACGTACTCTCGGGCTATTGCTTATAACGAACGAGCAGCGACATGGAAAAAGGGGAAGGGGAGGGCAATTTCATCTCATCGTGACATCCGCTCATCACCACGAGGGTTTGGAGTCGGGGAGGGATTCCAAACACTCCTGGCCGATACCATCATGCATCGGGTACTCCAGCTCACACACATACACACACGCCCTCAATCTCTCTCTCTCTCTCTCTCTCTCTCTCTCTCTCTCTCTCTCTCTCTCTCTCTCTCTCTCACACACACACACACTCTCTCTCTCTCTCTCTCTCTCTCTCCATCTCCCTCTCCCTCCCTCTCCCTCCCCCTCCCTCTCCCTCACCACACTCCATCGGCCTACACAACAAGCCCCACCCCACAGCTGCAAAATGACAAACCCAGTAGCACGATATCCCAACCCCAAGCACAAACACAAACACAAAAACAAGCGACAAAAAAAATCCAAAAAGGGAACATCAACCCAAACTCACCAACGCCATAACCCTCCCCACTCCTTCTCCTCCTCACGGGTCCACTACACTACTCATCCACATCATCCGAGACCCTCTCCGCCGCATCGGGCACATGGCTCCTCCTACGATCATACCCAGCCTCCGTCATGATCCTCCTCACCGTGCGCTCGTCAATCTTGAACGGACACTCCTTCGCCAGCATGACATACGACTTTGCCCGCTGCTTCGCATCGCGCGTGCACACCTGTATGACCTGCTCCCCATCCATCCATCAGTCCCTACTCAGCACAGCACATCCCTCCGCGGGGGATTGGGGGAGGGGTTGTGGGCAACTTACCACCCTCTTCTCCTCCACCGTCCACTTCTTCGGCCTGCCCATGCGGCGCTTCGACCGGAGGTTTATATCGTCGAGCGGCGACCCGCCATTGACCTCAGCCATCTCCTTTGCGTGCGAGATGATGCCCGACACGGTCGACAGCGGCAGGTGCAGGATCGCGGAGATGTTGCGGAGCGGGAGCCCCGTCTGGCCGAGTGCTACGGCGGCGCCACGGCGGCCAATGCCGACTTCGGCGCCGCGCCGCGGGATGTTGGCGGGGTTGGTCTCGGTGGGGATGGTGATTGTTGCCGTGTTGGCGGCGGTGGCGACGGGTTTGGCGGCGGGCTTGGCGGGGTGGGGGGCGGTGGAGTGCGGTGGGTGGGCTTGATGGGGAGGGGCGCGGGGAGGAGCTTGGGGAGGGGCACGGGGGCGGGGTGGATGGGGCGGTGGTAGGCGGGTTGTGGATGGAAGGGTGCCTGTGAGGGTACTGGCACTGGCACTGGTGCCGGTGCTGGTGCTTGTGCTGATGCCTGTGCTGGTGCCTGTGCTGGTCCTTGTGCTTGTGCTGGTACCGGTGCTGGCTCTAGTGCCGGTGCTGATTCTGGTGCTGGTGCTGGTGCTGCTGCTTCTGCCGCTGCTGGTGCTGGTGTTGGTGCTGCTGGTGTTGTGGGGTCGGGGGATTCGGAGTGGGAGTCGGAGTGAGAGTCGGAGTGGGAGTCGGAGTGGGATTGAGATTCGGGCGAGGTCGACATTGTCAATCAATGATAGTATATATCTGAGCCGTGAGCGTGTATGTGTGCGCGTGGGTATTTGATACCTGGGGTGTTGGTATCTCGAAGTATCAAAAAGAAAAGGATCGGACCTGAACCGGGTTTGACGTGTGAGTGATTAAGTGAGGTGAGCGTGAGTGTGTGAGTGTGTGTGTGTGTGTGTGTGTGTGACCCCAGGTGATTGATTGATTTTATTTTCTTGGTTGAGTTGAGTGATTGATGGGTGCGTGACAGACAGGGGTTGTTGTTGGTTGGCGTGTGTCTGTCGTCCGTTGCCGGGAGATGCGCAGAAACCTAGCCCTTGGTTTTGATTTTTGATTTGTTTATATAAACACTGAGTTACTGCGGTATCCTGGAGCGTGATCATGAGAGCAGGCACAGGTACAGGCACAGCTACATACATCACGTAGGTACATACGGCACTCAGTACATACACAGGCCTGGTAGATCAATTACCTACATACCGCCAAAACTCGAAAAATTGGCTATCTCCGTCTAGGGATTACCGCTTGGATGATTGGTTGAATTGCATCGATCTTCTTTAGAAATTTCCCATACAAGTAATTTTGATCTAGCCAATTTTTCGAGTTATGGCGGTAGCTACTAGCTGCTAGATATTTCAGTGTTGTGTCTTTATGATCGATTTGTAAACCAGATTGCTAGTGAAGGACGAAGGAGCTCCTGATTGATTGATGATGATCGCTGCAAATTGGAGAACATTCGATTTTATAAAGACACATATTAAAGCCGAGGAGAGAGACGTCACAGAGGATCTATCTACTCGCTCACTCGCTCACTCGCTCGCTCACTCACTCTCTTCAGCATATTCCTCTCCGCTGTGTCTAATATATATACCATCAGAATACCCTCGTGCACACATTTCTATCTAATCCATCTCGTTGATCTCTGTTTCATTACCTAGTGCCATCTCTCTCCCCCACATCTCGCGTGGGGTCCGGTTTGTTGGTTTTTGTTCCTAGCAACGGCACCACCCGCCGTCTCTTTTCCCGCCCAATCGCATCCTTCCGTGTCCTGCTTCAGAGCGGCACTTCTCTGCCTCCATCCATTCCACACTCCTCCTCCTGCGGCAGCATACAGCACACACTCCACCTCCTCCTCCTCCTCCTCCTCCTCCTCTAAATACGCAGCCCTCACGCGACACAGGAGAGTGAGGAAAAAGAAAGGAAAGTGAAAAAAAAAAAAAAAAAAAAAGAGAGAGAGTGAAAAGGGAAAGAAAGAAATACTTATCTCATATCCTCTTCCTCCTTCCTAGCAACAGCTACAGCAAGTATCCGTCGCCTCCCCTCCCCGCCTCGTCCTCCATGCCGCCCATGGACCCCTTTACCCATCTCGGCGATTTCGAGATTGCCCCCATTATTGAGCTCCTGGACCCCATCGACATCATCCGTCTACAGTGTGTCTCCCGCACCTGGTACCGTCTCCTCACCTCCGAGTATATTGCCCGCATCGCGCTCATCTCGCACTTCCCGCGCACCGCCGAGGCCGTCGAGTTCCGCGAGAGCCTCCCCAACCCGCACAGCGTTGTGCTGCCCTACCGCCGTGCCGCATACCGCTTCCACACACGCCGCCTGGGACTGCCGACGACGGTGCACGAGGTGCTGCTGGACTGCACCGACGAGGCCTCGATCGAGTGGGATGCCGCCGACGGCTATGCGGCCTGGACAAGCCATGAGGACCGTGTGCTGAGGGTGCAGAGCCTCGAGGGCGACAAGAGGATACTGGTCGCGCTGGATCCGCTGTGTTTGGAAGGGGGCGCCGTCAAGATGTCGGATCTGGTGAGGGCGAGGATGAATGTGCAGATGGGCAAGGGGTTGCTCGTCGTGACGTTGAACTTCTACGATTCGCCCATGGACGGCTATGGCTTTGGACGGAGAGCACTGTGAGTGGATTCCTAGAAGATGAAGAAGCAGAAGAAAAAAGCAGAAGAAGAAAAAGAGATTGATAGTGAATGGCGGTGGCTGATGGGAACAGAATACTCGTCTTTGCAATCCCCAGCGCAAGACTCCTCTGGAAGCTGCCCATCCTGCTCCCGCAGCGCCTCCTCGGCGAAGTCGACTTTGCTCAAGACCGCCTCACATACATCCGCAAGACACCCATTGCCCAGAACCGCGTCACCCTGCACTTTGTCGCCCACAACATCCTCACGGGCGAGACCCTCCTTGAAACCGAGCTCGAGCGGTCCTCCGAGATCTCAAACGGTGACCAGTTCTTCGTCATGGTCACCGATCGACCCTTCAAGCGCCTCATCATCCTCCACGAAGACACCGACGCCCTGCCCAGTCTCTGGGGCCCCGTCTTTGTCCGCGTCTTCTCCATCAACGACGGCCCTCCCGGAAGGCTCCTCGCGAAATACGATCTCAAGCACTCCCCCTTCCTCGGAAACCGCTTTGGCGACAGAGCATTCGTTGAGAGCGACCTCTACATGGACTACCCACCCAAGGGCGAGGTCTTCTGGATCGTCGAGAGCTGCTTCGTCTTCATCGACAAACGGCCCCCGCAGCCACCCTGCCCAGGCCACCCTGCTCCCTGTACTTGCACATACGACAGCGACACCGACACCGCCGTAGCCCCGTCAACCGTCTCCTTCTCCGCGTGGAGCGTCCAGCCAAACCCTACCGCGCCCGCCGGCTTCGAAATGGTCCACAGCATATACCGCTCCACCATCGACGAGGGCAAGGACTATCAGCGCCGCTTCCGCATCCCCAACGACGACACGGCCGTCCCGGCTAATGTTCTACGGGCGGCGGGAGTGGCAGCGACGACGACGGAGGCAGCGGTGGAGAAGAAAGAGACGTTCCGTGACCGGTGTCAGCGATTCGAGATCTTCCTGCCGGAGGAGCAGTGCAGCGCCACGTTCTATAATGTGAAGCCGAGTGGGGATGCGGGCGCTATGCGGCGCTTCAGGATTGATGTGGGTTCGTATCGTGGCGGGGGGGTGGGGACTGGCGGGGAGAAGGTTATGGTGCAGAGTGGGCGGATGGTGGTGAGGGTTGCGGGTGGGGGAGGTCGTGCGTGGAGGTCTGTGGAGGGAGGTGTGGTGGAGGTGAGGGGTGAGGTGTTTAATGAGTTTTTGCACGGCGTGCAGTGGAGTGAGAGGCATTTGGCGCTGAGGACGAGGTGGAGGGAGGAGGGGGGGGTGGTGGCGGCGGCGATTGTGGTGTTTGATTTTGGGTGTTTGTGGTAGTGGATGGTGCGATGCTATTTCCTTTATTGCTGTTTTATCTGTTATCTGGTGTCGCATTACATATATTCTCCTTTGTCATCGTCAGCTTTCAATGGGGATTCCTTTAGGTTTTCTCTCCTTCTTTTCTTATATCCATCTCTTACCTCACTCTTTCTTTCTTTCTTCCTTTCTTTCTTTCTTCCTTTCTTTCTTTCTTTACTATCTTTCTTCCTCCTTGGTCTTTGGGATATTTAGCGCGGTGTTGCATCTTTTCCTCTTATTCTCTTCCTATCTTGTTCGTTCCCTGCTTGTTTTGGTGTCTGTGGTGGTGTATATATTGTAATCCAAGGAGCTAGCTGGGTCACCTTTCTTATTTTCCTATTTCATATTTCTTATCTCTCTTTTTCCCTCCCTCTCACTCTATGTCCTTCGAGTGCCGGCGTGTTGTATACTCAAAATGCCTACTAGTAGCGTGAAATAGAATTAGAGTAGCTATAGGAATAAATGAACTGTCTGCTAGCGATGTTTCTGGTTCTGTAGGCGGTGGGTTGTGGGATTGAGGGGGGGGGCGTCATGGTGTGTCACTCGGTGGTTTTGTTGGCGTGGTTTTGTTGTTGATTCTTGAATTGTATTTTGGCGTGATTTGGGGAGGTTTTCTGTATATATTTCTGTGTGCATAGACTGCCGGTTACCTTTTTTAAATGTATGGGGTGGATGGAGCGAGTCGACTATAGGTGTTTATGCTGAAGTATTTAGTGATCGGTACGAGACAAGCTCTCGAGCGTGATATGAGCTTAATCTCGTCCTGTGACATGACTTCCCATGGGGTCCCGAGATATGCTCAAGCTGGTATTTAAATGACCTGGAGGTCCAGAGACTAACAGAATATAGTCAGTAGGAGTAAAACTAATAAACATACTCATGACCAATTGCAAGTATCGATGGAATACAAGTTTTATCTCGTGCTCATCGCCAGGTTTATGCGACCTGGGTAGATAGGCCTGACGATAGGATAGGAATAAGATGGAAATGGTGATGGAGGATAAAGAGAGTATGTAGCTCATGACGAGGGGTTTAGTCTGGGGTGTTGATGTTGTTATATATGGAAGCGTGTAGAGGGATGTACTTGGCACTTCCCGTGTGTGGCCCGGGGTTTGAGTGTGGGGGGCAATATGTGACTACACAGAGCATTACGTCACTCACTGTTAGTGCGTAAGGGGTTTTACATGAGATTTGTATACAGATATTTGTTTGATCAGATACGTGGGATGTTTGGGGGTACGCTGTTTTGTTCTCTGGAATCAGCCAGTTCCCCGTGTTGCTCGAGGGTGAGAGTATTTATTTATACGGTGGACTAGGAAAATTGATTGTTTCAGTGTGAGAAGCCCAGCCATACAGCAAGTTGAACTCTGAGCATCTAAAGAGAGCGAACGGCGCTGCGGATGTCGCGCAGAGTGGACATTTGGCCTATATCATGAGATATCACTCGTGCGTCCTTGACGTTTCTTCCCAACAGTTTACACCACTACCCGCGTGGCCTTTACCTCTTCTCTCTTGCACCACTCTACATGACTCCTGTGTTTTCTTCCATCAACCTCTTCTTCCCTCAACCTTTTCTTCCGTCAACCTCTTCTTCTTCCATCAATGTTTTCTTCCATCACTATTTTCTTCCATCAATACATGTGTTTTCTTCCACCAACATATTCGTATTAGCGGCAGACGCCGATACGGATGTCCTTTTGAGAGATGAATATGTCCCTTACAGAAATACCCCCAGCCCCTGCTCTCGCCTCCACATCATCTGGACACCATCTCCCATACCTTGCTATCCATCATACCCCGCTCCCACCATATTTTTTCTAAGATACCAACACCCACAATTCTACTCCCTTTCTCCTCTACACTTCACCAGCCTTTATCTCTAATACCAGATCCCTAGATTCCCCTTCTACCCAATTTCTTTATCTACATTTCCTCCCGTTTCTTAGATACTATCTGCCATGGCTATATTCCCACTTTCTTCCCTTTCCTTTGGATTCCGCTCTCACCTCTCGTCTTGGGCATCATTCCCCAAGGTGAACCTCAGCACTATCTCCCTCTACACTCCACCCACTTCTTCTTGGACGCTGCACCCCCTCCGTTCTCTTTTTACCTTCATTTCCCTCTACAACCTACCAGTTTTTTTTTTATACCCCTTCCTTTCGTGAGCGTAAACTGCTCTCAATACTTCAGCAAGGGCTCTAGAAAAAAGCACTACCTCAATCCGTACTTTCTTTTATCTTTCTTTTGTTTCCTTTGATTCTTTTTTTTTTTTTTTTTTTTTTTTCACATTACCGCCCCAATCTGACCATAGTAAAGATATTCATTAAGGCCGCAAGATCGAGGTGGTAGGGCTGGGCTGGAACGAGTATTTTCTACCACTCGGGCTTACGATTTAATTGTTAGCAACATGCAAGATCAAGGCCGGCTTTTACCTATTCTCACCTGGTCCCGCCACATTCAAATCTGGAAACCTCAGGACTTAATCTAAATCTCAGATTCGGGCTTAATGTTATAAACCATGTCGAAAATACCTCAGCTTCGGAGACGAAGCGCGGCCTGGTTCAGCACGGCACAGTTGACATCGTTTATTATTATTGAATTCTTGAGACCTACCCCGAGTTCATAGGATATCTTTAAACCGAATCCCTGCACTTCTGGTCTCATCCTTAATAGTATCTGAGGTGCTCGAGAAACCAGAGACTTTACTGGCTGTAAACATGCAGTCACCAGATATCAAAAAAAAAAAAAAAAAAAAAAAAAAAAACTATTTATATATAACTAATGTTTGATCGGATAGGAAAGCAGAGCTTCCAACGGGACAGCCCAGATCTCACAATAGGCGGGCCGACTCGACCTAGGAAACCTAGGATTGTTCCCAGCCCATGAAACCTGACCAGGGCTGGGTCTAAAACAACCCATGGGATTGTTGAATAATTTCGGAAAGCCTAACCTTTTAGAAAACTTTCCAAACAGAGATTCTCGGGAATGAAGATCTTGGTCAATCGATATACATTAATCCTTATATTTTTGATAAGAATACAAATCCCATAGGTGCTCCAGAAACCCCGGTCGGGTTCTAGACCGGCTAAGCCCAGTAAAGACATTCACAGCCTACCAAGCTTAACTCCGGACTATTTATGGGAGTACAGATTCATCTGAATAATTACACGAATGTTTCCTTGCCGTCTATCACTTTGCCAGACCTTTGGCACGCAAGCAATATATCCAGTGGTATTTCGAGCCCCAATCTGGAGAAATAGAGTCATGGAAAAACGTCTGAGCCTCGTACAACTGGTGCGGGAGTGGTTGAATAGAGCGCTGTGTCTTAATATATCGAGCTCACGAAATAACTTAGGCTGACTAGCATATGACTACCAATTATGGGGCTTATGAGTAATAAACTAGTTGGCCGCAAGCAGAATCGCCAGCATGAAGGCCGAACAGCCATTATTTGTTGAGGGGACTACCTTGTTAATATAACAAATGTCTTCAGCTGTCTTCCTACATGTGGCTTTTGTTTTGAATGCCACAAACCAGGACTCAGTGCTGGATTCTCGGCACGCTGACCTCATCTAGTTTACTCTCCGTGAGCTATCTTCGGTACCATCTAGGAGAATAGTAACCAAGTCAAGAGTTCATGTGCTATATCTCGTCCCATCTATTATTCAATTTGGGAGTTGAGAATCCTCATATACACTAACTAGCCATAAATAGATAAGTTTAGGAGACTGAAATACACGTTCCTAGTAAGTGTTAGTCAAGAAACAACTGGTACGCTCGGAGAGTCATAAGGAGACACTCGGACACAGTAACCTTTTTTTCTCCATTGCCATCATGGTAAATCACTCGGTTGTCGATTCTGGTCTTCAGAATGTATAACGAGTCTCGACACCTACTGCTCAGCGATATAAAGGCGAGAGATAATTTTTTAAGTGGTAGAGAACCATAAACATAAGATTTAATTCCAGGAGGCTCTCTAGGACAAAGTTTTTGGTCGGTTTCGGCAATAAGTGGTGTCGGTCGTCAAATGAGGCTTCTGTCTAAACCAACTTATCAAACTTTAAACGACTTGACATGTAACCATAAGCAACTAACTCTACAAAAACTTATCATCATTTTGGGGTATCTACTATAGCTCTGTCCTAAACCGGCGGCCGTCAACACAATATGGAGCTCCTAGTGGTCCGCCGAATACAGATCCATCAAAACAGAATCGATAATATAATCCGATAAAGACAAAGGCAATACGGGGGTCGGTATCAAGTAAAAGGGTTACAGCGTTTGATCTCCCCGGATTTGACATGTCGGACGGCAACAACAAGCCAAGCTTAAAGCACCTTGCAAAAACACACACGAGTCCGAGAAAACAGCCAACGCAGATCTATAGGGGATATTGGATGATTTGGAATCTGGGAGACTTTTCTTTGCCTTTTCCGGCCATTAGTGGAAGAGGCACAACTACAGAAAGTACTTTGGTTTCTCATCTAGTACCCGCCAGTCAAGTGCACATCCAGACCCTATCGAGTCAAGCTTACGTCCGGGTTTGGGCCGCATCTGGTAGCGTAGTGGATATCACTAAATGGGGTGAGGCCATATGACACCAGTTGTAAATCGTTTTGACAACCACCTCCGTCATTGTATCAACGGTTCGGGCTTCTGTTCGATGAACAGTCCAATCAAATAATGCTTGTTTCCCGAATGAAAGGGTAGTTGATCCGCCGAGAAGGATACCCTATGCTCACATTCTAGCCCGAGCCGGGAGTCATACTGGCCCATCTCTTTTCTATTTATGTTCGGATCCACACCTACAGTTACTATTACAAGCTCAAGCTTCTTTCAATGAAACAGCTGACGACTTTACTGGGCCAAGGAGGGTGAAGGGACAGTGTCATTTCTGCTGCGGGACTGTCCTCCTTATTCCCCCCACGCTACAGCGCTGCTAGCTAGAATTACATATGTCTACCCAGAACTCTCATGAAACAAACAAACGTGCACTATTTACGGAGACAAGAGGAGCATCGCTACATACGCCCGCCCGAGGTTATGAGGGAAAGATCCACCATAAGGGCGGATACTAGTGAATATTTGCACCCCATTAGTTGGGTTTTGTTACTTGGTATTTGGAATTGGGTTAGCTCGGCAAAACATCCTTGTTCTCGCACACTCTACAGAGTAAACGCCACAGTGCAATTGTATACGCCACACCATTAACGGGCTCGCCGATATACCTATTGATTACAGGGATATCAGTAGAGTGCTCTACTTATTACCCAGGAACAGGCATATAGAACGTTAATAACAGTCAGGGGGATCCGCTGACGTCAGTAATTGTCCGTCTCTGACTATGAGGTGAAAGGAGGATGAAGCTTGAAACGAGAGGCTCTGAGAACCATGTTCAGGCAAGTAATGATCATCGTCGGGCCTCGCGAGCTAAAAAAGGGAGACTTTCACATATGCGGTGGTCAATAAACACGATACCGGGTTTGGAGTGTACTTACCACAGTGGAGCAGTACCCAATATGCGCAATTTCTGATTTCCCCCGGTTTTCTTGCCAAGCGCCCTTCTTTTTTGATAACCGGGCGGCAACTCCCACTGAACCGTTTTTGGCGCCGGTGTGTTGGATCTGACTGGCTGATGGGATGGGTTAGTGGGTTTAACATGCAACTTTATGATACCTGCCCTGTCCAGTCTTCCTTCCCAAGAAAGATCATAGCCTTACCGCCACTCGGTAGACCGTTTCCTCCGCGTGGAATACACGCGCGGTGGTGCCTGGTTCATCCCGATCGCTGGCGGCGCGGAAGTGCGATCCGGAAAAACGGCTTTATTTACACCCGGTAGGTGGATGCCGGGTCTAAGTAACTAAATAAGAGAGAGTGTTGAGCGCGTGCCTGTTGTCCAGATGTGGAATAGCAAAAAAAAAAAAAGGTGAGTGATATTGCATGATCGTGAGTCTGATCATGTCTCTTTTCCCTTTTACCCCAGATTATTACAAACCGCACTGGGACGACGATGATGCCTTGCAGCTAGATGCGGTTCCGCATACATGCTCTACTTAGGTAGGTTCATCTTAACTATCCCCCAGCCAATTTAGCGAGAGTGAGGGAGAGAGCGAAAAGCAGAGCATCTGATACTGTGGCTGCAAGCCACTTGCGTTTTGAAATATGCCATAGGCCTTGCACCAACCATTTATTGGCACTGACTGAGCAACCCGGCATGATATGCCATCCATTATTGACAGTTGCAGCCAGCATGATCCCTCCGGGAAGCCCCATGCCCCTTCGAAATCTCACTCCACAGCACTAGAGGTGGAGTGATTGGTTCGGGGAGTGATTGGTTCGGGAAGTGTTTGCCTTGTTATTTTTTATTTTTCCACCTACTCTACTCTAATTCCTGGGGGGTAGGTAGAGAGTATGCACCCCAGATTATCGTGATAGGATAGGGTGTGTACTGTTGAATGAACGGCAACTTTTTTTGCTTTGTCTGTGAAATTGCATGGTGCTGATCACCAGAGGTCGGTGAGATCCGGTTCGACAAAGCCCGATTCCCGATACTCTACATGCACCCTTCGGGGTGGCGAAGGGGGGATTAGATGCGGAGTGGAAGGGGGGACGGATGATGAGATGGTGGAATCAATTGAGAGTGGTTCATTACTAAGTTCACGATGCACAGGCCCGGCCGCGCCGGGCTCCACCACCTTGCTTCCCGAAGAAGCTTGACCCCAAGCACCCAGGAAGTCGGAGGTAGAGTAAGCACTTTACCCAACATCACCAAACTTCCAGAAGAGCTATAGCTACATGAGCGCTATACTCTATACCTATTTTACATGCACTGTACGGGTGACGCGACGCGTAGATATTATAGACACCGGTTTAATCCTCCTCCTGCGTCCCAAAGGATCAATATATCCCCGACCAAACAAGGGTGAACCCGGCCGACCGACGGACGGGCAAACCTTCAACAATCAATTCCACCGGCTTACGGAGACACCCCGCGGACTGGGTTTTTAGATGTTTGTAAGAACAGGCAGTACATGTGCATACATTGTAGGCAAACCCGGGTTCAGCAGTGGGGACGGCAGTGGCCGGTTACATATGAAGAAGTATCTACCTAGGCATACAGAGATTCAATTCTTCTACATGCTCGTTTAGAGGTGGGAGGCGGTGTGGTGTTGTGTTGGGGGTGCTGCAATTCAACAATTGCACTTTTCCGGCGGTGGAGGAAGAGGCTCGTAGTTATTTCGTTGTGTTGGTTGTCCAGCCTAGGCTGTCCGTCTGAGTCGGAATTGATGAGTGACATGAGCATGACAGGAAACGGGTTTCCCACGTTTGATATGAGGCTCGAGCTTTTGGGATGGGAGAGGCGCAGAGGTGAAAAGATGAGAAAGGAAGGGGCTCGGGCTCGGTTTGGGTCAGGTAATGTCAAGTCAAGTAAGTGCCGGTAGGAACTAACCGTCCGGTACTTACGGGGTTTGGGATTTTTACTTTTTGCGCGTGGAGTTTGCGGATTGGATTTTGGTCTTTCTTTTTCTTGGCAGTCGTTGACTTAATAGAGTAGCAGCATCAGTATGTATTAGTTACGTCTGTCTCTACTCTAGATGGATGTTGCAGTATTTAGTTAGATGGGAAGAAGAAGGATAGGATGGCCATGGGGGCTGGGGGACATTTGCGTGATCGTGATCGTGATCGTGAATTAAAAGCCAACTACTCCTTCTCCGATCTCCATGGGGTATTCGTGTACGTAAAGGAGTCCTTCTTTCTTTTTTTTTGCGCAATTCGGCGGGGAGCGTCTGTATTTACTCGCCGGCTGTGGTTCTCTTTGTACCCCCCGTGCTGTGCTCTGGGGTTACTCGTTACTCGCTATATAGGGCTGCATGGACGACTTGAAAAGCAAAATATGTCACCCGCGACGTATTGTGCAAGAACCAGGGAAAGGTTTGATGTCGGTAGCCGCGAGTGTGATTGCGAAGAGTGGGGTGGGGCATAATTATCATGCTCTGGAGTAGGTGTTGATTGAGGATGGAGAGGCGAATGCCTACGAGTTGAATAGGATGAGGATGAGTAGTTATCTCAATCTCCAAATATGGAATACTGGAATATGCAGGTATAACAAACAAGCAATCCACTATCTATTCCACTATATGCAGCACCTACTCTAGCTATACCCATCTCCCAAGACGGTAATCGACCTGACGGTGGTGCATAACATATAGCACCTGTAGAGTAAGTGCGAACCATATGTACTTGTGCCTACATGTAGGTAGTCTAGAGTACTCTACTCCATGTAGGTACTCTACTCTCCTCAAACAACCAACCATAGCCTCAATTACCACCTAGCTATACGAAATCACATCACCGGATATAACGGGCGGACGGATGGGCAGCGGCGGGTAATCATAAACTTTTCTCTCCCTCTAGTCAGAAGAGTAATTAGAGTAGTATCAGAAGCAGATCTAGCCTCTCCCGAAAACACATATAGTTACATGTAAATATGCTTCTTCGCCAAAATTGTGGTGAGGTAGCACGGCATGGCCTATCCTATCATATCCTATCGTATTCCCCCCAGGCCATCCCCCCATCTTATCCTCCGGTCTGTATGCAGGTACAACAGTCTGCAGTCGCAGTAACACCCCCCCCCCCCCCTCCCTAGAGTAAAAGCCTGCCTGTACGCCCCGTGGCGAACTTTTAGGCTAATAATAGCACGCATTGGGGGCGGGGTGGTACGTTGCAATTGATATGTCCAAAGATTCCGCAGGCTACTGGATAAGACGATGATAGGAGGAAGACGTCGAGGCCGGGGGAGATGGATGTCGCGATGTGAGACCCGGCTGAGCGAGCAAGCGGGCGAAAAAAAAAAAAATAAAAAAAATAAAGGGCGAAAAGGAAAAGGAAAAAGCCTATTCGATAGACCGGGGATTGCGTTTCGCCTATCGGTGGACGAGTGGAGGAGAGTGAAAGCTCTAGTAGAGTAGCTGCGGTTGTGCCATCAATTGGAAAGTATACCAGCCGCGACTACAGATGATCTGCTCTAAACTCAATTACAACCCCCCACACGCTTATCCTCATCCTTCCCGCCTCGAATGCGCCTCCCAATGGGAAAGCTTAAAAGGAAAATGTCATCTGAGCAAGAAGGTTTTCGTTTATTTTCGGTAGAGTGGAGTGGAGGGAAGAGGGGGGGTGGTTGCATGATACATGTAGATACGTGAAGTACCTAGATAAAGCACATGCAAGCAAAAAATCATATTCGCCAAAACGAGCATGGCCTGCATATATGGTGTTGCCAAATTTGGTTAAAGTTGTGTGCGTACCTGCGTGCAGTGAGGTGATGCACCTTACGCAGGTACGGTTTTTTTTTTTTGCCCAAATTTACACATTTCCGAATAGGCGGAGTGTGAGTGAGTGACTTCTTATGAGGGAGGGGGGAAGAGAAGAGACCGGGAGGGGAGGGTAGGATAGGGTATATCCGTTGTGTGATATTAGATATTTCTTCCATAACGTCAATTTTTCTGATACTGGTACTAAATATTCTACTAATGCCATCATAGCTACAATATGGCACATCTACGCTAGCTATTGCTGTTGCATTGATTAGTTGGATGTTGTTATTATATGTTTACCCTTCATGAAGTTAAAGCCATTTCCTTCCTCCCCCTCACCCCCCCACCCCCTTCCCACCCCTTCGATGTGCTCATCTCTTCTGTCTTTCGCTCGCTAGCTAATTCTCCCGGGGTGGGTGGATGGGGTTTAATTACGCTTCATCCGTTACTCTCGCTCGCCCGCCCGCCAACCCGCCCGCCCTCTAGCGCAGGTACGGTACAGCCGTATCTGAGGGGTTAAGTTACTCATACGACATTCTCTGTCAGCGCAGTAGATCCCTTTTGGGGTGGTAGGTGGGGCAAAGCAGGTACATCAGGTACATGTAGAGGTACTTTGGTAGAGTACACCCTGCTGCTAACGATAATTAGAGTACATAACTGTTTGTGCTTCTAGTAATACGCCGGCCGCGAAAAGAAGGGGAGGGAAAAAGAGAGATAATACGGCTAGGCCTAGTGTTCGATTCTACTATCTCGGTAAATTTTAAGCAGTTGCTTTTTTTTTTTTTTTCCTCTCTTCCTGAGCTGTGTGCTTAAAACGGGAGGGGACCGGGCGCGGGAAAGTCGCAAATTTGATGGAACGTTCTGTTCGGTGGAAGAGTAGAGAAGAGAGCGGGGGGGGGGGGGGGGGCGGATGTTGAATCAACCAATGAATTTATTTTATTTTTTACTTTTGGGAAAAAAAGTCCGGGATATTTTTTTTAGGCCAGAGAGATAGATGAGGTTTTCCTTCATCGCCCGGATCTCACTCGCTGTTTGGGGCGTATGTTATGTAGTTGAGTGCTCGACATCCTCAACCGCAGTGCGGTGCTGTATGCATATCTCATGTACGGTACATGTATGTACCAGTATGGATGCGTGTAAGAGATTTGAAGAGTGCATGCTTGGAGAAAAGCTCCTGTTGGCTTGGAGGGGGAGAAGGGAGGGAGCAACGGCAGCTCGGTTAGGTTCGATGCCATCAGTATGACGGCGGTGCACTTTTGCTCATCTACTCTATTGAACCTTTGGCTTTTTTATGCCTTTGCATAGGGGGTGGGATATGCCTGTTGAGAGGTTTCCCACGACCCAGGAACGAGATTAAAGGTTTGAAGCTATATCACGCTTCTTGTTTCGGTAAGGCCGTGGAAAGAGAAGAAGAGCCTGCACTGTAAGGGGATTTTGTAAGCAGCATGACTATGACGGTTCGGTTGTGTATAGCTTGAGGTCGAACGAAGGAGCCAAGAGAAGGGGAATTTGGCGATCCCTCAAGAGAGAGAGAGAGAGAAACCCAAGAAGTGACGGACCGGGGGGTGTCCCTAGTCCCGGGAGATTGGGTCCTCGGGTTATGTATGTCACCCAGCGGAACCTGATACTAAACCCCAACGCAACCAAGCGCCGTCGCTCGAGCGAGGTCAGTGCCCAGAAGGGGAGACGAGGGAGTGAGTGAGCCTCAAAAGGCGAGTTTGAGAAAGCGAGAAGAGAGACAGTGAGATGGGGGTAGAAAATGACTGTCTGTACTGCATTGCACTGCAGTGCCGATAAAGAATTGCCTGGTGTATCTATGTACTCTATCTTCAGGGCCTATATGTAGGTACAAAGTAGGGGAACAGAGATCGGGTGCGTGCGGGTGAGTGTTTGAGATCGAGAGAAGCACAAGAGGCGGATTGGCTGTGAGGGAAAGTAGAGAAGATCAGTTCTAAGAGATCGAGAGGGGGAAAAAGAAGCAGGAGAAGGAGGGGAATTCAGACATACAGACAAGATAGACAAGACAGGTCCACACATATACGAGAGAGGACATTTGAAAAAGATAAACAGGGCCAAACCAGAAACTAGAGAAGCCTCAAGAGTGTAGGTTACCTTAACTCTCGAACAGTTACGCACGGACGTCCCGGGCAACACACCACACCCGTCTCCCGTTATTCCTTTCTACCCCGAGTGAGCTGTGAGCGACGGATCTGCCTTACCAGTCGGAGGGAAAAGAAGAACAGTCAGTCAGCCAGAAAAGAAGGGAGCAGCAGTACGGCATTGTACACTTCAGCTGTACCCAGTCAGTGTCAGTCAGTCAGTACCAGGGCAGTACCACGAGGCGGTGGTGGTACTCACTCACTCACTCAGCAAGGAACGTTAACGTCGACGACAATAACAACAACCCGAAACATTTCGTTATTGTTTAGTTACTCCCAGTATCTCAATCGCTCATCTCTCCACCCTGACAATTCGTTCGGGAGGGATACGGAGAGTTCGAGTGATTACAGAGTTCGGGAGTGAGAGAAATTTTGAACAATTGAGGGTGTGGAAAGGAATAAGGAATGAACTCCAAAGGGTAGTTCGAAACATAAAAACCAAGAGGCAAAAGCCGCCAAACAGACGCCTTCCCTCAATCACAGACGCCATCGACTACTACATTGACGCCCTGGACATCTCATCCCCAAATCCACTCCCCCATCCCTTCCACCTCTCCGCCCAAATTCTCCCACCCCCCCAGACAGCGAGCATGGTGATGCAGGGAGTAGTTGCTTGAGCACTCCCTCCACCTCGAACTCGAACTTACATCAACCTCGAACATCCCCCGACTCCTCTTTCCTTACTACTGCCACCACCAACCCCCCCCCCGTTGGTTGGCTCCCCTTTCGTTTCTCTGTTTCTGTTTTTCTTTCTACGGGAACCTGTTCCATAATCATTCTTTCTTTTCCTTAATTCAACCCTATACATTCGTTTTCCCCCCATAGCTGCTGCTGCTGCTACAACACCTTCATCATCACACAGCATCTCATCACGGCTACCCGCCCTCACACCCCCACACATCAAACCAACGGCATTGATCTTGTCGTCATACTTTCATCGGAATATTCATCATCCCACCCACACCACCGGCCTGGATTGAGCCTGGAACCTTTTAAAACTTCTCGTCCTGCATCGACATGACTACGTCCTCTTTCGAAACCCCCCAACCATCCCCCAGACCCTCTCTAGACGAGGGGGGTCGAATGCTACAACATCACCCGGAACCCCAATCACCATTTAGACTTGACGAGGAGCTTCATTTCGACTTTCCACCTGTTCCTTTATCTGCATCTGCTCACAAGACCCATTTTACACACCTTCCACACGATAACAGTGTACGAAAGATGATTTCAGTTCCCGAGATGAGGCCCGGACAATCGTGCAATCCTAATATACATAGACAGAACTCTACGGGAATTGCTTTGCCAAGACCGCGTGTTGGAGGCTCAGGTGAGCACGGCTGGGAAAGGGGTGGAGACCAACCATTGTCGAAACAAGTAAAGAGGAGGATGATGGAGCAGGATATTGCAACGAGGGAATCTTTTGAGAGTTTACCTGGAGCCGAGCGGCTGGCAAAGCAAAAGAGCATGGAACGGGGAATACTGGTGGGGTTACCTCCCCCGGGAAAATCACCTCAAGGCAAGAGGGCAGCAAGCAACGGTGAAAGAAGAGCTGGGCCTGGCCGAAGGACACCCCCGATTATTGGGCCCCCGCCGCCTGGTTTGAGGATGCCGTTGGCATTTAATTCTATTGCTAGAGAGAGGGGGTTCTCTACCGGTTCCCATACCCCAGGTCCGAATGAGTTTCCTCCGATACAGCCTCACCCTCGACATCCGTCGACTCCACGCGGTCCATACCCCTCAAGCTCTGCCCCAGATCTGTATGGTATAAATAACAGTGAAAACCGACATTATCCCCATCGGAGAGACCCACGGAGTACGCCGAGATCTCACCCGTTTTCTCCTCCGCACGCGCCGTACAGTAATGACACTAGTGCTGTGTCGAGTGCCAACACCTCGCCTCACAGCTCTATCGGGCCTTTAGGCGCCGTCGACGAGATGCGCGGTTCGTTCCGATCGGCACTCTTTACCGACGACTTTCACCGTTCAAGTACACCAACAAGTATATCAGAGCGGACTGAAGACAGCCATGCTATGACAGTTGACGAAGCTATTGGTATGTACGGCAGCGACACAGACGAAGAATCGATTATGCGGGAAGCGCGAGACGAAGACGAATACAGAGAAGAGGAGAACAGAAGAAGCAAGGGCGACTCGGTACTTGGCGGTGCGACCTCAAGACACAACTCAGTGTCGGACGGACTGAGTGCGAGGGGAAGTCACGGCGATTCGTTGATGAGCGGAGTTTCTAGGCAAGGAAGTTTCGAAAACATCGAACGAGTTAGGAGCAAGGGCGATTCGGTGCTAGGAGGGGAAGTTTCGCCCAGGACTAGGTCGAGGTTGTCGGAGAGCGAGTTGGTGCACCATGAAGGGGACTCTCCGCGCCAGAGTGCGGATTTTGTAGAAGTTGAAAAGATGGAAGTACTATGTGTTGACAGGCAGTTGGATGTTGAAGAACAAAGTCGCCGAAGTGGTACCGAAGAAGATAGAATGGTCTCAGAAGAGGAAGATGTGCACTCAGAACCCCTGGCAACAAGTGAGGTACTGGACACCATCCCTAGATCACCTGAGATGTCGCCAGCATTCAAGCCCCAGTCGTTACCCGAAGTCCCACCACATGCAATCCAAATGCCTTCAAAGAATCCAACAGTTGCCATTAACCAATCACCCAAAGATCCTCGTGATCGTTACGGGTATGATATTCCAGATCCTTAGATGATATGAATTCTCTTGCTAACCTTTTGAAGATTCCGAAAGCAAACACAATACATTACTCTCGCAGAATATGAGGAATGGAACGCGCGTTATGAGGAGACTTTGGATAGGCGAAGAAAGAAGTGGGAAGTACTGCTGAGAGAGTCTGGGTTATCTTACGGAGAGGGAGGACCTGTCAGATTTCCGCCAAAGTCTAACAAGGTCAAGCGATACATCCGCAAAGGTATCCCCCCAGAGTGGAGAGGTGCAGCTTGGTTTTGGTATGCCGGTGGTCAGAAAGTGTTGAGTAAAAATGCTGGCCTTTATGAAGAATTGGTAAACAAAGGATTGGACTCCCCGGATTCGGAGCTCATCGAAAGAGGTTTGTACAATAATACCTGCAGCTTCAATATTTTGTCTAATTTTTCCACCAGATCTTCATCGCACTTTCCCCGATAATATCAAGTTCAAGCCCGACCCACCGCCAGGTGCAAAAAGGTTGTCAAAAGTACAGCAACAGCTAGAAACACCAATCGTTCAACAGTTAAGGCGTGTCTTAGTAGCATTTTCACGATATGTTCCAAAGATTGGATACTGTCAGAGTTTGAACTTTTTGGCCGGAATGTTACTTCTGTTCATGACTGAAGAGAAAGCATTTTGGATGCTGTGGATTCTCACCCACCAACATCTTCCTGGAACCCATGAAGTTAACCTTGAGGGGTCAAGCGTTGATCAATGGGTTCTCATGATGAGTGTAAGAGAAAGCTTGCCTCAGATTTGGAGTAAGATTGGTGGTGAGCTGGACGGGAGTGATTTTGATCCGACTTCAACAAAGCTACCACCTATCACACTGTGCACATCTTCATGGTTTATGAGCGGGTTCATTGGGTCTTTGCCTACAGAGAGTGTTCTGAGAGTTTGGGATTGCTTGTTCTAGTATGCATAACTTCCTCGCCCCCTCTTTCTTACTTTTACTAACCGTGTGTTCGAAATACAGTGAAGGATCAAAAACCCTCTTCAGAATAGCTCTAGCGGTATTTAAAACCGGCGAACCCCAAATCAAGGCTGTCAGCGACCCCATGGAGATCTTCCAGGTTGTTCAGACTATCCCAAGGAAAATTATCGATGCTGGCGCCCTGATTGAGGGATGCTACAGACGTCGAAATGGATTCGGTCATATCAGCCAGGAGACAATCGACCTTAGACGGCAAGATAGAAGAGACACGTTTGCGGCAGAAAGGGCTGCTATCGCGAAGGGAGGCGTTAGAGCCTCAAAAGACGATGCATCTATGAGAACTGGTCTTGGACACGTAAATAACGGTCTCGGTGCTCACGGAGGTCATGACATTGGCCGGAGATTCAAGAAGATCTTGGTCAAAGCATAGAATCGGAGTGATTTTTTTTTGTTAATTTCCTTAATTGTTGTTGTTACTACACTGCATTTCTTTGTCTTTAACGCGGGTCGACTCTCTTTCGGGGTGTTTGAGAGGGGGTCAATTTCTTTTGTTTTTTCTTAGCACTTTCGGCACGGCAAAAAGTTCAACTGGTGTCTGCTTTTTTTGTTTCTTGTTTTTCGGCAGCTGGGATAAGGGGTTGGCGGGATAAATACCTACACGATATGAAAGCGGCTTCCTATGTTTTCTTTCTTTCTTTTCCTTTCTCTTTTCTTCCGGACTTTGAGGTTTTCGTCATTTTTCTCTTCTCTTTCGTCTTTTGCAAACCACGGCAAATTTCCATCGACTCACACTCCTTATTTATTTTACTTCAAGACTTCTTCTCTTTTGTTGCCTTTAATAGGCATTATATCCTTCACCCCCCTCCAACCTTCTATTCTGTGTATTGTTTATAAACTTAGTATATCTTACCTATTCTTATCTGGGGGGTAGGTTTTACTTTCTATTTTTCTCTTCTTTTTCATATTTTTCATTATCTTTGGGAGCCCCGGGCAACTATTCTTTTTTTTTTGACGTCACCTCTTATTTTTTTTTTTTACCCCCATATTCACCTTTATGCATTGCATCATTTTCATAGGATTTTTTCTTCTTTTTTCTTTTTTTCTTTTCTTTCTTTCTTTTTGGGCGTTCGAACACCTCTCTTAACTTCCCGAGAGATTTTCCATTTTTTGAGATTACCAGACATTGAGGGTGGACTTGAGAGAAGATAGCGTTTATCATTGAAATACATATCTATCCTAAAAAGAATCATTGTTTTGTTTTTACAGGGAGGAACCGATGTGTTAGATCCTCCCTTTTCTTTTGTCAAAAAATATCTGGGGTGTTTAGTGGAATAGACTTTTGGGGCGGGGGATGATCATGCGGCATCACTCGTAGATATCAAACTCCCCCCCCTAGACTTTGTGGAATAGAGGTGGAGGGAAAAAAAGAAAGTCTGTTTCTGTATAAAACAATCAAGTCAGAAATGTATATTACACCATAACAGGATTCGGAGGAGAGGAGTGTGAATTACTGGCCATTTTGAAAACAAAAAAGGGGACACTCAAATCAAGCTGAACGACATGGATGAGGGGTTTTGAAGTGAGATGTTATTCATCACGTGGCAGCACATTGGCATCTCTCCCCCTTCCTTCCCTCCCTTCTGCTACTGTACATGCTGGGGTCAGTGCTGCAGCAGTCAGTCACGTAATCTCACTCATGGGGAGGGCGAGGGAGGAAAGGGTTTTCCTTCATTTTAAGACATTACTTCGCTTATAACTCAGGTACATACCAATAGCACGAGGTAGGGGATCTACCTCACCCTACATACATACTGCAGATCCGTATTCCACTTTCGCTGCCTACATAACCTACCTGCAGCACAATGTAGGAGGCGCTGCTTAAAGTCTCCGTCCTCCCCCCTGATCCTCTGCAAGTAACAGACTCCGCACTGCGGGCGTACATACATCGTTTATACCCACTTTAGCAAAGAAAAACCGATCACCCACTTCTGAGACACAGGTAGACGAACGGCTGAACCTCCTGCTTTAAGGTTGGCCTAGACCATGTTCTCATAATTGTCCTGGTGGTCAATAATCTCCGTACATTGTGATCGATAGTGGGGTGTATGGGGAGGAGGTGGTGCTCCCGTTTAGGTGGAGGAAGGGGGTGGGGGGGGGGGGGGGCAGGCAGCTCAATGGCGTCGCCGGTATTTTAAGGAGGTAGTGAAGGGGGTGGCCTTATTGGGTAGGGCACATCTGATCTACGGGTGGGATGTTTTGGCAGAGCTAGATGTGGTGGGGTGGAATCGAGTTGTGTACGGACTCCTTCGGGGGAGTGGTGGGCGGTGGTGGATGTGGAGGTACCTAGGGGCTGTCTTGAATGGCTCGGGGGTATAATTACTTGCAGGTTTGATATGTTTCGTCTCCGAGGGAAACATTGACTAGAGGCAATTTAGCTTATAGCTAGCTACATAGCTACATGTAGGTAGGGTTTGTTTTGTGTACAAATGATCCGCTGCTGTCTGTTTACTTGGTCAACCCTTGTAGGCTAGGGTTGGGTTGAGATACACCATGCCTCACTGGCCGTGATATGCCCCGAGGTTCACACGTGAGCCGGAGCTTGCCTTGCCATGATGTTTATAAGGATTGAGAAAGCAGAAATATATCCGCTTACCACGGTGATAACCGGACTTATATAGACCACCTGGTGTTTCTTATAGAGATCAGATTGAGTAATTATTCGTAATGGGATAGTCAGATGGTATCACTGGTCTAACAAAGATGTTTTTTTTTTTTTTTTTTGTTTAATTCATTAATTGCATGCAGACCGTAGTCTATGGCAATGGTCTAACAAAGATGAAATGGTATAGGCTAACCTTAGAAAGACAGCTGAGTGATACTATTGGGTTCGGATGATAAGAGAGCCAACTAAAGGTCACTGAGGGGGATTATATTGCCTGGTTTGAGTACTTGACACCATTTTGGCTGTAAGTTGCTCCGCAAATTCCCTAGCGACATTTTCGAGGAGGTCTGGGGTAAATAATGATACTGTTAACCCGCTTAGACGGCTTTCCCATATTATCACGAGCAAAAGCCTCAAACTTCAATACAATGTCCTTGACGGAGCCAGTTTCAGATATATTTATGCAAGGATGACATTACGCAACCTCGCTACCAGAGGGTTTTCTCGCCTGAAAGAACGTCTTCAAATTATCCTAATAATTGTTTTAGATGTGTGTACTAGTCGTTGGTTGAATATCAATATAGCCATAATTGGTCACATATAAGCACTGAAAGTTGTGTTTCGCGATTCTGTCGACTGAGGCAGAAGATCCTTACTAGAGGCCTGTTAGTACTAGACTAAGAAAGAGTAGGTAGTAAATGTGTCAAAAGTAATTTACCAACGGTAGTAAATTATTTTACTATCGGTGATGAAAATAATACCAGTATTTATACCTTATAATTCCAATTTTTATGATAAAAGCACAGACCTTTTGGCCAAAAAGGGGCAATATAGTTGTGAAAATTGTCCATCGGTGGCTGTATTTCACCGCCGGTGGGAAATTTTCATAAGTTTTTGCATTAATGATTGAACATTTACTAATGTAGTATAGCACAGCATAAAGACTGAAATTCAGTATTTATACCGCCGGTGGGAAATGTACTAATGTAGTATAGAGTGACACAAGGACTGAAATTCAGTGCTTATACCACCGGTGGTAAACAATTTACTACCGTTAGTAAAATTACTTTGACACATTTACCGCTCCATAATAATCGTGACAAGTTATTAATTGCGGTGGTAGATGTTAACAATTGCATTGGTAAACGTTTTATCATGTGGTTTGGACGTTGTTCTAAATCATCTGTACTTTTGTACAGCGCTAGGTAATAAGTGATGGAACCCAGCGATACCTGTTTTGGTAAAACGCCACCAACATTTGGTGATTGTACTCTTAAGGCGTTCCATCACTTATTACCTGTCGCTGTACTAGAGGCAGTTTGGCCTCTAAACTGTCTCTACGTCTCGGTTCTTTGCTTTGCCCCACAAAGACCACCCCCCGAAACTAGATGCTACGTTATGTACCTCGCTCGTTTTTTTGGCTTGATTCTCACTGATCGTGAACTGGCAGAATCTAGAATTCAACGGCGTTTAATGTGTGACAATGTCCTGTGGGAGCATAGAGGATGGAATTGCCGTGAGGTTGAGGTGTGGGGTTTAGGGCTGCGGGAACACTGGGCGATAACACATCTAAGAAGAGCTGTGATTTGAACGGCAAGGTGAGGTAGTGTTACAGACAGTTCTACTCTATTGGTGAACCTTAATATTCTACACGCTAACCTCAACAGTACGGGATGGGCATAAGACCAGTACACTGAAGCCGTGCCTGAAACAGGTTCATAATATATCACTCGATACCAATGACTCTACAGCGCCACATGTTTTCGTCACAAACCTTCCCCTCTATAGCCACAAAAACAACCTACTCCACAAACAAGCCTAGAAGCTCGGAAGGAATAATGCTATTTCAGGCGTATGAACACCAGGATCTAAGCGCTAAGCTAATAGCCTACAAATGACGTAATACAACACTTCCCCCCGACAAAAAAAGACACACAAAAAAAGTAAACTTTGATCTACCCTACGTAGTAATATCCCTATTTAGTTGCACACCGCAAATATTTCTCTATCGTACAGCTTCCAAAGACAAACGTCCGTAGTAGGAGTCTCACTCACTGCTCTACTTTGCATACTGTTTGACCCAGGACTTTGCGTTCCTCTCGAACAGCGCCTTGTCTGACTTGAACTGCTCCGCGATCGTGGTTTCGACGGCATCATCACTAAAGCCCCGTCAGCACTCTAAATATTCTGGGATGAGATGAGGGCAGTAGAAGAGGGACTTACGGATTCGGCTCCACCAGCAGCCCTCTTGCCATCTCCAGCACCGACATGATCTTGCAGCTCGGCTTCCACTGGTCCGATCTTAGGATCCCCAGGCACATGCTGCCCTTATCGTCATTGCTGACATTCGGATGGTATATTTTTGTCTGGAAGGCCAGAACGGGTGGCTTGAAGGGGTAGTTGGTGGGGAGAGTGAGTAGTAGCTTGAAGGTCCCACCCTGTTCCGTTACATACGCCTGTTAGCTCATGACCCCCCGTCGGCAAAGCAGTAACGGCGGCGTGAGAAAGGTACGGACAGCGTAGACAGAGTCCTTAGGACCGGTGAGCTCGATGTTCCACTTGAACATGTCCTCGTCAATGGAGTGGACCGCAATGCCCGGGATTGGGCTTGCTTCGATCTCAGCGTACTCCTATAGGGGCATCGTTAGATTTGCGGGCGTGATTAGTTGGAGCGGGGAGGGGGATAAGTACGCGATGGATTCGCTTCTGGGCGGCCATTTGCTTCTGTTGGGATGTGCAAATAAGTTATGAAGATTTAGTAGTTGAGTGGGTTTTGTCTGAGTGTTCTGTTGGAGGGAGCTGGTGAGAGTTCAAAGGATAGGTAGCGGGGCTGAAATGCTTGGCAGTCAAGGTAGCTTATATGGGTGGGTGGGCGGGAGCGGGTATGCATGAGCGCTAGGTGACATGACTCAACCTCTCTTGGGGCTTTGGCTTTGTGATTCAGAGTTTGGTAGATGACGCTTGTGGAATCCTGTTTACTGCTATTTGACCGCTGAGGCGTGGATTGTGGAGCGGTTGTTAATTGGGATTAGAGGATTAGAGAGGTGCACACGACATAATTATAAGTCTGTAATCGCGATAACGATAGCAGGCGCTAGAATAGATAATCAGGAACACAACGCGCAAATACATGTAGTAGGGCCTTTGACTGAATACGTATTAGTGATGATATGAGGATATATATATAATGCTCCTTTTTAGAGAGAAACTAAGAATTTCTAAATACCAAAGGAAATATCGCATGGTAGAGCAAAAATCATATTTTCAAATAGGAGAAGACAACGTTAAGATGAGAATAACGAATAGTCACGAGACGGTCAAGAAATCAGTAACCATCTGACAATGAAAGGTCTTCTGTAGATAACACGTAGAATAGAGCACATGTACCACAAAGGTTGAACACAACGGTGAACGTACGCATGATCTTTCTATCTCTCGCACAACACAAGCAGCTGCTTGACTGACACAACCGGTTCTAGAATGCACCCATACCATCCCATGATCCAACACCAGCAGAAACACATCAGGTACCCGGTAGCTCATGGGGGACGTCTGTACCTACATCAATATGTATGTACCGACACCCCTCAAACAAGCAGCGCTTACCAGGTGTTTCCAGATGTTCCAGCTACCAACCTAGTCGACGACTCGCGCGCGCATCACAACCCATCACTCACACCGCCGTACCACCTGCCGTACCACCGTCCGGGCCCAACCATCACCACAAATCACACAAATCACCAATAAATTTAAATCGCACTATCACTAATCACAAAATTTTCAACAAAACCACCAACCCTCCCCCTCCCCGATCCCGACCGAATTTCCGGATTGCTCTCCCGCACCACCATCGAGACATCTCGCTCTCCGGCCCGTCCCGTAGGGATTGGCAACTACATGTAGGTAGCTATTATAACATGTAGCCTACTTGGTCAACTAGGGCTGAAAGAGATAAGAGGAAATTCGAAAGGAAAGACACCAACTGGCACTTTCCCATATTCCCAACCCCCCACGCAGTGGGTGGTTTTGGTTCATTTAGGCACGGGTGCGGGTGCCTGCATATGTAGGTAGCTCCTGGGCGTTGATGAGCAAAACAGCACCAATAAGAGGAAAATAGTCTATCTGGTTCGAACAGATTGGCTGTTTCTCGAAAATCAGCCCCCTCCCCTACCTATCCATCGGTATTCTCAGGTACGTACGCACGATTCGGGTCTGTGGGTAGTTCTTACCGGGACAGGTGGGTATCCGAGGGTCAACTACCATGGCCAGTGGTCTTTTGGGGATAAGTCATGTCCTGTTGATGGTAGGTGCGAGCTATGCTGCTGCATGAGCTTGGGCCCAGCTGGATGGATGGGTGAGGGTCGGATCTTAGGTTACTCTCTGCAGCTAACCTAGGTCACGAGGATGCGGGGAATCCCAACTGCCGGGTGCCAGATCGATTTTGCTGAAATGAGCCGGGCATGCAGAGGTTGGTTATTTGGAAGATTAGAAAGAAAGGGGGGGGGATGTTAAATCCGCCAAGAGGAGGAAAAGAAATGACAGCTCTATTATACTGTCAAGTAGAAACAGTCTTTCATGACGTCGCACCTTGAATCTGCCAAGGGCCTAGGGACGGATGTGCAAATCGTTAATTACAACTTTAGGTATCCTTACTGGCCTTCTAATCATGTTTCCGTCAAGGGGAAGCCTGTCGCGTATCTACAATGACAACGGTCAAATATCTCACTAGGCTGTCTTCCATTGGATAGATTCCAGCAATGGTGCGGCATGTTGGATAATAATGAAATGACTCGCAATGCACGGAAGCATCAAATCCAATCCCGACCTCGGTTTATAGTCCGGCTTCTCTCATGCCGGTGTATATTACTATCCGGGTGCGCCTTTGATCCGCTTATAGGTGAATTATATGCGATAAATCACTTGGCGTACAGCATATGTCAGATATATCTATAATCACTGGATATAATTAGGAGATCGAGGCTGCTCCGAACTGATTTCCTTCTGCTCAACCTTGTCGGCGAACATGTTGGAGACCTGCATGATACCTAGCAGAATCTATTCGGTCCTGAGGATATCCCGATAAAGGTCATGGCTTTCAATACCAAGAATAGTTGTTCTTGACTGCATGCTCAACACATGTACGGGCGTTTAGCAGGTGTCTTTAGCCATCATATGGTGTTTTAAGCATGCACTTGGCTCCTTCAAGCTATCCATGCATGACTGAAAACTGCAAAAGATGAATCCTTAATTCATCATAGGAATGATTTAGGATACGGAGACAGATCACAGAGTCAGTGGCGCTAGTACTGACGGTATTTGCTTCTTCTTGTCGTTTACCATGGAATATGCTTTCAAGGTGGCCGAAAACGCCCCCCAGGATGATCTTTTAAAGCAATGAAGAACCGAGAAAATAAAGTGGATTGTATGAGCTGGTGGTTATAAGCAATAAGAGGGAGAGGTATGGAGCGGTAAATGTGTCAAAAGTTGTTTATCATTGGTGGTATAAGCACTGAATTTCAGTCCTTGTGTCACGCTATACTACATTAGTGCGTTTCCCACCGGTGGTATAAATACTAAATTTCAGTCTTTATGCTATACTATACTAAATTAGTAAATGTTCAATCATTAATGCCAAAACTTATGAAAATTTGCCACCGGTGGTGATATACCTGCTGCTGATGGTGAAATTCCCCACCGGTGGACAATTTTCATATATATTGGCATTATATGGCCTCTTTTGGCCAAAATTTCTGTAAAAATTGGTATTATAAGGTGTAAATGCTGGTATTATTTTTACCACCAGTAGTAAAATAATTTACTACCGTTAGTGAAATTACTTTTGACACATTTATCGCCCCATAGAGAGGCTCCCTCTTTATAGATACATTTTATAGAACAGGATGGCTCTAAGATAGAAGTACAGATAGTCTGGGACCACGTCAAAACTACATAATGAAAGGTTTAGAATAATGCAACTTTTAACAACATCCACCCCCGCAATGACTTACCACGATTAACAAAAATCGCCAAAGCTGGACTCCTTCAAGGATATATGGGATGGAAAACTCTATTGCAGAAGTAAACCCAAGTTAAGGCTGACGAACGCGTCCTTTCTAGTAATAGTTTCTGCACACAAAAATCTACAAAAATCGAAAGAAACCCTAACCCACCACGAAATACCACAAACGTACCTCCGCCCCCACCAAAAAATGGAGACGGAGAAACCGGTGATTGAGCCAGGATCAAGAAGCTCATGTGAGAGTGGTTTTCTGAGGAGTGACGAGCCCGGAAGCAGCACTATGGAGTTTTAAAGAAAGAAGGCTACTTGCCAAGAGGGGGTTGATCGATTTCTTGCTGCTCCGCTATCGACAGGACAAACCGTAATATATACGAACCGAGGACTTGGTTCCCAATAATTCCAAGTCATGTACATAATATCATCGGATGAACGGCTGTGTAATAATATTGTATTAGAAATCTGAATCTAGCTCGTCAATGTTCCCGGTGGGAATCATGAAGTTCCGAATATATTCTTAATATTCATAGGTTTCGTCAACGTTAGAAGGTCACAACGTTAATGTTCCCCCACTGTGTATATAAAAGCCAGTACTTCCTGTTCGCAGGCCTGGTCATACGACGTAGCAACTTAAAGAGCATATATATATATCAAACACACTCCTGCAATTTAATTTACCTGATCGACTTTTACGCCGCAGTTCTTAATATAATATGCCCCATGCCCTGGAAGCGAAGATAAGAGAGGGGGAGGGCTTCGATTTCCTGACAATTCCGACCAAGTGTGGGATTTGTGTTGTGAGGAACGGGGTAAAGATTAGGCTGCCGCGGGACGCCAAGATCAGTGTCCGAGTGAGTTTTCGTGACGGCGGTATTCCACAAGCTAACGCTCGAGCGAGCTAGGTCGAGATAGATCTTGGAGTGCCAAATGTCAGCCTAGCCAATGCTTTCCAAGACTATTATCTATTTAGCTACACATGAAGAGTCGGACCCTCCGAGATCTCTACCCTGCCCTATCATATATACCTGTTCCGACCTACTCTGCTCATCAACGCATCCCAGGGCAACTGGGACATAATGACTGGGAAGAGGTGCTAATGACCAGGCCGGTTTCGGAGTATTCTTTGATCTAATATTGTCCTACCAGGTCTTGCTTGTTGGTCGGTTAGGCTGGTTAAGTTTGGTCTGGTCGACTCATAAATTAAAGAACGGAACAGATCTAGAACGAAAAAGAAGTAGTGAAGTTGAAATAATAATAATTTATCACGCTCTCCATGTCGGTTCCAAATACCAATTCCCACTACTAACCTACCACATTCTCTACTATTACAGTGATGGGGAGAATTAATGCGAAAGTCAGCGCTAAAAGAGTGGGTTTCTTGGTCTGTGCTCACAGCAAAAGTTCTTTCAAAAGCCAATGGGACTATCGGGTCACGGAAAACCCACTTTCGCAATAATTCTCCCAGACTCTGTATGTCCAAAGCAGTAAAAACGAGAATTGCACTTGAATCAGGTTACGCCGTTGAGCAGCTTCCCTTCCGCACCTTTCCCCACAAGCCACCCTCCATGCCACCCCACCATACTCACCACCAACCCTAACCCACCACCTTTCGTCCGATCTTTTATCCCACACCCCACCCATCCCTTGCACCCCCACCGTCGTATAACTTTCCGCGAGCGGACAAAAAGGGAGTTAATGCCCGAAAGGCGAGTCGAACGCCTGATCTTCGCATTACGAGTGCGACGCCTTACCAACTTGGCCATCCGGGCTTGCGGATGACGGGTGCTACCGCTTTGCTTACTTAAACAGAGTGCCCGGGTTGTCGAAGGTTGCACGCGAAATGTGGGGGGTTGGGACGGACGAGTGAGGGGATATGATGAGTGGGATGATGTGGGGGTTACATTTTGATCTCTTGTGCTGTGTGGTGCCGTGGAAGAGGGGGGGGGGGGGTCGCGATGTGGGTATCGTAGATCGTGACGCAAGTTTGTGAACAACCCACTTCAAATTGGCAGGCCGAAGTGAGAAGATGCGAAAGGAAAGAATCCAATAAATGACAGAAGCACGGGCAGAAGGATTTGTTCTATGGGCATCGACCTGATCTGAGCCTTCTTTTATTGCGTTGGGACAAGTCGAGCCCAACCGACACTGAAACCGCTTGACGCCCATTCACACAGAATCACTCGGCACCGGCAGCTAGCCCCCACTCCCGTGGTCAATGATAGCGTGCACGAAAAAGCGCCTAGACCGTAGATCCTCTCAGCGCAGAAGTCACGATAACTGGGCCAAGAATCGGAACTCACCTTACCTGCTTGTCTGCTTACATAACAACCCATACCTCACCACCTGCCATCCCTCCCCCACCAACCCCCCCACCACAACGAGTGAGTGACCGAGAGAAAGAGAGAAAGCCCACTCCCATGAACAGCCTCTTCGCCGCCAAAGCTGGGAAGCCGCCGCCAGAGAACGCAGCCCCGGCAGCAGCAGCGCCCAATGGCACTCCGCAGACCCCCGGGGGTGACGCCGGCGCAAACACATTCATGGACCAGCTTACCGCCAACCCGCTCTTCACGGGCGTACGTATATCTTCCCATATGGAAAGTGACTGCACTAACAGCGCCCTCAACACTAGGGGATTGGCCTAATTCTGCTCACCGGCGCCGCCCAACTCGCCCGCAAATCCGTCACCACCGCCGCCACTCACCTGCGCCGGCAAATGCTCGTCACGCTCGAGATCCCTTCCACAGACCGCTCCTACGACTGGTTCCTGCACTGGATGAGCATGCACCAACACACCCAGCAGCAGCAGTCTCTCCTCAACCTCCCCACCTCTGCCCCGCGAACACTCTCATCACTAATCTCCCGCCTGCAGCCGCAGCCTCGAAAGCTGGCCGTGGAGACCAAAGTAACGCAACACTCGTCGGGAAGTTTCACTACGGACTTCAGCCTTCTTCCGGGGACGGGGCGGCACCTAATAAACTACCGCGGGACGTTCCTACGAGTTGAGCGTGAGCGCGACGCAAAGCGTGTGGACCTACAGCGCGGGACGCCGTGGGAGGTGTTGACCATCACGACGCTGTTTAGTGCGCGGCATGTGTTTCCCTTGCTGCTGAAGGAAGCGCAGGAGCTTGCGGTGCGGCTGGAGGAGGGGAAGACGATAATTTATACAGCGTGGTCGACAGAGTGGAAGCCATTTGGCAAGCCGCGGAGGAAGCGGGGGTTGGCATCGGTGGTGCTGGCGAGGGGAGTGAAGGAGCGGATTGTGGGGGACGTGAAGAGTTTTCTAAGGAGTGCG
This sequence comes from Morchella eximia, assembly GCA_024713935.1. NCBI lineage: Eukaryota > Fungi > Ascomycota > Pezizomycetes > Pezizales > Morchellaceae > Morchella > Morchella eximia. The sequence goes on from JAMGZG010000001.1 coordinate 4,690,173, forward strand.
CAGTGGTACTATGATCGTGGGATACCATATCGGCGTGGGTACCTGCTGTATGGGCCTCCTGGGACTGGAAAGAGTAGTTTTATCCAGGCGCTGGCTGGGGAACTGGATTATAGTATCTGTCTGCTGAACCTGTCGGAGCGCGGGCTGACGGACGATCGATTGAACCATCTTTTGACGAAGCTGCCGGAGCGGTCAATTGCCCTGTTGGAGGATGTAGATGCGGCATTTGGGAACCGAAGGACCCAGAGCGACGAGGATGGGTATCAAGGGGCGAATGTGACGTTCTCAGGGCTGCTCAATGCGTTAGATGGGGTGGCGAGCAGTGAGGAGCGGATTGTTATTATGACGACAAACCATCCCGAGAGGCTAGATGAGGCGCTGGTGAGGCCGGGCAGGGTCGATGTGAGAGCGGAGATTGGATATGCGACTGTGGAGGTCGTGGAGGAGATGTGGGAGAGGTTCTATGGGAGGGATAGTATTGGGGTGGAGGTAACAGCAGCGGAGACAGTGGCGATTGGAGAGGCGGAGGCAGAGGCGGAGGTGCAGATGGAGAAGGAGGAGCTGGATATCGAGAAGGAGATCGAGAGGAGGAAGGCGTGTAAGAAGGAGTTTGTCAAGAGGCTGACAGAGCTTGGTGCATTCAAGGGCGAGGGGTGGGGCATCAGTACTGCCGCGCTGCAGGGACTCTTTGTCTACTTCAAGAGAGACCCCGAAAGAGCTGTTCTGGAGGCCGAGGCGCTGATACCTCAGGGGGTAAAGGGCGGGAAGAATTAATGGGCGTGTAAGCTGTAAATAGACAGAAATCGTAAATACTGAACCTACTCGCTATTGCTTTTCTATCCTGTGATGAAATCCGAGTCTAGCTGGATGTTAACTATCCAAGTCCTTGAATATTGATGGGAATGAGCTGTTAGTTACCCCACAGTGTGTCATTGCAATAATTTCCATCATATCCCATCACTCGCACTATCTTGGCAGGCCTTATGCACTGTATAGAATTGAGACGCTTGAGTAGACGTAGATGACTTGGTTGGCGATGGCGGAAGAGTCCCTAAACTGCGAAGATATACCCGCTGGCCCGCCATATCTGTCCTACTTGGACAACGCTGAGTGTTCTCTCCAGCTGTGAGTGCCGTGTTGCTGGTTGTTGGCTGGCCCTATCGGTAGCCTCGTAATCGTAATCAACATTGGGCTTTAATTGGGGTCCTCTGTGAGCTCCGCGTCCTGCCTTCGTCTCTCGACCCCGGCGCTCTTGACCCGCTGTTCTGACCCCCTTCTCATATCCTCAATACCCTGTTATCTATCATGCACTGCCATCCCGCTCTCACTAGTCTCTATCTCCGGGGAGTCTTTGGTTCATAGAACTCCAATTCCAGTTTTGCGAGTCCTTTTTTCCCAAGCCCAATATATCCTCTCTTCATCCTCCACACCTTCGATGCCCACATGTACAACTCCCATCCCATTACTTCGTTTACACCGCATGCACCTCAACCTACAAACGACCATTTTTTACTACAGCCATATAGAGCGATCCAGAGAGATAATTCCAGATACATCAGATTACCCCATCTGTGGCTTGGCCGTGGCGGTGAGGGCATCAATGTCAACGTGGAAGGTGTAAATGGCTGCCCACGAATTGTGTTTGAGCCGGACTAACGCACACGCAGAGAATAAGCTCTTATATCATTTCTGGAGCTGAAAGCCAAGTTTTAACATTGGTATTAGGCAGGTCAAGACGAGTACTATCAGTAACAAGAGCTTCATATCTTTCCAAAACAGCTATCTCCACTTCCAGAAAAAAGTTTAGGAAATTTGTTACTTCCCTTCTGTAGAGTTCGTAAACACCTAACATTGATCAAGGTATTTACCTATATGTATATATCATTTAGCATGCTCTGTCATTGGGACGTTGATGATTGCCCATCACCGCTATCCCGGTAGGGTGCTCAAGCTCCCTCCAACTCTCCTCACGTACACCTCTCTCAATGCTATTTGGAAACGGAAAGGTCCCTACAGCACAAGAGGGAGAAGGAACGGACAATTCCAGCATACGACTACAAGAACCACAGCTTGAGATACCACAACCAACTAACCGAGGAAGAGGAAGGCTACACCTCAAGCACAAACATAAAAAAAATTCAATCCCACCAACTCCGGCCGGAAGAGAGAGAGCTGCAAAATATTAACACTAGGGTTAGGGTTGCGTATCAAAATAAAAAATAAAAATAAAAAAAGCCCCCGTGACAAATATTCGCGAAAACACAATTTTTCTCATTATCTAGAAATTTTCTATTGTTGCATGTAAGTATATACAGCGACCGGGGGGGGGGTGCTGTCTACTTGGACTCCCTATATAGAATCGAACTCGCCGAGGCGGTTTCGAAATATATGTGTTCTGCCCGGCCGGCGAAGTGGACGCCCCTGTCAGGTTACCTCGCCAGCGGGTTGTCCCGCTCAAGGAGTCCATATAATACTCCAATCGGTCAACCTGCCCACGAAGTACTTGTCCTGTTCAAGAAGCATGGCCCAATTAGCAGACGCTACAACTTCAGTAGAATACGAAAGAGATAGTGTCAAGTCATTCTCATATATATATAACCTAGCAGGAAGCCGTAAGGAAATATCAGTACCCTTTTTGGGACTGTAGTTAAATATCACTTAAGTTGTATAAAAGTTCTGATCCTTCCATACTATCTGCTAGGGTACCAAGTTCGTATATTGATATAGTAGTACAGTGATTTATAAGACATAAAGTCTGCCAACTTCGCGAACAGTGTCCCTCCCACGAAGTTCGTCCTCTTCACGAAGGGGTCAACCCGCTGACGAAGCTACCTGACTGGGATGCCCACTTCGCGAAATTGAAAACTTCGCCGGCCGGGCAGAACATATGTCTGCGCCGGGGGAGTGCGGACTAATCAGACAGTATTTGGCCGGGTTAGTCGCCCCCGATAGCCCTAAATACATGCAGTCAGGCGAATCGGGATGCGCGCGGCGGAGCGTGCGGGCCCGGGCCCGGGGTCAATGATCGTTCATCCTGTCCTTGAACCTGCAGCTGCAGCTGGTGTAACACGGACCCCACCACCGAGCGTCTCATGCATGATTCTTTATTATATACGTCCCGGTTGCTCTACTCTACTATCAAAAAATAAGAAGTTAAGAACCCAGAGTTCTATAAAAAGGAGTTAAACCACTCACTCTACTTCTACTTTCTAGCCTGCGACCCAAGAATCTAGAAATAAAAAGAATCCAGGAATCCAGAATCTAGTTCTACCAAAAACCAAAACCAAGAAACCGATCACGAGCTATGATCTTATAGTAGGAAGTATAAAATGAATATAAATAAATAAAGAAACGTCTTCCTGTCAAGGCAGTACAGTCCCAGTTCTACTCTGTAAACTAATTACGGAAATAAAGAAATAAAGAAACAAAAAGAAGCCCAAGAAAAGGAAGGGAGCAAGGAAGGGAAAACACCATCCGCTATAATAATAATAAAAAACTTTTCTACTCCACTCCAATACAAAAAATGTCCATGGACAAAAAAAGAGGCAAATAAAAGAGAGCGAAAGACACCACTCCACAAGCCCACCAACCTCACCAACACCATCCCACCTACTCCCTCCCATACGCATCCAACACACTCCTACTCGCCACAAAGCTAAAGCCCCCAAACGGATCCTCCCCCACGCCCTCCCCCCTCTCCTGCCCCTTCCCCCTCCCCTCACACCTAACCCCCATCAACCCCGCACCCACGCCCTCCCCCACCACTGGCGGCGACAAACTCAACCCCGTAAACTCCGCACTAAAATTCTCCGCCAACTCCGGCTCCGTAATGAACGGAACAATCGGCGGCTCGACCTCCCGCCGCTCCAGCGCGTCCCAATCAATCTTGCGAAAGAAGCGGTGTGCCTTGATCGTCGCCAGATCCTTCGGCATGTTATAACCCAACCTCTTTGTCGGATCCTTCCTAAGGAGCCTAGTGATGAGGTCCTTCGCCTCGGCGCTAAGGAAGTACGGCAGCGAGAGCTTCTGCTTCTGGATGCGCTCCGCGACCTTCTTATGGCTGTTACCGCGGAAGGGGGGGAACCCCGTCATGAGGTCGCATGCGAGGGCGCCGACGCCCCACCAGTCGACTTCACAGCCGTACTCCTTCTCGCCGTTGCCCTGGAGGACCTCCGGCGCCATGTATTCGGGGGTGCCAAGGAAGCTGCGGCACGCGCTGTCGTCGGTTTTGACTTTGCTGAGGCCGAAGTCGGTTAGGAGGAGGTTTCCGGTGTGGTCGAGGAGGCAGTTCTCCGGCTTTAGGTCGCGGTAGACAACACCGACGTTGAGGTGCAGGTGCGATAGAGCCAGGACTAGCTGCGCGAGGTAGAACACAGCGGTGGCCTCTGGAAGCATAGTCTGCTGGGACAAGTGGAGGAAGAGCTCTCCGCCCTGGGCATACTCAAGGATGAGGTAGAGCTTCTCGTGGTCTTGGAAGGCATAGTAGAGCTTGACCACAAACGGATGGTTGACGGACTCGAGGATCGCGCGCTCGGTCTGGGTCTGCTCGACCATCTTCTTGTGGACGATGAGGGATGCCTTCTTGAGCTGTTTCTGGGCATACAGCTTGCCAGTTTCGCGGTGACGGACGAGAACCACAGTACCATAGGTGCCCTTTCCGAGACATCGCAGCTGCTGGAAGTCATCGGCATGCATCTTCCGCGGAACTGCGGCAGCAGAGGGCGCAACATAATCCTCATCAAGAGCGACCTCGTAGGTCTCGCCCGGGGAGGGAATATCACCTGCTTCGGAGCAGACGGAGGTGTCGCTGCTGTAGACGACGGATACGAGGTTTCCCGGGTCCGCCTGAGAGAGGAGTGACGAAAGGCCACTAGGGCGCGGGGGTGATGAGGATCTAGACGAGCATGTCGAAGACGTGGCCGTGACCGGGCGCTTCATGAATGTCCAGTCTGGCTCTGCGAGTCCCCCCAGCTTGCTCCATGCATCCTCTGCGCTCTTCATGCTGCCCTTCTTTGGCGTCTCGAAATCGGCATCAAACTTGCTCAGATCGCGAATCTGGTTCTTCTTCGCAGCACTCTTGCCCTTCCTGTTTTTCTTCTTCTTACCGCAGGCGCCGGCGGTCGGCTTCTGGGTGCGCTCATCATCACTCGGGGCACGACTAGTTGCGCGCGAGGATACCTCCGAGTGCGCAAACAACTGACTGAGACCTCCGGGGGCCGGAGAAGTCTTCGCTACGCTGGCAAGCGTATGGACACTCCCGGCGCCGTCGACATTCGCGGCCGCGGTGATCGAAGCCCGACGGCGCCCACCTCCGAAACCGTAGATCGGCTTGACATCGGTGTTGGCAGGTGCGGGGGTAGGTGGAGCGATCAGACCCGGCCGCCCGCGCGGGGTGTTGTCGTTGGGGGAGAGGGATGTGGTCATAGTGCCGGTTGTATCCGTGACTGCTACTGTGAGTGCTTTTATTTTTATTTTTATTTTTTTCACACCCTCTTGTCTCTGCACGTGGGTGACAGGGGCAGCAGGAAGGGGTAAATTCGCGGGGGAATTTAATTTTTTTTTTATGAGGCAGCAAGCGACAGTTTGTGTGGGTGGGCGTGGATGCAGCAGGTCTTTGAGCGGTTGGTAGAGACAGCTGTGATGTATGTGAAATCTAGAGATCGGAAATCTCACTGCGATGCCAGATCAAAGCAGGTATTCGCCCCGAGATCCTTTTTGTGGAGAATTTGTTTTTTTCCCCCCCTCTCTCTCTTTTTCTCTTCACTTTTCAGGGGCGTAGTGCGACGGATAGCAGCAAGAGCAAGAAAGGTGAAATGTTTGAAACGATAGCGTCGGAAAGATGTAGTGTGGGCGAAACTTCCATGAGAAACGTTTTGTTAGTTTGGGGGAGGTTGATTTTTTTGGCGGGTGTTTTGTCGGTAAGCGGTGATTGACTTTGTGGTGAGGAGGGAAGAAAGAGAAAGGAGGGGGAAAGACGAGGGAGAAGGGGAGGTTTTGTATGAAGAGAGATAGTAGGAGGGAAGGGTGGGCGGGCGAGTGAGGCGTGGATGGATGGATCTGCTTGCCTGCCTGCTAGCTGTCTAAGAAAGCACACCTATGTCAGTATACGTATGTAATGTTAATAATGTCTGATTTCCGGTGTCTCTCTCAGTCTGTCTCTGTTTGTGCTGTGGGGAAGGGGAGGAAGGCTATTCGCGGAGGAAAGCTACCAGGAAGGAAGAGCGCGTTCTGCTCTACAAAAGATATGCACTGCAGATTGAGTAACAGCGCTGGGTTCGAGTTACTCAGACAAAGCGTGGGTGCGATGGATCATATACATGTCACCCTTTGAGTAGAAGTACTCTATTTCTATATGAAGTACCCGGTGCCATCATGCAACCCTGGACAGCACCTCCTCAGGCTAGAAATTGCAGTGCGGTGCGTGTAAGTACTCTACCACTCTATCTGCTCTTCTCTGCAGCATGCACACTCTCGATCGATTACTCAACGCCTCCCCCGTACCCCGTATATAGAACAGATGAGCCCCGTTTGACGTCAGCTGGGGAGAAAGAGTGACTGACTGTCGCTCCTTCTTTCCCTCGGTGTGTGTGCAGCCTCTCGTCTCTTCACCACTCAACACACACACACAGAAACATTTCCCCCACAATCACCAACTCTCGGCTATCCCACAAAAACAGATAGAGTTAACCGCAGCGCTTGTTGAAGCGAGAACTAGTGAGCGGGAGACGCTCCCGATCGGGCCGCAAGGGGAAAAAGAGCTTGTCGGGTTTGTGTTGTGTGTTGTGTTGTGTTGCAAGCATATCCCTGAACTCACAAAAAGTCACTCGCTTTCTGTGTCCATCACTTCTAATCACTCGGCCTGGTCTATGCCCACATTGTTTGAATCATCAAGATTCCTAGAAATCGTCCGCATATAACGTTCCATCTCCATGTTACAACTTCTGCGTATGATGATATGTAAGTTTTCAAGATAAGGATAAGAACACCCCACAGGCCACTACATATAGTCTACCGGCGATCCCCCTCAACCCTTCCTTAGAGCAGGCGGATCTTCTTTGCCATCTTCCCATGTAAAATAATTTTTATAACCATTTAAGGCGAGGTCTTGAAGGTCACTGTCGGGCCATCATGGATAGGGGTGCTGCTTGTAGCCTAAAAAAAGCTAATGGATGCTATTAGTACTACCATTATCTCATCTGGAATGAGATCAGTCGCTGGCAAGACCGAATTCCCAGTTTCAGTTTTTTGGTGGGAGGGGGGACCTAATATATTCGCTTTTCAAGGCCTAGGTGAGGTAGAATATAACGTTTTGAAACCGACCGGTAAGTGTCCTGCTCGAAGGCAGATGGGGAATACCCCGGTATTATCAAGATAGATCACTTGTTACCTAACCATCCAGTCTATATTTTCGGATCTAATCAGCCTGAACACTTTCCTCACGGAGAGCATATATCATGCCTTTAATTTTCCAACCCTATCTCCTTAAATTGCTACAGGCCATGGTCATGGACGATGCATACACAACGGATAGATTAACCATGGAGTGGTACACTGCAGTGCCATGGCACTTTCGTATACAAGTACATGGGTCTTGATGTTTTGTCTTGACACATATTCCGGTGCATCTAGTCAAAAAATAACCTCCGTAGCATAGAGTAACTTGCCATATTCTTGGTGTCTGGCCCGTAGCGTAATAACTGCAGTCTGATAGCTGATCGACTATGAGATATACGAGGTAGTGCTCCCCCGAATGTGATGAATGATGGGCCGCCCAAAGACAAGGGAGTTGAGATTAAAACTATTTCCGAAGCTCGATTAATCAGTTCAGCGCAGAGTTTGATATGGTTTGCCTAGGTAGGAAGTGATGTGGGACTAGCTTGTAGATGATAGGAATGTAACATTAGTCTTGATGAGGATGCAGTATTACTTATAGAGTCGTAGAGTATGAAGTTGGACTGAATGTGGGGTAGTAGCAGTTTTGGACAGAGCCGTTTTATAGCCCCGGCCCCTAAAGTTTATAATACAGGGAAGAGGGGCCGGTAAGTCAGCCGTTATCAAGTTACATTTAGCTGCCCTTCCGCGCTCAATTATAATAACGAGGCTAACGCGTGGAGTACGAGTGCGCTATCAGTACTCTAATTTTGTGACTTTTCGTCTGGAGCACTACGTATACGCTACATGTAGTAGTGGTGATCTTTATACGTGTATGAATGTGAATTATCAATGGTATTCACTCGTTTTATAAAATTGCTACATACAATATAACCCAACCCAAGAAAGCCCCCTTGATCAACAGCCACAGACTAGAAAACAAACAAAGCCTTTAATCATCGACGATATACTGCTCTAGGCTACTTCAATCTGATCATGTTCAACCCGTCAAAGGCAGGGAGAAGCACATGCTCCACCCTTGGGTCATCCTTGACAAATTTATTGAACCTATCAATATGCCTAAATTATCTTGATCAGCTTCTTTATTTCGGTGATGTTTCAAGATATTAAGAAAGAAAAATCTTACACATAGTTTCCCATTTGACCTTCATCTTTGCTAGCAGGATTGCGTTCTGAGTTATCCGCAACTAGACCACGTTTCAAAGCATTATCCGCAATGATAATACCCTTTGGCGACAAGAGGTTGAGGCTGAGAACCTTTTCGAAGTATGTTACATAGCCGTCCTTATTCGCGTCGATGAATACCAGGTCAAATTTTTGACCGGCGAGAGAGTCAATGCTGAAAGCGGTAATGATAGATTAGCAGAGATCAGACAAATCAACTGAGTCGCTGCACAATTCAAGGATCTGACCCAAAGAAGAAGATTATGTCATTTACTAAAGGCCTTACCTTGTTTCAGCATTTCCTTCGATGACCTTAATAATGCTATCCACCTTTGTCTTGACAAATGTCTCCTTAGCAAAGTCGGTAGATTGACCCGGGATGTCGAGACAAACGATCTTTGTAATACCAATCAGCAAATGCAGCCTAATATTATTAGGTGTCACGGAAAAGCAATTAATCTTAGGCGGATATACTTCTGCATCGGGCTTATCTTTCAGGGCCTCAGCCCAAGCAAGCGCCGAATAACCGGTAAACATACCAATTTCGAGAACTTGTAGATTTGTCAGTATCGTCTAAATGACGGTCGAAGATATAGTTGCATGTTGGTAGGGACGGAGGATTATAAAGGAATAATAGGCGGGTTTGTGAAATACAACATAGATTTCTGGTCAAACACATCTTGCACTTCATGGATTCACGAGGGATAGGTGGTCTAAAAAAGCAAACAAATATTAAAACGACTTACCTCGTTTAATGCCTTGTGCTTTTGCAAGGAATATCAAGAATTGTGCCTATGACAACTCCTAAGTTAGTAACAAAGATCTAAAACGTATAGTATTATGCTCGAATGTTTCAATCTCGATGAGTTCGGTTAAACACGCCGTGAGGAGACGATAGGAAAGGCCTCGCTCTAATTCATATCTGACTAGAAGTTTATAGATACCTGTAGGGTGTTTATCATCATATCTGCATCATTATTCGTCTTCGTGGCCCATTCGATAGTGTTATTGCGGTGTTCATCGATGTGCTTCGGGACAGCTGTTGAGTGGTTGATGCAATACTCATGCACAGCATTGCCGACCTCAGCATTGGGATAGAGCTCAGTAGCGGTGTACATTTTGATAGCAGGTTTAAGCGTTTCGGGTCCCGACGACTTGACCGGATATCGAATAGCTTCGGTTTTATGACTCAAAGTACTTTGGCAGCTGGGTAGAGAAGGTTGCTGAGGTTTGAGCGAAGGTTACCAACGAATTCCCCTAGAGTTGCGGACTTTCCCCGTTGTGCCGTATTTTTACGGCATAATCTGGCCCGTACGCGGGGAAACCCAGTGGGGAAACCCAGTGGGGAAACCCAGTGGGGAAACCCAGTTACCCAAATCCATGAGTACAGTCGCAACTCGCTATGCCGGAACTCAATATGTCGGATCCCTTGCTATCCCGGATGGATTTGGCTGATACTCTCATTCCTCACCAAAATTAATTTGCTATCCCGGATTTTGGCCTGCTCGTACCGTATGGGAAACTGGCCAACTCTCTGACCCCTGTCCCCATACAAATAATATTTGATATCCCGGATTCACTAGTCCATATACAGCTACCGCTAAATCGGGGGGTTGCCAAGCTCAGCTGCTAAACTACATTTAGTTTAGATCCTGCAGAAGAGGGCTGAAGATCCTCAGTTTTTTGCCTTGGCAACCCCCCGAATAACTCGATAGATTTTCCCATTCACTGCCAGTGAAGGTCTTGAACACTTTCTCCCCTTCAAAATTGAAGCGGAGAAAAGCGCTATCAGACACCAGGTAGTGTTAGCACTCAATACCATTAGAAGCTGAGCTTTTGAAGCCAAAAAAATGGTTCAGAGGAGATAATGGACCAAATCCAGGGCTAGGTTTATTTGTTGAGGATTTATTTGCTGTCCCGGATGATTTGCTATCCCGTACGAAATGGACTGAATCTTGGCCATCCGGCATAGCGAGTTGCGACTGTAGAGTACATACTCGGGGCAGGCAAGAAGAACCTGAAAATGACTTTTTATGGTAACGACTTGTGATTTGCGGCTGGCAAAAAGCTACACCAAATTGAGCCCCTGCTTGCAGCTTGCATTTTCAGGTTCTTCTTGCCTGCCCCGGGTATGTGTGCTCCTAATATCGTATGTAATGATATTTCATCCCTTGTTGCGTCATCATCTAACCCAATTCATGCTAATGCGGCTATCTCGGCTGACAAACAAGCATTGCCAAGATCCAGGAACCAGGGTTCGGTTTATACCAAGAATCTGATAAGATAACAAACATATTCACTGCAAAGTATATTGACTTATCTTATTCCTAGTACCTACTCTAGAACGTGCATACTGTGTACAAATCCCACTAAGATTATTTACAAGGTACTTGGTACCCAGACTCCTCCAGAAGCTCCTCCGTTCTCCACTATAAACTAATGCACAAATCTAAAGTCCAATCTCTTCATACCCTCATCTTTTGTGGTTTCTATGTACTCCGCCTGTTCACCTTTTGACATTGCTTCCCAAACTCTTGTACGTCTCGCGTTTCGTTTGATATAATAACCTTTGACGATCCAAAATAGGACAATATTGAAGCAGCATATGCCGAGAAGAGTCTTATTTCCTCTACGATCTATTCAGTCTATTAGTGAGATCCTTTAGATTACTTTAAGAGGGGCTTACATAGTGACTTATCATCATTTCTGTAAATATTAGTCGCAACGATGTTTCCAGCTTGTACAAACCTAATTTCGAAATTCATCAGCATATATTCGTTATTTCTAGGAATGATAACAAACATATTATATAAAGCAGCGCTGACAGCTCTTGTTCGAACAGTGTTTGAGTTTCTCGAGTTCCTAAGAGGCTGACGTCAGTACTGTGACAGTGACCCAGTAGTTTTAAGGTACTCTAGCAAGGAACACACCAGGCGACCAAAATGGCATGACAATATGGGTATGAAAGTAGTCCAGTTAATAGGGCATATCGAAGCCATGGACTAGCATCCTCCGGTAGGATCACAAGTGCAATCAACCATGGCAAGATCCATATATTGCTGATTGATGATATTAAGCTTCGCTCATTTACCCATTCGCTTACTTTTGAAATTATTAAGAGCTATCAGTACACAGAAAATATTAGTAAACACCTCTATAGAGAAGGATGGGGCTTGCGGTGCTTACGTTAATCATAAGTAAGAATTGACTCGGAATTGTCAGGAGATTTGACTCAAACACAGAAAAACCGAGATTGCGCAAGTTTAAGGATAAGTATGGTGCGAGAAGGCCTAGAGGGCGGGTGTGTCAACTTCAGAGGAATTTCGTTTGTATGGGAATCTGAGAAAATGCCAGGGTTAGTCTAGGCGCTAGTACCATTATGGCCAATTTCTATAGGTTTGATTGGCTGATTCTTTAAAAAAACGCCGAAGTTTACACACCTACCCTCCATAGCTTCTCGAGCCATACGTTGAGGGAGGTTGTGCAGGAATATAGACAAGGATGCCAAGCTATTCGTTTGTCAGCTATACCATGAATCTGATGTTCAGGTTTTGATATACTCACAATATACATAGGCCATAAATCGTAGTCTTTGAGCGACTATAACAGTTTGACAGGGCCAACTGCTTGTCTATTATGCATGTCACCTGAGGCCGCTAATATTAGCATCTAAAGCATTAACAATAGTTGGGTTACAGACCCTTGGATGGATCGTCGCGCAAAAGTTGATTAACTAAAATAAGCTCCTCTTTTTCCGAGAACCAGCCGTTTTTGCCTCTAGCCCAGTTTGCTGTCTGCGTGGGCCCTAATTTATTAAGAGAAGTCTGTATTAGCTGAATGAATATGATTTAATAGTACCAAAATGGCGACAACCTGGCGGCATCAATATCCAGCTGGCTAATCCAATGGCAAAGGTAATGGTTCCCTCGATCAAAAACCTGAACATTTGGTTATTTTTATCTCTTCATAAAGTGAGAATGAAGTTTCTTACAGCCATTGCCAACCGCCCCATCCACGAATCCCGCGCATCTTAAGAATACCCGCCGCTAGGAATGAGCCAATGATGTTGCATGTGCTGATGGCTGTCCAAAACCATGCTAACCAAATTGGCCTAAAACTATCAGTAAACTTCCTTGGAAGGGTACTTATGTAACTAACAGCTCTTTAGATTTCTATCTCAAGAAAATTATAATTAGTAAATGTGGTTTTACAGTATGTAGAAGGGTCAGGTATTACGTAAAAATAAGTCATATATAAGACAGCATCTCTATATAAGATGTTAGTCATTTATTTAAGATGTGTTCCCAGGACGCAACCTACGGGATAAATCCTCCCATGAAAATGCCTAGAAGAGCTCGTACCACATGGTATCCGGTTTTTGAAGAAAGGCCAGCCTGAGAAGCACTGACTAACGACCAAGCGACAATGATAAAGGGGATCCATCTGTATAGATATATATTAGCGTTGATCTAATTGCTATGTCGTAGTTGGAGAAATACCTATCTGGTCCCACTTTCTTACTGACTGGCTGAAGTTAGACACGTCAATTATTAATAGCAGTGTAATATGACTTACTGAGACCACTAGGAAGTTCCGCAGATAGAAAGCATACTAGGAATATCTATTCCGTAAATGTTAGATAACCCGAGTGACCAAAGGGTGAAGAACTAGGCCCACAGTTTGTCCATAGTTGAAATCATTGGTATTCATATCGAGATCATCGAGCTTTTATTATAGTTAGCTTTGGTGTTTTTCGATCTAAGAAACCTTCATTCTCAAGTCAGTGCAGTGAGTATAACTACCATGTTATCGCTGATAGCCCGATTGATGTTTCTGCGGTTCAAATCTAGGGCGCAAAACATGATCTAATGACTAATGTTAATGATTCATCAACAACGCAAAATCTTGGGTTTGTTATTACCCAAGTCCATAACATGATCCTCAAATCGATCTAGAACGTCGAATCGAGGTTAGAATGACATAAGGGAGTACAGATGACACACAAGATAGGGTTACCTTTCGAAGGAGTTTCTTTTCCTCCTTGGCAGTCCATTTAAAAGAAGGATCAAAACGATGTCTTCCTTCATACGTTGCCTTCTCATAAACACCTCTCCAATAACCAGTGACCTGCCCATCTTCAAAGATATGACCTCCTTGTGAGCCATAGTCGTCCTCTACCAGCCCGCTCTCGTTGCTCGTGTTGTCAAAACTAGAGCTCGCTGATCCATCGATGGCTTGCTTTTCAATCACATCCGGCGTGTGAGATGATGGCGCCTTAGAGCTGGATTTGTCGGTACTCATTATTATTGCTTGCAAAAATCAAGACAATATTATAGCGACAGGTTAGACAAATATTCTACAGAGCTGTTTCTCTTGTAATTGTGTCTCAGTATTATTTTGGGGGCGGCAGCAAGAGTATATATATTCATATCGAATCCTGCAGCCGCTGCATTCAACAGTGTCAATTCCTGGTTCCCGGTATTCAAGCCTAAGGGAACATCTTTCCCATCGCAGATATTCACAATGTTATCACCGAAATTTCGTCATTTTGGCCTGTGTTAGTCTGTCCATACTATCCAGCGAAGCTCCCAACTGCCTTATCAACAACAAGAACGTACACAGATAGCAAACCGCATTCTTGCAGGCCCAGCTCCGAAGGTTCTCTGTCCATATTCTGCAGGATCTTCACGTTATTACTGGATGGTGTCATCAAGTATCTATATGATGATGCGATTCCTTGGGGAAGGTACAAATCTGCGAACCGCTGCAAGGATGTAGTTGACGTGATTCGTAGTGAAATCGCGAATGTCGCTGTTGATAGCTATCGATATAATCAACAAAACAATTATTAGAGCAAGCAGGGTGTATAATTCTCGGTAAACTCTCTGGATTGTCTCCACAGTTTATCTCAAAGGCCGATTTTGAAAGATATGTCGATGTAGGTATATCGATTGATAGTCAAAACCGAATCGTGTTAACGAAAACAACGATTTCCACTGCTACATGCCATGTGGTTTGAAGGACAGGACCAACGGCTAATTCAGTTAGTGCCATCAACTACATGTAGGTACACGCGTAAACGTGGTTACATGTGCAGACATCAGCATCCCGGCAATCTTTCTTTCGACTCCTACTCAGTTTTACATAACAAATTCAAGAGATTATACCTAGGCTCGTCCCCAACCCTTCCATGCTTCCACTGCAAGTAACGGGCTGGGTACGAGACTACATGTACAGCGATAGGTAATAAGTGATGGAACGCCCTGAGAGTACAAACACCAAATGTTACCAAAACAGGTATCGCTGTGTTCCATCACTTATTACCTGCCGCTGTACATGTAGATTATACAGTGACAGAAACATGGATAAAACGACTACCGCAGTCTTTGACAATGCCGTACCACTGCCGTACCACTACCGTATACTTCGTTAAAATACGGAGATAAAGCGGCACATTCTCACAATACCGTACTGATGCGGTATCAGATTTACCCACATTTCTGATACTGTACCTACATGTACCCGCACTAGCACCTAGCGTCCACGACCAGACGCCAAGACCTTGTTGCTTCATTTTCTATCACTCGTTACAAACCAGAACCTACACTTTAGTGCGACTCCCTACATATATCTATTTCCCTAAGTGTTTGAACTCGCACGATTTAAAAACCGTATCCAGCTTCTGAGCGGTATATGTCTAGGTGTTAGACAGCGGAAGACATGGCAGCTTAGCCGTACAGAGAATTTCCCCTCCTCAATACTAACCTAACATAATATCGAGAGTTATAAGGCAGATGACTGAAGGTAATTCTACAGAGTATCCATCAACAGGTACAATTCTTTACAGGTATTTGTATGTATCTAAATATTTGGGGCATAGAAACTCACTCGATTTTGGTTTTTGAGACTAGCCAAACTTGGCTAAAGGGGATAAGCAGAGCATTCCTCCGGTTTCAGATAAGGCTAAAACATCACAAAAAGCTTCTTAGGCCTGCTCTGAACTCATCCAACCTCTTTTCACCTGTGGGATCGAAACCCCTCAAATGTTACACCAGTGAAAGGATGCATCACAATCAACCGGAAGGCTAGTCATTGTTGGCGGAAAGATGAAAAGATAGTGCGTGGGGAGCAATAAATACAGCTCAATTCCGACCTGACTGCCACACGATTTTACTATCGTGTAGTTACCTATCTGCCTATCGACTGTTCCGTAGATAGAGAGGGACGGGCCAGATATGGGAAGTGCATGCCATGAACCAAACCGCAAAAAGCCGAAGTGACAACGCCAGCTAGCATCGTGAAGCTGCCAATGGCGAATTCTCTTCCGTCGCGCGGGGCTCGATCATGAGACTTCTTCTAATACTTATTTCCCTTCCTCCTTTCCCCTTAATTTTATCACTCTTCCTCCTTTACAGTTCCTAACATTTGCTGTTTATCGTTTTCTCAAGCTGTTTGCTTTCATTCCAAGGCTCCCTTTTATTGACTTGCTTCTCATATCAACCAAGATGACTACTGAATCCCCTTTCGTGATCCTTGATGTCCCCAACAAGGGCCAATCTGTATTCGCCTTACGGTTCATTCCCGCCGGCACCTCACTCTTTCAAGAACCACCAATAATCACTGTCGAAGATGCGCAAGCAACCGCAAAGATCATCTCGCTAAACCGTGCGTTCTCGCAATTATCAGCAGAGCAAAAAACTACCTACTTGAGCCTATGCAATTCTCAGCCCGCTCCTGATACAGCTCTCACGGAAGAGGGTATTGCGGTTCTTGGTATATGGAAAACGAACACCTTCGTCCTTGATGACCAGGGCATGATAAACGGGATTTTCCAGATGTCAAGCCGCCTGAACCATTCGTGCCTAGGGGGAGAAAATGCTCACTGGGAGTGGAGTGAGGAGGAAAAACTGATGAGGTTTTGGACTGATCGTGATATTGAGGTGGGCAAGAAGTTTTTGGCTCGATAATTCATACTTTAGAATATTGTTATTGGGGTTGTGGCTGTAACGATGTGAGAGCGTCCGAATGGAAACTAACAAGAGTCGTGAAAAAGGCTGGTGAAGAAATTACACATTGCTACAGACCAGACTGGAGGATGGGGACGAAAAACAGGAGGGAAGCTCTGATGGAAAACTACGGATTTTGGTGTACGTGCAAAGTTTGCGAAAGTCCTGAGGAGGATTAATGACTTGTTTCTGGGTTTAAATGGTAAGCAGTGATAATGAAGTCCTCCCCTCACTAATTTCGATATAGCCCGAAACCCTCAGCAATAAGCTGGCTTAGATGCTCTATATTTGCTGACACCTATTCAAGTAACTTATATCCTACAGCATAGAATAGACCATACATAATTAACGCCATCTTCATGTGATTATATGTCTGTACTTATGGCTAGATTAGCATTCATTTATTAATAATAACTAGATTGGCCATTACACATACCCAGATCACTGTAGCTTGAGGAGTCGGTCCAGAAGATCTATAATTCTGGCATGTCTGAGACATTTCTTCCAATATCTACTATGGGAGTTCCAGTACCATGTACTGAAAGTAGTTAATCGATATGCGGTATCAAAGATGAGAGTAGATCCGCCACAGTTCCCACCCAAACGCGGTAGTGATGCACGCAGCAAGAATATGCTGCATTTTCTCGACGCTCTCCAGCCCGCTTTTATCTAATATACTACTCTACTACTCCCGTAATACCCGGTTCTCTAGGTAGTATATATGTGCCTGCGTCTCAAGAAGAGTAGAATATATATGCAGCTCACTGAGTAGAAGACCGTAGGACCGCTTGCGCCTTTTCCCTGCCCCGAACCGTCTCGGATGAGTGGGGCAGTGTATTGTGGGTTCATTCACTCGAATCTAGACTTTTTTTTACTTCGTATCTGTGGCGAATCCCATGTTGGGATTCTCAAGCTCAGTTACTTTGTGTACTTTCCTTGTTTCAAGAGGATCAGCTGGCTTCACGTATGTGCGTAACGTACTTGACTTGGACGCATACGACCTATCCAATAATAAAACTGCTTGTATATACATGTTAATTTATAGGATATAATGCCTGCAAAGCCAGAAGTATTTCATTCACGTGAGTGAGTGGTAGAATTCTACTACTCTAATATAACCACAAACAAAAATCAAATATATATAAAGAAAAAATACATATTATTTAACATAAACCCTTCGGTCTTTTGCCTTCATTAATTATCTTGTCGTCTTTTCTATCATTTTCCGTAAAGAAATACAAACAGTTACCAAGCACTCAACGTGCATAATTCATTCTGTTAAGAAGAAGTAACTATTGGCACAGTAACATTCAAGGCACCTAGAGGGGCTGTAAGCCAAGGAATGTCCACGCCGTCAACCTCCGTCCCATTGCCCATCACATTCAGTGCAGCATTCCCGGTCACAATGACTCCAATAAGTGACCTCATGGCCGCTTCAGTAAAGTTGGCCCTGAAGTCGTATTGGCGATCACCAGGTGAAATTGTGAGATTGGGAATCACACCAAAGCCGAGAGCTTGACCGTTGAGTGATAGAGCAATATGCACGTTCCCCTGATACAACCCATTAGTCCAAGCCTACGGAGTGAGGGCACTGGAGCATTTACCATCTGGATTGTTGCAACTGTGGGGTTAGGGATAAACACCTTTCCGCCGAGGTTGGCATCGGAATCGTTACTGATGATACTGTAACTTTGGATTTCCATCCCTTCAAGTTTATTGAAGCCTAATATCAAAAATAAGCCATTGGCCAAAAAGATACTTATAAGTGGTTCCGTATTGAGTTCACCCCCACAGCAGAATTCACAAACCTTTCAACTCCACAACCTCATTGTAGTTAACCTTGGTGTGAAGCTTCCCTACATGAATTGTGGTCCGTCCCTTTATATCAAAGCTCAACTCCTTGCTGCTAAGCAACAATCCAGCAAAGCCTCCGAACTGTTTCATATCGGCAATCTCAGTGTGTACATCCTGCACAATAATTGGAATATCACCACCACCACTGATCCCAGGCAGCGGAAGCGACATGAAGGCATCCTCTGAGTCCGGGAGGTAGAAGTTGACAGTCATAGGATCCAGTTTTGCGTGACTTGCTATCCCTGAGGCTCCTGATATGGTTGAATTTATGGATAGGGAGAATGAAGTGGCAGTAGGGTCCCGAATCTCCAAACTGTGGAGAGTAAGATGTGTTTTATCGAGCTCCTTCTGAGAAACAGCTGGGAGAATGGCGTAAACACTAGATGATGGATTAGTAACTGAAATACCGACTTGAAGTTGATATGGTCTGCGGGGGATATTCACATAATGATCATAATGACCAAAACAAACAAGCAGAAAGCTGCCAGCCACACCCACCACCGCTGCCTGCAGTGCCTGGCAAACCTGCCCCTTCTCTGGACAGGTGCAGCCTCGATATGTTCACCATCAGTACCTTTGCTCGATGTAATGGCCATGTTTTAACGAGAAAGGTGTTTGTTGTTTGTTGATGAAGAGGACGAGTGGGTTGACTGTAACCGTTCTTCGCGTCTCCCTTGATCTCCCATTCCGGGGAAGGGAGCTTGATAAATAAACTTTGGGACGAAAGTATCTAAGGTGGGGTACACAGAATTTTAAGGGTATTACGGGGGTGAGTGGCCGTCTTTACATTTATTTAACTTTGAGGGCTATTCCCAGAGGAGAAAATACCATTACATTACGCAACGAATAGCAGTTGTAGAACCCCCGTCGTATTGTTATTGCACTAAACTCTACATTTTACAGTCCAATCTCTTGAAATTCGGTATCACATGTTGCCTAAGGGGATAGGCAGGTGTTGTTCAAATAACAATACGAGAAATGATCTGCACATAGAGACTTTACGCAGAAACCTTCCTATGCATGTGAACATTGGATGTAACTTGATATTAGGCGTTGCACAACCAAAAACCGAACCAAAGGTAAAAAAATAATTAACGCTGCAGGCTGCAACTAGTTTCAGATTGGATCCATATGACCGGAAAATTGTCTTACTTTTTTTTAATAACCCCACTCGGAAACTACGGGTCTTTCCACAGGCTATCATTAATCGGCCAATTATCTTCGATCATTTCTCATACTCCTGTCAAATCTCCAGTTTACGATCTCTTCGAATCGAAGGAGACGATAGGAAAAGCCAAAAAGCCGGTACCTGGCCTGGCGCTGTTTCGGGTACCTGGAGAGATTTAATGCCTAAGGGGCTTCTTTATTTTGACCTTTTTTACTTGTCTTGAGCTGAGCTGTAAGCTCATCAGTGATAGGTGTTAGCTGTGCCAGCAAACTTGAGACCTAAATTTGCCCCCGACCTCCCTGCATCCAACCGGACATTCCCGGCTTCATACACCTTTAACCTGGGATGTGCAAATAGTAATGACGATATATCCCTACCCAGCTGGTGGCACACAATAACTCTAGACTTTGGAATTCTATTGAAACTTACAAAAGGGGGCCTTGGCAATCGCTACATTCGTCACATGTACTCTAGTAGCCTCGGCCTAAGATAGTAAGCGACATTTTCCCCACGGGGTTGCCGTCGCCAAGATTGCTTGTTCTGTCAAGCGAACAGGAAATCTATGCACTTGCGTATGGCGCTAGCTTGAGGAAGTAGATATTCCTTGATCTCTTGCGGGGCTGGTAAGATCCGAAATATAAAATAAAACAACTCAGAAAGTTACGGGTGCGTTGGAGCCCAAATGGGCAGGTCGGAACGGATAAAAAACACTGGCGCCGGCCGGCCGAGTGATGGGTTATGTACCCTAACCGTGTAGATCTCAGGTTCCCGATTGGATGAAATTAGTCGTTCAGCGACCGTCAATTGGTTGGTGTGCAATGTCATTATCGCTTGAAGATACGATGGCCCAATTGGTATCGAGAAGGGTCTTCAACTGAGCGCATAGTCTTGTTCGGAGACTGAGACTATCCGCAAACGATGTTTTCTCCGTGTGTAGAGCGCAAGCAGGACAACTTCCCCTGTATCCCAGAAAGTGAAAGTTTAACGCTTTTGAGCGGCCCCTCTAGATTGACGAGTTTATCCAAACTAATGTTGTTTATCCATGACAGCGCGATGATACATATTCGGTCTGATTCGATCCGTGACCGGGTTCACTGTCACGTTAGTTTAAACACACTCGCGCGTTCGTGACATCACAACTGTGAAAGTTCTAAACAGAGAGGATAAACACATCGGGAACCAAACAATATTTCTATATCTAACATAACACTATGGGATTAGCAGGAAAACAGAACTCGAGGGGAAGCTGAATACAATGTCATCGACATTCTCAACATGATAGTTCTGATACCTAGTATACCTCTTTGCAATCTTTGACTAATCTCGAGACTTTGATGAAGGGACAAAAATACCGTCCGGGTACCCATGAGAGATGAAGATTGACAATAGCAATTAGCTGCCTCACTGGATAGAGTGTTAAGGATCGAGAGACCGTTCACCAGGATGAAGAGCGGCCTGAATGGGAGGTTTCAAGTGGAGCGATAATGATGGTGTGTTGGTGCACGATGTTGTCGTTGTTGCGAAGGCCTCCTAGACTTACTTTTCAGTTAGGGCAAGCCCCTCAACGCGGCCCTCTATTCTACCCCACTAATACCAAAAGACCTTACACTAGTTTATTGATTCCTGCGCCCAAACAACTTCACTCCTTACTTAAATAGTTTGGTGGAAATTTTCCGGCGAAGGCAGAAGCATCTATATTTGAATTCCTCGTCTTGGCTAGTTTACGAAGGTTCAATTGAGCCTTCTATATGGGGTGGGGGGTTTTCTTCTACGTATTTAGACAAACTGCCATTGGAAAAAAGCCACTTCATGAGCTCTCTTGAGGGAAGTCTCTAAAGGGCCAAAGGTACATACATATATCAAATATCAGATCAGACCACTGGAATAAAGAACAATCTGCAGAGAAAAATAGAAACCAATCCAGCAAAGAACACAGATTACCACCATTCACGTACGGCATCAGCTTTCGGATTTATCTCTAAGCACTTGCCCCGATGAAAACCGCTGGCTCGTTCGTGGTCGATGATAAAGCGCCGCAACCAGCACCGGTTGCAATCCAATTGGTTGAAGCGACGATTCGTAGGAGGAATGAAATTGAGATGGATCGTATCCAGACTATGGCTGAGAAATCTTGTCTCCGCGGGGGGCACATGTTGGATCTAATCTAGGGGATGAGGGGGTTGTACACAGTGAGTTTAAGGTTTATCAGCACATTCTTTACTCGTTGGTATCTGCTCCGACTAGGCATATAGAAGATATGTAACCCAACATTCATGCACTACTCCTATTCAAGATATTAAACTGAGTCTTTAGTTGGGCTAATGTGTCACGACCAATCTGTTTGATCATGGGATATCACTCGCGACAAATATCTGTTGGCACCAACTACGATATAGGGGCCCGTTATGCGTATACCACTTATAACCACAAATGTGAAGTTCTAGGGTGTTTAGCATATGCGTAATGGTCTTGCAAATCATACTGACATACATACACACATACCCAAGAACGTCATCGGAGGAGATTGTTACTCGCAGCTACATGTATCTATGTCCATGACTACATCATTTACAGGTACATGTAGTATTGACCAAATCACCCCAAAAACGGGCCAGATGGCGTGATATACTGAGACATATGTTTAGAAGCCTAGCATCGTCCTATCTCATTCAGGGTGCTCTTTAGCAACATTTATTTCACGACACGCACCGTCTAACCGGTCGCCTGAGCCTAAAATAAAGATGTGTAATCGATAAACTATAAACAGGGGTTTATAGGTATATGTGGGTACCCAGAGTGACTGCATGATATTCGGGATACACGTGTGTCTGCATGAATTGCGTTTGTCGGATGCGGGAAATAGAGTACCCCTTAAGCGAAATTTACACAACATAATCTACATGTAATACCTAAATTTCAATTTCTTCTGCACGATACCTACGCTCTTGATAATCTATAAGGTTTAAATTTGTGCTCTGTGCATACCATCTGTAACTTAATTCCAACCGATGAAGATATACAATGTATCCACATACTAGTAGGTTTTGTCTGTCTAGCAAATGTTTGAATTTTCCATAATTGCAGCACTCCCACGACTCGTGTGCACATGTATTTCCTAGACCGTCAATGGAAACATGAGTAATGTGGGATAGATATATGTATGTACATGTATGACGATTTAGGGATATTTACCCAGTGTTTCTCCCCATGAGCTTACTCTTCGGTCATTATAAATGAGATTCTTAGAGGTTATGTTTGCTGATAACGAACCCGCGTAAACAAATGTTTCGGGAGATCGACCTGGGAGTGATATCTCATGATTCGACATTCACTTTTAGCTACACATACTCCTGTATGTACCTACATGCGCAAGTAATTAATGTGTGCTAGTTCTGCCTCCAGATACATAAGCCAGCTCTACCCCATAGGATGAGATCACAATCCATCAGCTCAACTCTCTGAAGTTCATGAAGATCACGCGGTCATGCATATGCATCATGGTCTTGGGTTTACTAAATTTCTTGGCCCACCAACTCTGATCTTCACGCCCACCCCCGTACGTTGCCCCTCCTACTGGTGAAGGCCGCGCGCCTCATTATCATCTTCTCCCCAAGTTATGATAGTAATCGTGACCTAGGGAAATCTCCCTCTGACTCTGACTAATTTACCGTGACAAGGCTATAACCTTTATGCATTTGCCACCTTTATGCACAGTGGTGGGGTGGAGACACACTAAGTGGGCTGAGACCCTGCTTTACGTGAGAGTGAGAGAGCCTAGAGAAGGCGAGGGCGAGGGTTCCCTGGATCGTTGCGTCTCTAGGCCCGGCCAGACTTCCACTCTGATACTAGGCAGAATTCAGACCCTTTTTTACTCAGCCTTACGCTTGCGCAGGAACACGTATCACGTGCGCAAGCAAGGTAGCCAACTTCCTGCTAGCCTCTAGGTGACACCTCTTCTAGAAAAATCGCCGGTCTGATAATCTCCCTTCAAGAGGGAGCTTCTATATCAAGAATTCTATTTTTGTTGCGCTTTAGCTTGACTACTCGTAGCTTCATAGCGTTTCCGAACACGACCAATATTGCATGACATACAAAAAGGTGGATTTGGCGCTTTTTTGTATGGTATGCAATAGCAGTCGTGTTCGGAAACGTCATAAAGCTACGAGTACATGTAATGCAGTGGTACATACTCTAGTGTCGACATCGCCGCTGGCCACTGCAGAACTGCAAATGGTGGCTTGTGCCTGTATCAGATATATTGCATAATAAAACATCGACACGAGTACTTGCAATTTTTTGGCGTTTCCGGACTGGACTGGGTCTGCATACCACCAAAATATGGTTGTTATGCACGATTTTCACCCATATGCAGACCCAGTCCAGCCAAAAAATTGCGAGTAGAATACATGTAGGCATGTACCTAGATGTAGGTACCCCAAGTAGAGTACCGCCAAAACTCGAAAAATTGGCTATCTCCGTCCAGGGATTACCGCTTGTGTGATTGGTTGAATGGCATCGATCTGCTTTAGAAATTTCCCATACAAGTAATTTTGATCTAGCCAATTTTTCGAGTTATGGCGGTATGTAGAGTATGTACCTACATGTATGTAAGATCAGACAAATCTGTGCTAGAGTAATGCACCTCGAAGATCGTGTTTGAGCCCGCTGCGAAACTTTGCGCAAAGGCCACTTGCCCAACTCTGCACGCGACACCAATTGCGGGTTTAGTGCTCTCGAGTACGTAAGTATATCATACACAATTCAATTCTACTTTCTACTTCTGAATACTTTAGAGCACGCACACACGCCTGGTCAAGTGTAGAGCACCTACATACAATGCATAAATCCACCCCCTGGGAAGATCCTGCTTCCCTGTGAGTCGAGGGATGCCTTGAAGCCTTCCCGCTCTGGCATTGATCACCATGTTGACAGTGCCCTTACCCTCACATACACTATGGACCCAGTAAGATGATCCACAACGTCATAAATGTGACCCCAGACGTCTTCATTGCTACATACTGACAAAAGGAAATATTGAGATAGTAACCCCCGAGTCCTGTTACCCCTGACGCAATGCGCGGTAGAAGGGTGTAAAGTAATATAGATACAGAGAAATAGAAATAGATATCATGCAATGTAGGTAAAAAAAAAAAAAGGGAAAGGCCTAGAACATAGGGATAATATAATACAGAGAATTCCTAGAAAGAGGAAAAGAAAACCAACATAGCGGCAAGGTATAGTCCCCAAATCGCATGATATACAGCCAGAACCAAAAAATACCACCGGCTGTAAGGATAAACAAAAAGAAATATAGCCTCTCAAAGTCCCACAAAACACCCCTCCCCTCCCTTTCCCCCCCCCCCCCCCCCCTAAAAAAAAAACCAGCACGTGAACGCTCCAAAACAATAGACTCTTACCAGTCTTCCATAAAAAAAGGTTAGAAAAATCTAAGAAAAAATGAATATATTTAGTCCTCTTCCATTAGTGAGTCCTCAGTGTCCCGCCACTCTCTAGCTTGAACAGAAAGTCTTTTGACTCCAGGTATTCTTTCCGAGTAGAGAGATTCACAAGCAGTTCTATAAGATGAGCAATTAGATTTGCGTATTTTGGCAAAGAAAGTTGATGGAGCACATACCTGAAGGTGATAGCTCTCTGTGATGATATAACACCGATTGCTTGCAAAACAGCTTTTCTTGAATCTCTCGCAAAGACTGCAGGATGACCAATCCATTCAAGGGCAGACTCCAACTCTGCATCCAGAGCAGATACGGTGGTGGGATCGATACCGGTAGCAGGGGTGAAAATGTGTTCGAGGGGAGGTGTTGCGGTGAATGTCTGCTGGTGCAGATTTGATAAAGATACAGCACCCTCCGGAAGTTCGGGCAACGGCATATTCGGGGATGGCGCGGGCAAAGGCGGTAATCCGCCTTTACCCAATCCTTTGAGAATGGTCCGAGTTTCGCTGAGCAGCTTCTGAGCATGGTCGTGTTGATTACGAGAGACGAGTACCAAAGCTCTGCTCAACATATCTGAAGTTAATAACTCCATACGCCTTTGGACTACCATAGGATGCGGTGGGATTGGCGGAGAGCCCGGTCGACCAGTCTTCTTTGAGTTAGACGGTGGTAACATTGTGATCGCAAGTAGGTGCGGTCGTGACAATTGAGACAGAGTTCCATCCCTTTGAAGATCCCCGAATGTCAAATCGGCTAGAATTAGAGGAACCTCTTCAATGCTGACTGTTCTCTGTTCATCTTGATCTGTTGAACCTCCCAAAGCCTCCAATCCGGACACAATAGATTCCCACGCATCCTGAGGAGCGGTGTCGCCTTGAGAGTTGTCAGGTGATATTACGAGTTGAACCAAAATATCTTTCAAGAAAAGGTTAGTTTGGATAAATAATGTTAAATCGGACTAATGTCATGTAAATATACCCTTCTTATCCCCGAAATGAAGATCGCCCAAAGATGCCTCTGCTTCACGTCCGGTTGCCCTCTTTGATACATGTAAAGCACCGCTGATCTTGTGGAATCTTGCTGGCGAGCCTTCTGGGAGTTTTAGCTTAAGCTTGGCGTTCTGGTGTGAAAGTGTCTGTAATGACCCAACACAACCTGCAACACACTCTCTCAGCATCATCCAATCCTTGACATATGTATATTGTCCTTTAGTCCTTGTTGACATTTCCATGATTGTATCAGGCTTGTGGGTGAGACCAAGGCCAAAAGAGTGAATCGTAATCCTATGTCTGTGAGCCTTGAACAATTGTGAGTAATGGACGAGTACATACTTCGCAGCTTCAGCTCTCGATACTACAAAATCGACATTTTCGGTTTCTGAAGTCGACGAGTCACTGATTAAGAGAATTGAAGCAATTGGATTGCTCGACTTCCGCTGCATCAATAAGTCCATCGCAACATTTGCCCCATCAACTACATCCGTCCGCAAGGTCTTCTGCCCCACCGGGCGAATGGAGTGGATGGCCTTTCCCCATCCGGTCCAGTTTTTTGCTAGCAACGAAGTCAAAGGAACGCCACCACTACTGGAACCGAAGCTAACCAGGCCCATCCTGTCCCTTTCCCCAAGGTTTTGAACAAGGAACTTGAGTGCATCCCGCAGTAAATTGATCTTAAGACCTTGCATTGATGAAGATACCGGGATAACAACGACCACATCAAGGGGAATGTGCATAGATTGGGGAATGTTCTGTCTTCCTCCTCTGATGGACGCAGTATACTCAGTAGGTGCAGTGACGACCGATCGACTCCCCCCATGTCCGCCACTATAGGTTGAGTTTACAGAGGATACTCGCCTTGTTGTCTTCATGGTACGATAATCATCATCATCGACATCAGAAATTGATTGCACTTTTTCATCGTACTGAGGACTGCGCGACGGGGCAGGATCAACAGAATTGAGGTCAAGTAAAGCGCGTTGCCATTGATCCAATTGAGCGTGATTGGGAAACAAAAGGTGGAATTGAGGAAGCTCGGCTACAGAGAGATTGAGGGTGAGGATATGCATGTTGTCATCTGTGTTGTTCGATTAGTAAAATTTCTTTAGCTAAGAGTGAATTCTGAAAGAGACGTACCTCGATTGCTTGAGTCGTTGACTTTCTTTAAATGCTTTTTGATGAGAATTGAACCTTTCAAGGTGCATTTTACAGCCCTTATCTTTTTTTGCCCGTTAGACCATTGGGAAGCAGATGAGGAAACTTTCTTCTCTTTGACGCAAATGAGCATTTCAGAGAAAAGATAACATTCCAGTTCCTGCCAGGCCTGGCAGTCCTTTCCAACTCTGATGGTTCCGTGAAGACGTAGCTTTCCAAACCTATTGAAAATTTAGAGATGATCATTAAACCAAGTTCCTCGGATGTCCTACCTAGCAAAATCAAGACCATGCCAATTTTCAACCCTCAAACGGAGGTCCTCAGTGATGGAAGCAAGGGCCTCCAACTCCCGCTCCCTTTCCGCCTCGCGTTCTCTCTGCTGTCGCGCTGATGAACTCTCTCTCTCAAAAGAGTACTGGCTTCGGCCTGTTGGGCTTGGGGGTTGATATTGTTGGTCGTATGCTGCTGGTAGGGATGGTATTGGCGGGACTTCTTCGTTGTACATGGGCTGCCATTTCCTTTGCGGTACTTCTATTGTAACAAGGCACGTCAAACTCTGTTGGACTTTGGAACGTGTGAGCGTTGGAAATTCGCTCTTAACCGTAACGGTAGGAGGATGTATCGGATTGGCCATTGAATTTCGCGGACTTAGCTCGCTCTCCATACTTTGGATATCATAATCATGACGGCGAACAGGTGCTGCGTTATTTGGATCTGCATAGCCCTCACTAGCACTGACAGAGGTACCACTGTTATTGCGCCAATGTCCGCTGTCGTGTTGTCGTTGACTCGAGTCTCTTGTTTCATTACGGCTCTCTGCCCTACCATCTCTATTCAAACTTGATGTTCTGCTGCCTTGTCGACTCCGAGCCCTGCTACCGTAGTTCTCATATTGAGGAGAGGCCAGATCCCTTTCCCTCTCTCTTTCCCTCTCCCGCTCCCGTTCCCTTTCCCTTTCGCCCTCTCTCTCTCTTTCCCTCTCCCGCTCCCGCTCTCGTTCTCGTTCTCTTTCCCTTTCCCTTTCCCTTTCCCGTTCACGCTCCCTCTCCCTGGGCTGTTCTCGGCTGTCTGCAACCGATACTGATCTAACGATACTGCTAAGTTTTTCTGCACCAAGTTAGTATTCACAAGTCTAGGCGGTTCCTAGGTAGACACGAACCTATATCAAGAACATTTCCACCACGACTAGTGTCTAGTCCTAGTGGAGCATGACACTCAGGGCAATATTGAGAATCGACCTCTTTAATATACTCATAAAAACAGGCCTCATGGGCAACATGGCTACATGAGAATTGAAGGATACGCTCCCCACGTAGTGTGTGCTCTAAAGGCTCCTCGCAAGCTGCACAATGACTCCCGACAAATGTTCTGTCGCGACGGCTCCGCCCGCGATCCATGTCTAGCATACCTGCCATAGTGCTTGGTCGATGTTGGGATTGGGAATCTGCTGAGGTGACAGAAGGTGGTCGAATAGTTGATACTATTGATGGGGCGACTGATCGTGTAGAGACTGAATGATTGCTGTCAGTATATTGCTCACCGATGTGGGAATCGCTGGCAAGGCGACGAATACCGAATTGTCGCTGGCGTGAGGGTGGGAGGCCAACAAAAGCGTTGCCCGAACTTCCCGAAACGCAGGACTCAGCAGGGGAGCGAAGCTTGCTGCTGCGGCGACCACTTAGCAAGCCACGACGATACCACTGGGGGGATTCTTCCTTCGTGCTGGGAGGTCTTGAGGAACGAAAGCTCGTCATGTCCCGTTGGGATGGGCGTTTAACGGCTTTTGGGGGTTGTTAGAGGTTAACAACCAATGTGATGGGTGTGAGCCGGAAAAATAGAGGACAATAAATGGGAGTGGCAGGAAGAAGAAGGGGGGTGTAAGAGATGTGCGATGGGGGTGTGGTTGGGGGATAATTGGGAATGGGATGGGATGGGGATGTAATGTGGTGGGAATAGGTAGTGTAGTACTGGTAGGGGAAAGAAGATCGCAGCGATCCGACCGCCTGTCGGAACGTGGTAAATCTCGTCAAACAGGTGTGACCCAGGCTAGCGCTGTTAAGTGAGGGCGTTACGGCGCGCAACTGTATTAATATGTGGTATATGTATAGACTGCCAGTCTGCCTGACCCAAGGTGGGATTTTGCAGTTCCTGTCGAGTATACCGCTGAATGTCTAAAGCTGTACCTCTGCCCTCTTTCTTCTTTTCTGGGTCTCTGGGATACTTGAACTGCCCAAAACACCCAATGACAGCCAAATAAAGGTTAAGGTAAAAATACTCCTTTTGAAAAGGGAAAAGGCAGTAGGGATGAAGACAGCCCGGATCCTCGATATAAGCAAGGATGGCAGCGGCTTCGGTCTTTGACAGGGTTGTACTGCGGAGAGATTATGTTTGAAGTATGTAGTAATCGGCGGCGCGGGGGTAAACAGTTACGGAGAAAAGCAAGGAGTGAGAAAAGAGTACGGAGGATTGAACTAGTAGGTAGCAGCAATAATAGTTGTTAGTTAATCAGTATGTAGCAGTAGTAGGTGAATGTAGGACTTTGCGACATTTGTGTTTCTTCTGGAAGTTGGTGATGCAAGCATGTCGGATGAAGAGTGTGAATGCTGGTATGTAAGTGCGTGGCAGCTACCAATACAACACAGTTAACGACATCTGATAGGTACATGTAAGTTACATGTGTATATGCAAATTTGATTATTACCTTGATATGGTTGTTCCGTACGTGGAAGTTTCAACAGGCACAAGTATAATATCTATAGAAGTGTAAAGGGTGTTTATTTACACACACAGCGTGACACACACAAGGCGTATCTGTTGAGCATGATGGGGCGACAGATGTCAAACGATGAGAACAGCGGTCGTAACTTTGCTCACATGTCCCTACCTTTTTCGCTTTGTTTCTTTCTTTGATTGTTCAAACATCCTATCACGCCCTTGCATCTAAGAGGTCTCGGTGAAGCATTGTAGCTTGCAGTGCCCAAACGAGCGTTTCCTCGGCCAGTCTAGTCCTTTCTGGGTAAGCGGCTAATACCACTCCATCCATGTTCCAATAGAACGGGCCAAGATTTTATGAGGGCTCTTTCCCCGTTTCATCACCGAAATCCCATTTAAAGGAGATGTGGGAATCCCTGCATATGTTTGGTGAAATCGAAACATCTCTTCAGCTGCCACCTGTCAAGTCACTCACCGGAGTAAACTACGTAAACTTTAGGGATGTTTTCCAGCCTTATGTAGGGTTTCTACAAAGTGCAAGAAAAAAAAGGGTTAGGTCATTAGTACTAGTGCTACTCTACATGTAGGCGGTACTACTAAGTACAAGTACCTACTGCTCAGTACAACCACACGACACCTGCATCTACTATTGTGTTTTGTACCCCTGGCTAACAGTGGCTGTCACGGCGTGAGCGTTTTGTTAAGTATTCAGAAAAAACAAGATCACCACATGCGTCATCCAAGACCCTGGTCTGGAAAATCCACCACAAACGCTGGCTCTGTCCGCGTTGACTCCCCCCCCCCCTCTTTCCTTACCTACATGTAGGTACTGAACAAACTCGAAGGCCAATGCACAAAAGTTCATGGGTCGTTCGTTGGGAGCAAAAAATCATTAAGGGCTAGCACGAGAACGTAGGAGAAGTCTACAAGTAGAAAGTGAAAGGATTCATCCCTCCATCTTTCATCCCCTAGCGCCGGTTTTCCACGTGCCGTGCTAATGTTTAATCAGGTACAGTTCCAGCCCTTGATTAGCGATTATTTGACTGCGAATATCAACCTATGTGTGCTCGAACCTCGGGCACCCTTGAAGATGAAATTAGCGCGGCCGTTTTGGCTCGTGGAGCTTCAGCCAATGTGATGTTCTTTGTATCTTATTACCTTATTACCAGCGCCTCTCCTCCGCCTCCTCCACATTACCAATCGATATTGAGGAAACAAAAAAGCCACCATCACGGAGACGAACAAGAAAGCAGTCAAAAGCCGTATTCTGGAAGCTCTATAAGGTCTTTCGGGTACATATAAAGGGAATTAAAGGAAGCGAGAACTCTTACGGTGAGGGTCGGACCGCCTTCCCCTGACATATGTCATTTTACCAAGGGATGCTTACTAGCACCACACAACTCAAAAGTGATTCCAGCAAAAGGGCGTCTTTAAAGATTCCCATTCCCATTCATGCGCAGCGATTTTTTGATAAAGGATCCGAGGCTAGCCTCTCCTAAACTTAACCACAGTACCAAAGAGTCAGGCACCAATCTCCTGAGAAACGTAAGATCCTTAAGTGGCCCTCTCGCCCAGCTACCAAGCAAGTGGAAATTGCAATTGCGTCTTTTTGGACAAGAACCGTTTCAAGA
Source organism: Morchella eximia (assembly GCA_024713935.1). Taxonomy (NCBI): domain Eukaryota; kingdom Fungi; phylum Ascomycota; class Pezizomycetes; order Pezizales; family Morchellaceae; genus Morchella; species Morchella eximia. Next base: position 4,721,706 of record JAMGZG010000001.1, read on the forward strand.
AGCGTACAGCACTTCCTCCATGGGAATTAGTAGCCACAGAACAGAGACTTTACTTTTCATACATCAGCTGCAGGTGTATCAACATTCGGATTCTGTGAATTCATCTGCGGCAAAATTATAGACGAAGCGGCACATCTAACCTGGGCACAAAATGTGGCGTGTTATACAGCATTTTTACCGAAAACTTCGTGGTGACCCAGGAAAAAAGGATTACCAGGAGTACCATGTATCTGTTTGAGCAGCGAGTACTATATGCCGCACAATTGATACCAAATAGTAGGGATTTTGGCACCTGGATTTCGAAAGATACCACCTCCTCATTGTAGTACAACACTGCGAATATCAAAGGCACCTGAGAAAAGAAAAGTAGCACCAGGAACCTGGTCTAGTTTTAAATGATACCTTGACTGTTGTATCCCTATAATCGGAAATATCAATGAAAAGCAGGAGCCGAAACCCAGCAAGATGGATCCGTGTTGGAGTACCCACGATTTCGAGTTTACCACTTACATCAACCCATTGGAACTCCAAGCACCTATATAGGTACGCAGGTCATACAAAACTCCAGGTTTAGGAAACCTCCGGAGATGGAGGTTATGAAGACGCAGAATACTGGTATGGGATTGAACAATTCTTTTTACAGAGCGGGGTTCATATAGAATTGTGTTCCAGCTCCTTGCTACATAGTTTTATCAAACCTTCTTCGCTTATCTCCGCGCCTCTCCGCGCCATATTCCTTGGGTCCACGGGTGTCGTGTAGTAGGTATGTGATTGCGATACATTATCGCGGCAAGTCATTGCGGTGCGTTCGCGAAGTTTATAACACAACTGTAATAATCGCATGTCATGCTTGACATAATAACTCGGCAGTTCCCATAACAATAGAGTAATATTTAGGACTTCCAGTGCAGACCCTGCACAACCTGCTGGTTTGATTCATGGTCACAAATGGACGACAGATCAGTAAATACATACATTGGTCTGTGACCTTCCAAGTTCCAACTACATAACTCCCTTGTAGGCACTCTAGAGTAGATACCCCACAGCGGCTCAGATGGGAACGGGAAGGAGGCTGGTTGTTTTTTTCCGTAAAACCACATATGGACTCCGGGCTCAAATTGAAGTTGTCCCGCCCGGCGAAAGCCTTGACACTGATCGACCTTTCGGATCCTTCCAACATGTTGACTGTGAGGTTTCGCCGAATCCACACCTCATCACAACAACGGGGCCGCAATTTCATGCCTAATGCTCGGTCGAAATAATCTAGCCAGTCGTTTATCTTCCATAGATAAAACAAGAGACGTCTTTGATAGAATCAATACCCTAGGTAGATTGGCGAGCTAGCTCAGCATTGGTAACTTGACACGTTAATGGAGTTCTCTTCTCCATTTTGACACATGTAGCTGCCCAGCAGAGGTGAACCAAAACCAAGGCTAGGGCCGAAAATCACCGGGTTGCATTACACTATTTGTATCAACACCCTAGTAAGTTGGGATACATGAAAATCCGGAGAAAGACAGCTGTTTGACAGCTACCACCAAGCGGGGCTTTCCTGGCTCCCTCTCGTGCTACATTAAGTATTGTACATGTACATGTACCCAAATGTAGTGTATGAATATTATGAATTCCCTATAGATTAAAGGCCCCATTATATGCAGCGCAATTGTCCTGAGAAGTCCAATTGCACATTCACGTTAATTCTCGCAGTTTGCCATTGTGTCTTTCTTCTTAGTAAAAGTGTGCCCCTGAAGATCCAGATATCAGTTGCAGTCTCAAGTACACATGTATGATATCCACGTCTTCTTGGGCAATTACATATGTCGTTGAAGAACGTCGCGTTTGTGATCTGATCTAAAACGTGCCTTCGTTAGAAAACGGGATACTAGACTAGTAAATATCTCCTTCCAAGGCACCTCCATTCCGATCCTACCTAGTCTCAAGCTAGAGTTGTGCCCAAGCTTTGAAAAACGACAGGATATCTTTAATCGGCCGTTGGGCGATACTCGGAACGGAGATGTATTCCATCCAATAGCAGTACTAGTGTGCATCTGTTCTACAACATCGCCGAGTGATAACATGTGATCTCGACCGTATCGCTTATATATAACTTGCCGGCCCCACTCTGTTGTGAACCTCTCAGCAGATGCAGTGGGTGACTTGCCCGGAGTAAGTAACCCCCCACCCCCCCCCCCCCTCCCCCGGGGAAGAACACGGACGGCATACTTGAAAACAGATCAACATCACTTATTTCCGGCCGAGCAACCGGACGGGTCCATGCACTCGGGCGATCAAAACAACTATCATCTGCCGGTCCACCTACCCTACAGAAACCAGCGCAGTGCAGATTACTGTATCCATCTGGTTCTCCTTTTATTTCCATTCAGCTTGTGACATCACCTTGGCCAATTGGCCGTTAATGGCTCTCAAAGCGAACTTTTTCCTGGTACATATCTTGCTGCACCTATATATATTACTCCACCTTCATAACCCCCTAAAAACCAGAGGCTCGCCGTGTGCTCGTGGATCACTTGCTCATGGATCACTTGCTCGGGGCATCGGGGGTTTGCCAGATGAGTCCCGGCCCGTTGACCGATTTACTCATTATAAAATGGGAAGCTCGCTCCCTCCGCGTCGATGGCCATGGCTGAGTTTGGATATCGAGTGCTAATCAGTTTGAAGGAGACGAAACAACAGGGTGGCCGCTACAATGCCCTCAATTATTCAGAAGCCCTAAAAAGGGTAAATACAGTCACGGCATACAGTTTATGGTTATGCACCATGTGGATATGCAATATGTATGTGCATATCTTATCCAAGTCCACCCTTCTTCTATCTTTACCAGGTCAAGGTGACACACCTGGCCGGGCTGTACAGACTTGCCTTAATGAATCTGGGGAGAACTCAAGTACATAATTGGTATAAATAAAGTGCTACTCTGCTCTAGAACATTAAAGCTCACGCGGCCTTTTTGTGAAAAAGAATAGGCCAGATCCTAAAGAAATTAATTAGATTGGGAAGAAGATATTAAAGCCAGATCTTGGGCCTATGTCTAGTTCTAGCACATATATCTCCGCTTGCATATCTTTTCTTTGTATTATTTGAACAAACGAAAAATGCTATTTACTCCCAGCGTTTATGAGAGTAAATGATCTACAGTATTCCATCTAGGCAATTGAATGAGTCTGCTGATCGTAACTTCCAACGACAGCTGTCAAAGCCGTATTATGCTAGGTTCATGTCTCACGGAGGTCTAGCCAGAGTTACCCCCAGTCCCTGGCAGGTGGCCCGTGTTAATGCACCTACGACTGGCCCGCTTCCCCTATATAGCTATTCCATCCAGTGAGGTGTTCTCCTTAATTCGATAAACTCTCGGCAATCGGTGAGGATGTTGAAATAAATATTCTATGTATACCGGAACGCCCACGTCTCGGCCCGACACACAAAGTGCACTCGGATCAGGGTGTAAATGTCTTACATTTTCAGATGGATATGTTATCATCTCGACCCGGCGAGTTATATGTTTGAAATCGATCGGATTCACTGTTGCAAGTCATTCTAGCGCCTTGCCTCGAGCTTTATGTGCGTGTTGGTATAACATGTCTTGCAACTCGGAATTCTCCTTAGACACTCATCATCAATGGCCAAAGCGAAACATCGCCACTTATCTCGCAGGTGACCGACAAGACAATATGTGACAAATGATGAGTAAATTGTTTATATCTAAACCTTTAGTTCTGGATATAGGCAAATTTCCGCGTCTTCATCAGTATTGATGAAAATATATCCTCCGTTTCTTAAAATGCCCCGACCGCCTGTCATAAGCATTGAGGAACCTAGGCGTCATGAATACTATATATCCATCTGGTTTTCATATCGGGATGAGCCAACAATACGTCAGTGGATTTCTATGGGAACATCTGAAACAGGTCCTTACTTGAGATGACATCTAAAATTAGCCATACCGAATGAGACCAGCCTGAGACAGCATGATCATGACAGGAGTGCCTGGGCTCAAATTGACAACAAATTAAAGCTTAAAGATCTAGATTCTAGAAACACCAGTTGCGTTAATATCTATCCTACGATCTCGACCGTATTTAATTCAATTGCCTAGTAATAGAGTAGCTAGATATCATGTAAATCATGCTGTTGGTGGAGAAATAGTTCCAACACAATATTGAATCAATCCTTACATGTAATTGAGACGAGTCGATTTTCAAGATCGATAAGCGCTTAGTACTTGTTTGGTTATGTAGACAGAGAATGTAGGTCGTCACAAAGTATCACTCGAACGAGATTAAGTTCCTAGAATGTGGACCCAACTTGAATGATTTCTTTATATGCCAGTGGCCCAGTAATCACACTCTACCACGGGAGTAAATGCATCAGGAAATGAATCTTGCCATAGTAATGTTTAAGAAAGGCATCAAGGTGATGCCCCTTCTGATATCTTTCTGACGACTTTGTGATGACTATAAGTCCGATGTCAAAATAACTAAAATTATAGATTTTTAAGACTTAATAATATGTACGTTATCAATAACAAAACTAAAGCTTAGTGGTTAGAACCCTCCATGGCCTGAGTTCAATTCCAACAAGTCTTTTTTTTTTTTTTTCGAAAAATAAATTTTTAGCCTAGTTTGGGCCCAGGATCTATTTTCCGATCCATTTACCGATCCATTTACCGATCCATTTCCTGATTAATTCCCGATCTATTTCCTGATCCATTTCCTGATTCATTTCCCGACGAGTTAATTTACTACATTTCCCAACGACTTTCACGATACTTTTCACCCAATAGGTACATTTTTTTTTCAACGCATTTCCTTAACACATAGAGACAAGATGAATGTAAGTCTGTAATGTCTTATCACCTTTAACTACATTTGCTTGTAATGTATGTAATAATAATACCCCATACAATATATGGGATGCTCTAAAGACATCCAAGGCGCCAAGAACCCTCCTGTTAACACATGTCAGAGTATTCGCCTTACATGTAGAGTAGAGTATGTCCCTATCTACTATGTACTATATCTAGAGTACCTACATGTAGTTCCCTGTTACTCCAATGAATTTAAAGGCCTAAACAGCAGGGGGCGGGAACAAGCAGCTAGCGATAAAACTACATGTAGCCAAGACAACCCGCTGTTAAGTGCAGCCAGTCAAGGGAGATGTAAGGCACGTGACCTTGCTATATAAGTATGCAGCAGGGCTAGGGCTCGTTAGAGTACGTGAGTGATGCTACATGACCCATGTATGTCACATCCAATTAATTAGTATTTTCATCGGGGGCGGCTATATACCTTACAGATATTGATAAGAGACAATTGTAAAGCCAATCAATGCTCCTCGTGCTTCCGAGTTTCCAATCTGCATCCGGGTATGTATGCACATGTAGGTGCACCCACCAGGCTTTTCAATTGCGGAGGATACATGCCGTATGTAAATCCATCTCGTGGACTTTGCTGACGACTCGTTCCCTAGAAATCTGCGTGCACGTGGGTATCCTTGGTACTATGGTACATGCACTTGTGATTATCTGGCTGGCCATAACCGTAATGAGTCGGGGGAATATCCGCAGACACAGGCAGCGTATAAAGTACAAGCATTATCTCGCCTGAAAAGCGTATTTTCTCTAAGTCACAAATAATTGTCAAATTCACAATGAAGTTTTCTTATAACGGTAGACTTACCACGGCTGTGTTTACCATTTTCTGGACTGCAACATCTGCGCGCGTAGCACCAACAATAACATTACCACTCTCTGCATTCACCTCTTCAGTCGAATCTGACAAGGTCGGAATCTACTACCCAAATCCCTCGAGTTCCACTCCGATTGTTCTCGGAAATGACGGATCACCGGCTGGTGGCTTTCATACGTGGAGTTTTTCCTCTGATTCAAGTCCGTCTCAGATGACCGAGCTAAATTTCAAATATACTGGAAGAACAAAATTAGTCGAATTTGTCTACAATCTCGGTGGTAAAGATGTGATCGTGACTTTGAGTCAGTCTGATTCATTACTACGGTTTTTTGACTCGGCATCAGTCAGCGAATTACCAGTCATGGGAGGGAGGAAAAAGATCTGGGGAGATTTTTCTAGCTGGTGTTTCTGGAAGTCGGCAGAGGGGCACCAATATTTTTATCTTTTTGGAAAGAAAATTGTGTCTTTGTTTTTGATCAGGGAGGGGCAAAAGTCCGGGATTGAGGTTCTAGAGGTTTGGGTGCCCAGGTATGCAATAAATAGATACGCAAGGGTGCTGATTGTCGGAAACCCATATAGATTCAATCATTTCCCGTCCCGATTGAAGCAAAGACTTGTATAGTATCCTACAAGACGTCCTTTGTGTATTTTGGGGGCGATAGCGGGATCCTATATATCTTTCCGGCGCTCGAGTCCACAACGATCCCAGAAAATATAGCTGAGCTAGGGAAAGCCCCCGATGAAATTAATGGCCTGGCGATATATTCTGGCAATCTTTCCAACGATTATCTGCTTGTCGCTCTCAAAGAGTCCCTCAATATATACTCCGCATCGAATTTCACTCTCTTAGGAAGTGCTACATTCTCAGACGAACTTGAGCTAGGCGATATTGCATTATATCAACCAGCATTCGGTACAGCTTATCCTGATGGAATACTCGCGTTCACTGCCAAAATGGACGCGGGAAAAGAGTTTCGTATGAGTTCAATTAGTGAATTGTTCACTAGCCTTTCTTTGAAGCCAAACAAATCCTTTGAGCCAAGGAAGGAAACCTGCAAGTATTGTACACCTGCCACAACCCCGAGTACTTGTCCTCAGGTACAAAATTGTTTCCTAAATGGTTTTTGTACAAGTCTTACCACTTGTGACTGTTTCAACGGATTCAATGGAACTTCATGTGAGTCTATAACATGCCCAAACTCCTGTTCTTCACATGGAACATGTGTTTCTGCGGGAGTTTGTTCATGTATCGAACCTTGGGGCGGACCTGATTGTTCGTTTTTACTTGTCCAAGCAAAATATGAGACAGATCCAAACGGCAGTGATGGTGATGATCCGGCAATCTGGATTGCCCCTGGGAACAGCACGGAAAATTCCAGAATCATCACAACGACCAAGAGTGAACTTGGCGCTGGGTTTGGTGTCTTTGATTTGACGGGAAAGAAATTGCAGACTATGGCTGCAGAAGAGCCAAATAATGTCGATGTCATTTATGACTTCCCTATAGGAAACAGGACGGCCGACCTGGTTTTTGCTGCCTGTCGAGGTGACAATACTCTCTGGTAAGTGCATCCAGCTTTCCATCTCCATAATACCTTTCTAATTGAACCTATAGTCTCTGCGAAATCACATCTTCCGGTGAATTAATATCCATCCCTGGAGGTACCCAACCCACTACGGTCGAGGACTTTGACGTCTACGGTTCGTGCGTCTACCGTTCGTATATCTCTGGGAAACAGTATCTCTTCGTCAATTCAAAGACCTCCGAATACCTTCAATTTGAATTAACCTCCACGGCTGATGGTACTCTCAATACTACACTGGTTCGAACTTTCATGGGTGGAAATGGTGGACAAGTTGAAGGATGCGTTGCCGATGATGAGAATGGCTTTCTGATACTCGGTGAAGAGCCCTATGGCCTTTGGCGGTACGACGCAGAACCAAATGGCACAGCTGAAGGATATCTCATCGACCATGTCAATACTGGAGGGAACTTGATTGCTGATGTTGAAGGTGTGACGCTGATATACGGTGAAACATCAAATGATGGCTACATTTTCGTTTCATGCCAGGGGGTTAGTGCATATAACGTATATCAACGCGCGCACCCGAACGAGTATGTGATGACTTTCTCAATTACCGCCGGTTCAGTGGATGGGGTCACCAACACAGATGGAATAACAGCAGTTGGCACATCACTGGGAAGCATCTTCCCAAGGGGGTTGATCGTGGTTCATGATGATGTGAATGAGGAATCCAACGGAACGGCCAGTAGCGAAGCAGCGTTTAAGCTAGTAGATCTAGGGGATGTGTTGGATGGTGGTGTGATAAAAGGCATGGGGCTTTTGGGATCTGTAAATCAAGGATGGGATCCAAGGGACAGATCATCAAAAACATAACGCTTAAGCCCCAATTAATAAGGCCCAGGATGCTGAAGATAATAAAGAATTAAGTACCTACTATATATAGCAAGCAATCAGAATTGAAGCTGCCAGCTGATCACCAAGATTTACGTGTATGTAGACTCCTGATTCGACCCTCAAATTGTAAAGTTAACACCTTTATCAAAGGGAATTAAGGAGGTCCTCTACAGATCTGTATAACGAGTGATCATCTATGATTAAGAACTAGAATCACGGCTATGCCAGCTATAAATATTGAATCAACTACCATCTTCTTTCCATTCGGGCAGTTTTGCTTTGATTCGTGGCTTTGTTTAACTGGATTCAAAACGTACATGTCTGCAGTATATGAATTCAAAGGAGAAAATGGTTTAAATGGCTTTGAAAATACGCGCGCGCGTCATATTAAACAACTGCGCCAATTACATGCAACCACACAAACCGAACTGCGAAAATATAAGGTTTTCGGGACGAACCTAAAAAAGTTCAAATAAATAGATCTTAGGGCTCAAAAGCTCGAGTTAATTCTTCCCTCCATGTTTCAATAGTCTTAGGCATGGCAAAATGAGACACTGGTGTATCGATCTTATCTACATAGTCTAGATTAGAAGTTAATTATGGGGGGTTTAGGTGCCCACTGCCCACTCTACATGCATGTATATATAGAGTAAGCACCTACTCGTACTCCTAGAGTAGAGTATGTAATCTCAGTCCTTAAATCGGTGCTCTGCGGCTTTTTAGGTAGTACTCAGTAGCTAGCAGGGGATCTAGAAAACCTAGATCCCCCATTTCCGTAGTACTGTGGGGTTAGAACTATCTCAAGTCGTGTTACCGAGATCTTAGCAAGCTGGTCAGCTAGTTCGGGGTTTAGATAATGGACATGCAATTGCGCAAACCGCGAGAAGGCGCCTCGAGAGAACAAATATCATGTAACTGGTGGAGCTCATCTCTGGGCCGCAAAGGTCTTTAGGTTATAAATTAGTAACTTAGGTAGCCTTGAGTAGTGGTATGTAAAATACACACATATATAGACATATTCGTATTGATTTGTAAGTACATCATAAAATGTACCCACTTCACTGTAAATGTATGCCACTTATGCATATAATTAAGAAGCCTTTAACGGTATGATAGAGTATTGGGTCGCGATCGTACAGGTATGTGCCTAAAAACACTTTGGGCGTGTGAATACCACTACAACCACTAAAGATCGTATTGTGTACTCGGGGCAGGCAAGAAGAACCTGAAAATGCAAGCTGCAAGCAGGGGCTCAATTTGGTGTAGCTTTTTGCCAGCCGCAAATCACAAGTCGTTACCATAAAAAGTCATTTTCAGGTTCTTCTTGCCTGCCCCGAGTAGTTTAAACGAGAATCGCCAATGCCATGTTGTGCTTTAGGCCCTGGGTATGTAGGCAGCGGAGCGGTTGGTGCGGAGTGCATGCGGTTGGCCCTACACCTGATAAGAACACCAAATTGAAAACCCTCGATTTTGCCGACCTGTCGGAGGGAAGCTCGGTCCTCATGGGTACATGTATGTACGTAGCTGCTCTTTGCTCTACTACCACCATCCCTTCTATGGGGTCTTAGACAACTCCCACTGCTGCTGTTCGTCAAACTGCTGTTTTATGTACGCCCTAGAGTAGAGTACGTGCATCATATCCCCCGCTATCAGTTGAGCACCGAAGTACTCATTCTCATCCGTATCTTGTATCCCCATAACAACCATCCCTCGTATTTATTTCCTTCTGCTGCATCGCTACTACAGCGGTGCTTTCGGAATTCTGTTCTCTTGTAGCTGTGCTCCCCCGGTGGTGAGTTAGGAAGATGTAAGTGTTTCCGTCTCAATCCACCCCCACCCCTTTGTTCTTCCACCTGGGACAAAACGTCCAACGAGAGAGCTTCCGCGTAGTTGGCCGGTTGAACCCCTCATTCGGATTATCCGCTCTTATTGTGGCTCCTCCAAACCCCCGCTAAATCTTTCTTAAAGACAAGAAATAATCCCAAATTAAAATCATTGAAGAGAGGGCGCAAGAAATATAAAGACTGTCGGCTTTGAAAGATCTCCGCAGGACCATTGGACTCGTTCCACACGCGCTCCTCCACGACATCATCCTGGCCTACCTGGTCCGCATGGAGGCTGCTTTGAACGTCAGGGCACGTTGAATCTGTTCTTGTCTGGTATACCCCATGCTTGCACTTTCTATTCAATGGTGCTATTGCACCTAAACTTGCTCCCTACTGTGCCAAATAAACCCCGACTTCCTGCTGACCCCAGTCAGATTAAATCACAATGGCCACCCCACCGAAACAGTCTTCACCCTCAGATGGGCGGAAGTCGCCTAGTAACCGAAAGGTCCCTCATGCCCTGACAACAACCTTCTTCGCAAAGTCAAAAAAATCCGGAGAGGCGAGAAGTCCTACATTCCCATCACCTACGATTCAGATGAGAGGCTATAGCAACAGACAAGGTGGTGGTGAAGATGTGGAAAGTAGCGAGATGAGATCAGAGCCTATCGGTATCCCACAATCTCCAAGCGTCGCATCAAACCGGCCAAAGAAGCTCGCGCCTAATACATTTAACTCTCATTACCGGACAATTTCGCGATCTATGAATGATTTGGGGAATATCTTCTCACGCGGCCGATCTCCTCCAAATCGAGAACCTTCTCCACGGCGTACTGGTGGTGGACCGTTGAATACGCTTCCAGAAGGAAGACGGAAGGACAAGCCTGACTCTCCTAGATTAAGGACTATAGAAAGTGGAAGTGTTCCCTCAATATCAGTAATGCAACACGGGGAATATGTCTCCCGAGAATCGATTGTGAAGGAAGGTTGGGTGAATATGATAGATTCAAATTCCGTCAAGAAAGGTCCCTTGCGCGAGGCGTGGAAGCTCCAGCACATTATTATCACTGACGGGTATCTCATGCTCTACAAACCATCGTCTAGTCTACAGATAAGATCTTTTGATATCAGTGCAGTTCCATCAAGTCCACCGAGGCCTCAAAGTGCCCCTGCCATAGCTGCAGCCTCGTTTAATGTCTCGATTCTCCGGCACAAAAGCACCAGCAGGCATCCAGAACTAGTCCTTGGTGCAGATGGTGCAATTCTGGGTGGAACAGTTGAAGCCCTTTGCCATGAACTGATGTTTACGGATAACGAGAATGACCAGTTTATCCAAGGTGCAACTCGAACTTTAGCTGGTTGGACAAGCCCGGAAACTGCTCTGTCGATTTTTATAGAGCTTACAACCTTGAGAGATTTGTCTGCTAGGGTTGCATGGGTTCTTACTTTGTTCATCGAGTCCGCTCCCGGAATGCTACTGGAACCTGGTTGCTACAACTCTGCACGGCTTTTGCTTGAGAAAGGAATAACTCCACATAACCCTAACCTTGCAAAAGACCTGAGGGCTGGGATAGAGGCTAGGGCCAGTCGTTTACAAGAAGAATTAAGCGCTCCTGCTGACCCAATGAAAGGTGATTGCCCTCGCATATTGCACATATTGAATTTAACTTGCTGATTTTATGATAGAGCCCTCAACGCCTAGCTCCACTGATATATTCAGTACACTATCAACATCACTCCCCACGGAAGAATTTATGCGACTTAATCCTGAGACCTTTGCCACTCAAGTCCATCTTTTTCACCTCAAGTACCTTCAAGCGTGGAACCCAGAAAATGATCTTTCACTGCTTCTCGCGTCACCTCATCTACCTCCGCCCACACACAGAAATCCTTTAATATTCACATCAACTAATATACATTTCCTTGGTGAGCGAGTACTTAGCCATGTATTATCTGGAGATTCAACGGCCAATTCAGTCGATCGACGTGCTTCTATCTTGTCCCAATGGCTCAAGGTCGCAAGTCTGCTACGGAAAAGGGCCGATATGGTTGGATACTTGGCTATAGTGATGGCAGTATTATCTCCCCCCATTCTTCGGTTGCGTGAGACATGGAGTTTACTCGATAATTCCTTAATTGAAGACATAGAGAATGGTGCAAAACTTATGAGGATCTTGGAGAGGCGACGCCTTGAAGAAAGTGATAGCTACGATCATGGCCGCATACTAGTTCCAGACTTGTCGGAAGAGGGATTGTTCTTGTCGGAGGTTGTGCCGTATTTTGGAGACTTATGTCACTGCATGGATGAAGCGTATGCGAGCCGTGTTCGGAATGTCGACTATCCTAAATTTATTCAAGGAATGGAAGCCATTTTCAATTCATTAGAGAAATGGAGAGAAGAATGGGTTGATGCTAGTTTGGGCCTTGATCGTGTGGAGAAGAAGACACCTCGGGAGGTCGAGCAGATACAAAAATGTCTTTTTACTTTGAACTTCAACAACAAAACCCCCCCCTCTACAAACTCTACAACTTTTTTCGATATGTCTTTGGCATGTGAGCCCTCCTCAACTGGCATGTATCTCCATTCGCATTATCACCAGCGCCTTCCTCTTAGTACCGGCGCCCATGTGCCTCTCGTCTTCACGGACGTTCTTCCCAGCTTCTCTTTATTTGATAGAGAAGATACCTTAGCAATTTCAGGCTCCCTTCACAAAAAGACACCAAGCTCTGGGTTAGCATCACCAAGTTACGGCCCTGGGGTACAGTCGCAGCAGCAATCCGGGCCTTCTCAATCCAATCAGAACCTGAGACCACCAACTTCCTCAGGCCAACAAATTATTAGGCGCACACGATCTTTCCCGCCGTCAAATGACACATCACAAACAACTGGATATGATGACCTGGACTACACAACACGAGAGAGGACTGCAGGTCTACACGGTGGGGATAATGCAATGTTACGTGCAATTCGAGATGTTGCTGGAGTGGGCCAACAACTGTTTTATTCAAAAGATGGCGAATTGGTGTTGAAATCGATTACTGAGGATGCATATTCGTCAAGACCTTCAAGCGTCATTGAAACTACTAATAAAAGAGTGAGTGGTTCATCTAGAAGAATATCAGCACAGGTTTACAGTAACAGTACGTCACCTCGTATATCGGCCCATGGAGATATAAGCGTACCACAAACGCCTGTTCGTGACGGTTTTGAACTCGAAAGCTTCATGCCTGTGGTGTCTAAAGGAGGGACCCTGGAAAGATTAGTGGACATTCTGGTCTTAGGTGTGGAAGATTTTAGTAAACGGATGAACGCTTCTGAGAGCAATTCACCGCCGCCAGAAAAGCCACCTCTATTAAAAATGAACATGGATGTTTTTACAATAACTTTCTTTGCCACGTTTCGGAGGTAAGGCCTCTTTCCCTTCCGCTTTGCCGCGCATATTCCCGCCTTGATCGTACTAATCAAAAGCAGTTACTGTTCGCCCATAGTCCTTATTGATTATTTAAAGAAGCGTCTTCTCGGGTCAAAATCAGCTGCAACCTTATCTAACGACGAGAGTGATGATGTCGTGTTTCCAGATTGGACTGGCCCGGATAATGTCAGTGATGAGCGTATAGATTGGAACCTTGTCGCAAGGATTCATATCGGGATTCTAGAGGCGATGAACATCTGGATATCTGAATTCTATATAGATTTTCATTCTGACCAAACTCTGGGGGATTCCTTTGTTTCCTTCCTAAGCATTGCCTCGAAGGAGTTATCAAACTGGAGAGATCTTGGGCCTGAACATGGCTATCTTCAGAGACAAGCCGATCAGATAAATGACCTTTGGTATGATATCCGGGCCAAGTTTGCAAAACTCAGTTTTACGCCTCTGCGGTACCCAATCCAACCAACACCACCTCAAACACCGGAAGAGCTAGAAATCCGTCACACGAATGATATTTCTGTAATCGAGGATTTTGTGGAAAAGCTTGAGCGAAAGGTCCGCGACCTGTTTCGTATGGTTAAACTGGTCGATTGGATGGTGGCCTTTGAGATTTTTGAAACACAGAGCTCTGAGCCTCTTGGATTCTTCGCTTCAAAAGCTTCGACAATGTCACACGATGATGATGAAGTTCTCCAAGATATCTTTTCCCTATTAAGCAGCATACGCCAGGGTAACTCGTCGATTCCAGTATTAGACACACTCCCGAAGTCTCTAAAAGAATTATGTGGATTGCGGACAGATATAATGAACTGGGTTCTTGCACAGATTGTTGATCCTGGACTCAACGCCGAACGGCGAGCTCACCGGATATCTACACTTCTGAAATGCTTGGCAATATCTCGAAAACGTATGTCTGGGATGGACTTGATCGAAGACTATCAGTCTGGGGCAACCCGTCAACATGTGCCTTCTTTCGTTGCTGGTGCCTTAGCGGCCGCGCTTGTTCGTCCAGAGAGTAGGTGTTTCAGTTATGCTTGGCTAATGGCTGTGCGAATGGCTTTCGCACCAACCCAACAGGTTGACTCTTTAGAGGCTGTCATTCCGAAGGAGATCAAGGGAGCGCAATGTACACAACCTATGACTCCCTGCGCTGGGTGGATTATGGAGCGTTTGTTGGAAATTGTTTGTTACGTACCCAACATGGTCGTGGAGAATAATCGCCTCATCAACTTCGACAAACGCCGCTATGTTTATAATTTTATTCATAATTTCACCAATATCAGTTCTCAATCGCCGCTTCAAGAAAACTTTCCCTCGCAACTAACACCTGTTTCACTCCCAGCTCCGCGTGGCTTTGATATGCGGGCTATCAAGGAATATTCCAACAGGGAAAACGCGCCGATCAAGAATACTCGTACAAAGATTTTCTGGCGACTCCTACACCATGAGCAGGAGAAAGTTAGGCGTGATGCAAAGCAAAAAGACGCCATTGAAAGGTTACAACGGCAGCAGCAGAGGGCGGAACATCGCCGCCAACCTACAGCAATCAAAATTGATCCCGCTGATAAACGGAGTGGAAGGCGACTTGGTGTAAACTCTATATTCAAAGCTGTGCGGCCCATATCGATGGCTTTTACGGGTGGATGGACGCCACCTCAATCCTCTGCACGAATAGTGGCCCCTGGAGATCTACCTACGTTAAAAGGCGTTGAACATGGTAAAAAGCCTTCTTCGACGATAGACCTTACAACTGTGGCATCCGTGTCCTGCCCTAAGACTACCCGTGATCATTATATGTGGAGAGTTAGAACCGACCATGGCATCTCATACCTGTTTCAAGCCGTTTCAGAGAAAGAGTTGGAAGGATGGTTGAAAACGATTGAAGTTATCCGTGGAATTGCCACGAGTGATGGTGGAGAGTCCGTCGATGGCCTTACTATGACATCCCAAAACCGTACCCCTCAACCAGTCTTTGGAGTCTCCTTAGAAGATCTCTGCAGACGTGACAATGTCAAAGTGCCAGTTGTAGTTGAAATGCTATTAGGGGAAATTGAATTGCGAGGTAATTACACCAAGTTTTTCCAAGTTTTCTTTGCAAATAAAAGCTAACCTTCCATAGGCATCAATGAGGTTGGGATTTATCGTGTACCAGGTTCACTTTCGAGCATCAACGCATTGAAATTAGCCCTCGATTCTGGAGAATATGTTCAAATGGATGACGATCGTTGGTATGACATAAATGCCATCGCCGGGGCCTTTAAAATGTTTATGCGTGAGCTTCCAGATCGAGCCTTGGGGGCCGAAGCCCTTGAACAGCTTAAAAATGTTACTGGTAGGCACAGCTACAGACTTCTCAATACTGCTACTTGTTCGGTATCCTAACCTGAATAGTCAACATCACAAATGAGGATGAAAGAGCAGCAGCCTATCGAGAAGTGATGGTTCGTTTACCTCCTTGCAATTATCACTTCCTTCGCCGTGTCTATGTGCATTTCAACAGGTACAATTTCTCTCTTTTTTTATTTATATGCTATAATTTCCTAACGAATCGACTTCATACACATAGAATTGCTAGCAACGCTACTATTAATAAGATGCACGCCGTGAATCTCGCTATTGTCTTTGGGATGGGCCTTTCTCCTAGCAACCCAAATATGCCCTTAGGAGTTTCACCGGATCTTGGGCTGTATCAAACAATGGTTAAGATCTGGATTACGCACACCGACCTGATATTTCCTGAGGTTGAAGACGACGATGATCATGAATCAGTATCAGCAACACAGGCCGAATCGTTGGATATGCATTCCTCCGAGCCCTCATCCCCTGCACTAGAGCACACTTCCACAAATTCTCCAAGGATGAGCATGGACGATAAACGGCCAGAACTAAAGGCCCTGGAGGGGTTAGTAATCTGAACGGAAATAATAGGCCCTATTCACTATAGTTTCTTTTCAAAAAAGTTTTGGGGGATTTTTGATTTTATCTCTAGAGCACTATTGCCGGTCCTCTATATATCATTTGTCAACAAGCGGGAAGATGCTGGTTATTTGGCGCATTAAGGCATGGTTATCTCGCTTCTTTACTCGTCGAGATGATCGGTGAGGTTAATTTTCTTCGTTAATTCCTGCGAGAAACTCTCTTCTTCCGGGACATATTCACGGTGTGCTGGATTCAATTATTGAATATCCCATTATTATTTCCCATTTCAGAGCGTAGCCCACCAGTACCTAGCAGTAAGATCAAAATTATCGACTAATCCAGTTCATTTATCAGTACAATCGATTATAAAGTACATGTAGATACACATACTAAGTAGAGCGCATCTATGTAGCTCCTGTCCGCAAATAGTATTGGGCGCTTGGACGTTGTTTCTACGGTCTATTTTGATTATTAGCCGCGCTTTCAATGGGTTTGTGAGGGCGATCGAAACGCTTTGTGACATTTGGTCAAGTATACGCGCTTATCCAAACAACCCCAAAGCAACACAAAAGCCAAAGACCGATCGAGCAACCGACCCACCCATTCTCCTGTCAACCCTCCTCTCTCTCTCTCTCTTCCTTACATTCGCTTACCCGTTATTACATCAATCACGAAGCTTACCCTTTCTTTCTTTCACCACAACAACAGCTCCATCCCTTCCACAGCAGCATTCAACGCCCTGCTGCCTTCTTCTTTCAGTATGCCTAAGGAACATAAACGTAGGATCTCGCGATTTCTCTAGCACCTATTATAGCTAACATCTATGGCCAGCCAAATCTCCTGTCGGCCCCACCCCTACTCTTCCAAACTCTGTAGAACAATCATACCGTCAAAAATGTATCGAACTAAAGAAAAGAATCAATGAAATCGAGTCGTCGAATGACATCTTGGTCGTACGTATTCAGAGAGCAAGACGCGGGATTCAGCGGATGAGGCTCGAACGAGCATTTTTGCTTCAGCAACTCGAGCATCGTACGGATCCCCGAGTAGAAGATTCCGACGGTAGTCCGAGCCCGCCTCCTACGGTATAAACGCCTTAAAACAAGTTATTATGTTGAAATATTGGGGAAACGGAAAATACATACATTCCCATGCTAACTTCCATTGGATTATAGCCAAAAGAAAAACCGCTCCGTATCAAACGCGCTCGGAAGGACCCCCCTCCTCTGGATTCTCCAATGCGACAGGTTTCTCCATCTCCAGGACCTTCGAGGGACGACGGGGAGGGATACAACTTCGTTATCTCCAACACATTCAATCAAACCCATCCGGGTGAGACCGACTCTCCGGGTCCTGGCACCATGACTACTCTACCTGTTGCTGTCCCAAAGACGGGGAAAGGCTCTCGGAGCAAAGGTGGGCCAAAAAGACCACCAAATGCTTACATGATGTAAGTTTCGTATAAAACGGTGTATTTCTGCCAAAGCACAACTTTCGCTAACGAGATGCAAGCTTCTGTGAAAAGGAGCGAGACGCAGTCCGTGAACGCGAGTCCAAAAAAGAAGGATTTGACATGCACAAGGCTTTAGCTCAGGCATGGCGCGATCTGAAGGCAGACGGCCAGAAACCATATTTTAACGAGTACGAAAAAAATCGCGAAAAATACCTGGAGAAAGTTAATGACCTTAAAAGCGATGCCGAGAGGGCTACCATGAGTGGTAATGGGGGTGCTGGAAAACGAGCGTTGAGAGCGCTCTCTGCGGCTTCTTCTATTGTACCTGCTTCTAATTATGATGCGCCACTAAGTCCTGCTCCAGGGAGCACGAACGATGAACAAGATGAACCTCCACAGCAACCTGGAGGTGGAGGAGGCTTTACTGCGGTTAATAGGTGATCATTAGCTGCATTGCGTTCGTCAATTTTATAGTAGTAATTTGTAGTGCATCATACTACGGAGCGGTTTTGTTTCGTCACCTTATTGTTCTTCTTATTCTTCATCTTTAACATATTCGTGCTTGTTTTGGTTGTCTCCGATTTGAAAAACTAGACCGGACCAAACGTTCGTCGGGTTAACAAGCTCTGGTGGAGCGTTACTCGTCATGTATGTATTGTACCAAGTGAAAACCACATGATACCTTTGCCAAAAAATGGTTTATGCCTCTATATAATGTCTCCCCCATGGATGATTAGTCCAAGTGCGTGTTGCCTTCCCCAAGTTGTTTCCTTGGTTAAGGATCAAACAATACTATAACGCACATGAATTGAGCCACCACGTGCACCCGTGTATCTGGGATTGACAACATTCCTGTGGTTACTTGTATAGTTTTATAATTAGCTAGATACAGATGCGTTTATGTGATTTAAGTAAATAGCACATGTACTAGTACTCTGCTACATGTTTGGGTTTTAACTATGGTCATGATATGCCAAAAAGCCCTATTTCTAGAGTGGTTGGAAATGCACTCTAGTAAGCTGTAACCAGATCACATGACAGCTCAAGAGCTCACACGTTGATGACCGGGTAATTGAGTGACGTACCTACAGCTTCCCCTCCCCCAGCTCAAGGAGTTATTATCTCCTCTACCACAACAAAGATGTCCCTCGATACTCCTAAATACCTTGTGGAGCTGTTCTCTAACATCAGAGGACGTTCTATCGCTTGGGACGCTCATGTAAGGGCTGGTCTCATTACCGAATCGGACGTCAAGAAGATAAAGGCCATCGATAAAGTCTCAAAGGAGAAGCAAGTCAGCGTTGTTGAGAAAGATGTGGACGGTTATGCCTCACTTGTTCTAGGGCCACAAGGAGGATTGAAAAAGGCGACTGATGGCAAAAGAGTCGATGTCGTGACGTATATGTTAGTCTTGCTGGGAGACTTGTTAGAGAGTGTGTTTACCTTTATTCACTAGGGTCGAGCTTCTGCTGACTTCTAGACCAGGCGTTCCTGCGTTTACGGAATCCCTTTTGGCACTCCCTTCGCCTTTTTCTCACCTGTTATCGCTTCTATCACACACCGATGAGGCTGTGCCTCTTCTCAGTTCTTCGGTTCTCACCGCGATGCTTAGAGCATCCTTGAAATCCTCTTCCAAACCTACCTCTGATACCGAAGCTGCTCTCCCTCAATTATATCGCTATCTCGCGGGCTTGACTAAATCTCCAGATGTTCATCTTCAAGATATAGCTATCCAGTCATATGTTTCCCTTCTGAGAAGTTCATATGCTAGAATTACCTTCTGGGAACTCAAAGAAGAGACAGTTGCACCGATTGTAAGAATCTTGGAGAGTGCTGGAAGTCAAAACGGAAATTCGAGTGATAGAGGAAGTGTTTTGGGCAACCCTGCAACCGCACAAGGCGGTGTTGCTTTGCAGTTATTATACCATGTTTTACTCGTGATCTGGGAGTTAACATTTGAAGAGGTGGTTGCGGAGGAGATCAACGCGTGTGTCGCACCTTCTACAATGAGGAATAAAAACCTCCATTTGCCATCGTGAGAACCATAGCTAATTGATAAAACGATATTTACAGTAAGTACGACATTATTCCACCCATAACAGACATTCTCAGATCGGCTTTCAAAGAAAAAATAACGCGTTTATGTCTTGCAACCCTGTCTAATCTCGCTACAAAATCGCCTTCGTTAAACCTTCCCCCACTTCTTCTTTCAAATGTCCTTCCACACTTGCAGACAATCTCGACACGATTTACGTCCTCCTCAGACGCAGATCTCACAGCCGACCTCTCGACCCTGATAGACTCCCTAGAAAATTTCCAGTCCTCACAAACAACCCTTTCTTCGTACCGTCTTGAAATCTTGTCTGGTCATCTTCGCTGGTCGCCTCCGCACCGTAATGAAGGTTTTTGGAAGAAGCACAGCCGGGAAATTCTCGAGGATTCCGAACTTGTGAAGGCGCTCGCAAGAGTTTTAAGCACCAGCCAAGATAAAACAGTCCTTGCTGTTGCTGCAAACGATGTCGGCGCTCTTGTAAGAGAGGTTTCAGGAGGTAGGAAGAAATGGGAAGAGCTTGGCGTCAAGAGCAGGGTTATGGAGCTGATGGGAGATAGCGATGCTGAGGTGAGGTACGAAGCATTGAAAGCAGTGCAAGGGTTCCTGGCGAATGCTTTTAGCGGTTAGGTTTCCTTGAAGTTTAGAAATATAAACTACAAGCGAACTCATGCTAGCGGTGGCTTTTGTTACTTTTTTTTTTAGAGCTGTTTTTTTCTCTATTTGCTCTTGGGAATTTCCGTTAGTTTTGTTACTATACGTGCTTTCTGTGCATATTATATCATCACAGTTCAAATCATCCCCAGCATTGTTTTTATCACATGTTTATAATTGAAAAATACATCGTCACAGATAATCACTCGATTATATGTCAGGCCAAACACGTTAAATACGGTTTCAACTAAACCTATATAAAAACATCTGAAGACTTAATGTATTTGTTAATGTAATAACCATTACTGTATAATCGGAATCAATATTTGGATTTCACTCACGAGTGATATCACATGATCCTAACTACCAAGTGTCTTTTCAGAAAAGAACGTCACAAAGCTAAAATTTTCGCTATAACTGGAAAACCTATTTTTGCCTACTTCTTGCTGGCGATCCGTTGCCTGAATCTCTATAATATGAGTAAAAGTACCTAGTCTTGATAAACTTAGATCTTGAGCGGGTTCCCCAATAAGTGGTCAATTAATACCCGAGTGATCCGAAATTAGTTAAATTTCCAATTGGGGTACATACAGCTCCCTGGCTTACAAGCCCTACATCGACCCGTCCCGGAATTAATCCTCTGCTGCCTGCAGTCTGGCGCAAGACTACATGCTACCCTCAAACATAAAACTTAATAGGAACTTTGTTCCCATAGTGTTAAGCGAAAGGGAAAAAAAGGAAGAAAGTGCCAGTACGTGCTAAAAAAACTGTAAATGAACATTTCAACTAACAAAGCGCGGATATCACGTTATAAAACATAAAAAAGTCCTCGTACACTCTCCTAGGCTAAACTAACCTACCCGACCAAACATTATCCCAAGCATCCCTAGAAACCTATGCAATTTGTGCCGTCGCTAGAAGTAACTGCAAAAGACCAAAACCCCCATTCATCCATAAAGTTTCATCCTGAAATGTGAGTAAAAATCAACTAAACATCCTCCCTAGATCCCCTTCCGTTTATACCATAGGTGGTAGACCTTCCAGGTTGACCTCTGATATTTTCCCAATCAGTACCTCGAGAACTTTCCCTGAGTAAGCTCTCCTCTTCGTCAATTTCGTCATCTTCATCATCCGACATATTGCGAAGGCGGGGTGTCTTAATAAGCCCGATTAAGAGAGTGATAGTATAAACCCCAATGAATGCGAACTGTCCCCAGAAAGCGAATGCGCCAAAGAAGGGAAAATTCAATGTCACACGGTTGATAAAAGTGGAAACAACAGTTGGCGTACAGATGGATTGCGGGGCAGATTCTGAGCAGAACACGATGAGCTCTGGGTTTTGACTGCAGTCAAGAAACAGATCACCAGTTAACTGTAACGGTTAATGTTAGCCTTTTTCGAAAAAAAAAAGAGGAAAGAAAGGATTATTCTGTAGGAAAATCTGGAGAATTATTACAGTGTTGTTGCAAAACTTCTGGCCTCCATAGTGAGCGTACTGCGGAGCTATGATCATTGTAATGGCGTAGTTGATTGCCAAAACCATGAGCATTAAGATAACGGTAGCTAGGAGCATTCCTTGAGGTTTTGTGTGTCCAGTTTGGATTTTGAACAGCGATACCCACAAGAACCGGATACCGACGAATGCTGCCCCAACAACACTGCCAACAAAAAGAAGCAATACCAACAACAGAGCCAATACATAATCTGCTGGGAAAAAGTTGCTGGCAGTCACAAACAACCAGTTGATGGGGTTAAATAAATTGATCTTGGCCAAAATGTACCCACAGCGATTTCCACAGACAGAGTTCTTGGATTTGTCCACAGACGTTAACAGCATTGAAGTAACAACCGAGAGTGAAACGACTAGGACGAAAATGCCGAAGATTATCTCGAGGGGCCTCCCAAGCGCTTTCAGCTTTCCCAAGAATCTACGACCCTTTCTGCCACCTTCTTCAGCAATCCTCTCCCGACGCACTAAAGTTCTTTCTTCCCTTTGTAGACTTTCCATTTCACGTCTATCTTTAGATGTGAAATTAACAGTAGTACTGCCTCCATACTTTGCTTCAATCATTCTTTGTCTCTCGCGGTTGAAAATGAGATTTTCGTGGACTGATGCGGAGCTAGAGGTGGCTGATGCTCCAGGAATAGACTTTATATAGACCATGGGAGTGAGCGCCAGGCCGGGGGCAGTATAGCAAACGTAAGGGAGTATTCCAACACAGAGAAGAGCGCCAACAATAAAAGTCAAAATGCGCTCCCCATCTTTTTTTTTTCTCCATTAGCATACAAAAAACAAAACCAAATAATGGGATTTCACTTACTGTTGGCCAAAAGAAGTTTCTTGAAATAGTCAAGGTCCCAGTGCCCTTTAGCATCATTTGCGACAGGAATAAAAAGACCCACGGTCATTAAAATAAAAACAAACACAACAAAACAAAGGCTATACTTGAGCGCGCCTTTTATCCTTTGCCAAGAACTTGTATCAACATCCCACTCCTCGTACCTAAGTTCACGCTAATAAGCTAATTAATTCTGTGAGGAAAGATGTAGAAAGGCTGTACCAAAAATAGGCGAACGGAATGATAAGTAGACACATAGCTGCATCGAGTGAATAAAGGCTGTAGTAAACTATCTTCAATTGTTGTATAATCCTGGCTATAGTTCCAACATCTGCCCATTCTTTCTTGAGGCCCGTGGCATTATTCGTAGTTATTGAAACAAGCGCGATATCAACCGGAAGTAGACAAACAGTTGCGAGAAGCGATGATAGGGCGAGAACACAGACAATAGTTACGAATGCGTCGCGGTCATGGCGGTCCTGGAAGATTCTAACCTGATTTGAGAATTAGCAATAAATTTCATAACAAGGCAAGAGAAAGCTAACAAATACTGCGGCGGATATGACGAGAAGTGACAAGACGACACCGGCGCTTGCCCAGATAACAGGTATTTGGACAGATAATGTCCCTAGTTGTGGTAATAAGGTATCCATTGTCGTGAAAAGATGAAGAGGGAGGGAAAGCACAGCTTATGAAAGACGTCCCCAGCTGGAGAACGAAGGAGGTTGTTAAAGCTGTTAGGAATGAGAAGCTAAGCGAGTTTTATGACGTTGCAATGCCAGCCAGTTGTCGCCGCGTCACTAAAGTCTCGAGTAGTGTCGCGGAACGCGTGATCAGCGGTATTGGCGTTGCTTTTTGTGATACAAGGTCATCTCGTTATATCGGATTCTGGTATCGCGAAAACGAGATACCTAAGTACACATAAATCCAGTGTCATTATATAAATATTGCCCGAACCATATATGCATGAGCAATACAACTACATACTTCCTGTGTGTACTTATACAATACAGTAAAGCCTATAAAATTCCGTATCCCTGTAACCAGCTTTTATTGTCACTTCAAAAACGGTGGAAGTTTACATGATGGAGTGCTAGTTTTGGTAGGATGGAAGAATTCGCGGAAAGCTTTTGTTGCAGAAACTTCGTGATAGGATCGGCCTAGGATAGAACTTCTTCTATCCCCTTTGCGTACCTATATACATGTATTTTCTCTACGGGCAGACACCAGACATTGAACAAGTCTTTATGTTTCTGGCAGATATGTCACTATGCCTTTTATGTCATTCTATCAACGCTCTATCGAAACATAGTATCCCTCGGTGCTATTGGTGAACCCTAGCTCTTATGAACTGGTATACGCGTACCATCATCCATCAGCCGAGTGAGGAAAGATGTTTGGGTGCCTGATCTGCTGAATGAATCAGAATCCCGAATGATTCATCCGGTCTCCGGGCTTTAGATATAAGCATGTGGTTTCAAATATTTATATGAGATTTATGCTTGCTCAACCGTAGCCATTGTTTAAAATCCGGCCCCGAAAAAGCCCATTGTTTCTCAATTATGTTGATGTAAATATTAGGTTGTTAGATACATGTATCATTGGTAGGCTTGCAGTAACGAAAGGCTTAGCAACCCTAACCCTGCACTATAATGAAATGATTAAAACCGCAAAATAAAACACGCACATGCTTTTTGGGCATATTCCTTAAAGTTATGCCTTGGTTACCCTACTTTCGATAATTGAAGATTAGCAGTCACGGGCAAACCCTAATGCGCACGCAATTTTGAAACCCGCCACTCAGATCTTGGCAATTCTCCCCCCAGAAGGTCCTGCAACTGACCCTATCGCCACATAACCGATCAGCCCAGTGTTCAAACAACCTCCACGCCGAACTAAGATATTCACGCAAGAAGTCAACATCAAAAGAACGCCGATAAATCGTCAAAATGGTACGTTTGCTCCTTTTACCATTTTCTGGGGGCTCGACGATATTGGGATTTGCCATGTGTTAGGAGTTGGCGGATATAGGCCCGGGCCAAAGCGGCAATTTCCCTTCCAGATATCACTGAGCTCTGGATGAAATATCCTCCTTCGCGGTGATTTGAAGCTAATTGGAATTTTTTTTATCGTATAGGTTCTCGCTGAAGATCTCCTTAACCCTGCTCCCGCCGCCGAGGCCAGGAAGCACAAGCTCAAGGTACTTTCCCTATATCTTATCAATTTTAACATCGGATTCCGAAATCTAATGGGTTTTTTCCAATTTAACAGACCTTGGTTCCTGCCCCCCGCTCCTTCTTCATGGATGTTAAGTGCCCTGGATGTTTCAACATCACTACTGTCTTCTCGCACGCCCAGACAGTCGTCATCTGCGGTTCTTGCGCCACCGTTCTCTGCCAGCCTACCGGTGGTAAGGCTCGCCTCACCGAGGGTTGCTCTTTCAGGAGGAAGTAGAGCGATAATATGTCCAAAGTTTAAAAAAATAAAAATTTGGGAAAAAAATAAATTTCTTTGTTCATCTGGGGAAGAGGCAGGGTATTGGGCTGTGGTTCCGGGGAAAAGGGGTTGGAATCATCAAAATCTTCAACCTGGTTTTTTTTTTGTTCTTACAATTTATTCACCTTTTCTTTCGCTTTGAACCGGCACGATGCAGATACGAACCTTCTCTTTTTTTTTTGAATATGGATTGGATCCCACCTTGGAGAGATATGAGCGAGGAGTTTGGAAATCCTGATTTATGATATCCAAATGTTATAGCCACGAACCATAACTCCAGTTTTCCCAAACTCTAATGGCCGAGAGTGTTATCACTAGTGTATATACTTTAGACATTATTTCTGTCCATAGCAGGCTGCATATCCCGGAATGAATGCACGCGATTAGCAGGCTTGGATTATCGATTTTGGCGGGGTTTTGGTGATATCAATACAAATATCATAACTTGCCGTCTATGGCCTCAAAGAACAAAAAAAAAAATCTGCATTCAAGCTTATGCTATGTACATGTATGTAGCTTTCGCTAGTTGCCTGGCACTATTATTATGCCTGATTCTACTATTTGCTACTTGGTCTAGTTTTACATTCCATTCGGCTATCATCCTGAGATCCCCTGAACCCTGGGGTAACCTTACCACTCATTTCAATATAATAGACATATCAATTCTCTTTCGGAAATTGCCATTGTACTTCATAGGTCTTCACAGATTTTCGTCCCGATAATTATGATGCTAACCACATCGGCTCAAGATCTACTGTAATACTCATCAATCACCGAGCATAGCTCCGGACCCTAGCAGAGGGATAGCTTGATAGAAAGAAATACTAGAATACACAAAGTCAAAAGTTCCGAAATCATAGCCGAGAAACGGTCTACGAAGATCGTGTAATTACAGGCTTGTATGTGATATGTACCGATGACAATTGCAAAATTCGTGAGTAGGCCATAGCCACGATCACTTTCCTGTATATTTTAACGCGAATATAGAACTTGTACAGAATTATTAACAGGTCCAGCGCGTTAATAATACCAAGTTCCGGGGAGGGAACCGCACGCTCGTGGGCACCGTATTGTCAAAATTTAGTTCCGAAATAATAAGCCGGGAGCGCTTACTGGCTTCATATTTATCAAAGTTAAATGTTATCCACAAAGTAGTTCTCGATATTAATTTACTATCAGCGCTGACGTTTTATCGTCAAAAGAGGGTAAGGAGGCTCAAATTTTAAAACCCATATAGGCTGCGCTTTAAGTCCTTTCTTACTTTAGGTTAGGTATACCGTTATTACATGCTCCTTTCAAAAACAATACAGGTGCATACAGAGTCAGGGAGGTGTATGTACAGGTGAATTTACGTACATAGTCGCTATAAAGAAAGTTGCTGGAGCTGACCTTTCGTATACTAACATTTCAGAATTTCCCCCAAAGAGTAAAATGGTGACCCATTGAAAAGAAACAATTAAGTTTTATTCATAGTAGCTGACTGTCGGCTTGAATTGAAAGGGCGGAACAGGTCACCAAAAACTGACGATTCCGCTATTCTATAGTTAATCTACTGTTCTGGTAGTTTGGACTATCTTTTGAGTTAGTTTCAGTAGGCGGGTGGTTGGATAGCCAAGATTCGAATAGAGTCACTGGAAATCACTCGCTATTGCCAGGTTTTTTTCTTCCTTTATCTCGAAAAAAGTAAGATAGTTGTTGGGGAGAGATTAGAATAAACAGTATCCGGAATAATTTAGTACGCGGATACTTTAGGTATAAGAAGTTTCTACACCAGCGGTCCCCCCAAGAACATAGACCTGATTTTGCCCACACGTTAGAGCTATCAACAAAAATAGATAGGGGTGAGAAGCATACTTTTTGATATCTTTGACCCAAGCTTTATTTGTGTTTTTATCCACCAAAATAACAGCTTGTCCTCTCCGGCCCATTCTTCCAGTTCTTCCTAACCGATGAATGAAGTCTATTGTGCTGAATGGGACATCGTAAAGAACAACGTTCTTTACGGTCTTTGTATCTATTCCTCTGCTTGAGATATCCGTAGTTACGAGCACTGACATCCTGTCTTTCGCTTGAACCTCGGGACCAACAGCTGTTTTAGGGCCCGTAAAGTATTCTAGAACAGAAGCTTCTTTGCGGTTCGACGTGTCCCTCTCTAAACTAATGGCATCAAATCCCTTTGATTGGAGATAAGACGTCAATGTTGCTGTTGATTCCCGTTCGTTGACAAACACAATGACCTTCTTGATGAATCCCACTTCACTTTCGTCCTTGGAGATTTTGTGAAGCGTATCTGCACATGCAAGGGGCTTATTGCCTTTGTACGGCTCGGCATCGGCATCTACAATAGATAGCTGAACACGTCGGGGAATTGCGTGGAGATGTGGAGTAACAAGTCGCGTCATTTCGGGATAGAGTTTGCGGAGACTTCGATCGAGAGACTTCGGGATAGTTGCGGAACAAAGAACAAGACGTTTTAGATTCTCGGCTCTTGTTATAATTGCTGAAGTCAAAGGAGAAAAAGTACGATCATAGAGAGAATCTGCCTCATCGACGATAATATGACTGCATTTCGATAGAATTCTAGGGTCGTCTTCAGCTAGACTGGATAGAAGGTGTGGGGTAGAAACGAGAATATCAACCGGGCCCGAGAATAGTCGTCTTCTAATGACAACACCAGAGAAGTCTCGAGATATTAGAGCAGAACGTAATTTGACGACATGTGACATAGATTTGATAACCCCACCAACTTGGTTAACCAATTCTGAAGTGGGAACAAGTATGACAACTCGGGGTTTGCCGTTGTTTTCTCTATTTTCCACGATTGGCCCTTCAAGTTCAAATAATGCATCCGGTTTTTTCTGTTGCTCTTGAAGCAGCCTTCCCCCCTCCTCATCCTCCTTCTTCTTCAGAATCTCCTCCTCACGCTTCAGGAAATCCATTACAGGAATAATATATGACAAAGTCTTCCCTGAGCCAGTCTCTGCTGCAATGAGGAACGATTCAAATCGACTTTGGGACACGGCCTTTTGCCTAGCCTTTAGACCCATGCCTGTCAGAGCTGGAATGACAAGTCTCTGAACGGCAGTGGGTTGAATAGTCGCCAAATCACCTAAAGCCTCTTTAGAAATGGCCTCTTTGACGCAGTCTAGTAATTCGAAGTCATCAAATGAGCTCCAAGGCTCGATAGTTGATCCAACATTTGTTCTTTGGGTCCATGAAACCGGAGACAGGGACTGTGCCATTTTCATGTGTTTGAAATTAGGCTTGGGTTTTCGAGTTCGGTCTTGTACCTGCGCGTGTGTCTGCTGTCGGTCACCCAAAGTATTCGAGTCAGGCCGTTTTCTAGGTCGCCTATCACGAAGAGAACCAGGGCGCGGGGGTGGAAGGTTTGCCTCTCGGACATTTAAACCGCCGGCGCTCGGTTTCTGCTTCCTGTTGGCAACACGAGTAGAAAGTACCAAGCGAGAAGGGCGGTCTCGTTTACCGCCGGCCATACCTCGTGAAAGAAATTGGGGGGATGTTGTTAGCCTAGTCGGAAAGGCTGGGTAACCTAAGCGGTGTAGACATCGTAGGCATGCTATTGTTTTTATTGACTGTACTCGGAACATTATAACGATGCTTGTGGAGGGGTAAAGAACGATGCCTGACGTCTTAGGATGGAGGGGAAGAATGAAAGAAAAAAAAAACGATGTGAATGAGACTGTTATGAACAGGAGCTAGTTACCCGAGGGGAATTTATGATTGGCTAAAGTCAACATGAAAAAAAGGAAAGAGAGCAAAGCACAGCAGGAACAGTCCCCACGACCAATTAGGCCAATCAATCCACCAAGACAAGTACCATGCCCCATGCTTGCACAGTGATTCTCACGCATGCAAATTTATCGGCGCCGGGATGAATACAGCTGGGAGAGGGCGTGCAGGGAGAAAGCAAGTGCTGAGGGTGCCTAGAGCGGTGTAAGTGCTGTCGATCCGTCCACCGCGGTGATTGGTTGTCGCAGCAACGTCGGTCCCCCCTCTCGCCTCCGCTGTTTGTTTTCACACCGACACCGCACCTCCGACTACGTTCCATGTGTACACAGTGTATAATGTACACACAGTCTGGCATAGCTCCACAGCAACTCGCAGGTACTGCACTCGCCTTCTGCCTACCCATCTCTGTCCCCCTCTTCCCATTCACGCATCTTGTTCCACATCTTGCATGATTTGGGCGGTCGAGTAGAGTAAATAGCATCCAACTGCACGACACACTCGCATTCCCTCTGTTGTGATCTCCCTGCTCCACCCTTATTGTATCCACTAAGGTTCCGTCACTTACATATCCTTCCGTCACCTACATACCATCCATACCTCCATCCTCTTCCATCCACCCTCCGTCCATCCACCCGTCGTCCATCCATTACTCTTCTATCATTTCACTCCCACTCCCACTTCCACTCTCACTCCCTCCCATCACTCCCATTCCCATTCCCATTCCCATCCCACTCTCTGACCCTCGCTCACCCACGCCCCTCTCTATTCTCATTGATACTCTTTATTTTGTTCGTTCCTTTTGTTTCCCTTCCCATACTCATACCCCCCTCTGTCAACATTCGGCTTCAACATCTCTTTAGTTTGTTCTTACATTTGATTGTTTGGGAATACTGGTGCTCTCAACATCTACCTTGTCTGTTTATCGGTGGAAGCCGATCTGTCATGGCAACAGGGCCAGTGGTAAAACCCCCTATCATCGCTTGTACCTAACGTTTGGCTTCTGATACAAAACTGTAGGTCACCCCCCTTCGCATACAGAAACAACCAGCTTCCTCGGAATCGGAAACACCATCTCCTAGAAATATTTTACCATCAACACAGCCACTTTCAGATATCAGCCCAATGGAGCGAAGGAGGAATAGCCCTTCCAACAAAGAGGGATCAAAGGTGCGCATTTCTACCAGCTACGATCTTTTTTCCGAGCTGACATTTCTTCCTCCATCTTAGTCACCGACCAACGAAGATGTCCCTTTGTCCTCACCGTTCCCAGGTTCCATCACAGGCTCTATCAGGACAACAACTCCTCGAGCAAACCGAGCGTTTTGGGAAACAAAGAGTCAAGAGAATAATCGCCCAGGCGGTTCCGCCCCTGGGCGTAAATCATCTCTGGAGAAATTGAAGCGGGCTTCTCGGGTGCAGAATAATACCAAAATCTTCCAAAAGCCAAATGACACAGCTCCACCACCCCGACCCATGAGTTATCATGGTCCTAATGGTTTATCATCGCCATTTATCACCCCCCAGATCTCCCAAATAGCGCGAAATAATTCTGTGATACATAATTCGAGACTTCCATTATCAATGCCCAAAAAGCCGGAGGATTCGATTCGTCCAGAAACCCCACCCAAACCCAAACTAACGTCTATTCTTTCAACCCCTAGCGGCCCTAAAATGCCAAGACCATCTTTGGTATCCTCGTACAGAACGAACACTTATGAAGGCGAAGGCGGATCATACTCAGAAGAGGCAGATGGACATGAGCAGACTAATAGGAGTCCTAACCGTCGACCAAAATCCGTCACATTTGACAAAGAACCTCCAGATGTTTTGCACTACGAAATGGTTACTCCAGATCCATCTGTGGAAGGCTCGCCGGCATTGGGATATGATTCAGATGAGGATGAAGAGGATGAAGACGAACTGGAATATACTCCAGTTATCGAGCCTGATCAATGGGAAAGTATGACACCAGAGGCCGCGGCCGCAGCCTTTGAGGAGTCCTTCCGTTCCACGCCTTCGCCAAGTGCACGACCGCTCCCACCAATTCCAGGACCTAACTCCCGAAGAGATAGTAGCAGTCCTTCCGGAAGCCGACCTCTACCTAGCATTCCGGTGACCAAGGCCGATTTAGAGAATTTAGAAAAGGTACCGCTGGAGGAACGGGTAAGACTAATGATGCAGGAGGATTTGGATGAAAATGATCATTCATCTCGACGGCGCTCCACTGAGTCCACTCAAGAACATGATGGCGAAGAATCTGGCGGTTTAGGTATCATGATGGACAATATGTCCCTAGACGGTAGAGAGCGAGAAAGCGAGGAAGAGGGGATGGGAAATGGGAAGCATGAGGCATCCCACGAAAGAATGAGCCCGGCACAGATAGAAGAAGGTGATATCTCGGACAAAGAAGAGACTTCGCCAAATTCGAATAGAGAACCCGAGGAGGAAAACAGTTCTTCAAGTCAGTTCGAGTCAACTTCTGAATACGAGCCTCCTCCACGTTTATCACGGGAATCAATTAGGCGCCAGGTTGAAGCACGCCGTGAAAATTCAATCGATTCACAGCAACTGGATGAGGAAGGTTACACTACGGAAAGCTCTTACACATATGATCAAGATGTTTCAGCAGACGAAATAGAATCTCATATCAAGCAGGAACAGTCTGATGACGAATCGGTCGATATCTATGCAATCCCTGAAATGTATCATGCTCCAGAACGCCCGGCCTCACGCTTCAATACTCGATCACCAGATCCATCACAGACAACTGAGTCAGAAGCTTCACGATACGATGATGATAATGAATCCAGATACAGTGAATTTGAAGACGATGATAGTTCTGTGTTGGCCACCCCTGTCATCCCTTCGAGAGAAGAGTCTACTCCTACCCCGACAAACTTCGAGACAACAATAGCTATCGAAAAGGTAGAGCATAGGGCTGTAGATAAACAGGTTTTAAATGAAGGACTGGTAAATGAAAACATAGAAGCTAGAACTTCGCCTGAGAATCCTAGGATGAGCCTTCCAGAGTTTGGAACAATGTTCGAAAGCGATGATGGTCTCGGGCTTAGTTCATACATGACCCCTTCTCCGCCTTTACAACCTGTTGATGCACCTACGCCGGAACCATTGGAGCTTACGCCATCCAATCATGTTGTTCAGGAGCAATCAACACAGCGAATCGAGTCCCCCAAAGACCAAATCGAGCATGATTTAGACGAATCTGTTTATGATGAGGAAGAGGATACTGGGTCGGTCATCAGGCATAAGATTTGGGACTCTGATATTGAGGAAGATGATGGGGATTATAATAGCGGGGAAGAGATAGATGATGGAGAGCTCAGCGATACCGGTACCATTCAAGCAGCCAGATCGCCTTCACCAGTCGCAGAGTCAATTGCAACGATCAGAGTACCAAGTGGGAAGTTGAAGACGAGGGCAAGCGCAACACCAGCTGATATGGCGGCGATGGCTGCAGCCCGTAGACACATCAGTGGAGAACACAGGGTTCCGCCACCAGTTCCCCGAATTCCAGACGGGTTTGACAATGATGACTTGAGCGACGACGAGGAAGAAATTGCGGCTGCCAGTTCGGATTCGGAAATATCTAAGAGAAAGGTCTCCGACAAGCAGAGGAAGTCTATTGGCCTCCCAGCACTTGGTGATATTGAGTTTGATTTCAAGGTAGATGATCTCACAGAGGAGTTTGACCGTGTTATTGAGACACAAAAGGTATGTTCATGCAAAATTTGGTTTCTATCTTAAAAGCCTAACAATACATAGAGGGGATACCTTATGCGCCAGAACACACGCATCATTCATGCGTCTAGTCGGGATCCCGAAGAGGATGAATCAGAGCCTGCCCCTCGTCCTGGTCACTCACGCACTCAATCTTGGTCTGTAGAGCCGTGGAGAAACTCCACACGGAGAAAGAGTCAACGTGACTCAATTGGTGCCACCAGTACATCTCCAAGAAAACGGCCATCAAATGTCCCACCAATTCCTCTACCAGATAAGAATGGAAACGTATTGCCCATTGTGGATGAGAATGAGGCAGCAAGTACGGATTCGCAGGCCGAGGATGGTGCAGAGAGGGGTAGATTATTTGTTAAAGTTCTTGGCGTCAAGGACTTAACTCTCCCGCTGCCTCAAGGCAAGACATCCCACTCTATAATTCAAGTAAATTTAACTTACTAATCCTGGTATCTATAGGTCAACCAACATATTTTTGTCTGACATTGGATAATGGACTCCACTGTGTGACAACATCGTGGTTAGAATTGGGCAAAAACGCGCCAATCGGCCAAGAATTCGAGTTGTAAGACATCAAAAATCGGTTTAGATTGTTACCATAGTACTAACAGTTGCAGGGTTGTTTTAAATGACCTCGAATTCCAGCTCACTCTTCAAACAAAGTTGGAGCAACCACCGCCTGCTCCACCTAAAGCAGTAGTTAAGGCTCTTCCACCCAAGCCAAAACAATCTACTTTTAGTAGAGTTTTTACCACCCCTAAGAAACGAAAACAACTGGAGCAGCAAATGCAGCAAATGCAACAACTGGAGCAGCAGCAAATGCAGCAGCAGAGGCAAGAAACGCCACCTCCTGCTACTGCATGGGATCTCCTTCATGGTTTAGTTGCACGAGATGGCTCGTTTGCTCGTTCGTATGTCTGTCTTACAGATTTCGAGACTAGGGCATATGGACGGCCATTCACCACGGATATCAATTGCTTCAACGAGTGGGCAGTGGATACTGCTAGTGTGAAGAGCAAGAAAGGCTTGCAAGGTGCTCTGCAGCCTGCCAGGAAAGCACCTTATAAAATCGGGAAATTAGAAGTCCAACTCCTATTCGTCCCAAAGCCCCCAGGGGCCTCGGAGGTGAGTCAGCCAATTATATCACATAGTACTACAAACCAGATGCTAAAAGCTAGTAGAAGGATCTTCCCAAAAGCATGAACGCTGCTATTCGTGAGTTGCGCGACGCTGAAGCTACTATGAATAAAACCTGGGAGGGTACTCTGTCTCAACAAGGGGGCGATTGTCCTGTAAGTCTTTCTTACGTTTATTTAAACATTACGCTAGCGTTTAAACTAACTTTGAATATCAAGTACTGGCGCCGAAGATATTTCAAACTTGTTGGCCCAAGGCTGACCGCATATCATGAAGCAACACGCCAGCCTCGTGCCACTATCAACCTTAGCAAGGCATCAAGGCTCATCAATGACAGGAATACCCTTCTTGATCCAAACTTTAACGGTCCTGGGGGGTCTCGTCGTGGATCTGGCTTCTCTGGGGACGAGGAGGGCTACATGTTTGTTGAGGAAGGTTTTCGTATTCGCTTCGCCAACGGCGAAGTAATCGATTTTTATGCAGATTCTGCAGAAGATAAAAAAGGGTGGGTCAAAGTCCTCGGTGAAACCATAGGTCGCATCCCCGACAAGCGTGGTTGGTGCGACATGGTTATATCCAAGGAATCCAAAGAGAGGGCAGAGAAGGAAAAGACACAGGCAGCTGTAGCTCGGGTTAAGGCGCAAACTCAGATACGCCAAACACCACCGATGCCACAACAGTCAAGACCTCAACCCGCTCAGCCCCCAAGATCAAACCGTCGACCCCCACCTGCACACCTATACCGATAGTGATAGTTGTTTCAACGCGATAATGATACTCACGCCTATCATTTGCGACACCACCAAAATGGGTTTACCTCGTGACAATAAGTCACTGACTGCATTTTCATGCTTATCTTTTCTCATTTCCCCTGTATTTTCTACGCTTCCATGATATCTTGGGGTTTCTTTGGTGTATTACTGCTGCAGGTTTTATCTTTCCTTTGTTGATCTTGTTTTCCTTTACGTCTTAATCTCATTTGTAGTGGGTAATATCTCTTTTAATCGCATGGAGTGTTAGGAGCGTTGCAATTAGTGAGCGATTTTGGTTTTATTTTTCTTTAAGTGGATTTTTTGAAAAAAGGAGGAAAGAGAGAAGTGACGATACACTGTACTGATTTTGAGAATCGAGTGTTTCCTTTGTTTCTTTTCCATATATTAGGGTGGGTAGGAGCATATTTTTGTAGCGCAAATGAGCCCAGCGGGCTCAAATCTTAGTACATAGTTTTGTTTAGCGGATTGTGTTTTCTTTATCAAAAATACCTTTTTACTAGTTACTGAGAGTCCAATAAAGTGCCTTATTTATACGTTGGGTTTGTCGCTTCTATCAACTCGTACAACTTTCTTGACTTCATATTCCTTTTGAGCCTTTTTTGACTGAGGGGCTGTAGTCGTCATCGCCTTAATCATGGTGGTTTGATAACCCGGAAACCCTTCTAACCACGGAATCTTGATAGCTGGGACATTCTTATCAAGAAATTGTAGCAGCATGGTAGACCCTGGAGCACCTTCCATCAACCCAAGAAACCCAGCTTGTGGGATTGCAAGAGAGATTTCCAACCGCGCCTGCGCCCCTTTGGGGAGTTGAACAAGCCTGATAGGGAGTCCCCGAGATGCCTTAGTGACAATACCACATAATAAAGGAAGATGAGAATGAAGTTGCGAAGGCTGCGAGTCGGAACGGCAGACAAAGACGGCGAGGCGAGGCCTGGGCGTTGTAGTTTCAGTTGGTAGTGCCTTAGCCAAAGATTCAAGGTGCCTGGTAGTTGAGTTGAGTCCAATTGTTATGAATGAGTTGAGTTCCGGGGGTGACGGTGGTGGTATGGGTAACACTGATGCGGCTGAGGCATTGGAAAGGTATTCGCGCTTTCGTTTACGAGAGCGCTTGCCTTTGGAGGGCTGAATGTAGAGATTTCGATGTTGACCTATGGGTTCCAGCAAACTGGAAGTAAAGAGTTGTTAGAACGGTTGTATCAGGGATTTGGATTGTAAGATCCGGAATTGAAGAAAGTATTGTGGCGTCTTGTACCTGCATAGTAGATCTAAAATTGTATCCTGGTTTGCGCTACTAACTTCCGGCCTGGGGCGAACTAAATCAGCCCGGGTTTCAAGCAAAGTTTTGGATCTGGAATGAACTCACCATCCAACAGTGGTGTTTGGCGAATCGAGGGAGAATGTGATTTTTTTCTTTGGGTCTTGGCTTTTGATAAATTGCGCCATGACAGCTACAGTCAATAGTCTAACCGATGAACCGATGAACCGAGATGGCTCTCGGAAAGTAGGTGAATTATGGCGGTATACGTATAGGTAATGGGTGACGATACGTGAAGATGTTGGAGGCTGATCTTGATGGGAGCTGCACAGTCCACAGGGTGAGCTGTGCAGATTTCACAGTTTCTTGGGGCGGGAGGCTCGCTAAAGCGCATCTGACTACTCCGCACAATCCTTGCAGGTATCAATTCTACCATTTCATAACTCAACTGTAAATACATACAATGCAAGTTTATCCTTTGAACATACATAAGTTCCAATGCCTGAAACCGAAGCCGGAATTTGGAGGACGCGAATCAATTCCCAAACTCACATTTCCTCGCCCAGGAATCGTTATAGTCTTTGTTTCAGTTGGTTCTGAAGACACACGAGTCAAGCTCAACGTTTCCTCGTCATGTCAGCCGATCTCTTATCGAATCAATAGAATAATCCCTGCACAATACGCTTGGGTCCTTTCGTCACTGCCTGTATGTATGTAGGTAGTGAACCAACTGACTGCAAGCAAGCCTGCTCATAGCAACAGGCACGCAGCCGCACACTTGCACAGCAGTTGGTAGGTAACTGGAAATACAGAGTAACACATGCGTACATGTCTGCCTGAACTACATACATGTAATGTAGGTAAGCTCTATTGTCTGACTGACGCGAGAGCCACAAACACTCCCACTTTCCCTCCCCCTCCAACTCAACCCCCCACCATCCCCTCCTGTCTCAAACCACGACAGCCGCGGCACCATAGCTTTCATATTCCCCAAGAATCATCCCCAAACTTTTTACGGTACCTTTTGCCCCAGCGACCGGGCAACCTGTGTTTATTGCATGGAGAAGAATGGGGAGTCGGACTCGAACTTTATGGCGGTCGATCCAGTCAGCCCAGCTAGCAGTAACTCTAAAGAAGTTTCAGACGAACCCGCCGCACCTCGTAGAAATTCCATCGACGACAACGATCCTACCCGGCCTCGTAAGCGACTAGCTGCTATGCTTATCCATGATAATGCAGACAATACAAAACAGGCTCTCCCGGCTAAGGATAAGGTACCCTACGGAGAATCCGAGAACGAGCCCCGCCAATCAGATCAAGCGATGGAACACAAAAACCATAATGGGACTACCAGCAAACCTGATAAAGCATCTCTGGAAGATGGAACTTTCTCAACACCTGTAGCAGTCAAAGGAATTGGCAACAAGGTTACAATTCATCTCCGTACCACACGTCTCCCAGATACAAAAGAGGATGGGTTTGAAGAGCCTACTATTGATGATGATGAAAACGATGGGCTAAGCCAGCTGACGCCTACATCTTCTGGGCCTCCTAGGAGTGTGGGCTCCTTACAGGGTGAATCTCCAAATGGTTCGCTATGTAGCCCGGAGATTGAGGTTGAAGAAGTTGAGGACATGGAAGAAGATGAGGATCTGGCTGGTCAAATTGCGGATGTCGATCAATACATCAATAGCCCCATCATTACTGGAGGTTCCGCTGTGATAAAAAATGTTATGGATGAAGTTACATCGAAGCTCGAGAGAGGTTTGTCTTTATAGGACCTTTTTGGAACTGCTTTCTGACTAACTCTGGTATAGATCCTATTCCATTACGACAATTGGAAGAACTTGCGCATACCATGTCGAGTTTTGTCAACGTTGTGGGCGACCAGATCGATAGCTTTTATAAGCTTTATCTTGTAAACCAAGACGTTTGGCCCAACTTACCAAACATGATGGAGGCCTTACTTAAACGAAGGTGAGACATTCTGAGACTCCATAGCTGTACCCAGTTACTAATTCATAATAAAGTGAACCTTTTGGGCAAAGCTATTTTCGCAGGGTGGATAAATCAACGCCAGGGCTAGAAGCTATTATATTAGCCCTTGTGGAGTTTGCACGATTGACAGCACTCTTTCTTCGCTACGATGCTTGGAGCTTAGAACATGCTCTCCCGGATAGAGATACTACTCTTCTATCATGGGGGTATCAGAGAACCCTATCAATCATTATGAGACCAAATCAACTTTCTAGCCTTATGCAGCGTGTCTACAACTTCAATATGGTCACAATTTTACCACGAGTAATGAGAGCTTTTATCGACACCCATGACGGGTTAGGGACATTGAGGAAATACGATGAGTTAATCCTGCAACGAATACCATTACAGCCCAAACTTCTATTTTATGCGTCACTCCCGTTGGAAATATACGCAAAACTCATTCGATGTCTCGAAGTTGTGATAAAAGAATGCGCTATGTCAGAAGATTTGGCAGAAATCCAGATAGCTGTTTCAGATGGTGCCTTTATGGCTATGACATCTGTGGAAAACTTACTTGCAGGCCTTTTTGAAACGCACCTTCAATTGCTGATCATCAAGGACTTTAACGTGGTGTTGAATACATTATGTTCGCTACTAACAGCATTTTATGGTATGAGTTCTGCAGAGGCTAGGATACGGAAACTAATTGAGGAAAAAATCGGGAATGAGTATGGGGTTATTGAGGCCTATGAATATCCTAGTCTTGCAGAATGGTCTTGCAGGTTTCCTTTTCTCTTCAAGATGCTTACCAGTAATCGTATGGACTTTCGACTACAAGGACTGGTAAAGGCTACGGAGCTTCTTGTCAGCGCCTGGAGAGACAGCTATGGAAATGGTACCGACTGGCATGATAGTGTTTTATTGAGGTATCTTTCTAGCATTCCTGGTTTAAAGAGCTCTTATGAGTTTAGTTAAATACGTATCTTAACTCTATCATAGGTTTCTAGCACATTTCATCATCGAAAATAAAATCGTCGAATATATTATGGGACCTGAATCACACCATGAACTTATTCGCCGAAGCGCAAATATAACTGGCTTTCTGATAGTAACCAATACAACTACGGTGGATATTCGACACGCCCTATGGCAACCAGTCGTTAACAACAAGGATCCACGAATAGTGCAAGCTACACTTGCCATGCATCAGGAGATGATAGGAAATATGTCTATCCCACTTCTTGTTGAATTGAGCAAGCGGATCAAGGACATACCATTCTCATCCTTTGATGCTCACATGATGGAGCTTGTGAGCCGTCTGCTAGAGACCATCAGGACTAACTTTTACCAGCAACAGGTTGTGATCAGGCAACCCAGAGAGTCTGAATAAATGCTGACTTATTTGGATATAGGTCGTGCATTTAGATCCTCCACCCTATGAAATGTTGATCCAGCTTATTCGGATGGCATCCCGCGAAGAAGAAAATACCACTCCGAGCGGTGGACTTCCACCATCCACGATATTTGAGTTTGCCGGAAAGGAACTAATGGCACTGGCTGAATATGGTCCAGCTGGAGAACTACGCAGAAAAATTTATCTTGACTGTATCAGCGACATTAAACAAATGACGTCAAGCGCGACGGGTAGTATCAATGTCATTCAGGCATTCTTACGTATGTCACACCCAAGAATTATAAACATAGTTGACCTAACTATTATTAGAGCAAAGACCTCGTAACGTCAGGCCGGGCAGCCCTGGTTACGTCGAGGACATCGAATTTCTTATCAAAAACCTGAACCTAGCTGAACTACTTGTCAACGAGATAGCTAGGTTTGTGGATTCCCACAGCAAGCACGACCAGTATTCTACACTGCGCCGGTTAAAAGCGAGATTAGAGTTACTTCAGTTTATTCTATATAATTCGCCTGAATGTTTGACAGCTCATCTAGGCGAAAAGCTTTGGACATACTTAGTTGGGGCAAAGGCGTTAGGAACATCTGAGAGAGATGATGGGTTTGAATTCTACATTAACCATTACTTGAAAATTACAGCCGCATGTGTTACCAATGCCCCTCCTCAAGCTCATGTCTCGCTAACGGATCAACAGCAAGCGGATCCTATTCTAGAAAGTGTATTCAAGACCTACTTTCCAGCACTTGATCCTGCTTGTTTCTCGCCTAATGTTCTACCTTTTTGCATGAAATCTATAGAATATCTTAACAAACCAACAGGGGTAAGTGTACTTCCACACTAGTTTATTACAAGTATTTCGGGCTTACAATGGGGTAGCTTGAGGATAGTTTCGAAGAGGATCATGTAAACTTCGAGGGCATTGAACAGTTATGGCGGATAATTCTCAAGGCACCCGACGATAGGCTGGCTGCTGAGGCCACATCATACTTTATGAATCTTTACCTAGACGTGAATCTCATTCTATTTCCCGTGGTTGATTATGTTTACTAATTGTAGCCTAGGCTCGTCCTGTCTGTTCGAAACCTGCAAAGGTCATCGAGAACACGCATTTTATGATCGTAGAACGATGTATAAATCAGCTGACATCCACAGCCTCTAACATTGACAACACAGTTCCGACTGTCAATTCCAGAGACGAGAATGCAATGTTCTTGGATACCTTCCATGGGAACAGTGATACACAGGAGTTCTTTCGATCATTGGACCTTCTTGACCACTTCGTCAAAGGCTACAAATCACGGCCAAAATATAATCAAGGCTTTCAAGAGGCTAACCAATCTTCCGCTGTCGATATGATCACAGGTGTGCCCCTAACACTGCGACTGCGGTGGCATGCTTCGAATTTCCAATCACCTGTAAGTACACTCCTCGATCTGTGTAACATCGATGGTGTTCTCACCTGAAATCTGTAGATCCAGAGCTTCCAAATCGGCAATCTAGACACAGGTCAGGATCTGCATGATCGTATCGCCAAAATTGTGGGAGGGGACAAATATCGCTTAATAATTTCTGGAAAGGAATTCAAACCATTACATGAGCCACTCAAAACCCTCAAGGATTTTTGTATTCCAGATAATTCTGTCTTGATAGTCCAAAAATCACCAGACCAAGGGACGGTTACTGTCAGCTCGAGCGTGCCTTCCAATCTTAATGCTCTTCAGATTGAGATCATGAGACATTTTGATTCACTTTTTGAATTGCTTTCTCTCCCAGAGCCACAGGCGACGAAGGTATGAGAATGTTGAGAATATTAAATGGTTGTGTTTTTGCTAAGGTCCCAATAGATATGGTTCTTTTTGAGAAATTTCCCAGTCGATGAACACATCAAGTCAAGCATGATTTCGGGGCCATCTTGGTCAGAGACATTTCCAGCGGATTATCCTTATAAGACTCTTTATTCTTTGCACGCTTTGCGAACATGTTTTGAGGAACAAAGACAGCAACAAAATGTATGTTTTAAATCATACTCTTAGTTTAAAAGGTACTAACTGTATCTAGAGCGACGAAAAATCAACGTTCATCAACGAAGCAACCTCTTCTTTACTCAAAACCCTAATGAATAACAATCATGAATCCAAAGAATCCTATGCAATGAAGA
This sequence comes from Morchella eximia, assembly GCA_024713935.1. Lineage (NCBI taxonomy): Eukaryota > Fungi > Ascomycota > Pezizomycetes > Pezizales > Morchellaceae > Morchella > Morchella eximia. Next base: position 4,763,223 of record JAMGZG010000001.1, read on the forward strand.
CTCGAGCGCAGGTTACAAACGAGATTCTTGATTGTCTACGTTTGTTTCTTCAAGGTTAGGAATCGAGCAACTGTCTGACTTCCATTACTAATAGTTTTTAGAATCCATTACAGAGTGCGGTTTTTCGCCGTCATTTCCTAGTCCAGATGATTTTGTTGAAAGGATTTTTGAAATTTTACGTGTTTGCTCTCAAAAGGAGTATTCACAGTGCCCAGGATCCGAGTCTTGTGTTGCCAATGCATTTAATGTGTTGCTCATCGCATCGAAAATCGATTCAGAAGTATGGTCATCTCTGACTCAAAAATCAGAATTGATACATCATGTGAACAGATTTCTCCTGAAAGACAAACGACAAACGGTTAGGCTAGGCACTGGAGAGGCCATTATAGCAACCCTCAATCGATATCTTTCGTAAGTCCCCTTAACTCGAGTTAAATATATGCAATATCTCATTTAGTTAGGACCATTAAACCGACAAGTCATGACTTTGCGAGATTCTTTTGGAGTATTTTGAAGGACATGTTGGATCAACCTTGGTTGGACCCAAAATCTTCTGCAGAGATGTTCCAGACTGCTCTATTGAATTTTAAGTATGTTCTAGGATCCTTGATATTCCTTCAATTCTTCTAACAGTCCTAGATTTCTTAGCGAAGTAAGCCCGGAATCGTTAGATATAGAGACGTGTTTTAAAACGTGGAGCTCGCGTTTGATAAAATATGAAGTGAACGAGGTAAGCATCGTCTCTTCTTATTTTATTTTTTTCTTCTTAGGATGCCTTTTGTTAATTGTAAATAGGTCGTTGGTTGTTCGAACGAAGACTTCGTGATTACAGGTTTTACAAGACTCCTTACAAGATGTGTATCCCTGGCTAGAAGTCGAGGTATCCGTGTTTATAACGAGTATTCTATCCCTCCTCAAGCGAAGTACATAATCGTATACTAATAGAGAATTTAAAGCGTGGCCGAAGATATCTTTCAGAATTTACTTTTCCGCCCAATGACTACATATACTGAAGATTCTCAGCTCATCGAGAGTCTGCCGTGTCTCCACGGACCCAGTCGTTCGGAGATATACACCCTGGTTATCCAACTAGTCAATGATCCCGAGAATTGTGTCAAGATGGTTAAGCACAATCTACATCTTTTCCCCAAAGGTACATATGATACCCCTGACATGATTTAATTCATGGGCTCACAAAACAAAAGATCAGTCCCTACATGATGGATTCCACGCCGATCGAGGCAGGTGGGCGAGATCAGTAGCAGGCCACGTCGGATTACAGAACATGTCAAACACATGCTATCTCAATTCATTGATGACTCAGCTTTTTATGAACCGAACGTTCAGAGCCTTCATCCTGGAGATGCCTATCGACCAAGCGGATGAGTCTCAGAAACTAATCCATTTTCTGAAAGTTTTATTTGCGAGAATGCAGAATAGCTACACGAAGGCAGTAGAACCAAAAGACTTTGTTGAGGCCATAACAGATTACGAGGGAGAACAAATTGACATCGCAGTTCAGATGGATGTTGATGAATTCTTCAATCTTATCTTTGACAGACTAGAAGGTCAAATGCCATCAATGGAGCTGAAATCATCTTTCAGGTCGCACTATGGTGGTCAATTAGTCCAACAGGTTAAGTCAAATGAGTGCCCCCATATATCGGAGCGCACTGAACCCTTCTCAGCAATTCAGTGCGACATTAAAGGAAAGTCAACTCTTCAAGAGAGCTTAAAGGCTTACGTCGAAGGGGAGATCATGGATGGTGGTAAGTGTTACCTCCTATTTTCACACCAATCAAGAATGTAACTGAGCAGTGTTACAGATAACAAGTACTCCTGCACGACATGTGACCGCCACGTTGACGCAGTAAAAAGGTAATTCAATTCCGTTTATTGAACTAGGTATGTAAGGCAAGTAAAACTCAATTTGACTGACAACTGGCGTCTTCAGAACCTGCCTCAAGGATATTCCGAATCATCTCATTTTTCACTTGAAAAGATTCGAGTTCGACCTACAAACTATGCACCGTAGCAAAATCAACGACTCTTTTGAGTTTCCAACTTCTATTGACATGAAACCTTATACAATAGAATACTTGAGTGGCGATGAGAAAAACGGTGAGAATTCGTCACGGGATATGTTCGAGCTGGTTGGTGTACTAGTACATAGTGGTACTGCCGAGTCCGGTCATTATTATTCGTATATCAGGAACCGCCCCTCGCCATCAGGGGCACCAGAATGGTTTGAATTCAACGACTCGGAGGTTTCAGCTTTTGATCCTTCGACAATTCCAGCTGCCTGTTATGGGGGTACTGATGGAGTAACCAGAGATGCAATGGGGCAAACATATGCTTTGAGCAAGCCTTATAGCGCATACATGCTCTTTTATGAACGTTCTTCATTGTTGAGTCCATCGACAGTAAATCAGGATTCAGCGGTTCAGACAAGACTATCTATACCCCGGGAACTTGAGCTGGAGATACATAGTGAGAACGAGTATTTCATCAGAAAATATTGCATGTTCGATAACAACCATATCGAATTTATCAGAAAACTATTAGATCAGCAGCAGCGTTTGTTCAAAAATTCTACACCCTACGACCACATTCACGAGAAGAGAGCATTAATACTTGGGTTGGATACCCTTGAACAAATTGCTACAAGGTTCAAAGACTCCACGGGGGGAGAGGCACTTTTCAATATTTTGAACACCTATCTAATCAACTGTCCTGAATGCTGTCTGGAATTCTTCGACTGGTTATGCCAGAAGGAAGATGCAATCACCAATTTACTAGTCTGCAACCCGTACGGCAAGGCACGGGCAAATTTTTTGAGACTAGTGATGTTTGCACTTAACCAGGTTCGGCGAAAAAGACCCGAAGCGTATGGGCCGATTGACGAAAGCGGTGACCACGACATTGAATATGAAGATACTGTATTATACAAGCTTTGCACCTCATTGATGCGCTCATGGAATGGTTTGCAATGGTCTATCAAGACGTGGGGTGACTACTTTGGTCTATTGGCGAGTATTTCAGCATTGGGTGAGACCGAGAAAGTTGTTATGCTGGATATGGGGTTTTTGAAGAAAATAATGGAGTTACTGTTAATGGATCACCTACAGGCGCCGAGAAAGATGGAATATCTATTTGAAAACTTCGCGAAGATATGGGCAAAACGCCGACCATCGCTCGGGAATCTAGGATCAGTCATGGGCGAACTAATGAGCTTATGCGATCCTCACCTGAGGCCTTGTAGGGATGATGAAAACCGAACAAATTTCCGCCATCTTTCGAAATTTCCCTTGAATGTTACAGAATATGACTATTTCTCTTTTTCTGCAAAAAGTCAGATGCAGATACTATCAAGGCTGCTTGAATCTCAGACTACAACAGAAAGCATGGCGCGCCTAGTCGCAAACATCGTCAAATCCGAAGTTGCACCGGCTGAAGGCCCTCTTCTTGAGCAGATTAAGAACACTTTGCTTGCTGGGGTTCCTGTGGACCCTGCACAAGAGGCCGAGCCTTTCCTTATGTGTCTTCTGTACTTTGTCTCGGTAACCAAATCTCCGAACTACGTCAGGGAAATCATACGAAGAGTGTCAGATGAGGTGCCCACCATTGGTACTGATGGGGGATCAGAGCATCTGCTTTTTTTCCAAGAGCTGGCAGTTCTTAAAAATCTTCATCTCAAGCCGTACCTCATCAAATGGCGTATGATTGACTATGTTGCACATTGGGCACCGCCGCTATTAACCTATTGCGAGGCAACCGTACGAGAAAGCACTGAAAAGCTTCTTGATGATATTTTATTTGATAGTCTTCAAGACGGAGACCGTCCAAGAGCGCGGAAAGGTGTTGAAGATCTTATGAATGGATGTTTCATGTTCATTGAATCGAAACTCCCCAGGTCACGTCAGCCGTGCGACGAGAAAACTTTCGAGAATGTCCTTCGAGTTCTCGAAAAGTGCGGTGAATATCAAGACGACGAAGAAACCTTCAGGGCAAGGAATAATGGTTAGTATTAATCTATTACATAAATTCCTTGACGATATCTCATTAACTAAAAAAAAAACCAAAAAAAACTATAGCGTTGAGATTGTTAATTGAAAAGATCATTCTTGAAGAAGAAGAGGATGCTGATCTAGCCTCCGGTAAGGCCGAATGGTCCTCTCGTGCGCGACACGACTGACCCAAGCACTTTCTGAAGATGAATGGGGTGGCTCTGAAATCGGAAGCGATACGCATGAGATGGAAGTGCAACTCGACGAATACAACAGCACCTAGTAGAAGCCAATAGTCAAGGGTTTGATAAAGGATGGATCTTTGAATTAGATTTCTTTCCAGCGGGGCGTTATATTCTTAGGATCACCAATTCCATGGGTATGACATAAAGCGGAGGTGTTTAACTGTGTAGGCTCTTTACATTCCTTCTCATCTCTTTCATTTCTTCCAATTTTCTTGTTTTGTTTTGTTTGTTTTTTATTTCAGGTTTCAATTTTTTCTTACTTTTCTTTTCATTGCGGGCACGAAAACAGCCGGGATTGGGGGGAGGGATTGGGGGAGGGATTGGGGGAGGGATTGGGTGTACTGTGAGGAGTTGGGGGCGCATCGGATTTATGCTTTTCCTCTTCACCTCTCCCATTTTTTCTCTTTTTTAAGCAGATCTCTTTTGTCCTGCCTTATTTTTCTTATACCTCTACCCTTTCTCCCCCTCTGGTAGGTGATAGGCTCGCGATATTACTGTGTGTTTATCTTTATTCATCTCGCTACCTAAGAGGGACAAAGCGAAGTCATGGATTTCAATTGTAAAGACAATAAGATGGGGAAAAGAATCTCTAGGTACCTACATGGTGAGGATCGTTTTTGAGAAAAACATTCATAAGCGAGTGATTCCAAGTGATGTGGTTGAAGGATCCTGTGATTATGATTTATCTAATGGTGGAGAAACAAGGGGAAAGGAGAGCTTGAAAGAATTCTAGATTTTGCACATGCCTCACTGTTTCGCTCAATTTTGAATTGGTGCCGGCAAGTTAAGGAGATAGCAGCCTTTCTAATGCCGTATTTTTATATTCAAATCAACGGCAACGCCCATACCCTTTTGTCATTGACAACATACACCATACAACCCCACATTCCTCATCCTCTCTCGAACCCCATCTTGCCCTAGGATGGGAAATCCTACGATACGAAACCTAACTACCCCTGTGGAACAGCGGTGTCATGCCCAAAACGCACAACGTTTTTTTCTTACAAAGAATATTCCATCACGCCCATGTCCACCCCAGACCCATGCACCATGACCAGCAGCAGTTGCAGTCAGTCGAGTTTCATCATACTGACATCCGAGAAAAAGAACCCAGTTTCAAAGAAAGAGATAAACGTGAGAAAAAAAAGTCTGCAAACCAAGACGCGCGTCAAGGAAGTCCGAAGCAAAACGTGAGCAAAGAGGGAAAAACCACTAGGAAGAAAATGAAATGTAAAGGAAGAAAATCATCAGAACTCCTCAAACAAATGTCCGTATTGATCGTAGTTGTCGCCGGTCCCGTACTCCTCCTGCTCTTCTGGGTAGCGGTCGAATTGACTTGAATCACCGACACCACCTCTAACTGGCGGTACATAAGGTGCCTCAATGTCCTTTCTGGCTAAACGCTCCCAGTTAACCTCTGCAAACCACTGATGTTGCTTGATGTCGCTGCTACCGTGGAGTAAATTCCCCAGCCGCTTCGTTAAATCTGGCGTTATAAGCTGTTGAAGTAGGTCCTGGGCATCGGGATGAATGTAAGCCGGATATTTGACACGCCCTTTCAGAATGTTTTCGTAGATCTTCATAGGACTTCCACCATCCCAGAAGGGTGTATAACCACAAAGCATCTCAAAGATTAAAATACCCAGCGACCACCTAGTTCGAAAGAAAAATTCTGTTAATGATTGCCTACCGCCGCTGTTTGACTTAAAAAGAAAGAAAATATTCTATTAAGGGAGAAAGAAAAGAAGAACCAATACGGAAACACTCACCAATCTACAGATTTGTTGTAACCTTTAGAAGCGACAACCTCGGGCGCCAAGTAATCCGGGGTGCCACACAATGTCCACGTAATGTCGGGAACTTCTTTCGCAAAACCGAAATCTGTTATCTTTAAGTGACCGTGACGATCTAAAAGCAGATTCTCGGGTTTGAGATCTCTATAGATGATATGATGCGAATGAAGATAATCCAAGGCAAGCGCAACTTCAGCTGCGTAGAACTTTGCAACGGGATTCGGAAACCGCTACAGTGAGGTCGAAGCAGCCTTGAGTATTTTCCCTTAACCAATTGGATTAGGATGCATGTCATACCTGGGATTTTCGTAGCAGACTAAAGAGCTCCCCCCCCTCAATAAAGTCCATCACCATATATAAATTTTTGGCATCTTGGAAAGTCCCCCATAGAGTTATCAAGAACGGATGCTTTACTTTCTGCAACATCCGCCTTTCATCATTGGTGTGCTCAACCTGTTTCATCTTGACCACCTGAGCTTTCTTCAAGACCTTCACTGCATAAAACCTAAGGTTATGTCGTGACTGAACGAGGTGAACTCTTCCAAAGCTTCCAGTTCCTAGAGTCCTTTGGATAGCAAAGTCACCTAGTGAATATTTTCCTTTGGTTGTGCGTACGGTGGAACTCTGTTGCGGCTGTTCATCCGGTTTTCGCTCCTGCGTCCCAGCGTTGCCCGCATTAGTCCCTGCGCTTTGGGATTGTATCATATCAGAATGAGCTGGAGTATTTTGTTGTGAGCTGCTATTGTCATAAGGTCTCGCATAGTCGCCAGGCTGTGGAGGGTTTATGATACTGTTGATGTTACTCTGATGAGGCTGATTCTGGTGTTGCTGTTGGGAGGTATGAGAGTGGGGATACTGCTGTTGGTGTTCCGGTATCATTGGCCGATGATCGGAGACCAGTGCCATGGATTCAACGGGAACGGAGGGGTTGGAGGGGTTTTGGAGCGGAGCAGTTGAGACCGAGGAAGCGGACTCAATCGAAGGCTTGAGCGAGTTGTGGTGCGAGGTTATTGGAGTAGTTGCGGTCGCGGAGGTCGGGGTTGGCGGTTCTGATTCTCGAATTTCGGACTGGGAGCTGTCCTTTCTCGCATGCAAGGAATCTTTATCTTTCTTCTTCTTCTTCAAAAACCCGAGAGTCGGCATGCGCAAGATGACCGGGAATATGTCGAGAAGGGAAGACACCTGCTGGTGGCCTCCTCCAATCCCTTTGTCTGTTTCGAGCGGGCTGATTTCGCTTCGGCGGCGGAACCCAGAAGCCCTGGAACGATAAAGAGCTGCGGGAAAGCGGCGGGCAGCGGCGGAGGAGGGGGGGAGGAAATGAGTACGTAGAGCTTCAATTACCTATTGTCTTTCCCCCTCCTGCTATTGTTACTATGCCTTTGCCGAGTCGAGCCGTGGAAACGCTGTCAATGGGCGGGGGTAAGTGCCAGGACAACAGCGAAAAGCACGACGACGACGATGAGGATGAGGACAGGAAGATTGTAGATTTTGAGGGGGGTGGGGATGAAGATGAAGACGAGGACGGGGGGGGGGGGGGGGAGCAAGTGAAGGCGGAATAGACAAGGCTAGGGTATGTAATGGATATGTGATGCTTGAGAGCGATCCAAACGAACAACTGGGGAAGAGTGACAGTGTTACCAGAATCGAATAAGCAATGCGGACAGCAGCCGATTCGTTTCTTCCTATGTATTTCCTCCAGAGGAGCAGAGAGCAGTACGTGGAGGTGGAGTAAGGTGGATGGATGAGGAGTATGTATTGATTGCTTTGGTGTGTGTACTCTGTTATGCTTTCTATCCCTCGTCCGCTGTTCGGCGTCCTCGTCTTACCCCGATTTTCTTTTATTTGAGAGTTTTTATAATCTGTTATCCTTTTGATCGAATCCTTGGGCCCTTGTCTTTCGTCCTCTCAGTGGTTTCGTCCGTTCTGCTTGCTACAAATCTCTGGCTTACTTGGGTACCGATAGATTACCTACCTACATGTACCTACATACATACCTATGTCTACCTTACCTACAGTATCCACTTCTCTCAGATTCTTTCCCAAAGTGCACGAACGGAAGAGGACTCGCTTCAGATACCTCCAGGCTAGTTACTCTCTCCAGACTCGATCGCAAAAAGGTGATGGGAAGCGGCGGCTATCCTGGGATGATCGACGAAGAAAACTGCCTCAATCGGGAAGGGGGCTTTCCTGACCGCTTTGGAGGGGCAGGGTGGGGGATGAGGGGATGAGGAACGTTGGCTGACCGGGAACAACGGTAGGTTAAAGGAGACGGCACAGAACCAAAGTGGATGTGGTGCAGGTTTTTCTATATCTACTTATGTAGATCATTCTACCATATTCTGATCATTTTCCGAGGAGGTTGAGCATCTACAGAATAGATACCTATATTCTCTACTCGCAAAAAGAGCATGAAACACATTATGAAACTCTTTACTCGCAATTCTTATGTGAAGATCAAAGCTAGATGTCTAGTATATGTAAGAGCGAGAATCAGTCATAGATAAAGATCGACAGCCCCATCGACACAAAAATAGTGGGTTTCTCGGGGTCTGTTTCCAAAAGTCCGCCGCAGCCAGATGTTGCTCAGCATCATCTGCTTCCACAACTCTTCCGCCCGTGGTCTATTTCTAAACACGGCAATCGACAGCACTGGACGTCATTCGTGTTCCAGACAATAGCATATGTAGAAGCTTATCCCAAGCCTATTCCTGCTTTCCCAGGAATCCATTATCTCTACCCGGTGTGCCTACCCGGAAACCGACATTAGATAGCTTAGCTTCTGTCCTGCATCAATTCCACTGTTCTGACGATTCTTATTCACAACTTCAATCGATTAAAATGGTATACGATATACGTACCTGTACCTACATGTAGGTACATACTTGTGAGCCAGGCGCCATCATTCGGCAGCAAAACTGCTAGGAAACCAAACACCATGTAGGTCATAGGTATGTATGTCGGTACTGTACGCCCTATATTTTACTTAGCTAGTGCTGAAGCTGAAGTGACTGAGGTTCGAGATATATTTATTAAATACATACAACGAATTGTATGTAGACGGGCTGATCCAGCTCTCGATCACAAGCATCAATGATTGGTTATAATCCTGGTTACACCTTGTAGCTACATGTATGCAGGTTACTTCGCCAATGATAATATCATCTCGTTTTTTTGATCACCGTATTAGTGTCCGCTCAAACTTAGATTAACGCTAGTAGAAGAATAATTTCATTAGTGAGTTTACCAAGGCCCTGTATGTATTATTTAACCATAGCCGTGTATATTAGATTTCCTGTAGGTACATACAGTATCTATTTCATTTTTACTCCCACAAGCATCCTCGTTAAACAAGGGGTTCACCGATATCGCAGCTTTATCCATAGCTCTAGTTAAACTTCGGATTGTGGATCAAGTATTATTGACTACTCTAATTATCATATTTAAAAATCCCATTCCTCGAAGCGAGATTATAAGTGCAGCTAAGATTTGGAGGTTTACTCTTCACTGCCACATTTTATCCTTCGGTTGGACCTCGCAGTTGATCAACGAAAACGAGCACTTCTCATATCACGGTCACATACGCACTTAAGGTATATGTACATGTAGGCACTGTACATCTACTCTAGACATGCTTCGATATTTCCCTTCCTACAAGTCAGCCTTGCTTGCTCCTAGCCACAAATCAGATTATGGTCCCCAGCACTGCAGCTCTATAGGTCATCTCTAATGTTGTAGGCTTCGGACATACGCGTCCCGGTCAGCCACAAGCTAGGATGCGTGTCTATAGCATTTTGCAAGGTAATTTGCAATTGCCTTTCGCTATCACTACATACAGTTAAGCTGTTAGTTCTCCCGATTCGATACGGAAAACCAACGTCACAAAGTTAATCTCCTGCCAAAAAGAGGCAGGAAGCGAGACGACCTGGTTTGTGCCCGGGAAACGCGATTCACGACCCAATCGGCAACGAAGAGAGTGATGTGATGCAGAGAGAAGAGAAGTCGTGCGCGTGGCAAAGAGTCTGGGTGCTCCGCACGAGCGTATGCAATCTTAGAGCTTCTCTAGCAGCAGTTACACAGTCAATCTCGATCATGAAAGTAACAGAAACCCCAGAAGGGCTATGTCCATGTACATCTATGTACATATAGTTATAGGATTTTCTCAGATAGGTACTTGTCTAATGCAAGTATCTCGTATTCACCACAGATAAAGGTAGCCAGAAGAAACATTTATATTATAGCCCTTAAAAAAAACGAATTCGCACACTACTCAGTCGACTTGTTCTTCCTATTCTTGATCCACAAGGAATCTATCGCCTGAAAGACGGCCGTGATTCCTTTAAGCTCCTCCTCGCTGAGCCCAGATTTCCCCCACCTCTGCTGAGCTTTATCTGGATGCCATCGTACCCTTTCTAGCTTCAGCATATCAGTAAACCCTTCCCTGTCAGGTGCTGTGCCGGTAGGTGCTGATAAGAAAAATTCTTCGATGGCGTCTTGAGAAAGGTCTAATAGCTTCCCAGACCTAGTAGGCCATGGGATATTGTCAAGAGGTACCTTTCTCTCACCACCATCGTCATCAACTCGGTTCTCATCTGCAATTCTCGCCCAATTGTGTAGATACTCATCCCACCGTTTCTGCAAGCCACTTCTATGCTTTCTTTGTCTTCTTTGTTTATCTTCTCTTCGCATTTCCTTTTCTGCACGCTCCCAAGCAATTCGTTCCTCACGCTCACGTCGCTTTTTCTCCACCTTTTCACGCTCTCTCCTTTCACGTTCCTCAACGATATGTTGATGGCTTTTCTCCCACATTTTCTCACGAACATAGGCAGCGTACTCCTCATCATCCATCTGTTCAAGCATACCCCGCTCATTCTTCACCTGAGGTCGAGGGTAGTTATTGATGGGCTCCCCATAAACACCTTCCCAAAAAGCCGCGCCCTCGTCGTCTGCCATCGCGTCAAATAACGATTGACGGAATGCCTCGTCTGGATCTGCATATTGAGTGGATGACACGTTGGGAAGATAGGTATCGTCATAGGCTGATGGGTCATCCCCGGTTTTCTTGCGCTCGTGAGAGTGCCTTCGACGTTTTGACGGACGGCTAGAGCTCTCACTTTCACGGTGATGATGGTGACGGTGACGACGCTCTCGTTTCTCCCCGTCCCCGCCCGATCTGTGCTTCTTTTTGAAGCGGAATTTATTCTTTATATACCTTTCTTCTTCTCTAGTTTCTTCTACAGATGTGGCACGGGACTTCTCACCATCGCTTCCCCTGCTAGCGTTCGGAGGAGACGGCGGTTGTTGTGATGCATCTGGCTCTTGGGGGTCCCGAGTGAGAGGATGTGAAGGTGCATCGTTCTGTGTCAGACCATGGAGCATTCCCAAGCGGTCGTTGGACACGTTGTAGGAGCGCATAACGTTGGATTGGTAACCGTATCGGAATAGATAGAAATTTAAAGATAGAGCGGTGTAGGGTCGGGCGAGATGGATGTGAGGCTTGGCAGTTTTCAACGAATCATACCTATTTCTCTATCCTGGTTCGATGCGTTAGGCTGTATGTATGTTCCTGTTTCTGCTGTACCTACGAATAAAAAATAAGGCGTCCAATACAACGTCGGCAGGGTAATTAGATGTAACACCCCGCACCCTGGGCCTAAGTGTAATGGTAATATAATATAACACCGATATTTGGCACATTTCTAGCTAGAGAAATATCAATCTATCATCCTTTTCAATTCATTCATGCTAGACCCAAAAACTTTACATTTTGATACAATCCCCCGCGAGATTCAGAGCAAGGACAATGCGTCCCACGTTATACCTTCCGTAGCTTACATACCACACAACAAGTATTTGCCATTGTTAACGTCAATTCAGCCAAAGTCTCGGCTAAGCCTAGGCGCTCCCAACGCGGTAGGCAAGCCAGTGCAGGAGAATCCTGATATCGACAAAGTTACAGCTACAGTTCATAAGCCTAGACGGCTTCATTATATCCCCAAATTTCTATTAAAACAATTCATACCGCAGAGTTCAAGGTTAGATAAATCATTATAGAAGCGCATGTACGTAGATTTATATACTTACAAAAAATGCAATATAGAGCAAAAGGTGCTTGGAGTAGGCTCCGCAAGACAGGTCACTGGGAAGGTTCGATAAACCGCTATTCGCTTTCCCACCCATCCAAGCTTCCAACGCGTGAGATTGCAAAATCCTACTACGTTAAAGACCTTTATGTGACACAAAATTCCAAAAACCCATCATACGAGCTAGAAAACAAGCTCGGCAAGTTGGAAAACACCGTTAGCAATATCATGTCCAGGCTTTTCGACACTTTGGAGAAGGACGAAATACCCACCATATACAAGATGACGCGTGGGAATCTCAATCTCCTGCATAAATTCTTGTACGTCATGGGCTACCGCAAACCATCAGTCGCAAACATTTATCGGCAACCAGACCCCGACGACCCCCCTGGGGAGGCGCGTCTGGAATATCGCACCCAAGCTCCCAACGACCAGTGGCTTCAGCAACTACGCTATATTCTCGACACACCACATTGGGAGATTGTTGAGCATGGGCGCAAGGCAAAGAGAAAAAAAGCAGAGCTTGATTTGAAATTTCCGCATAGAAGATGGTCGGAATTGGGCAAAGATCTTGAGTCATTGGAAGAAGGATACATGGAGGAGGCGGACGGGTGTTTCTTGGCTATTTGGAGGGCCGCCGAAGGGGAGGAGTTCATCATCTCGAACGACTCCTTCGGTATTCTCGAAGGCAAGAAGAGCTCTTGGGGCCCAATCCATAGGTTCTATGTCATATCCCCACATGTTGCACTTGTGATTTGCTCTGTCGGTCTTGACCCGAGCTACAATTGTGACCCGGAAATCAAAGCTCGTTGTCAGAACTCGGTACTTCGGGGTGCAAAGCATCGGCGCCCAAAAGTGACGCATGCCGTTGAACCACCGGATATCATGAGCGATGAGGAGTTCCTAGAGTTCGAGTCAAAATCTCACACCAGAGAGGATGACACTATGGAGTTTGAGGTTTCGACCCTCACAGTTGAAGAAACCCATACTCTGAATGCAGTTATACTCGAAACCACCGCCGACGATGGAACGATTACATATTGTTCCGAGAAAGCGCTTCAACAGACTCTTGTCTCCTTCAAGAGAAACCCGAATTTTCGGGGCCAAAGTCGGTATGAAACGTTAGGAAAGATGCTAGGAGGAGGGGAAGAAGGGGAAGGGGATGGCAGTGTATTTGAGCCCAATCTACCACCACCCGAACCAGAACCACAACTCCAATTGCAGCAAGACCAATTCGGGGATTCTGAAAGTCTCCCCTACCTGAACCAAGCAATTTCTGGAGATGCTGATGTATGTATTGTGATCTACCTTCCTCAAGCCTGCACCTCGGGATTACAATTGAGGCTTTGCTAACCTTATATTCTAGGCGCATCATCCGGAGGGGCCCACATCCCCAGAGAAGGTCGTCGAGAAGCATGGCTACATGGTTTTCGAATTTCTCCTTCTAAATTTGAAAAGCAAGCAACTGCTAGTCGGTTGCTTCATCATCATCATCATCATCATCAAGGCCTGGATGGGAACATATACGGACCCATCCTGTTTTGGCTTTACATAAGTTACTCATATGAGAATTGCAGACTCCAGAGTGTCAACCAGGGACAAACAGATACACATATACGACAATACACCTGTATCATGTTATCCTTTTGTTCCTGGTTGGAGCTTTCGAGAAATATCCTGTTCTAGAGTGGTGCTAATACGCTATGGCACTTGGCGCATGACCGAGTACCAGGTGCCAGACATCGCCGGTGCGATGAGCGCGTGGGAGATACAGGACCCATATCTACTAGTAGGAGTATCTGAAGGTAGTTTTAGCGATGCCGAAAGATGAAATTGAAAGACCTTCAATTCCATCTTTCGGCATTTCTAGGCTACTAGTAGATATGGGTCCTGTATCTCCCACGCGCTCATCGCACCGGCGATGTCTGGCACTTGGTACTCGGTCATGCGCCAAGTGCTATGCACAGCGTATACGCACCTCTCACATAATTTCTGTATTTTACTTGTGCTCGGTTTGTTGTTGTGGAGGTTGTTTCCTTGTTCTGTTTCTCTATTTCGATTTCTTGTCGGCTTGGATATGTTTGTGCAGGCGCGGAGGGGGAACTAGTAATTCCTCTGGACTGTTTTTTGTATAATTTCCTAGGTGCAAGGTTGAGGAGGGGGTAGAATCCCTTATCCATTGTGTTTGGCCGTGGACGAGTTGGTGGATACGGATCAGAGGAGCTTTGTGGGGGAATGTATTTTTATGTGGTTTTGGTTGCGCTTCTTCTTTTTATTTTTTTTGGTGTGGGTTTGGGATGGTTACTTTGGTGCAAGAATGAGTAGAGACTTGCCGCTCTCTTGACAAGATCGTCAAGTCTCTACTCCGTCTCGCCATTTCTATTCCTTGTTTTTGTTTTGCTTTGGGGGTGAAAGGGAGATTTGCAGCTTTTGGTTTGCAATTTGGTTGTCTCGGAGGAGAGTACTCTAGTTTGGGATGCTTTGGGGATGCTTTGGGGGATTTAAGGGTTTCGTCTTGCAGTTTGTTGTGCTGGGGGGATGAGAGTAGTTTTGGATCTACAATTTGTCACTGGAGGATTTACGGGTTTGCTTTGCAGTTTGTTGTTTTTGAATTTTGTAGCGTTTTGGTTTTGGTTTTTGTTTTTGGAGGACTTGAAAGGGTTTTTTTTTGGTTTGCAGTTTGTTTTTGGTATACGCACATGGAGGACATGGTACAAATTTTATCTTTGCTGCTTTTCTTTATGGCAACTCTCCAACTAGCCGAGTGCGGTCTTGTGATGCAATAATACTCGAGTGATATAGCTATTGGCGGAGCATATACAGCCATTTCCCAAAAGACTTGGCACCTCGCCAAAACCTAGCATCACGACCCTCGTTCACTTGCAACTATGGCTCCACCACATACGCTCTCGCCGCGATCAAATGGTAATAGTAAGTCAAGTGTATACATTCATATTTCGACTTTAGTTTTTCTATTATATTTGTTGCCGTTTTGTAATCTGTATCTTGCTACAGGCCGTGAAGGGAGTTCGAGGTGCCAGGTCTTTTGGGAAATGGCTGTACAATACTCTGAGTGTGAAGCCTTGGCGGCTTCTACTAAAACTATCAATCACGATACTCCAAGCCTGGTATATAAAGCGAGCTTATATCAAACCCCACGCTGGCAAAAGCCAAAAGCCAGGGCCAGGGCCACCAATCCATGCAACCTTAACACAGCTATCCTATCACATCACACCCCCGCCCCCGCTACAACATCACCTCCCACCTCATCACAACTAAAAAAAAAAAAAAAATGCGGCGCGTAGTAGTAACCGGCCTCGGCGCCGTGACCCCCCTCGGCGTCGGTCAGTCTGTCCTATCCCCCCCCCCGGGCTCTTTCCACCTCCACCTCCCCGCCCCTCGCCCAGCTCTGTCTCGCCCCCACTAACGAGCACACACAACAGGAGTGAAGCGCTCATGGACAAACCTTCTTGCGGGCCGCAGCGGCGTCGTCTCCATCCGCGGCCGCTTCCCGACCGTGGGCGGCACGGAGATCCCTAGTCAGGTGGCGGCGCTGGTGCCGGGGTGGGGTGCGGGGGCGTGGGTTTCGGGCGCGGTAGGTTTTTCGTGTCTCTATAGGGCGTTGGGGGTTGGGTAGTGGGGTAGTGGGGGGTTGTGCTGATTTGTGGGGTGTGCGGGGGACAGGAAAAGGCAAAGATGGCGACGTTTACGCAGTATGCGGTTGTGGCGGCGGAGGAGGCGCTCAGCGATGCGGGGTGGAGGCCGGAGAGTGAGGAGGAGAGGAGCATGGCGGTATGTTTCTTGTGGTATTGGGGGGTAGGAGGGGGAGTGGGAGTGAATTGGGGGTGGGGGCTAATGTGCGGTGTGGACATAGGGCGTATGTATTGGTTCGGGCATTGGCTCGTTGGACGATGTGTATAATACGGCGACGAGTTATGCGGCAGGGGTGAGTTCTTTTCCCTTGACTTCTTTATGGCTTTCGGTACTATGGGTTTTGGGGGTGGGATTGGGATGTTGTTTGAGTTTAGTTCATTTTGTGGGTGGGAATATCATTGACACTGCGAGCGGGAAATGTGCAGGGCTACAAGAAAGTTCCCCCCATCTTCATCCCGCGGCTCCTCGTCAACCTCGCCGCTGGGCACATCAGCATGCGCTACGGCTTCCTCGTACACAACCCCCCTACCTTCTACTCTACAAACTATTGACCCCTCTAGGGCCCCAACCACGCCGTCTCCACCGCCTGCACAACCGGCGCCCACTCCATCGGCGACGCCACCCGCTTCATCCAGCACGGCGACGCAAACATCATGCTCGCCGGTGGCTCCGAATCCTGCATCCACCCGCTCGCCCTCTCCGGCTTCTGCCGTGTCAAGTCACTCGCTACGTCCTGGAACGACGATCCCACTGCCGCCTCGCGCCCCTTCGACCGCGACCGCGCCGGCTTCGTGATTGGTGAGGGCGCGGGCATCGTTGTGCTCGAGGAACTAGAGCACGCTAAGAAGCGTGGCGCGAGGGTGTATGCGGAGGTGAGAGGGTATGGGCTCAGTGCGGATGCGCACCATATGACGGCGCCGCCGGAGAGCGGGAGGGGCGCGATGATGGCGATGAAGAAGGGGTTGGTGCAGGCGGGGGTCAGACCGCGGGAGGTGGATTATGTCAATGCGCATGCGACGTCAACGGTGTTGGGTGACGCCGCGGAGAATAGGGCGGTGAGGGGGTTGTTGCTGGGGGAGGAGGGGTGGGGGAGGGCGGGGCAGGTGTGTGTGTCGAGTACGAAGGGGGCGACGGGGCATCTGTTGGGGGCGGCGGGAGCCGTGGAGGCGATTTTTACGATATTGGCGGTGCATGAGGTGTGTTTATTCCCCCCTCCACCTTTCTATTATTCCTACTCTTTTTTTTTTTATTCTTTTTTTGTTTATTTCCATTTTCATATCTCTTGAGCGTGGTGGGAGCTAGAGCACAGAGAGCTTGGACAAACTCATGCTTGAAAACAAAACAGGACATCCTCCCGCCAACGCTCAACCTCGGGAACCCGGGAAACCCGGCCGACACGGAAGACGCAGCAGCAGCAGCGGGAGAGTTTGACTGCAACTACGTGCCCAACGTGGCCCAGCGGAAGACTGTCAATGTGGCCATCTCAAACAGCTTTGGCTTTGGCGGCACGAACGCCAGCCTCTGCTTCTCGAAGCCGAGGTAGCTGAGATGGCTGAGATGCCTAGCTGTGTAGATGTTTGTAATTGTAATTGTTTGTAATTGTAGAAGCACTCACTCGCCCACCTGGAAGTGGACTGAACAAGTGAACCAACATGAGGAAGGGAGGAGTGATAGCTAGCTGGGCGCTAAGGCTGCCCAATGCGTGCCACACCACAGCACACAAGTCTACAACACCCAGCCCTCTCGTCCCAGAGTAGCAAAGAATGTCTTGCAACCCACAGACATGTTCCGGGAGTCTCGTGAACCCTTCCCTCCCTCCCCCCCCATCCGTTCCCTCATCCCTTCCCCTCCCGGCGGCTGCGGCAATCCTCAGTCCCCTCCAATTGCAGCTGTTACAGGGCAATGAGTGTGAAGGGGGACTGTGGTTATTTAAAGACCCTCGTTTCTCCCCACCACACTCACTGCCTGGTGTCCATGCGCGGCTGATCTGGTATCTATATAGCTACAGTGCTTCGCATCGCGTCCGTCTTGAATCTTTGTCTTGTTTAATTCTATTTCCTCTATTCTTAATATCCCTTTTTTATTTCTATCTATACGCACTGCTAGCCAGGCGAAAACCAATTTTCTCAAAAACAAAAACCAAAAAAAAAAAAACCCCATTTTCCCACATCCCCCCCCAAACCAAATTTCCCCCCAAACCCAAACCCCAAGAAACACACAAAACCATCCAAATGGCAACAATCTTCCCACCCCGAACCACCTCACCCTCGCGCTACCACCGCACCCCCTCACCAACATCCTTCCTCCCCCAACCACAACCCCAACTCTACAACCAGAAACCCTTCAAGCTCGCCCCGCCCCCCAAGAAGAAGCTCCGCATGTCGTCGTCTGCCCCCGCCGAACGCGCGCCGTCGAAGCGCCAGCAGGCCGCGCGAGAGGTTGTCGATATCCTGCACGAGATCTCGACGCTGCTCGTAAGTCCCGCTCACCCCTCGCCCCGCCTCTGGGATGAGAGGAAGGAGGCGGCTGATTGGGAGTGCGAGGTGGCAGAATACACACCTCGACAGGAACGCGCTCTCGCTGTGCGTATCGCTTGTTGAGAATGGGGTTAATCCTGAGGCATTGGCTGTAGGTGAATTCCTTCCCCCCTCTGTTCTTCCTCCCCCCCCCCCCCCTTTCTCTCTCTCTGTGTGTGTGTGTGTGTGTTATGCAGCCGCTAATGAGGGTGTGTGTGGATAGACTGTGATCAAAGAGCTTAGGCGCGAGAGCGAGGGACTCAGAGACGCGCCAGAGGCGATGGATGTGGATGGATAGATAGCTAGCTAGCTCTAGCTTGGGTTAATAACAAGTAGCGGTATGGTGGTATAAATCTTAATTGTCGTGATGACCTTGATGAAGTGGGGTGTTTTTTTTTTTTCTGTGGTCTTTTTTTTTTGCTGTTCGCGAAATGTCTACTGAATCTTTGTTATGTGGTGTTGCTTGCTTGCTTGCAATCGATTCGAGGGTTCTTGAGTACCATACATGTATGTACTTGTTTAGTTAGTTTGGTGGAGGGTGGAAGCCGATTTCATCTGCTCTGCTCTGCTCCGATCTGCTCTGCTCTAGAGCTAGACTGGACTGGACTAATTGAAACCATGAAACTTCTTTATATATTTTCTGCAACTATAACTGGTAGTCCTATTAATTGGAAACCCAAAAACCCTGAATTAATGCCAATCTGGATCGTTTCCCCCCATCGACACTAGCTACGATAGAGTTGCACTTTGGGGACGTGGCTAGTACCCTGCACGTACAGGCTACACAGCCAATCATGGAAAGTGCAGGTATCGAATATTACACTAACTGTACCGTAAAGGGAATCTATTGAGTCAGTGTTACTACTACTTCTACTGCTGCTGCTATTGATGCTACTAATCGATGCTACTATTACTACATGTGTTATTACTATGTAGGTAGTAATCTGCTGATTATCGTACAACACCACCACCACCACCACCACCACCACTGCAGCCATCTCCTTTTTCCTTTTCCGTAGTCTACATCACCCCACACTCGGAATGACCAGATACTTCTAATAAATAGCCTCTTTTTCCTAATATTTAAGGGGTAAACTTGTACACACACCGCTGTAAGTTGATATATATATATAAACAACCCAAACACACAAAAAAAAGTCCCTCCCCAAAAATGATTATACAGATAAAAAAAAAAAACAGTATAGAAAAGAAAAGCGAATGATATGAGACCCTGCCCAAAACAAAAACCCAAGCAACAGATGGGGAATAAACGAAAAGAAAAAATGAAAAAAAAAAGAGGGGAAAAGAAGAGGAGAGATATAAAAGGAAAGGAAGAAAAGAGACAAATGATATAGAACGCCCAACCCAACCCCAAATCCCAGATCGTAACCATGCCGTAAGTATAAATAGATAAAAACTCACAAAAGGGAAACGCAACCACCCAAAAAACGAAAGACGAAAGAAGGCAGAGAGCACAGAAAGGGCCACTTTTTCCTAAAAAAAAACTAAGCGGCCCCACCGATATTGACACTCCCCTTCTTCTGCAGTCCAGCGCCGGGCGGGAATCCTCGCGGCGGCTGCTGCCCACCAGCCACTGCCTGGGGTGTGCCTCCGCCGCCAAAGAGCCCGCCGCCGTCCCCATTGGTGTTGTTGTACCCGCCCAGGGGCCTGAGTGCCCCAGCGAGCATCTCACGCATGCGGACATACTGGTACTTTCTCTTGACGGGGACGAGGATGTGACGCTCAATGGGCTGCGGGCATGAGCGTGCCACGGCGGCCATGACGAGCTCGGTTTCTTCGTCGGAGTCGACGGGGATGGCGTTTGCTTCAATCTCATCGGGTGGTGGGGCCCCGGCGTTGATTGCCGCTTCTGTATATAGAGGTTAGTGGTGAAAGAGGGGGTGGAAGCGGGGAAAGCGGGGGGAGAGGTACTTTGTTGTTTGGCTTGGTTCTTCTTCTGGTAGGCAGCAAGCAGGACGTCGTATGGCTGGGAACGGCCGAGGACGGAACGCTTGGCGCCCATTGAATGGGATTTACAAGTCAGTGAACGGGCGCAGAGGGCACCATTGGGCAGCTGGACACCGCATTGCTTTTCGACATCGACGGGAGCTGTTTGAGATGTTAGTTTTCAATGATGTCATGATGATAAAGTAGGCAATAATTACCCTTTGGCTTCTCCGTCTTTGCCGGCTTCTCCTTCTTCTTTTTGGCCTTTGGCTCTTTCGGCAGCTTAGGTTCTAAAACACCATCCCATATCAGCGTCCCCGTTCGCAACCCTAACCCAACCAGAAACAAATATATAAACCCACCATCAGCCTTCCTCTTCTTGCTCTTGGCCCCATCTCCCTCCTTCTTCGCCATTTTCTTGGCACCCTTCTTCTGCGTCGCCTGCGGCGGCGGCGGGAGATCGCCAACTACACTCCCCTCATCGTCCCCGCCGGCATCCTTGCGACCCTCCTCTCTCGCCGCGGCCTCCTTGGCCTTCTTGCGCTCCTTGGCCTTGTCATTCTTTGCCTTCTGGCATGCCTTGAGATGCTGTGCTGCGACGCTCTTGATGACGGGTTTCTTGCAGACACGACACAGACCGTATTCCGGGTTGTCTTCGAGAGGGCGGAGGGTAGGAAAGGTGAGGAGGTCGTGGTCGTCGAGTTGGGTGATACCGGGGGATTTCGCGGAGGGCGTAGCATCTATAGGCTAGTTAGTTTGGGGGGGGTTGTGCATTGAGTATTTATTGTTAGGCATTGAGAGGGAGCGATGGGGGCGGCATCAGGCACGCAATGTATGTACCTTGCTGCTCCAGCTGCTCGGCGCGTTGTTTCCAGGTCTGATGGTTCTTTCCGACTTTCTTTGACGGCGGGTTCTTGAGCTTGATGGTTGTTGCTGTGCGCTCTTGGTCGCTAAAGAGCTTTAGAACCGCGTCGCTGGAGCGCGTCATTGCGAGCTGTTAGCTGTTTAGCTGTGTAGGGTGTTTGGGGGGGGACGGGTAGCTTGCTAGGCTATATGAGGCCGGCCGTGATGGTGGGTTGGGTGTGGGTTGGGTGTGGGGGGGGGGGGATCGTGGGGTTGGTGGGTTGGTGGGTTGGTGGGTTGGGTTGGTGGGTGGGCTGTCGATAGGGAACTTTTCCTCGAGGGAAGGGAGGTGGTTGCAGTTGCAGATGCCGTCCGTCGAAAATCTTCCAAGCTGCGTTGCGTCGGGGCTGTGCCAAGCTCGTCACGTGAGGGAAGAATATTCCGGATGTTGTTGCTGTGCGGGTTCGCAACTCGACTGCGCGAGGTGAGTGAAATGCAAATAAAAGGGGGTAGAGCTACATACGCTAATGGCTATGACATCATATATGTAAAGTGATGAGATTGACTTTTTAGACCTCTCCTCCATCCCCAGGCTGGGAATGGTGTGTTTTGTTTTTACCAGGTAAGCTGTGATTGGAAGGATTGGAAAAAAGACGGGGTAACTACAGCCCACATGATATCATGGAGAAACTATATTCTTGGCAGTGAAAGAAAGAGGGGGGGCTTTGTTTATTACCCCCCAATGGTAAGGCCTGAGCCCATCTACTACTACTCTACTACCACAAAATAATGAACGGGGCAATATAGAACATCATGATATGAGAAAGAGAGTGCAACAAGTACACAACAAGTTGAACAATATTATGTACTGAAAAATAACAGCTAAAAAACTCCAAGAGTAAGAGAAAAGGTAACGTTAATAAAACTCGTAAAGCTAAGCTAATAAAACAGCCAACCAACCACTACCAGAGTCAAAGTCTAGTCCAATAAATCACACTAGAAGAACATAACAGTAAAAAAAAAAAAATATAAAAAATCGAAATAAAAATGAAGGACGAAAACTCCCAACACCCTCGAGACTTCGACCCATTAGCAGAACAGAACCAGAACAGACCCGACAAAATCACATATTTTCCCTTGCCCACCCTAGACCTAGATATAAGTAACCTTCATGCCCATGCCCACTGTCCTCGTGGTCTTGATCCACGCCAACAACAGCAGCCTCCTGACTCTCTCCCTGACTCTCCGCTTACTAGTCATCCACACGACCATCGCCAGCATGATGACCGTTCGCAATAAGGTAAACCGTCCTTGTGCGGTGTTCATCTGCGCCTGGAGTCTGTTTAGTAGCGCCGTTGTCGTCGCAAAGAGGTTCTTTGAGTCTGCTTTGGTCGTTGCCGTAACCTTGCCGTTATTGGCAGTAACCTTGCCCTCCTTAGTGGCGCCGTTGACTGAAGCAGTCTTTCGCTTGCCTTCCCTCCTTGGTGGGCGAACAGTAGTTGTAGAGGTACGCCTAGTTGTGGTAGCTACAGATCCGGCACGAGACCCTGCTATAGAGGGGGCTGGCGAGTGGACGCTCATAGCCTCATCGGCGAGTTCTTGTTGGCGATCGTGCTCCCATTGTGCCTCACGCCGTGCGGCGAGCTCTTGGGAGTAGCGTTCGGCTTCTTCAGAATCTTTTTGGAGCTGGTCTAGGGTTGCTTGGAATAGCTATATATAGTTGTTAGTTTGGGCCTTGGTAGTGAAGGGGTAATGATTATATTACATCTTTTTGTTCATCGTCGAGATCTGGTGAGGTGTTTGTGAACTCCCGAGCGTAGTCCCAGTCTCCGACTCGCGGAATGACATGCAGGATATAGAGCTCTACGAGCTTGACACGCTGCGAGATGCCCTTTGGATCATCATCCGTGCCAATAGTGTTGGGGGCAGCGGAGAGATAGGCCTCGATCTTCTTCTGGGTTACCGATTGGTCCTGTGAGTGTGCCAATAGTAGAGTTACTCTATAAATACCCGTTAGTAATTAAAACCCTGCCAATATAATCATTTCCTTTCCCGCAGTACATACAGCGCGTTCACCACCTCAGCATCGACCCGTCCCTCCCCGCCATATGTCGCAATGGCTTCATCCCACATGGCGCCACTGCGCACTCTCTGAAGAATCTTCCTCCACTCAGCAGCGCCCCAAACTTTCTTCCCCTCCTCGGCGCCCATCTTTGCGGCCGCATCGAGAATCGCAAAGTACAGGCTCCACACCTTTGTCCGTAGCGCGCGCGAGCACTTTACGCGCGGAGATACCGAGTCTGCGATGATGGGCTGCAGCGTCGCGAGGGCGTCGGGCAGCCGCCGCGTGAGAAAGAGGTTGGTACAGGTGCGATAGACACGTGCTACGGTTGCGGGTGTCGCGAGGGGGTGCTGCTGGTGCGGTGCTTTTTGGGTGTTTGCTGCAGGGGCGGACGGGGTGTGCAGCGGGTGGTGCCCGTTCATTCTGTCGGTCTGGACCATGGAGCGGGGGGGTGGTGGGAATGGGATGACGCGGAGCATGGCGATGGTGCTGCTGGGTGGGCTGGTTGGCGTGGGTGTAGGGGGGTGTTATATATACTGGTGTTTACGCACTGTGGGGGATTGCGGAGCCAAGGATGGGGGGGAGGTGGTGGTGGTGGTGGTGGTGGTGGTGGTGGTGGATAGGGCTCGCGGGAAGGGTGTGGGGTTGTGCTTATTTTTATGCTGCTCTAGTGTCTTTAGTGAATACCCGATGGGAAAGTAGGGAAAGTGGTTGTGTAGTGTGCAGCGTGAATGTTGTGCTCGTGCAGCAGGAAGGTTGCTGGTTGCTTGCTGCTTGCTGCTGCTGCTGGTGGTTGTTGATCTGCTTGTGAGGAAGCAACCGAGGAAGGAAGGGAGTAAGGAAGGAAAGAAGGAAGGAAAAAGCTGGGGGAGAGATCGAGGGTTTTGGCTCTGGCACGCGATAGACCAAGGAAGAGACAGATGGGGTGGAACAGAGCTGAGAAGCTGCAGGGTGCTTTGCGTGTGGGTGGGTACAGGAGATGTTGTGCTGTGCTGTTGATCCAGCAGATATTGTGATATGATATGGGGGGCTTTTTTTTTTCTCTTCTGAGGGATTGATCCTACTCGTGGAGAAAGATTTTAACCTCGGGATGCGTCCAAACAATGATCATGCAAGCAGTGGGCGAGAAGAGAACTCTAGGGCAGTGCGGTGGGTAAACACGAGTGGTAAGGGAGAAATCAAAGCAGAAGCAGTGGGATTATATTGGTTTGTATGTAGGGTACATGTAGGTACTCTATGTAGCGTAGAGATCCGAACCGTACTTTCACTCCCCCCAGCCTTGAACTTGACTCGTTGGAGAAACTTAAGCTCGCTTTCGGCAGCCAACCACCCAACCAACCTTCCCTAGGAAGAAAAAAAAAAAAAAGGAGGGTTGTGAGTACGGCGTCTGGAGATCTTACTCGCCCGGGCCGAGGTAGGGGGGTTCACCTTACATCAGCCACCACGACAAGGGCATGTGTTACCCTGCGCGTGTTACGGAATAGGACAGAAGCCACAATGGAAGTACGTGTAGGTATGGTGATATCTGGTGACGCATATAGTAGTTTTTTTTTTTTTTTTTTTTTTTGTTTCCCACCGTCGTTTCTACAATGGATTAACTCAATGCTACATATATCTATAAATCTCATGCTCTCGACTTGTACGTATCTTGCTCTGCTGCACACGATTCACATGCTTGCAGAGGAAGCTTGGTACTGTCCATTACATGTAATTTAGCTTGATTAATTGTCTTCAAAAGCACTTTAACTGTGCGTGACGAACCCGTGTGCCAAGGAGAACTCAACGCGTCCACCTCCTGCAATTGACCCTCCCTCAATACCCCGCGACACGACACCCCTCGAAACCCCGCTTGAAGTAGGCTCGTGCCCGTGTTTTTCGTTATAGCAATCTCACTACGATAGGGTTAGGCGACCAACGTCATCCCGCTCTCAGCAACCAACTACAATATTTCCCACCCACGCTCAACTAGCTATGAATGTTTCAAGGTCCAACTTTGCGGAATATCTCCCTGAGATTATCGACCAAATAAATAAGTCATACTTTGGTTCGTATTAGCCTACTATTCTGTAAGACCTGAAAACCTAACCAAGATTAGTGACATTTGATCTTGAACTATCTGGGATTCATACGGGCTCAAAGAACTCAGTCCAGGGACGACGACAGACACTCCAAGAACGATACAAAGAGATTAAAGAAGCTGCCGAGCGTTTTCAAGTCATTCAATTCGGAATTTGTATCGTCAGTGCGGACAAAAGCGAGAGTAATCAACCCCTGCCCCCCAGCCCTGGTTGTAACAACATGTACTAACTCTCTCAAGACAAATACATCTTGCGTCCCTACAACTTCAATGTCTCGCCCATCAGTGAAAACAAGTTTGGTCTTAATCGTGAATATACAGTTCAAGCAAGTGCCCTCGAATTTCTCGCCGAGCACAACTTCAACTTCAATACGCAACTTATCAGTGGAGTGCGCTACCTAAGCCACGATGAAGAGAAGCAAATTATCGACCGTGAGGATCGTCTAGCCAGTGAGCCGAAGGAGGATATCAGTGTCGACGAGCAATCGAAGCAGTTTGTATGAGTTTGATGGGGAAAAACCCAGCGATATTGTGGTCCTTGCAGCAGGCTAATTATATCAACTATATTGATGTGCAGGTTGCAGACTTTAAGCAGAACATCCAGGAGTGGCTGGACGATCCAAATGTACCCCCCCCCCCCCTCTCCCCAATCTGTAGGCTCTCACTAACGCCTAGCCCGATGCAGCCACTGTATGACTTTCTCAATATCACTACTCCAAGTCAGTGCATGAACGGATACCAAAAGCGCCTGGTCCACCAGATTGTCCGTGCCGAGTTTCCCAGCCTGGCTACAATCGGAAAGCCAACCTTTGTGCAGGTCGTCAAGAATGACCCCGCCGCCGATAAGTTCAAGAGGGAAGAGCGACGCGCGAAGTTTGACAAGGACCTGCAGAAGGCTATTGGCCTCAGGCATCTCATTGACGCACTGTTCAAGAGCAAGAAGCCGCTTGTGGGTCACAATCTCATCACGGATCTTGTGTATCTTTATCAGTGCTTCATTGGCAATCTGCCTGATACAGAAAAAGAGTTTGCTGCAATCATCCATGCGGCGTTCCCTGTGTGCGTCTCTTTCCCTTCTCCTGAA
Organism: Morchella eximia; assembly: GCA_024713935.1. NCBI lineage: Eukaryota > Fungi > Ascomycota > Pezizomycetes > Pezizales > Morchellaceae > Morchella > Morchella eximia. Next base: position 4,789,531 of record JAMGZG010000001.1, read on the forward strand.
AGTTCTTTTATGGAATATCGTTGCTAATGCAACAAAACAGCGTACTGGACACAAAGTACGTTGCCACCTGTGTCGGAGACACACTCCACAACAGCTCCAACCTGCAAGGTCTTTTTGAATGCTTTGCACTGCAGAAACTCCCCGCCGCCGAGCTTGCAATCGGTCACACCAGTTATAGTATCCGAGATTGTGCGCACGAGGCGGGATACGACGCCTACATCACCGCATTCGTCCTGCTCAAGGCTGCAGGCAGATACAACAGCTACTTGCAGGCCTTCAAAAAGGAAGGTGAGAGCAATACGGAGGAGATGGCCGCTGCCAAGCTTATGGATCATATCTACCTCGCCGAGCTCATGAGTGAGGAATCCAAGCACATTGAGGACGAGGGGTTCCTTCCGCCATTTAGCAAGAATGGTCTTGGCGGTTTTTGGGGGAGCTGGTGCAATAAACTGAGGGTGAACGGAACTGCCGAGTCTGAATTCATTCTCAAGTGAAGGGTGGTGGAAGATTTTTCTTGTTTTGCGTCTTCTTTTAACCGTTGTGGCATTTCTACTTTACTCTTTAAAAAGGAATAACTGTTGGTTTTTCTTTGGGGTTTGGGTAAAAGTCCGTTGTGTTAGATACCTTTTTATGAACCGCGCATTTCTCTGTTTCAGCGAGTGATATTCTATGAAGCAACCAACTTTATTTTTTTGTTATAGAAAATCAAAGGAGTGGATATCCACTAAATTAGATATTATCGACACAAAGTGATTGTCTTTCATTCTATGACATAACCTTCTAGATTCTCGGTAAATGTTTCAGCCATCAAAAAAAACCTTAAATAAGCCTCTACCGAGTTACAGGTACCCGTTTTTTACTAGTAACCTTATGTCCATGTGGGCGTATCACCGTGGTAGAACCGAAGTTACAGTTCCACTGTGTACTCTATACACCTTACACAACGGGTGCCTCTACCCAAAGGTTTAATAGCACTTCCTTGAAGTTATCAACGAGTATTCATCTACAATGGATATTGTATAAAAAAATCTTTTACACAGGTCCATATATGTATAGAAATATAAGAAAATGCGTGTTAATTTCTATTGCACAATTCTATTGCGTATAATCACACAAGATTTGTGTCTCCCGGATCACACCACCACCAATTTCATAACAGAATGCTGTGTAAATTTACAAGGGGAATAGATACAAACCCTTTACTAGCGGCAAGGATTGTACTATATAATGCTTCTAGAGCCTATACTACACAGGGGTTTGCATACAATCAATAAGAACAGCACAGGGATGTGTAGAGCAATCTCATGCGCAGCGAGTGATATCTGGTGCGGATTGGCGAGGTGCATGGTTTGGGGTGGATAAGAGCACCCATGTCCATGAACGGGGAAGGACTTTCCCAACATGGGGGCTGCAGCAGTGAATATGATCCAGGCTGAGAAGAACTTGAATTTCTGGTTCAAGCCGGCTTGGATTGTACGGAAAAAGCTCATATGGTTTGGGCGTGTATTAAGTCCTTAAAAGCACTGCTTGGGGGGGTCGTCGGTATTCTAAACGACATGGGGTTCTGTCGTTGAAGCTCCCTGCATCACTTGTATATGTGACTTGATGAAATCCATGTATTTGTCGAGTTTTTCAAAATAGTGCTCTAGTTGGTTTGGACTATTGAATATTGGACTCATCTGAGCTTAGAGCTTGAGCTATCTTGGCTTATGTCCACTCCTAGAAGTGCCTACCTCGATACAGAGCTCACTCAAAAATGGGGATCCCGTTATAGCTGCAAGCGGCCAAGTCAAGATCGTCGTTCGAAGCATCTAGTAGGATGGGACACGTACTGATCTCTACTAGGAAAACCTCGTCTCAGTATGTCAGTGAAGCTCTGCAATGTTTTTTTTGTGGTCCCGCCTGTTTGATGCGTCGTTGTGCTTGCGCGTTTCAAAAGTCGACTTTATGCATCATAGATTATCACTCAGTCATTCCATGTTCGTATAGTAGGTAATATCGATAAGGCTCCGTACTATATGTAGCTATCCTCAACCCTATCCATCTGCATACAGGTATGTAGCACATAACAGTATCTTATCTCCCGGACTTGAGTTCCATTTAAAACGCGCCCAATACATACGCCTGAACTTAAACTTCCACAAAAGAAAAAAAATAAAAAAATGGAAGCGGGACCCGACACAGAGCGGAAAGGCACATGCACGGGATACATACATACCATGTGTACTCTAGAGTAGGTATGTACCTACATGTACTCGTAGCTTCATAGCGTTTCCGAACACGACCAATATTGCATATCATACAAAAAGGTGGATTTGGCGCTTTTTTGTATGGTATGTAATAGTAGTCGTGTTCGGAAACGTTATGAAGCTACGAGTACTCTCTTAAGAGTACTGTGATCTATATTTTACCCATTTAGAGTGGTGGTAAATGCGGGGTCTGTTCATCGTTCGCATCAGGATTTGATCTGAGACTAGGATTGCACACATGTATCCTTTCCCTCATCGCCCCCTTCCCCATGTACTACACTGTTTTGCGATCCCCGGGAAGAGGATGGGTGCATTTCCTTGCTCTATTTCTCGCCGGCGGATGAGATCCGGCGAGCCGGGAGAAGGTGCATGTCTAGCATTCTTACTAGTCCCACATTAGGCAGAATTTAAAAAAAACTAAGGGGGTTTCTAGATTATTAGTTCTAGAATTTGAGGTGTATAAGAACCTGAAAAAATGTATTTTAATTTTTTCCTTATGTCTACACTACAATTGAAGCGTCTTCCCGATCTTCCCTTTCCCTTGAATTGCTGGGCATAGCTTTGGTAACCATACCCACACAATTCCGAATATTTGACATACATCTTCATGCGTTCGATCCCTTAGACATCCCCCTCCCACCATCATTTCCTTATTCACCGGCCAATAAATATAGAAAAACGAATGACTGACTAGAAAAAAGTGTTCAAGCGGTATAAAGCGGTTTCAACAGTAAAAAAAAAAGAGAGAGAAAGAAAGAAAGACTCGACGACAAAGTAGTTCCATACAAGAAGATAGTCCACGGGCCATAACAAAAAGTTTAGAATAATAAGAGGAGGAGGAAAGAGTAACTAACGTTAAGACAACTAACAAATTTATTTTTCCCGGCTCCAGACTGTACTGACCAACTGATGGAGGTCTCAAAGCACAATACAATCAATCAATCACTCGAACACCCGCCCATGAATTCGAACAATAAAATAAAGAAAACAAAACCCTTCCAATCCATGATGATCCCGCGTGAGTATCCCATCCACTTCACACTTTGTCCAAAATAATAAAAGAGATGAAATAACCCCGTATTCGAACAATCCAAAGCAAAATAAAAGAAGGAAAAGATAAAAACAATTGACGCCCCACCCGTCTTTCCAATCAAAATATTAGAGGGAAGAAATAAGAAACCTAAGGGAATAATAAAAAAATCATTTATACTTATCAGTCCCGGATTGTTTCTGGTTTATTATGATTCCTCCATCTCGCAGAGAACGCCGTCGTCGTCCATGGTTGCGTCGTCGTTTTCGTGTTCAAACACTCCAGATGATTCTTCCGATGCAGCGCTTGAGGCCCGGTAATATTCACTCAGGGCTTCGGGTGGTGGTGAAAATGAAAATACCTGAGCAACGTTAGTATATGTATTTAAAAGGAAAGAGTAGAGTTAAATCTCACCTCCATTATCGTCCTGCTCGACCTTAAAGCTAAAATAACAGCTTTCTCCTCTTCAAAAGCAACCCTCCAGACCGCATCCGCAGGGTTCGATAGCTCCCGAACCAGTTGGCCAGACCTCAGATCCCAAATCTTAACCCTACCATCGCTTCCTCCGCTAACGATCCTTGTTTCATCGAACTGTAACGAGGTGACACTATTATCATGGGCGGCAAGTCTATGCACACATGCATATTTATCCAGACTCCAAACACGGACCGATCCATCAGATCCTCCGGTAACAAGAGTGTTTCCGCGCATCTGGAGCTGTCCTACAAGTGATGTGTGGCCCTGAAGAACAGCAAGGCAATTTCTAATGCAGGTTAGATTTGAAGACAATGTTTTAACCCAGAGAATAAGTAATTACCCAGTCGCGGGGTCCCATATCCGAACGGAGGTATCAAGTGATCCAGTGGCAATCCTGTTTCCGTCAAAGGCAATAGCATAAATTTGACTAAGATGTCCCGTCAATGTTCGGAGACAAGTGCCTTGTGAGATACTCCAGACTTTAGCCGTTGTATCATAACTACCGCTCACAACCAAGTCTCCGTGAATTTCCAAGCAACGGACGCTTGCTTGATGTCCAACAAGGACATTCAAGCAAACACCCTTCTCGATATCCCAAATTCTCAAGGTTGTGTCCCTGGACCCAGAGATGGCCGTCTTGTGGTCACTCATTTTTAGGCACCTAACAGTTGAAGTGTGACCTCGCAAAATCGCTTTGCATTCCCTGATAAATTTTATTAGTCTGGCCCAGCGTCATGTGCATAACAGGGATTCTTGTTCTTACCCCTTCTCCATATCCCACACTCTAACGTCCCTGTCGCAACCACCGCTGACCAATGTGTTACCCCAAGGAACCATAGCCCAAACTCCCATCACATGCCCAGTCAGGGTCCTCAAAATTTTACCATCTGCATCAAAAACATGTATCTTGGCATTATCCAAGGCGATGACGATGTAATCGGGAGTAAGATGAAGAGATGTAACAACACCTTGATCAGGCGTGATGTGCCTTGCAATCGCATTTCCTCCAGTCCTCCACGCAGTCTCGACCATGTATCTTTGCTTGAAATGGGACTTGTATGAGGTAGCTTTTGGCCTTCTCCTTTTCGAGCGAGTAAACTGGGGTGAAATCTCTGAGGTAAATCCAGAAGGTGATGATACCGGGTTTGAAAATCCTGTATCCTTGGGGGAGATCGGATTAGTGGTACTAAAGAGTGATGGATCATGATGCGAATGATGCATCGAGCCGTAAGCTGCTGTCCCACTTAGGCGCCTGTAACTATGCTTTTCACAAAGCTTTTTCCAAGTAAGGTCGTCACTCAAAAGCCCGTGCCAGTGCTTTGACACCTGCGAGGCTCGGGCCAACGTTTTCGGGTCATCAATAAATGAAATTACCTATAGGATATCAATATATGCTTAGGATTATTCGAGTAGGTACGGAAACTCATACCCTAAGACAAAGCTCATTCGGCAACGACTTGAAAGGATCTTTTTTAAGTCGCGGGGACACGTAGTTCAGCACGAAGCTCAATTGTTGCGAGTCGCAAAGATTTAGGATCTCAGCTAGAAAGCGCTGACGCTCTTGTGAATCCAACCTGCTGAAGTGAGGTCTAACATCCTTGAGGATAGCATCCTCGTTCTCGTTCGCCGTGGACCACGTAGGTAACCGATGGAGCTGGGGTGTAGGAGAGGGTGCAGGGGTTGGGGGACTAGCCGGAGCAGAGGGGAGAAGGTTCTGAAGAGGGGAAACTATAGGTCTTGTTGGAGTCGGTAAAGGTCGTGGATGCGAGTGGGTAACAGCCTCTGGCCTCCTGTTGAGACCGGGCAAACGACCTGGACGCATATTGATAATCGGGACATTACTTCCATCCACCTCACCATTATCTGGATCAGACGTTCGTCGAACGCCAAAGCCGAGAGATCTCCTGTAATCACCCCCTTCCATTTTCTGTGACCGCTGATAAACTCAGAATATATCCAACCCTAACTGATATCTTTCAACAATCTTTTTCTTTTCTCGCGTTTTTCTGTTGTATTTCAAACTGGTCTTCTAGGTGGTGGCGGCAAAAATGTTAATTCCGACAATGTTTCGCCGAATTTGTGATGGGGAACGACGAAGGGTTGTTAGATGAGTAAATAGAATATGGGTATTTATTTCGCTTGTGGGGGATGGCGATAAGAACTCAACAGTCGCGGATGCGAAAAGCGACAGACGATGAACTCGAGAGACAGATGGACTCGATGAGCGAGCGGGTGCAGATGGGGAGTACTTAAGGGGAACAGTGGGGTGTGGATGGGCGGTGGATGGCTAGCTGGCTGGCTGGCTGGATTGGGTGTGGATGGAAGGATGAATAGTTGGACAGGTGGTAGTAGACGATGCAGCAGGATCTAGGCAGGTTTCGATGGCGGGCGGCAGAAGAGGGGAATAGACGGAGGAAGAGCAGAACAAAGGTCAGAGGAAAGAAAAGGGCGGCGCAACTAGCAGCGGCAGCACAAAGGCACCAGACCAGGGAGAGGGCAAGGGCGGTAGGGCAGCAGACCGGTAATCAGCGTTTACTGGCTGGCGGGGTCTGCGGATGTACCTGCTGGAACAACTGGAAGTGTTGTGGGAAATTTAGATAAGTAGACGATGAATACCCCGAGATCTCTCTATCTTTCTATCTTGTACTGAAGGTATTTGGTCTTGTATGGTATCGACGTATATACATACACCTTTGGGAGGGGAACGTGGAAGCTTGCAGAAATAAACCTGGGCAGAATGATGAAGAACCCAGCACAAAAAAGTGAGAGAAAAAGAAAAGAAAATTGTATTTTTAAAGATAAAAAAAGGGGAGGGGAGAGCGGGGAGATATCGACCGGTCTTGGGGGTGTGTCTGAGATGCTGTGAAGGCGTGTGTGGGGCGGTGAATGATTTCCCTCGGTCTTTAACAAGGCACAAATTGTACCTATCGATAAAATACGTAGAGCCAGTAGCTGCAATATTTGAAGTTTATTTGATAGAAAGCAATGAAGTGGTCTGATGTGACCCTACAAGAAACAAACTGCACACACAAGAAGTAGAGAATAAAATAAAAGGGGAAAAAAGGAAATATACAGTGACGAGATCAAGCAAGCAAGCTGACGATGGTGGGAGGGGTGGATTGCCACTGATTGATTGAAGAGAGCATGGCGGTCAGAAGGGTTTGTCGCGGCTGATATTGGGGCACCTCACACAGCAAGGGGTCGTTTTGCAACACCGACAGTAGGGGCTTGGAACCACCCACTCACCATTTACATCCGCATTAGTGATTTGACCTCATCCCAAAGCTCTGGTTCTTGAGCTTAACACTACCTGTGCTCCTTTGTATAGCCACTTTGCGGACTGGCGTTGAGAGCGAGATTGTACACGTTATCTCCTAAAGGTTATGTAGAGTACTTATTCTAGGCACGTAAGTACGGACGTTTGAACATAGCATTATATTTTTCAGAATTGACGCGGCGCCAGCGGAGAATGGGATAATGTGGGGCATCTTCGATTTTCTTTTGATTAAAACAAACTCCTCGGCCCCCGCTTCACACGTTCTTCAAGAGACCAAATATGATAGGTTTGCATATTCCGGTCACTTGGACATTGACATGCCCGGAGGTAAATGTACCTAATGAAACTACATGTAAGTACATGTACATACAGCTGTTTATTTAACCAACAAACACGTACTCAAGCCCTATCGAGAATTAGTCCTAGCTTAATTACAGACAAAGAAGAAGATCTCGAAATCCATAGAGAATAATTGCCCTGTTTCAAGGCCCAATGTTTCGTGAGTTAGAAACTACAACCAGTTTTTGATACACCGAGGCCACCCGAAACATCCCTACATGCTTAAGCTCAACGGATAAGTGTAAACAAAATTGCACGCCACACTGTTTCTTCAACCGCCATATCTTCATGGCACTTACCTGCCCTACAAATAAGCCAAGCCCAAGTAACAGCTCTTGAGAACTAGGCACTGTAAATAAAGAGCCTCAAGCGAATCCAGTTATCGGGCTGCAGGTACGTTAACTAGTTGGTTAATTAGTCCATGACCTTATCCCGGTTTTAGTTTAACTTCAGGAGCGAATAGCACCGAGTAGTTAGAACTCGACCCTATCCTTGTGCAGATCTTCTGAGAATGGCTGACATGAGGTTCAGAAAATGTTATTCTTGTGCTCCATCCTCGGCAACAAAAGGTTTTTATTCTTAGGCTACTGCTGCTGCAAACCAACGGCTCAGTCGGAACCGGTGCTCTTTTAAAATAAAAATAGTCGACAACCAGGTGATGAAAAAAAAAAAAAAAAAAATAGGACTAAAGTCAACAAGGATGCAGAGGTTCTTCTCACGCATAGAAGTCATAAAGTCCAGATGAAAACGTATGTAGGTACATGTAGTCTACATACATGTAGGTGCTACGTAGGCACTACCTAGTACAATACTCCAGGTAGCAACGGGAGCCTTACAACCTGCATCCTCAAACTTTAAAGAGACGAGAGCCCTGTGACTCGCAAAAGAAGATAGGCAACGAAGCTAATGGGCCTGGCGGGGTACATAGGGTCTTGGTGGGGCATGCAAAGTAAGGGCCCGAACTTATCATGATAAGCGTCATAAGGCTGTATTAGAATAGTCACTCAGGCATAAGAGGTGTCTTCTGCCTCAAACGTCAAGTAGCACGAATATTGCGAACACTTCACATGTCCGGGTCACCAGTAAAGGGAAGACCCTTCCAAGATCCTCATGATAGAGTCACTTTCAATAGCAGAAATATCACCTGTAGAATAAATCCCTTGGTTGAGTTGCCCAGAATCTGTGCTCTTGGGCTCCAGGAATAACCACACCCGTGCTTACGTTCCGTGTCTTTCACCAACGCTCTTTTCTCCCCTAAGCAGCCCCATTATGATAGAATAACTCTATCGAACTGAACATAGATCACTCGCTGTAGATGTAATGGCTTTCCCGCAGATCGGAGCTCGAGGCTGTTTTGAAGATCAGTTATAAAGGCCCTGCCTGGCCTGATGTAATAACTAGTTTGTTTATATTACACGTTGGCAAAGGGTAAAAATAATAAAAGGTAATAAATTGACAGCCATTTTCAAAAGTGGACGTGAACCCTTTTACTCCCCCCCCTAAAGATCCCGGAACAGAACCACCTACATAACAGCACTAGTTACTCAGTAGCCCCGTGCTCGCCAGTGAACGAATGGAAAGAGAGTGAGAGAGTGAAATCCATTTTTGCTTTCCGCTAAACACAAACCGCGGGGTGGGGGGCGCAAGTTGCACAGCGCCAATAAAAAGTATCACAAAAGAGAGGAAATAGGTAAGAAACACTACAAAGAAGAGGTAGGTAATATAAAAATGAAAAGATACAAAAGTGACCAGACCACAGAACAAAAAGTTACAATACGGCAAGAAACTAATAAAACTAAGTACAAACGACAGCTTTAGATTTTTTTGAACCGCCTTACAGCTACAACTATCCTTTATTGAGCAGTCCTGCGACGATCCCCCCCCAAATTTCAAAACAAAACATTAAGTTTCATTATCATCACTAGCGAAGCGGCCGATCCTCTGGCCTCACGCTCTTCATCTCTCCGTATTTTCCTCTTTCCTTCGTGGTATCGTATGCCTGAATCACCCTTGATTGACCCTCGTCGGCCTGTGAGAACGCATATCCGCGCTGTTTTCGCATCCGTTGTACTTGTCGTACTTTGCGGATAGCTTTTTGGAACTGTTCCATACGTGGTCTGTAATCTTGGATATTGTATTTCTGAATCTCTTGGATATGGTGGTACGTTTGTGGATAGTACATCCGTTTTGCACTGTTTCCTCTTATGTTAGCGTAAGATAATTGAGAATCAAAGAAGAGAAGCTTACTATTTCCAGGCGAAATCCCTAGTTAAACACAGAGCCGGAAGAATAATAACCATAGCCCAGAAGACCGGGGATGTAATTAGTTTTGCCAGAATACCTTGATACTCTGTTGAGAAGCCAAGCATCGGGGCGACTGTCGCATAGGCGGGCATGAAGCCCATCCAAATGAGCATAGACCCAGGAATCGCCATCACGGTATATTTTGTCCAGAGATTTGTAACTAGAGCAGCTTTTCCGAGCACGGTTGCAAGAACTGCAGTGTATAATGCCGTACCCCAAAGCCAATGCCCAGCAGTCTGGCCATCACCCATAGGAAGATCGTAAAGGAAGATCAATTCAGAGAAGATGTAGAGGATAAGGGAATGATAGAAACCGTTGACCAACCAAGCCCAGAAGCTGCTTGTTTTGAACTACACATTAAATCAGCACACTGGACCGTTTCTTATCATCTAAATTCCAACTTACAAATTGCCCTTTCTGCCCAAGTTGATACAACTGCGGATACCGATCCAATAGTCTAGCACTTATGAATTGATCGAAGATACCCATTACCAATGGCGGTAACACTGTGAAAAACACGTTATAGAAAGACAAAGTCCACGACTCGTAGATAACCTGTCCAGAAAATGCATTTTGAAACGAAAACTACCACCCAACTATAGTCAGTCCCAGCCTCCATGTTGTACGATTTCTTCCTTAACTTACCCAAAATTGTGTCATGTAAAGCGTAATATTCTTATAGAAAGAATACAATATAACTTTACTAATCCTCTGATAACTCCAAGCTCCATGAACAAGTAATAGTTTCCTTAGGAACCTAAATTGACCAATTGCAACATCTGCGCTGCGAGCTGCTTGAAGACCTTCTACACCACTAATACCAACACCAACATGGGCAGCCTGGATCATAGAGACGTCATTTGCGCCATCGCCGATTGCAAGCAGGATAGCCTTCAGATGGCGTTTTACGAGTTTAACAACAAGAGCCTTTTGGAGAGGGGACACGCGACTAAACCAATGATTAAAATAACCCCGAGAATATGGTTGGGTAGAGGCTTCTACTCACCAACAGATGACAGCTTTGCACATAACCGCCAAATCGAGGAAAACCTTTTCAAGTTCACGTTCAAGTGCAAAAGTGAGAGAGCGACCATCGATAACTAGTGCCAACGCTTCTAGCTCACCGCCGGCATCCTTTTGCGATTTAACGGCATTTAGCTTCTTCGTCAAAGAGTCTCGCGTGTCCTGCATGTTGTCCTCATTGACGATTATCAATGTCATATCCTCGCTGATAAGCTTACAACTCATTCCAATATTGATAGCAGTTTCCTGTCGGTCACCAGTCAAGACCCTGCACAAAAAAAAATAGTCAGCTTCATCCTTCAGTTATTAGTCTAAGATTTCATACCAAATTTTAATTCCAGCAGTTTGAAGGGTATGAATAGTATCAGGTACACCATCCTGTAACTTATCCTCAATAGCCGTGGCACCTAGTAGGTAAAGGTCTTTTTCAATAAGCTCCGCAGCTTTATCAAGTTCATCTCCTCGATTGTTGATTGTTGTGGCAGCTTTATCATAGATTGCGTTCCATTGATGATATTCTTCATCTGGAATTTCCCTCATTGCCAAACAAAGCGTTCTAAGACCTTCAGTAGCATAATCCTCAAGATGTTGGAGTGTAGCCTCAACCATTGGGTTGTCCTTGTGCAGCCTTTCCATGATGACCGTATCAGCACCTTTGCAGTAGATCCGAATCTTCCCATCAGGGCAACGAAGAATCGTTGACATGCGCTTCCGGGTAGAGTTGAACTCGCAGATATTAAGCATCTCATACACGTATTCCTTGCCGCCGACCATGATCGCAACAGAGCGAGGCTTTCGTGCAATGAACTGATACCCTAGCTGAACAGCGCCCTCAACCAATGCACCTTCGTCGGGAGACGCGGCCTGATACTTGATTTCGTTGGGCTTATCTTCCTTTCTCTCCGGAATGACAGTGTGGCAGGTTGCAAGGAGTGCGAGAAAATGATGCATGACCTCACGACTCGAATGAGTCTTTAGATTCTCAGCGAGCCTAGCAAAATCATGAATTCCAACTTCAACGCCATCTTGAACTGTGGCACGACGGTCTTCTGGGACCTCGTCGGCATAACAAATACCCCCGATTGAACATTGCTTGAATTCCATCATATTGCAAGTAAGGGTTCCAGTTTTGTCAGAGAAGATGTATTCGATTTGGCCAAGTTCTTCAACTAAACTGGAGGTGCGGCATACAGCGGGGGTGTCGGTTTCAGCGTAGTAGATATCGAGATCAGAGTTGATCAGGAAGGCATGGTAGTATTTGACGACTTCAACAGTGACGAACAAACTACAAGCTCATCAGTTGAGTCTCGGGAGTATGATATTAGGGATTTACCTGATGGGGACTAAATTGGAGTATAGGACCCAATACGTAAGGATATCGGCGAAGAATTGTTTTACTCTGTTGTTGTTTTCAAGATATAGATAAGACATTGTTGAGCTCGCAGTAGACTGCCAGAGACCCTTAGCCTCCACACCCAAATGAAAGGGGTATTGAATCCTCCACAACTCACCTGTTTGATAACATCACCAGTAGAAGAAACTAAAGAAAGTATCAAAAGAATAGAAACCAGCATAATAATCTGAACGTTTAAGGTTCTCTCCACAGCCGTTCTCTTAATTGGTGTAGCAGTCGCGTTCCTCATAAGCTTCGTTTCATGACCCGTGAACACAACAACCCCATGAACCCATGGTGTGTTTCTCAATGTAGCTCCTCTGAGCAGCAATTGTTCAGGACTTAACGGGAGTTCCTTCTCACCACCTCCAACATCAATGGTGAGTGTTGCTTCATAGGTGTATAAACTAGAATTAGGTTGTTCAGACCTGATTCTTCCTGACAGTCTACTCAAATCGCCTGGAGACACAAAACCAGCAGTTTCCGGGATTGCTTGTTTAATTTTCAAGTTAGTTTCACCGTCGAGATTGGCAGTTTCGATATAACACAATCCTTCGGGCTCGGAGGAGGCCATGAGTACTAAATCTGCTGGGAATGGCTCTTCAGACTCCACCCGAACGATATCTCCCACACGGACGTTGATCCAGCGCTGGGTTTCAAACGTCGTTCCTATTAAAACTCTAGCTTTCGAGCGATTCAGTTCTGTATCCTGAGTTTTACGTTTCCAATCTTCAATCAGCTCCTTTCCCGCTGATACTATAAGCACAACAATCAGTGGCCCAATAGTCGTATATCTATTTGTTGGAGAAATGTTTGGAATTTGCTGTAATCCGGCAGTGAATAAGAAGAACAAGTTTGCATATTTGCTAAACTGTTCATAAAGAAACTTTGGAACAAATGTAGCAATATTGTACTTTGCAGTTGAAACGTGGTTGTCGACATATTTGTTGACTGCATTTGCAGGAGGATTATTGAGATGAATAACCCTGGGCCCGAGTGTCGATGGATCTACTTTCTTCCCCCCAAACCCAAATGTGAACTTGCTTCCGCTATTCCGTCTCTTTCTTGTACTTGGAGCTCCACCCGGAGCTGGCGAACTGCCAATAGGCGTAGCCTCCGTTAACGGCAGATCCATCTCACTGTACTCCTGGTTCATTCCAAAGGCGCTCTTAACCCTTCCGACCACTCCTCCGTACGCGCTCTGCCGATTTGCACCCCCGACATCACTATGGTCGTCAGTCGCACTCGCATATTGATATCCACTTGCCGGACGGCTCCCACTATCGTGACCCAAATCGTCGGCTTCATCATAGTAAGGTTGATAGTGACCCAACTCCCTTGTCTGGCTATATGTTCTTGTAGCAGGACTCAGCTGACTAGCAACGGATTGCGAGTACACCGCCGAAGATCCCGCCGTATTCCCGTTTACAAAATCATCGTACGAGACCGAAGGTCGCGACTGATATTCAACATTTGTGTCGATTGCTGGCCGACCTGGGTTGCCATAATTACGACCGTGGTCGTCTAGATCAAGAAGCAGGTCGTTATTGCTCGAACTACCCGCCATCTAATGGCGTTTTTGCCCCGGACGAACCGTGCGAGAAGGATGATGTAAGGTGGGGTATTTGGTGTATTTGTACAGTTAAGGTGGTTTGTGAATTGCGGATCGCTTGGTGCTGCAGAAAGGGAAAGGGTACAGAGGGGAGATGGTTGGTGTGTCGGAGGCGCAGGGAGCTGGGACGCTGTTTTGGGGTGTACTAATTTAGTAGCAGATTTCAGTTGATGAGGACGTAGGGTTGAGGGTGAATCTCATCGCAGGGCAACTTTTTCTGGGGTGAGATGTTGGTGACAGCGGCGAAGGGATGATGACGAGGTGATTGAGGGATGCCTTTTGAAACTTAGGAAGACCAGCTAAAATAACGGGAAAGTGGATAAATGGTCAAGACAGGGCGATAGGGGGAAGGGTGATATTGTGGACTGGGGGCTGATGGTGAAGGAGGTAGGTAGTCGCAGAGAATGGGAAACGGAAGTCTCTAAGAATATGCAGAGGCAGTTACTCGTTGCTGCTTATTCCTGGATGCGGTTTGACGGGAGAGTCTAACAAACTTGTGAGAGCATGTAGGTTTGAATTGCCTGTCTGTGTGCGCCACGGTGAAGCTCTCTTTCAGCTCTCTGACTTTCTTGCTTTTTCTAGCCTAAGGGGCCTTCGCTTTCCTCCCAAGAACCGTGCTCTATCTCATACCTATCGTGATAGAAACCTAGATAGAATACGCATCCTACTTTGGTAGACATCTGTTTCTTATTTCTCATCAGCTCGCGCTATTCTATCAAATCATAAATTCCCTCGAACCTGCACCGCTGCTCTGCATGGTCCGTTTGGGACTGATTGTGGCTGAGGCAGCGAGCCGCTTGTCTATTTTTGGTCCGCTGACAGCAGTGCCCACCTACGCATAGGTTAATAAGCCTGCTTGTTGATCGGTATGCTGATATTATTATGACCAGTTTTCTGAGCTTTGAGGTCGATTGCTCCAAATAACAGGCCCCAAAATTCCTCAGATAGCTTTTTCGAGAGCCTCAACTAATATTTGTACCTACATGTTATACCCAGACATCGTGGGGTCTCGGTCACTCTGTAACGTTCAAGCCAAGAAAAAAGGGGATTGGGAATTTCACGGTCACGGGTATCCAGGCGACTTGACCCTGCATGAAACTCGAGTCAAAGCCTTAAAGGAAAATGTCATGGAGATCGCCGTGGCCGTAGCCAGCAAATTATCGACATCAAATATCTAAATGACATTCATTTCATTGGCAACGGCACAATCCAGCTGGATAGGTTTACGAAAACAATTGTAAGATGTCCTATGTCTACATGTATGTATTTAAAATGCTCGCTTTGTACTCTAAGTTGATTACATACGCTATCTCCCAAGTGATTCAAATTGCCCATGTAGTTAGTCTCTTGGCTCCTTGGCATGGGTAAGTACATGTATATAAAGCATCCCCTCACAAAGATCTTCTTTTTTTTTCTTTCTACTTCAGGCGCCAATCCTTATCGTCCTTCTCGTGTTTTCTTCCACTCGATTAGAACCATTAATAGGTTGCCTAGATTTAGGGCCATTGCCTCGCAAAATTTCGCTAACAATATCTTAAATTCATCCAAAAGATATAAGTTTGGTATGTTTGAATTTTCCCTTCTGCTTCCCCAATTGTCGGCCGATTCTAAAAGCGCAATTGCTAACGATATTTTCGTGGGATTTACAGATAGTAGTCTTGCGGACATACATAATTTGCCGTACTGTACGTTACGTACCGTATTTTACAAAACATATAAATAAATACAATTTATGCCAGCTCACGCCGTGACCATAATCCTCAAAAGCAAATTCTCAAATGTGCCCTTTTATTTCCTTGTTCGTGGCATTATCAGTGAAATTAATCTACCTCTTATCGTGAACTGATAGCCTTCTCGATCCTCGCTCTATGTTTCTCCCCCAACCTCTCATCTACAAAATTAATTGTGACCCCACAACCTAGTGGCGGAAGCCCATCATCGTCCCTCAGCCCTGCCCATAACCACTCCACACATCCCCTCGGAATTGTAACCTCTCCTGAGAACTCTTCCAAGAAGCGATCAAACGAATGGTGGGTTTCCGAGTACCTCATGCGCTCCGAGATGATTGACGGGGTCGCCCAACACTGCACCTTCCGTAGGGCTGTCATTGCAAGTCCCGTAATCTCGGACCCATTAAGGCAATGAACGTAAAGCGGTGAATTTTTAGCCTCAAGGATCACCTATTGTAATGGTTAGTATATGGGGGCACATCTGTGGATTGGATCGTACAGATAAGATCTGACAGGCCTCGGTATGCCTCAACGGCGCACCCTTCTTCCCGTCCACTTCAGGTTTGATATGCAGCATTACCACACCATTTGCTTTGCACCAATCCGCAGCCTCACCCACTAACGGTTCCGGAGTGACAGACAGTATTGTCTTCAGGTTCAGTGACTCCAGAAACCTAAAGTTGAGATGGCGCGGGTAAGATCCACGGTAGAGCTTATTCTCCACGACCGAGAACCGCAGCGGTGGGATTACTAGATCTGAAAGGTCAGGACCGTTGCTCTTTATCGAGGTTTTACCGAGTTTAGGCACTGTATAGGATGTGCCAGTTGCGGGAATTCCAGTATCGATAGTAACTGGCATATTGGAGTAGTCGAGAGGTTGATAAGATATATCTGTTTAGGAGATGGTCACAAATATCAGAAAAGAGCGCAGGTCATGTGAGATTATGTATTCAAATAAAGTTGACTGAATCCCATGAAAACCTTCCCCTGGTATAAAGCAAATTTAGCTAAATCTAACGTAAATACATGTACCCACAGATACGAATTTGCATGTTTTGAATGGAAAATAGAAATCTAAATAATATAATAGCTGGTAAATTGCCTGTACAGCAAGTATCTTATACGTGTATCACGTGATGGTGGGGGAGAGGCCAAGACATACATGTAGATGTATCTAGCTAGTACACCCCGCGCCAACAAACACGCGGTGGGTAGATCAGCTCCTGAGCCCGAACTACAGCTCTGAATCCAATCTTCCTCTATATAAATTGTGTAGCACCATTCTTTTCTTAAAAAATACCCAACTTATTCTCTAAAATGCAGTCCGGAATCACAGGTTTGAATACTGTCTCCCTAGTTTCCCCTAAGGTCTACTACGTAGACCTGGACTAGAACTAGAAACCCCTAACTAACCACCTATCTCAATAGCCTCTGCCGAGCTCCTCTCGACCTTCCAAAACCTTGTCTCAACCCCCTCTCTCCGGGGCCTCATAGTCTCCATCGAAAAAGAGACCCTTGTCCCGCGAGAGTCGCTCCCCTCTACTGGCAGCTTCGAATCCGACCTCTCCCAGCTCGACACGCTCCTTAAAGACAATGAAGCTGCATATATTATTCTGCGGCGCCGAGAGGACACAGACCCAGCTCCTTTCATCTCAATTGCATACGTGCCCGATAGTGCCAATGTGCGGCAGAAGATGCTTTTCGCCAGCACAAGGAACACCTTGCTACGGGAACTGGGGACAGAAAGATTTGGAGAGAGTATTTTTGCCACGGTAAAGGAGGAGCTTACTGCAGAGGGATTCAAGAGGCATGATGCGCATGAGGCAAAGTAAAGCTCTCTTTGTAACGTTCTTCGAGTTTCGGGGAGCTAATGAGCACAGGCCCGCGCCGTTGACGGAGGAGGAAATGACAATGGCCGCTGTCAAAGAGGCCGAGTATGAAGCATCTACTAGCACCAGTGCGAGAAAGTCTCACGTTAGTAGCGGGATCAAGTTTCCCGTGAGCCAGGAGGCAATTGAGGCGTTGACCAATCTCCCGGGAGGCTTCATCACCCTAGTGCAACTTGTAAGTTGTCCTTCCACCACTCATAAATGTCGGCTAACAGGGCACAGGCGATCAATAATGAAAAAGAGACCATTGAGCTCGCAAATGCTAGCTCCTCCGCCATAAATGACTTCACACATGTTATCCCTGATGACGCCCCACGTTACTCCTTCTTCCGGTTCAACCACACGCATGAAGGGCAGCAAGAATCCCCCATCGGTCTGCACTCTCACTCTCAGCCCTAATCGGCTCTCCTTATTTCGTCTATAATTAAACTGACAAAACCAGTCTTCATATACACCTGTCCCACCTCGTCCAAAATCCGCGAAAAAATGCTATATGCCTCTTGCCGCTCCAGCGTCGTCAATGCAGCAATCAACGAGGCGCACCTAAACATCGAGAAAAAACTTGAGGCTGCGAGCGCAACTGAGATTGGTGAGGCTCAGCTGTTGGAGGAGTTCCATCCGAAGGTGGAACAAAAGGCGAGCTTTAAAAGGCCGGCGAGACCGGGGAGAAGATAGGGTGCAGTGTCTGCGTAGTAGTTTTAGACACCGGTAGGACTCTAGATAGGTTCAATTCGGGCAAGCGTCGCCATCGCCAGCAAAAGTGCTTAGGTTAGAGTTAAGGATCTTTGTTTTTCGTGATTCAGTGATGTACATGCCCCATTTACTCAGCAGCTCTCCAACTACGCATCATGAACGGCCTTGCAGCTAATTACACCTTTGACTATCCTTTTAATATCCTCTATCATCCAATCAACATCAAGCAGTGTCTCGACTTCTATGAGGTAGGGCTCACTGAGCATCTCAATCGCCTGATAGAGTGTCTTCACCAGTGACATCAGCCTCTCCGCAAATTCGATAATTTTTTTGTTTTTCGAGAATGGCAATTTATCGGCAATTGTAGTCAAGCCCTTCAAGTTGTAGCCTTTCTTCGCACCATCGGCAAGGTTTTTGCGACTAATCAGGCCCCTAATTACAATCTCAATGTCCTCCACCATCCAATCCACCTCAAAGTACGCCTCAATTTGTACAAGGTGCGACTCGGGGAGTACTTCAATAGCCTTACGAAGTATTCTTAAAAGCCTCACCAATCGCTCTGTGAATTGAACAATCTTTCTCGGGACCGTGAGTACTGCCAGTGCTTGTGTATGTGTTTGTGTCCCCTTGTCTACCATCTCAACACGCTTGTATACCGTAGAATGATGAGGTGACAAGCTCTTGAGGCCCAAACCACGCTTTAGAGCCTCATTTTTCAGTGCAGCCTCCATCCTTCTTGGCTGGACCTCTTCGGGGGTTAAGTCGGGATGCACGAAATCCGAGGGAAGGTTGGAAACCGCCGGCGAGCTCTTCTTGATCCTCCTCTTGGTTTCATTCGAATCATTCTTGGTCGTCTTCCTCTTTTTGGTTTCGTTCGAATTCGTAACAGCGCCCCTCAAGCTGCCATACCTTTTCAGCTTTTTAATATCTTGATCCTCCTCCTCCTCCTCCACCTTGATGTAGGCGGCAGGCATAGTGCCCTGCTTATTCCCACCTTGAAATCTCTCTGCAGCCTCCTTCCATTTCTCTCCCTCCTCGCAATCTGCAATCAGCCTGATCTTCTTCAGTCTGAGCTCCCCCGGGTCCCCAACTGTCGCGTATAGCTCGTCAGGCTTGATCTCAAGGGGTAGCCCTGGTGAGTCGTCCACTATGTCATAAGATATATATGGTGGTAATACCAACGGGCCCAATGGCGGGACCCCCGTATACGATCGGCCGGCTGCTAACTTTTTAGCAACACTTAAGTGTATCACGGATACATTTAAGGTGGAACTGGAGCTCGATGTGGAGGTGTAGGAGGGAGCGGGGCGGCGGCGGACTCGAGGCATTTGATTGTGAAGTACGTGGATTGGAGGTGGAGGTAGAGGCAGACGCGAAGGTGAACGCGACGTGGGGCTGAACGCGGGGCCTGTAGAGGCGGTGGTGGGTTGTTTACATTAGGGCAACGCGTGCTTTTAATGTCATCGTTGACCCCAACGACGTTTCCACTATATTGGCCAGAATTTTATCGTCCGACTCTTTACTCTAAATCCGGCAAGTATATATGCCGTGATTCGCGGGAGTAGTCGAAGGAATACTGCTCCGGTGCTAGTATTCCCTACGAGCTGCATGCTGCCTGCGAGCCTATGTACCGGGTGTTGAGGGTAAGTGATCAGAATCTGATAAGTGAATGCTGCGGTGAATACGTGTATTTATCTTATCAGATTCTGATCACTTTTCGCTACACCCTAGTACAGCGACCGGAATGATCTATGGAAAAACAGGGGGGGGGGGGGGGGGAATTGTATGGCGCACCATATAACTGTTTTTTCCATAGATCATTCCTATCGCTGTATAAGGTGCATGATTAAGATCATGAGAAAGCACTCGTCTAGTATACTAGTACCATTATATACCATCGGCCGCCGCCAAGGCGAACAACCTCGGCTCCCCATGATTTCCCAGGCCCTTGGGCCAGCATCTATCACGAGCTCAGGGCTGGTTACACCTCGGGGCGACAATCAACATAAGTACTGTACCTACTTCCCCACATTGATATCATCACGTCTGCTTTCTCGTGATTACTCTATACCTCACGCACGCACGCACGCACGAACGAACGAACGATGGTTTTTAGAACAGCTTTGACAGAAGCTCTTGGGATCGCTAGTAAGCTCGTAGCTACACCACCAGTTCTATAGTTACTAACAAGTACCATTAGTCCCGGTGGTCCAAGGGGGAATGCAATGGGTTGGCTACGCAGAGCTCGCATCGGCTGTCTCTAACGCTGGAGGGCTTGGGATATTAACGGCGCTCACTCAGCCCACGCCTGAAGATCTCCGAAAGGAGATTAATAGATGTCGAAAAATGACAACCAAGCCGTTCGCTGTTAATATCACCCTTCTACCTAGCTTGGTTCCCCCAGATTATGGCGCATACGCGCAAGTCGTTATTGATGAGGGCATTAAAATCGGTATGCCAACGGAGCTGAAACTATTACTACAAGTATCTTGCTAACAAAGAGTAGTCGAGACCGCGGGTAATAGCCCAGGGCCGATAATCAAGCAACTCAAGACCGCAGGAATCAAAATTCTTCATAAGTGTACAACTATTCGTCACGCTCTCTCTGCGGAAAAGCTTGGGGTCGACTTCCTTTCCATTGATGGTTTCGAGTGTGCCGGCCATGTTGGCGAAACAGACATTACCAACTTTGTCCTGCTCCGACGTGCTATGCAGTCTCTTAAAACTCCATTTATTGCTTCTGGTGGATTCGCGGATGGTGAAGGTCTTGCTGGCGCGTTGGCACTGGGAGCTTGCGGGATAAATATGGGGACCCGGTTTATGTGTACCGCCGAAGCGCCAATCCACAACAACATTAAGCAAGCTATCGTTGATGCGAGCGAGGATCAGACCGAGCTATTGCTCAGGAGATGGAGAAATACTAGCCGATTGTATAAGAACAAGGTCGCAGTCGCGGCAAAGAAGATTGAGCTTGAGAGTACAACCGGAAAGTTCGAGGAAATTGCGCCGTATGTTAGTGGGAAGAGGGGAAGACAAGTGTTTATTACAGGGGATGTCGACGAGGGTGTAAGTTTCTCTCTCTAGGGGGTACCGGTAGTTATATATGAGTGATCGATACTGACTGGTCCGGTTTTTAGGTATGGACTGCTGGTCCAGTCATGGGTCTTATTCATGACATTCCAACATGTGAAGTCCTGTTGAAGAGGATAGAGAAGGAGGCAGAGGACTCTATCAATAGAATAAGCTCCTTGGTTGTACCTTCCAAGTCTAAGCTTTAGAGCAGTCTGGGGTAGCTGTAGTTTAGTTGTTTTAAGTCGCGTTTTTGCATAGGTTGTAGATTAGCCATTAACCATTTGAACGTTTACCAATGAAAAGAAAAGAGAAAAAAAACCGGAATCTCTCATCATTACGCCCCGGTGTATGGCTCCAACCAGTTGTATGGATATGATCTCCCCGTTTGTGAAAGTATCTAGTGGCCCCCCTCTCTGTTATGTAGTTATAGATAACAAATGTTATGAAGGTACTTGCGGGCGAGTGTTTCACTGAGCTACATGCTTCTAGTGTAGCAATCTGGAATTTCCTGATCAATACATATCTACCACTACCCAGTACAGCTGTACATACATACATGTATTCTTCGCCCAACCACCTATTCCAACTCTCTAAAAGGAAACATCGATCTGTTGGCAAAAGTTCTGCGATTATCCCAGTACAATTACCCCTTTTCTCAAGACGCCGGGTAGCAAATACACAAATGCGGCATACCCATCTACTCGTACAACCCAACATTATTATGCTTAGAAACGAAGAAACAAAAACAAGCAAAAAAAAGAAGACCTCCCAAGGAAGTTCGTATCTACATCACACAACCCGAACCTGTGGAGAGGGAAGCAGAATTAATCTGCCCCGGCAAAAAGATCTACAACGACGTTGACGACGGCTACAAGGATTTCTGCTGCAATCAATACGATAACGATCCATTCCAGATGTTCTCCCTGTGAATGGGACATTTGCTCTTTGAGCATTTGGAGCTATGTCACAAATCGTTAGCCAAATAGCTACATATTCTGTAAAAATAATTAGGATGAAAGCCTACCAAGTCTCCAATCACATCTAATCGTTGATTTAAAAGCGAAACTCTTTGATTGATTTCTAGATAACTTCGTGCGGCTTGATAGACTGGGTCTAGTTGCGGTTCCTGTAACCAAACCTATCAACATATTGTTCAAATATTGAAATAGAAGAATGTAAACTTACTGCCCACATGAGTTCTGGACTATCTAGCACACTACCTTGAAGGTTTATATTTATTCGGAGAATAAATAGTTCGCCTATATGCTTCATGATATCACGCCTACTCATATTCACTTTCCCCGTTGTAGCGACATCCTGTGGAATAGATTTTGTATCCTCGATTGTATTATCGACGAGGTCCTCAAATAGCGAGATCTGCAAAACGTGATCTATCAGTAATTATATCCTCCTGGATAAACATTTCCAACGAATAGGAAAGGATTATACCTTCACTGACTGGGCTATAGCATGGCTGATACTGAGCTTGACCATGTAATTCCCCCCATCCTTCAGCGTGATGAAGTCGTTATAGATTCTTGGCTGGTACGAACTTGTGACGTAAAAATTGAAGTTTTCGACCTGTACGTCGTCATCCGCCAGCTTCTCACTCTCGAATTTTGCAATGTCCTTCAAAAACCTCTGCTCCTCGCCCACTGTCATTCCCCAAATTACAACTACTCCGTATTGGTAAAGAAACACCTCGCTTGATACTACCGATTTATTTTGCTCCATCACGAAATTTAGAAGCGATCTATCATCTCTATCGTCTTCCATAATCTCACTCTCTGTACTACCTGTATCGTCCGTTGCGCTGTTTCTTGAGTGTTGATCACTGGCCAAGTCAATCAGATCATCCTCTGGGATTGTAGGTGGTTGTGGTGGCCGATCATAGTTATAACTGTATGGTGTGTAGATACACTCGTCAAACTGCTTCGGATTTGTTCCCCGCGTACTCTGACGACTTTTTAAGAATTTGAGTAAGTTATCCATTTTGTAAGCATTTGCTGTCGCATAAGCCGTTACTCTGGGCAAATGTGCTCTCTCAGCTTTTCCAAGCCGCTCCGCATCTCGGCGAGCTGTAGTATCTTTGATTCGCGTAACTTGAGAATACACATCGCGTCCGCTCTCCTCATCCTGGTCTGCGGGACTTGGGAGAATCTTTAACTTTTGCGAAACTTTACTTGTACGCTGGGGACCAATTTTACTTGGTGGAGCCTGAAATGAGGATGACGGGGTTCCGTGAATTGAAGCCGAGCGACGTCGGCCCTTAATTGTAGGTGGTGAAGTTTGGGTAGTAGATGTTCGGCGGTAGTTAGCCGTTGAGGATGCGGTTTCAGTAGGAGCTGAGGTACCCATTATTGAGGGTGAAGGTTGAGGTATTACTACAGTGGCCATTAGTGTCTTTGTGAGAACCGTGGGTTTACGGGATGATTGATGTGGTGGTGGTGGGTTGTTCCAAAGTTTAAAAAGCTCCTTTTAATGGCTGGGGCTGGAAGTAGACGAGAGCTTCCGAGAGAAATGTGTGAACTCAACGGGCCGCTAGAACTCTACAGGGGTTACCCGGAAGTAGGATAGGCGGTACCACGTCATATGCGAGGTCGTTTTCTCTTTCTTAGGTAGGGATCTTTGACGATTTTGTGCCTAGAGCACAATAGGGTTTGTCTGTGGCTGGTAAGTGATGGAGGGGAGGCTTAGTAATTGAGAAGCCCCGCCAGCCACTCACCACAAGCTTCATGATAGAGGGTCCCATCAGCAGAGATCGATCCATAGCATCCAACTCCATCATCATCCCCCCCCACCTACCATCATCTAAATATCACCCGCTCTTTTACGGCAAACCTATAATCGAATTCGCAAAATGTCGGAGGAAGCAGTGCTCAAGGCCGACAAGGATTGTGAGAGCCCTCTTTCCGCCGCAGCCGTTCTGTTATCTTCATTTTTGTTGATGATCCAGCTACTGACATGCCATAGATACCGAGATTCTTGATACCCAGCTCCCGGGGTGTTTGGAACTTGCAAAGGTGTGATTCTGTATAGGTCACGGCGGAGATGGAGTTGAACTCGGAGCTTACATGTTTATAGACAAACCTCCCAGCGGCTATCGAAAAGCTCCTAGCGTTGGAGAAACAAACTAGACAGGTACTATTCCATCTCAAAACCGGTCGCCATTTATGCACCAACAAATACTGACAGTGTTTGGCTCCAGTCCAATGACTTAGCCTCTACCTCTCGACTCCTCATCACCATAGTAACGCTATGCAAAGATTCCGGTGACTGGAAACTTATGAACGAGCATGTCCAGATGCTTTCAAAGAAGCATGGGCAGCTCAAACAGGCCACTACTAAGATGGTACAGGTTGTGATGGGTTTCTTGGACGAGACTCCGAACATTGACACAAAACTTTCCGTCATCGAAACGCTGAGGAACGTTACTGAGGGCAAGGTTAGTGATGCATGTAAACCTCACTGATGACGTAGAAACTTATGTGGATACCTAGATCTTTGTCGAAGTCGAACGAGCCCGTATAACCCGTATCCTCGCGAACATCAGGAAGGAAAGAGGCGATCTTGCTGGCGCCACCGATGTCCTGTGCGAGCTCCAGGTTGAGACCTTCGGATCCATGGATCGGCGGGAAAAGACCGAGTTTATCCTCGAACAGGTCGAGCTTTGTATCGAACGTGGAGATTTCACACAAGCGGCGATCCTTGGGAGAAAGATATCGACAAAGTATCTCAACAATCCCGAGGTCTCGGACTTGAAATTGAAATTCTACGATCAGCAGATTCAATTGGCAAAACAAGATGAGAAGTACTTGGATGTCTGCAAGCATTATAGAGCTGTGTATGATACGCCCAGTGTAGTAGAGGACCCGCTAAAGCTGAAGAGTGTAAGTACCTACCAGCTTCGAGTAAAGAGACATTGATCCTTACAAACCATCTTAGGTCCTTGAAAGAATCATTTTCTATGTGTGTCTTGCGCCATACGATAATGAACAATCTGACCTCCTTCACCGAATTAATGCCGATACTAAACTCAAACTTGTCCCAAAGACAGCTAGCCTCCTCAAATTCTTTACTATTTCTGAGCTGATGCGTTGGCCTCTTATTGCCGAGGTTTACGGCCCCGACCTTCGCGCAACTGACGTTTTTGCTATTGGTGATCCTAAAGCCGAAAAGCGCTGGGAAGACCTGAGGAAACGGGTTATTGAGCACAATGTTAGGGTTGTCGCCAAGTACTACACCAGAATCAAGATGGATAGATTAAAGATGCTCTTAGATCTCGATGAAGATGAAGCGGAAAGCTATCTAAGTAAACTTGTTACTCAGAAGACGGTATATGCGAAGATTGATAGACCGGCGAGGGTCATATCGTTCGCCCAGCCAAGAGACGCAGATGATGCGTTGAATGAGTGGAGTGCGAATATGAAGAGTCTTCTGGGTCTTTTGGAAAGGATTGATCATCTTATCACGAAGGTATATTTATTGCTTCCTTCGTTTGGGCTTCTCTTATAGTAACTAACTGGGGAAATAGGAGGAAATGATGGCGAACATCGCACCTAAAAAGGGCAAAGGCAAGGCGAAATAAACTCTCCGACCATGCATCTTGAACTTGTGTATAATAGACGGTGATGATTCTGGCTACCACCATTTATATAAAATAAAGGAGCAGCTCGTCTAAACGGAATTGGTTCTCGTAGAAGTTTAGAATCTTGGTTTCGCGTAACGTAAATTTGTAATGGCAGTTAGAGACTATGTTTACTATCTGCTTTTCTCAAGATTGGCCTTTAAGACCGATCTCATATGCCTCTCTACTGTAAACTAGTGCTGAAGGTCATTACTCCCCCGTTACGGCTTAGCGCCCATAGGTGCCAAGATATCGGGCCTAGCCCTAACCACCGGTCACCTGTCCCACAATGCTATTCCCAACTCGCAACCCGAACATTTACAATTTCTACGAAATTTCACACCTCGCACCCACGACGCAGCAATTCCCACCCCCACACACCCTTTAAATCCACCCAGAAACAATCCCCAACCGGAGTACTTTATCAACAAAAAAAAGTGCAGAGATGGGTATGTCGTCCGCCTTTCCGGAAATGCAAGAAGAAGAGTGAAGGGAAAATGCTGACAGAACTCCCCGCAATGAAGCCCCCACAAAGAAGACCAAGAAGACCACCGACTCCATCAACTCGCGCTTGGCGCTTGTGATGAAGTCCGGAAAGTACGTGCTCGGATACAAGTCCACCCTCAAGACCCTCCGTTCTGGAAAGGCCAAGCTCGTCATCATTGCCGGTATGTTTTCCCCCCACCATTTTGTGTTTGGGGAAGTGTGACTGATGGGTTTTGTAGGAAACACTCCTCCTCTCAGGAAGTCCGAGCTCGAGTACTACTCCATGTTGGGCAAGTGCAACGTCCACCACTTTGCTGGAAACAACGTAAGCAGCGCTCCTTCCTTGTGTTTTGGTAGCTTTGGGGACGGGTTTTAGTTGCACGGCGCCCCGGGGAGGTGGGATGGGATGGGATTGAGGAGTAGAGTGCATGGTCCACGGTACCGATGTGACAGTATCTTGAAGGGGAACGCACACGGTGGTGGTGGTGACCCTGCTAGACCCACCCTCTACCTCCCACTCTCCCCCACGGTGCAATGCGCGGAGAGGCATACACAAGGACCAACATCCTTGTGGCACTCTCTGCTCCCTGAGAAGAAGCAAACCCACTCTCTGCTTCGGAGGGAAACAGTGAAAGATTGCTGACAGAACTCTTTTGCTGTGATACAGATCGAGCTCGGAACCGCTTGCGGTAAGCTCTTCAGGTGCTCCACCATGGCCATTCTTGACCAGGGTGACTCCGACATCTTGTCTTCCAACGCTTAAATGGAATTGATGCGGGATGGGAAACGGGATAAAAAAAATTAAAAGAAATAAGGGGTATATAGAATTACGATTAATGGGATTCTAGTTCTTCGACAGTTTTTTTTTTTTGGCTTTTGGTTTTGT
Organism: Morchella eximia; assembly: GCA_024713935.1. NCBI lineage: Eukaryota > Fungi > Ascomycota > Pezizomycetes > Pezizales > Morchellaceae > Morchella > Morchella eximia. The sequence continues at coordinate 4,816,618 of JAMGZG010000001.1, forward strand.
TTTTCATTGTGGATTGTGGATTGTGGATCGTGAATTGTGCTGTGAATTGTGTAAAGCTGCAGTGTTGCCAAGGTGACGATAAAACGAAACCCCCCATTATAGTTCCAATCTCCACATCTCCATAACTAAGAAACAAATTGGCTCAGAAGAGCGGCAAAGGCTCCCCACAAGGCTACAGTTATCTACGAGTACTTTAGTTAAAACATCACATACGCACGTAGTGTTCACGCTGGAGTTTCAATCGCGTGTGCGATGACGGAAAATGATTACGAAATATCGAGTCATAGGCATTTCTTTGGATGGGTTCTATACAGCAATTGCAAATATTGAAAGTCTATTCGACACATGACTCAAGAATCTATGAAGGAGCACAAGCACCCGCCCGTCTACGTCTATCACCCTTAATCACCCACCATCACCCGTCCGATCCAAATCCCACAACAAAATGAAAAGCCACAATAACACTATCTTCTTTCATCACGTCCTCGCATAGCAGCCAGGAACGCAACGAAAAAAAAAAGCAATTCGCGTCAACTGGAGGCAGTGTAATACCAGTGACACAGTAGGACACGTCGATGTGCAAGCACAGAGCCACGGTCCTGGGGCAAACAAAAATAAGTATAATCAATAAATGGTTCCATAGAACCGTTTCAGAGATTAAACTGAAAAGAACAGATACTACACTTGATCTAAGCCACTGTGAGGGGGTTAGCTGATGCTCGAGATGGTAGAGTAAAGGCAAATGTTGGGGGTAAACTTACAAAGGCAAAGAGAGCTGGGGAAGTAAGAGGGGCGAGGGGGAGGGGCCGTTATATAGTAGAGAAGGACTTGGCGCCGAGGGTAGATTTGGCCAAGGGGGGTGGTTTTTAGGGCTTTGGGTTTGGGGTTTAAGGGAGTGGATAGGTGGTCTGTGGGTGCACCGTGTAGGAGGGCATGTGCGTCGTGGTGGTTGGGTTGGACACGATTATTAACTTTGGTGCCATAACAATTCAGTGTTTGAAGCTGGGTCTTGTGGAGCTTTGGACAACACAATTTACAACAGCTACGTGTTGTAACCACATGTGTAGTTAAGCATACATATGTGTTAGCTTCGATATCTATAAATTAATCCATTATGGCTCTCATTCTTCTTCATCCGATCAACAGAGCAAAAGAGCCAGAGCAATCTTCCTGCGACCAACTCAGACCTCAGATAGAAAGAACTCGAACATCAACAGCCCAAAAACGGGATTGACTCTGAGCGCCCGTTGAGATATCGCACAGTGGAAGTGTGGATATTTTGGGGGGTTTGTAGGCATTCAAATGTGATCTGTAGATTCCCCTAGGGGGTGTCTACAGAGTTGTGAGCCGTTTTTATGCAAGATTTGTAATTTATCTTCAAGGCTTCAGGTTTAACATGTTCAGAATATCCACAGGATGGCTTCCAGTATCTACATATCTTTGGTTTCTATCTACTCGACACTTCTAGTGTTGTTTAGAGAAGTGCGCTTAGACCAGAGCTCACTCAATATAGCGTTGTTGCTGATAAAAGTGAATAGATGCCAAGGATCTACTATTGCTACATTATTAACTGCTACATTACTTCTGCACGGATGCCGCAGTGGCCGGGTTATTACAGATGTCTCCCTCTACACAAGATGGCCGGAAGGTGGTTTGGGCTATGACCCGCGTTGTGTGTTTTGCGGTACTGAGTAGGGCCACAGATAACTATCGCGACGTCATCAATTCCATTGAATCCTGTCAAATAAGAAGACTCACTGGAGATCTCCCGCTTCTCAGGGTGTCTTCTGACCCGTACGAAAACCTAAAATTTGAGGCATTGGATAGGTATCATCTCCGCCGCCATCCTACTAATGCCCATCGAACACGCTCTTAAACACCCCGCTGCGGCCTGAGCCTCTCTTTACCTGATTCTCCCTCGGCAGGCCCGGCCGGTGCCAATGATCGAGCCGTATCACCAGTTGCGGCTATGAAGCGCCTACATACTACTAATCACTATGTCATTGCACAGCAGTCTGGCTATATGGAGTGGTCTATATAGGAATAATAATCGATTAATCAGGTGCTCTGCAATATTAAATGCATCACCGGCCGTTGCCCCACGAGTGCTTTCCTGTGATTCGCCGGGCGCCCCGCAGCTACCTAGCTCGCTCAGCCCGCCGCCAAGGACCCTTGCTGGGTGGGTTAAGCACACCACAGACACACCACGCACCTGCGAGAATCACCCCTCTGCGCAACTGCTCTGTCCGTTCCTGTGCCTGTGATTTTTGTTTCGACATCCGCGAGCTCTTGGAAATCGGAATTGGAGAACTATATATAAAAGTATTACTGCTTCATCCATCAGTACTATCATCAACATTGGCCATCGGTAAACATACCAGAGAATCACAGATCATATATAATCAGTAATAACTATCACCTAATATAATGCCTGTCGCCATATCAGCTCCCGGGAAGGTCCTCCTGGCTGGTGGATACCTCGTCCTCGATAAAGACTACTCGGGTCTTGTGTTTGGACTCTCGGCGAGGATCCACTCGATTTCAACACCCGATCCTGAGGCGGCGGGCCCAGGCATCATCACGGTCAAGTCGCCGCAATTCACGAATGCGGTGTGGAAGTATGAGATCAGCTGTCCAGACTCGGACAAGGGAGTGGTCGTGACGCAGGTCATGGAGGAAGAGTACATATTTTCACATTTGTATATTTCTATAGTGTCTATGTAGCTAATGAGACATCTGCTATCTCTAGGTCCTCCAAAAACCGCTTTGTGGAGACGACTCTTCGTTATGCCCTGACTTACATCTCGTCCACAACGCTGATCACCGACTTCGAGTCAAAGAACATCACCATTCTCGCGGACAACGACTACTACTCGCAACCCACCTACCCCGCCCCGCGCTTCAACCACCTCAACACGCCCCTCTCCGCCTCGCACAAGACTGGCCTCGGCTCCAGCGCCGCCCTCGTTACCTCCCTCACCGCCTGCCTCCTCGCAACCTACATCCCACCCCCGGCCTCCGCCCCAGAGCTCCGCACAATTCTCAAACAGCAACTCATCCACAACCTCGCACAGGCCTCCCACTGCGCCGCCCAGGGCAAGGTCGGTAGCGGCTTTGATGTCGCCGCCGCCGTCTTCGGCTCCTGCGTCTACCAGCGCTTCTCCCCCTCCCTCCTCGAGGCAATCCCAGAAGTAAATACAAAGGGCTTCGCCCGCTCACTCAAAGAGACCGTTGACTCCCCCTGGGACCTGCAGATCTCGAAGACCCGAGTCCCGCGCGGCATCCGCGTCGTCATGGGAGACGTCGACTGCGGGTCTAGCACGCCTGGGATGGTCAAAAAGCTTCTTGCCTGGCGCGCGGCGCACCCCACCGTCGCGAAGAAGATGTGGGATGAGCTGGAGACGCTAAACCGCGGGCTGATTGATCTGTTGGAGTCGCTGCGCATCTCGTCCGAGGAGGAGCCCGGTGCATATTCTGGCGCGCTGGACGCAATCCGGAAGCATGGGTGGGCGCACCCGCATCCACATGAGCGCTGCCTCACCACGCTACGAGAGATTGGAGGACAGATTGCGGCAATCCGGGTGGTAATCCGTGGGATGGGGGAGGCGGCGGAGGTGCCGATTGAGCCAGAGGCGCAGACGAAGCTGTTGGATGCGGTGGAGGGAGAGGTGAATGGGGTACTTGGTGGGGTGGTACCGGGAGCGGGAGGATACGATGCGGTGGCGTTCCTGCTAGTGGATCATCCGGAGACGGTGGGAGAGTTGAAGGCGGCGTTGGGGAGGTGGAATGGTGGCACGGCGCAGGGGAAGGGTGTGACGGGGGAGAGTGTTAAGGCGTTGGAGACGAGGGAGGAGCAAGAGGGCGTTAGAAGGGAGCCCTTGGATGGGTATGGGGGGTTTGTGAGCTTTGCGTAGAGTGGGGTTGGAGTAGACCTAGACCTAGACCTAGACCCAGAAATAGATAGTTAGCTAGTGATACCAGGGATACAATACAAGAGCTTTCTGCATTCAACTAATCTTTTTTTCTCTCTTGGTTTATTTTATGTTCCTGCTTGTGTTAGAGTATTATGCTGGTGTTGTAGTGCTATTGTTGAAATGGTGAGTGATGAGTGGTGGTGATAGTAACGAGTAATAACGACCGAGTGAGAACATATGATTGAAATTAATCACCAGTTGATAACGCCACTTCCATCCCACGATACCAGTGCCCGCCAACATAGCCACAAAACACAGTTGACAAATATCACACGCCTACGCCACTATATGACCATAATTTCTTCTCGAATCCCCTACAACACAACGCTAAACGAAGATAGTAGTTGACATTCCTAAGTGTTTCCGGTCAACGACCGGCCTCGTCCCAACAGCAACGCCTGTGTAACACTGAGATGGAAAGCCATAGAAGGCTCTTCACCACGTATGCCCTTTGTCATTTTTGCCTCTTCGTTCTTGAGTTTTCTTGCTTCCTGTTTGGTAGTTGCAAATACATACTTCTGCATTATCCATCTCCAGGCTCGAGCTCCAGCCTTTGAGGGCCTAGCCTGGGTATTTGTTGTAGTCTAGGATCCTGCGGTGGCCTAGGTTGGGTATTTGTGTAACGGTACAGTAGAGTATTCGAGTGTGTAACAGTGTAATGGGGTATTCTATTAGAGTGAGTACCGCAAGATTTGGAGCGTAAAGCCCGGGCGTTAGAGAAGATCCTGGTATGTAAAAAGCACCAATTATTGCTCGAACTGTGGCGAATCCTTCAGTTTTTGGTGAGAGAAACTTACCAGGATCTTATTTAACACCCGGGTGCAACGCTCCAACCTTTACGGTATGTAGTAGGCAGCAGCCATAATCATGGGTGGTGGGTGTTACGTAGCTGTACGTTCCCCCGCCACCCCACGCCCCGCGCCTCCGCGACAAAACACAGGCACGGGCACAGGCACAGATACATGTACTCAGCCAGACTGCGAGGCTTTCTATATATCACTTATAATAACACTTAGCTAAAAAGGTAGCTTTGCCTAAAGCTAAAGGTAGCATATGTATATTGAATTACAAGAAGCACAAAATTTAAATCATGAAACACCGGCCCGGCAACGGTAGATAATTTGTGATTCGATATTGATTGATATTCCCTACGGCAAATCATCTACATACACTTTAGTCATAGCTACTCCCCTCGTACCCTGAGCTGACAGGGGGGTATTACTCAACATAAAAGTCACTATGAACTACATGTAATTATAACTACGGCCCTGCGTATAGTAGGCAGGGGGAGGATCCAGTGGTCAGGATGGTTATCTTTGATATATGCTAATGGCTCCGGGGGTGTTTCCGCCAAATGAGATGGTTAGTCGTTTTCTGTGGTGTTTGAGAGAGCCTTGTATATTTGCCACCGGGCCCTATAGTGGAAAATTTCTTCAGTCACTAAGAACTAGATAAAGTGTAGGCGCGGTGTACGTGTACTCTAAGCACATCTTTAAAAACCGGATCGAAGCCACTATAGACACAGACCTGAAAAACACAATGTATTAATTGAGACACCCATATCCCCGTCCGAGCTTGAGATTGGCTGGTATTTGGAAAATACTTGTACTACATATTAGAAACATCTCTTCGTCTGCCGACAAGTGCTGCCCGCCTAAAGTTGGTGCCAAGAGAGTGAGTGGCCTTTTTGCTTCTAGGTCTCTTTATCCTCCATTTTTATCACCTAATCTACATGTACCTTCCAAAATTACGATCCTCTACTTGGATAGCGTAGGCAGAATCGACGGACCAGAACACCTATCCATAAACCTAAATTTGCATCATAGTCTCTCACTCGACTACATGTGCTGAACTCTGCTATTCATTTGGTCTTTCAAATGATGTTGAATTTGGCCCGAATTATTGGTGGTCTTTTTGAACGCGTGATGTCGACACCTTTTACTCAAGTAGACACCTATATGATTCGTGGATATAGATAGACTCTGCGTCAATCATAGAATCGAGTCATTTAACGATCTTGTCCTACTTTTACAATAAATTTTAACATGGACAGCCAATTACAACCGGCAAGATATCCATACCCTGATCTTTGTGCGTGCCTCGTGGGGCGGGCGGGCTACTACACCGCGGCTTAATATGGAGGGGCAAGGTATGGAGTGAACCATTACAAGCCGATTCCCCCCACTTTCTAGCGCATGTGGGCAGTGCGGGGGCGGGGTATGGTGCATCTTGGTGACGCAGTACGTGATAAGAATATATCCTATCTAGTCGATCACCGCAATCGTTCCATACTCACATTGTTGACTGCATTAATGCAATATAGCCAGCGGACCTGTCAACTACAGAGACCCCAGCTTCTTTCCGAGGGACTGCATAAGGAGCGCCAAAGTACAGGAGGAAGAAGCGGCTGGCGATCCACTCGATGAGTAACAGGCACAAGGATTCCTCCCGAGTGATAGCGTGTGATTGGAAACACTGCCAGGCTAGTGGCTTTGCTGAAACATGAGGGGAGTGTGGTGTGCTAGTGGGGCCGGGAATTGGAGGAGGATTCGTAGGAGAATGAGTCGATCCCTACCAGCCCCACCATGGCGGCTGTCTCCCGCCATGCGTAGGTGGCTAGGCCTGCCCGCCTCCTAATTAACTCAGTCCCGGCAATTCGAGCTAGCTATTGCAGCTATTACTCGCCTTCATGGATTCAAGTGGAATCGGAGGAGACGAAACGGAGTGAAGATTAAAAATGTTCGAGCCTGGGTCGGTAAGCAGAACTAGAAGGTGGAATGTGGGTATGGATGGGTATCAAACGGGCGAACGAGCATGAGGGAGCAGGTAGCTACATGTATCTAGGTAGTTATCTCTCCACGGCGATCCAGATCCAAAGGTTGCTAATATGGGCAGGGAGATGATCCACCCGTACATACATACGCACATGCACCGGAGATGCGGACGGGGGGTTATTATGCGGAAGCCTCCGGTCCGAGGTCCACTCACTGCCGCCCACAATAACTACATGTATTCTCACACGCGCGCAGCTCATAGCGCGTAGCTAGTCGCGGATACAAAGTAGATGTATGGATGATCCGGACGCCCAAGCCGGCAGGGCCGCTTGCCTGCGCTGATCTTGTGCGCGTCCTACATGCGTTAATAAACCTCTAGATCCTGTCCCTCCCTCCCTCCCTGCGTCCCTCTCCCCCCTTTGCGTCAAAAAGCGTCTCTCTAGACCAACAACTATCTGAACTACATGTACTCACTCACTGGATCTGACAACAAGGCTGCAATAACGTTTGCCGGGATGAGTTACTCGGAGGATTGTTTAGAGTTCTCTGCTCACCACGTTTCCGTGTCATGTGCTCTAATATCGATGTCTGTATCTAAGGATCAAGTCGAGTGCGTCTCACCAACACCGGTGATGCAGTCCTAGTCGATGGGTTCAGTTGATGGATTCTGGGGTTTGATCGATGAAGTCTAGTTGGATACCTGCATCCTTTCAAAGCACACTCCCTTCACCCCTGGCCATCCGGAAAAACCACTGCCCCCAACATAGCGAAATACCAATCCACCATCACTCTTCTACTAATCAATCGCCCTCAGCCACCGTCCACCCTGGACCGCTATCTTATCCGGGCGGATGTAGCACAGTATACGCTCCCGACGGCACGGGGTTTTAATCCGAAACCCTCGCTCGCCTCGAGTATGTAGTGTGACATGACTGTGACGGGACGAAGGAATGTATATGTAGGTACTCATGCAGCTGAACGGGGTAGAAGAATGGAAACAAAGTGGGGAGTAATCGAGTGAATGAGTGGTATGAGATGTCATATAAAGCGTGACAGCCAGCTTACTTGCATGTATGCACCTATTATATGTCAGGTACACGGACCTACAGGAGTAAAGTACCTATGTAGTTGTTACTCCTGGATGAGTACTTTGGTATCAGAACAGTCAGTATCTACTGTACTCTACTCGGAAGCTGTGAATGAATGAGTGAATAGGCGAGGATCTTGGGCAAGGTCTGGCTCATACCATGCCGGAGCCGTGCCGAACGATACGGTGTGAGTAAGTACCTACACAGGTAGCACCCATTGGCCTGTAGCCACCAGTAAGTCAAGTTAGGTAGACTCGTACTGTAGCACACGGTCTATCAATCCATCTGAACCACACACCCACATGGAACATTGTATGTACTCTACTCGTATCTACCCAGACCAGCTAGTCCCCTTTCAGGATTGATTGATCCTATTGAAATCACTCGACTCTGAGAAAACTGAAGTTCGGCCGACTACATACAGAAATACCTACATGATCTAGCTATCCCCGCTAAGCTAGTAAACCTTAACCCCGGGATCGATTCTAGGACTGCAACGTACTGGAACACACATGACGCCACGCCCTCGTGTGTTATGTAGCTAGAGTCTGGTTACAGGATGTATGTACATATGTAGGTACGTCGCCATATCCGAGGTTTTGCAGCTGTCAGAAAGTGTAGGAAAAAATAAATATCACATCACGGGCGGCGGAGGGCCGGGGGTGGGTGAGTTTATGATGCATGTGTCTACAGCTTGTTTAAGGTGAGTAGAAGTAGAGCTGGAGGTGACTAGAATGAGAGCTCAGTAGAGCAGAATGATCATACCTAGCGTACCTGGTTGGTATGTCTATATAACCTGGCAGTTCCAAGTAAATTATAAAGTGGGCAAGTGGGGTCCCTAAAGGTCTGGAGGTTACCTAAGAAACCCAGTCACGTACTACTTTACCAACAGCAGCAGCAACAGCTTTACTGTTCTAGCAGCAGCTCATGTTTTCTTTGCTAGCCGGTGTAACATTTCCTCGCCCCAAACAAATGCAATGAGTCACGCCCTTTTTTTCTTCCAGAAACTCTGCAAGAACGAAAGAGAGAGAAAAAAAAAAGGAGGTGTTGTGTATCCAGAGCTAGAATAAAATGGTGTCACGTTCACGCATGCTCAGCCCCACTCGTCTCTTTCTTGATCTCTCACTTCCCTTGTAGACCTCCGTGCGTGCTTGCTTGCGAGGGAATTAAAAAAAAAAAAAAAAAAAAAAAAAAAGTTAGTGAGGTGAGCAATCAGCATCTTCTTCCATCACAATTTATCTGTCACGCCCAAAGCGGGTCGTTTTGTTTCCAGTGCACGTTTCATACCCTTTCCCTCCCCTACCTACATGACCTTAGGCTTTTCCTTCCCCAACGTAACCCCCCTTCTCTCCCTCCGCTTTTTTCTCCCCTTGCGTGCAGCAAGTACTAGCTGTGAGTGTTTAAAAAAAGCACCCGCTTTTTTTTTCTACCTCTTTCTCAAACCTACCTCTGCGCGCAAGGATCTCCGTCCGTCACTTTGATGCGAACACCCTTGGCGAACGTGACTCTTGTGGTCTGTTTATAGGAACAGAAACCCGTCGCTCTCTTTTCTCTTATTACCAGTGTGTTCGGCCCTACCTACTTTTGCTCGCCGCCGCCCCCTCTCGTTTTTTTCTTCTTCCTTTCATTCTTTCCTATCCTACGCATCCTTCGTCTTCGAATAAAAAAATAAAAAAAGAGTGGAAGAGCGCAAAATATAACATATAAAATATAAAAAATAACAAGCTCTGTCTGCTGGGTTAACCGTGCTCAAGACCGCCACATCCAGCTGCTGCGCGCGCTGCTTGCCTGTCTGCCCTGCCCGCCGGGTGACTTCGCGATACCTGCGAAACCTTGTGGCTGGGCGAAATTATACCACTAGGGTCGGTAATCTCCTCCTCATCCTCTTCTTCTTCTTTCTCTCTTTTTTTCCACACCTCAACTTCCCTCGCTGCATGGTACTTTTTGATACACTCTATCATATCATGCAATGTAGAGTGATTGAGTGAGTGCTATTACTAACATCTTCAAAACCTTGCTCTCAGGAAAGCACCCGCTCTTCTCCTCTTTTTTGCATCGCGCACTCTCCTCAGGATTTCTTATTATATCTTTATATTTTAGAAACCTTTACAAGAAAGAAAGCAAGAAAAGAAATCCACGCCCTGCTCGTTCGTGGGGAGGAGACCTTCAAAAAATAAAAGAAGAGAAGGCGAAAATCATAACTAGTAAATGAGCGCAGATAAACGGCAGCGCGGAAGACCAGCCATGTTCACCGACCAGGAGCGTCTCCAGCGTAAGCGAGAAATGGCCCGGCTACGGCAGGCCCGCAAGAGAGCGCGCGACCGGGAGCGCCAGAGCTTGAGTCGCGACTCGCTGGGCTCCGGGATGGACCTGGACTCGGGCGACATAGGAGTAGTAGGAGGAGGGGGAAGAAGCGAGTCGGGGGAGCATAGCCTCAACCAGGACGGGGGAACGGATGACGAGCTCAACGATGAGGAGGAACCGGTCTTCAAAGGTCTGGAGATTGCAGGATCAGAACGGCATGTCCGACAGAACGGTTCCTCATCGGCTGGAGGAGGAGGTGGAGGAGGGATAGGAGTGATAGGAGGTGCAGGAGGTGCAGGAGGTGCAGGAGGAGGAGCTGATGCTGAGGCCGTTATTAGAAGTCGTGGGGAACCGAGGGGAAAGGATGCTGTTGAGGTTGCACCACAACCGCCGCCGGTCGTTGTTCCCGGGATTGCACCGATGCAGCTACATCCGGTCCATCACCATGAGATGCAGGGCATCGCGGCATCATCGGGAACGGAGATACCGGCTACACAAACAGCTGTCGACACTATGGATCCGCATGGCAGAATGCCGGTTGTCGTTTACAGCGACCAGCCAAGAAGAATATCGGGCAATGTCGTGGTTGCAATGGAAGAGGAAGATGGCGATGAAGAGAGTGGTGATAACCACGCCCTATTCTGGCCATGGCTTCGTCGAACAGTTCAGTTGATCGAGTCCTCACGTAACAACCGCAAGCTGCAGGAAGATATTTACACTGTACTTTGTACAGAGGAAATGGCGCAAATGTTAGAGCGAGAAGCACATAGGGTGACAAACCAACAACCCGAGCTGTTGAAAGAAAAGGTCTCATCAACACCAGAACTGGGTGGTAAAAATATTGCTCCGCTGGATCTTTCGGAAGAGGGAGACAAGGAATCTGGCGATGAAATTGTCGATGAACTATTAGGCCACCTAGAAGGGAGAATCCAAGCAATCAAGAAACAAAAAGGGCTGAAGGCAGAAGTCCAGAACTTAAAGAGGGATTTGCTCCACAAGGAAGCCCAGCTGAAAGAATACGATGCCATCGTGGACTCTGAACGGGTGGCCTGGCGGGCAGAACGAGCACAGCGTCTAGTAAGAAAGTGACGGGGTGGTGTTTGGTTCTCATTTTTTTCATTTTTTCCTTCATGGGTACCGGGTAGGTTTGGGTTGTTCATTTCTTTGGATGGATTGCAAGGAGATCGGTTGTCCCTTGCTTTCATAATCTTTTTTTTTTTTCATTTTTCGTTTACCTCTCTCTCGGTATCACATCATGGTAATGTGGGTATTTGTGTAATATTTCGTTTTTCCTTTGTTCTCAATTTACCCATTAGTCTGGGCTATATAGGAGATTTTTTTCTTTTTTCGGTGGGTCTCAGGAATGGGTTCTGGCTGGGTAGTTTTCTCTTTCTCACTTTTTCTCTTTGTGTCTATAAGAAGAAAGATAATGGGGATACCCGATTTACAATTCTGTAGTTGTCATCACAATCAATCACTCGTCTCATATAACATCTCGCTAGGGGAATGATGTGAGTATAAATGCCCTTCAACCTGGCCGGACTGGCAGCACGTAATTGTACATATTTGTACATGTAGGTACGCCAGGGCTAAATAGAAACCCTAGCGCTGAAAATTTACATGCTCTAGCTTTGCAGGTAAGCCACATACGTCACCGATACAGATGTGCAATTTCTCGGTAAACTCACCCCAATTGGCCAACACGCAGTGGAAATTTATTTCCGTTCTGGTGGCCTGGCCCGAGGTTCGCTACTAGTTAGCACGCCCAAATATTTAAATAGAGAGTTTAATGAAGATTTTGACAGCATTAAACATGTACGTAGACTTTTGCGGCTACCCAATCATACATCATCATTACGATTGGAGATATAGAGACAACGAGTCCATGCGCTATTTCCTGGCATCCACTAATACAAAGCACATGTAGTTCCTGTTCAAACCTAACAAATACCGCCATAGGGTTATCCTCTTAGCCGGGATTTGATATCGCATTAACTGGCTTCTATCTAACATCCAAGAATATGTATATAACTTGAGATAATTAGAGCCTGGTCTGAAATACTAACTATGGAAGGAATGAGGTTTACCCAGCGAAAAACCAAAACATTAGTGGATTGTTGTTCCTAGCTGGGAGTGCCGTCATTGTGCGAATTTCGGAGAGAGGGGTCGTCTGTAGAACTGTATAAAGTTTCCGATATAAGTTTAGTTCAGTACTGGCTGACAATTCTATGAATCATGCGATCCTATATTATATTGACGTGGAGTCTTGTGTATCCAGTACGTAGTCGCCGTGAAATATTCCATAGAATTGTATCGTTCCGGTAATTTAGCGTTACTTCATGGATTCTGATTCGGTACTTCACTGACTTGATGCTTCATCGAGTCTGCTTGGCACTAATCTTCCATTAGATGGTATTATCCCATTATAATAGAAACACTCGGCTAGTTATCTAGCTTAATGGTAATAGTGTGCCTACATGCAGTTATTACATAAACCCAGGCCGCGTTGCATGGATCTCTATGTAGCACCGTGCTTGCGATGAATCATGGATGGTCGTTGACATGATTTCAGAGTTCGTGCGTTGTCTGAAGACTGATTTCGAGAAAGACAAGGAAATGATCTGGGGAGGAGTGGTGTGGGGGATAAGGTGAAAGATCTGGAATTACTTGAGATGGTGGGGGCGGGGAGAACGATGAGAGGGAGGTATATTTACATGTACATGTACGTATATAGGTGCCCTTCCGTAGGTGTGGTCCATGAGGTCCGCACTAGTGCTACGGGCTTTATTCTCGGAGCCTAATTCGACGTCGATCCCTATATGATTAACAAACACCGGTAAAAGTTTCGAATTCCTACAGTATGCTCAATCACAGGATATCACTCGCGCAGGATATCACTAGAGCGATTGGTGCGGGGAAAGGGAGCCTTGAATCTAAGTTCCGGTGATAAGGAGTGCTGGATCGGCTGGAGTTCTGGTATGAACTCATATTTGGTGTTGATCTATAGGCTGTCTTGTGGATGGCTGGGGAGCTGGAAGGCACGCGGCGCCTAGGCCTGACATCGGCTTGGACACCACGTATCTAATTCTCTACCACCCCCGCCTCCGACTCCATCCGACTTCACACCCGTCGACTTCACCACCATGATTTACGACGCTTCATTTATATATCTTCTTCTCTCAAAGATACAGTGGTCCTCTAACAGCACCTAGCTATGCGCGCGCCCAGTCATGAGGTAATATAAGTTGCTGAGGGCCAAGGCTCTACCTGGGTGATTAATTAAGATGAGGTGCGCACCATATCCAAATGAACAGTTACACTGGCCGAAACAAAACGCACTTCTAGATGTGATACAGCACTCCTAAGCTGACGATAGGGCCAGCGAGAAATACACTAGTACTGACCAGCCTCATTCGCTCTCCGCTTCTGCATCGGCGTACAACTTGATCACGAGCTTCTATATATCGTGGCTTTTACGTGACTATCTACCGACCCCACTTTCCGACTGAAAAACGGGCCCCATGCCCCAGAAGAACTAGTAGCTAGCTGCCCTGACCAGTGAATGCGCACCGGTAGTGGGCCACTGAGAATTTCTAGCTGGGTAATCTTGACCCTACTTACTATAAAACGATATACAATATGACCCCTCCCCAAAGTTGATCCTGTACTGGGCATGTATGTGGTTTGGATTAAAAGATTAGATGTGGATATAGGATATGTCTTTGCGCAAGACATGGTGGTATAATCCCTCAGGAGGGAAGAAGGGAAGGGAATGAATGAGGGGATCAAAGATCTACTTGCTGAGAATCCTTCTCATCACTAATGCTCTCATCTCCGGGCCCTAAAAAACACGCGACTAACCAAACCACGGAGAGGAAATACCAAGACAATGCAGAAGAGAAATGCTTGGACGAATTCAAATATTCGGTCATTAAAGATACTGGATGAAATGACAAAACAGTACAATATTTGAAATCTTATCAGTCACCTGCATATACATAACATAGAACCATTGGATTTTACTTTTCTCGTGAAATTTTCTCCACATATATCCCGCTATATTTTAACTGGTAAACAGTAAGAGGGAGCGAAGAAACTTGGCCTGCATGGAGCTGGAATCGGAGCAAACGTCTGAATCACCACAAACACCAACAATAGACGGCATATAGTAGGGAGTTTGTTGATTGAGTTTATGCACCTAGCTATGTAGTTACATAGCTCTCTCTAACTGTATTTAGACGGTAATTTACCGGTCTAGAAGGCGCGCGCTGAGATTGTGATGCCTGCTCGTGAAGGTGACATTACAATCATGTATTATCACTCGGTTGGCTACACACACATTTCGCGTGGTCTACTATACTCTAAGCATTCTATCTACTAATACTGGCTACCATCCGTTCTCCAAGTTTAGAAACCCCCTACATACCAATCCCTATGCCCCTAAGACCAACGCTTATTCGGTTCTCAATGGAATTTTATTTTCATAAAGAGTACTCGTTGAGAACTGATCGCTCTTTGGCCGCCGTGCAAAACGCAAAGAAGCTCTGTCTCATACCGATAACTCTCCTTCGTGGCACCAGATAAAGTGTCGGATGCACGGTTACGGCTTGATTCTTTAGGAATATGACTACATGTACATATCCCCCTTCCTCGAGTTTCAAACTAAACTTCTTAAAAACACGTACACAGTTTTCGGTAGATGTGCTCTACTCTGTAATAACAAATGATCATATGATTCGTGATGACACAGTTCGCTACATCTTATGATCTACAATGAACAAATATATTATGGATGGCTGAGCATTGACATCGAAGGGTTGGATTTTTGCTCTATTTTGGCACAGCGCCAAGCTAGCTCAAGTATTACTTTCAACGCAGCATTAACTATAGGCGAGTGGTCTAGTGGGTAGCGACTAGACTCCTCGTCCGGTTAGACACCGCGTGTTTGGAGTTCAAACCAGGGGTGGGGATAGCACCGATCACCTAGCCATAAGTCGGTGCAGTATCTTTTGCCCTTTTTTTTATTTTTATTTTTGTAACAAAATAAATTAGGAGATTATTCTGATTTTTGATAGTGGTGTGGGGCTGGGAATCGACGCTTACATGTATTTACTGGCTTTGCCCGGTGTCTTCATGCTCTCCGCATGAGGTCGAGTAGACTTTCTGTTTTAATGGATCATAGCGAACTGTATCATCTTGCATCATGTGTTATTGCAGAGCATGCCTACCGAAACTATGTCTTCTTACGCCTTTTTCATTCAAGCTAACATTCATCAAGTTTTGTCGGGCACCGTTTTGATCATGGCAAATCACTCGATAATAGCGGCTACTAGCTCACGGAGAGCTTTTTTTTTTTTTTAGTTTAATTCATAGCTCACGGAGAATACTTTGGGTTGGTAACTTCCTAAGCTTCGGATTCTGTACCTATTGCCTCGGTCCTCGTGGAGGTGCTAGTTGTATTGGAAAGATGAGTATATAGATGGAGGATTTGGGTTTGACAGGTACACTCATGTTCGCCGGTGACTGCGGGGAACTGGAGGCCCTTGGGGGCTGGTCAATTGCCGACGTCCACATGCCAGAGGAATCTAATTTCTATTTTGGTTGTAGATCTGCCTACTAATCTCGAGTAGAGTTATAAACACCATGCATGTGTGATCGTAGCCAGCTTTAACTCAAAGTAGTTTTAGGCATGTCTTAGATCTCAAGACGGTAAATCGACTGTTTTAGACATATCCTGGTTTCGAACCATGAAAATCTTCAAGAAGCACATGCAAAGCCACGTCCCCAGGATTGAAGATGTACAATGTCTCATGGGTACACATGTACTCAAGATCCAGGGTTAAAATCATGCGTGACGTCTGTTTTCGTGGCTCTTAGTGCACTGTGAATGTGGCCATAGTTTCTGTTCGTCATCTACTGTGATCAAAGATTCCTCAGCGCATGTTCTTATAACTACCAATGTCAGCACTCGCCTATCCTCTTGAATCTATGGAGAAGCGGTGATGGTCATTAATCGCAGTTAGCATCATCCGCATCCGTAGCATAGGAAAGGTACTGCTCATTCATGTAGTCCTAGCTAGTGTAAGCAGTCAAATCTGTCTTATCTCTTGTTGTTCATGTCACGTCACCTAGTCTCGAAGTATAGTGTGGGATAAAAGTTTAATCTGCCTTTCAGGCCCAAACTCTCAAGCACACCCGCGTACACGCTGTCTATAGTAAACCCACCGCCTGCTACGAACCTGCTATTTGCTGAAAGATTTCATCATCGGTTAGCACCTATCGTAAATGTGCCACGCCAAGATATAACTTAAACCATATAACAAACGCCAAGCCCCAGTCGGCGAAAAACAAATTCTCATTCCTTTATAAACACCCCTCCCTGTAGATCCGATCGCCCTCCAGCACCTGGAGTGCTGGAGGGTCGATCCCTTCCCCCTCCCACCTTGTGGTGGGAGGGGTAAATATTGCTCTTGTTTTGGCCCTGGTGGCCTGGCGGCTGGCCCTGGTGGCTCTGGTGGTGGTGGTGGCCCCTGGTGGTGGTGGTGGTGGTGGTGGTGGTGGTGGCCCTGGTGGTCTTGTCGGCCACAAGGGCCACACCACCAGGGCTAATAGGCCACCAGTTACCTGGCGGTTGGCCCTGGTGGCTGTGGTGGTGGTGGCCCTGGTGGCCAGGCCGTTGGACTTGGGGTGCTGTGGCCCTCCTGGTCGGTGCGGCCCTTGTGGCCTGGTGGGTGTGTGCCCCTGTGCCCTCGTGGCTTGGGGGTCATGTCCCTTCTCCTTCACCAGAAGGAGAAGGGACATAGAAATAATCCACCCGTTCGTCCCCGCGGGGACGAGCGGGTCAATGTTTTATCCGCCCTCTCCCCGCGTGGGAGGGGTAATTCCGCCGCTGGCCGCTGGCCGCAGCTCCCCTCGCCCTCTTGCCCTCTCTCCTTCTTCTGAAGGAGAGGGGGCTATTTTGCGTTGCGTCGTTGGCCCTGCGTGTGTGTGCCTGCCCTCTCCTCTTTTGAAGAGGAGGGGGCTATTTTACGTTAGGTCCCCGGCTTCGTCTGCCCTCTCCTCTTCGCAAGAAAGGGAGAGGGCTATTTTGCGTTAGGTCTCTGGCGCTGTTCCTGTTGGGCTCTGGGTGATACCGAGGGCCCAGCAGGAATGCGCCCTGTTCTGTGTGTTTGCCCCTTCTCCTTCTTCTGAGGGAGAGGGGGCTTTTTACGTCCGGTCGTTTTGGTTGCCTGCCTGCCCTCTCCTCTTCACGTGAAGAGGGGGGGGCTATTTTACGTTAGGCTCCCGCCGTCCCTGGTACTACTCCTGTTAGGTCCTGGGTGATACCGAGGGCCTGAAATGAGCAGAGGGGTCAGCGGGGGGAGTAAGTATCTAGAGTTGCGGGTATCGTGGGAGATTTCTTGGCGCGAGTGACGGTCTGTGATCCAGACGTCACGCTGCTAGTATAGCGCTTATTTTATCCGAGAAGCCGAGTTTCCCGAGAAAATGGATTGGTGTAGATTTGCATGTCTACTATTTCCTCTCAAGTTGGATCTAGACGGGGTTTAGTCGACTAAATCGTCGCCTAGGCGATTTTTAAGGCCGGGCCACGATGCCTCGTGGTGCTGGTATTCATTACTCGGCGATACATGCTACGGGGTAATTAATATTGTATAGAGTGTAGAGTATATACATGTAGTATAAGAGAAGGACCTAATCTCACTATGTTATGGGTCTAACTAATGCCACATGTTTTCTTGTAGGCGAGTAGCTCTTAGCTTGTTCCGGTTCCAGGTTTGGGGGGGTTCCTGTCCGGAAATAAGTCCGGGGGTCTTAGAGGTCAGGGCAGCACGACTGATTATTCTGAATATCTGGATACCTGGCCTGCACCAACGCGCCCCTCAGAGTAGATCCATTCTATCTTCTTTTCTTTTCCGGCAGCGGCGCGCATGCGTATAAGTGAAGAGTGGTGGTAGCGCCATTCCCGAAGCCGCTCTTAGGGCGCCCAAGCTAGTTAGTACCAGGGGCGAGAACGAGCGCCATTAATTAAAGCCTCAAAAATATACACACAAGGGAAGAAGAATGGGGGGGAGCATTTCGATCATTTTCGGCCATATTTCTTGTGCGACGTCCTAATGGAATAATGGTGCTGAGTGAGAGTGAGGTTTGCTTCATGAGTCATCACTCGCTCATAGCCGGCGGTAACTACAAGTACATACACGTAGCGAGTCGTAGACAAGGCACAGTCAGTTAATTCTGGATCCCATGAATTCAATACAGATTTCTCCAATTGAGTTAAGAAGCTCGTGATATATCAGGCCGTTCCGAAATATACGCAAAGGAGTGACTATATGTACAGCGGTGGGTAATAAGTCATCGGACGACCTAGCCACGATTTTGCCCGCAAACGCGCATTCTGGTGGTGCTCCGTCTGATGACTTATTACCCACCGTTGTACTATAACTAGGCTTAGCTCATAACATTGGGGGAATTGTTCACTGCTATTTTGTGGCGGGGTCCAGCACGGCAGTTCTTTCCTAAGCTAGGTAATTTGATGAAATGAACAATAACTGGGATGAGCATAAAAATGTTTAAATGTCAATGAAGTCCAGGAAAAGAAAATAGTCTATAACTGAATTTTTATTGTCAGATAAAGCCAGCTGACATTAGTCTATTCTAGAGAAAGGTATTTTTATCCCCGCCCTCTCCATCTCTACTCATCCTTCAATGCCTCCTCCTGCCCCGTCAACAGCGTATAAACCGGGGCGTCCAGCTTCTCCCTCCCCTTCAAAAAGTCCAGCTCCAAGATAAACACATACTCGACCAAATCACCGCCCAGCATCTTCACCAAGTCACCCGCAGCCTTCGCCGAGCCTCCCGTCGCAATAATGTCGTCCACGACCAGCACACGCTGGCCAGGCTTAATGGCGTCCTTCTGCATCTCGAAGAAGTCGGTGCCGTACTCCTTCTCGTAGCCCACCTTGACGCACTCGCCAGGGAGCTTTCCGCTCTTTCGCACGGGGACAAAGGCCGCACCGAGCTTGAGCGCGAGTGAGGGGCCGAAGAGGAAGCCGCGGGCTTCAAGGCCGACGACGACATCGACGCCGGCGAAGGGCGGGGTGAGGGTGGGTGGGTGGGTGGCCTGGACGTGGAGCTCGAGGGCGCGGAGGAGTGTAGCGTGCAGGGAGGGTGAGGCGAAGATGGGGAGAATGTCTTCGAAGAGGATACCGGGCTGGGGGAAGTTGGGGTATTGGCGTAGGGAGGCGCGAAGTTTTGTGGTGAGCAGATGGAGCTCTTCGGGGCCGACGTTGTTAAGATCCATTTTTAATTTTCTTTGAATTTTTGGGTTGTTTTGGTAGAATGGGAGAGGGGAGTGTATTTTTTTTCTCTGGTACCCCTCTCCCGCCGGCGTGAACCCTGGTGGTCACTGGTGCCTGCATTTTCTCGTTGCAACGCGTGTAACCCTAACCCAAAGAATCGCTGGACTGGAGAAGTTTTTTCTCTCGCAACCGAGCCTCTCCCGCACATATGTAACCCGTTATCTCTCTGCCTTGTATTTTGGGCATTCCCCTGCTGAAGTGAGAGGAAGCTGGTGCTTGGCCGCCCGGCCCGGCCCGGGATCTGCCGGGCGGAGGCTGCCGATATTGTAGCGAGTGATGGATGGTGATTATATTAGTGTGCTGCTAACTACTGGTCCTAGGTTAGGGGTATGGTTTGTGCCAATTTCTTTAAGAGGTATTATACCAGCTTTGCAATTGTGTATACGCCATACAATGACCACGTTTTACTGTCGGGCTGCTAATATGTATGGACGTAATTCCGGGATATGCCGTGTAGTGGGCTTCTGTTGATACCTTGGGGGCTGCGCTGGCTGAGAAAAAGAATAGAATATGTATGTAGGCTTGGGAAGAAGCGCTTTATTCTGTCTCAGCTTCGGGGAAGCGGTGCGGTAGAGAGTAGGCCGTATACCCCTTCATGGTGCCTAGAGGTAACATATCTCTGGGCTCTAGTTGCTGTAATTCTGGCCTGCGAGGATATAAACTTGGGTTTAGTTTTAACTAAGTCTCAGGTGTGAGATTTATGAAGTGTCGAGCCCACCTCCTTCGATTGAGACGTTTCTGGAACTAGCCGCAAGTTTCGATGGGTAGGGTAGAGCTCGTCGAACTTCCTTGAAGGTTTCCCTACTCTCATTGGCAGCATTTCTCTCGTCCAGTACTGATTTTGGAGTGGTTGTATCTAGCCTGCCTGTTTAAGGCTTGTAACTCAAATAGACTAACTCTTGTAGTAGGCGTTGAGCTGAAATCTTCGTGTTCATGGAAGGAGTTGAGTTAAGTTGTAGTTTTCCCCTAGAGAGTGTTGGTTTGTGGAGTCATGGATGCGGGCGTACATACAGGCAGAGAGTATGAAACATTGTTTTAGCTGTCATTTTATATTAAAAAAAATAGTAGCCACATATCATACAGACAACGAACATTATTGATACCGAAAGTAAGAACAAGTATCAAACTCACCGTAGATTGCATTTTCTTTTAGGATGGCTAGTAGGTACACAATTCTTTATGACTACAATTACAGCGCGAGGTCTTTCAAAGTGTTTGTGATTTAGAACACAGATTTTAGGTCTTCATTCAAATTCAAAGGCATGAGTATTGATGATATCACCCAGATAGCTAGTTAAGCTGAATATGGTTATATACCTCCAGAAAGCAGAGTCAAATTAATTTATCGCCCGGTCGATATTACCAAGCTTGTTTAAAAAGTAAAGCCACGCTTGTCTGTTGCGGTGCTTATGATCGATACAGGGGCACATAACTCTTCCTTTGAGAAAGATACTAATAAATATCGCAGGCGTGTTATTACGGAAATCAGGGGTGAAACTGATCATTCAAACAATCTCATGGGGATAAAATTAAAATTTTATCCAACCGGCCGGCCATTTAACTAGATTTTTCGAGAAAACATATACGTACGTCTAGCTAGTTGCAAAAACCGACAAGGTATACCATTTTAAAATGATAGACGTCAAGATACGTCTTCATCATGACCTCTCTCCCAATCTCTCATTAGGAACTCCTATCACGTCCTCTCTCAACGGTCCTTTACTATCCCCAACAGTCCTCCCGACGTCCTGCTCAACATCATCCCTGTACCCTTCACCATCACCAACCCTCAACATACCCCTATCAATCCGTCTCCTCCAAGGCTTATAGGCAAACACGCTCGCAACCCCCACCACTACAAATAATCCAGCAATACACCCTCCGATGACATCATACATATCACCCGCCTTCTCCACGCCCTCCCAGAAGTGGCCTGTAGGCTCCGCGACGTTTAGAATGAGGGAGAGAAGCTGGATTGTCCCGATTACGACAGCGACGATGATGGTGATGATGGTGAGCACGATGGAGTAGTAGAGGATTGCGATGTTGTCTTGCGCGAATGAGGGAGACGTGTAGAGAGCGGACATGAGCGCACCGTCAGTGGTATCGAGGAGACACATTCCGGCTATTGTTTTGCGAGTTATTAGTCTCCAAGAGTTATATTATGGTGTTTCCATGCTTACCGGTGAAGAGAACGGGGAATATCAGGATTAGCCAAATGCTGGTCCCTTGAGCTGCTTGGATTGATGCTATTCCGAGAAGTGCAATCTGCGATACTTGGGATCAGAAAACTCGTCTACTAGATATTTTTTCAAAAGTTATAAAATTTACCTCAGAAGAAGTATCAAATCCCAACCCAACTACATCGTATCAGCATCTCGCAACCGGAGAATATGGAAGAGGTCCAAAAAGGCCTACTCACAGAGTACACCCAACGGATACATTTTCCACGGCCTATCAATCATCTTAAAGGCACCCTTAAACACACCCATCAAGCACCCCGCGCCTTGCACATTCCACATATCCACCTCTTCGTCCTCATTGCTCCGGGAAATCAATCTCTTCATCTCCTTAATAAGCTTATACAAAATCCACGCATTCATCAGCCCCAATATCAGCAGAAATGCCGCAGACACCGAGGTTCCAATGATTCCTCCTACACGTCGGAAGCTATCAAAGCGCTCGCTGAAGGATGCGGCCGTCGCTGCGACAACGATGGAAGTAATTACTACTATTCTGAATTACATATTTGGTAGGGTTAGGGTTACACCGGCTATTTTCGAGTGAGGGTGATGGATGGAGAAACAAACGTGGAATGGCCGAGCGAGAAAAACATCCCCACAGAGACTGGTCGTTGGCCAGCAGCGATTAGACGACGAGTCATGAGGTCAATCGCCTAATTCTATTAGATTGGGCCCTAGAAACTGGTGTGAAGTAGATATACCGAGATGTGGTCTGCGTCCAGGGCATGGCGAAGACCTAGGGTATATGCTAAGATGGCGGTCCCTAGTAATGGCCTTTAATTGAGACGCAATATTAGTTAGTATAGAGCCCTTTTTTTTTTGCGGTTTGGTATATTATAACGAGACCTGTGGAAATGCTACGCCATATAACCAGATATCAATTAGTTATGATCCAAGAATAGCAATTGGCTCGGGAATCAAACCAGAATAACGGCGGCACCAGCCCAGCAAATGATATTTGCGATGACAACGGCCACAATAATCCCAACCGCGGGCATTGGTAACTTCCTGATATACGGTATTTTACCATGATACCGCTGAGCAGCGGCCTTTGCCTTCGTCAAGTGGGGAGAAGGCATATTTATTTTGTATATCTAATCAAATATTTAGGCATGCCAGTCAGCCAGTTAGTCAATCCCAGTTATTGCCAAGAAAGAAGCCAATTGCATACCCGGAGCAGTGTTTCCCTTAATCTCACCTCAAAAGCTTCCCTCGGCTGAAGAAAAAGGAGGGGGAGAAAATAAGCTCAATCGATGGGGTACCCTCGCGATATTAAATACCCTCCTCCACCCCGTGTGACCGGCCGGCCCAAGAAAGATCTTCATGCGGGGGAGTCGGAGGAGGTCTTATCGCTTATCGGCACCTTCCGTAATATCATTTTCATCTTCCAAGTGATTGATGTGATGACCCGTACTGATATTTAATTCCTGCCTGCAGTAATATTTCCTTAGTCAATTGACAAGACGAAAACCGCTCATGCAGACCAGGATCGGAAGTAGGGGCAATATAAGGTATTCTACTAATACGTCTAATTGCGCTAAAGGTACAGAGTGGTACTAGCTCTAAGTCGATACATCATGTAGTTATTAATGAGTAGTGATAATTCAAGCCACATATCGAAAAACTTATGTAAAATACGGAAAGATCGCTGCTTGGCTGTGTGCTATTCTTGTTTTCCGCGCCCAGAAAGTCATGCTCGTTTCGTTCTAGAAAGGAAATAAAGGAAATAGTTATAAGTCCAACTAAAGAAATTTCAAAGGTCCCAAAAATACTACAAAAAAAGGTCTCTGCTACATAGTCAGGTTTTCGTTCAAATTCAAACTAAATCCAAACAAATTAAACAAAAGTATCAGATCAGCTCAGAAGGCAAAGTTTATTGAAAGTACATGTAGGTATAATAAAACAAACCCACGAGGGTAAAAGAAAAATCACAATGCAAAACACCAATTAGGGAACGAAATCCAAATTTCACCATGCGCCAAACAAAAAAAAAAAAAAAAAAAAAAAAAAAAAGAGAGAAAAAAGAAAAGCCAGGAACACAATGTAACCAAAAAGAGAAAATGTCTGCTCATCCTCTGTGCTTAAACGGCTGTCTGCTGGTCCCTTGCCACACTAAATCACTTGAGGAGGAGGACTGCGATCACTTTGGTCAAATCCTCACATCCCGCAGGTCGCACACTAGAACGCCTGGACAACTGCTGATATCGTTACACCGGTATTAATCTATCATGTACTTCGTCTATACATGGTGCTCGTCTTTAAAAATTGTATCGATCGCCCTGTCTGCTAACCGGCTTCCCTTGCCTATTTAACGGTACTCCCTTGTCCTGCGTCCCCTTCTTTTTTGTTTTCCTTGGCAAAGGTTGGTCGAAATGAGTATGACCGCTATCCTCGACCATGGTGCTGTTTCTCCATCTCAGGCATCTCCAGACATTAGGATCACAGTTTGACTTGACCCTAGCGGCCGCTCTGCCGTTTTCTTTGTCCGCGGTATCAGCAGCACCGGAAAGATATTCCAGGCGATTGCGCATCCCCTGTTCAATGTGCTTCCTATACTCCTCCAGAGAGATTTTCAGCTTCTTTTCTCGTACACCTTTGATATCCAGCCAGGACATCAATTGCTCGAATTCCTCAACCGTTTCGATATATCCATAGCGAGTAGGTGACGTGAGTGTCGTAGATCCTTCCTCGCGAGCTTGTCGTTCAAGGACAGTCATGTTACCATCAGTGGTCCCATTCATCGGCGCATCTCCATCTCCATCCAATGCCCTCTTTGTCCCTGCCTCCTCAACCAAAAAGCCTTCTCTCTCACTAGGATCAGGGCCTTGCACCCAAATCATGGCATTCGCATAACCGGAATCAGCCGTCGAGGATGAAGGGAGCCCACCAAATGGCATACCATTCCGCTCAAACCACCAGTACTTATTCCAAAACCGATCCCTTCCCATCATCTTGAACCTTGCGCAGTCCGCCTGTCGAAGATCCTCGTCGAAGGATGTAATCTTCTCTTCTTGTTTGATGATTTTCGCCTTGATAGTTTCGATAGCTTTAAGAACTTTCTGGAATTGCTTTGAAGTCTTTGGCATTTTTGCTGCTGCGTCTGCCTTGACTTTTTCTTCCTCCCGTTTCCGCTTTCGGGCGTTGGCGCGCTCGTTTCCACGACGAAGAGATCGACCACGATCGGTGTCATCCCCTTCGTCATCCTCATCGTCCTCTATATCCTCGTCATCGTCGGCCCCGGTCATCTTGGAATCCCCATCTGCGTCGGTAGAGGCTTGTCGAGATACAGGCGAAGGAGACCTAGGTCTGTTGTCTGGTAGGAGAACCTTTCTCTCATCTTCAAGCAATTTCAACTCCTCAAGGCTAATCGTGTTATACGTGAGTTAGTACTGTAAATATTAGATACCATTTGGTGTTACTCACTAGGCCTTTCTGGTTCTCTGTTCCTCAATTTTTTCCTTGCGGTGTTTGGTCATCTCTTCGGCGCACTCTTCCATGTAATCCCTGACAGATCTTGTCTCGTGCGTCAATCTCGATAATAAATGTAGTACCATAACCCTTAGGTTCGGGTTAAGAGTCAGATACTGCTGTGACACGGTTTCTGGCGTTGGTTCTGTGTCTACCGGAGTGAGCTGCGCTAATATTTCTTCACAATCCTTGGAGTATCTGGTATCCATCGAGAGTTGATAAAGCAACCCAACAATAATGGACTGCCATCCACCATTCTTGAAATCTCTTACTTTGAGCCGCTGGACCCATGAGTCGCTGTGCTCAAAAAGTTCATCTGCTCGATGTTTCCTGCCCTCTTCAGATTTGCCTCTTGATTTCTGGCCGCTTTCACTCCCCTCAACTTCCATCTTCCCTTCTTCATCGTCCCCTTCTCCTTCTCCTTCTCCATTTACCTGGGCTGTTCGTCCCGTTGATCCAGCCTCGCTTCCTTCCTCACCTTCGTTGTCTTCCTCATCTTCATCCTCGTCGAAATCCGGGAGCTGTGCCTGTATTACCCCCTGCTCATTTACAATTGATTTCAATAATGAACAATGAATTTCGACGAACAGCTCGCATTCCATTTCATCGCTACTGTATTCCAATGCCTGTATGTAGTCGTCGAAGGTGAACGAGTCGAGTACTAGCGGCTCGCAATAAATGTTAAGGAACACCCATGTGCTGAGATAATATCCAACTTTCTCCTCGTCAATCCCGTTATCCACGGGTGCCGGAGACGCCGATGCTACTAAAGAATTGCGTGTTGATGATCTTGATATTCTACGATTAACCCCAGTCTCATTAGGTTCCAGCTTTCCAGGCATTCCTGCAGCTGAAAGGAAATGTAGCGTGGGCCTGTGAGCATCCTCTTGAATAGGAAGATCCAGGTCTTCGATGGGATATTTGATTGCCTTAGGTGGTGGCGGAGGTGGCGGGGGTGTCTCCTCTTTGATGATAGTTTTAAGACTGATCTTGGTTCCACCAACATCGGGAGTTCCAACTGGACTGCCACTCCACGAGGATCCAGCAACACTAATAGACCCGCTTCCAACCTCTCCATTCTGTCCTAACTTTGTCATCTTCATAGCCGCTTGTTGGCTTTTGCTTTTGTGGGATTTCGGCGCTGGTTTGATATCTACCGGAGTTGTTGTTATAGGCGAAGAGCTAACACTAGCTAGTGCGGTTGTAGCAAGCCCTTGACTTGATCCTTGCTTCCTTCGAGCGTGCGCTGCTTTTCTCTCTGTTGAAGACGCTTTCCGGAGTTCTGGTGGGATAACCTGAGGAATTTTATACTTCACTGCAAATTCGTCCTTAACTATCCATGGCGCGCCATTCCAAGGCTCCCGAGACACTGTGTTTTTGATGAATGAGCGTAGCATAGCCTTAGTAAACGACTTCTTGTCCCTAACAAGATGTTCATTGTCCACCTGCGCTTCCTCATCGTTCCGGTTGATTAATTTCACTGTGTAACGTGAAAAGCCTTTTCTTTGAATATCGCCACTCGCATAGCGGAGCTCTGGAAACATTGTCTTTTCGCGGACTAACGCCTCTACTCTATCTCCGTTCGATAGGATTGCTGTTACGTGCTCACCAGGGTAGAAATCGTTCTTGAAGGACTAGAAATAGGCGTTAGGTCGCTAAAACAAATCATCAGATGATTACGCATATCAACTTACGTCATGCATCTGATCCACTATAGAATGGTAATACCCAAATTAGTACTAAGAAACTTTATTTTTAAGGTTAAGTTATTTTGCATACCTAAAGAGTCGATTCTCGGAACAACGGAAAATTGCACCTTCCTCAGTACAGGATCTTTCAATGCCTCTGGAAATGTTTGGTCGACATCTTGCGAGCTGACAGTCTATTTTTCACGTTAATACTGATTCATTCGAGCGCAAGGCAATCTGAGGGTTCGCACTTCGCTTATCAGCGCTTCAAAGAAACTGAGGTTCATATGGCCGGTAATTTCACAGCTAAACTGCTTCTTCAATTTCCCAAAAGAGTTAGTAAGATATGCGCACGGAATCTTTTGTTATTCAGCGCTTTCCAACGCTTGGTGCATACCGTCTTATAGAAATCTAGTCTAATAAATTGTTAGCTTAATAGAATACCACAAAACCGAGGCATAGCTACCTATCAAGATAGTCTTGATAATCAACAAAGACTTCTCCTGTCTGTGAGATTTGCCAAACCTGGATTTATTGTTAGCTATAAACCTTGCATCTCCGCCGCAAAGATGTTAAGCATACTTCTTGGGACTCGTCATCAATATCGGGGTTTGGCACGTATTGGACAGGCTTACGCTTGTATAGCACCTATAAAGATATGATATGTTAAATTGATATCTTTGAACTTCTACAATATCGACCAATTAAGGTACGCGATATCTATAGTTAGTTGAGTATGCTTACCATGGTGGTCGATAATCAAGCCAAGTGGATATATCTAAGAACCACCGGGGGAGATAGGATGAGGGTCTGGGCGGTTGAGAGAGGTGTGAGCAGGTTTCACCAATACTGAAATTGGAAATAAGAAACTAACAAGAAAAGGAAGATATATTTGATATACTTGATATATTTGGGAGGTTGAGTAATGAGTGATGAGTGGTGAGTGGTGATAGAGTGGTGATTTGGGATAGTTGTGGTACTTTTGAAGGGGAGGGGGAGGGTTGAATGGAGTGGAGGATAGCGCGCAGATAGAATGTGGAAGGGGAGGAGTAGAGTGAAGGGAGGTTGGGAGAGTGGTGATATGAGGAGGAGGACGACGAGGGAGGGGTCAGGGAAAATATTTCACGCAATAGAGAAGCACGGACCCAGCGTACCGGGACGGGGGTGGGAGGCGATGCGTACCTAACAAGTTAAAAAAGTAGAAGAATACTTATATGTTAGTGCCCGTGATCGTTGTGCGGTACGGCGCGGGCTTGTTGTCGTCTCGGCGATTAAAACCACGGAGATGCGGGTAGTCCAGGCGGTTGAGGAGGAGGAGGAGTTGTCGCTTTTAATGGCCGTGAGGAGGAGGACTGACGAAGAGGAGGTGGAGGAGGAGGATGAGCGTGGTGGTTGAGGTGGAGGGTGTGGTTGTGTGGTTGTGTGGAGCAGGAGGACGAGGGAGGGGGGGGGTAAGAAAACGCGGAAGGGCGGACACTGGGGAGTCCATCTTTTTCGAGGAGGGCCTACCACTACTGGGGGGCTTCCAAGTGTGTGGGAGGATGCTGCACCGTCTTGAACAGGGCGTGTACCGAAGTTCTTCCTAAGACATTTGCCAAGTCCGCCAAGAAGCTCCCCCTCGAGTTGGGAAACCCAAACGACTTTTTCCTCCCGCAGAGAGCCCGACCTGAATAGAAGACCTTGTCGTCGTCGTTTTATCTCTTAACTCGCAACAAAAAATGGCGGTTCAGGCTCGGCCATTGCGGTTGTCTTTAGCACAGCATTTTACTGCATGTCGTGTAAGCGGTTAGTTATTTTCCAGCCTCATCGTCGTTGCTTCTTCGCTGCTGCTCGTCAGGACAGACAATCCTTACTTACTGCATGCAAGCTCTCTAAAAACTGGAAGGGGGGGGGGAGACTGTTTGCCCGGCTGCTCCTCCCAACCCAATTCTCTACCACCGACCGTGACGAGGTAACTCCCACCAAAATCGTCCTCCTCCTCCTGATGACACTACCGCCACGTCTTCCATTGCCGCGATTGCGCCCCTACTCCCCACTACCCCCACACCTCTTTCTACTTCTCCGACAAAAAAAATTATATCCTCCAAGTGGATCGAGTTTAGGATCTCCACCAAAACCTTAATTTGCGATGTTTGAACATCTGAAGTTCGACACAAATGTCCACCTAGGGAGATGATTGACATGATATGCCATGGATCGCGATACTCGAGGCCCGAGACCCACCCGTCCGGTCTGACGAAATTTTAAACAGCGGATAGGGTGCTAGAAACGGTCCGATATTTTTGTTGACTTTTGCTGAGCCTCAGCCCTGTAGCCGAACGATCTAGACTCTATAGGGCTATAGTTGAGTGTGGCTGGAATCGACCAAAGACACGAACCTTCGCAGGTTTGTTAAAGATCCTGATTATCAGAGGAATACCATTTACTACTCCAATAGCCGCTGCCTCTTATTCATTGGTATTGTATCCTCTGGCCACTAGATAGTGGCATCGACCGACCCTTTGGAAACAGATCCGGCTGATTGGTGCTCGACATATTTTCTCAAATAGAACAGCTGACTTCAGGATGCATCGGAGTGATATCCTATGAAGCGTGCTGGCTCGCTGGTGTAACTTTGTTTGCGGTACAACCGGAATCCAGTTACTCGGCTTCGACGCCGATAGGATCGGGGGATCTGCATAAGAAGATACCCTGGAGTAGGTACGCACACAGAGATGGAATGTATGTACTTTAGAGCACGTATGTACATAACTCTAGAGATCCTGTACTGCTGCTGTTGCCTAGAATTTCGCGGGGGTATTCTCTTCGTGGAGCCGCATCGGGTCGTTTTATTGACTTGCGGACTGCATCTTATTCGTGTGGTCGCGATGAATTGGTACTTTTAAACCCCACCAATGTTAAGTAGCGCTATAGCGGCTGTAAACACTATACTTTCTCTGGGTACATATAAAATCAATGATATCTGAACTGAAACGCATAGTATCTCGTTACCGCCCAGTTTAACATTCCTTAGACAGCCGGATCTGCAAGTCATATTGATCGCGTGTGATTGGTGCTAGATGCGAAACGTTTGCAAACACACAAAAGTCGTTGCCGTGGCAACCAACAGCCGCCAGGTGGTGGTTTATTTGTTGCCTCTTAAACTTCGACATCCCGCCTCGACCCCTTCTCCCTTCTTACCTTACCATCGTTCTCCACCGTCACCATATCACCAGACAGTGTAGTAATAATGGCGCTCCGCGGAATCGAGGCTCGCCTCGCTGGGATCTCTATGGCCGACAACGGGGAAAACGTGAACCCTAGCGCTAACCACAAATCTAAGGTACCCCTACAAATGGATTAAACAAAAACGATGAAACAAACTAAACCTCATTAGACAGCTATCATACCATCTGGCGCGGCAGCGGCAGCGCTCGCATCACTACAGGATAAACAACAAGCAGCCCAGCGACAAGAAACTGCTAGACACCCACTTCTTAAGATCGCTGTCCATAACCAAAACAATGCGAACAACAAATGGGTCCCTTCGGACATGCCCCCACCCCCATCGCCTCCAAAGAAAGCTATCGAGTCTTCAGAGGCTAGGCGCTCTAATAGCTCAACCGGCTCACAGAGCATTCCAGCAGCTCTCACTCCTCGAGAATTTCACTTGGGAATGTTCGAAATCGGCCGCCCACTAGGAAAAGGGAAGTTTGGACGAGTTTACCTAGCCAAAGAACGCAAGAACGGCTTTGTTTGTGCTTTGAAGGTTCTCCACAAGAGTGAACTACAGAGTGGAAAAGTCGAAAAACAACTCAGGAGAGAGATTGAGATCCAGTCAAACCTAAGACATCCTAATATTCTAAGGCTATTCGGTCATTTTCATGACTCAAAGCGAGTATTTCTAATCCTGGAGTTTGCGGGCCAAGGAGAGCTGTATAAGATGTTAAGGAAGGTGGGCAGGTTCCCGGAGCCACGCGCTGCAGAGGTATGCTCTTCCTAGAGTTCTTACGCAATAACATCATATTGAACTTTGAATTAATAAGACGTTTCATTTAGTATATTGCACAAATGGCTGCCGCATTGATGTACTTACACAAAAAACACGTTATCCATCGCGATATTAAGCCTGAGAATATCCTCGTCGGAATTCACGGTGAAATAAAAATTTCGGATTTTGGTTGGAGTGTGCATGCCCCAAACCAAAGGTCAGTCTTTCAAAGTCGATAAATTTTGCACGTAAACTAACTTCGGAATTAATAGGCGAACAACCATGTGCGGAACTCTCGACTATCTTCCCCCAGAGATGTTGAATGGCAGTCACTACCACAACGAAAAAGTGGATCTCTGGTCCCTGGGCGTGTTAACCTATGAGTTCCTTGTAGGAGCTGCGCCATTTGAGGATAGTCCTATTGAGACTCAAAGGAGGATTGTCAGAGCAGATATGAAAATCCCAGATTTTGTCAGCCCCGAGGCTGGAGATCTTATCAAAAAAGTATACTCAAAAAATCATTGACCCTTATGAAAATGATACTAACCTTTCTAGCTTCTCGTCATCAAACCTGACCAGAGGATTCCACTCGAAGATGTCGTAAAGCACCCTTGGATTCTCAAACACTGCATCAACAAACCTCAGTTTACAAAACGTTCAAATAGCAGCAACAATTCTGGAGCTTCTGCTGGATCTTCGGGAGCTTCTGGAGCTTCGGGAACTTCGGCTAAAAATTAATCTTCTGTCGAATTGTTTCTTTGAAATGCCTTTTATTTGTTCTCACTGAACCTCCATAACTTGACCAATTGCAAGAGGGAGAAACACATCAGAAAGTAAGGATACATTTTAAGGGCGTTTCTGTTTTTTTTTGGGGACCACAGGCTTCTTTCGTTTTACACTTATAAATGTATCTGTTGAGAGTATTTTTCTTTCTTTTTTTTCGGCGCGGTTTGGTGTTTTGGCTGGACTTTAATTTTCTTTCTGCCTTCTTTATTTTTTATTTTTTTTATTGCATTTTGTTCTACAGATGAGAGCAGGGAGTATGATATTTCTATTGCTATAATTACAAGGTATCGACAGACATTATACAAGTGTTGTGCTTTATACGGGATTGTTCGAGGCGCATACTTCTATCGATAGATATCCGAAAAAGGTCTTGTGTCGGCGAAGCATGAGTCAAATACCATGTCCACAATCTTGGCCGCCTCTGCATCATTCTTACACTTTGGATGAAGGGAGACCGATATTGTAGCTCTCCTTCTCACACAAGCTTGATGTTGCTGTGTAAAATCCCATACTCCTCTTGTAAACGCCTCTCTAGTCCATCTACACTCACCACTCAAGCTTGACGCCCTAATCTATCCTTACGGTCAGCCACAACTACACTCTTCGCTATATCAGCACGCCCTACGTATTGGACACACCTCTGAGCAAGCATGATGCTTTAAATCATCCCAATTGACATCAAACCTGAGATGATCATACGCATGCACCATCTCGTGCGCCAGCGTATCCTCCATTCTCCCTCTGTCCAGTTTATTCTGGCACAGCATAATCCCATACTGTGGTGAAAATCCGCCTGTGCGCAGCGCCCCATCGCACGGAAGACACTTGATATTCTCCGCCGACAAGTCGCCGCCCACCTGCTGTACGCTCTTCAGCATGAACCTCACAATTGGGCCTATTCCACATCCTAGTTAGCATGCTCCCGCCTCGATCGATCTATACCGGTGGCGCATACTGTATCGAAGGAGGTAATCCCGATTCTTCTCACACCTCCGGCACTCATCCAGCTCTTTGCGGAGCTCATTGTCGGCCTCATAGGCTGCGCGGTCCTCGGGTGACAGGCCGAGACCAGTCACATAGCAGAAGGTGCGGCGCCAGAACTCGGGGCCGCGAATGGGCGCGCTGGGTGTTTGAGGGGTCGACATTTTCTTGCAGCGTGCTGGTACTGGAGCGTGGGGGTTCGGGAGTGTGAAGAGTGGACACTTACCCGGAGATCATACGATATCACTCGGAATCATGGAGTATCACTCTGTGGTTTGAAAATGTGGTGTGATCAGATGGGATTTTGCTCAGAATGGACATTAAATATAACTTGCGGAGGGGCTATATCCAGGATTAAAGAGAATCTGCTCAATTAGTACACGGAACCTGAAAAAAGAGCTAAATTGGAAACCCTAACCCTCTATGGGCTACATCTCTGTAGGTATTAGGATCGAGATGATAAACAGGTAATTAAAGGGCCTTTAAGCTTTAATTAAAGCTGGGCGGCTCAACCAAGGTATTGTCACATCAAGACTGTGAGCGCTATTGTATAGGACAGGTCAAGGTCGAATCTAAGGTTTCAATTCTGATAGGGTTTGTTGACCAAACTACGACTTCTTCCGGGCCGTACTCTATATTGGGTGGTTCGATCGGCGAGTTAGACTATTGAGCTCTAATATAATGCACATCTGAGATTTATAAACTAGTGGTATCGTCTATTGTCTTATGATTGGTCTCGAGTCAGAACTCATGACAGTTTGTAGGCTAGGCCAGAGTGTTTTGGAGATACATGATTTTGCACCAATGACTACATGTATATAGCTCGTTTACTAATCATCCCTTTGGAAAATATGTTTTTGTTATAATTGTTGTGAGACTACAAGCTTCAAATCCATTCTAGCTTTAGAAATCCCACTCTCACCAGGCGCAACATTACCCGGACGTTTATTCGATTCACCCCACCAACCCCTCCTTGGTATGGACATTTCTTTATCCTTGCACGCCCCGACTCCACTAATTACCATCCCCTGCAACACAATGACTCTAGCAAACGAACACATCAGTAAACTCCGCGAGTCCTCGAATTCGCAGTCAAATATGAAGGGCCCACGTCCCCTGACAATTGTCATAAAGCTTGGTTTGTTCCCCTTCTACTATTGCGGTTACTAAACTACTTAGGCTTTCAGTAAATAGGCTGTGAATCCAGCGCAGCCCAACGAAGAACAGAATTCGATTCACCACTTAAACCCCAAAACATGAAGCACAATAAGCTGGTCACCAGGACTGTAAACCCGATCGATGCCATTGTAATATCTTTGGTACCGCTTTGGGTTGAGGCCGGGTTCGCATTAAGTCTAGTTTTTGTTCGGCCCCGTTGCGCGCGGATTTCACAGCCCTTTACTGAACGCCTAGGTGCTGCTGCTAAATGTTACAAGTAACTGACCACTACCAGGAACATCGTCAATCTGCGATGAGAAAACCCACGAACCTTTACTATCCAATCTCTCCCTACTTGTCGAGACATCATGCCGGCTCCGGCGAGAGGGACACCGAGTGATTCTTGTCAGCTCCGGCGCAATTGGTATCGGGATGAGAAGACTGGATATTGAGAAGAGACCTAAACATCTCGCAGTTGTGCAGGTTAGTTGCTTTGAGGGATTTATTTTATAGGGAGAGAGGAAATGTGCTAATTTGGGTGGGAATAGGCAATCGCGGCAGTGGGTCAGTGCAGGCTTATTGCGCTGTGGGATGAGCTGTTCAAGCAGCTGCGACAACCCGTTGCGCAGATTCTCCTGACCAGGAACGATATCGCGGATGTATGTTGGCGAAGTTTTACCACTGTGATGTTTACTGACTGGAGTAGAGAACGCAATACCTCAATGCCGTGAATACATTGTCCGAGCTGCTCAACATGGGGATTATTCCCATTGTGAACGAGAACGATACTCTTTCTGTAAACGTAAAGCCTCGCTTTCCCAAAAACTATAAGCGTTAGGATTGACATGAGGCCGAAACACAGGAAATCAAATTTGGTGATAACGATACCCTCTCAGCTATCACTGCGGGAATGGTAAACGCAGACTATTTATTCCTTATGACGGACGTCGACTGCCTCTACACCAACAACCCACGCACCCACCCTGATGCTAAACCAATTGAAGTGGTCGACGACATATCGTCACTTAATGTTGATGGTAAAATCCCTTCCCTTCCCTTGCCTTGACAACCCCTATTAATAACTTTTCGCAGTTTCTACCGCTGGTTCTTCTCTCGGCACTGGCGGCATGTCTACCAAGCTCACTGCCGCTCGCCTTGCTACCTCCGCCGGCGTAACAACGATTATCACGCGCTCCTCCACTCCCTCGAATATTTTCCACATTGTGCGCTACATCCAATCGCTTAAGACTGAGTCTGCTACCAATACCCGCCCCGGCACCCCCGACACCTCCGTTAACCCACCTTTGACTGTTTCTGCATCTGCGCCTGTCACGCCTCTGCGGTCCACCACTCCTGCACCACCAGCGACTACTACCCCACCACCGCTTCATACCCGATTCCTACCCAAGCCGCGCGCTCTGCGTGATAGGTACTTCTGGATTCTACACGGCTTGGCTCCCCATGGCACGATTTATATCGATGAGGGTGCGCACCGCGCTCTCACGAGATCGGATAAAGCTGGGTTGCTCCCAGTAGGTGTTGTCGACGTTTCTGGTCATTTTGCGCAGCAAGACGCAGTGTCGGTCGTTGTGGTTAAGAGGCGAGCAGGAGAGGAAGGCGGTTATGAGGTGCTTGGGAAGGAGGTAGGAAGGGCGCTCGTCAACTATTCCAGCGCGGAGATTGCGAGGATCAAGGGCGAGAGAAGCGGGAAGATTCAGGAGCTTCTGGGCTATGCAGGTAAGTTCCACTTTATCCAGCTCTTTTTTTCGTCAAGACGTATTAACGCTATGTAGACTCAGAGTATGTTGCGTTCAGAGACAATCTCGCGTTCTTCGAGGTTGCGGCGGGAGCAGAGAAGGAAGATGCGCATGCGGTATAGATGTTTGTCATGGTTCATTATGGAGTATTTCTATTTTTACTGGCCGGTTCCCAGTGGTTTCTGCTTTTTTTTTCTCTCTTCTAGATGACTGATCATGTGTGCGTGTTGGGGGCTACATGTGGTGGCGAATAGATGAGTGCAACTCGCTCGAGTGATAACCCATGAAGAAATGCCATCTCCTTCCTGCCCACTGACTATTTGAGCTGTGCACAGTATAATGTGTGTGGAAACAGGACGTAAACAGCATACACTTAATCTGATGGTATTCTATTACTACATGTAGATGTATCAGGGGCCCCTAAATTAAAACTAAGCATCTGTCCTCGGTGGAGACCCAGTTAGGCCTATCACCTAAAAGCCAAACTACATCAAGCCAGATTAGACACTATATCCATTATTCCAAGTTTTCTCTATGCCTAGCTCTATATAACAACTACATGTAATACTCCCCGGGCCTATCTTCCCACAAATCGAACCCACAAGAACCCGCAAGTGCCCAAAACTCCGGTGCGGGGGGCCATCAGGGGTTTCTGTTGTGTGTTCAGTAGAGGCTAAGGGTGTCGTCGTGGTGGCAGATACGTGGAAGATTCGTGACGCTGAGAAAAGCCGGATAGAGTATTTAATGAGATTCTCTCGGCACCTCTTGGCATACTCATCATCTATAACGCTTTATCCCAACACCTCGTTCATCCAGCCCGGCGACACAGGCGCAGTAATATAAGACGGCATCAAGTCTGTTATATGTGAAGCTTCCAGCTCAACTGTTTGTTCTGTTTCGTTTTGCCAATGTGGGATTCGGTGGTTTTATGAGCTATAGGAAGGGAATATGTTGCTGAGGTTTGTTCTTTTCTTTCTCAAATTAGGCCACGATGCTGTTCTGCATTTATCAAGTTGCTCTTGGATCACCAGATATCACTCGAGTGAAGAAGGTGTAGATATCGGTTATAAGAGCCGCCTTCGTAGCTGGTCAATCCGTGGAAAGAAAAGTTGATACCATCTATCGATTCACAATCATAGGCCGATATTCATTGCACAATAGTAGTAATAATAATAAAAACAGTCCCGAAACCCGTCTACTCACGTTGGTATTTCTCTAACTAGGTCCCTATCTATGTACACTATCTAAAACAAGAGAAGCAAAAAACCAAAAAGGCACTTTTCCCCCCCAAAGAAAAACTTTTCCCGCAAACGCCCACAACCAAAACAAAAGCCACAAACAAAAGCCCAACCAGTCCCATCTCTACCCTCAGTGTCTCTCCCCACCATCAACCGTATACCCCCTAGCCACACCGCTTCTACCAACCTCAATAATAGCACCCTTCTTCTCCTCCTGGCCCTCCTTCGCCCCTTCCTTCTCATACTCAACGACAAAGTCCGACCCCAGGCCTCTCCACGACCTTTTATCCCTCAAGAACTCGGCTGCAGGCGACACGACGCCGCCAGCGAGCACCTGCTTCCTACTATCATCATTAAGGATGAGCGCTCCCGACCGCGGCTCCCCAGGCGTCTTCTCCTTCCGCTTCCGTGGCGCCCGAGCAGCAGCCACATATCTTCCCGTCCTCAAGTCGAACTCTGGCGCCTCATCATCCCCATCACTCTCCTCCTCCTCCTCCTCCTCATTTTCCGGCTTTACAGGAGCATTTAGCAGCGTCTCAAAGTCCACGATCCACTCGCTCCCCCATACCCGGCTCCTATCCAGCGCAATGCCGAGCTCAAACGGCGTGATGACGGGGCGGTAGAACTCGCGACCTGCCGCGCTCCCCACGATGCCTTGTTCCCAGCAGCCGATACCGACCCAGACCTGGATCTCGTCAAAGTTTGCGATCTTTGCGACGTTGACCTTTCCGACGACGACGAGGTAGGGCTTGCGACCGGCGGCGGTGATGGCTGCCTTTGTGTGCGTGATCATGGGGAGGTAATTACGCACGTTAAGGGTGTTTATTAGGATGCCGATTATGTTTGCTGTGCGGGCGTGCGAGAGGAGGGCGTAGCGGCGGCGGAGCAGCAGCGCGGTAGAGGTTGGGGTGGTGACGGCGGAGGTGCCGGGGGTGTAGGTGTGGATCTCTGCGACGCGGGATGCGAGGACGAGGAGGAGCGAGGGGAGGGGCTCGGCGATGTGGAAGAGGGTGGACTCGCGCATCTGCTCTGGTGGGGGGTGCGTTCGGTTGGGCAGCGGGGAGGACGGATCGTGGACGATGTCTGTGGCAAAGAGGTGCGTGTAGCCTTCTTGTAGGAGCGCGGTGTGCAGCGCGGGGATGTGGGCGGTGTAGGTGACGTCGGCCATGAGGATCACCGGCGAGGCGCGGTCGGGGAAGGTGGCGGTGAAGCTGGACACCACTTGCGGGAGGGCGAGCGGGCGCGTGGTGAAGACGTAGATGACGGGGAGACGGGTCGTGGGCGAGAGACAGGAGCGGCCATAGTGAAGCACAACGTCGGCGGAACAGTGCTCTGCGGCGACCTCGTCGATGCAGCAGGCAGAGTAGGACGTGTCGGCGAGGATGAAGACTTTTTTCCTTTCCCCGGAGGTGCCCTCGGGGGTCTTGCCACTGTCGTTATGCGACTCTTTGGGAGCGCAGGCGCTTTCAGAGGCTTTACCGCTGCCAACACAGCAGCCATCAGACTTGTGGCCGCAGCATCCGTTCTGTGGCTCTTGTTTTTCCGGGGCGGTGACGGCCTTGACATGCGTGCTCTGCCGGGGGTCTGCTACGCCCTCGTTGATTCCCTTGGAAATGAGCCCGTAGACCTTTGTGCTGTCGCCCAAAAGCTCGTCCGGGAATTGGAGAGCGATGCGGCGATAGCCCTTGTCGAGGATCTGCTTCACCGTTGAGTCGATCTCGTAGACCTGCGTGAACTCATCTTCCGGGAGGTTTGAGTAGTTGTTTTGCTCTTTGGCGGTGCTCGCGGGGTCGGTGAAGAGATGGCCGTCGGGCGTGTAGAGGGCTGGTGCAGTGGGAGTTGTTTGTGGTTGTGGTGGTGGGGGAGTTGTCATTGCTGCTGCGGGTGTGTGTCTGTGTGTAGAGAATGGCTGGTGGGGGCAAAGGTGGGGTGTTGAGTTGGGTTGGGTATCGCATGCAGGGTAACCACAGTCGCTCTGCATGATGCTGATATTGAAATATCATTGACTGTGTTGGATATATATTTACATTTGGATCTTTATAAATACAACAACTAGCCATGCCGTACAAAGCCCACTCGCTCGCTCTCCCCTCGGACGTCTTCTCGCTCGCCCTCCACCCGAGCAAGCCCTTACTTGCAACCGGTCTCTCCTCCGGCCATGTCTACACATACAAATGGACCAAAGACGAAGACGAAGGGGACGCCGACGCCGACGACGACTCGGACATCGAAGCCAAAGCCGCAGATGGTGGATTCGGAGTCGCCTGGAAGACGCGCAGACATAAAGGAAGCTGCAGACAAGTAGCCTTCAGCGGCGACGGCGACAGTACCACTCTCCCCTGCCAACTGCCCTGGAAGAAATCCCCCCCCGACTGACTGGCAATTGCTACAGTGCTCTACTCAATCGGTACCGACTCCCTTCTCAAAGCCGCTTCCTCCGAGACCGGCCGCGTAGTAGCAAAATCCTTCATCCCCACCCCGCGCAGCGGCGCGCCCGATGCCCCCACCGCGCTCCTCGTCCTCTCACTGCAGCACCTCCTCGTCGGCACCGATACCGGCGCCGTACACCTCTACGACACGCGCACCCCCGCGCTCGCGCCCCCCTCCGCAACATGGAAGGCCGTCCACGAAGACTACGTCTCCTCGCTCACCGCGCTGCCCTCCACCGCCGCATCCACAACCGGCTTCTCGCGCCAGTTTGTCTCGACGGGCGCAACAACACTGACGCATCTTGACGTGCGCAAGACGGCCACCACGCTCTTCACCTCCGAGGACCAGGAGGACGAGCTGCTGTGCTCCGCCTTCATCTCTGGCCTACCGCGCAAGCACGGGCGCGGCGGCGAGAAGGTCATTACCGGGATGGCGAGCGGCATTGCGACGCTGTGGAACCAGGGTGAGTGGGCGGACCATGATAATCGTATCAATGTGGCAAAGGCATCGGGTGATAGTGTTGATGCGGTGTGTGTGCTGCCAGAGGGGTGGCAGCTCGGGAGCTCGGCGGGGTGGGGCCGCTTTGTGGCGTTTGGGGCTGGCGATGGAAAGGTGAAGGTTGTGAAGATGGGGAGTAATGGGGTTGTGGCGACGTTGGCGCACTCGTGGACGATGGAGGAGGTGCGGGAGGGGGAGGGGACGGGCGAGGAGAGGGTGGAGGAGGGGGTGTTGGCGCTGGGAGTCGACTGTGAGGGTAGGATAGTCTCTGGGGGTGGAAATATTGTGAAGGTATGGCAGTGGGAGGATGCAGTGGAGGAGGAGGAGGAGGAGGAGGAGGAGGGGGTGGAGGGCTCGAAGAAGAGGGCTGGGAGCGATAGCGATGATAGTGACGAGGATGAAGAGGAGGACAGCAGCGACGAGGAGAGGGTTGCGAGGAAGAGGAAGAATAAGAAGAGGAAGGGCGGCAAGGGGAAGGCTAGGAGTGTGGGCAGGCAGCCGGTCACAGCCTCCTTCAAAGGGCTGGACTAATTAATGAAAATGTAAAATAGAAGTTAATCAGTAATTAAAAGTTGTTGCTTTCCAATAGTTGAGCTTTCGGGGGTGAATGTGATTGCAAAGTGCCTGCAACTGGATCAAGTAACAGACAAAGCCCCGTTAGTTGAGTAACAGGCACGGAGGTCCAGTTCTTGGTTATAGTCATTTGCTAAATTGTATCATAGTCCCTTGGCTGTAAGCATTGTTTTAACTGCTCCCTAGATCAGTTCACCCAACAAGAGTCTCGGGATGCAGCGAGTGATAATCCATGTCCGAAAATTACCACCGAAACTCGCATCCTTCAGATTGAGATCTCCACTAAGCCCTGGGAGCCAGGAAGCCCAATATATATCCGGAGGGAGGGGGTGTACTTCTTTTGCATCATGTCAGTTTAAACTTTTTCCATTGAATGGGAGATATATAAGAATGCAGGGACACGAAAGATTCTGTAGGCCAAGGGGTACACAAGGCGCCATTACGAGAAGACATCTTTGCTTTGGCATGCATACAAACTCCCGGTTAATGTTGGCCTCTTATTTTTCTTGGTTTTCTTGACTCACATAGAGACCATTTATCCTCCACCAATATTACGGGTGATTTTGGTGTCGACTCTTTGGTAACAGAGCTTCTACATTGCCACCAGCATCACAGAATCCCACCCCTATGCCACACCTACACTTCTTGAGGAGATTCAACAAGGTCTAAAAGATGGGATCCAGCCCAGGGTAGATTGCAAGCCCGAGGAGGAAACTTGCATCGCCGGTATATAGGTGAGAAAGAGCAAAGGGGGGAGCTCAAAACATTTAAGAAGCCCGGTGTATCCTAGTGTATATCCCATGGTTCGCGCAGTTGGGCCTTCCTCGTGGGGCTAAAAAAGTCTGGGTGAGAGATTTTCCAGCGGCATATATTTACTCGGATCCAATAATTTGTAGGAATTTGTTAGTACTAGCGAATATTTCGGCCCCCACGGGGAAAGGGGGGGAAACATCTCTCGACGGACCGTACGTGGGTTAGGATCAATGGGTAAAACAAACACCTCCCCCCCAAAAAGCGAACCCCCCCTCTACCCCCCGGGGGGCCCAATCCGTCCCCAAAAATGATAGAGGAGAAAAGAATGCCACAGGGAGGAATCAAACCTCTTTCTTCAAAAGTCAGAATTTCACGGCTGGAACTGGAATGGATCTACGGGCTAGAGTGATAGTACTATAGTTACACTTCCGGGACTGTGGTGATCGTGGACGAGATGATAAATTTGGGTTTGTGGCTAGCTAAATGTATATAGACGTATTCATACTTGCAAAGTCCGTTCGCGCCTATAAGCCATATCGGTATTATCCTTATCTGAAGACTAATTCATGCTCGCTGATAAGGATAACATATTGCCAAGCTAGCGTACGTACGAGCCCCCCATGCAGTTAACAGCACCAAAGGAATTAATATGAACATGGGGTTGGACGTGGCGCAGCGGTATAGAGTTCAGGCTCTGTAACCGAAACTGTGAGCGTTCAACCCCCCCTTCCTCTGGACCGGACGTAGAAAGATGTAGCAACCGAGGCCTAGGCGGTGTTGCGAACTTTTTGTTCTTTTTTTTTGTTTCGTTAAACTTTGGTGGGGAATCGTGAACTACTTGCTTATTGACTTATTGGAACATTTTTGAGCTAGTCATGGTGTACTATCCACCACATACGAGGTTCTATACCAAAAATTGGCTCCAGGCGGCCATGACCATAGTTTATGAGATCGATCAAGTCTCGAGTGATAATTCATGAATATATTTCAAATAGCAAGGTTTAAATCTTACGGTAAGATTCAGGAGTACGATTTCTTTACTAAAAGATAGCTATGGGAACAAATAAACCTATGTATATCATATCAACTAAAACCAAAGGGTGCAACTCCACCATATCCTCTATTCTCGATGCTCTGGATCATAGACAAATAGGTTAAGGACATATAGCTGGAGGCGTCATAACTTGAAGTTACTTTCTTTCTTTTCTTTTGTTATTACTCAGAATGTGGCGGAGGAAGTGGTTCGAAAGTTCTGGGGGCAGTGTGATATTGTCATAGACTACGGTCTGCATAGAATCAATGGATTAAACAAAAAAACAAAAAACAAAAAAATCTGGATCATGTGTTATCACTCGCAGCTCCCACACGTGCCTAGGGAGAAATCTGATTGTCCACGGGGGTAGAAGATACAGTATTCTGTTTAGACGTTCATATGGGGTCGGGAGAGAAAAGAGACGGAACTCGCTTACGGAAAAGCGCAGAGAGAGAGGGATGGGATCTAGCACAATATGTACCTACAACGCTCGTAGCACGATGCGTGACTGGGGAGAGATCCAATTGCTGCAAACAGTCAGCTATTGGGATTACGAGTCTACAGTGGGCGGGAGGGGACTCGAGCGTTTTGGTTAGTTTTACACGATGTCATAAAGAGAACGATTTTATTTCTACGAGGGAACTACGGAGAACTATGTACATTGATGATATCTAAAAAAAAAAAAAAAATAGAGGCCAGGTGGAAGGGACGAAAGTTACATGCTTACAAAAAAGAGGGGCGAGAAAGGCGTAAAAAAGTGCGACAATTCAGCTACTGAGAGCCAACGAGTACTAAAAAGAGCCAAAGAGCCAAAAGTCAA
The DNA here is from genome assembly GCA_024713935.1 of Morchella eximia. Lineage (NCBI taxonomy): Eukaryota > Fungi > Ascomycota > Pezizomycetes > Pezizales > Morchellaceae > Morchella > Morchella eximia. The sequence continues at coordinate 4,859,513 of JAMGZG010000001.1, forward strand.
CAGGAACCGAAGAGAGCCAAAATAGAATAAGTGTTTTTTCTTTTCGTCATCCCCTCGCAACAGCCAGGAGGAGAACAAAAAAAGGGAACCAAAGGAACAAAAACAGAGCCAAAGGGAACAGAACCAAAAAAAAGCCAAAAGGAACACAACAGGAACCCCCCGAAAAAAACCCCCCGAAAAGAACCCACAAAGCCAAAAGGAATCAAAATGAAAGAGCCAAAAAAAGCCAACAAAGTCAAAAGGAACCAAATTTTTTCTCATCGTCCCCTCGCAGCAGCCAGGAAAACAATGAAAAAGAAGTGCAAGCACTCCCCAAAAATAGGGGCCCCCCAGGTAAAGGGACCACGCTTTTTTTGCACAGAGCACACACCTTTCAGAACCTTGGGCTGCACCATCTCGAAAGGAACCCACAATTCCCGGAGGAAGAGTGAGGCCCCAACTAGACAGGCTAGGTAGGCTTACGTGTGCTCTGGAGAAGAGAGATGGGAGTGGGGGAAGCAGGCCTTATAAAGCTTTCTCCTTTTTTTTCCCCGCCGACCTCGCAATCTTGGCTCCTAAAAGGTTAGGTTTAGGGCACGTACGTACATGTCGGCTGTTCTCCTCGTGCACTGCTGGGTTAGGTTTACATCGTGTACGTAGGCCCTTTCTATTGCTGATGTTCCCCTTCTGATCCCCAGAGGTGTACCACATCCAAGATGTAACACTGTATGTGTTCGCCCCATCTTGCTCCCCTTCTACACACGGAAACATATAATAGACAAACACATCGTGATGTCCCACATGCACAGCCAACCAAATACCTACACCGCTCTATGACCATACATGTACGCGCAGTGCTTGTACTATAGCAGTCAGCAATGCACCTACATTTAGTCTACTATTTGACATTGAAGTTCCCTTCACTGCATCCCAAACGTCTTGTTTTTGCCTCACACGCGTAGAAGTAACATTCCCTACCATCCACCATCCACCGCACCTTTATTCCTAAGAGCGGAGCCCTCGGGGGTGGCTTTCCAGGTGATTCATGGCTGTCAACCAGACCTTCTTCCCCCACGAAGAAATCTGGAGTTTCCCGCTTACGACGTAAATGAAGATGACTCTCGAGATCTCGCTCACTTATGCAATGGTGAGAGATAATGAGTGACGAACTCACGAAGAAAGAAGAAGTTGCTGGGGTTGGGGGAACGACATAGAAACCGACGTGCGGCCCAGGGCCTTGTAGTAGATACAAGTGGGCGCGTCAGAAGGTGAGCCGCGGATTAGAGAAGAAGAAACCACAAGATTCCACCCTCATCCTCTTCACCTAAAGCCAGAAGGTGATGAAGAGCTAGGAGATAACAAAAACCCAAGTTCCCAATCAGTTCAGTCCTTACTGTTTCCCTCCTTCAAAACTAATTCGTGAAAATACCCATCTTGCGTTTACTTCCCGCACCTCTATCGATACTATATCTATAGAAACAACTTACAGGTCGAAAGTTTAGTGTTCCGTGTGGTTTAGCTTGGAGGAATTAAGCGTGACGCCCGAGTGATAATCCATGCAGAAATATCTTGACAGCCCGCGATGGTTGTATTAGTGACTCTCTCATCGGGATCGAAAATTTATGAGTAATTATCTCTGATACCAGAGATAGTATGGGGTCGCTCGGCGTTGTAATAAGCAAATATGTGCCGGATTCAAAATTTAGCTAGGGTCGAGGATTGGGTACGTAAGTCATCTCGCTATGGATGTAGTTCGTTGGTTACATGTAAATGTAACTATCAAAAGTGCAGTATGGTAGACATCATGGAGTGAACAATTCTTACCGGCCAGTTCTATCATGCTATGAGACCAGATTCAACCTTGAGCGACGCTCTCGAGAGACGATGCAGACCATGTAAGTTCTTGTCACCTGACATTTCTTCGTTATACCCCACTAACTACATAAGCCGGCTATGCCAGGAAGACCTCTTCGTTCTAGTGGAAGAAAGAAAGCATTCTCCTATCTTAGATCAAAGTCTTCCTCTAACGAGATGGCTTGTGGATTTAACTAGATTTTGTTTCTCGAGAACACCTAGTGTAAGGGTATACCCCCCCCCCCCCTTTCTCTCCAAACAGGGGTGGTACACTCCAGCGTTTACGAAGAATTTTCGAGATGTTGCTTGATATTATGGGGGAGATTTACTAGGAACTAAACGTCACGCTCGCCCGCTGAAATGCTCTATTAATCACTATGGTATCCCACTCGCTGACCGCACTACTACAAACCAAACCGTCCTATCAGAACTCCATGGCATCCCCAGCGCCCTCATCTCTTTCTCTCTTGATTCTGTTTTCGTCCCTTAGTAGGCCTGCAACAAAGTTCTTGAAAAAGTATACGTATGGCTTTAACGAGGTTTTATCACAATCTACTCGTACTGATTAGCGAAGAACAGAAGACAAGAGAGTAGGTATGAATAATACACACCATCGACCTTCTCCCCATCTGCAGCACCAGCCCCGGGATTTTCTTTATTCCACGAATCAATTTCGCCCAACAGTTGTGACACTGTTGGAACATCGACTGGGTTAAACTCCTCGGGTCTCGAAGAATCGATGGGTACACACACACGACCTGAGCATACTCATTAACACATATTTACCCAACCGCGTAGGTAGCATCAGTATACATACCGGTTCCTGGATGCACGCAAAATGGGCTCTTAAGCAAATGGTTTAAATGTTTGGACACCTCTACATCCAACCTCGGATACATATATTCGAGGATGACGTCTTGTTTCGACTCTCGAAGCTTTTTTGGGTCAATAGTTGATGATACGCCGGCGCTGGCGAGTGCGTTGATGTCATCCCATTTACTAGTGCTTGGGCGGTTGTCGTGGCTGTCCCACTTTTTGCGGAGGGCGTCGTTGAGCCCTGGTTTAGTAAGTTAGTTTATTGTTTAGGATGGAGGAAGAGATAGCGGTAGGGAAGGGCGTACCTTTATCAGGGAGGAGAGAGAGCAAGTGCTCGGCGCGCTCGGTTTCTCTCCAAGGATCTTGATTGCGAAGAACATCTTTCTTGAATGGATCTCGTAGGATTTCCAGACTCCGCCTAGGATCCAAGTTAGCCCACATGTGTACTACTAAAGGGGATCGAGATAAGCCTACGCCAAGTGTGGGTGTAGCGGCCTCTTAACATTGACCTTCTTGCCCGCCTGATTACCACCCTTGATGACCTCTAAATAAGATATTACCGCCCTCCTCTTCATATCATCCAATGCCCTCGCTCTGCGATCACACACCCAGGCGTGCGCTCCTCTTCTACCCGAATAGACCCACATGATGTGTTTAAACCCAAGATCATCCCTCAGCGCGGCATCCACGATCTTTATCGCAACAGTGATAAACTGCCAGCACTTGATACAAATATTTGCTTTATCGCAGCACGTGCGCACCTCGTCATAATCCGTCAGATCGATATCGAATACCAGCTCCTTCGTAAGCGGGTGGAACGCTGATTTTCGCAATACTTTGCGGTCACGAGGGTTTGCGCTATATACAGGGCCAATCTCGAAACGTGAAGGGTTCAGGCGAAGAACCTCTTTGCGCATCCTACAGAAGGTTAGTATTTGGGTACCACCAGATGTAAAAAGTAGACTTACGAGTCAGCGGTCGGAAACGCCTGATAACGTAGGTACACATCATTTTGGAGTGTGAATGCGAACTCGCGGTGTCCAAAGTCATTGCTGGGCACTGGCGAGTGGTTGAGCCATTGGAAGAGCGTACGGAAAGGGAAGAGACGCTGGTAGAACGCGATCATTACCGCCGGGTCGGAGGGACGCAATGTAGGCTTGAATGCGGGGGTGCTGTTGGATCATTAGTTTGACCCCGACTCGGGGGAGAAGGGCGGGCTTACTCTGCGGCGGCGGACTCAGGTTCGGATTTCACGGGGGTCTCGGATATGGGAAAGTCGGCATCATCGGTGTCGCCAAGGAAATCTTCTTCATCGTCTGAGAATATGTCTTCGAGTTTGACGGGCGAGTTTTCGTCATCGTCGTCTTCTTCATCTCTTTTGAGGTGGAGGCCCTGAATGTCGGGTTCTGAAGTGGCCTCTACTTTGGACAGAGGAACTTCAAGAAAATTAGATGGCGTTTCGGGGGCATCAGGGAGATCGTAGTCTTCTATGTCGACGGAGGATTCTTTCGAGGAAGGCATTGCGATCGTGGTATATATGTGTGAAATAATATGGTGGGATCGTTATGAGGTGTGAGGTTTGTGGGAGACGCGTCGCTTGGTGGACGCGTTAATTGACGCGTTAATTGACTTGGCGGTTAGTTAACTGATACCTGCAGCTATGAGACTCAGCACAAGTATCCATTACTACCGTGTCTTTCCTATCATCCGGCATATATAAAGTTAAAAGGGCATAGAATTAACCATTGAGATATTACACATATTCAACCGTTTCAAGATGAAACCTCACCAATATCATGTTCAATAAATAAAAAGAACCCTAATAAGGTCAATGATCGGCCGTGAACTACATAAAATTTTACTAAAATGCTTTTGTATGTTACAGCCCCAGATATCTGAATTGCTGCACAAACTACCTTCCCCATAAGCTTCCCAAGAAACCACCCTTCTTCGTCTCTGCCTTGCTCTCCTTTTCCTTGGTTTCTACAACAGCCCTTGGTCCACCATCACCCGGGTACTCGATAAAGTTCCACGCAACATCCAAGAACACTGGCTTTACCGGGACCGGTGAAACCTTTGGTGGCCATTGCACAATGCCATTTTCAAAATCAAAGTCTTTACCCTCAGGGTACTTGTCTAGCCTTTCCAATACAACCCCGCTGTTACCCCCTTTCGTGGCTGTTTTGGCGGCAATATTGTCCATCTCTACTAGTGCTTGGAATCGCGAAACTTCGCCCTTGAGACGTGTGCGTATTTCAGAAGCAGTTTCTGAACCAATCTCGAGCCCTTTGTGAGAGGGGATAGAAGCAGAGGAAACATGGGGTGTGGAGACATAGGATAGGGCACGGTTAAAGAGGGCCAGTGCGTTTCTACGGTTGGAGAGGAGGGCGTGCGATTGTGCGATTATTGCACATTTAGAGGCTGAAAAATATGCCTTTTTGCTGTCAAGCTCTTTAGTGAATTCTTCATCACGAGCGACACCCGGAAGGTCGTAGACTTGCTCAAGACTCTAGAAGGTGCTGTGAGTTTAACGCTTTAGGCTGGGGGTTATCGAATCCTACCTGCAAGATAGCATCATACAGAGCTACCTCCTCTTTCAAGTGCCCAAGCTTCTTAACTCTAATTTCAGGTTCACCTCTTTTCCCCTTCTTTCCACCCTGCGCGATTCCCTGTATCATGACACGATTCCTCGCAACCCTCCAGCAGATCAAAGAGTAGTTGACAACAGTCGAGGTCAGCTGCAGGTTCTGCATCCTTTGATCTTCCATCTTGACATTTTCTGCCTGCAGATCATCAATCGCCTTCTTCGTAGCGTCAACCGCTTCCTGCCACGCAGCCAAAACATCATCAAATGCCTCAGTAGAAGCTGCCTCCCCAGGTGTTTTAGCGTAATACGCATTTTCCACAGCATGTGCACCTGCCAAAGCGACTGATATTTCCGCATTATCCACCGGCGCAGAATGGGAGCGCCAAGTCACTGACGAGACAGAGCCCGCAGTGCCTGCCATTGGCGTGTCCTCATCAGACTCAGAGAAGATTCTGGGGTCCAATGCTTCAATTACAGCTACTGCCTTTTTAGCTTGTTCGCGCGGGAAATACTTTCGGGAGATCGTGGCAACGTCCATGTTCCTTGGAAGTTGTAGCTGGTAAGCGGAGTACCTTATACTTGGGTCGATGGTGCTGGTCAACTGGTCTCTATATAGCTCGTTCTTGTTGCTGTTGAGTAGTACGGAGTAGATGATCCTAGCTTCAGAAAAGGCTACTATTGAAGCTTCCCAATGGGATTTTTCGAAAGCTTCCGAACCGCGCAGAGAAGCAGCATAGGCATGTGCCTCTAGTACGTCCTTCTCTGTGGCTTTTGAGACGGGGTCTGAGAGGAGGGTGCACAATGCTGTTGCGTGGGTATAGGCCTTATGGAGGCGAGATACAGAGTGGGCGCGCATTGCTGGGGTAGCTGTAGAGGCATCGTCGGCGAGTAGTGATTTCAAGTGCATTGCGTGGGAGTATGCCCGTTCAGAGGAATACAATAGTAAATGGATATGCCTAGAACTCTCATGATAGCTCAGTATAAACTTCAAAAACATGTAAATATAACTTGGATAATATACGTATGATCATTTCCGACATCTTCAGCAGTCAATGGAGGCTGCTGCGCGAACTTTTTCTTGTTTGCACGTCCAAGGCGTTTCCGGAGAGTTGCTAGCCGACGTGAGCACATTCCTCGAACGGCATTGTAGTCGCCCAGCAGGAGAGCCTCCTGACGGAGGTTTGATACGAACGAGATGATATCCATGGCTTCGTAAGTTGAATTTATGGGTCTCCCTGTGTAACTTCTCGACCTAAGCTCTGATGGTTTGGTGGGGTCTGGTTTAGTCTGGGGTTGAGGGGGTTCCCGCGTCTTCCCGCCAACAGCGTACCCGTCATCACTACACTTGAGCCTCATTAGTGGCTGTACCACCGGCAACGCCCCGTTAGTTCGTGGAGAGGCTCTCCCCCGCTCATTACAACGTCAGCTCACCTGTCAACAACAGCCACCAATATATCCCCTATAATCTTGTTAATCTTCAAATATGTCAGAAGCACCTATCGGTACACTTTCCCCTATCTTCAACCTCCATGGTATGCGTTTTTGCCGGCTAACTTGGAACTCTCTCTTGGGGTAGTTCTTGATGGTGGAACTGGTTTGTAGGTTTTCCGGAAGCTCCTGTTTTTGGCAAGAGCTCCAGACTGACGCAAAATACCAATTCTTAAAGCCTCAAGGTCGGATATGCCGGTCAGAACTTCCCCGAGCATCAGTACCCATCCATTGTTGGACGTCCGATTCTACGAGCGGAGGAACGTCAGGGAGACATAGTACGGATACCTCCCCATTGAGTCTTATTCTTGGCAGTGCAAGGGAGGCACGAGGGAAGGAATTGAAAGCACGAGGACATATAATTGACCTAGATACTGGCGTGTAGGTGGTGAAAGACATCATGTGTGGAGATGAAGCTGCTGCTGCGAGGTCAATGCTGCAGATCACGTATCCGGTGAGCTCTATACTTGAACTGCAGTACACCTCGGCCAAGTTACTAACTCCATCGTAGATGGATAACGGTATCATTAAACGATGGGATGACATGCTGCACGTCTGGGACTACACCTTCGCCGAGAAGCTCCAGATCGACCCTACTGGTCGCAAAATCCTTCTTACCGAGCCCCCGATGAACCCTCTCGCCAACAGGGAGAAGATGTGTGAGGTCATGTTTGAACGATACAATTTTGGTGGTGTATATGTTGCCATCCAGGCTGTACTTGCTCTGTACGCTCAAGGTACGCGGTAGTTCCCCGTGTTTACTTGGCCCTGAGCTCCAAATAACAGCTTGATCTCTAGGTCTTAGCTCTGGTGTCGTTGTCGATTCTGGAGACGGTGTAACCCATATCGTCCCTGTCTACGAGAGTGTCGTTCTCAACCACCTTACAGCACGACTTAACGTTGCGGGTCGTGACGTCACCCGCCAGCTCATTAGTTTACTACTTCGCCGCGGTTATGCCTTCAACCGCACAGCTGATTTTGAGACTGTACGCCAGATGAAGGAGAAACTCTGCTACGTCAGTTACGACCTTGAGCTTGACAACAAGCTTGCCGAGGAAACTACTGTCCTTGTTGAGAACTATACACTCCCTGACGGTCGTGTGATCCGCGTGGGCAGTGAACGTTTCGAAGCGCCGGAATGTATGTTCCAGCCTCACCTTGTCGACTGTGAGCAGCCCGGAATCGCGGAGATGCTGTTCAACACCATTCAAACTGCCGATGTCGATGTCAGGACCTCTTTGTACAAGGCTATCGTGCTTTCGGGTGGTTCTAGCATGTACCCTGGTCTGCCAAGCAGACTGGAGAAGGAACTGAAGCAGCTATGGCTTACCAGGGTACTCAACGGCGACCCAACCAGATTGAGCGTGAGTTTCTTAGTCCTAGTATTGGGTGGATTAATTACTGACCAGTTTCAATTTATCAGAAATTCAAAGTCCGTATCGAAGACCCCCCGCGAAGACGCCACATGGTCTTCCTTGGTGGAGCTGTCCTCGCAAACATCATGGCAGAGCAAGAAGCCATGTGGATCTCCAAGGCGGAGTGGGAGGAGCAGGGGACGCGTGCGCTCGAGAAGCTGGGACCAAGATAGATACCATAGACAGGCGTGATGGTAATCATCGAAAAATCATTATTTTATTGCCCCCCCTTTTACCTTGCATCTTATCTAGCCTCTTATCCCTTTTTGTTTTATTGCTGCCAAGGTGTGTATTTGTGTAAATTGTTTTCGTGTGCGTTGAGAAACATTAAAATGGGTCCCGGATAGCTTTGGCGGAGTCATATCGACATATCTACAGGTTTTTTGCGATACCATTTCCGGGATGCATGGCACAGTTGTTTTAATAGAAATCGTTGTTTATGCGTAGATTTTGCCCAGTGTTTGAGTATTCATTGCTGTGTCGTGACTATAACTCATCTCTAGTAGCTGTGTAGCTCTTGCCTAGAAGCTTACTGGGAGAAACATCATTGTACAGCTCCTCTGTGGTTCCTAGCTCATCAGAATGGAAAAGGAGATCACGGACTCATAGATGGAGAGAATAGTAGGTAAACTAGGAAAATACCTCCCCATCTAATTATAAAGATGAAAAGGAATATCGGGCAACAGAAACTTGCTCATCCAAAAAAGTATTGTCCCAGGTCAAGGGTGTCACTTATATGTTGTCATATGTTAGGGGGAGACTGTAGCCTAATTGAGTATTGAAGCGGGAACCCTTTGCAATATGGCACAAAAGCTCTTGGAGGGTTAGGGGTTCTGCTTCATCTTGGCAGTGCCAAGGTTAGATATCACTTCCAGTGCAGCATCCACTATGGGCGAGTGGTCTAGTGGGTAGTGGCTAGACTTCTCGTCGACGGGTAAGACACCGCGTGTTTGGACAAGGCTTCAAGTTCACAAACCAGGGGTGGGGATAGCATCGAACACTTAGTAATAAGTCGTGTACTTCTTTTGTTCTTCTTTTTTTGTTATTATTTTTTAAGTGAAATAAATTAGGAGGGTTTTTTCTGGATCGAAAATGACCTCGACTTTCTATCCCAGTCATGAATATCAAAGATATCTGAGCTGATAGTTTGATACCTTGAGAAGAAGGTTGAGCTCTTGCAATCGCCCTTAATGGTATTACACAATTACAGTACTTAGGAGCACGCAAATGGGACAAAATTGACTGTATCCCCATCACAATCGAATATCTCGTATAAGCGAGTTTCATACATACTTGTATCCACTCAATAAAAAACTACATAGGTATCAAACGAAGACATTGTCCTGTTGATTGGAGTGGCAATATTATCCTCCAGATATTGAGAACGATTACAGAAGTAATGGCCTCCTGCTTAGACGTCAAATATCTTACTCACTTAGAATATACTAAGCTCTAGAGAAAAACTCTTTATATTCTAGTGCGAAGCTAGGCTTGCCCTAATAGAATACATATATTTGCTCCAAAGAAGACACGGTATACCCGAGTGATAATCCATGATCACGAACACTAGAGTAAAAGTATGTCTCCAGCGTCGAAGAGCCGCCAATTTCTCATCACCTTGTAGGATATGATAGATATAAGCTCTAACGGAGGATGATATGAGACTTGGAAATGTTTCAAAGTGTCCAGAGACACTTAGCGCCCCAGAGGTATTCTAGTGAAGGCATCTAGAGAGAAAAGCCGTCGCTCAAGTCTCCCCAGCACCCCTCTTTTTCCAGCTTCATTCCCGTAGTGCTAACGCTCTTATTTGGAAAAAGGTACGACAGCGAGGACCTGGGTTCCAGTCGATTGAGTTAGATGCGCTAATGCGCTGGGTGCCATTTCACACAAAGTTCCGCCAAGACATCAAATAAACCCGACTCCAGGTCAAATACGCTAAAACCAGAACCCGAGTTATGGGGGTCGGATGATAACCTAGTGGGAACAAGGTCAGCCTAAAACTGCTCGTATACCACTCCTAGTAAGAGGTCATTTCAACATGGTGCCATCGTTCGAACCCTCCCCGGTATCACAATGTATATATATACCATCTCGCCAAAGCAGTGCCCATATTCGGAGGGCACGTAAGTCTTTTGTTTTGGAAAATGAATAGCAGCCATCGATGCAGTTGCTCGCTACATATAACGAAAGACTCAATCATGAGGTAAGTGAGTGACCCGACCAAATTCCCCAGCGTAACTGGGTGGGATTGCAATCGAGTTCGCTCTCTTTCTATGTTGCAATCACTCATGCTATGCATGATTCACGACAAGACTGACGACAAGATCGAAGCACACGCATGTTGGTCGCATTACACTTGCACCGAGTACGTATGTACGTTATCTAGTCAGAGTCACCCTGAGAAGCGTCCCAGCCAATAAAATCTCCACGAAGCGGGAACAAACTGGGGTACAAGTCATTTCAAACTGAGCGGCCAAGTACTCGAGAAGAACAAGCCTAGATGTAATCATGGATGATCACTCGCATCAACCCAGCCAATCAGCGTTAGATGTGTGTTATCCGTAAGTACTCGAGTGATAGTTTATGACGTAAATTCTACCCTCCATGCGAAGTGATATTTTCACGATGAAAATGGAATTGGCAAGGCGATCTAAGGAGTAGAAGACTTATAGCACAGTCCAGTCATGCCTGTGTTGCCATACTTCTAACTAATAAACACGATCATCTCGGGATCTTCCAAAAGACAATAAAAGAACGAAAAAAAGTTCCCAACCCTCATCCCCTGCGGCGGGGTTTCAGGCTGGTAATCTTTATTCCTCGGTCCGGGCATGGGTTGAACGCGCGCACTCAAGACACAGCAGATAAAGAGACAATGGCTCAAATACCGCTGGGCTATCCAACCCATGTGCTTACCGTTGTCTTTTTGATAGTGTTGGGGGCCATGGGCCAGGTTTCTTAGCGTGAACTTTAAATATGCGGCCCGAGCCCGACGTCAGAGACCGAAGAGGTCGACTCCCAACCCCCCAGAACCTCTTCGTTACAAGTATCCTATAATTGTTCCATCTAGCCAATACTTGAACTCTTCAACAGAAATCGATTATATCACCGCTCCGTTCAGGGGACCGCGGTTAGTAGAAGAAACCGACAACTCTGTCCGGCGAGGCCATCCAAAATCCGTGACCCAACATGCCTGAATGCTTTCGCCGTACGGGTTAAGGTGCACACTCATTCGACACTCCAAATTAGCAGATATACTCTTGAGTCTGCCTGTATAAATATCGAATCACAATCCACTCACCAATGTACACCAATAGACAAGTACAATTTTACAAAACCTACTTACTGCAGCCATGTTTCTTCTCTTACCTCCTCGTACTTGAGTAGGTATTCACAAAATGATGTATTTTCGGTCATTGACATTACCGTTAGCGACTACACCTTGGGCAAAGGGCGGGGCATGCACGGTACTACATACATGTGGTAATACAGTCGATTCTCACTGTAAAGGTACGGAAATACCACGAGGTTGTACTAATCTTTATAGTGCAATTCTTATAGTATCTTGGGGTTAGATAGGTTTGGCGAAGTAGGAAGTTTACTTTTGGGGGTGAAAGGTTCGCGCAATACTGAATTTGGTAGTAGGAAGTTCACCTTTGGCGGCCAGCCTACACCAGGCTCCTTATGGAGCGAGTATTCTTACGGAGGGTACCTTTATAGTGGGAGTCGACTGTACATCTCATGACTAGTTATGTAGGCCACACATATTAATCAGCGTCACTTGTCATCACCTGCACCCCCCATCCCCCGTCCCCGCCCCTGCCTCCCGCCAAGTATCACCAAGTCTCACACCACATCACAAACACAAAAACCAAAAGCCACGATATCAATTGCTAATTTTTTCAATTCACCCTACTACAGCACAGCACGGCAAAGAAAAGCGGCGCATACAAAGAAAAAAAATCTAAGCATCAATCTCCATGCTATCCGCGGGGGCGGCCCCAGACGCCGCCAGATCCACAATCGTGACATACTTCTTCAGATCCTTCTTCTCGATGACAACCTCCTTCAGGTACGCCGTGGTGCCGCGCGCAAACTTGTACGACTGCTCCTTCGGCACGCGCTCGTTGGGGGTGAGGTAGTTACGCATGAGTGTCGCCTATCAATCATCCCCCTTCTATTAGCCCCCGCCTACACACTCCACCGGGGGGGGGGGGGGTGGGGTAGTCAACATACCTTCTCCTCCGTAATCACACACACATCCACATTACTCCCAGACCCCAAATCATTAAAGATACCCGCCTGGATCGCCTGACTGCACAGCTCTATGGCCTCCTCCCTGGTGAGACCCTTCTTCCACATCGTCTCAAAGATCGCCATCGCGGCCAACGATCCCGAGCCCATGGTGACATACGGCAGCTTATCTGTGGACCCGTGGGCGTGGACGGTGAACAGGTGCACGCCAGTGGGGTCGACGCCGGCCACGACGAGGTATGCGCCAATGTGGCCCTGGTGGCGGAACAGGTGCTGCTTGAGGAGCGTCATGCAGGTGACGACACGCGGCTTGCGGCCCGTGCTGAGCGAGTGCAGCTCGAGGGAGGAGGAGATGAGGGAGGTGGTGAATTCGGTGCTGTGGTGGGGGGTTAGTTGGGGGTGCTTGCAGTGAGGCGGGGAGGGGAAGGGTTACTCGGCGGCGGTTCCGGCTCCTGGGGAATGTTAGTTTTCTTTCTATTGTTGTATAATTTGGGAGAGGTAAGAGACAAACCGGCACACCATATCTGCGGAGCGATGTAGTGCAACTTCTCACAGTTCTTATCGGCCACAATCGGGCCGCTGGTAGCTCTCGTATCTGTTCCGCCGCACATCCATCAGCACCAAGCTTCCATCACCATCACCATACGCATCTGCATCTGCATCTCTATCAAGAGGGAGGGGGGTTCCAAACCAGCAGCTATGACAACCCCTCCATCGTATATACACCCGACAATGGTGGTACCCGTGGACGTAGCTTTGGGCAGCGGCATGCCTCTCGCGTGGAGGGCGGCATTACGGGTGTGGTTTGAGAAGTCGAAGCCGGGCATTCTGGATATCTATTTTTCTTGATGATGATGGGGGTGGTTGTTGGTTGTGGTGGTTGATGGAGTTGATGGAGTTGATTGTTGGTTGAGGTGCTGACTGAGTGAGCTCTCCATCATGCAGTTGTCTCTTCCCCCACCATGCCCGCTGTTGCTGTGCTGAGTCTTGGCTGCCGGTCTTGTGCTGCAGGGATTAGAAGGCAGCGACGGTTACCCGGACGGCGCGAGTAACAGCAGCCAGACAACAACTATCACACACACCCGGTTCTCAACTATCGACTCTACTCCACGAGGTCCATTGCAAGTTCAGCGCCACTACAACAACAAAACCAAGAACCTTCTCACCACAACCACCGCAAAACCACCACCACTCCTATAAGCAATGGCATACGAAGGCCGTGTCGGCTCCCGCTTCGGCGGCGGTGGTGTCGCCTCGCACTCCGCCTCCAACCAGGACCGCCGCGAGCGTCTGCGCAAGCTCGCACTCGAGACGATCGACCTCGACAAAGACCCCTACTTGTAAGCACTCTGCTTCCTCTCTACTGTCTTTACCCTTCCGCCACCTCCCCACTAACACACGCGTAGCTTCAAGAACCACGTCGGCTCCTTCGAATGCCGCCTCTGCCTCACCGTACACCAAAACGACGGCTCCTACCTCGCGCACACCCAAGGCCGCAAGCACCAAACCAACCTCGCCCGTCGCGCCGCGCGCGAAGCCAAGGAAGGCCGCAACCTCGACCCCATCACGGGCCTCCCGCAAGGCATGATTGGCCAGCAGCTCATCGCGCCGCGCAAGAACCTCATCAAGATTGGGCGTCCGGGCTACAAGATCACAAAGCTGCGCGACCCCGTGACGCGCCAGCTGGGCCTGCTCTTCCAGCTGCAGTACCCCGAGATTGGCACCGAGATCAAGCCGCGGTACCGCTTCATGTCGGCGTTTGAGCAGCGCGTCGAGGTGCCCGCCGATAAGAATTTTCAGTATCTGCTGGTGGCGGCGGAGCCGTATGAGACGGTCAGCTTCAAGTTGCAGGCGAGAGAGGTGGATAGGAGTCCCGGAAGGTTTTGGACGCATTTTGATGCGGATAGTAAGGAGTTCTTTTTGCAGCTGTTTTTCAAGACGGAGAGGGAGGAGCGGTATGCGGGGGTGCCGGGGCTGGCGCCGAGGGGTTAGTTAGGGAGGGAAGGATTGGGAACTATAGCGGTTTTTTCTTCTTTTTTTCCCCCAGTGTTTTTGAATGGTTTTTGCTTTGCGCTCCTTTTTTTGCGTGCGCGGATGAGGGGTTCTGATGTTTGCTAGATCTTAATATTACCTTATGTACACTACAAAATGCGACTTTTCTTGCTGCGAATTTGGAAATGCCAGGCTTTGCGCGATGTGAAGCAAAATTGGAATGACTATCTGGCGTAACAAAAATTGCTCGACGAGAAATGCCTTCTGATTTGGACTGCCGGAACGAAGAAACGCTTCTTCACAAGGCCGGGCGTCTGACTAGCTCTCCCGGACATTGAAACGCACTCTTCCGGCCCTCGCTTTAAACTTGTAGAACCATGGAAGTTATATACATACCGCGTTAAAATCACAGAATATCAACCAGGTCTTGGCGGGTGCGAGTGATAGTTTATGCTTGCAGCACTGTCTTGTACCCTCACCCGTAGCGTACAAGAAAGTAAATGAAGTGAAAGGTTTGGGTACATAGTAAACAACAAAGACAAATATAAACTACGGGTCTGTTCGATTCATTGGGCGGACACAAACACCACAGTATTGCGGTTCAATAAAATAGTATTGTGCGTAGTATTTCAGGTACCTGTCTGTAGAGGCGAAACCCGCAGCCCAAAACACCACCATGTCAAACCAACATGCTGCTCCACCCTCCAACGAAGGCCCTAGCGAGCGTCTTGTATAATCAATCCCAATATATATTACTACCTATCCCTTCCCCCCCATTCGACCACCACAGCAATAACAACGATGCCCCCCCAATTAGCCAATATAACCTCAATAATAAATAAAAAACCGCCTCCGCCGAATTCAATAAAAGGCCCCCTCCACAACCCGCCCTCCCACAGCAGCAAAAGTCTGCCGCATCACGACATACCCTCGGGCTTACTTCTTACTCGCCGCCTCGCTCCTCGCCGCTTGCATCCTCAGGTCGCCGCACGGGCCGCACACAAAGCGGTGGATGATGAGCAGCACCACCTCGCCCATGCCCGTGGGGCAGGGCCCGCGCTGGCAGTACCGAGTCGCCATGTACTGCCCGATGCAGCGGCATTCGTAGATGAAGCGGATCCAGGAGCACATTTTTGGTTTTTTTGTGGTGTGTTTATGGTGGTTGTGGTGGTTGTGGTGGTTGTGGTGGTTGTGGGTGGGTGTGAGTGTGGAGTGGTTGTAGGCTAGGGATCTAGGATGTGGTGGTGGACCAGAGGTGGGGTGGTAGATATACGTGTATACATGCTTTCGTGGCTTCTTATAAAGACAGCTTGTGGTTGTGCATTGGTCTCGAGCTGTGGCCGTAATTGATGCAACACTCCGAACGGTATATGTGGGAACCCACAACGTCTCTGGTTGACCAAGGCCATAAATACCACACATCCTCCTGTCTCTGCAACAACTCACGCTATGATACGCCACCCCGAGTGATACACCATGACTCACCAGCCCTACCCGTAACCCTCCACCCATGCCCCATGTCAAGCAGAGTGTCGATCAACAACAATAATTGTAATCCTTACAAACCCACACAAATCCGTGAATCCTAACTTCCACATCCAGCAGCAGCACTGCACGTGATCGCCCACAGCCAATGACATCACACCTACCCCACACTTTACCACCGAGCTTGTCTCGAGCTATATAAACCTACCAGCAATAGCGCATACAAGTAGGTACTAATTCCAGGGCTCAAGCTACAATAAACTACAACCCAACAATTAAACCATATACATAACCCCATATCAAAACCGGTCACAATGCCAGTGTACGCCCCCCCCCCCCTCATTCCGTACCCACTCGCACCCACACTAACCCCGCGCAGCACACTCCACGGCTCCTGCCACTGCGGCGCCGTCCGCTTCTCGCTCGCCAGCAGCACCCCCGTCCCCTACCAACTCTGCGCCTGCTCCATCTGCCGCAAGACTGGCGGCTACTCGGGCTCCGTCAATCTCGGCGGCTGGTTCGACACGCTCAAGATCTCGCAGGGGGCCGATGTCATCAGGTAACCAATTAATTGCGCAGCTGAGATACATACAGATACATACTCACTGTTTTTTTTTATAGTAAGTATAAGGCGGTGCTGAACCGCGATACGCCAGAGGAGAAACTGGCGAGTAGTGAGCGCAGCTTTTGCTCAAAGTGCTCGACGATGTTGTGGGTGTGGGATAGCCACTGGTGAGTGTTCTGTCCTCGGGCGGGGGGGGAGGGCGCAGTGGGGGGCTGTTAATTGATGTGGTGTGCATATATGGGAGGATAGGCCGGAGCTGGTGCACCCGTTTGCGCCGGCGATTGATACGCCGTTGAAGGAGCCGGTGGAGATGGTGTGTATCAAGAATAATAGCAAGCCTGGATATGTGAGTTTTTAGCCCTTTCCGTTTTTGTGTGATACTTGGTGGGAGCGTGGGAGAGGTGCTGATGGTGGTGGTGGGGGGCGTAGGCGCGGTGGCCGGAGGGGAAGAAGCAGGTTTATGAGGACTATAATACTCTGTCGTTGGAGGAGTGGCATAAGGAGAATGGTGAGTTGTTTTTCGGTTTTGGACCTTGAGTGGTGGGCGGTATAAATGCTGACGGCGAGGGGATTAGGGGAATGGGTGGAGTAACTCAATTGGTTTGCTCTTGCTTGATATATGTTTACTAGCATATTCAAGATGCTTGGGGACTCATTGGGCCTTGACTACATCATGCGTGCTTGGTGCGTAGCTCAAAATAAAGATAGTTTATATGAAATATAGCATCATATAGAACCTCGTGTGAGCCAGAAAAAAAACTAAAGAACCAATGTGGAGTATGCACAATACGTTTGCGCGTCCGCTCAGGACATGTCCCTAATATTTGTACATGAATTCTACATGAAAGCGCGCTACCCGCACAAACATCAGAACACACACCTCCCTCACCTCACCACAGCCGCACCAACCCTTATACCGCCACAAAATCCACCCCTCTCCCCGCCTCCTCCTGCACCACCCCCTTCTGCTCCACCGCCTTCGGCGCCGTATGCCTCGCCCTCTCCGCCACCTCATGCACCACCAGCTCCGGCCAATCCCTCGCATACTGCGCATCATAGATATCCTGCCACCTCACGACCACCTCGTCCCTGCCAATCCTGGGCGGCTGGTCCTTCTGTCCGGCCATCTCGTCATGCTCGCGGTTGGCCTTTGCAATCTCCCACTCGAGCGAGGCGGCCAGGTCGGCGATGGAGTTGGCCTTCTGGTCCATGAGGATCTTCTTCTTCTCCTTCTTTGTCTTGCCGGCCACGAGCTCGCGCGGGTATGCCGTCTCGTGCAGCTTCTTGAACTCGCGCAGCTTCTTGAATGTTTTGAGGCCGACGGCGGGGAAGGGGAAGGTGACGGAGAGGAGCGGTGTCCATACGTCTTTGCGGAGCGCGGCGGGGACGGACTTTTTGCCGACGAAGGTGATTTGTTTGAGCATTTTGTTGTTCTGTGGGGTGTTAGTATGGTATGTAGTAGTAGTAGTAGTAGTAGTAGTAGTAGTAACTATAGCGGTGGTGGTAATGGTAGTGGTAGTGATGTAGTAATAGTAGGAGGAGGAGGAGGAAGAGGAGGAGCACTAGTAAGCGCAATGCACGGGCAGGGGCTCAGAGAAAGGGGTGGAACAGGCGGAGCACCTTTAACGATCTCGTTAACGAGTAGACGACCTGCTTGGTCTGGATGTTGTTATAGATGAACAGATTCCTGCCCAGATTTGCGACCACTGGGTGGACGGGCTTCGTCGCCATTGTGTCGCTGCTGCAGGTTTGTCAATTGCGTGTGTACTTGCTTTCCGGTGTGTAGGAAGGGGAAGGGGGGGGCGCCTGCTTCTTTCCCCAGAGTATGGATTTGTTTGGTGGGGGTGGTGGGTGGGAAAGGCGGGTGGGATGAGATGTGCGCCGCGGGGACTCCCGAGAAAGATTTCGTTGGACGTGCTGAGTCATGCGCGACCTCCGTGTGGCTGGCCCGCGGGTGTGCCGCCACAGCCGCGGATTGGGTGGGACGAGTGATGGGCTGTGCTTCAGGGACCCGAGACATGATGGTCTAATACTTCAATTGTTGCCTATGTCCTTGGCCTTCTGACGTTCGTTCTTGCTCCGCGGCTCCTGGGCGCCATCCGTAGGCTGTTCAATTATGGGCCTCCGCTGCGTAGAGATATATACGGGCTGGAGTATGTGCTTCTTAATATGAAATTACCGCCAGAAACAATGTGGATGAACATGGGCTACTGGAAGATATTTCCATCAAAAGAGAAGAGAAGAGCCCTAGCTATCTACAAATTCATCCAAATATATATACTCATATCACATATGTTAATAACCCCACTGCGTAGAACACATCCGATTTCCCCACCGCCTGCCACAACCTCCTCCAGCTTCTGCTCGAAAAGTCCGAAATCCTCAAAACCCCGTCCTCACGCCCAACTCGGCTCTGGGGCCTCGGCTTTGGCTGCGGCGACCAGACCATAGCGCTCTGCACCGAGCTCTCCCGCGCCGGCCTGATCCTCTGCAAGTACGACGGCCTCACCATAAACCGCCCACAGTTCCTGCACGCCCAAGCACGCATCCAGGCACACATTGAAACCCACCCACATCCGGGCGGCGCAGTCCGCAACAAGACAGCCCAAGCACCATAGAGCTGACGCCTCCAAGCCCGCACTCTGGCCCACAGACACCAGCAGCGACACCAGCAGCCCACTGGACCATCGCGCTCGACTCGCTGTACCACTTCCATCCGACGCGCGCGCCAGCGCTGCAGCACATCTCGCACGAGCTCGGGTCATCGCTCGTCGCGTTCGACCTGCTGCTCTCGGGGACGGCTACGGCGCTGTAGCGGGTGCTGCTGAGGCTTGTGTGCGCGGTCACGCAAATCCCGTATGCAAACATGCTCACGGAGGAGGAGTACCGCGGTATGCTGGTTGCGGCCGGGTATGCGCGCGAGGACATCACGGTGTGTGATGTGTCGGCGGAGGTGTTTCCGGGGCTGGCGCGGTTTATCGGTGTGCGCGGGGAGGTTGTGAGGGGTGTGGGGGTTTTGAAGGGGTGGGGTGGGTTTGCGGCGGTTGGGAGGGTGGTGGGGTGGCGGGGGAGGGAGGGGGTTGTGAGGGGGTGTGTTGTTGTTGCTAGGAGGGGGTGAGGTGGGTGTTTGTGGTATGCATGGTTTTGTGGAGTTTGGAGGTTGGTTAGTATTTGGTGCTGGTTGTATGGATGCTGTGGGGTTTTTCCACTTATGATTCTTGAGGCTATTTGCGTCTACAGCAATCTCTCGCTATAAGCATATTAGCTACAAGGATATAAGGATAGGATGGCCCGGTCCCATTAATCCTCTTAACACCTCTCATCCTTAAGAAATAATTAATGGATTACACCTAATCAACTAATATGTACTGCGTCCTCTTCCATCTCTGTTTAATTAGTCACTCACATGATATTTTGAAAACAAGAACACGTGCACATATACACCGGATATTATAAGCCTAAGGGCAAATACATAACTATACCGGTGAGCATATCATATAGCCAAAGGTTTTAGGCTTCGGAGTAGAACCTCCACCTACCTAGATACTGGAATTACACCTGAAGTCCATTGAATTGCACATACTACACGAGACTCTTTTTAATTGGTCGATGACAGCTAAATGAAAGCGCTGGGATAAAACTTCTAGGACCCGTAGACTTGGAGTCGGTATACTCATTACCTCGAACCTGGCCATGCATATATATGTAAGTGTTTCACATGCTCTAAACATATCTGCGTCCACGCAAGTAGTTGTAATGAATTAATAGTGAGTCAGATTAAAGTACTACGGCCACGGAACTCAGGTTTATCTACATATCCTATAGTTGCTGCTCCCCCATATCCATTCTTTTCTTTCTTGATCGACAACATACCGACTCTTGAGTGTCTGCATAAGACAACTCCTTTTGACGTAACTTGTTCGTTTTTCCCCTGATCGTGTGTCAATGGTATACGCACATTCACTCTAGCTATAGCTGTATCGCATCACACGTTCTCACTCGCAAGTCACAGCTAAATGAGAATATATATGGAATCGAGATGAATCATGCATATATATGAAAAAGGTAGAACCATGTCTCTCAGTTATCCTCCTACGATAATATTCTCCTTGCGAATTTGAAACCGAGTCCTTCATATATATCTCCTACCGTAAATCTCCGTAATTTCTTTCCATGCACGCTTCAACCAAACTTCTGCTGTCTCTTTGCGCATAAGCCCTTTCTGAATAATTGCAAGATTTCTCTCCGTCTTTAATGTGTCCGGGTGCTCCTCGCCCAGCACTCTCTTTCTGGCCTCCAGCACCACAACATGAAGGGCCTCTGCCTCCTTCCGCTTTCCCTGGCTCTGATACGTCGATGCAAGGTTGCTCATCGATCTCAAGGTGTCTGGGTGCTCCTCGCCCAGCACTCTCTTTCTGGCCTCCAGCACCACAACCTGAAGGGCCTCTGCCTCCTTCCATCTTCCATGGGTCTGATACGTCGATGCAAGGTTGCTCATCGACCCCAAGGTGTCCGGGTGCTCCTCGCCCAGCACTCTCTTTCTGGCCTCCAGCGCCACAACCTGAAGGGCCTCTGCCTCCTTCCACCTTCCCTGGTACCAATACGTCGATGCAAGGTTGTCCATCGACCCCAAGGTGTCCGGGTGCTCCTCGCCCAGCACTCTCTTTCTGGCCTCCAGCACCACAACCTGAAGGGCCTCTGCCTCCTTCCATCTTCCCTGGGTCTGATACGTCGATACAAGGTTGTTCATCGGCGTCAAGGTGTCCGGGCACTCCTCGCCCAGCACTCTCTTACTGGCCTCCAGCACCACAACCTGAAGGGCCTCTGCCTCATTCCATCTTCCCTGGCTATGATACGTCGATGCAAGGTTGTTCATCGATCTCAAGGTGTCTGGGTGCTCCTCGCCCAGCACTCTCTTTCTGGCCTCCAGCACCACAACCTGAAGGGCCTCTGCCTCCTTCCATCTTCCCTGGGTCTGATACGTCGATGCAAGGTTGTCCATCGACCCCAAGGTGTCCGGGTGCTCCTCGCCCAGCACTCTCTTTCTGGCCTCCAGCACCACAACCTGAAGGGCCTCTGCCTCCTTCCATCTTCCCTGGGTCTGATACGTCGATGCAAGGTTGTTCATCGGCCTCAAGGTGTATGGGTGCTCCTCGCCCAGCACTCTCTTATTGGCCTCCAGCACCACAACCTGAAGGGCCTCTGCCTCCTTCCACCTTCCCTGGCTATGATACGTCCATGCAAGGTTGTTCATCGACCCCAAGGTGTCCGGGTGCTCCTCGCCCAGCACTCTCTTTCTGGCCTCCAGCACTACAACCCGAAGGGCCTCTGCCTCCTTCCATCTTCCCTGGGTCTGATACGTCCATGCAAGGTTGTTCATCGGCGTCAAGGTGTCCGGGTGCTCCTCGCCCAGCACTCTCTTGCTGGCCTCCAGCACCACAACCTGAAGGGCCTCTGCCTCCTTCCACCTTCCCTGGTACCAATACGTCGATGCAAGGTTGTCCATCGAGCTCAAGGTGTCTGGGTGCTCCTCGCCCAGCTCTTTGTTACTATTCACTATTTCTATGGCAATTTCTTCTGCTTCTTTCCATTTTCCTGCAGCACTATATACACCCCAAAAACACCTAGGCTGTATAAACAGGGCTAAACCAGGGACGGTCCTTTTACATGATTCAATGTGGGGTATCAGCGGTATGAGAGATACTGTATCCCGATTGGTGATTACATCTACCGAGCGTTCAAGAAGAGTACTAGCTAACTTTCGAAAACTAGCCTGATCGCTATGCCCCAGCCTTTCGCGGCACCAGGTATGCACAAGAGGATGAATAGAGTAGATAACCTTCTCTCTATATGTGCCTTGCTTTATGAGAGAGAAAGAGAGGAGATTGCGAATTGACGCCTCGAAATTTAGAGTGTTCCAAGTGCCACTAGGTCTCCGTATTAGAAGCCTAGACAATGACTGCGGTAGCTCTTCTGTCTGGAGACTTCCAGATGCGTGTCTGAATATGTCTTTGGGAATTCTATCATAGTGGAAGAATGCAAAGATCTGTAAGATGTGTGATGCGGATGGATCCTTCAAGGAATTGAACGACAATTCCCACGTTGTAAAAACAGTTCTTCTTTTGTAGGCTTCAGAGCCTTGAGCGGAGTGGATATCGAACAAGTCTTTGGGGCTTTCTCGAAGATGCTCTAGATATGTATCCATTGTAGAGCCATTTGCAATAAACGCTCCAGCATGAGTTATCGCAAGAGCCAACCAACCCAGTTCTTGTACGATCTTAGTTGCCAGTGGTTTCTTGGAATCGCACGATGGCCCATCTAGTTTTGCAGTCTTAAGCAATAACTTGACGGCATCTTCGGCGTCCATCGCATCCACTTCGAAGTAGCCGTTTTCTGAGCAGAATGATCGACATTCGGGGTTTCTCGTTGTGACCAAAATATTGCCCATATCCCCTCTAGGAAAAAACCCCCCAAGATCGATATCAGGGTCGTCCGCATTGTCAATAACGAGCAGCCACTGGTTTTCCTTTTTGCAGTTGGCTAAATATAGTTTTGCAGCCTTTGATGTACATTCATCGAGATGGAATTCTCGTGCGATATCGCAAAAGCTTTGCTCAGTCATTTCTGGCGTGCTTGCGTCTATCCAGAAAATTCCCCAGAATCTATCAATACATGAAAGTTTAGACCAGTGTATAAATATAGGTCTTCATGAGATGGCAACTGCACGTATAGGGGATGCGAAATACCTGCTGCTATATTTTCGAATAAACTCTAAACTGATTTGAGTTTTCCCGGAACCCCCCATCCCGTGCAAAACGAAGACAAGCCTTTGGTCTGAATCGGGTGGATTTGGCGGGAAGAAGTAGTTCTTCAGACGCTCGAGAATGTCATCTCTCCCCGTAAATTGTGGACTGACAGAATGGGGTATGGTGCGGTGTCTAGTGAACTGTTTTGATACCTCCAAGGCGTTGAGTTCTGGCAGGATTTCGTTGACTGTTTGGGATATATGTAACATTAGTCTCAAATTCTACATTACGTCTTATCGGTTTAATAATTAACCTAAAGCGTGCGTGCCTCGCTTATGAAGCTTATTATCGTTTCCCACTAGGATTACAGTCAGATCAACCGGAATTCTCGTTATCGTGAATGAAAAGTATATTAACGTACTCTCTTTCTTACGGAGTTGCTCCAGAAGAAGCTCGAGCTGGAATATAATGGCTCCGTAGGCCGCGTCTCCCTTTGTATTAAACTTTACCAGATTCGTATGGTCGGCGTCAACGGGTATACTAGTCTCGATGTCGGAGGTCAGATTTAGTAATGCAGACTCGCGGCTGACTGGTATAACATATTGGCCGGTTCTGAAAAAAAGCCCTTCCATGTCCTAGGTTGTGTTAAACTTGAGTACATGCGTGCGCATACACACATATAAAGGAGGCTAATCATGTGCAATACCTCTTCCAGCCCCTTCCCTTTCATTTGTTCGTAAAAACTTAGAATCTTTAGCCCCGGTGCAAGTCTGATAAACTTCTTTAGTTCATCACGCAAATTATCTTCACAAATCGACCGAACAAGCTCTATTCTCTCCTTTTCCATTTTACCGGCCATTTTAAGGATGTCGTCAACAAAAAGCCCACGATGTGGAGTGCCGAAGAAGGCCGTGGCAAATGTCGACTTGAATATATCACCTGCAGCTGCATCACTGCCGGAGAGCTCTTTGCATTTTACAAGAGACTTTTCCATGCCCACATTGAATGGTTAGCATTGATGCACTTCGCCAGTGTGATACATAAGTACATGTACATATGATATCGCATATGGAATTGCAATACGATTTGGACAGCTATGAAATTTTGAATAGTACCTGGGTAATTATGATACCACCAAAACTATGGCCAATAAGAATTATTGGTCTTACTTTCCCCTAGAAGCCGGCATAACATAGATTATAAGCAAGATAGACACCTACAATATAGTAACACTTAAGGGCCTTTGGAAATCTGATATAGTTATATCAGATATCAGAGGAACGCTCGGCGTTGATAATAGATAACTATTAAAGATCTCAGAAGTTTGATGAAAAGAGCTTAATCCCCGGAAAAGTCTAACATGCTATTGATTGGGTTTATAGGCATCTTGGATGCGGATAAAGAAAGGTGTTTGCTTACTTTACTCAAGATTGACCTCACTCTCGTGAGTTCGCTTATAAATCCCAGGGTGTAGTCTTTTATTTGGTGTGCTCCATTGTTCAAAAGTGCCGAGTTATGACCATATATCATTGTCCTACAGTTTGGAAGATCTTCCGAGAAGAAATCTTGAAGCCACATCCTGCTGAAATCGCCCTTCCCTCTCCAAGATCCAAATGCATGACCTGCGAGCCCTGTTACCGCCACAATGCTAGGGGTATATATATTAGCACGCATATACCAAGCATAATCCGACCGAGTCCTAGACGGGAATTTACTCTGCTGCAATCTTTGCATCATCCTCTATGCGGTAAAGCTGAGTAAGGCCATAGAAATTCTTGTCAATGTTTATGTCCGAGCCACACATTGATAGCTGGCGGTCCTGTAAAGAACCAGAGACAACTTCCTCTAAATATTTCGGAGGACTTGGTTCGAATTGGACGATAGCTGTCTGGGTATTGTCCCCGTAACAAGAAGGAGTTATTGTCATGCGCTCTATTTTAACCTCTTCCTCTAACAGGAGTATTTCTTCGATGTCGCTTGCGGTAGCCCAGAGTGGAATACCCGTAACGCGGAAAACGAGTTTGGACATAGTGGTGCTCTAGTACGGATATAAAGGAAAAAGACAATCAGCAGAAGTAGCAATATAGTTTGGAGTGACCTCGATGTTCCCGAACACACAGCTCAAGGGTCAGAGGGCTATGTAAGTGCGGTAGCACAAAGGCGAATGCGCACTAAGATTCGTAATCGAGAACTGAAACAGTCAACTAAACTCCACAACACGTGTTAGAACACATCTATTGTAATTCGGGCTGGATACCACAATACACCTATCATACACAGCTGGAATTTGTTTTGTTTGATTCTAATCTTATGCTGCTTAGAGTGACCTGCCTCCATTCTAGAGTACCTGAAGTAGGTACATGTACCTACGGTACTGTAGGTACATATTAGCGACCGTAACTACTCTAGGCTAAACCATAATATCGAGTGACAAACCATGACAGACTATCTATAATTAGCGCAGCCACATACATAGCTTCCAGGTCCATGCCGCGTTTAACAACTTTCGGGGTGGGCTCTCCATGTGGAAACCACGTTGGCTGACTATGTACTCTACATGTAGGTACATGTAGATCTAGATACGACATTCGAGTTCAAATTGGAAATTTAAATAGAGTAGGTAGACTCCTAAGAATATAAACCAAAATAGAAATTTGGTAAGCCGTATTCTCTAACCCCCACCTACTTGCATGGAGGTGTTTATACGACTCCTAGAAACTTTTGTATGTTTTCTATTCCTTTTACAAAAAACGAACTATGTGCACTGAGCACAACCCACCTGGCGACTCACAACTTTTTTTTGACATTCCAATTCGTTCCTCATACCATATCAAGATTATGACAAGGGGCCACCTCCAAGCCGGGAAGGAAAGAAGAAAAAATAGAAGCACGAAGAAAAGAACTCCGGTTTTACAGAGTAAAGAAAAACCGAGTAGGAAGGTAACTCCCCATGTAACCCTTGCCCCAACCCCAAACAATAGAAAAAGCACTCATGAGAAAACACTCTCTAATCCTCGACTGGATCTAGGGAGGTTCCACTCCTGACAATCGTTGCCCATCCAATCAATCTCCAGTGCTTCTCAATTCTTCTGGAGAGCGCGATCTTTTCTCCATCTTGGGTACACGCTGGGGACGTCAGCTGGAGTTTGGCAACATCAGCTTTAACAGCAATGACTTTAGCTCCAGTAGCTGTTGAACCAATGTTGACCATGAGAACTTCGTTCTTGGTAAGCTTGGCAACCTTGGCTTGTTTGCCGTCGGCAGTCTTGACACCGAGGAGACGGCGAAGCAAGAAGTAGTTAACCTCAAGGTCGCAATAGATTGAAGGCAATCGTCCTTTGAGACCAAGAACGAAGCCAACAAGACGGTCAGCACGGCAAAGGGTGGGGTCAACACGGGTTCCAACACCTATTCATTGTGTTAGTAGCTATATAACCATGCATTTCGTAGAGATTTTACCAATAAGACCGCCAGGGACAGCGAACTTCAAGTCGTTGTTCTCGGCAAAGAGCGAAACGATCCTGGAGAAAATGGGCTTGCACTTGATACCCTCGTCGGTCCTAGTAACGATTCCAGGCCTGATTTCAATCTCGTCTCCCAACTTTAATACACCAGTCAAGATTGATCCGCCGGCAACACCTCCCTTCAGGTCCTCAATCTCAGCACCAGGTTTGTTGACGTCAAAAGATCGAATAACAATCATGTGGGGGGTGGCGGTGAAGTCTCTGATAGGGACAGGAATCTTCGACACAAGCGCCTCGTTGATAGCATCGATGTTGTATTTCAGCTGGGCAGAAATAGGAATGATAGGGGAGCCATCTGCGACAGTTCCACGAATGAACTTCAGGATAGACTGATAATGCTCCTCCGCAGAGGCCTCACGCATCAAGTCGACCTTGTTCTGAAGAATGATGATGTGGTTTAGCTTCATGATCTCAATCGCAGCCAAATGCTCTGATGTTTGAGGCTGAGGGCAAGATTCATTTCCGGCAATGAGAAGAAGAGCGGCGTCCATTACAGCGGCACCAGACAACATGGTACTCATGAGAATGTCGTGCCCTGGACAGTCAACGAAGCTAGTTTCAAAGTCAGTCGGAGGTTTTAAAAAAATTTAAGGAGGGTAGGCTCACGAAACATGTCGTAGAAGTTCGTATTTTCCACCACATCCTGCTCTCTCACAATCGGGGTCAACCTCCTTGTCACTTTTGAAACTCCTGTAATTACCAGGTCTAGGACAATCTGCATTATTACACTTGTATACTTTGGCATTGGCGTATCCAAGTTTGATGGTAATATTTCTCTCCAACTCGTTCTTAAACCTGACTGTCTGAACACCGGAGATGGCCTTTACAACGGTGCTTTTCCCGTGAGCGACATGCCCGATGGTACCAATATTTATTGTTGCCTGTCGGGAAATGATTTCGGGAGACAATGGGGAAAGAGTAGAAAGATCAAGGGTTGATGGGTCGGGTTGGGGGGGGAGTGGTGGTCTAGGTGCCACAATCTCTTGGATCTTTCCAGTGTTTTTTAGTGCTGACTTGAGGTCTTTGCTCGGGACTTCGTCGAGTTCAGAGTCAGATTGTCCAGGAGATCCAGGAGCTGAGTCGTTCCCATCGTCAGGAAGATCATTTCCAAGCTTGTCTGTATTGTCAAAGACGTCGTTTCCTAGCTTGTCGCCGTTCGTTTCCTCCATATTGCGGGGTGTAGTGGGGTGTTGGTGAGGGGTCGAGATAAGATGAAGATACAAACACTAAGTTTTGATGTGAAAAAAAGAAACCTCAGGAAGATCTAAGGATGTGATAGATAAAAGTACCTAATCGATTAGGCTGGGTATGACAGCAGATTTTTGATATCAAGTCGAAGTTGAAACAACAGGTAGGGGAAAGAAGAGAAAGAAAAAAGAAGGCGAGGGTGAATCACAATGTGATGACAAAGATCTGCGCTGACTCAGTTAACAAATAGAATTGAACCCTAACCCATTTATGAATGCCTAACTTAAACCCAACGTCAATACACATTCATAGTATCTCTTTCTTGACTCCGGTCATTGCAAATACTTATATCGGGCTTGTTGGCCATTCAAAGCCAAGAAAGAACACGGCATCACTTAACGTGTAGCTCTGCGGGAAATTGAATTTGAGATATGCATGTAGTAGGTAAACGGGCTTGGAGAAAAATCTTACCACCGAGCCTTCAAAATAGTATCTATGACTGATAAAAGTTCTTGTAACCTCATACAGGCGATGAGAGACATCACCTTCTCTCAGATATCTTCTTTTCTGCTTGTACGTCACTCAGGTGACCAGGGTTAGGGCTGTACAACTCCCCACTTACCAGAAGTATACTAGCGTTAGCACCCCTCGGCAAAAATTATGATTTACTTCACTTTGATTTTTTTCTTTCTTTCTTGCATCGCGAAGAGAAAACAAGCAATTGCAACCAAACCCCCCTCTCTATAAAATAGCCACCTTTAAGTGCCTCTCAGCACTTCTACGCATGGCCGGTTCTCTCGCTTCCGATTCCTCCAGAACTCTTTCCGCCGACAATACCAGAAAATCTACCATGAACGGAGGTGGCGGCGGTCCCTCCCCATTGCTGCTGCAAGCACTCTCTGCGAGCCCGCACGAGTTTTTGCAGCCAGGGGCAAATCTACACAATGCTGCGCTTGTCATGGCAAAGCAGTACCTTGACCCGCTAGCGGCAGTGTTCGCGGGGAAGGAGAAGCAGAACCAGAGCGGGAAGAAACCGGATGTATTAGAGAAGATTTATCTGGAAGGCTTTGACGTGGACCAGGTGTGGGAGCAGGTTAAAATTGTGGTGGATGCTGTTGAGAGTGGGGTAGGTGAGAGAAAGGCCATTGGTCCCGTTCATGACGAGGCGATCGTGAACGGAAAAAAGCGAAAAGCGGCGCACTTTGATGAAGAGGAGGAAAACAATGAGAGCTCGGCTGAGAGCGACGCCGAAAATTCATTAGAATATGAAGAAGTTCCCGAGGAAGAATTAGACCAGGAAGTGCCCGACAGCGACAGCGATAGTGACGACGAAGATGAGGGTGGTGTCCAATTCCGCGACGAATACGATCAAATGGACGTTGGGTCCGGCGCTGAAGAGATAGATGAGGGAGCGGAGGAAGATGAGCAGGCTGAAGAATACACAGAAGATGTTCACGGCCTAAATGATGGTTTCTTCTCCATCGACGACTTCAATCGCCAAACAGAATTACTAGAGCTCCAAGACATGCGTGGAGGACCAGAAAACTCGGACGATGAGGAAGAAGGCATCGACTATAACCAAGACCCAGCCACTCTCGGGGGTGACGAAGAAAATGAAGAAGATGCGCCCCTAAAGGAAAAAGCCTCTAAGGACGATTACGAAGAATCCGACGATGATCTCGACGGAGACGATCAAGAAAATGCCAATGATCTAATGTATGAAGACTTTTTTGCCCCTCCTCCCCGTAAAGCTTCAAATAGGAATCGCACGCCCCACGAGAAAAAGTCCTGGAAGCAAGCACCTGTTAAGAGACCTGCGGGTGATGAAGATGATGATTTTACTGCTATTGAGAACGACATGGACCGTGTCCGTCGTGACCTCTTTGACGATGAAGAGGAGGATGGTTCTGATGTTGATATGGCCGTTGACCCCTCTGACCCTCTCTCACGTCGGTCTTCCCATGAGAAACGCCAGGCTGCTCTCATTGAACAGATTCGCGCCCTCGAAACCGCAAACGTTGCGAAACGTGAATGGACACTTTCCGGCGAAGCCCGTGCTAATAACCGACCCCTCAATTCTCTCCTTGAAGAAGATCTTGAGTTCGAGCGATCCGGAAAGCCAGTACCAGTAATTACTCAGGAAGTGACGGAAGGCCTCGAAGACATGATCAAGCGTCGGATTCTTGCATCCGACTTCGACGAAGTGATTCGTCGTCGCCCGGATGATGTTTCTGGGAAGGTCCGCAGAGGCCGTATCGAGCTTGATGATTCCAAGGCGACAGAGGGACTTGCGGAAATATATGAGAAGGAGCATCTCAGGGCCATCGACCCGGAAAACAACCCAACCGCCAAAGATGAGAAGCTATCAAAGGAACACGCTGAAATCGAGGAACTATTCGCGGACGTGAACAGAAAACTAGATTCTCTGACAAGTTGGCACTACACCCCCAAGCCGCCAAAGGCCTCGTTATCAATTGTCGCAGATGTCGCTGCAATTTCAATGGAAGAAGCGCAGCCTACAGCTGCGGCCGGGGGCATGTTGGCCGCGAATATATCTATGCTTGCGCCCCAGGAGGTCTATGCGCCTCACAAGGGCAAAGCTATTCTTTCGGTGGGCGGCGGTTCTGGACGCGAAATCGTTACCAAGGGTGGTGCGGCTATTTCGACAAGAGAGATGACTCGGGACGATAAGCAACGAAGACGCCGCAGGGAGAAGGAGAAGATCAGGAAGAAGAATACTGCAGAGGGCAACAAGGGCGGTGCCAATGCAAAGGAAGGAAGCAAGAAGGATGTTATGGATAGCCTCAGGAAGGGCGGTGTTAAGGTGATCGGAAAGCAAGGCGAACAAAGAAATATTGACGGGGGACTTGTGAAGGAAAAAGCGAGAGGGAATGGAAGCAGTGGGTTGAAGTTGTAAAGTTCACGTAGGCATATGGGCTTCTTAGGTTTTCTTCTAATTAACAATCATTTACTTTTTACTTCTCCTTTACGGTTTGGAGTGCGGGTTTGTAATATAAATTATGTACTTTCTCTTTTATCTACTCGAGATACCCCCTACGCGTATTTAACGGGGTTTTGGGGATGAAGATAATAAAAAAGCGCGGAACAGATTTAGCAAAATTATCTGTTTAAACGAACTGCCTATTCTGAACGTCAGACATAGGTATTTACATACAATACACGGATAGACTGTGTGGAATGACGAGCCTCTTGAGCTACGCTACATGTATGAGTATAAGAAGGTCTACAACCCGGCATTGTAAACTACATGAGGTACGACAAGGCCAAAATCCAGATGTTCCGGGCCAACAATACCTGTTGACGGAGAGAGCATTCTAATAGAACTACTAGGTCTAGTCAAGAGCGGCAGCCGTACCAAAGAGTACATGTATGCAAGTATAATATAATAGGAGGTTAAAGTACTCGCATATCCATTATGTATTGGCGCACACACCAAAGGGCACAGAATCCTGAGTTTCTCTCGTTTCCCCTTATATTTTGTATGTTATATCTAGGTACCAAAAGGAGTCTGCATACCAATTATAGGCCTTGTTCATAACCTCAAGTAAATGGTGTCCAAAGATGTCTTTTTACTGCTTTTCTCTATTACTTTGCCACCATCCCGGTTAGACTAGGAATTTAAAATATGAATCTCCTGCATCGAAATTATATTTTACTTGGTCAGTCACGCTTTGGTATATTTGTGGCAATTTCTGTCCTGTTGAAAACCTCAATTTTTGGTGTGTTTTGATGGTTGCGCCAATATATATTGGGTATGCGAGTACATGCATGTAGAGTGGTGGGAGATTCTATCTGCCGGGTGTACGTGACGGTGGCGTGACGGGGCGTAGGTTCGACTGCTAGCTAGTACGGGATGTAGAGCACATGTATCTGAACTCTAATTCATGGATCGTACCAGGTATACGTGTCCATGGAACCGCAAACTCGACCCGGCACGGCTTTTTACAATTTAACAACGGAACCCGCCGAGCTTGAGCTTAAGTTCTTTACAATTTGGTCCAGGCCCGTGCGGCCCGAACCGGTTGTCAATGATTGAAAACACAGGATATTAGCTAGCATACAATAATGACACCATCTTATATGCCGCCGCAGAATGGCATCAAAATACTCATCATTCATCTATCGATCCTTCTCTGACACGAGAAGCCGGGAACAAAAATGTCAATAAACAAGAACTTCGACCAATCATCTGGGTTCCCGGGACTCTTCACTCTCACTCTCACTCTCGCTCTCACTATTGCGCCTGGACTGCAGTTCCTCTTCTTCTGGCTCCTCGGTCCTAACGGCTTCATATCCCGTGTTGGTGGCGGACCCATCATCTCGCATGCCGATGACCACGTTCCCGGCAACTAGTAGACTAGCTCCTAGCCACCATGTGCCCGGTAGGGACTC
Organism: Morchella eximia; assembly: GCA_024713935.1. NCBI lineage: Eukaryota > Fungi > Ascomycota > Pezizomycetes > Pezizales > Morchellaceae > Morchella > Morchella eximia. Next base: position 4,891,816 of record JAMGZG010000001.1, read on the forward strand.
GGAGAAGACGAGCCAGCCAAGGATGGCAGTAATCTATGTATATTAGCTTTGATATTGGGGATAAGGCAGTGAAGGCATACCATGAAATTTGAGGAGGTATTGACGATGCTGACTTTTGTGGCGGAGGAGCCTTTAGCTAGTGCGGCTGGAGATGAATGATTTGTCAGTACGTGTAGATAGCAATCTTTGGCATAGATTGAAGAAATGGTGCTCTAAGCTATCAACTGGGCTAGATCCTAACTAACCAGTAAATAAACCCCACATCTACGAGTACGAAGAGTTAGATATAATCTATATATGGTGTAAAACTAAAAGAATTCAGACTCACAATAGCATTGAACAACAAATTCAGCCCAAAGAAAAGCTATAGAAAAGCCCAAGTCAATACCCTAATATATGTAACATGTGTAGCTTACAAGTACCAGGAGCTCAGAGCGCGTACGTACCCCTCGAACAATGTACTCAACCACCTTCTCATCCTCCGGTAAGGAAAACACCCGCGCGATTGCAGATGCAAATGAGGTCGTTAATGTCGTTGTAACAAGCTTTGCAAAGAGTCCATTGAGGCCAGCCGCGAGTCCGCTGCCGATGGCGAGGTAGATCCAGCTAGACGCCATAGTTAACTGTTGTTGATATGATGTTAAGGTAGGGTTTAGCGCGAGTCCTAGCTACATTAGATCGTCATCGGCGCCAAGAACGTCACGTCCTGATTACTCCATCGCGTCTCAGATCAGACCAGGCCAACCCCACAACCCCACTAAAAACTACGTCTCAACAGCAACAGCAGTTATGATTGAAGTCACTTGGTAAGTCTCTTTGCGATTTCCACACAGATACTATCCTGCTAATGTCACGCCTAGCAACGATCGTCTTGGGAAGAAAATCCGTGTGAAATGCGACCCTGACGACACCATCGGGGACTTTAAGAAGCTTGTCGCGGCCCAGATCGGAACTGCTCCGGAGAAGGTAAGCACCTGTCAAGACGGGAGAGTGGAAGATGAGAGACTGAGACGGACCCTTGGCGCGCAGATTATTCTTAAGAAGTGGTATTCGACGTTTAAGGACCATATCACACTTGCCGACTACGAGATTGGGAATGGATCCTCGTTGGAAATGTACGGCCTAGTTACAAGTCTTTTCCCGGGAACCAGTGCTGACAGGTTATAGGTACTATGCATAAACAAACCACGAGAGATTGGGGCTTGAACTAAAGGGATAGTATGCGGCGCATGGATTGGGTTCAAGGTTTCTTCTTTTTTTACTTTTTGCGATAGCTATGGTTATTCACTTCAGGCGTAACTACAGAAATATAAATTTCTTTGATTTTCTCACTTGGGTTATCATCTGGTCCTGTTATTTGGCCTGGGGTTCCCATGGCTGAAAATTTGCAGACACAGACTCCTCTTCTGCAGGAATCTAGATTATATAACACGTGAAAGAAATGCTGCCTGAATACAGCAAGAGCTATAGGCCTAACCTTTCGTGAACGCAAGCCTCATGAAAGATTTATTTTCGATTGTTTTTTTCAAGTTGATGTGGCTTATGGATATTATTAAAAGTGGAGATTGGTCCATGAAATTTGCATAGATATCAGCAAAAGAAAAAAGAACACTAGTCTTTGAAGCGGTCAATGACTTCAGGAGAGTTGTGACTGTTTCCCCGGAGGCCTTCGAGACCGTCCACCTTGAAATTAACTCCTCTAAGCGTTTATCATTTGGGAGTCTGAATCACAGCCCACCTATCTCCCTTCGTATCTTGTCAGACTCTCCGCTCCTCTTCAACCGGCAGCTCATCTCCACCATCGTCGAAACGATATTGACGTGGCATATTGGTTACAGTACACACAACGCCCACATTCGTATCAAACATTACTACATGTAATCACCTAGTACAATCACTGGATCGAGAAAGAGCTAACGATCCTGGCTGTAACAAAGTGCTAAGTGCTCTTCACCCTAGTGGTCGCTAGCACTGTATGTAGCAATATGGATAGATATCCAACAAGTGCCTACCGCCTAACCATCCCACGTCATAACATCATGGCTCAGATCTAGTCCGAGATATCATTGACCACTGTCTTTCTGTTCTCATACAAGTGCTTGAGAAGCCGCCGGATATTATAGATATATATAGCTACATGTACCTTCGTTACACACTCCACCATAAACGCAAGCCACAGTCACAGCTCTTCCGCCAGCTGCGATTCATTACTTGATCGAGATATATAACGACAGGCCTGTTGACGACAAAGTCGCCTCAATATCTCCTGACGTGGCATATGTACATGCCCATGATCTAGGGCCGCAACAAAAGTCTCTTTTTATTATCCTTATCGCCAATTAAACTTTTGCTCAGAGAGAGAGTAGGACCCGGGGGGTGGTGGGGCTAATGCGCTAGAATCGCTCACCTTGGGCTGAGTTTCTTTAACCATCATGGCACGGCGAGGCCCATTCCCAGAATAGCCATACTTTCCAGAATATTGATAAACCGTGATTGTATGATATGCCCAAACAGAGGGTGGGTGCCTCAAAGGAGCATCCTCTAATATTAATAGGACTAGCTCCCCCGGCCCTGTCTATGCGAGCTCGGCAGTGCGCTCAAAAAAGAAGAAGAAGAAGGAAAGAAGGAAGAAGTTAGGTGACACCGATAGGATACATACCTAAGAGGTTGGTGGCAGATTTTCAGGTGCCACAAACTTTGATAAGCAGGAGATTTATTTAGCCTTACAGGCTCGCGTGCGGGTAGGAGGGTATGCCCATGCAGTTGCAGATGCAGGTACTCCACTCTGGGCCAGTAGCGCTTTGTGGGTACCCATAAGTCATGACTGAAATACCCCGCACGTTTTCGACCGCCTACTCGTGGATGGTAAAGTATGTAGGCACTTAAGTAGAGTAAGTAAGTAGGTTAGGCATAGTCACAGGATTCTTAGTATGGGCAAGCAGCTGAAAAATTGAGCTTTTGTGAATCAAACAAGAACCATCCACGGCCATATGGGCAATTGAAACTTTCGTGGCTCACGTTTTTCAAAGTCAATTGAATCAATGATCTATCCAGGCTCCTGGATCCATGTTCCACGGAAACAAGGGATTTAGCTTTTTAGCGTGCACGTGCCATCGGCGTCTGTGCATGTTTGTGGTGGATGTAGGTACGGTAAAGGTGCTGTTAGATAAAGTACTCTAGAGTAGGTACTTGTACTCGCGGTAGGCATGAAGAACCTGAACATCGTTTTTCTGGTAACAACCACTTTGACCCCTGCTAGCGCGTTTTTATGTTCAGGTTCTTCTTACCTGCCGCGAGTAGGTAGTATGTACATGTATGTACTACTCGTAGCTTCATAGCGTTTCCGAACACGACCAATATTGCATGGCATACAAAAAGGTGTATTTGGCGCTTTTTTGTATGGTATGCAATAGCAGTCGTGTTTGGAAACGTCATGAAGCTACGAGTAGTTGTACAAATATGCAAAGAGTGTAGATAGTTGGGCTGAGACATGTCTCACTCTCGCTTCCTCCGATCTTCTTGGCATTTTATCAGTCTACATGTAGGCTTCCATATCAGAATATTTATGCCTAGATACATGTATTTTAGGCGTAATATATAGAGAAGAATTACTACTCCTACGAGTAATCTACATGTAAGTACATGTATAGACTCAGTGTAATCCCTGTATATACTTCTTCCGCCATCCAGCTGCATGGAATACAAAATACTAAACTAGCGCCGATATGTATAAGTCAATGATAAAATCGCTTGCAATTCCAGATCATACGATATTACTAACATACGCTGATTATGCTGCTCATGATCGCGCTTATCAGTGATTGATTTCAAGATGCTGTCGGATAGGTAATTTACACATTATGCAGAGCCGCATTATATATTAGTGTGGTCCACTGAAGTCTTACCTACACGTAGCTATAGAGATATCTGATTGCTATAGAAACTTGTATTGAAATGATTTTTATAATTATAACCTACATGTTGTGATTATAAAAAAAAGCTATACATGTGGTAATGGGTGCGATATCTTAATTTAGGTATCTCTGTAGATATATGCGCCGGGTTATAACAATTTCAGCTACCAACAATACGATCTTTCGGGAACTCACATACTTAATTCTTTATGCAAAGTCCTTTGATTTGGGCTCGGAAATATTATAGTCATTAAGCCATAATTGGCCACACAGGTCCAATCCATCCAAATATCCGTTTACCTAGGATTACAGTCCCCAGAAATCCAATCCAAACGGTAAATTCCGTACCCATAGTGACTGCCTTCACAAGGTGAGAAATTTGCCAGTTATCCAGCTATAGTGAGCCGGCGAACAGGCCGGACCCATACCACAGGCTGAACGGTTGTACAAGATGAGCTTGTGATGTTGTGTTACGCACACAGAGGAATCATATGCCTAAAGAACTCCCAGCGTAAATAGCCTGTAAGTATGTGTATATATTAGGGTTATGGGCATTATCTGTGCCTCTAAGGATAGGAAGGTATAGGCAGGGTTTTTGCCCCATATTCCTCTAAGATGGGATTTATACCATGTGAATGCACATTTGTCCAATCGAGAAATATTGAACGATCGTTGCACAGCTGCAGAAGCCGCAGCACATGGTTATTTAGATTGCTATTTTCTGTTTTCGTCACGATATGTATGTCCATGTATATGCTGGCAAAGGGCTGAGCTTAGTTACTAGTATCGTGGCTTTTTTTTCTTCTTTTCTTTCAGCTAGAATCATGATCTGTGATACTTGTTGAATGAAAATAAAGAGGGGAAATTCTGAGCCGATTAGTATAAATACAGGCAGCAATCCCCCTAGTTGGATATTCAATCACTCCAGTACTCACGACAAAGTATCAACGCATACCTTCAGAGCTTCGATTCCAGCAATGCATTTCAAGACTCTTACTTCATCCGTTGCCCTCCTTTTGTTCTCTTCTGCCATCAATTGCAGCCCTCTACTCGAGGAGAGGACCGATGGTACCGGATGCAACGCAGATAATTGTCTTCGAGCCCTTCGCAGGTTTAGTGTGGAAGCCATCCCCTTCTGCAGTGCTTATATCTCCGTGCCCGTCATTACTACAGTTATAGCTACTACTACTCCTGTCACGTAAGCCAATCTCAATTTCCCTAAAGCTGGAAGCTTTATAAATACTTACCCAAAGGCCCGCACAGAACTGTCACCAGCTATGCTACAATAACCTCTCCGGTGGTGAACAAGCGTGCTGCAGCTACCCTTGCTGCCCACGAGGAAGTCGAAGTAGCGGCGGAGAGTGTGGTATTCGCACTGGAGGAAGGAGCAGGTGTTATTGAGCGCCGTGAAGTCGCAATTCCATCCTTCGTGTCTGAGTACCCTGCATCTCGTATTTCGAGCGCTTGCTCTTGTATGCCGATTGTGACCGCTACTACCTCTGTCACCTCCACCGCACCCACTGCAGTATGCCTCCCTCTGTATCATCGGAAATCCGCATGCTGACTAGATTAACTCTCATATATAGACTGCTACTAGCACAGCTATTGTGACTGTGGACCCCCGCAGCAAATGCGAGGTCGCCTATGCAACCTCTGGAAACGGGTCAGGAAACCATATCGAGAACGTAAAGGCTAGCGGTCATTTGGATTGCTGTCAAAAGTGCCAGAAGAAGTTAAATTGTGTGGCTAGTGCGTATCTGGGTATAGTTGGGATTTGTCAGCACTTGGTCAACGTGAAGACGGTTCCATATGAAACAGTTACCGATATGTGTCCGTTGGGCTTGGAGAATTATAGTTTTGGGAAGCCAAGCTCGAAGGGAATTGTGTACCCTGGTCCATGCGGATTCTAGGTTCGGTCGCGATCGGCAGTTAGTGTTTGGGATTGTGAGGAATGCGTCTTAGGTTGTGTTATTTTGACGAGGTGCATGTATTGTGAGTAGTAGTTACATGTACTCGGCTTGATCCAGTTTATAGTTGAGACGGAAATGAAATTTGATTCAATTGACGGCTTATTTTGGTTCTTTGGTTATTCTGTACCTACACGATCTTAGTCTCGTCCACAGACCTATTCGGGTAGTAGTGGTTGACTATACCAAAGTAGGAGATGATCTCTGAAGTCGCGAGTGATAACTTGTGGTCGAGCGATTATGTTGTAGATCATCCTATCTAGGTATGTACTCTACGTGTGGACGTGACACTGCATTCACGCGTGACGTGACATAACATTCATCAAACTTATGCGCTACGTTAAGGTCCTACCTGGTATGTGCGTATATAAGTACTACGTACTTGTATATGTACTGTATTAGGAACGCTGATTTTATATTACTCCATAGACATACATTGTAGATTAAACATATATTAAGTACATACATGTATATATATTCCAAGATGAAGCTCTAGTAATTATCTCTCGGTATCAAGGCGAACCCACCCAGTTACACGTACATACCATACAACGTACCACATCACCAGTTTCCTTGGATGACATTGATTATTCCTCGAGTAGCACGTTAAGGTACAATAAACCATGAAACAGCATACTGTCACGCGACTCTTGTCACACCACTCCAAATCCTCCCTGGGAGTACCCTTGTTTAAAACTGTTCCTGGTCAGTGGTTATCGTCAACCCGATTGTTACTAATCTGGACTGACAGCAGATAATAGGGAATTTACGGGACGATCAAACAATAGCCCGAATAGATAAGTACATCCATACATACATATGCACCTCCAATATTTACCTCCCCCTTTTCCCCCGGCAAGTCCCGATATTTAAGAGACTTGCCATAGCAACGACCAACGATTGGTCGTGTGAGGTAGTGTTGCCTACATTGCCTGAGTAATAACTTACATACATACATACATCATAGGAGCTATCAGTAAATAAAGTGCTGATTGAGCTTCCAAACACATCTCCTTTTCGCTTTTCAGCTTTCCCATTGATACTTTACACGATCTTTGAAGTATAACTACAGCCCAAGTAATAGGTATGGATGTAGTCAACGAGCCCTCTTTTACCTACTTCTAAATCCTTTTCACTAACTACATAAAATCTCAAGAGCTCTAGCTATCGCATCATAAGCAACACCTATAGTTAAATCCCTTCTAGGCACCAATTACGAAGTACCCTAGCAATGCCGTTCCTCGATCTACCTAACGAGCTTATACAATCCCTCTCCTCTGAACTTAACTCCAAAGACTTATCCCATCTAATACGCACCTGCCACGATCTTCACTCAATTCTCACACCACTCCTCCACCGCCTCGCCTATGAGAAGCGAGGATACGAGCTCGACGCCCTCCAATGGGCAGCCTCCAAGGGTCATGAGCCACTGGTCCGGCTCCTCATCTCTCACGGCAGCGATATTAATGTCGGCCGTGGTCAACGCTACGGTACAGCGCTCCATATAGCCGCGCGTAACAATGCTGAAAACATCAGTGAATTGCTTGTTAATCTTGGCGCTGATGTTGGAGTAAAATGCAACAGCGGGAGAACTCCGCTACATTGGGCGGCATATAGTGGGAGTACAAAAGTCTGTGAACTGCTGCTTGAGAGGGGTGCAGATCTATCCTGTGTGGACATCAACGGCGCGTCAGCACTCTCGGATGCCGTATCACAGGGACAAGACGATGTTGTTAGACTTTTATTAGAGAAAGGTGCAGACATTACTGCAGCAACAACTGGGCAGAATATCGGTGGTACGAGCGCACTTCACCAAGCTGCTTATTATGGACATGAAGCTGTAGTAAAAACGCTGATGTCGCATGGTGCAAACGTTCACGTGGAAAATGCACTTGGCGCGAGGCCTCTCCACTGTGCAGCTAGTAACTGCGCAGTTGGCGTTGCAGAGATGCTGCTCGATGGCGGCGAAGATATAAATTCAGAGACCTTGGTGGGCTATACATCGCTTCACCTGGCGGCAGAGAGCGGCGATATGAAGATGATTACGTTACTGGTCAATAGAGGGGCAAAAATCGATGCAAGAGAGCGCACCGGAAAGACCCCACTACATTTAGCAGCGGGAAATTGGCGTCCAGATGCGGTAAGAATGCTTTTGAGAAGAGGTGCCGACTATTTGGCACGGGATGTGCACAAACAAACGGCATTGGATGTTGCGAAGGGCGCGGATATGATTGATGACAATCGCCTTGCGGTGGACATGTTGAGAAGTAAGATGGTGCGATGAAAGATTATTTTTATCGGATTGCGGGTTATTTAGACATGTATTAGATTTCTGGGACTTGGATTTCATTCTTCCTATTGTGGTAATAGATTATGCGCCATTGTAATACTTCATGAGTACATGTATATAGTTTATCTCCACTCACCGATTTGTAGTAAAGTTTATAATTGCCTTGATATTGTATTGAACTGTCCACAATCCACTCATTAATCTTGTGGATTCGTTGCCCAGTTGATCATGAAAATACATGTACTGAAATGAATCAAGAGATCAATGGTACGGGCGAATAGGAACATGTACATGTATATATATAACACGCTTCGTATCTATATATATTCGAGCTCTAGAGGAAAATCCTGAGTTAGATACTGTCGATTCGTTATTACATTTGTGACTACATGTTATATACACGCCTAGAACGAGAGAAGACACTATACTTAGAAATACATAGTTAGTGTTAAGAGTTTGGATGTTTGGGTTCCGGCCCCCAACCACCTTTGTCAATTGGAGGTCAAATAGTACAAATGGTCATTAACGCGAAGGCCGGAGAAAAAAGAAATGGGTATGGAAGATGAAGAGCCAAATTCTGATGGTTGGACTACATCATGTAGCCATATGCATGCATGTATAAAGTATCACACTTCAGTACTATATGTGTATATCTTACTTTGGTACCTATATCCTATAGATCTAGATTTAACAGCTGCACTACATGTAGTATCTAGATCTGCCCGGACAGTATGTAACCTGATGTTAAATGTGTACCAAGAATTTTATATGCAGGTGCATGTATATCTATATATGATTATAACCACTTATGCAGGTTGCTACATGTACTCATATTTCTCTGACATTTGTGGACGCGACTGATATTGCATGCCATACAAAAATACGCCAAGCTCATGATTTTGGGTGCATGCAATAATGGCCCAGTTCAAAAACGTCAGAGAAATACTAGTAGTAGATACATGTACATGTGCACGTGGCCCTTCGAATCTTCCACAGGACTAGATGTTATATACATGTATTCTCCTTTAAGTTTTCTTTGGAATGCATACTACGTTATATCCCCAGACCTTAGACGGTTAGTCTAGAAGATGGTAAAACTACATGTATACATGTATGTATGCTTCTGAGCGCTCTCGATGTATTTTGATCTCTCCTTTGGTTACATGTATTTATCGCACGACGCTAGATATCTTTATAGATTTAATGGGATAGTCAACCACACCCATGGCTGGAAAAGCATCTAACTTAGTATGGGGCGGTAAATGTGTCAAAAGTAATATTACCAACGGTAGTAAATTATTTTACCACCGGTGGTGAAAATAATACCAGTATTTATACCTTATAATGCTAATTTTTATGGCAAAAGCATAGACCTTTTGGCCAAATTAAGGGGCCATATAGTGCCAATATATATGAAAACTGTCCACCAGTGAGAAATTTTCATAAGTTTTGGCATTAATGATTGGACATTTACTTATTTAGTATAGTGCAGCATGAAGACCGGAACCCAGTGTTTATACCGGTGGGAAGTGTACTAATGTAGGTTAGCGTGACACAACGACTGAACTTCATGATCAGTGCTTATACCACCGTTGGGAAAATTAGTTTTGACGCATTTACCGCTCCATAACTTAGCACATAACCGCGCGCACTACATGGCCACACGTACGCATATAGCGGCATCTTATAATTCCGATTTGGAGTAGCTGTCTAAGCTAAGGGATATACACATACCTACATGTACATACGTAAATGTATCAAAGCAATTTATGTAAACCCAAAATAGCTACATTAGTACAGAGTTTCAAAATAGAGAGTTTTACTAGCTGTGCTAGCTAGCTGGGCAGAAAGTAGGGTCGATTGGTCGGAGAAGAATTCTAGCGGTTTAATTTATGGCCTACAAAAGCTCATAACGTTAATTACGAGCAAAATGGAAATTTTATGGCATGTTGATCGGATTACAACCACAAACTGGGACGTTGGGGTGTACGTTGTGGGCCGAGCCGCTAATATTTCTAGTGGTGCTATTTCAAATATTTAGGTTGGAGAAGAATATTTTTTGCGATATTGGGCAGATAGACCACTAGAGTACATGTAGATGAATATCGTAGATCGTGTTAGGAATGAGATTGGCTGTAGTCTTGGCGTGGTGCCGTAAAGCGTAGTATTGGCTTGGCAAATTGAAGTAATAGGTTAGTGAGAACTAGGCCGAGTGATATCGTATGACTCTTTCCCACCTGGTACTTAAGCAACATTTTCGCTTCCCTCTTCTCCTCTCACCCATTCAATGCCATAATCCCGATTAACTCATCTCAAATCTGTCATCTCAACTCTCAACTCAACTCCATCAACTCCATCAACTCCATCAACCCCATCAACCCCATCAACCCCATCAACTCCATCAACTCCATCAACTCCATCAACCCCATCAACCCCATCAACCCCATCAACTCCATCAACTCCATCAACTCCATCAACCCCATCAACCCCATCAACTCCATCAACTCCATCAACTCCATCAACCCCATCAACTCCATCAACCTCATCAACTCCATCAACCCCATCAACTCCATCAACTCCATCAAACGGCTCCACTCGACTATATCATCTCAGTTATAAAGTTTCTCCCCATTCTCTCATTTTTCTACCCAGCACCTCATACCTTCGTCATAGTCCTCTACCTTATATTGTCTCTCCCTGCCCATCATTTGAATTCACCTCAGTCATCATCAACTTACCAACATCCATCAACTCTCACCCGTAAATCACTCTTATTAACCTCTCACCCTCGCGGCGGTATTATTCAACCTCGCTTAAACCCACTTATCCAGTTCTAAGAATCCACTACCCTACCATGAATCAAGAAGCGCCTCGAGAGAATCACCCCTCCCCCAACACCCCCCACCCTAATGAGATTTCTTATCCTCAAGGATGTTACGACCCTCACGAAAGGGTCCTTCAAAAAAACTTTTTGGAAGAGCTTGCTCTGGGTATTGCTACCAAGGACATTAGACGCATCAAATTTGCGTTGGATAATAAACTCGATTCTACTTTCAGCTGCAAGATTTACGCAGATGATAACCCTTCCTCAGTCTGGGCTGTCGGAGTCCACGACCCGAGCGATGCTTATCTAACAAATATGTCTGGCTGGATTCACGAGAATTGCGAGAAAATAATTTTTCAAACCTATGGCTGCAAATTTCCCACCCTACATTTGTTATTAAAACTCTGGTCGCCCCATATAGCCAAGCACTTCCAAACAGCAGTAGATTTATCATCTAACTCAACTCTGAACGGCAAGGACGAAGAGGGAGTCACCCCACTAATCAAAGCTGCCCAATGCTCGATAGTTGGTGCAGTAAAGTCATTACTCAGATTCGGGGCGGATCCAAATCAGAGGTGCAATAAAGGCTTTAACGCTCTGGAACATTCCCTCTATGCATCGAAAAAAATAGAGCGACGAGAAACCAAAATGTTGGAGGACTCGCACAGTGTTATACATCTTTTATTGGACAGCAGTATTGAAATGAGATACCGTGATCATAAAGGCCGCTCACTATTTCACTTGGCCGTGAAATATGGACATCCATCATTGATCGGTTTTTTAGCTGAGAAGGAGAGGGAAAGTATGGATTGCCCGGACAATGGAGATCAAACACCATTTGAACTTGCTGTCAGGCTTGGTGATCTTGATTCGGTTTGTAGCTTGGTCGACTCTGCTGCTAAAACGAAAATCAGGGAGCATTTTAATGATGATGGATACGACCATTCAGAGTATTTTACTCTATTTAAAAATGTTGTTGAACTATTAGAGCGCAAAGGCCCATCGGCAATTTACAAAATACTTCACACTGAATGCACCCGGTACCATTTTAAGTTATCACAAGGGAGCCTAGAGACAGCTCTACGAGCCCAGCCAGCTCATCGAAACCCAGCAAGTACTCAGATTCACAATCCCGAATCGATACCCCCATCCAGAGTTGAACGAAAGCAGCACCATCTCTCTCGATCGTTATCTATACCCGGAGTCAACCAGAGCCAGGACGATGATTCCCATTCGGTATCTGGCGTCGATCGGGGCGGGGACAATGATCCCCAGTCTGTATCCGGCGTCGATCAGAACCATTACAAAGATCTCCAGTCTGTATCAGACGTTGATCAGAGCCGGGGCAATGACCCCCAGTCTGTATCTGGCGTCTATCAGAGCCAGAACCTTCACTTTCAAGTAGGATTAGAGAGTAAATTTCAGAGAGATCTCCGAACCTTTCAGCAAAAGAGCCTTGCTAGCACTCCCATCGACATGCGTTACTATCTCAAGACAGCTTTAGACGCCAATACTCAGGAATACCTCGAAGATTTGGCCGCAAGGAGCGTTTGTTTCTGCTCAGACTATATTACAAGAGCAGGATTTTTTCATTCTGTTACTATGTTTTTCTGTCCATGGGACTCCGAGGATCGCAAAAGGTCCTATGAACGCCTTAAAGCAATATCCCATAATTATTATCTGGAATGTCAAGATCGCATAAATCTTCATGGGTCCTGGTCGTGTTCTCAGAGCGATTTTTATACACCTCCGTTTGGACTCATAGATAATGAACTCATCCGACGCCAAGGTATCTTGAGGAAAGGTATACTTCTCAAAGACCAGGAGGATTTAGAGGCAGATATCGCAAATTCTTGTGATCACTATGATTCTATATCAAGGCAAGAGTACTTTAAATCTGCAGCATTGTTTTTTCACCCGTGGGAACACAAGAAACAAGAGGACTGCAGAGAAAGACTGGAACAGTTATTTCAATTTACCCAAAGCCCCAATCATGGCCCACACGGCCCTACCCTCCAACACCCCCACGAAAGTGTTTCGCATATTCCAGACGACGATCATGCGCCGCAGCTGGATACACGCCCTGACGAACACCAGCCCTCAGTCATTGCCATCAGTGATCACCAAAGCGAGAGCAGTGGAAACGAAACAAGAATTAAACAAGAGTTCAAGTCAGAACCCCGGACGGAAGAACAAGACTATGAATCTGAGGGCGGAATCGAAGTTAAATTGTATGTTTTTACCAGAGAAGACTAGCTGATTATATTGAAATTTGACTGCTAACTGGTGGGACTTGCAGCGAGGAGATGCCGGTAGTAACAGAGCGGAGAGGAGGCAGTCAGGACGGTGATGGCTCCGGTCGAAGCGATAATCGTGAACAGGACCAATCACCTAGCAGCGATAATCAAAAACTTCAGTCAAAAAGACGCCATTCAGAGGAGAACAAGGGAAAAAAAGCGAACAAACGCCAGAAAAGACATCATACGAGGAAGGACAAGGAAATAAAAGCGAATAAACGCCAGAAAAGATGTCTTTCGGGGGAGGATAAGGAAGTAAAGGTGAATAAAAGCCAAACGAGACCGCAGGATCTCGGTGTGCAGGAACAGGGGCGCAATGATGGAAAGAAGGTTGGGACCTGGAGTGATAGGACCTGTGGTCAAGGTGGTAATACGCAAAATCTTTCGAGAAAGCGTAAAGGGACAGCTGATGTTGAAGAAAAGCAGAGTATTTCTGCTAAACGTTCCAAGAACTAGCTCTAAACCGATAAAATCGTCTTTGTATTTCTTACCTCATATATTTAGTTCAGTAGGGATGATAGTTGATATATTATTAACACTAAATTGATTGTACTTCAATCATGATGGAGTACTAGGATTAGAAGAGTGGTGGAATATATGGTAATTAGTTTCCTATATAATTCAGCAGTAAATATAGTTAACACGAAGTTTGGTAGTGGATAAACTTCTGATGTAGTCGTTCTACATACCTGAATCGAGAACTGTAGACTGGCCCTCATCCCCTTCCTAGATGATCCAATACCTGTAACGTTGAGTCTCGATATAAGGGTACGCTCTAGACCGGAAATCGGTACCCTTATAAGGCGTGTTCCCGTATCAAGGGCCAATTTGTACCCAAAAAGCCTAAAAAGGACCAAGAAAATGCATCCTTATAGGGCGAGTATTGTCATAGAAAGTAACCTTATAGCGAGAGTCGACTGTAGTTCTATTATTATTATTAGTCTGTCTATTCATACCTCCCCTGATTGAATGATCAGTAATTCATGCCATAAACACTTTATGTCTATTAAACGGAAAGTTTGAAATTGATGAAAACTTGAGGGTACAGTACAATCTCCTTATAGGGGTACAAAAAAGTCGCGAGGTCATACCCTTATAGAGCGTAAACCCTTATAAGGAATTGAGGGTTAGGGTTTAAGTTCGATACGAGGTGCGTTCACAGTAGAAACTGCTTGTTGGACCACTCGAAAATTGATCTCCTTTTCTGCCTCTGTCAATTTTCCGCGAAAATTTCAATCAAAAACCCCTAACCTTGCTCTTTCTATGCTCTTTCTATAGGGGTAACGCACCAAAAAAGTTCCAAAGTCTTAAGGGTACTCTTATAGCAAATAATCGGACATTTACCCTTAAGATTACAGACAAATTATTTGGGACCGGAAACCTCCACCCTTATAAGGCGAATACCCTTATAACCCGAACCCTTATAAGGAGATTGTACTGTACATGCAATAAACAGTACTCTGATAATCCATTTTAATGTTCCAGTATTATAGGTAATTTAGTAATGTAATATAAACTATCAAATCAAGATTTGTCCTTGGCTTTTAATTTAGTATTTTATGATTTGCTAATCATGTTGGTGATAGCACCGAGTACATGAATCTTCCAATTAGACATACTAGTTCAAAATACGCAGTGACTGGCCACTTTAAACTTGTTATATGAGGTTATCAAAAGTCTGTGATATGGCACTGGCTTCATACTTCCGTTGTCCAACAGACAAGCTCAAAATTTTTAAGGTATTTTTTTAAAAAAAAAAAAAAAAAAAAGCAGCCCGATCCCATTGAAAGAGAATACTAACTGGTCTCATGTATCAGATAGTGATGATGGTGGCCGGATAGTAATATTTTCGAATGTTGAACTATATATTAAAAATAATTGCTTTTGAAGATAATAATTTGTTCCATGGGCGGCTTATTGTAATTTATAGAAGATATAAGTACCTACAGAGAAAGATTGCCCTGACAGAAAACAGCGCGCTCCTTATATCCGTATTACATCCTTTCCCCTCATCTCAGGCCTCTCAGTCTCCCATTCATCTCTCAACACTGCAAATAATGCATCCGTAACAATGACCGTGACGGCAAGACTCCACACGAGTGTAATAGCGTAGAAAAAGTTTGCGTTACCTGAGCCTGCATATATCCACAAATAGTAGAATGCTGGCCCAAGAAGAGTGGCATAGAGTAGGGTTGAGGTTGCGAAGAAGGCGTATCGCATTACTATTATTATGTCAGCGGGCTGGAAGAGGATGGTTGAAGAGGGAAGGTGAAAGGAAAACGTACAGGGGAAGATATGGCGGTAAAGAGCGAGGAGAGATAAATAAAGCGCTGTGTCACCAATTGACGGGTACGATTTGAAGATGCTAAAGATCCCGAGAAGGGTTGTGATTACGAAAAGAGGTTGTTTTCTATAATAAATTTGTTAGGACATTCAGTTAGGATACGGGATGGATCAAGAGAAAGATGGGTAATTACCGGAGTCGTATACATAGACCGCCTACATAAACCGCTAGGTGTAGTTGAAACACGCATAAAAAGAAGTTACGGAAGCTGTCGAACATTTCAATAAAGAAATACCACCACAGGCCTACGTTCGGTGTCAGGTCTGGTAGTAGGAGATGTACCCCATAGGTCGATGCTAAAAACTCCCAGCTGCCACCAGTAATTAGATAGCTTAGTCCCAGTAGTCCTGCCGCAGCAGCTATGAATACACTCGTCATCTTAGCTGCATAAACGCCCAGGCCTCCCTTCGGTACCTTAAGCCCATCGTAGCTCAGCAGTATCATCGGCGGAAGCAGAAGAATTGGGTACAGCGATAGATATGCGCTCATAGCTAAGGCTAATACCGCAGCAGCGCCATGACCCTGGACAGCTTTTGAGATAGCTGTTAGAATGACTGTATTGGTGAAAACGATAGTTGGTCGAGCTAGACAGGTTGCGACAGTAAAGGGGTTGAAGAGGAAAGCTGCGGCGACGGCCCACGGAGGGAATTGGGCATCCTTGCGATTTGATGTTGCGACAGAGATGCCGGAGGTGGAAATATTAATGAGGGCATATGCTGAGAAGACATCTAATAGTATATAAATGAGGTTGGTAGCTGTCGTGGAGGAAGGGAGAGTAGTGAAGAACGCGAGCAGTAGCGGAGCCTAATTAAGAGTCAGTTACATAGAGGCGATTACAATGCGCAAGGGATAAGTACTTGGTGGAAAACTCCGCCATCATATGGCGACACCCCATGGGTGTAGAGAAACAGGCCCTCCTGCAGTCGTTTGAAGCTTGTGACGGGTGTTGAGATCTCGACGCGGTTGGTTAGTAGGTCCGGCAGTGATGGAAAGGCGGCGAACAGAACCAGCCTGAGGGCGACGGCGACAATAACGACTACGAGACTCCGCCGGCCCATAATTTGAGTTAAAAGGAGTTGAAGTTAACGTGGTGAGAGGCTCAAAGGACAGATCTAGAAATCACGAATGAAATTGTGAGCCTCAACTTTAGATCTGATATTAGTCAGCGGGACTGATCTGGTGAAACATTGCCAAGCTACTGCTACACTTAATTAGCTGGGGGTCATCCGGATGGGTTAGAAAGCTATATATTCATCCATATGGTTCTAGTATATTACTTTTTGTGTGTACTAGAATTTCGCACTTGGTACAGTGAATGGCGACTGATATTGAAAAATACTACATGTATCAAGCAATTAAATAACTGTCAAGGTCTACCAGCGCTCCCGCGGGGATCCCACAAACTGGATTAAAGACACTTTTATATTGGATACTCTAACTCGGTTATAATAGTTTCGGTATAACCTGACATCCTGGCTTACAATGATAGTATTTTTTGCACAGTGAACCTATATAACGAGGGAACTAGTATATAAACCCTTGTCTACTATATATAAGTATGTGGTATGGTTTGAGTTACAATTTCTCTACAAGCTAAAGCCTATTTGCACCTTTGCAAAAATTTAAAAGACACTAGTTCAAGGTTCAGGTAACCTGATTGGTGGAGGTCAATCAGATAATTTCGTAAAGGCTCAATTTGTATCTCTTAGAATATTTCTATAAGATTAGCAATTGTATTAGATCTAGATCAGTCCGCGATAGAAATATTCGGGTGAAACATGTATATACATCTTAATACGTACATATACATACATATTAGCTTGTGAATAAAGTAACGTCAAGAAATTCGAATGTACTCTTTGCACCCAAGGTCCAAATGATAGTCTATGATCAGACAGATGATTTAGGCGTCTCAAGCGATTAGTTAGCCTCAGAGACAATGCACCGCGGCTAGATTACGGATAATTTGTAGATGGTAAACCCTTTATTGTTTCCACGAGGTAAGTAGTATTTTTTTTTTGTGGAACAGAAACGTCACGTGACTAAAACGAATGTGACCTTTTGAGGAGGTAGAGCTGCTTATTGTCTGATCAATCTTACTCAACCCCATACGAGGTTATCGTGCTTCGAATCCTTAAGGCCTCTGTTAAGAAACATAGGATTTGGAACTCAATTCTCGCGATGCTCATCCGCATCCAGTCCGCCCGCCGTATCTGGGCAGGGTCTTTTTTTTACGCCAAGAACATGCAAGCCCCACCTAAGGGCCCCTCCAAACTCTCCAAACTTCCCGCAAGGATTTGCACCACCAAACAATTCAGCACCAGCCAAAATACCTGCAACTCATATTCCTCGATTCTCGCCAAAATGAGTGACCACAACCCTGGCTTCGTCGAACCCACCGGCCCGGCCCCGGCCACGTGCAAGGTCGTCTCCGCCGCGACTGTCGCGGACAAACTCCTCCAGGAGGTGAAGAGCTCGCTGCAGAAGTTTGATAGGGCGCCGCTGTTGGTGGGATTTTTGGCAAATAATGACCCGGCCGCGAGGATGTATGCGAATTGGACAGAGAAGACTTGTACGCAAAAGTTAGTTGTTTCCTGCTAGGTTTTCGCGCATTTTGAGTGGGAGAGAAGGTTAATTTTTTTTTTCTTTCTGTGCAATGCAGTGGGTTCAAATTTGAGCTGCGCGAGGTGGACAAAGAGGATCTGGAGGACAATATTCTTTCAGCAAATGTGGACGACAATGTTGATGGTATTATTGTCTACTTCCCGGTGTTTGGCAATCGCCAGGTGAGCTCTGCGGCACATCCTCATATCGCAATCCCAAATCTAATATTCTTGCAAGGATCAATACCTCCAGCAGGTGACTGCCATGAACAAAGATGTCGAGGGCCTTTCCCACAAATACCTCTTCAACATGTACCAAAACATCCGCTTCCTGGACGCTGCGCAAACGCAGAAGTCCATCCTCCCGTGCACACCTCTCGCGGTCATCAAGATCCTTGAGCACATTAGAGTATACAACTCTATCCTCCCGTACGGAAACCGCCTGTTTGGAAAGACCATCACTGTCGTTAACCGCTCCGAGATTGTCGGCCGTCCCTTGGCAGCGCTGTTGGCGAACGATGGTGCGAGCGTGTACAGTGTTGATATCACAGGGATTGAACACTTTACAAGAGGAGAGGGAATCAGGAAGAGGCAGCACCAGGTGCATAGTACTGAGCTGAAGCTCGAGGATGTGGTCCCCAGAAGTGATGTGGTGATCACGGGTGTGCCAAGCAAGGACTACAAGTTCCCAACGCATTTGTTGAAAGAGTGAGCCTCCTTCGTCTAGAAAGCCGCCACAACTCTTGGATTGCGCTAATATGGTTTGGTAGGGGAGCTATTTGCATCAACTTCTCGTCTGAGAAGAACTTTGACCCCAGTGTTAAGGAGAAGGCGTCAATCTACGTCCCTGCCATTGGAAAGGTCACAATCACTGTGCTTCTCAGGAATATTCTTGTAAGTCAACTTTGGGATTCTATCCAAAAACTGATGCTAATATACACCTTCACAGAGACTGGCGGAAAACCGCCGTGGTACCAAACAGGTTGAGGAAGGAAAGTCCGCGTGAGATGTTTAAAAGTTGGGAATTCGTTTTTTATTTTCTTTCGTGGGAGTTAACGTTGCTGTGCTAAGGATTTATGGTATTTTCATTATAGAGCAAGAGAAGGGGGTCTAGAACGTACATTGCATTACATGATATCACATTTGTTTCTCGTTTTCTTTTTTTTTCAGCCTCTTTTTTCCTAACTTCATTTTGCGTCGTTTTATTGGCATGGGTCATGGTGCGTCACTCGCTTCTTTCCACGTGGATGTAACCATAAAACCATAAAGCTTAGTGATAAGATCTGTGTGACATCTTGCTAATAACGAACCCTGGTGATATTAAAGCACATAGATCTGACATTAAATTCTTTAAGAAGAGCCACGGAGACCTTCCATGAGGGGCTGAGCTACATATATTGTCGACCTGAGTTTATTCTACTGGGAATCAGGACACATGGCCTCTCTACTAGTAGGTTCGAAAGAAGAAAGCCACAGCCAGTTAGTAGTCCAAACGCGCGCGGGAACGTAAGGGTGCAATGAGATTACAGACGGGGTATGGAACGTTTAAATTCAGTTAAACACGTGGCTTTAAAGCTCAGGACGAAGACTGGGCTCGACGTATAGTAGCAGGAACACAAGGTCGGAAATTTGACACTCGTGACGACTCTCTGGGCTAGTGAACTACCCAATTTCAAACAGTTTTACTTCGCTCTGATGACACCGTTGGTAGGTTTAGGGGTGTACCGAAGAGCTACTGCATACCCAACGGGGAGGCGGCGTTAACATCCTCTCAGTGAGAGCCATTGGCCACACCACCGATATGCATTCGGCTAATATAGAGGGGCGAGACTGTGAAGTCTCTTGTTCTCCGGCATTACCTTGAGTAGCCAGCCGAGCACCCGGGTAAGAGGTCAACTCTCATCTCAGTAATGTCTCGGGCGCGCGGCTGGCTGCGCATACGTAGAATCTCTTTTTCTCAGGAGATGATTTATCGGGTTGGGCTTTTGGTCAAAATATCCAGACATAAAGATATTGATTTGAAGCGGCGCAGGGCAGAATATATGATTGAAAATAAAGAATCTCAATATACATCTCCTTCTCCTAGTCCTTCTCTACGCTTAATTTCGTTGAACTATACCTTTTGGGCACTAATTGAAAAACAGAAATCTATATAAAAATTGGGCCCGTTAAGGTAGCTTGGAATTCACGACCGCTACCGGTAGAACTATATAAGCTTAGTACCTAGAGCTTTTGCCATAGACTCATCCGCCAAGGATCACTGGCATTGAATAATAGGTATCCACGAGTGTCAAATTATCCCGGACAACTATAGCTCCTCCAAACTTAGGTATGCGACACATTAGGCAACTAATGTAAACCGGGACGTGAAGCCGCGTCATGATAAACTTCTCGAAGAACAGCAAATGATGTCATAACCCAGTGATTGGATTCATGAGAAATCACTCGGTGACCTTTTTTCTTGGCAGGGCGCAAGGCATACGTACATGTAGTACAGCTTGGATTTTTTTTTGGGAAATCCCTTAGAAGCACGGTTTTGGTGGGTTTCAGTGTTACTCTCGCAGGAGGTTTTTCGGGGCTTAACTCATGATCTACAATATAAGACCTACATCGATGTTGAATTAAAGGGACTTCGAGCATAAAAATGGCAGAGAACGTAATTGTCGGATCTATCACGGCAGACAAACTCTGAGCATTAGGTAAAATAAAGTACATGAGTGGCCCCTCCGGAACTTTACAAATCCAGTTGATGTGCCAAGTCTTTAGTGCCAAATATCATTAATAATCACTACCATGTGATACAGAAATTGAGTGAATGGGAAATGATCGTATTCACTTACGTAGACTAGGTTATTAAAGACGGAAATTTTCATGGAAGGCTACTATGACTGGTAGGATGCAGGTAGCTTCACCTATCAATGTGGCGCGAGAGCAATGGTTATGCAAAATCCATTACCGCAGTATTTTCTTACCGTGGAACTAGCCCTGGGTTGATTGGTTGGGTTGCTCTTTTACTCACCAGCAGTCACTCGTCGCTTTAAGACACAACAACGTCTAGACACACGTTGAGATATCTTGTCTTAGACACTCACGAACTTGGCTCAACAACCATGCTCGATAAATCCAACCGCGATAGAAAACGTCATTAACGGCATGTCATTGACGCATGCCATGCCGAGAAACTACTAACATTGGCGTATGTCATCGCCGCCCTAGTCCGCTAAGAGATAAATGGTAGAGTTTACAGGTTCCATATCGAACCCCACGAAACCCATGAACCCTCAGGTATAAAGCCGGGGAAAACCCACTCAGGGTGCAAATGGGGCAATTAAAAAGCTACAACTGTTACTCTTCTAGCACATACATCCTACGCCACAAATCCAACCCAAAATCAATTTAGAATGAATTCTTTAGTACGAATCCTGGTGCTCGAAACCGATTACCCTCTCGCGCCCATCCACTCTACCAGAGGCAGTTACGGTGAGATATTCGGAAAGCTCTTTTCCAAAGTTGGCTCGGAACTCGATCCTCCAATCGACGTGGAAACAGTGCCATGCTACGTAGTGGGACACGAGGACCCCACATCCAAAGAAACCGGCGAATTGCCGGATATCAAAGAGGTCGAGGAATACGACGGAATTCTTATTACGGGAAGTAAATATGACGCCCATGGCGACGACCCTTGGATCCATAGGTTGATTGAATGGATTAGAAGTTAGTATTTTAGTGTCAATGTCCCAACTATTGGAGGCGCCAGTCATTAACTTCTGAACGCAGCTGCATGGGAATCTCACCCACATATACGCTTCTCCGGTGTCTGCTTTGGGCACCAGATAATATCCCGCTCACTCGGGGCCCAGGTCTCGCAGAACCCAAACAGCTGGGAGCTCGCGCACACTCACATCTCGTTAACCCCACTGGGACAGGCCCTGTTCTCGACTGGAGACAAGGAGTCGATATACCTCCATCAAATGCACCAAGACCATGTCGTTGATCCGCCGCATCATTCGACCTCGAATGGACTGTTGAAAGAGCACGACAAGGTGCATGTGTGGGGGGAGAGTAAGGACTGTAAGATCCAGGGGCTTTACATACCAAAGCGGATATTCACCTCGCAGGGGCATTTGGGATACGACGAGGAGATGGTGAAGAGGAATATTGATGCGAGACACAAGAACGGATCGGTGGAGACGGAGCATGCAGAAGATGCAAAGGAGAGGGCGGGGATGGAGCATGATGGGGAGGTGGTTGCGGGTGCGATTTTGAGGTTTTTCAATGGTAGGGATGACCATATTGAATAGATAATAGATATTTGTATATATATTTAAACGAAGGGATTTTCTTTCTAACTGCGCTTGGTCCGTCTAATACTTAGACCCCTGCGAAGGAAATCCACCGCAAACCACATATTCTGCCATATAGATAACCATCGCCGTTAACACTCGTATATTAAACAAATAGGCAGTTGAGCAGCTAAGTGTAGGAACAACGGCCATAATGCTCCTATAAGTCTAGAGGAAAATTAAAGTGTTTGCGTATAGTTATTTGGTCCTTTAATCTACTTAGGTCGATTGGCTTGATATCACTATATTTCCCAACAGGAGAGGGCCTTCGAGATATCCACTTCTTTCACTATTAGATATTGAAAGCTCCAGACTTGATATGATGTATCCGACACAGAAGTCGGGGCTCTTTCAATATCTCATTCAAGCAATGACTTTTAGACATGACCTCCTAATATTCACGCACCGCACAGCGCCGAAAAAAAAAAACTTTATTTTTACTTCTCCAATATTCCCACCAGCAAGAGTTTCCCCTTTATTCCTCCTCCTCCTCTCTGATTGCCTCCTGCTCGGGCTCCTCGTCGAAGGTATTCGACGGGACCTCGTACAGCCTCAACACCGGCTTGTTCGGGTCCTTCACAAGGACGTATTTGCCCTCTGGCATGTGCAAGCACATATCTACAATCGTACGGACAATACCCCATCCGTTGGACAAGTTCAAGTTCATTTGGTTCGCGAATTCACGAGGCTTGTATCCAACGACTCCAAGGATGACGTGCTTGTTCGAGTCCTTAGGGTTGGCACGTGATACAAATCTGGTCGGGGTGTTAATATACTTTTTCTCGAGAAAGGGAAATTGTAACATACCCAAGCTTCATCAGGTCGGCCTTGGCAAGAATACTCTGTGCGGTCCATCTTGCGAGCTTACAGGAGTTGTTCTTCATTTCGGTGGCCACAACAGCACCTCTCTGAGAGCTGAGCTTAGTGCGCCAGTTCAACGCACCACCACTGCCTTGTGCACGGTCATCAAACTCGTTGAGAGCCTTAACGGTAAGGAAGAGGTCCTCGCCGTTGGGTGACTTCATGACTGCGTCAAGCTCGGTCCTGACGATAAGGAATACTGGCTCCTCGTCGTTCAATGACAAGTCAAAACGGCGGTACTTGTATGCCTTTGAGCCCAGGGGCTCGCTCTCTTCCTCGGGGCTATAGAATGGGTTCTCGTTGTCAAACTCGAATTTCGACTCCTCGTTGACGGTCTGAATAGCGAAATTCTGGTTGATGAAAGTGGCTTCCATAGAGAGGGCCTGGGGAGAGTTAATCGAGTCCTTGTTACCCTCCGCTACCTCAAGTGGTGGATCAGCGGCGTTCTCATTAACAGAGACGAAGTCGAGCTGGGAGCCCTCCCGTTTGTCGATGTAAAGCTTGTTCCCTTCACGGATGATTACAATGTCCCATGGGTAGATAGATCTAGGAGCACACATAAGCATAGAGAGGACTGAGTCCGTGGCGAAGATAGTGGCTTCGTCCTTCTCGGCAAGTTGCTGGATCACAGGGTCCTCACTGGTGGTGGGGTTGAAGAAAACGCGATCCTGAACGATGAGCTTCTTCTCTGCGGCCTTGGTGCCGGCAGGTTTGTCATACTGGCGGTCGTAATAGTAAAGGAATCCGTAGCTATCCACATCTTCTCCTTCATCAGTTTCCAAGTTCAGCTTCGCCAAACGGTTGAAATCAATTTCCTCGAGCATCTTCCAATCTGGCTTGATATTGACCGAAGCATCACGGTTACGCTGCGGCTTGTCGTAATCCTTCCAGCCAAATCGCCTCCCTCTACCCCCACGACCTCCCCGGGCATCAAAGCGGCCTTCATCACGACCCCCACGACCCCCACGGGCACCATAACCACCACGCCCTGCGGCCTGTTGTTGCGCTCCACCACGGCCGCCCGTCTGGCCAGCCGCACCACGACCGCCACGGCCTCTGAAGATTGTACCACCGCCACGGCCGAAAGAACCTCTTGGCTTGCTGGAGGTACGCTGGTTATCAACAACGGAGAAAGAAGCTTCGTCCTCGGCGTGCTGGTATGAAAATAGAGACGAGGTTCCAGCACCGTAAACCTGCTGATCTAAATTTGATTGTTAATAATGAAATTTAATCGAGTAAGATGAAGTACCTAAATACCTCTGTAATTTCTATTATAGCCTCCACGTCCTCCTCGTTGATTCCCACCATCTTTGGCATTGTCAGAGGTCCAATCGGCCATACGGCCTAGTTTATCACCCTTGGAGTATGGTGCGTATGGTACCTCGTTTAATGAAGAATCGACATTTGACGGAGGCCCCCAAGCGCCAGTTTCGTGTTCTGGGAGGGCGGCGATGAGCGCCGATAGTTTGAAAGGCGCCATATTTGATTATTATTATCTATCTCGGTGGTGGTGGTTGGTGAGAATAATTCGCTTTATTTTTTTTCCTTTTGGTGGGGTTGTTCGTTTGTGGGGATTTGTGTGGGCAAGGTTTTTTGCAATGGTGAGCACAAACAGAGTCACAAGGGAAAAGTTCCAAGTTATGAAAATATTCCCTCCAGACATTTTAATTCATCTATCCTATTATTATCTGACTGTTACTCTGGGGATGAATCTATTTTTGTATATATTTATACATTTACTTTCTTCTCTGCCCCCAGGCACTGCATCACACAGCGCCAAGCCAAACCAATCGAAGCTTTTGCTTTCGGCATCACGCTCTCACACCCCCACTACTCAACCCCCGACCGACCATCGCCGCTCCCATATCGCCGCAAAATGGTAGTAAAACTCCGTCTTGCCCGCTTCGGCGTTCGTCATGCCCCGGTCTACAACATTGTTGTCGCACATGCCCGGTACGTCTCTAAAGCCTCCTACTACTATCCTCCGACTAATAGTGTAAATTAGAACCGCACGCGACTCACGACCTCTCGAAGTTATCGGTAGCCCACCACTTTATCCCGCTGGTGGACGAGGAGCTAACAAGACATGAAAGGAACTTATGATCCTATTCCGAAACCCCCAGCAGACGGAATTGGCAGGCCGGTGAAGGACATACAACTCGACACTGCCCGAGCAAAATACTGGATCGGTGTTGGCGCACAGCCGACAGATACTGTGTGGCGCCTACTTGCTATGGTAGGTTCTCGTTGGACGAAAGAGTGTATAGGTGGCGGATAGCTTGGCGAATTGAAGGCTAATATAAGGCAATGGATAGTTTGGATTATTGGAACCTAAGTGGCCAGTAGCAAGGATTCAACAAATGAATCCGGAGGCAGGACCCAAGGTTCCGAAGTCGCTGAAGCAGGCTAAGGCAGGGGCGACCCAGGCATAAAGATAATTTGGATCAGTAAGTGTATATTATTAGACATTGAACATATTTGGGTCTTTTTTCATTTTATTTTTTGCCCGGGTTAGTGTTTAGGAAACAGCTGCGTTCAAGCAGTCTTCTGTGGATAACGGAGTTGGGCGACGAGGATGGTCCTGTTTGGGGTATCAATGACTTTGGAAAGCTACGCCCGTGCTAGCTTTTAGGTCTAGCACTGATCTGTGCATCACAGCAGCTCACTCGTCGCTTGAGCGCACAGTAATTGACTCAATTCTTGTCCCCTACATCTGTTTCATGGATATATAATATGTGATTATAGATATATACCCATCAATAAACCTTATGAGGACCTTCATGTATATAAAAACTTGTTCCAAGAGCACTGATATGTACAAAGAACTAGGGCGAGTGACCATCAATGACGCCTCATGCGGCTCAAGATTGCCAAGCCACTTATCCCCCCACTAGTATGTAACCACCTCCGATAGGAAGCAGTTAATCCATCCCCACCAAAACCAAACACCGTTTTCGAGTCCACACCTTGACCCCGTCCAAAGATTCTACCATGGACTCCTCCTCGACCGCCCCCACGGACACCCCCGAAGTGGCCGCTTCGGGTGCCTCCGCCACCAAAACCCCTCCGCCTGCAATCATTTGCATAGGCATGGCCGGTACCTCTCCTTCTTCCTTCTCGACCTAACCCGAAGCTGACCTCCCCCCATAGGTTCTGGTAAAACGACGTTCATGCAACGCCTCAACGCCCACCTACATGCGCAGAAAACACCACCCTACATCGTCAACCTCGACCCAGCCGTCAAGAATGTCCCCTTCGAGCGCAACATCGACATCCGCGACTCGGTAAACTACAAGGAAGTCATGAAGCAGTACAACCTTGGCCCCAACGGCGGAATCATGACCTGCCTGAACCTCTTCGCAACAAAAGTCGACCAAGTCATTGGCATCCTCGAGAAGCGCAAGGATGCGGGAAGCATCGACTGCGTGCTCGTAGACACGCCTGGGCAGATCGAGTGCTTCGTATGGTCCGCTTCCGGTGCTATAATAACAGATGCGTTGGCATCGGCTTTCCCGACGGTCATTGCGTATATCATTGATACACCAAGGACGACTTCCCCCGCAACGTTTATGAGCAATATGCTGTATGCGTGCTCGATCCTGTACAAGACGAAGCTGCCGATGATCTTGGTGTTCAATAAGACAGATGCGCAGGATGCAGCATTTGCAAAGGAATGGATGACAGACTTCGAGGCGTTTCAGAGAGCTCTAAGAGAGAGCGAAGAGGGCAATGATGAGGGCGTAGGTGGAAGTGGTTATATGGCTAGTCTGCTCAATTCCATGAGCTTGATGCTCGATGAGTTCTACAAGCACCTAGACCTCGTAGCAGTGAGTGCGATGACAGGAGCCGGGATCGAGGACTTCATGGTGGCTGTAAAAGGCAAATGTGAAGAATACGAAAGAGACTACAGGCCGGAGATGGAGAAGGCCAGAAAGAAGAGAGATGAGCAGAGGATCAAGGAGGAGGAGAAGGAGCTCGATAGGCTCATGAAAGACATGGACGTCGACGGAGGCGTGAGCAGCAAGAGTGGTAGGAAGAAATCCATGCCCAAAGAAGAGGAGGAGCAGGATCTTCTCAGCGATATGGAGTCAAGCGACGAGGAAGCTGGCCAGGGCATGCAGGAGAGGGACGAGGATGAGGGTGCCATGGATGAGGATGAAGAGGGACTACAGGCGAGATATGAACGCGAGCTGAGGGAGAAGGGAGGAACTGATGCTGGTGTCTTGCAGGATGCGAGTCTGAGAAGGTATCTGGGTGCTAATCAGATGTAATTTGTTTCCTTATTCCCTACTCACTGTTATTGACGCTGTAATTTCTTAGTTCATGTACCATAGTTATCATAAAGAAAAAATCGTAAGAATTGTTACTACATATCATGATAATGAGCTCATAAGCCATTATTTTGATATTCCCATGGTTAGTATACGGATTAAGAAGAAAAGGCGATAAATAACTATATAACAAGAGAATCCCAGAAGAAAACACACAACGCCACAAAAGTTACTAACAAAAAGGAAAAAAAAACGCCCAATACTACGCTAACATCGGTACAGGTCCCGCCGCCAACTCCTCTCTCCTCTCCCTTGCCCTCTCTTTCGCTCTCCTGGCTCTCCTCTGCGCTTCTGTTTCTTCTACTTCCCCTTCTTCTTGCTCCTTGGTAGCAGCGACTGGCGCAGAAGTTGGCGCATTCGGCATCTGCGCCGCCATGCTCTTCGCCCTCTCTTCCCTCTCCATCTGCTCTAGCTCATCTTCGACTTCGTCTTCCTCCTCGTTGGACATCCGGCTCGCCAGCATATTGCTGATCTCCCGTTGGTATGCGATGCCGTCTGCTGTTTCTTCCATTAACTTCTCGACACTTTCCAAGGACATCTCCTTATGGATTTCCTTGAGTACTTGGTTCCCTTGCCGGAGCCCATAGAGCACAGATTTCTGTACGAGCGAGAACTCGATCGTCGATGTCTAATGCACAACCAACATTAAAACCAGCTCTCTCTCCTTACAAGTACCACAACGATGACCGCAGTACATATCAGGGGGCCGAACCAGCTCTTCCAACGCCTGCAGCTGTCCATCCGTCTTGATCAACAGCTGTTCTTGATACTTCCTTTTCCTAAGTGCCAACAGCGCGCGCTGTTTGTCGCCCTTTGCGAGCATCTCCTTTGCAATCTCGTGTTCGCGATCCAGCACGGTCTGGATCTTCTTCTGGTACTGGCGTAGCTTGTCACGTTGGATCTTCATGTCCAGGATTGCCCTGGTGGAGTCGGCGTGTTAGCGGGAGAGGAGCGGGGGGGAAGGATGAGAGGGTGTACCGGTCTTGTGCGGTGACGCGGTGGGTGCTGCTGTTGTTCCCCATGGCTGTCTATGAGTGTGGTGGGGGTATGAGTGAGGGCGGGAGCTATCTGGGGCTTGCTTGCAGGCTGGGGCGAATAGGTCCAGGTCTAGGCCAGGAGCCGCATCATGCATCATATAGGGGGCCGGGTAACAATGGATCATGAGATCTCACTCTTGCCACACTAGCTTGCGCAATTGTTGTTGCGCTGCTTCAAGCCTGGCCTAAAGATAAAAAAACATGTAAACCTATGGATCATTGGGTCTATTTAATTTATAGATAGATGTATATATATAGAACAAACCGCTAATGTTCACCTCCCAGGAACCTCTGCTCGGAATCAGCTGCGTATACAACGATGGCGCAATACTACCCGTCATGTCTTGTTAATTGGCATGAGAACCGATAGCCTCCCAATTGAGCCAAAGCAGGAAAACTCATGTGTGTCTTGGCAGTATGTATCTAGAGTATATATCAACACCCTTCTTAAATCCTGACGGATCATAAAACCACGTGCACTCGAGTACGTAGTGCCAGCCGCTCACAGTGCGAGTAGGGGGTGGGCGTTTTATATGGTCGATGGATAGTTTATGTACATATGTATATGTACGTCTACATTAATAATGATGATAGATATCAAGTCCACTAGCTCCTACTATCCATAAGATCATCGATGGTGTTAATGGCGGGCCGCAATATCTGCTACTACAGCGCCGACTACTTATACCCCGAAACTGGGTTCGATATCTCCACTGCTTTCCGCATTTGCGCTTAGCTTTATGTATCTACATATATTAATTAAACGATTGTGACCTTATATCCCGGGGGAGCTCGGAGGGGAGCTCGAGCGTTGTCTGATATTTGCATCCTAAAGCTGGGCTGGATCATTGAACTTATGCAAGGCTCTGCGCAACTAAAGAAACAGATTGAAAGGTTATTCAGGTTTAGCGCTTTCATGAATCATCTTGACGTGCGATCCCAAAAGCTAACCCCAATTTATATACAAATAATAAGAACCTTCGATCCTAGCCTTACACCTGGCACCTCACCATTGAACAGCCGACCCGACTCTAAATACAATAAAGGGTAGGACCAGAGCCGGTAGGCCGGGTCGAGGGCGTAGGCTCAGAAAGATAGAAACAAAATTTTGAAAAGGACCCGGGTGGTAACCCACGATGTACCCTGGTTTGGAATATTATGAATGTACAGCGGTAGGTAATAAGTGATGGAACCCAGCGATACCTGTTTTGGTAAAACGCCACCAACATTTGGTGTTTGTACTCTCAAGGCGTTCCATCACTTATTACCTGTCGCTGTACATAAGTTATGTAAATACCTAGCTGTAATTTAAACTACCGTTTCTTTACTGATAATAAATTCATTACACCAGAAAATTTAGATAGCTCAATAAACCCTGTTACAGTCGGATATAAAATCGTTCCCTAACCCACACTCCCTATCTTCCTGAGATTCCATGTCTACTATCATCGATTCGAGTATTTACGTTGAAAATTCGGCGGATCTTGGCTCGGAGGATTTTGGCTCGGAGGATTTGACCACAGCTTTATTTTGTTGACGCCAGATAGAATCCATAATACGGCCACTATTCAAGGTGTCAGGGTGCTCCGGTCCGATCCTAGAACCTTCAGCTTCCCGTCCAGTACTGTCCGGCACGTCTCTGTAGCCTCGTAGAGCTTTCCCTGGGCTTGAAGAACGCGGCTCATATCACTGAGACTACATATCCAAAGTTACATCAGCTCCCGGCCCGAGGTATGTACTTTATTGAAAGCCTTTGACACGATTCTAAGCAACTCTTTGCAAGCTCTAACTGGCCTTTTTCATTAAGAAAAAGCCTACATTAATCGAGAGCCGAATGAATATTCGTGCTTCTTTGGGATCATTAACGCAGTTATTGGAACTTTTATACCATCTACTCAAGACGTGAAAGGCGTAAACTTGGTAGATTTCGCTGGTGTTAATTTTCGTAACGTCTGGCTTTTGTGGAAATATTGACGAAAGTATATACATTGTTCTCCTCCACATAACCTTTCCCTCTTCTGAGATACTTTCGTATGTTATTAACTGCACAAGACGGTGGACCTCGTAAGTTTCCTCTCTGGAACATGTGATGAGCGAGAATTCCGTTAGCTTTTGCAGAGCATCAGTGAAATCCATTTGCATCTTCGTCCGTCATCGCAGTAGCGGTGGGATAATAATTGTCGAGGTCATAGGCATTGTCTAGAATTAAAACCCAGTCACCACTTTCTCGGCTTTCGAGCATTTTCTTGTCGAAATGAGAATCTTCCATATCCTTCGGGATTGGTAATTTTGAAATTTTATAAATTTCCCGGTAATCTCGTAAGAACCTCTTATAACTGCTTCCATGAACCCAGAAAACAGGTGGTGGCTTAAGTTCATTAGCTATAGGCCTTTTGAGACTTCGAAGCCGATAAGCATATTCGATAGCTATTTGGGTTTTTCTTGAATACCTCATTAGCATATATATGCCCCCTTAGTAGTTGTCTAAAGAATATTACCCAATCCCGCCCAGTCCATACAAAGCTACCCGCTGATGCTTTTCCCAGGAAACCGCCAATAATCTTTTTAATATCTCTTCCCGACTTGTGAAATTGTTATTCCGAGAGTAAGGAACTAACCAATGTTCAGACCCTTGAGAAATGTATTAGCTTCAGATTCAACAATAATTTGTAAAGAGTACCCTAGGAAATATTTTATTAGAATGGTAGTAGGATTAAACACATTTCTCTTTTTTGTTGAAAGAAAAAATGTTAAATCCCCCCTGAACATACCATTCCCATCCCCAAAGCTTATCATGTCTAGATCTCCAAGGCTATCTGTAGTAATTATTTATTGGATAATTCACCTTTGCTTGAGTGGCCACCCATTATTTCTCGGATGCGCTTAACAACTGTCCTATATCCAATATCTTCCTGGTGCTCGAATCTACAGATCGACATGTGATCCTTATCTAGCGGATCACGTTTCTCGCCAAGAACGTCCAGGGTTGAAGATAGTTGATCAACCAGCTAGCAAGTTGACAATTAACTTATGTCTTAATACTAGCTAGTATGCCGTTGGAAGGGTCTATGCCGACGTACCAATTTACTTCCATACAAATATCCCAAAAACCCACCAAAAAGGCTAGTTTTCCTTCTCTCATAAAACGAGGCGAATAAAATCGAGGACTGGTACCTGATAAAATCCTCAGCTATCTCAGTAAGACGATCTGAGTTCTGTTCGAGATCCGAGATGAGTTTCCGGTTTAAACCCTGGATTGCTGCAATCATGCCTATGATCGATCCATATTGTGCAACTGAGGTCCCTTGGTGTGGTGTAGACAAAAACACGATACCTATTTTTGGGCCAACAATGTCTTGATAATTATGCGCCCTGGCCCTATTTAGGGCCTTATATGTGAGAAAGCAATTTACTTGTGCTAAGCCACAAACCAATAGTACGACGAATGCACCATACCTCCTTTACAACTATACCTCCCAGACTGTGGCATATGAATATGATCGGTCTCTCCTTTCCTGGGTAAACATAAATGTTAAATAATTATAACATATAAATATTTATTATATATATTCTACGATGAGAATCAAAAGTTACCTTCGACGTGGTCCTCATGTCATTGATAATATTAAGTAGCGATGAACCGTAAGACCGGATGCCCGCGACACTTTCCGTGCCGGCAATGTTTGAGTTATATCCGTAGGTCATGATGCGGGATTGCGGTATCTCATCCGGGAGAAAATCTCGGAGCCACATGGCGCCAGCACCATTACTCCCCAGGCCCCTGAATGTCCAAGAATCAAATGCGTGACCTCCAAGCGCCCCATGGACCGCGATTATGTTACGCATAAAATAAGAAGTTAGATATACTGGACTCGATAATTAAAACGGGTAGAGGAATGGATACGCAACTCAACGCAAGCATCGGGGTCCGAATGCAATACCGTCAGCGCCTCAAAGTCATCATCAACTACAACCTTCTTTTTATCGATAATGAGTGGTTTGTTTCGGATTATATCCTTCACGGCGCTTTCATCCTTGAAGGTTACTGTAGCGGTCTGAGTTTTGTCTTCTTCCCTAAACCCGGTTCTGCATAAGGATATAGTACAGTTTGGATATAACTTAGAAAGGTAATTCTTAGTAACTGTTTCCGGAATCCTTCTGATTCGCAGGGTCGACATACTGAAGATCTTTGTGTTGTTGTTTGGGGAGCAGCGAGAAAGAGGGAGAAGTTTATTACATCGATCGGGGCACCGTCAAGTGGGTAAGTTCCATATATTAGCTAGCTCCGATCTTTTGTATCAGAGCTCTATCCCCCAAACGCGCGTAGGTTAGGTGAGGCTTTGTAAAAAGATTCAAATTCATGTCCTGCTGGACGCTCTGATTGGTAGCTACATGGATCAGGCCTGTGAATAAGTGAAGCCTGACGGTGAGTGTAGTAGTGGCTTCTATAACTGTATGCCTTGTACTACTTGGGGTGCTATGTTAAATATAGCACTTTAGCTGCACGAGTTGAACAGAAAGTCGATAAAAGGTCCTGCACATCTTATTGGTTGAACGACCTCAAGTCTCTCCTAAAAGAGCTAGAGTTTCTGTCCAACCCGCGCAGCTAAGAGACTCTATTACCTACATAAATGTATATAGATTCTTGGGACTGATTAGTGCTAATAATAGAGGTATAGATTTTAAAAACTGAAAGAGTAAGAACAAATTTAAAGGATGGTGCCGTGTGGAAAACTCGTTTTCAAGTCTCTAAAACCAAATATTCCTAAGCATGTAAAAACAACAAAGGCAGGAATTCGAACCGCTTCCCGTTTTTGTAGAGTTGTGAAAAATCAATAATAAGATCTATTAACATGGTCTCATGATCATTGACACTGTAACTATGTCTGAAGAAATTTATGTGAAACAAGACACAAAAACGCAACACTAAACACAAACATAGCCAGCTCACGTTCAGTCCATTCAGCTACATATGTAGTAAGCCATTCACTTGATATCGATCCTCCATCCCCGAATTAAAAAAATCCAGAAGTCCACACCCACAAAAGAATAAGAATCATCGCAGTCAATAGAAAAATAATAAGGCTGGAAAACCCAAAAGAAAGAGGGAATGATAATGAAAATAATAAAAAGAACAAAAGGAAAAAAAGAAAAGGAAACCTTCCGCAGCTCTACACTAAAAACAATCATCATCCCCCTTCTCATGCGCACACAGCACACACCCCTTAGACACCTTCTGCCGAATCAGCGCCGCATGTGTGACCTTCGACCCCACATTGCGACTCGCCATGCCTAAGCTTGCCATGATTTCCTCCTCGGCCTCATCTACGTCATCACTGACTGCAGCGGGACGCTCCCGTTCCCGCTCGTGCCCGTGTCCGAGCAGACAACCAAGATGGAAAACGTGACCGCATGCGAAGCCGATTAGCGTTTCTTTCTCTACATCATCACACCATTAGCATGCTAGTCTAAGAAGGAGGAAAGGGATATACAAACCAGTAGGCAAGAACACATCCCCGCAATCACCACACGCGTCCACACGCCTCTTTTGTGGCCTCTCCTCGCCGCCGCCTTCCTCTATCTCCACATCCCTCTTAACCTCGAACCTGACAGCCCTCCTTTGCCCCCCACGTAGCTCTTCCATGCCCCTGGCTACCTCGCTGCGAAGGACCTTTGCGACCCCCTCACACACGCTCCACTGGACACCATACTCCTTGAGTATCTTTCCTAGTGCCGGCTTCAGCCCTTCAATTTGCAGACCGGCGGGTATACGTCGCACCAGTGTGATCGGGTCGATGGCAGTTCCGACATTCTCTAGCAGCCCCCGAATGAAGCGAGGTTTGTCCATACTGTACTCGAGCAAGTCGTTCCAGAGGTCGGGATCGTCTTGATTCTTTGCGAATGCAATGGCCTGACCGACGTCATGGAGCTTGTCAATGATGAGGAAGAGTGCACGCTTTGTCTGTCCGGTCTTAGAAAGCAGATGAACCAGCTCCGGAATGTAGGCACGTTTCTCACACACGGCGGAGGCCTTTTCCAGGCTGTAAGTGTGGCTGTTGACTAAGAAGTCCATCAAGAGTGGACGGTCGTACTCGGCGAACAGCGTGACCATCAGGTCCCCGAACTCGACGAGGGTACCTGCGGCACTGTCACTGCCGCTCCAGAGGCGGCGGAGGTAGAAGAAGAGGAAGAGTTTTCCCGCACGGACGGAATCTGGCGAGAGCTGAGAGACGACTGTGGACGGGCCAACAATACCACGGTTGGCCTCGGCAACCAGGAGAGAGATAGCTTCAGAGGTGTTTTCTTCGAGGGTGGAAATAGGGGTAGTGGAGAGTTTTTCGGGGGATACGCGCAGCAAGAGGAGATCGTAGATATTGGTTTTGATAGCGTCGATAAGGCGGTATTCACGGATGAGGGAGAAGGCCGCGTCTGCGTCTTTCAGGATCATGTAGTGACGTAATGCGCTCGCGGGCTCCAATATCGTCATGTAGAGCTTTGCGAGGCATTCTTGCAAGGCGCGCCATTCGGCGTCACCAGAGTGCACAGAGTCCTCATGGTTCTTGAGCTTGCGCGTGACGGCGTCAATGATCGTGCGAGGGTCGTAAAGTGTTCGTGTACCTTCGGGCTTCCAGTTCTCCAGTAGCAGCTCCCGGAACCTGGCGACATCGTGAGAGAGATAATGCGCGAGAACAATCTCATAGATGACACTCGGCAGCGGCGGTGACAGCGGCGTAGTTGGTATATACGGCGTAATCTCCGTGATCTTTCCCGCGGCCTCAAACACCCACACCCAGTGCTCCCAACGTCCCGATAAACCCAAAACCTTCCCGCATACCTCGGCTGATGCCGTCCACTCGCCAGCATTAATCAACTTCTGTAGCCACAACTCTCCAATACGGCGCTTCTCCTTCTCTGTGGCGCTATAGTTCGTCGTGCGCCGTTGCCCGCGCCCGCCGCTGACGGTTGAGTCGGAGTCGTAGCTGGGATCGTCCTCGGAGACCACACGGCGCACGACCTCATCCTCTCCGGACTCGCTAATGGCGCTGCTATCCGATGCGATCACGTCTGGGTTCCTGTCTACGAGTTCCCAGGCGTCTTGGTATTTCTCTTTCTCAAGGAGCCAGCCCAAATGGTCTCTTAGACTGCGTTCAGTTGCAAAAACCACATCGTAGGGACTTGTAATGTAGATTTTTTTGCCGGGGAATTCTTCGCCCCAACCGTTATCCTCTACCTTTACTACGCGTCCGGCCACTGGGGGCCCGCGCCCAATACCCATACCGATGAATGACGAGGCACTGAAGCTTTCCCGACGAGAGACACTGGTGCTGAAGCTACGGACACTGGTTGCGCTGGAGAGAATCTGGGTTGCGTTTACGCCCGCGTTCCAGAGACCGCCCGCGAGTGCTATAGCACCGGAGAAGTCGTTGTTTTCGTCTGTTGGAGCTGCGAGGAGTGGGGCGGGCGTCGCAGGGAGAACACCAAGGTGGTAGTCGCCGGCGGATAGCCCTTCGAATCGGTTCATCATGAGCTCATCAGCGGAGAGCTCTTCAGAAGTATTGAGGTCTATGAAACGGAGCTCGGGGGTCAGGGCGTTGGAGCGGCCGCGGCGGGCGTGAGGGCCGATTTTAGCAGAGGAGGGTTCTGATGGAGGAGTGCCGGGCGGAGAGACGTCGGATGTGAGATGTGCGAGAAGAAGGAGAAGTGAGGGCGTGTACAGAGTGAGGCCGGAGATTGTACAGTCAGTTTGTAAACTACAAATAATCGTTAGCACTGTGATGTCCAGTAAATAAAAGGTCAATGATAAAAAAACCCACATATGCACAATTTCTGCCCACCCAGCGCCCCGTTCTTCTTCCTCGCTGTTGCTATCCCCTGCAAATACATCTACAACCCAGATTGTACCTCCCCAACCAATGACTAGCTTCTCTTTCTGGCCCCAGTCAATGCCTAGCGAAGGCTTTCCTTTGACCGCTGTAGGACTAACGTCGTCCGCTGTGCTATGCGTGCTTAGTCCTTCCATATCGTCCTGTGTCAGATTCCTGCGATCAATCCACTCGAGTCTGGGCTTATAAACCGCAGCCATATCCTCCGGGATAGTTTCCGGGCGCTCAATCGCCGAAATGCGCTTCCACGCCACATCACCAACAGGCTTCCCAGTGACTCCCAAACCCGGAATCCAGCTCGTCACACCTGGATATCCGGCCGTAATCAAGCCATTGGCTATACCAACCACATCTCCCAACCCCGCAGCCGCAGCCGCCGCAGCCCCTGTGCCCGCCCCTGTTGCCGTTCCCTCTTCGGGTGCCTCCTTCTTGATCTCCGGTGGGATGATATGTGAGCGCATCAGCTTAATACCACGCTCATTGGCCCACGCAACAAACCGCGGCGACTCTTTGCTCCATGCAATTGCGCTAATCGCGCCCTCTCCCGAGTGCAGAATCGTATCTTTTCCACTACTGCCGCCAAGTCCCATCCACCCGCCGCCGCCGGCCGGGGGCGCGACGCTAAGGATAAGGTTCCCAGCAAGACCACCCGAGAGAAAAGTACGATCTGTGCGAAAGTTGGGCGAGAGGGCCACAGCAGTGATGGGTCGCTTGAAGTTCTTGAGGATGATTTCAGATTTGGCGTAGGGAGTGGTTGTAGGATTTGAGCCCGGGTTAGCTGGGAGGAGCGGGACAATGCATACGAGGCCATCAATAGAGGCTGTTGCGACATGTGTGTGCCGGTCATGTGTTGGTGGGAGCTGGGCGCGGATGTTGGGTGGGAGAGGGGGTGGAGGAGGCGGGGATATCGAGACACTGGTTATAGAGGCGGAGTGAGCGTGGTAGACACGGAGGGTCGAAAGCGACGGGAGCGTTAAGATATGCTAGAGGGTGTCAATAGTCGACCTGGATAGGTGGTGAGGGTGGGCAGGTATAAATGCTCACGATATTTCCGTTATGTGTCCCTGTTATCTATTACGCACGGGTTAGAGATTGCGCTCTCGAAGCTCCAAACGTCGATGTGACATATCGTTGATGCAGTCATACCATTCTCTCTCCAAAAACCACACTGGCCGAGACCGCATCACCATTCCTATACACGCCACCGAGGTTTCTGGTCAAGCGCGTATACTTAAGTCTTGGCTCTTCTTCCTCGTCATCGCTCTCTTGGTCCTCCTCTTCCTCCTCTTCAGTGGGTAACCTATTCTGCGCCTCCTGCTCTCTCTGAGTGTCTGCGGACGCCATTGTTGTTTTTTGTTTGTTGGGGTGAGAGACGACTTGTTGTGTTTATCGAAGCTCTCACAAGCTATGATGCGTTGGCCGTGGAGTTGCGGCTCTACAACATGATAGAGCTTCTGCCACACCCACGAGGTTAGTCCGGGGGTGGGTGTGGTGGCACGGGCTTATGTCACTGATTGGCGGGATAGCCGAGGAGGGCTAGTTACCCGGTTGGCGTGGCCGAGAGCTCAGGTTACCCGGGGTGGACGTTGGGCGCTTGGGCCATGTGGCGCCCAGGATGGGGGGTAATGATGGAGGTGCAGGTTTTCGCGAAGGTCATATTACTGGCGCCGTACTCTCGATAAGTCCGGCATCTGAAGAAGATTGAGTGGAGAGAAAACATTCAGTGAGTTTCTATGATGGTTAGCCGCATTTACGTGCATCGCATATACTCTAGGCCCTAGGCCTACACCGCTGCTATGGCCCACGCGTGCGCCGCGTTGCAGGCCGGCCGGGGCCGGGGCCGCGCCGGTGAACTTCAAAATGCAATCCAGCCATCGTGTGGGAAACACTACTGATACATATATGGAGAACATTGAGTATATACATGTGTATATACAAATACATGGAATTGCGGGCTCTTTTTCCATGTCCTAAAATTGTATAATTCTTTTTTTGTAGGCTCTGGATCGACTGGCTCTGCGGGGGGCTCTGGTGGTCTCGATGGGCAGGTACATAGTAGTTAGTAAAACCGGTAACCTGTGGCTCTTCAGGGGTGGGTTCATAATCTGTTCTTACCTTACCATCCTCTCTCCTATCGTCGATTGTTCCTATCCTATCCTAGCCATCCTATCCTATCCTATCCTGTCCCTGTGTGCTATGTTTGTTGGTTTAGTCGCTCGGTCGTCACATCTCTCCTCTTTTCTTCATTTATTTTCCTTGGGGGTTACTACTAGACAGTGCGTCGGGGCGTTATCAATAGTCTCCTTGCATGTACATGTCCTTCTTTCGTTGCCACATTACTTGCAGAGAGCTAAAGAGAGGGTGGCGGGGGGGAATTGGGGGGGGGGGGTACAAAGTAAACACCCACATAAATGTATATATGATAGTTGCAGAGAAATTCAACCGACGTTACAGGGTTGATCGGTTTCACCCTGTTGGTGATCGAGATCTCGTTATCTGGGGCCTAGAAGCTCTCTTGCTCTTAATACTCGAATAGATGAGAGTGATGGTGATTGGTTCAAGTCCGCACCGCAGCTTAACCTTACAGCATCTCAAAACAACCGCCTTTCATCGGTGTTCATGTCATAGGGTATCACTCGCTGAGTGGTGGTTCCCTGGCGGGCCCATCCGCATCCGGCCTCATCAAGCCATCCTACTGATAAGGATAACACATTGCCAAGCTTAGCAGTATGCGTACGTACGAGCCCTCCAGACAGCTAAGACCAGCAAAGGAATCAATGTGGACATGGGGTTGGACGTGGCCCAGCGGTATAGAGTTCAAACTCTGTAACCGAAACTGTGAGCGTTCAACCCCCCCCCGGATCCGGACGTAGAAAAGATGTAGCAACCGAGGCCTAGGCGGTGTTGCGAACTTTTTTTGGTTCCCTTTTTTGATTGTCTTTTGAGAACTTATTGATGTGTCGAGTGGGGTGTTTTTCTTTCTTTTTTTTTATTATTATTATTTAATATACATTACTTTCGAATTTCTTACTGTCAATTAATTATGGCCCTAGCTGACCTAGAGGGCTCAAGGCCGGTTATTAAGTACATGTATGACGTGGTAAAAAAATACATGTACCCCTAAGTAATCGACTCTGCCATAACCCGTCACATATATTCTTCTGGGGTTAAATATGATTATATATATATATACAGTTTACAATTATTCTAGTATTAGTTGTGCTAAACACGTTCCCGGAATTCACCATAGTTTCTTGCCCTATATATAACAGTCACCCGTTATAACTAGGATTATGAGCAAACAGCCACACAGTAGCTCTTTTACTTCTTTCTCATGCTTGTCCGCAGTTCTCATTGCGAATCTCATTCATGACTGAGAATCATAATAACCAATTGCAATTGAAATCTCCCCTCTCCTCGTCAAATCAGTTCCTTTGTCCGCTAGCTGCTATTCCACCTTTCTCATCTCACCATATCTCTCGGTTTCATCTCACCTCTTCTCCCCCGGCAAGTTAGTTACGACAGAACTCCAACCATCGAAATTAAGTTACCACTAACAGCAGTCAGTTATCATAGCACCGCTTCAAATTACGCACGAACTCTTGCATTCTTCCACTCTTACTTTCGCCCCACCTCCAATACCTTCCAACCCCTTTCTCTAATATCAATTATTCATCTACAACCTGATCATCTAATGAATTATTCCTCCCTCTATTCGCCCTAAAGTACTGCAACCTACCACTAACTCTCAACAGATATTTCCACCCTACTTCTCACCCTCTTCCATAGTACAAAGAAAGGCGCCTTGGGATCGTTGGTGTCAGTCATCGAATGATTTTCGATGACTCAGTTGAGTCGTCGAATATTGTACGACGAGTGGCACTAAGGATGGCCAAGACCGTTTTTCGTTACCATTAGATTGTATCTTTATAACGATAGTAGATTTACAATTTGCATTGCTATGATGACTACCAATGAGGGAGAGGTGTGCATGTGCTGGTCTTTGCAAACACCGAAAGCAAAGCTAGTACGTACAGTGCTTGATGAGTGGGGACAGACCGAAAATGGTGGACGGAAAATTAGT
Organism: Morchella eximia; assembly: GCA_024713935.1. NCBI lineage: Eukaryota > Fungi > Ascomycota > Pezizomycetes > Pezizales > Morchellaceae > Morchella > Morchella eximia. Next base: position 4,932,594 of record JAMGZG010000001.1, read on the forward strand.
GGTTGACAAACTTGGGTAGTCAGGGAACAAAAGACCTCTTATCCGTGCTTTCTCAGACATCGAATACGCCGAATAAGAGTTATATATGTTAACAAAGGATTTATAGTATCTAGCGGTGAGTTTCTTTTGGGGTGGGGTAACTAGTTTTTCCGTGTATCTCTAGCCCAATAACATGATATATATTGATCTTTCTTATTCTAGCGAAGTTATGATAATTTGGGTCACACATTGGTAGTCGGAACCAAACTCGATTTCGGTCCTGTCACTTAAAAGCAAGAAATGATTGTCGGAATTTTTCCATCGAGAATCTTACCTAGAGGCAGTGTGCCCTTACTGATTTCCGTCAAATATATGAAAAAGCACCAGGGCGCTTATGTGATATAACCGACAGAACATGTCACTGTATAGACCCCCATCCGACATCCATCTCTTTCACCCCTCTCAGAAACGCATCAAGACTTCTACGGATCACGGACACCATATCTGCAACACATTTTATTCCTCCTCCACCTCCACCTCCACCGCCACTACCATCTCCATACTACATACATACTTGCACTCAACACCCCCTAATCCAGCGCTTATTTCACCGCAACAACAACCACCGACCAAGCCGGCAAGGAGATCGTAAACTTACCTGCGCTGCCCGTAACCGCAGTCGTAACAGGCACCACAAGCGCGTTCTTTGGCAGATTAATCGAGTCGGACGCCGGTCCCGTCAACGTCGTGACCGATCCTGACGTCGTGCCCGGGATCGTGATGGTCGTGGAGACCGCGGTGGCTCCGTAATTGGCCAGCTTGACGTAGTAGGTTCCGGTATTGTCATTCTTGGACGCGACCCAGTAGGCTATTGATATGTATTAGAAAACTGGTTGCGAGGACGAGATATAATCAAGGGGAGGAGGGGTACATACCTGGTCCAAAGCCAGTATCTGAGGTGACGGGGAGGATCGTGGTTCCGCGGTTGACGGAAAACATCTGTGTGTAGGTATTAGTCAGGGTTAGGGTTGGTCATCGAGTGATTCTCTATGAAGGGTGAGACTAACCTGTTGAACGTAGTAGCTGGTGGAGAGAGTGAGGAAACTGGGATCGGATGTGAATCCAATGAGATCAGGCTACAGAGCGTGATTAGCTGTTGCTACTACTACTATTGGGAAAGGGGGATCGGGGCTTACCGCCCACTGCGTGGAGTTGAAATGCTGCATCAGCGGCGCATAGGCCGCCATCTTGACCACATCACTATTGCGCTCCATACCAATCATGAACACGGCCTCGGACACGGCGCCGATGAGTGTTGCCCACCAGTTTGTGGCGCCGGTGTTCGACGTTGTGCAGGCGTACTCGCCGACAAAGATGCCGTAGTTGCGGTCGTAGTTGTCGTATGTGTTGAAGAGAGCGACAAACTGGTCGGGGCGGAGGTAGTAGTGGATGTCGATCCACATGCCGGCGAGCTTAGGGCTTGGCAGGCCCTGGTCGGTGCTGGCGATGATGATGATGTCCGGGTACTTTGCCTTGATGGCGTCGTGGAAGGCGGTGAAGCGGGCAGCGTAACTAGCGAGACCGCCTTGAAGGAAGTCTTCGTTGCCGATCTCGACGTGGGTTAGTGCGAAGGGCTCGGTGCGGCCGTGGCTGGCGCGGAGGGCGCCGTAGGTGGTGCTGGTGGAGCCGGTGATGTACTGGAGGTAGGTTTGTTAGTGGGGGGAGTAGAGGGAGAGGGGGGGGGAAGAGAGAGGAATAGCTACCTCGATTTCGTTAAGAACGTCGTTGATGTAGGGAGTAAGGGCAGTACCGGTGGTAACGCCGCCGCCGAGAGTGAGACCGGCCCAGACACCGAGGACGGGGACGAGCTTCATGTCTTCGCACCAGTAGAGGTACTCGAGGAGGCCGAGAGCATCAGTGTTGGCATAGCCCCAATCGCCTGGTGATGAACATGTTAGTATTGTATATAGTAAGGTGTACATTTTCTGAAATCACCAACCTTGACGGCCAGGTCTGGTGTGGACGGGTCCAATCGTCTCGTTCCACTTCCATCTTCTAGCGAGAGTTGCACCTTCGCTGTAATTCGGTCAGCATTTATTTCAGAATGATTACTTCAGGGCATCGAGTAATCTTACAGATTGTTACCACCTAAAGACACACAGGTACTATCTCAGTAACAATATCCCGAGAAACTCGATGGGAGCGAAAACTCAATTTCCACAAGCACTTACCGGGAAATCTCAAGAAAGACCCTTTCACATTCTCCAATGCCCCTGCGATATCTGGCTTGAGTCCGTTGTACCTCTGGTGATACGTGACGGGGAAGAGCTGGAACAGGTTAAAGTAGATACTCCCCGACACCTTTGCCGCATCAACCGTAGCCACAAAGATATTATCACCATCCGGCGCCGCACTCGCCGTGAACGTCGTCTCGTAGTATTTCCATGTGCCAGCAACGCTCGTGACCGCAACAGCCTTAGTCCCGAAAACTGTTCCCGTTGCCACAGACTGCAGTTTCACCGTCACGTCTCCAGTGTAGGCACCCTGGACCCAGAAGTAGCATGCGTATGTGTCTTTCTTGACGGGGATACCCCAGTAGCCGGCGTTGGAAAATCCAACTTGGCCGGTGGTGCCGGAGGGCACATCGACGCGCATGACTTTGGGGAGGGCCGAGGAGAGAGGGTGGGCGGTGTCGACGGCGAGGGTGACGCTGCCGACGGCGGCGTAGGCAGTGAGATCGGCCGTGGTGCCTTGGAAACCGTTGTTGCGGAGGAGCTGTCCGTGGATACCACCGTCACCGGAGTGGTTGATATCCTGTGGTTTGTTAGTATGTTAAATGATAAGTGGGAAAGTAGTGGTGGGGGTAGACTGACCTCAAACATGAACCCGTAGAGAAGAGGACTGGAGGCATTACCACCAGTGGTGGAGACAGTGAGAGCAAGACTGTGGACGAGGGTGGGGAGGGCGGCAAGGCCCATGAGGAGCTTGAAAGCTTTAGTGAAGCCCATTTTGAAAAGCTAGCTTACTTGTTCAGGTTCTGGGCTGAGATGCTGCTGAAGCTTGCCTGAACCGAATCGAATGACGGGGCCGCTGGGTCAAGTATTTATAATGGTCGAATGGTATTGCTATAATATCCACCCGGGCCTTCCCCCATCCCATTCAATCCCCCCAGGGGCCATTGCTATGCTAGCTAGCTAGGTACCCCGCAAAGCATAAAGCAAAGCCCGGCTGAGTTGCCCCCGAAGTTGCTGGTAATGGGGGTATCCCCCGGAGTGGCTCCAGAGTTGTGCTAGGTAAAGCTCTATATGTATTACAGGCAGTTCTACGGCATGTAGTTATTCCTCGGGAGTTCTGTACCTTGCATCTCCGGGGACGAGACCGAATTTACCCCGTCGATCGACCGGAAATAGTGAGATCCATAGCTAGAGAGGATGAACAGATGGGGACGTGCTCAAGGTCTAAAGATCTAAAGAAGGGTGGTTGTTAATTTTCTCGTCCTAGAAATCATTACCTAAAGCAACGAAGTAGAGTACCTGTAGTGGCTAGTCTAGCCTAACCGGTTAGATGTTGCTGCAAAAATGCGGTTGAGAGGTTTGTTCTAGGCAGCTTCCTGGCGCATACAGGGGGGCATGGTGTTGATCCCCCATCTCTATGGTGTGGGGTGCCTCCGATGGGCATCTCGCTTGCCCGCCTAGCTGTCTCCTGCCGGCCGGGGGATGTGAAAATAGGCTGAGAGGAAATCGCAGCCAAGTAGCGAAATGTGGGGAAATAGGCTAATTGAAAGCTTAACTTGTGAATAAGCCTTAAAATAAGGCCTTACAATGACAGATGGCGCCCATGCAGGGCTTTTTTCGTGGACATGCATATATAACTCTCCCGGGGTGAATGACGGGGGAATTGAGCCTGCCGAGTTTTGATGGGTTTCGCATTGGGTGAGAGATGCTGGCATGTGATTGAATGCCAGGCACTACATATTCATGCAATATTCATGGTGATTCTCTTCGCAGCGAGGAAGAATTGAGGTGATTGTATCGTGGATGGATACTGCGGGCAGCTACATGTAGTTACTTGGGCTAGCTCCTAGGTTCGTAGTAGTTGCAATTGACATACTGGCAACGATGCGATTTCAGCTAGCTTCTTCCATACATATATCAAAGGACAAGTACGGCCGCGGTCACATCTCAAGCACATCTTGCTCATTTTCGGAGGCTCCATGCCACATGCCATTCTTTAGCTACCCCTCCATCTACCCCAGCGTGCATTTCACCGCAAGTATTCAACCCGAGGACCGCCTTCACAGGCCGATGCTGCCGTGTGAGCTGATATCTGATCTGAGGGTCATGCTAACGGCTTTTCCACAAAATAACCTTCCCCTTTGTGATTTAGGCTCTTTTCAGATGGGGTTGTAGGTTGAGATCTTCGGCACCCGCGCGGCAGGTGTGCCGGGTATCGTATTAATGTGGAGTGCGGAATGATTACTGAACACTATAATTGGGGCTCAAGTTTTAAATCCCCCTCGTAGTACGTCCCAGCGAATATTCCGCGGTCCGGAAGGCCCCTGTTCATGGGGGAAACTCCCGGCCTAAGATTTGAGAAGAAGAGATATATAGTAGTCGAGGCGGAAGCCGAATTGAACACAATTTCAATCCGTTGCGCTCCCTATATCTAACTGGTTATCTGTATTGAGGCGCCGATCTCAACTCTGAGCAACAAACCAGAACCTGGTAATGAGAGGCGGGGAGGGCGCATATGGAGGCGTTGCAAATTAGGGTAATCCCGTAGAATCCTCCGGACACGTGCGTCTAATCTTGCTCGGCTTTCGATCTGGGGAAGTTCTATCCGCGTCTTGGCTCAAGCCGGTCTCGTAACTTCTTAATGGTCCGTGCTTCTAGCTTTGAGGTCACGGCGGCCGTGTTTATATTGCGGCTTTAACTTTCCTTTGATTAAGAGACTTGAAGAATATGGTTATGTTAACTCGTTGAACTAAAGGATTAGGGTCGAGAGATCCTATTATAGTAACGAGGTAGAGAGCAAGTATTCTTAAAACAAAGTGCAACCTATAGATAATAATGCCCGAATATTACCACTAACTATGGACAAGTAATGAATACTCACAAATAACACGAGAAGAAGAGAATTTCGTAAATAGAACTCTAAAATATAATATAATCCCCTACCCACTACCAGGAGCAGATTAGCAAATCTCGGTGCAACCTGCGTCCAATATATCACCAACAGCCCAAGAATATCTCAAGTGAGTACTAAGGAGTGCGTCTAACCGTCTTTACCAATCATGTAATATCACTCGGTCGCTAGCCTCTGGGCGCAACTACATGTAATTCGTCGCAGCGTTAATCGTATGAATAGGATATCAAAGGAATCCTTTATTATAGCAGTGAAGTTGATCACTTGTGGCAGGGCCGTAAATATTATTAATGCCCCAAAGCCAATAACTTTTATTCCGTTCATCACTATTATGATACATTTCACTAATTTTACAGTTCTAAAGCACCTCTCCCTCCTAGCTACATAACCATAATCTCATCGCCCGTAACCCCATCATCTCCAAACACGTCCTCCATCTCCCGTAGCGTATACTCCACAAGATAGCTCTCCTCCACCAACTCCTCCACTCTTCTGTAGTGCCTCTCCGTATAGCTCTTCAGCGCGTCCCACACCTGCGCTGCCCCCTTCAGCTCTATCAACCGCTGCGGGCTGTAGCTCTTGACAATCACATACAGAATCCTCTGCGCCACGCTTGCCGTCTTTGCATTCGTGTTCCAGTCGCGGACGCGGCAAAGCAGCACAAACAGCTGCTCATCGCCCAGCGTCGCAAGGACCTCATCTACCGCGGCGAGCCCGGACATGGAGTTTGGCTCGGCGGGCGACGTGGCAGTGACGGCGGTGAAGAGGGAGAGTAGCCGTCCGGGGTGGTTGAGCCCGAGGGCGAGCGTGATGGCGGAGCGGTAGTCGGAGTTGTGGATGTAGTTTTGGAGCTTCTGCTCTTGCTCGATGAGCTCGGATTCAAGTTTGGAGGCTTCTTGGCGCGTGCTCTCGGAGATGTCTTCCCAGAAGGTGACGACAGAGTCGCCGCCGCCAGAGACAAGGACGTGGTCGTCTTTGCGGACTGTTAGGGCCCAGACCTACCGGGGATGTTAGTTTGGGTGGAATGGAGAGTTGGGGTGATTTTACGTACTTTGTCTTCGTGGTTATCCAGAGTAGCGTTGCACTCTCCGGATTTCACGTCCCAGACCTTGACCAGTCCGTCTCCGCCAGAACTTCCAACCTGCAGCCCACCGCTCAGCCAGACAGTTTTCAGCACGCTGTTTGTGTGGCCCTCAAACGTCTTCAAGCAGCTGTAATCCGTCAAGCTCCACAGCTTCACGGTCTTGTCGCCGCTTCCCGTGACCACCATTCTGCCGCCCTTGGCGCCCTCGGCGCCGCCAACGATGGCACCGGTCACGGATGCGGGCCCGAACTTGACAGACCACACGCCGCGGCGATGGCCGCGCAGGACACCGAGCGCTTCGCCTTCCTGTACCGACCAGATCTTGACTGTCCTGTCCTGCGAGGCCGACGCAAATAGTTCATCATCCGGAGACACGTCAATGGCGTTGATATCCTTCTCGTGCGCCTTCCTCGTATACACCGCCTTTGCCTTCTTTCCTGGCGCTGGGATATCCCATCTCTTTATCGTGCGGTCCTGGCTCCCAGTGATCACAAACTTTGGCGGCGCAAAGCTCTTTGCCGCTTTGCTTTCGACCTGCGGCACGGCCCTAGAGAGCGCGATAGCACCAATGCTCTCCGCATGCCCGACGAACCGTGAGTGGCAGGTAAACTCGCTTTTCTCGCCGTCAATGTGCCATAGACGGGCCTCGTTGTCCTTTCCACCGGTGGCCAGCCATACACCGGACCAGTCGCGGTCGAGGCAGATGACGATGTCGCCGTGGCCGCGGAGGACACCGACGTCGCCGAAGCCCTTGGTTAAGTCGACGATGCGCACGTCTTCGGAGTTTGTGGCGAGGGCGACGAGGGTGTCAGTGGGGGTAAGGTATGCGAGGTCTATGATTTCATCGTGGTGCCCTGAGACACGGCGAGTGACGGGGAGGGTAGTGGTGGAGGGGGGGAGCGTGAGGGAGTTTACGAGGATTGTTTGGTCGTTGTGGATGGAGATGAGAGAGGGCAGTGACTTGTGGTAGCTGCGTAGAGGTTAGCTAGCGTACGCTTCTTCCTGAGTAGAGTAAAATGGATACTGACATGATATCGACAATTCCATCAGCTTCCCGCTCTTCATCGTCGTCTTCTGTCTCTTGATCGTCACTACTCCGTGTGATTTCCTTCCCGGCCCTGAGATCCCACAGCCGTATCCGATTCCTCCGCCCGCCCATGTAGATAACGCTATCTCCCACGGTCTCCTCCTCCTCGCCCTGAATCCTCAGCGCCCCCGGCGCCAAAAAGCCCACCATCTCCAGCTCCTCAAGAACCGGTATGGTTCCCTTGAGCTTCCAGCTCTTTGTGTCCCACACGCACACAACCTTATCTCTACCACCACTCACCAGCGTCTTTCCATCCGCCGACCAGTCCAGCCCCCGCACCACGCTCACATGCGAGTCCAGCACCGCCACACAGGTGCTCTTCACCAAATCCCACACCCGGACCTTTGTATCGTCCGCGCCCGTCGCCAGCCTCCACCCCATCTCCCCACCATCGTTCCTCCCCTTCTTCCCCCCCTTCTTTGCCGCAGGCGCCGTCGCCGTCGCAGCCTGCGTCGGCGCACCAACGCTCTCGGGCGCGTAGAATCGCAGCGCCGACACGACACCGCCGTGGCCGCGCAGGTTGTGCGTGACATACCCGCCCTTGATATCCCATACCTTTACAAGGCCGTCCGCCGCGCCGATGGCCAGCAGCGTGCCGGTCGGGTCCGTGTCAGCGACAATGATGGGCGATGTGTGCGCCTTCACGGAGCGCTGGAGCGTGGGTGTTACGGTGAGCTTTTCGAGGTCGGAGTCGATGGACAGCGAGTAGATGCGCATTGTGTAGGAGCGGGAGCAGATGATCAGGTAAGAGGCGTCAGGCGTAACTACAGCATTACACAGCATCTACATCAGCTTTCCATACCTTTATTGACGGTCAATGGGGTAGGTAATGCTCACGAGCTAACGTAGTAACTTGCTCCGAGTCCTACAATTCACACACGCCAGCAATTCATTCAGTCAGCGCCTCCGTCACACACAGCACACACACATAAAAAAAAAACCTGCCGGCGGCGCGCATACTCACACCCTCGATCCTCGCCAGCTCGTCGCCCGTCTCAAAGTCCGTCACCAGCACATCCTCGCCCAGCGTCGTGACCAGTATCCGCCCGTTGCGGTCGAGCGCGACCTTGCCGCCCGTGTAGAAGGGCTGGATGACCTTTGACGGCTTGAAATCCGTTTTGAGCATTGTTTGTAAGGGCGCCATAGCTGTATGTACTGTGTTGGCGCAGAAAAATTAGTGTATGGCGGAACTTTTTTGATACAAGAAAAAAATATGTGGGTTGGGTTTTTTGGGCCGGGGGTGCAGGGTTGAGGCGCCCCGGGTAACTGGCTTGGTGGGGGGGGTGCGGGATTATGTCAGCAGAGTGGTGCGAGTGAGATACTATGAAGAAGATGTAAAGCTAGCTGCATGCACTGTATTTATTTGAAAATCACCAATATTAGTGTGACATTGCACCGTGCGTTTGTTGCCTTACCTTGAGCAGATTGAGTGTTCATAATACTTTCTAGGCCCCGTCTACGGTGTTTCAACCACCACTGCCACCAGGCAGAATACCGAATGGGTCTGAGATCTCAACAAGACTTGCCACTTTACATGTTTGCGGACATATAAAGATACTTCTTAGTCAATCTATTCCTCAAGAATATCAGAGATTCCCATACGGTTCACTAAAACAGCAGTTATAGCGCCACGATTTTGTAATACTTGTATCTTAATCATAGTGTAAACTAAATAATGAATACACATATCCGCAGTTGACAACTGTAAAACCAGCCGTGACAATATAGCATAGTACCGGCGACGGCTACTGCTCCAACACTGATATCGCTACCGCTGGCTGCGGCTTTGGAATACCCGGAATATAGGGCGTCAAAAACTCCGTCAACTGCCCATCCACATCCGACGCATTTTCCACCAGGTACGCAGCCACCTTGACAAACAACACATCCTTGACGGGCCCACACAGCTTCAACTTTTCCAGCACCAACGTTTGCAGCCTATATATGCCCAACTTTTCCGCCAAACAGTAGATCATCGCATGCCTTAACGCCGCCTCACACTGCTGCTCAGGGTTCTCCGTCCCATCGTAGCCCTCAATCTCTCTCACTGGCATATAGTTTTGCATCTGCCGCGGGGCAGGCGCTGACCGCACTGGCGACCCCGGTTCAAAAACACCGTCCGTGCCAATGCGATATGGCACAGGGTGCCCAAAGAGGTTGGCAAATGCTGACGACGTCGTTTGTGGCTGGGGCCTGGCGCCGACTCTGGTAATCATCCGGGGAGAGTATTCATCGCTGTACAGATACTCAAGGATGGACGAGAAGACCTTGGGGTCGTCTTCAGGGAGCGTGATCGTGTTCTCCCTGGCCTCTCTAAAGCTGCCATTGAGGGCGCAGTTGAAGAAGGGGGATTTGCAAAGAATTGACTTGTGCGCGAGGAAGGTGCGAGCGGTCTCGGCTTCACCGACTACGACCGGGACTATCGGGCTCTGGAATTTACTGTTGGTAATTGTGTATTAGTTGGCTGCAATAGAATAGAGTATCGATTTTGAAAGACGTGATCACAGACTCAAAGTAGGATGCCGCTCCAAAAAAGTACTTCCCTTCCGGCCTGTCGCTAGGGGGATTGACTCCCATATCCACAATCTCAAGCTCGGCTTGGTCGGCGTTACGGTCAGGCGTGGCTATATGGGCTGGAGCTGGGCGTGTGAGCATTTTGAAAGTCTTGGAGACGTCTGTCTGACGGTGGGTTTACCGGAAAGGTCTGTGAAAGGCTCGATTCAGGCTTCTTATACTAGGACCATCGAGTTGACAGCTGGTGCGCTACGGGCGTACACGTAGATATGGCAAGCAAAAGCGTATATTTTGGCTGTAGTTAACGTTATATCAACATTCCAATCAACTGTCCTTCTCACGAAAACGCAGCCGTTGGCTGCGGCCAGATGGGATCCACTCTGGTGGGCCCACAATATGTGGCCCTTTCTTTACTTTTAATGACAGTTCAGCATCAAAAGAAAGATTCGAGCACCGGCTAATGAGGATTAACGAGCGGACAGTATTGAATAATAACATCCGACAAGAGGGTGCCCAGCGGGTAACGTTCGTGGTAGAGTATTATTTTAGGGTTAGGTGTCCCTCTATCCCGCTCTGTCCTCACTCGCTTAAGTATTACTTCCCGCGCTCTGACAGTTATGTGGGCGAGGTAGTCTAGTGGTAGACGCCTCGTCTTACTACACCGCGTGCGTTGAGCCACATGACCGTCCGGAGGTCGTGGGTTCGATCTCCAGGGGTGGGAGTAATGCTCTAGAAAAGTGGGGTGTACGGCATGTAACTGGGAGCAGCGTTCAATATCGCGAATTGGGCCTGTAGCCAGTGAGGGGCGTATGGTCACAGCATTACTTTTTGTGTATTTTATTGCCAATATTGGTTTTTTTTTTTTTTTTTTTTTTTTTTTGGAGGGGGTGTGATATCGATTGGAGCTGGCCTACAATTGCAGATTAAAAACTATTTCAGCTTTTCTTGCTCATTATTTGGCCAATCGGTCTCCCTCGTGTCAGGCCCGGATGTAGGATTAGGCCGGGCTAGCAAAACTCTTTCAGGCCATATTCTTTTATAGTATAGTAGATGTAGATGTTTCCAAGGACCGAGTGATAGCTCATGATCCCCTGGTCAGCCATTGAAACATACAGTTGGACCCTTAGCTTCGACCACATAACGATCATATCATTCCCCAATGATATTGTATCTCTGGATATGCACGAAACACATACATGTATACTATTCAAATGTTTAAGCACCTACAGCCCTACATCTTCACCCATGAGATGCTGACAGAGATTGTTACCAAAGCCACATGTAAACATGTAAACACCTGCCAATCCAGACACCGTATATATATACGCATGTAGCTACACGAGAACCGCAGCTCACCACACAAGCCCCCCCCACTCCACCAGAGCAGAGCCACAACTACGCCACAACTACTGCAACCCAAACCTCCCCATCCCCTCCCTCAGCGCCGCCACCAACTCCACCGCCTGCTCCGCACTCACCGCCTCAAAATCATACCTCTTCATCTCCCTCTGCGGCCGCAGCACCACAATCTTGAACAAGCTCGGCTGCTTGCGGTACGTCTTGCACCCGACAATGGTGCTAATGTGGATGCTCGTCGTCTTGCTGCTGTCCTGCGCGAGCGACGGCATGATGTGCACGTACTCGCCGTCGATGGCGAGGATGCGCTCGTGCCGCGACATGAACGACATGCCGGCCTTGCGCCAGACGGTGTATTTCTGTCTGCTGTTAGTTTCTGTGTGTGTTTAGGGGGGGGAAGGGACAACAGACCAGGTAATCACGACTGCCCAGCATATCCGGCGCCCACGCCGCCGAAGGCTGCAAATACCTCATTCTCCTCCCAATCTCCTCCTCCTCCTGCACCGGCGCGGGGAGCTGCGTCAGCGTCTGCAGCGGCAGCACCGCCGCTGCCACAGCCGGCACCGCCCCCGCCGGCAGCATCTTCTTCTTGACCAGGTCGAGCTCCGCGCGGTCCCCCAGCGCCGCCACAGTGCGCTCGAGCGGCCAGATGACGTTTGGGTGGCCCGTGAGGCGCAGGATGTATTTGGACTTGTCGAGGTGCTTCTTGCGGCACACCTGGTCGAGGACCTCGGCGATGAAGGTGTCGCTGGTGACGCAGACGGAGACGGACTGGGCGAACTCGTCGATGGTGCTGATGTGGATGCGGATGATCTTGCTGGGGCCTGTTTTTGTGGCTGGCGTGGCGTGGTCGGTGGTTGCGGCGAGGCCGATGGTTGTGTTTGTCGGGGTGCTGGGGGTCGCGGGGGTTATGGTGGGGATAGTGCCGGGCAGGGCGACGGCGGCGGCGGCGGCGGCGGCGGTAGTAGTAGTAGGCGCGGTGAGGGAGGGTTTCCGCCGCTCTGTGGGCGTCGCCCGGCAGTTTTCGAGATATTGCTCTGGCGTGGCCTGCACCATCGCAAACTCGCCCTCCATCTTCATGTCCCGCGCACCGCGCCCGCCGCGCCCCGTCTTCTTCACAATATACGCCGTGACGGGCTGGGTCCTCTCCAGGGGCGGAAAGTCCTCATCCGGCTCGCCATCATCCACCATCCTAAACGTCCACATATTAATATCGCCCAGCTCCTCCGTCAGCGCCGGCTCGCGCTTGTCCTCAATATACTTGTACAGCGTGAATCCAATCGCCTCGGCGACCGTCGTCTCGCCATGGCCGTTCTGCCCATCCCGCTGCTTTGGCAGGCGGTTCAGAATCACGTCGATGGGCGCCTTGCTGCGCGAGTACGGGATGTACAGGTGCAGCGTAATCGGCGTGAGCTCACCCTTCCCGCTAAACAGCCTGTAGCTCTCGAGCGGGTTCTCTGCCTCGCGGCTCTTTGCCGCCAGCAGCTGCGTGAGCGCCGACACGGGCTGCAGCTGCGACACGGGCCGGATGGGCGGCGGGAGGGCGTGCAGGACCGCCGCGTCGTGCTGATGGTGCTGCTGCTGCGGCAGCCGCCGCATCGCCGTGCTCAGCGACGAGGACCCGCCCATGCCCATCCCCATGCCGCCCAGCACGGCCGGGTTCGAGTCGGCCGTCTCGGGAAAGTCGGAGCTGATACTCGCCGTATCATCACTATCGTCGGGGCTCTCAAAGCCGTCGTCGCGCGGCAGCGACGAGTTGGGCGAGGAGCGGAGACGGTCTGTGATGCGGGCGTGGAGCTTCTCGGCGGAGATGATGCCGCTGCTGAGCAGCTCTTCGTCGGCGTCGGGGAGGCGGTCAATGTTTGAGGTGTGCAGCGTGCTCTTGACAAAGTCGACGTCGCCGTGGGAGCCGCCGCGCAGGCGGCGCGTGCGGGATTTTGAGGGGGAGGTGACGAGGACTTGGGGGCCGGAGCGGATGGGGGAGCTGCCGGAGCGCGGGCGCGGGGCGATTTCTTTTTTTGGAAAGTCGAATTGGATGCGTGTGCTGGGGCTGGAGGGCGTGTGTTAGTCTGCGCTGTACTGTACATGGCCATACTTGTAGATAGAGAGAGGCTTTGCGCAGAAGAGGGCAGCTCTGCATTCGCCGTGTCTGAGAGAATCGCCGAAACAGAGCTGTCCCCATCTGCGCAAAGGCTCTAATGAAAGGGTAGTGAGTGACATTGACCGCAAAAAACAAAATACATACGCCGTACCCCCCTCCTCCTCCTCGCTCTCCTCACTAACACTACTATCATCCACCTCGCGATGCGTATGCGCCTCCCTCTCCCTCTCCCTCGCCCGCCTCCTCTCCCTCCCCCCCGCACTCCCACTCATCAGCACCTCAAACAGCGGCGGGCTTCCATTCGCCCCCCCTCCTCCTCCTCCTCCTCCTCCTCCATTCACCCCATTCCCCACCCCCCCCGCAGCACCAGCAACAGCAACGCCCACCTCCCTTAGCGCAAAATACTCTGTCTCGGCGCCAACCGGTATGGGCGGCGAGTAGGTGCGGCGGATCTCGGTGGGCGAGCCCCAGCCGGCGTTCTTGAAGGCGGGGATGGTGAGGGCCGTGGGGTTGATGCTGATGAGGCGCTCGCCGACGCCGTCTTTCATGGTTTGGAGGTAGCGGTTGCGGATGCGGTAGAGCACGAAGCTGCGGTTTTGTCAGCGGGGAAGGAGGTGCGGGCGGGGAGGGGGGGGGGGTACTCTTGGTGTTGCAGGAGCGACATTTTGACTCTGGGGGCGAGGTGTGTTGGGTGGATGTGTGGTGGATGTGTAGTGGATGTGTGGTGGATGTAGGTAGATGTAGGTAGATGTAGGTAGATGTAGGTAGAGGTAGAGCTTAGTGGGGGGGCGGGGGCATGCTGTGTGTGCTGATAACCGTGTAGATGGACGGCCGGCGAGAGGTGTAGATTGACGCTGTCTGTAGTCTCTAGATGGATGGATGGGAGGGTGCTGCTAATTGGAGATGGCCGTGAATAGTCAACTGTGGGGATCGGTGTCGGTGGACGGATCCAATGGCTGGCTCCCGAAAGTCTCACTCAACTGTGCATCTCTCTGTGAATCCAAGACTCTGTCTATTCTAGCCATGCCTTGTTCACCAGCCATCTCCAACTCTCCATAGCAACCAGCCCATACATACATACATAGAACATACCAACCCACACACACTCTCTCCTCTACCTCCCTCTCCTCTACCTCCCTCTCCACTACCTCCCTCTCCTCTACCTCCCTCTCCACTACCCCCTCTCCACTATCCCCTCTCCACTACCCCCTCTCCACTACCCCCTCTCCACTACCCCCTCTCCACTACCCCCTCTCCTCTACCCCCCTCTCCTCTACCCCCCCTCCACCACAGCCGCAATGGCCCCCGCCCCACCGCTCCTCAGCTTCGCCTCCTCCACAACCTCCTCCCGCACCCCCACGCCGCCCGACCCCGGCACCGCACCCGACACCGACACCGACAACCCCGTGCGCGCAAGCTATCTCGACTCTGGCAGCGGGTCTGTCCCTCTTCCTCTCTTCCCCTCTCCCCAGCTCCCTCTTCACTCACAGCTCCTCCTCCTCTCCGGAAGCACTAACACCCCGCCAGTCTCTCCTTCAAGCGCCGCCCCCCACCCACCCGCTACACCCTCTTCCCACCCACACACACACCCTCCCACCCCGCCTCCTCCTTCCCCCTCTCCCCCGTCTCCCCCTCCCCCTCCTTCCCCGCCGACGACGCCGACACCACCCCCGGCCGCCGCGTCTACGACGACCTGACCGCCATCGACTGGATCTTTGAGTACGCCAAAGAGCGCCTGCGCACGCGGTCGCTCTCGGGCCTGGGCCGCCTCCTCGACGCGAGCCAGGTGTGGGTGGTGCTGCTGTGCACGGGTGTTGCGGCGGGGCTGATCGCCGCGGGCATCGACATTGCCACGAATTGGCTAGGCGATTTGAAGCATGGGTATTGTGGGGGTGCGTTTTATCTCAGTAGGAGGTTTTGCTGTCTGGGGCTTGAGGGTAGGTTTTTCCTTGCTGGGGGGGGGTGGGGGAGGGGCGTGAGGGGAGAGGGGACAGGTGCTGATTGGTGTGCTGTGTGTGTGTGCAGCGGGAGAGACGTGTAAAGAGTGGGTTCCGTGGCGGGCGGCGGTGGGCGCGGCGAGGAGCGGCTATGTGGTGGAGTATTTCTTCTATATCGTCTTTTCCGTGGGTGCACCTCTTCTTCTTCTTCTTCTTCTTCTTCTTCAGCTACTTGCTCGCAGTACTGCCTACATATACTAACACAGCTACTCTACTCCGCACTCAGATCCTCTTCGCCGCCACAGCCAGCGTGCTCGTCGGCTCCTACGCAATCTACGCAAAGCACTCTGGCATCCCCGAGATCAAGACCGTGCTGGGCGGCTTCGTGATCCGCCGCTTCATGGGCGCCCAGACACTCATCATAAAGTCACTCGGCCTGGTTAGTATCTACATGTAGCTGCATCACACATTCTCACTCACCCCAGCCCTCACTCGTCCCATTCTAACATCTGCCACCAGTGTCTCGCCGTCGCCTCCGGCCTCTGGCTGGGGAAGGAGGGCCCCCTCGTGCATGTGGCCTGCTGCTGCGCCAACATCCTCATGAAGCCGTTCCCCTCGCTGTCAAAGAACGAGGCGCGCAAGCGCGAGGTTCTCTCTGCAGCCTCCGCCGCCGGCATCTCAGTCGCATTCGGCTCGCCCATTGGCGGCGTTCTCTTCTCGCTCGAGCAACTCTCCTACTACTTCCCCGACAAGGCCATGTGGCAGTCGTTCGTGTCCGCCATGGTCGCGGCCGTCACGCTGCAGTTCATGAACCCGTTCCGCACGGGCAAGCTTGTGCTGTACCAGGTAAAGTACACGCGCGGCTGGCACGACTTTGAGATCATCCCCTTTGCGGTGCTCGGCGTCATCGGCGGGCTGTACGGCGCCTTCTTCATCCGCCTCAACATGCGCATCGCCCAGTACCGCAAGACCACAATCATCCGCAAGTACCCCATCACAGAGGTGACCGTCGTCGCCCTCATCACGGCGCTCATCAACTTTCCCATCATCTTCATGCGGCCGTCGCCCTCGGCGCTCGTCGCAGACCTGTTCCAGGAGTGCTCAAAGACCACCGAAGACCCGCTCGGCCTCTGCGTGGACAAGACCGCCCCGCCCATCATCCTGCTGCTGCTCTCCTCCGTGCTCGGCATCCTCCTCGCCTCCGCCACCTTCGGCCTGCAGGTCCCCGCGGGCATCATCCTCCCCAGCATGGCCATCGGCGCGCTGTACGGGCGCAGCATGGGCATGGTGCTGCAAGCCTTCCAGCGCACGCACCCCACCTCCTGGGTCTTCAGCTCCTGCACGCCCGACGTCGAATGCGTCACGCCCGGCGTCTTTGCCATCATCGGCGCCGCCTCCGCCCTCGGCGGCGTCACACGCATGACCGTCTCCATCGTCGTCATCATGTTTGAGCTCACGGGCGCACTCACCTACGTGCTCCCCATCATGATCGCCGTGATGCTGTCAAAGTGGGTCGGCGACGCCTTTGGCAAGCGCGGCATCTACGAGTCCTGGATCCGCTTCAAGCAGTACCCCTTCCTCGACAACCGCGAGGACCCCGTCCCCGACGTTGCCGTCAGCGAGGTCATGACCCGCACCGAGGACCTCATCGTCATCACCGAGCAAGGCAACACCCTCGCAACACTCGACGCCCTGCTCGCGACACAGCCGTACAAGGGCTTCCCCGTCGTCACCGACACGCGCGACGCCGTCCTCGTCGGCTACATCTCGCGGTCCGAGCTGCGGTTTGCGCTCGACCAGGCGCGGCGCGGGGGCGCCGCGAGCGACGACACGGAGTGTGTTTTTAGCTCGCCGGCGGCCGTGGCGGGGTCGCCGTTCCCGATCACGCCGAGGGTGCGCGGGGATGCGGGGGTGGTGGACTTGAGGGCTTGGATGGACGCTACGCCCATCACGCTGGCGCCGGGGGCGAGTCTGTTGTTGGTGGCGGGGCTGTTCCAGAAGTTGGGGTTGAGGTATGTTGTGTTTGCGCGGCATGGGGTGCTGCAGGGCCTTCTGACGAAGAAGGATGTGTTTGAGGTTTTGAACGGGGAGGAGGAGGGCGAGGCGGCGGGGAGATTGGGTGGTGGGGGTGGGGAGGGGGCGAGACTGTTGGTAGAGGGGGAGGAGGGATGGGACAGAGAAGGAGAAGGGGAGGGGGTGGAGATGAGGCTGTAGGTGCAGCCATCATGTATCTGTTCAAGGTATATATAGTTCAGTTGGCGGTCTGCAGGCAATTGGTTTTGGACTTTTGTTGATATACAACAAAATCTATCATTTATAATTCCACCCCCGTGGTGGCCGAATTTTGGTGGAATTATCGTAGGGATGGCAATTTAGAGAGAGGTATTTGTCGGCAAACTGCATGCAGGTATCGTCCCCTCCAACCGCTGCAAGTTTTGGTAAGGATGGAATTTCGAGAGGGTGGAATTATGATAGGTTTTTCTCTGCAACTCTTTTAATTCCGGAGTGCATGTGATATGTGGTAGCGAGTGATGGGCCATGATCCAAGCAGGGGTCTCCGAAAAAACTGATCAGCCCAGGATACCGGTAGTAATTAATCCCCGCCCCAATTGATGGCAGTTATATTTTCTCAGCGAGAGATGAGCTTGTTGCCAAAGGGCGAATGATGGCAGCAGATCTAGGGATTCTTCTGCCATTGTATATCCCCTCGGCGGTCAGGTCGGCCCACTTGGTATCTGTGAGGTTAACTATACCTAGAAGTCGTAATATTTAAAAAAAAAAAAAAAAAAAAGGAAGAATAAATCCACACATTCATTCTCATTTGATAAGATTTTGATAATGTTTTAGTGTGAGGATATCTCTAATTTTAGGAGTACATATCTTCTATCACACCCTGTCTTCTCCGGCTGATCTGACAGATCCAATTGGGTCTGACCGCCGAGGGGAATATATATACGGCTTCTTTTCGGGGCTAGGATTCTGATGTATGCAATATCCTTCTTTAATGTGATGCGGTGTAGTTTGTTTCATTGAGAAACATTTAGCGGAGAGCCAATGAATGAGGTATAGATGCAAGTGCATATGTGTAAGACCTGATCAGTTACAACAAAAGAAGAGGGAGAGCGTCTTCCCCCTCTTATAGTTACAGTTAACGTTGAGAGAACTAACAACTTTTTCCTAAAAGATGAATTTAAAAAAACAGATAATATTAGTTCAAGGTCACATCCAAACTACAGAATGATGAGACGTTGGCAAAAAAAAAGTAATTTACAACAATAACCGCAATCAATGCCTTGCCCCCCCAAATAACTTTTACCCACCAAATATTTAGTGATTGGGCTAATTAGACGAGGAAGCTCCACCGAAGCGATCGGATACCAGCGCGGTGATTAGTCCGCTACTCGCCAGGTTGCGGGATACTTCTTCTTGTCCCTTCTAGTCATGCACTGGGACTACGATTGGGATGATTAATATTTAGCGCTTCTAAAACTGCAGAATCGGAATTGGGTTTTTTACACCGAGTGATATTCCGTGATTATGACGAAGAACTCCGTCTCTTCGGGTCATAACTCAGAAAGGTTAGCGATGTGTGGTCCACTTGCTTGGCAGCGGAGACCAATGGATGCCAAGGCCATGTTTGATTGGTTCCTTACACATACGCGAATACATAGTTATTAGGCATCCAATACCCCACTTACTCTAAATATAACCCACATTCAACAAACATCGTCTCTCGAAGACCTTACAACCCACCCCTCCATAATCAAGACGTATATCACATACAATACAAACCATACAGTCGTGGTTTCTGAGCTCCTCCGTCCATCTTACCCGGTCCTCTATCATATTCGAGTGTATTATAAGTAGGGGCAAGATGGGTACAAACCCTCTGACAACGGACCTCAACTGTGGTGGACTATTCACCAATTCCAGCAACTATCAAAAGTTTGCCACCCCGTATCAGAAACCTCTAATTTCTTCATAAAACTCACTAATTGGAATAAAATAGACACTTTCAGACCGCCATGGTCAAGGTCCTTGTCGGCGGCAAGAACACATTCTACGCACACGAAGGTATTCTTTCCAAGTCGGCCTTTTTCGAAAGAGCCCTGAACGGCGGGTTTAAAGAGGCCACCACCCGCGAGGTTCTCCTTCCCGACGACGAACCAGAGATCTTCTCGTCGGTTCTTGAATATCTCTATAGTGAAGAGTATGCACCCAGGCTGAAGTTTCACAAGACGGTAAAGGTGCTGTCCGGGTTTGGAAGCCATAGTAATGTAGATTCGTATTTTCAGACCCTTCCTTGCATATTTGGTTCTAGTCCTAAAAATGATGATATTGCTTCAGCAGCGCTGAGGCATGCAAAGATCTATTGTCTCGCAGACAAGCTTGGGTTGAAAGCTCTCCAAGCGCTGGTTATCACTAAATTAAGATTGTGTGGCCCGCTTGTGGGTGTCGACTTTCTAACGGTTGCGTCCTATCTCATACAAAACTCCAGTGATTCCGACGGATCTCTAGGGGTATTCTTGTCGTCATTTGTTACAGGAATCCCAAAGCAAAATCCAACTTAAAGTTTTTTTTCTTTCTTTTCTTTTCGTCTTTTTCCATCCTTCGTTCATGTAACTATCACTTCCGTTCCTGTTCAGCACCGAGATCAATTCCATTCACTTCATCTATATGTACACGTATGTAAATACTCTTGGTATATAGAAATAGGAGCTGAGAAGTGCCAGTTGGTATACTTCCTGAAGCTGCTGCAGGTGAATTCAGCCAAGAAGCTCAGCCTAAAAAAGTAAAGGCACATAATAGGTACCTCGTTTCTGGCGGCGTTGATAGGCAGAGTACTAATGCCTGCACCTACTCGATTTTCCCGACGTTTGTGGACACGACCAATGTTGCATACCATACAAGCTCATGATTTTTGGTGTACCTGGGGCAGGTAAAAAGTATCGGACAAGGCAGGTTTTGGTTCACCAATGGGTGCGCGTGCTAGGCGTGAACTACTGCAAAAAAACCCAGAGACAAAACTTGCATTGTCCGGTACTTTTTACCTGCCCCGAGTATGCTGTTATTGCTTTTTCTGGTAGATAAAGTGAGTCGTTACTCCCACTTCTATCGTTTTGTAATATAGAGAGAATCAAGACTGCTTGATATTGAACATGGGGCCCGAAGCCCCCAATAGACGACTCTATACACTCCAGCGCCGTCTTAGATTCAACAGATACCATAATATGGTCCTATGTATATAAACCCATCGAATCCCAATGCGTACATCACTGACCTTCTCCTTTTCCATAACAGGGCTGATAACAGGCAGTATAATGGCCATGTTTGTTCTGGACCGAGCACGGGCATACTCAAACTTCGACGCCTACATCCAGACCAAATACACGACCGGCGAGCGCTGGCTAATGAACAACATCCCCCTCCAGCGGTTCGGGATGAAGCTCCACATCGCCTCCATCGTGCGTACGGGCATCCCTCGCACGCCCATATTTCAAAGATGCTGAACTAACCGCACATAGCGTGCGGGCTCCTCTCGATATTCCAATTCATCCCCGCCCTGCAGCAGAAAAGCCCCGGTCTCCACCGCCTCAGCGGCACCATAATTCTGCTCCTGCTGTTGCCGCTCAGCTGTGTCAGCGGCATGATACTAGGGCGAGAAGCTCTCGGCGGTGATTTTGCGACGCAGACGAGCTGCGCGTTCCTCAGCGCCATGACGCTGGGTGCGGCGGCGATGAGCTGGTATAATGCGAGGGTGCTGCGGCTGCATCGGCACCGTGAGTGGGTGCTGAGGTGCATGGGGTACATGTCGAGTATTATTACGAGTAGGCCGTTTCTGATTGCTGGAGCGATCATTATTGGGTGGAATCGCAAATATGAGAATGTAAGACAGAAGGTGGATCGGTGAGCTGGGTTGATTGATTGCTAAAGATTGTACCATGTATGCAGGTATGGAAGTGTGAGCAGCTCGCGGACGTTTTCACCGCGACTCAGAGAGTAGTCACGGATGTGTATCCGGCATGTGGGAACCTGAGCAGCAGCGTGGTTGTGCCGGCACACTTAGAGGAGGAGGAGAATATAGGGAGCTGTCTCCGGCATGTGGGAACCTGAGCAGCAGCGTGGTTGTGCCGGCACACTTAGAGGAGGAGGAGAATATAGGGAGCTGTCTCCGGCTGTCCTTTGGGGGCAGTTTGTGGATGGCGATAGTTGTGCATGCTATTGGGGTTGAGATCTATGTAAGACCCCCGGCCCAACTCCATATTGATGATATATGAATGAATTCATTAACCGATATCCAAAACTTAGATAACTCTCACGCAATACGAATCTGAGCGTCTGAGATTGGTTTCCCGTAAAAGGCGGAGGGATGCTGGGCTGGAGAGTAGTGCGGTGAAAGGGGGAGATGGCGTTATAAGGGCGGGTTCCGAACAGATGGAGCATGTGGTGAGAGCCTCGGGGAATAATGCGGTGGAAACATGAGTTTGGCCTCTTCTGCGTTCACAATATATGTAATACGTATACACATGTAGGAGAGATCATATATACACATTTGTATCTCGAGAAATTACATGTGTAGGCATAATCGCGATTTTTGTTTATTACAGCTAGCTATTGGGGCACAAAATTAATTTTACAGACTTGCTCGAAATTGTAAACCCAAAATTTCTAGAGCCAAATGCCGTCATTGTCATTATCGGCCTCCCCCTCCTAATGCCACCAACAAACTTGAATCCTCCATATCGATTACTCTAACCTGACTTGCCTTTGGAATCAACAGCTAACATAGCCTGCATGACTAGCAATAGTATCGCTCGTCGGGTGTCAAAAATGACTCATTGACTCATTAAATCATTACTAGAGCTAAAGCAGTCACTATCTTACCTACATGGAAGCTCTGGAGAAGGACTAGTCTGAGCCATCCCTGCTCTCCTCAACAACGAGTGATATATTATGACTCACTAAACGGAATGGGGACGTTTACAAAAATTGATTATTTCTAATCCTCTCCCAGAAATCATACAGCTTAATAATTGACCACGGTCAAAAGGAAAATATTATACAATAACCGGTTCACCCGCTAACAAACCCGAGTCCTATATGTGTATCTTCTCATGGCACGCCTTTCAACCTCAGCAACAACCATCTTGAAAATATCTTTAGCCTTCACCTTATCCAGTACGGACTCTCCATTCTTGTTTACAAGCCTGATAGGGGATACCCCAAGAAGTAACTCGACGATATCTTTGCTCTCCTGGGTCACTGCAATGTGTAGTGGGGTTTCTCCCCTTACATCTCTAATTCCGGGTGCAGCCCCCGTCTTAAGCAGTAGACGGACAACATCGCAGTGATCTCGAAGCACGGCTATATGTAGTGCTGTTCGTCCCTCGTTGTCGCATCTCGAATTGTCTGCGCCACAATTCAATAATAACTGCACCATATCTATCGACCCTGTGGACGCTGCCAGGTGCAATGCTGTCCATCCAATGTGAGACTGCGTCGAGATAGACGCACCTCTATCGATCAACAACCGAGCAGCGATTAGGTTTCGATGGTTTACAGCCCTATGTAGCGCTGTTTCGCCCTTTATATCCTTGAGAGATACATCAGCTCCCTTTTCAAGGAGTAGACGTAAGATACCAACTGCTTCACCCCCATCCTCCGCAACTTCGTGAAGGGCCGTTTCTCCGTCTTGGTCTTGAACCGAGGGACAAGCACCCTTTTCGAGCAACAGCCGAACAGTTGCTTCGCTACCGGAAATCACCGCCTTATGCAATGCTGTTTGACCGTCTTCGTCTTGGGTAGAGTGATCGGCCCCTTTCTCGAGCAAAAGCTTAACCACCGCCTGGTGCCCTTGTATCGCTGCGTAATGCAGTGCGGTCCATTTAGCTCTGCTTTGGTCCAATATGGGCACACCTTTCTCGATTAACGCCCTAACTACTTCCAAACGACCACGATATGCCGCCCTGTGAAGAAGGGTTTGTCCCTCGAGGTCATGAACATTAAGATCGGCTCCGTGAGTAATCAACAACAGGATCATTTCCACGTTTCCTTTGCAGACCGCCATGTATATCGGCGTCCAACCCCAGTGATCCGGTATCAAAACACTAGCACCTCCCTTGATCAGCCGCAAAACTGCTTCAGAATGGTTTTGAGATACTGCAGTATGCAGAGCTGTTTTAGCATGATAGTCTTGACAAGATACGTCGACCCCATTTTCAAGCAATAAGTCAACAACATCCCCGTGCCCTCCGAGAGCCGCTTTGTGGAGTGCAGTTCCGCCCCAAGAATCAAGAGCGTAAATATCAGCACCTGCATCTATCAACCGCAAGGCCGCTAATCGGTGTCCCAAAATACATGCTACGTGTAATGGACTTTGAATTAGATCAATCCAACCCCAGTATTGTGAAACAGCGGGTATATTATCCCGGACAATCTCGTACAATTGAAGATAAGCTCGACGGGCGCAATCATTTTTTATAAATTTAAGAACAACATCCACTGTGTACTCTTCGGGGCACGCTTTGAGATGGTGAAGGCAGTGAGATACTACGTAGGCCTGGAACGGGTGTGTTTCGAGCCGTTCCACCGCGTCACGATAGGTTTCGCAAGAACTCCAAGTGGTAAATGCGTCGAATAACAGATAAGTTGCGCAAGTTTTGGCGAGATATAAATCTGCATCTTCTTGAAAGACATTTTTCTTCAGAAGATATTCTTGGACGGTATAATGGGCTAATCGAATGGTGTTTGTGTCTTCGTCGATTATTACAAGGCCAGCGCAAATATCTAATAAGGTTGCTATATCCGGTAAATCAAGCTCATCAAGCTCATATCTATCATCCTCTATGGATATAGCTACTCTGATTTCATCAACCGTAAGCGTTCTTCTGGCTTTAACAAGCCACAGAAGGGCCTTCAGGGCCATCTCTTCACAGCATTTGGCCTGTCCGCGGAGGTTCTCCATGGCGCGGTCATACGTAGGATCTAGGCCTCGAGAGGAAGAGTCTTTTATCCTTCCAAGCTCTAAGAGTATCTTCTTTGCGGTAGTCTGCTGGCAAAGAAACTCGATGTGGAAGTGAACAAGCAAAAACCTGCACCCCTCTAGTTAGTAAAAACCACAAGGGTGTGTAAGTCAAAGACTTATCACTCACATTCCTTTAGCGCAATCCAACAAGTCAGTAACAATTCTCTCTTGACATTTCCCTTGTTTAATAAGCCTTTTCGCTCGAGAATTCTCTTCAATTCTATTTTCAACATATCGCCGAATATCCTCTTCGTGCGCATAAATTTCAATTTTCAAGCTTCCATTGGCAAAATACTCTTGGATGTCCTCTGGATGTGGTCGACTCGTTAAAAAGAGGTTGATACCGTCTTTCTCCATACGAAGCAGTAAAGGAAGGAGACCCTTCCTCTGTTTCTCATCACACTCATCAAAGGCGTCAAAGATGATGTATGAACGAGAGAATAAGCTCGTTATTGTAATAAGAACCGGGTAGAGTTCCTCCAAAGTGGGTCCCTTGAGCTGATGATTCTTGAATTTACCATGCATCTCTTCAAGAACCGCCGGAAGGTATGGTATTCTGCGAGCGAACTGCTTGACTAAGCTGGAAACAACATTTTCCGGTCTTTGCTGTTCCCTTTCTTTATAATCGAAGTATATATGTGCCACTCCGTAGTTCAGTGCCGATGACTGTTTCTCAAGATAATTGAACACAGCAGCGCTTATAACATAGCGTCTAAGTTAGTGGTGAACTATATCAGGTCATCAGAGGCGTGTATTTAGTCACCTTATGAATGTCTTCCCAGCCCCGGCTATGGTAAAAAGTTCTTGTCAGTATATTCTCTTCATACTCTTCAAGTGCATGCTGTTTATAGTCAATACATACGAATGCCATAACCCCACAACATCTTTGTGTCTAAAACCCCTGTATACCATTCTTGAAATTTTAGTTCTCTTAGAAGCCATTGGCCGGTTCCTTCCTGCATCCTATTGCTGACATCGTTGTGTTTTGTGTCGACATCATCTGAACAAACCCAATTGAGTACATTTGCACGCTTCTCCGCTTTTATATTTTACGAACTTGGTTAGTCACCGACAGTATCTCATATGTGGCGGGTAAATTTTACTTACATGTATTGCAATCTTCGAACTGTAAGCATTTAGAAGCTACGAGATCCCACTTGTGTCTCCACGCATCCTGAGCTGCAAATTCGGTCAAAATATCTTCCCGGACCTCTTTAATATCAATCTGGATATTTTGAACATGCTTTTCAATCTCCCTCGACGTAGACCTAGGGATAAATTCAGTAATACTCCCGTAAAGTGGCGCATACTTTCCCATGAGATTGGCTTACATCTGATCTGCCGCCAACGCAAACACAATGAGACTTTTATGTCTCTCTATCCTAGAAATTAATTGAAGAGTATCTTTCTCTTTCAAAGGCCATTTGATGCTATCCACCATACCCTTCCAACCATTTCGAGGTTCTACTTGTGATATAAGCTCTTCCAGCTCTCGACCACATACCTTTAGCGGCCCATCAGAGTCATTCAGCCCCTGAAGCGCTGAAATTGATGATGTTGTTTTGACTCTTTCCAGGTGACTCCGCAAGGAAAGTAAGACTTTACTCAAAGAGCCGAGTTCGTCTATAAGATCTCCGAGATCCTTTGATGCTCGCTTTACCCCGCAGGCATAGCTATAGCTAATCGATGTCAATTTGCCCGCCAGTTGAATTAAAGCGACTATGCCGGAAACAAGCCCAACAATCTCGGCCATCGGGTAGTATTGATTCTGCAATATGTTCAAAGGTATCCCTGGTTTGTGTTCGAAGGAATTAAAACGAAACGCAAATCTTGAGTTCGGGAATAAATATAGTAGCGGATAAGCTGAGTAGCAGCCTAGGCGCATATCTCGCCACGTCAGCGGCTACGAGCCACCGACCTGCATGATCTACGACAGGTTTTATTTCAAGGCAACAATCATAAGGGTATGTAACAGGATTCTAAATTCCCATGGCCAGGACCACTATGTCATCAACTCTCCCAGTGCGTCAGGGTAGCAAACGATTAGTATGCGTAGAAAATCCCTAGATTTGAAGTCATCAGCTTTAACAAAAGTTCCGAGATTCTGAAATTGATTGGCTTTATCAAATGTGTAGGTGAGTAAAGGCGGGGTTTGGTCACCATGTCTCACTCGAATAGCTATGAAGAAGAAATGCCGGGTCGCAAAAGTTTACTAGAGATCAATTTAGAGAAACCAAATTAAAGGGTTAGGGTTGATGCAACTTTGAATGAGCCTCATCACGTTTTGAGTAAGGCGCACATAGATATCTTGGCGGCGCAGAGAGGACACGCTTTAGTAAATACGGCTTCAACATCGATCCTTGAATCTCACTAACGATCTGAGCATCCGCAACAAAGAAAAAAATCGGAAACAACATCTGCGAATATGGAGACAGTACCAAAGGTCAATATCAATGCGCTTCCAGGTACATTACTATCCTTAACTAAACTTGACCAACCTCATACTAACACTAAACTTGCATCCAGCGCTCAAAAATACCAGTGATGACATGATAGCTCCTGTTCGCAACCCATTTTATGAGCCCAGCGATATAACTGTCCGACAAACTAACTAGTGCACAGTATCTTAAATCTCTTGGGTATAAACAAAACCACACTCTGGCAGACGTCCGTCTCGTTATTGGATTCGCCGCGTGTGCCATCGCGGGTGTTACCTTCTATTACGATTGGACTGCCGGATTCGAGGCCGTAAAGGGCGGAACGCTCTATGCAGTTATTGCGTATTTCATCCTCAATACAGCTTTGACCTTTTGGATATGGCTAGTTGAGGGTGGGACGATATATGTCGGTGAGAAAGATGGTGTTAAGGTCGGTTATACATGTTACCCGAAGCGCTCACCCAGAACCGTTCACTAACGGAGAATACTATTAGATCACTATCTCGACTCATACCGAGAAACATTCGCCAATTTACCACATGAAGATCACTTCGATTCTTCCTGGGACATCTGGGCCGCATACCGTGGAGGAAAAGAGCTCATTTACAAATTGGTTCGACGAAAAGGGTTATTTTGTAGCGAAGCCATTCAAGGCCTTCTTACAGGACTCCATTCCCTCACTTGCGGCCAAGTCCCCGGAAGCTATTGCACTGAAGTCAAAAACTAAGAGTGTCAAGAACTAGACACCTTTACTTTTATATCTCCTTGGGCCTATGTACTTTATGATGGATTTAAAAGCAATTGAATAAGAATGCTTGGTTTTTGTTACTTGTGAAGGCGACAAAGATGTAGTTTTCCATCTCTGCGTTTGATTCTCTATGTTGTGTTGCATATCTACACTTCTCGCTCTACTTTCTTTGAGACTCATAGTGAGCCTTCAAGGCCAAGAGATCATTGCCTTGCCAACCGATTTCGTTCATGTATGGAGATCCAGTATTGAAGCGCCTATAATAAGAACATTAGTGTCTCAATCCACCAGAAGCTCGACTATATCTCCCATTTGATGAGAACGGAACAAACATACTCTGGGAACCTCAGATTGACGGTCTTGCTGGGTGTTGAGTCCTCGAACAAACTCCTGTCTGCAGCAGCACGCTCAACCATCGATGTGTGTCTAATGTTTCGCTCCTCCCAATCCTTACTCAGATCACTGTAGTACTCGATCGCCCGGGTCAAGGGAGCACCCTTGGCGCCGGAGGTGGACTGTTCGAGTTTGTAAAAGGCCAGGCAGCCCACAACAGCTGCGATCGAGAGGTAGAAACCCTTACCGAAGGCTAGATTCCCATCAGCGCCTGACCAACCGGGTGAGGTGAGGATATAGAAGTTTAAAACGCACTTTCTTCAGCAGCTGCGTGATGGTGATGATCGTCCTGGTGGTGTGTCTCGCCCGCCGGAACCGGTCCTTTACCGGAGTGGGATGCAAAGGTGCGTTTGGCGAGCAGAGTTCGGGATGAGCAGGCGAGGGCCCTGCTTCGGACGGCGAACATTGTGGTTGATATGAATTGAGTGGAGATATGTGGGAGGTATATTCGCTATCGGATGCTTCGTCGTTTAAGATACACCGCCAAGAGGAGGTGGTGAATGCTCGCCAAGTCTTTGAATAGCGGGGAACCCTAACCCTGTGCATTAGTACTATCACATCATCCCATCTTTAAGTACAGTACGAAGCTGATATCACCACAAACTTAATCATTCTAGTCATCGGGGTCGGCGGCGCAGATTACTGCTAGAGATTGGAGACGAGGGTAATACTATCTATATAGTTTCTTCCCCCCCCCCCCCCAAAAAAAAAAAAAAAGATTGTACAGTTTTGTATTGTGGCCCCCCAAAACCAGCATCCATTAACGGGGATTCCACTTCAAATCCCAGCCCTTATTGTATAAATATAACACATAGATCTTCTAAAACTCGACGAACCAAACCTCGCATACAATTATAGACCTTCACAAAAACACAGTAATCTGAGTTGATGTTGGAATTAGGCATTAACGCTTGAGGAGTGCATGATATTGGGCACTAATTACTAGAAGGAGATGCACCAAAAAAACACAGTGATAAGTAACGGCATACTTTTGGCTAAACGAGTTTGGCATGTAATTTAAAGATATTTTCGCCTATCATGGACCATAAATTGGTCTTCAAGTCAACACATTCAACTAGGACGTATCAATAAAGCCAACACGGTATCCTTTCACACTTGCGTCTCTCACTTGTTGTAGATATAAATAATGTTCATTAAAATTATATTTAAACTCTTCATTATCAGGATGTATTAGAGAAGCTAATTACACGATTTAATGAGAATTATGCACGTATTTAGGTACACCTAGTTGTTGTCCGCGTTTGAATTGAAACTGGGTACTAGACGGTCACGGGTAATCTATCAAGCACTAAGTATAGGGTCGCCATGCATTATTGGGTATATTTGTTGGTCTTTGTCCTCCTGACTATCCGAGGTTTCGGCGTGTCTCGCCGTCGAGTGATATTTTGTGAATATGTGCATCTGTTCATATCGCACAGGCTGTATTAAATATGTATGTATATGTTTTCAGAATACAGATTATAATAGCGGTATTTTTTTATCTGTAACCTAAACCAACACTCTCGAGTAGTCCCAGTTCCAGCTACTAATTATTAACATTTACAGGGTTACGAGCTCGACCACAAGGAAATTCCACTTGGTAAACTCCCACCCCAGGGCTAAACTAACGTGCATGCCCAGTACTTATCACCTGCACTGTTTAGCGTTCAAGCACTCCATTTCCCAGAACCATTAAAGCCACCCCGCCAGTTGCATACATTTACGGTTAGTCCCAGCTCCGCTGCAGGTTAAAATGGATAGACCGCAAACATGCTTCCAGTGCGAATCATCTTTCTTGTTCTCATCCTACTCGAAGTTCAAGACCATCCAAGTATTAATACAGATATGCATAATTGGATCGGATACTTAACCCGACCCCACTCTCCGCTCCTGTTGCTTCTCGGCTCTTTTTTAAAGACCCACAGGCGCAAGAACTGTAACCCTAGCCCTACGATACAACATCTTGCTTCTGTCCTGCTGGTACGACATCGCCTTATTGACTACATACATGCGGTGTTTCGTAGCATCTTAAGACCCCACTCAAGCGGGCGAAAATATGGTGCGTCTACTCTACTCTAGTCTCCCGTGTTTCACCCTTCACTGAACCGAACTTCGATCGAAAAAAAGCCCTGCCTTGCAGAGAATACTGATTCAGATGTCTATTTTCAAACAAACTCGATTGACGAGAAATATCTTGCATCGGCAAACACGGAGAACAAACCCAAATCTCCAACCGCGGATGCCAGCCATCGCAATGAAAAAAAAGGTCATCTCAAAAGAAAAAGCTCCGATCTTCGTACAATAACCTCACCGCTAGTATAGTTATCTGTGGATAAAAGGAAAAAAACAAATAACTATGATCGGATGCCGGTGAGGATGTATATAAGTTTTACTTATCATACCTATCATACCCGCGGCTGAGCTCGTGGTTACTGGTTCGCCCACCACCACCACCACCACCACTGCAGCTGCCAGCTGCCAACTGCACGCGCGCGACTGGATTGTTTAATTTCTTTTTCCACAGTTTCTTTGGCGAGGTCACGTGCATGTGCATCTGCATGTGTAGCGGGAGTGGAGAGAGCGTACATACTAGCCGTGTATCTCTCGTCGTCGGCCTTCCGTTAATACTGGTTCCAACAATGCGAGAATTTTTCTCATCTTGTGATGTTCAAACACCGTCTTTGAAATCGCTCAGGAAACGACTACAATCCGAGATCGGCCGTTTCTGTGCCCATGCGCTATTTTCGCTTTCTCCAGAAATTTTATATTGGTACTACCACAACCGCAGGATTCACGTGTCTAACGGCATAGCACTTTTGGGCTACTTACGCGCCGTATACCTACGGTAATTAACATATCTGATGGACATCACGGATGGTATCATCGCTTGGTACTATTTAGGGCAACCCGGTGGATAGGTTGAATTCATTGCTAATGAAAAGTCAAATATCATCGAGAAATGAGAAGATCTAATTCTTACTCTATTTCCATACTTTCTCAACAGCGATACTCGCGATCCCAGCAAGACCCCGAGATCCTCGGTTGAGCAAGCCATGAGCCGAGTGATACGCTGTGAAACCCCTCCGCGGGGGCGGAGTCGTCTCCGACTACATAAGCTATGTAAGGCCTTGGCGGCGGGAGTGAGCGCAGCATCCAACCCAGCGCACCGGTGCCCTCTCTACCCCACAACGTGGGGAAGTGGGGGAGCGTGAAGTGTTGCAGCGAATGAGGGCTGCAGTAGCGGCTTCATCAATTCTCACTCGGTTTGGTAACCACAGCTGAAAAGTGAGTGTTTCACAAGTACCACGTCACGTTCGGGCAACGTTTCAGACGTGCAGAAGAGTTGATCCGGTGATGGCCATGGTACTCTTTGCGCTTAAGGCGGATCGAACGCAACGGAAAATCTCCTCGGGCAATTTGCGCATTGCGATTGTGACTGGGGGGTAGTTAGGTCATCGGTACAGCATATTTATATATACGGTAACACTTATTGTGTTGTACTGCTGTATCTATACTTTCTTCACGATGAAGTGCTTGGTAGTTTACTTATTGTTGTATCAACACACGCGCTTGATCGGACGATGAGTGATAATTCATGTTTCGACCAGCAACACAGGCATCAGCAGCAACAACAAATTGTCTAAGACTCTGGGATGTTAGCCTTGTTAGAGACCGAAACAGTCTCGGACCGGAACCGAAACTCCGAACAAACCCATAAAATGCCGGGCCGAGTGGCGGGTGCATGGGTATCCATGTATACAGAAGCAGGTATCGTGAGAACGGGAAGCTTACTTAGTAGAGCAGAGGGCATGTGTTAACAGCTGTAATCTATCCAATGATGCCACCACGGACTGTTTAGTATGTCTTTCTAGCCAAGTAGAGAATTCCCATTCCCAACAGTAACGCCAGCAACCAATGCAATAGGATACCGGCCAGACGAGATGATTTTCAAGGGGTACATGCATCCAGAATCGAGGCGCTGGTCTGCTGGCCTGTGCCCCAGATAGGTATTCTTACTACACTAGGATCCGACCCGATATAACCTAGTTAGCTAATAGGCTTCTTCTGGGATCGGATTTTTCAGGTACCGATCTTAAACAACGTGCTTCAGCTCCTGCACAACACTTAACATGCACTGAAGCACTGTTCCCCTTGTGAGTGTTATATATATAGTTAAAGGGTGTCAAACCCAGAGTTAGTATTTCACACAGGAGTGGAAGCGAGGACAGCAACGACTGCATAATCCGCGCTTTCACAATTCAATACACAGCAGCCGGTCTTAGAGACGAGTGACATCGTGTGACTGCACGTTATCGCAGCCGGACCATATAAGTGCTTCATAGCCACCTAGCGCCGAAAACGGGCTGTAACCGAGGGATGAAAGCGCCACACGATTCCTGAAGCATGCGTGCATGGGCCAGATGGAACCTGTCAACAGCTTCTTTGGATTATTTGATAACACGCAAATGGCACCCCATCAGGAAGTCCGTTCCGAAAAATAAAAATAAGAATAAAAAATAGAAAAAAGATCCTGTTTGAGCCGTATAAAAATAATAGTGGATATCCCGGCGACAGCGGGGCTAACGTGTCTACATGTATCCCTAGGGTGTGTGTGTAGTATGTGTAGTATGTGCTCTATTTGACCGAACTAGTAAGACTATCACCTTGCGGTCAAATAGGTAGAAAAACCTAGGCCCCTCCAGATTCCTAACTACAGTCGCAACTCGCTATGCCGGATGGCCATGGACCTTCTGGATCCATATAAGAGGAGTAGCCAGCTACCTAACGTTCGCTAAAGCAAAGCACATGTGGAGTGGTAGTTACAAAACTCCTGCCACACTATTCTACTTGTCTACCACTAAATGCTGCAGTCGACTTTCAAATATCATAAGAATCCGACCACATCGACGCCAAATCATGAGAGAGCATTGATTGAATATTATGGTACTCTTTTTTTCTGGGTGAGCAAAAAGGGGGTGAGCTGGTGGCGCAAGATAGCCCCAGCTGAGAGAGATGATGGGATGCGATGCGATAAGAGGGTTAATTGCAAATTATGGTGGTGGTGGTGGTGGTAGATAGAATTTCAAAACGTTCTTTCTTTCCTTCGGGTTACCTGTGTGTGAGGATGGTGATATGCGGTGATAAGAAGGGAGTAAGGTAAGGGCCGAATCCCAAGGTTCTCTACATGTAGGATACAGAACCCACGTACGGGACCCACGTACGTTACGTAGGTACACTTGCATGCTACATCCAGCAGCCTCTCCCGGGTAGTCGACTTGTGTGTAGAACTTGTTTTTCTGTCTTATACGCGGTGTTTACCGTATATAATCAATCATCCATTCATTCTCCGAGAGCTAGCATGTGTGTTCTCAGGAGTTCTAACGGGAGAATACATAAACCTTCCAGCCTGTGACTGTGACGTAAGGACATCACCCATCCCTACATTGTAGCCCCATAGGTGAGGATGATACTTCGCTCTGCGAGCTGCATACATACATTGATCGTCGGCCGGGCCATTTCATGCAAACATGTACCAGTTGCTGTTGCTGCTGCTCACTGGTTATGTTTAAAATCGGGTTGTATGGGGTATGCGCATGCATAATATACCACGGTTCACGGTCAGAGGGAAAGAGCGTGAGTGAGAGCAAGAGCACTAAAGAATAGAGGACATATGATGAGTGAAGTGTTATAGATACAGATTGATGTATACGGAGAGGTAGTATAACCATAAAAACACACATACATACATACACGAAAAAAACCGGGAAAAATGCAATAAGCAGTTATAACTCCCTCCATGCCATAATAACCGTATCATGAGTTATGAAAACCCACCCTTTCCTCTAGCTAAAACCAGAAAATACCATATATGTCGTTGGGAGAATAGTAAAATATATATCAAAATAAAAAACGGTAATAAAATGAAAACGCTAAAACTCCACAAAAAGAGACCAAGAACACCAATATTGCCGACTCTCCCCCAATGCGTTGCGAGATGAGTATGCGAATGAGAAGACAAAGAAAAAAAAGGAAGATGGTAGCAGAGTGGCATGCAGGGTAAACTAATACATGAGTTAAAATCAAAATAATTTTTTAAAAAAAATAAAAACCTCGCAGCCCTGCAGCAGGGTCAAATCTGCGGTCAAGAACAGAAACCCCCCCCCCCCCCCCAACGGAGTTCATCCGGTTCAAATTAAATTTCCTAACCCCGCATCCTCCGGTCCAAAAGAGGCTGCAGACAGCCTCAATTGGGCCATCCGCCCCCACTGCTTCTCATCATGAGAGGCTGTTGCCTCCCCACTCCCCTTACCGGGCTCCGCTCCGGCGTCCTATCCATAGGCGTGTACATTCCATTCCTCGACGCCGTCGGGCGGCCCCTAATGGCGTCGAAGTTAAAGAGAGTCTTCAGGTTTCCGACCTGCGCCGCCACTTCAGCGATTGGCAGGGTCTTCTCGTACCCGTACTGCAGATCCTCGGATGAGGATGATCCTGATGAAGATCCGGAGGAAAGCGAAGAGGATGATCCGTGGCGTTGCGAGTGATCCTGCAAGAGGTAGGGTGTAACGAGGTCTATTGAGCGCGGCGATGAGCTGTAAGAGACAGGATGGTGGAGTGGTGGGAGAGGGCGCTGCTGGTGCAGCTGGTACTGTGTCGGCGGGTTATTTGAAGCGTTTCCAGAGAAACTTGAGATGGAGCCGCCGGTCAAACTGCGCAGATGCACTGGCCTGCGCGGGGGGTTGTAGAGATTCGCATTATGATTTGTGGGAGATGAGGGCTGCGAATCAATTGGTGAGGTAGTTCCTGAACGGTGGTGGTTATAGTGATAGTTGCTATACCCCCCGTCGGACGAAGTAGTCCTGCCTGTTATCGAAATTGGTGGCGAGCCTGCATATTCAGGATATGATGGCTCAACATCTGGTACTGAACGTGGCGGGGTTGGGCTGAGTGGTTCGACGTAGTTCTTTCTTGGGGGCCCGTTTGAGAATTCGTCGCCGTAGGGCGTCAACGGTGGTGTTGACCAATTGCATGTTGAGGGCGACGAAGGCCCAATTGGGATTGGAGGCGGTTTCGCTTGATCTTTGCGCCTGCACTTTTCAGAGCAATAAAGAATTCCAGTGTTTGGAACTATTATCTGCTGTTCGCAATGTGCACTGTTGAATCACTGAGTCAGCTTTTTTTGAAGTTACATATTTATGCGATTACTGATTATTTTGCGCCGAAAACAAAGGAGAAGATGAGGAATGCCACGGTTCGATTTGCAACAACAGTTACAAAACTCGCGTTTCCTTATCTCGGCATATGCATATGATAACAAGAAAAGCACCCGATATTCTTTTCTTTGAGAATATCGCGGAAGCCCGGATAATAACAGGAATAATAACAAATAATCAAAAGAATTATGGGAACTTACCAGAAGGGCAAAAAACTCGTCGCCATTGACAAATCAGAATCTGAACCCGCCGATATTGAGGTATTTGGTGCAGCCTGAGGTCCAGCTTTTAATCCTCTTGGTTTAGGGGCAGTATTGCGACGCACTGTTGGTGGTTTAATACCACGTGAACTTTTGGTAGCCAGTTTGACGGTTGGAAGGTGAGAGGGAACAAAGTCCTTCTCAGATCTTGGGGAAAAGGGTTATATAAATGAGGACGGAGATAAAACAAGATAGTGAATGAAACAAAAATAGGTTGTAAGGGTACAATCAAGGACTTGTCCCCTGATGCTTTTTCGGTGATATCGACCGCAGGCGCAGGTCGTACTGCTAGCTAAGCTCGGAAAGCTAGGCAGGGGTGCGGGGGGATAGGTATCGCGCGCCGTGTGTATGTAGAGATAATTCCCTCTCTGCTTTCGATGAAGAGCGAAAACGCTTATTGGAAGATACAGATCCGGGTTTTTTTTGTCTGAGTGTTCCTTGTGCTTCCTTATCTTTTGGTATTCGATCTGAGAGTCCCGTGCGCTGAGTGGTGTCGCTGGTGCTGGTGGTTCAGCTGTTGGTGCTTACGTTGCCGAAAACGGGATATAATTGAAACGCCGCCGCAGGGAAGTAAGATAATGCGTAGAGAGGCTGAGTCTTTTTTCTCTTCCTTTCTTGGGTGGAATTGGCTTTCGTATGGATCACAATTACCTTTCAACGAAAAGTAATATAGTTGTGTTGGTTGGAGGAATGAGAGTTTCAAGATCGATGGTGGACCAACTTGAAGATGAAGGTGAAGAATGAAGAAGGAGGACCGATATATAATATTGTTGGAGAAGATGGAAGGGATGTGGGAGACCTTTGATGATATATGATGTGTGCAAACTGCAAATTGCAATTGTGATAATGACGAAAGGAGGAGGAGGAGTGGTGCCGTAGGTGGTAGTATTATATTTTTTATTACTTGAGGGCGTCAAGTTAACTAGGGTGGATGGTATCCCGGGAAAAAGAGGGAGGGTAGCTTTGCCGTTAAGAAAAGCTCGTGCTATTGATGATTTCGGCAGTCGTGGTCTCTGGAATTGATCCAGACAGAAGCAGTATCTAGCTCAACCTCTGCAAGCAAGTCTGCGGCAGGATAGTTATTTGACACCCCTCGAGAAGCCGCCTATGACGATTGTGGACGTCCAAGAGGGTGTGTGAGCGCGCCTGCGTCTTGGGGGGGTGGGGTGTTCTGTCTGTAGAATATGTATGTACTCTTCTTTTTCTCTCTCTCCCACCCTCTCCGGACGAGACAGATGTTCTCGGCCCCACGTGCTGGATTGGTGCTTCGATTTTGCTGCGAACACAGTTTGGTATGTACAGTATGTACGAGCTCTGTGTAAAAGCCGGTAGCAGGTAAAATGTGAGAGGAGGTGACCAAGGAATGTACTCTACTATTACTGGTACTAATCGGCGGTTTTGCGTTTGCGGTAGCGAGTGAGAGCAAAGAGATAATAGATGAAGATGATAATGAATAGGAATTGCGGGAACGGGAGAAGGTGGTGAGATATCGTATTACCAGGCCAGCTTTTCTGATTTCCCTACTTGGTTTCTAGCTCTGCTTCTTTATTCCCCCCTCCCAGGCCCTTTCTGTTTCAACGCCTCTGAACAAGCTTCCAGGGATGTCACAGTGGCAAGAGTACGTGGATGGATAGTGAGGTACGTAAGTAGACAGAAGAAGCGCAACAACAACGATGAGCAATAGGAAGTAGCAGACTAGGTACTCTAGATCAGTACCGACCAGTGGTAGGATCTTTCAGGTATTTAATGGATCTAACGCACACAGTTTTCATAATGGCGTTTATTCATAGAAAGATTTGAAGCTTCAGCATCCCGCGGACAAGATCGCTTCTGGACCAATCATTCAAAAAACGCCCAAGTTCATCGGCTCTCGAGCTCTCAAAAACCCCTGCGAACGCGTTTACCTCTGTTAGTGAATTTGAATCGAGGCCCATCGCGATGTTGTAGCTACATGTAGAGTAGTAAGCCAGGCCATCTCAAGGTACTAGGCACATCTAAAAATAAAGGGGCGACTCGAGAATCGATAGGAATCATCGAGATCATGCTGCGAAACAATTAATAAAGAAACATATTCAAACAATTGCTTTGAGCAGCCCCCCTCGCTTCCCCGGAGTTTGTGTACTGCGCATGTTGTGCCATGGATCACGTTTAAAATCAATCCTCCACCTTCTCCTCATGGCCCCAGAGGCTGGGCATCCAACAATAGTGTTCCTATGAATATACTAGAGCTTGAGTACTCCTCCCCCTTCTTCTTCCGTGATATACTTGAAGCTAGTATCTCCACATCCGCACCCGCCTCCACCATACCCGTGCGCCCGCGCGACAATTGTCTCTCCTCACTTTTTATGGTTTATTATAAAATTATTTATTTTTAATACCTTTACATATGCCCGCACCTAAGCTTTTCTTGCGTGTGATGACAGGTAATTAAACGATTGGTCATGGGAGGGGGGAAGCAAAGTAGTAAGCAGCGCATTAGGAGGGACCAATTCTCCAGGCAAGCAAAGCACGCAAAAGATAGAGATAGTTTCGTTCACCACTTTCAAAAGTGTGAGTTGAGTGAGGTTACGGGCTTCGGCAAGAGAGGGCTCAGCCAACGCACTAGAATACGCACGCATGAACACTTGCATTGTCGCTCTCTGGATAGAGTATAGGACGGATGGCTTGGATATGGGATGTGATAATTATCCTTCCCCGTTGCCTCCTAGCTTCAAAGACCAGACGACCCAAAGATAAGCTCTTTGGCGCATTGGCTAGAGCCAACTACCTCCCTTCAAAGCGATCAACTCCCGGCATTGAAAACTCTAAGGGAAGGGGGGCTTCATGATGTGTCTGAAAAGCAGGAGAAAGAAGATCTGGTGGATCCATGGAGGGGAATTAGAAAGTGGTTATGAGAATGAGGGGAAATTCATACGCATCCACGGTTCTGTTTCTCAAGATCACCCACCTTCACCGCCTGTAAAAAACATAGATCACTTCTACAATCTTCAGCGTCTCTCCGCACTCATTCGTCGCGCGCTCAACATGGAAATCTCGGGGTATGTATGTACATCACTTACTATACCCCCCAGACTTTTTCGAAACAGATAAGGCACGACATACTTGTTTCGTTTCTTCCCCCCACCCGGTATGGATTGAAGAAAGGCAGATCACTTTTTATGAGGTTGGCGCCCCCATACCGTTCCATAGCCCCAGAATAATATCGATAAACTGACCATCAACGAACATCTCCCGAGTTCCGACCATTTCCCTGGCCTAACGCTCCTTCCCTTCCCTCCCACCCACCCGCTGCCGGACGTTGGGCCATGATTGTCACTTTTTGTTAACAAACTAAAGCTTCACCTGTCTAGCTAGTAGGAGCGTTCAAACAAAATAAAAAAATAAAAATGGAAACCTACACTATCATCGAGCGCTCCATGCCCTAGGTTTTCTTCCACGTTTACTTGAACGCCCCCTTTCTCTTCCAGACTTTCTAGCTACATATTTTTTTTTCTTTTTCACTTACACTTGGGGCCTATACAATTCTTCCGTCAATTTTCCCCCTCTCCCTGGTTACATTTTTTTTTTTTTTTTTTTTTTTTGCCTCTGCCAAAACTAATGTAGGGCACACCTTGCTTTGGATCATCTCACAAAATTAAAGATGGCCCTGTATTTCTTCCTACCGTGGAGTATGTAGAGTAGATGATGGGCTTCAGGTACATATGTGCCATTTTATGGATTACATGCGAGAGTACCTAGGTACGTAACTTGAGTGGGATTGATACTTAAATACTCTCTAGCTAGATACATGAGCATGAGATAGGCAATGCATCTAGCGCTTATGTTGCGTTGAAATAGAGTACTTACTTAACTCTACAGGCATGGCAGCTGAGGTTTCTCAACATCTGTAGCCATGTATGTTGAACAATCTTGGTGTGATATGTCGTGTCCCCGAGCTCCCCCAGCCAGCCAGCTAGCTGCGATACTAGCAGTTTCTAGTACAAAAGTAGGAAAAAAAAAACAAATTTAAGCAAAGAACAAAAGCAAAAAAAAACCATTGAAACCTCAGGAGATCCCGGTAACAAACCTTTTTTTTTTTAAAAAAAAAAAAAAAAAAAAACTACGGACGGCATCGATTCGAAGTAGCCGATCCCGCATTGCGAATTTGCTGTAGGTACGGCCTCGTAAAGTACAGATATCGATGCCGCGGCGCGGCTTGGAAAAATAAAAAAACCCAGAAAACACAAGAATGCAAAAGAAAAAAATTCTAATCCTTGATATCCAAACCTTTATTTTCATTTCCTTGTCCCGACAGCTAAGCTACCTTAACTCCCAACACCCGTTTACACAAGATAGATTGACGCCCTCTTTTCCCCGCAATCGGCGGCGTCCACTTCTAACATGAAGTACACTGTACACGTATAGGAAACCAGACCGACGCTACATACATGTACATACGCGAGTAGCACAGGCAGCAGCAACACGGTGTGGGCAATATCAGTACATACATGTAGAAAGAGGAGAAGGCCCCAAAATACCCACCACGCAGAAAAACACCAAGGTACTTTACAGGCAAAGCGTAATGATTGACCAAACAACGGCTTCTGCACCCTTAGCCAATCACAGCAGCTTGATCGCCCACCCACCATAACCACCACAACCACCACAACCACCACTGCAGCTCTACTCCGCAACTGACTCTTTCAGGAATCCGTCCGGGACTCCCTTAGCAGCTGTGTTTGGCCTCCCAACGTATGCTCCCAAGAGGCAACTCCATTGGATCTCGCCATGTAGGATATTCTGCACCTCTCTATATGCCTGCAAAGATGCATATGGCATCCCCGTGGTCGGATCGCGAAATTTCGCCGGTTGATGCGTTATGACACAGATTTGTTTGGGGGCAGCTAGAGGCACACAGGTGTCAGGAGTAAGTTATTATGCAAGCAAGCTAGCAGGCCATGCCATCGCTTAGTGATAACCGAGAAATGCAGAAAGCACCGAGCGAACACGTTCCGGGTCAAAGCAATTGCTGGTAATAAAAAAACAAAACACATGCCGAGACAGGTAATGTGTAAGGTGAAAATATCGAGGGAAAAAGAAAAGTACAAGGTAGAGATTTTTTGACAAAACTCAAAAATGAATGAAAACGAAAACAGGAAAGTCCATGTATTCTCGAAGGAGAGTTATACCCCTGTTAGACTCGGGCCGGATCGCACTATAGGAACCCGGAATTGGGAATGTGCATGCAATGCACGAAACGAGCGAGGGAATATAAAAAAAAACTTGATGACGATACCAACTTGAAACGACAAAGTGGAAGGAAAAAATATGGAGTACTCACGCCAACTTCTCTTTGATTCGCTGGGAAAAAGCACCTTAATTATCCCCTCCCTGGTCTGAACATCTGGCGCATCAAAATTCTCAAGCACCACTAGGTTCCTAGTAGATGCTTCGGTTTTCGGTCTCGGGGTTTCGACTTGAGCTTGAAGCGGTGTGGGAGTTGTTGATTCGCCTGCTGGTTCGCCTGTAGTTTTTACCGGAGGTGGTCCCTTAGTTTCCGAAGGGTCCGGCAAAGCAGCATACTCTAGTATTCCTTCCAAGAGCATTGGCAAAGCGCCATTGCTCCTGATAACCTGTGATTGCGAGGCCGCGTCCGGGGGGGTTGGCGCTAGCAGCGTAGGCCCGGACGAAAGTGCGGGGTTTTGATTATCCGAAGTCGAACTTGTCGGTCGAGACGGGCTTGTGGAAAGTGGTGGTTGTGGAGACGGAAGGTTCGAATTTTTTTCAGAGTGAGGCATTATATTCGCGTCCTGCTGCCGCACCTCTTGCAAAGAAGGATCAACTTCACCTTCGGGGGTTTCCTTCTCCTTCCCTTTGGCTTTACTTGTCGCCGTCGATCTTGATTTGTTGCTCTTTCTCTTTTCATCTCTGCCTTTACCCTTCTTCCCCTCTCCTTCGTTGTTGTCACCAATAATCTCAACGAGACCTTTGCCAACTCTCATCAATTTCCCCTTCTCATCCCATTCTGCCGTCCCACTCCAGAACGTAACGACGGGCCCCACCAACCGGCGATTCTGTAACGCCGCAAGTTTCTTCCGTTGCTCCTCCAATCTGTAAGCTTCGTTTTGTTCCCACCTATTCAAACTCTTCAGATTTTTTTCTTCAGTAAGTTTCGCTTCCCGCAGCCTATCTTCTTGCGTCATCACCCGCGGGTTTGTTTTATCCTTTTTCGCGGCAGCAGCTTCCATTAATTTAATGGTGCGTAATCGTCGCTTTTCAGATTCCTCTAAACGTTTCATCGTTTCTGTTCTATTCTGTAAAGATAATGTGCGACTTGATGCTCTTACAGCGTAAACGTCCTGGGGTAACCATGATATTCTTTCCGACTTTTTCCTCGGTCGCAAAGACGAGTCCGTAGAAGGAGTTTCTGTAGAATCTTGTGCTGAAGCGCCAGCATTTGTAGATGTAGTTGTAGACGGATCCTTAATCGTGACTCTTTTTCTCGGCTTCAGAAATGCTTCTCCAGCTCTACGTTTCTTCACTGCGTGAGCCTCCTTCGCAATCCGTTGCAACTCTCTCTCTCCTTCCATATCCTCATCAACTTGTTCACCATTTTCGTTCATTGCAGGAGGCCCAGCGTCGTCCTCGTCCTCGCTAGACGATTCCAGTTGAACGTCAGACATGTCCTCAACCTCTCCGGCTGCAAATTCAACGTCATCCTCATCTTCCAAAAAGAGAGTATCCTCCGCATCAGCCTCTTGGTGTAGTAGAGTTGCAAGCCTATTTCCAGCAGTAGAACGTCGTGCGCGTCCAGCGACTAACGACTCCACTTGCATCAGCGGTGCGGGAACTGTAGGTGGCTGCGGTCCACCCTCAACGTTGTCAGTATTATCCTCGTTCTCATCATCGTAGTCGTCCTCCTCCTCTTCCTCCTCGGTAACGTGATCAATATTTGTTGGAGAGGCCGCGTCGGGTAGTTGTTCGTCGTCGTCGTCGTTTCGATTATTCGACATTATTTCGAGGTTGGAGAGCGGTAGGGTTGGTATTTAAAAAAGAACAGCTTGCTCTGCCACCCTTTAGCGATTTTGAACTGACGTTGTCTTGTGCTTCGTAAGGGATAGCCTGGGCGTGTGGTTTGTCGATGCTCTTCGATGAGATCGAAATTCTCACCAGAATCGATGATGGGCGAAATGACGCGCCGTAATGGGCCTAACCCGACAGAGAGGTGGGCTGGTCTGAGGCGAAAACAGGGTCTGGCGGGTAACGTGATCGGAGATCTGATGTGATCTGTGGCGCTTTCTGTGGCTTTGAACCATATCTACATGTAGCTATATTTAAATAATGCTATCACCTGATCTCGAGTGACCTGCCATGAACACTTTACGCGCTGATCACTGGGTTAGGGTTAGAACTTGCGTCCAGCTCTCAACCACAAACAACTGCCTGGAGGTGCGACACTGGGACCAAGCAAACAACTTACAGCCATTCAGCAAAAGTGTTCGTGATAGTTTTAATGTCAGTGCGCAGTGTGGCGCATCCGCAATACTAATGTTATTAAAGTTGATATTCAAAACAACGAAAAATATAATAGTTCGCGACTATACATAAAAACAAGATAGGTCATTGATCTTACCCCCCATTAACTTGAGCGCCATTGGTTACTGGAAAAGTATTCTCTTGGGGGGTTCTTGATGGTCCGCCACGGTTACATATGGAGAAATGTCTCACTCCGATGTCTCACTCCGAAATCGGAATCACGAACACTTTTGCAGAGTGGCTGTACATCACAGTGAGTTACATGTCTCAACTACATAGCTATAGGTTAGAGACTCCATTATCGAATTTGTTTACATCTATTTCAATGTATTAATATATACATCTACAATTAAAAGTACATATTCACCATTCTCGAAATTCTCGAGACTCGATCTAGATATGGCCCCGGTTCGTATCATCGATATACCCACAGGCTCGGCCCAACAGCTCATAATATTGGGACCGACTATTTATTCCTATCAACTTGAAGTCGGAAGGAGGCAAGTACCGTAGCGAGGCACAATCAGGCTAAATTCGGTCGCGAACTGCCAGCTATGTCAGACCCCGCGATATCTTCGCTCCACACAATGCCTTCTCTAAATCTCTATCTATGATAGACACCCCTCAACCACTACTATCTCCATTGCCGCAAGCTTTCATCAATGTAGCTATGGGTATTCGTAACCATGCATCATACTGAGGGAGCCGGAGTCGTTATCGTACGCAGTCTTTGTCACCTGACTGGACTTCACCCATCCATTAAACTTTGGAGGTGTGTTGATAATCATCTGGATATCTGGCTAAGAGAATGAATTCCTGGCTGATAGGAGATTCATCGATGCTTGGGACATGACTTCCAAACGATGTCATAGAAAACATAATCCCCCCTTACCTAGATTCTTGCAGAGGAACCCCATGTATAGATAATGGTTGGAACATGACCCCGGCAGTCTTTGACTCAAGCCTGATTACAACGTTGCATGTATGTATGTATGTACTTACTAGGAACCTTTCT
The DNA here is from genome assembly GCA_024713935.1 of Morchella eximia. Classification (NCBI taxonomy): domain Eukaryota; kingdom Fungi; phylum Ascomycota; class Pezizomycetes; order Pezizales; family Morchellaceae; genus Morchella; species Morchella eximia. Next base: position 4,976,402 of record JAMGZG010000001.1, read on the forward strand.
GGAGCCCACCAATGGGGGAAACAACAGGGGGTGCCCTTGAAGGTGTCTTTTACACACTCTGGAGATTTCTACTCTGTAACCTCCTTGTTCACATGCAACCTCGCCAATCTATAAGTTATGCCCCTCTCTTTTAAGGAATTATCGAGAGTATCAATTTTCGAATCAAAAGGGGGCGTGTGTCATTCTATTGGTTAGATAGATACATAGCTAAATATATTCACAGTGACAGGTGTCACGGTGGCCCATCAGCAAGCAGCAAAGGTTCACTAGTGTGTAGAGTACTCGCGACACACGTATACAGCTGTTTATCAAGTTTGAGGTCGGCACTTGACTGAGAACTCCCATGATAAAGCAGAATCAGCAATTCTATCGTGAGGAACTTCGCATTTCCCTTACCCTCGTAATTCCTATGCTGGTACTCTCCGTTAGTCCTTGACAGGGGGTTTCCGGATTGTAATTTGAGCCTTATGCAGCCCGCAACGGCGAGCTTAATCGAAAGATTGTTTGCCTACACCTTGAGGGACCTTGGGGGTATTACTTCTGCCTTGTGTAAATTATAACGTACAAAGTGAGTTTGTGTGTGTTACTTCTGTCGGGCCGAGTACGATGCTGACTTTGGTAATGCCATTCACCCGAAATAACAGGACATGCCACCTTAATGCCGGGGAGAAAAGAAATAAACATTTAGGTATCACCGTCATATGTAACCCGAAATTTGATCCAGAAAGATGGAACATGCTCACAACATCTTTGTACGACAAATCTTGTGTAAAAACGAAAATTATCCGGTGGGCCAAAAAAAAAGAAAAAAACTTGCTTTGTGTGTCTTGAGAGTTCACGAAAGCACTCTCGTTCCACTTCACATAATAGATAATCGAAAAACAGGTAACCGGACAATACACTACAGAAACGCAAATACCACTTGGCATATTCCCCAATTCCCGTGCAGAGGGGCGGTGGTCTGGATCTGAACACTTGCACTCGTACTCGCATGCTCAGGCTTCCCCTCCAACGGACCGCAAGCCGGTGATTCGAACGAAGGTGCAATTTTGTGGAGGATCGTACATGATTCGACAAGGAAGGCGCGACTTTACGGAGTTATTACGATCAAGTCGGAGGGCGCAGAAGCGAAGATGTGACCGGGTATGCATTCTAGCGAGTGCTGTAATGCGGCGTTTACCGCATGCAGTATACTAATCGGGAACATCAAATCTTTGCTGGGTGCGTTTAGAGGGGATATGAAAATTTTCAACTTCTCTGCTGCAATCAGGGGACGGAGAGGTTTTTCCGAGTGTGGTGATGCGGGAATCTGATAAGAATCCTTAAATTATATTGGGTGGAATGTTGAGTGGGAGCGCATGTGGGTGGAACATATGTATAGCTACAGGAAGGCAGAAGGCACATTAGGTACGTGTTGACGCTTTTGTATACATCGGTGGGGGGTAGCTATATTTCTCTTACTGTATTGAAATTCATAAATCTGTGAGCGACGTAAGATATATGCATAAGAATAACGATGGGTGCAGGAAATAACAAGCATATTAAGCTGATGAGATGGACCTATCATTACGTTTCGAATATCTTCACGCAGATGACGATATGACAATTTGGTCAAGTACATACAATTGTACTTTACAAGCTCTAGAGGCCTCGTCTATAACCTAGCTTGATCTACATCTATAGCTACCTGTACCTTTGTAGGTACATACATGTACTCTATACATCTGTGATGACTGTGTTTTTCTGTAGTAGCGGGTTTAAGCGCCGTGTAACGCACGACAATCCAAAATTCTGTGCCTAGGCAATAGTAGGCACATACATGTACCTGTGTGGGTACTGGCTTACGAGTGATTGATGATGAGTGATAGAATCCTTCCGAATGTGATGACAAATAGACCTAAGTGATAAATTTTGAGCTTTGAGTTTCTTAGAGTGGCTTGAAGCTGATAGAAAATATAGATTTGAAATAGTAAGCATACATCATCCGATATTTCCAAATCATCATATGTTTAATACTTGGGTAAATATTCCCGTAAGACCAGTGAATGTTACATGCTTGTTCTCGAGAGCGTCCGGGACATTTAGGATGTATTACATAATTAGTAAAATATCATGATACTTGAGCTATACGTGGTGTTTCCATCTTTATTTCTATAATTACACGTCATATACCAAGCCATAGTTATTTTCTGACATGTCGTGACAAGTTGGCTCAGAGACCAATTATCGTGGAGCAATCTGGCCAGAACCACAGTTTGGACCTGTTCCAAATCGATGGGAACTTATCTTATCCGGTTCCGAAACCTTCGCTTATGGGCAAATGCTTGATTCAATTCACTCGTTTGGGAATGTTTGGTGGAAACATGCGTTCACGTATGATAACTATTCAACCTCACGCCATTCCCCCACGCACGCCGAAACCGGAAATGATAATCACTACCTCACCCAAATCCGAGTGACATCCCGTGCAACTAAATTCCACCACAAAATCGGTACCTGCATTAGTTGGCACATACATCCTCAGCTCATGCCACCCAACATCTTGAGATCGAGAAAATAAGCTGGGGAACGTGCGAAGGGGACAGTTGTCGGGATTCTTAAGTATGTGGAGTTTAGGTAGCTAGGCTACGAGAATATTCCGCGATCGTTCCACAACCAATTCGGGCCTCGGTCTATGTCATCCCGATCGATTCCATGAATCCTAGATCTGTTCTATTCTTGGTATTTGCGGAATGCTCATTGGGAGTCGGGTGTGGGTAATGATTTTAAACTCGACTTTGTGGGGCGCTGGGTTGTGAATCGGTCTGCCTAGTAACTAGTCTATCACTAGCAATGGCCAGTAAGATGTGGAGTATAAAGGATTAATATAAAAAAATGATACTCGTAGCTTCATGACGTTTCCGAACACGACTGCTATTGCATACCATACAAAAAACCGCCAAATCCATCTTTTTGTATGCCATGCAATATTGATCGTGTTCGGAAACGCTATGAAGCTACGAGTAGAGTTAAATAGAAGTCCTAGCGCTGTCACGGAGAATCTAGGGACCGTTCTCCTGGGATACACGCGAGGGTTGGTGGTAGATGCGTTTAGTCATGGGATATCACTCGACATCTCATGGGGTGACTGTCAGATGGTTTTTCGTGGGGGGGATTGAGGATTTATTGAGAGCGAGGTGGAACGTGCATGGCGCTCTCAGGTCTTTGAGGATCATTTTGCGGGCGGTTGGATGCTCTCAGATCCTTGGAAGATCGACCTCCGATATACTCCATACACCCCTCTCCTCTCCTGGGATTTCCACCAAAATATACAAAACCTCATCGAAAGTTACACATTTTATCACACACACGCACGGCCTGTTGAACCAAATCAAGGTAAGCACTGTTAGCTCTGAATTCAAATAACCTATTATTTATGTCTCTTATAGATGCCTCCACCTTCGCGATAATGACTCACATTGGGTATGTTTTCGTTGGCTGATGCTCGAATTTCGATTTCGATATTTTTCTTTCGAGTTAAGCTGTTTCCCCAAACTGAAGGATATCTCAGTTGAAGGAAAATGTACTTGCATCTATGTGTAGGAACAGCGCCTTATCTAAGGCTAAGGCTGCATGGGACTGCTCTCGTTGTATAACTTCCGCCAGATGTGTACAGCTCATTTTCGTATCTTTTTTGGCTACTAATCGCGTTGTGGTGGCAGGTCCGGAGCCAACGAGTATGTTACCTAGACTATGTTTGCTGCTTAGGTCAAGGACTGTTGAAAACGTTGTTTTCTACTAAAACCGTTTTTTTTTTTTTTTTTTTTTTTTGGGGGGGGGATCTACCCCAAGATGTCTCGAGCAATATATCTTTACTCCGAGGTTTCTCCGGGAGATGTCCCGAGAAGTAAGGAGCCCGAGAGGCATATATATGTCATGAAACAAACCTCGAAACATCATCTGGAAGATGAAAATCGGACCAAGAGTACTCAACTTCGATCCTGGCTCCGTGTTGGCTGTCTTTAATAGAAGGGTACCTATCACAGGATATGCTAGACCTTTATATTGTCTGCACGCCCACGTGTGCCCCATGCTAAATACCTAGTGTACCGAGCATAGACGACCTCCCAGGCCATTCGGACACCCCTCTCACTCGGACAGTTAACGTAGAAAAGCAAAGATCAACGTTTTAAGTGTCCTCAGTACCTCTTTTCAACCAATCATGATTGACTGTCCGAGTGGCTAGGGAGGTCGTCTATGCGCATATAAATCCATCGTGGATCGACAAAGACAACAGAATACGCTGTTTCAGGCCCACAATCTTACGGGAAGACAGGGATAATCGGGCTTTCGATCGTTGCATGATTAACCTCCAGGATCCCATGACTGGAGCATAAACATTCATGCAGCGCGGGGTCTCGGACTCTCGGGATTTTGCGGGTTTAATCTGGCGGTCTATGGTCGGGACTGATCGTTGACAAGCTTCGCTTTGGTTGATAGGTGTTCTGGAATATGCAGTGGTCACGTTGTTTGCCTGCAGGATGGGGTTGTTTCCGGTATTTTAATTTGTATCTCAGGTTAGGGGGAGTACAAGGTTCAGCTAGGCCATCTCGGGGAGATGAAGCGAGTCTTGGTGTCGAGTAACGTTGCAGTCTCACAAGAGTTATCCCAAATCAGAGAGGAGGAATAGGACACACACATGCTGATTGAGACATAAGTTTCCTATTAACCATACTAGCTACCAAAACTAGAGAGAGTTCTGAACGAAAAGTGCCAAGACATGCAACTATTACCTAATAAAAACAGGATGAACTACAGGAGGCTTCACAACTCATCACTCGCACGTGCACACACATCACACGCTACATGTAGCCTTGGGCCATCTTTGAACTCCAAGTTTCAAAGCGCCAACTCTCTTTGAAGTGAAATATTTCCAAGACCAGCCTCTAAAATCATTGAAATTGCTGATTCCACTTTCTAGGTGTGGTATCCTCGAGTAGTGTATTTAATCAGCTATCTAAAAGCAATACAAATACCACTTAAATACATTTTAATTTGTTAAAAATTAATGGTTAAAGTAAATTTCTGTCTCTGTATATATATATAGCCAATGTTATCCACAACGTTGTCAATTCATAAAAGTGAAATATTTTCTACCAGCTACCTTACCGTCGAAACGCATACAATTTTGAGCCTTATTCAGTCGGCTTATCCAGAACGTAGGCTCACAATAGCCTTATGAATCCAATAAGGTTCAAATAAGTATTATTTAAGTGTGTTTTAAGGATGAAATAAGGCTTAAAAAAGGATTTTTGTACTGATAAAGCTATTGTAAGCCTACGTTCTGGATAAGCCGACTGAATAAGGCTCAAAATTGTATGCGTTTCGACGGTAAGGTAAAGAAGCTCCAATTTCAAAGACCATTGGTAGAAAGACTGGGTTTGAGTGTTCTTGGAGGCCCGTGCTACAGCCACCACAATACATACATGTACTTTATAGTGCTAGTAAGCCATGACTTATAAGTGGTCCACGCGGTTCAAGACCCACCGTAGGGACTACATCTATCACAGCAACAAGGAACAATATCCGTGTAGAGAATCAGAACTTGGCATAGGCACAGTTTTTGATGCCTAATTGCTACTGTTGATAATGACAGCTAAATTCTTCTCTTCCCTCAATAAAATTCGATCCTTTTAATCATGCCCGCCTTATCCCATGATCATGATCGCATGGATTAGGGTGGGCGCCACCTATAGCTGAATCAAATATTAGGCAATCAATCTTCGGAAGCTGGATCCGAAAGAAGACTCTCCGGAACATTCGGAACGTTCCAATAAGGTTTTTATATTGACACTATCCGTAAATTGCCTATATGTCTTAATTTTATGTAGTTCCATAGAACAGATCGATCACCTGATCTGACAGAAATAAAAGCTAATTGGTAATAATTCTCCGGCCAAGTGTAGATATATATGGTTATTTTACGATATTGTACGAATTAGGACATTGGATCGATAGACAGAAGCTTAAGATACTTTGTCCTTAAATTTATCGAGACCACCTTTAATACGACAACGGCTTAATTGAGTATGGCTAAGTTTTAATGTTTAACACCGGATCCTTTGAGCAACCCAGCTCTTTCCCCTCCCGGTTGGGATTCTAAAGTAACTATCATGATCAGGCTCATGAAGTGGGTGTTAGCATGCGTAAGTGGTGTTTTTAACCAAAATCTTAAATGCGAGTAGGAGAGCTGGACTGGCAAGTAAGAGGTTTTGTCGCTCGCAATGAAGGATGACATAAATAAGCCTGGATAAGAGGCGGTTTCCCCCCTCGTCTGGCGAGTTATCATAAAGAGGTATCAATATGTACTTAAGGATGCTTTGGGGGAGTTCACCTGATTATGCTTGAGGCGAGAGACTACCAAAGAGTAAGCTATGTTTGATTGGGACCTGGGCCGATAGCAATATGAGAAAATGTCAATGGCATTGAAAACTAGTTCTCGGTTTACCACGGACAAATGGAGGTTGAAATATTCTGCACCTGTGGACTTTTAGTTTTGACTATATATATATATTGATACTAGGGAACTACCATGGATAGTCTCACTTGTACGACTCCGGCTCCAGAGGGAAATTCGAATAGCCTGACCAGCTAGCCAAATGTTCCAGAAGGATTTGAAACCGCATGCATGCAATTGCGCAATTACAAGGACCCCGGTATTTCTTCTTGGTTAGGATGGACCTTTTTTGTTTATTTTGTAGGACCGACTTGGTGCATGTATATTATCCCCTGAATAGACGTTTAACTCGAACCTGTCGTTCGATTTAGAGTGTGGATAGCCTCTTGTTGACTGTTTCTAACATAATCGTCTAGACTAGATAGAGACAAGATCGCAAGCCAGATATGTCGGGTCAATAAATGTGCTGCTGACAGATCGTATTGCTCTAGATCCTTTTGTTTGCTCGAACGCGGATAGGAATAACTGAAGAAGAGCTTCAAGCCTATTTTCCAGGTAAAGAATCTTGTTGTAAATACTGTACTATGATAGTTATAAAAGTTGATCGAAGCTTAATTCGGAGAGGCAAATATATATACAATTCGTAACCCCCTATTTAGGACCTTCTTGTTTCTTTAACAAAGTGGAAAGAGAATAACATGTTTAATATTTTTTGTAAGCGTAGCAGTGCAGTAGTATATGTAGCTCATAGAAACTAATCGAAGGCTTCCAATAATTGTTTCAGATACCCCTCGAGCTCTGCGGGGATTAATTAAGCTGCAGCTGCTGACGTTCGCCTCTTCACAGCGCGTGAAAGTAGGTCGCACACAGTCCGATCCATAGATAGGAGGTCAATACTTCATGCGTGCTAAATCCAGAGAAAATAAATAAGAAACACCTCCCACATCCAGGCCGCGTAGGAGACACGAATCAAGCCCTGTCAACTGCTCAAGAGTAGTCGCAACCATGGCCGGGTAACGCTAGCTAGGGCGTTACGTTTCAGACTGAAGGATGACATCCCTGGAAAACCGTTTTAAAGCGGTGCTATTTCGGTACCTCTTGTGGCGTCTTATAACAATTGAGCCATGATGTGAGTGTGTATATACCTAGAACACCATTCCCCACAAGACGGCGGTGTTTGACGTTACGATAATAATTTGTTCTGCATAAACCTACATAGCTATATAGATCAGCTGTATTCTAAACCTATGGTAATATTTTGGAAGGATGTCTTCGAAGCCTTTCCATCTGGAGACTCGGAACTCGGTGAGACTAGAGTAAAGAGCTGATGAACAAGCTTGTAGGTAGATATATAAGTAGCAATAAATGATGTGAATACTTCTAGAACTTATCATGGTCAGGCACGTTTCAATAACTCACCCAAGCAAATATCGATCATCCCTCTAAATCCGTATATCCTTGTCCAAAATTACTGACCGGGAACATTTCCAAAAGACCTGAGTTAAGAAATAAGGGGCTCGTTGTTGGAACTTTAGCTATCGGAGGTCACGTTTCATGAATGTTCGGGTGCGCGGGTAAAAATGCCAGCTGGGATTGATCCTGAACCTCGATGATCATCGATGGAGGGCAAGGATTGATTCTCGTATGTAGAAGGAGTTACCCCGTTGAGAAGCCGGGAACCGAAAGTTAACTCCCGAGCCAAATATCGGGATTGCAGAGGAATGAATTTGGTATGGGGTGATGATAATGTTCACTTGGGTTTCGATGTCTGGTCCTGATGATTCGAATTAGTAGGCCCAATTAAGCCGGTCTGCTGTAGGCACCTTGTACGCGTGTTGCTTGTTGCTTGTTGCGAAGCGCATGATGCGTTTGAGAAGGCTAGCTGGACTGGATCCATCATACCAGGCGGCACTGCTATCCCCACAAATTCCATCAAGAACCACTCAAATCTATTACACGTACTGGCACTCATACATTTTGACATTGGAGACTTGTTTCGCTTCCAAAAGAAGAGCATGAGGGTACGAAAAGAAGTGCTTGATTAGGTATTGGTTGATGTCTCAACATTGAGCCAACCTGTAAAATATTGAGATGGGTAAAGTACACCTATCCATTACCGGCGAGTAATATTCCGATGACTAGGAGCTGGGGCCAGAAGTCATCATGGGAAGGGGAAACCCTTGCATAAGAACACTAACTCCTGAAGAATCCGAGACTCCCCACATAACAGCCGCGATATTTAAGTTGTCTAATTCATACGGGTGTTCAATTGCAAGGTTCATCGAGTACCGGCAGGTATTTGCTCTAGAGTAACGTAGGTTGGCCGGGTACAGTCTGTATGTACAGAGACTCGAATTGGAAACCAAAGGATTCTTCTGACCGACTAACTGGATCGATGCACGAATCACGAAGAGCAGTATGGCATTCTAAGTCATTGGTTCTGAGTAATTGGTGTGCCTTCCAGTCAGTACACACTGTACTATGTAGGGATTAGATATTCGTCCATCCAAGAGAATGAACTGCATGCTGCCACACTACACTCCGCTCTCTACTACCCTACTCCTCTCCTGTACCCTTTTCTTCACCCCTTAACCACCCCTTCTCCTCGTGCCCTATTCTTTTTTTCAGCTTCTTCTCCTCCTTTTCTTCTCCTTCACCTCCGCCTCTAATCTTTCTCCGCCCGCTACCCCCTCCGCCCCTCAATTCTCACCCCCTCCCCACCCCACCCACCCCCGCCGCCGCTTCGTCGAAGCCCTGCTTCGGCCACTGTAGTCTGCTCCTTACATACGGGGGCTTTCCTTCTACTTCGCACTACTCCCAACACATCCCCCCTTTTAATCTGAAGTGACTTTGTAAAGTCAGCATTAACATATACACGGTCCCTTCGTACATTCACCATCCCTACTTTATACCGGCGAAAATCGGTCTTTTTTTGGAACACACGTCTCGCGTTGTAACGGAATGTGAGTTAAAGCCCCAGCCATCACGGAATTTTTAGCGTGCAGAGCCTCCCCTTCTTCCTTGGCCCTTTTTTTTTCTGTGCTTTATCTACGTCGACTCCGCTCCTGTTGATAACCGGTATTTTATCTGACCACGTTTTCATCTGGTGTCAGTGCTTTTCATACGCACATTACATATATTTCGAGATAGCCATTTTAATTCTGGCCGCTGTAATCTGACGAAGAGGCCTTTCCAGCTGCGCTACATAGAGGAATAATCTTAAATCGAGAGGACCACAAGGACACAAATCTCCCGGTTTTCTATTTGAATATCGGATCACCGGGCTTAATTTCCTTCGGTTCTTTCAGCCTTGGCCATTACAGACCCTCGATAGTCGAGTCGTCGACATATATACATTTGCTCAGAGCAAGCCTCTTTCAATTGGCGGGCCCACATCACTGGTTTGTAGATCTTTCTTTACAAGTGGCTTCATAGAGTCTGACGCAAAAATCTTTAGGTGTAATTCCTAATGTCGTCCAATTCTGACCTAACTATGAGCCACCTTCAATCACTCGCCACTCATCACGGCTCCGGTTCTTCTACCGGAGGCAATACTGCCAACTCTTCTCCTACTGACCCAGGTTCTGGATCTTTGCGTCCTGGTTTTGCTAACGGGTCAATGAGTGCTGGAAATTCGACGAATAATGTAAGAATGGGGGCAGGTTCTCCTAATTATGATGCGTCTTCCGGTAGTAGGCTGTTCTCAAAAAGGGCACGCGAAATTCAGGCCGAAGAGGGAGTTGGACCTCCACACCCTCCGGGTCTTTGGGGGCCAATGCCAACAACCTCGGCATCATCTCTACGGGATCGCGGGGACTCTGTGCAGGAGTCACAACCGAGTAATAGCTTCGCTGACAATGGCTCAATGGCATCCGAATACACGTCTCCGGTGTATCGCCGCGCACGCGCAGGGACCGTCCCCTCGAAGTTTTCACCTGGCGGCCTCACCAACGCTCCGCCAGCTATCTCTCAAATCCTTCCGCAGACAAGTCGTCCGTCCCCCGTGCCAAGCCCTTTCAAGTCCTCCTCGCCATCAAATTTGGACTTGGTAGACACCCCTCCTGTATCTGGAGCAGGTCTCTCAACCTATTCAGTAGCTTCCAGATTACGCTCAGGATCTTTGAATTTGCCTCAACGCACAAACTATGTTAGTGCTTTTGGGCCTTCTATCTTTTCGAGCTCTTGGTCACAATCCCGCCCTGGAAGCAACAATCTCCCTTCCCCAGCCCAGTCGTCTTTCTCGAAAGATGATGAGGGCACCCATATGGCACCAAAAACCCTAGATTACCTTGGGCTTGTGGATACACCCCAAACATCAAGGGCAACTCTTGCAAAGCCGATGACTCTTGACCCGCTTATTGAAGGTCAACGTGCAGCTGCCCTACAGCCATTTGTCTCAGATCTTAGCTCTGTACAGAGGAATATCAATCGTATTCGGTCTTATTCGGTCAATGCAAAGGAGAAGTACGCTGAGGATGAAGAGGATGATGAAGATGATGAAGTTCGTCATTTATACTCGACTCAACACAGTGGTTCCGTGACCCCGAACTCCATGACTGCAATGGCTGCTGCTCAAGCTCAGGCTAATGCCCATGCTTTGGCTGTGGCTGCGTATACGAACCATGCATCGCCGAGTCGACCTCGAGCCAGGACGGCTGGTATTTTGGACTCTCCACCTGCCAGTCGGTTGAAGGGTTATTTGGCTACTCCATCAAGGCTTGACTCGATGACAAGTGCTTCTGATATGAGGAGCGATTATTTCGATTTACAGAGTGGATCTGACACATTGAAACTCGCTTCGTTGCATCCTCGCCCGTCCAGTGGTGAAGGTGGGTTGGCATCTATTGAAGAATCTTCTTTGGAGGGTCCTACAAGATCTTTATGGCTCGGAAATATTCCTGCCTCTACAACTACCACCTCCCTTGATCACATCTTCCGTACATTCGGACACGTTGAATCAGCGAGAGTCTTGACCCACAAGAACTGTGGTTTCATCAACTTCGAACGCATGGAATCTGCAATTCAGGCTCGCAATCAGTTGAACGGAAAGGAAATTTTCCCGGGTGCAGGGCCTGTTAGAATCGGATTTGCCAAGCCATCCTCAGCCGGAAGCAACGGAACACCCACTCCCAGTGGAGGTGTATATGGAACACCAAGCCCAGATCCCCATCAAAACCCTACAGTCATTGGTGCCGAAAATGGTCTTTCCATGTCTCGTGATGGCAATAACTCAACTTCAGGTGTTAACGGCAAGGATGCAGGCACAGGCCACGACAGTACGGCAGTACCTAAGGTTCCCGAGCTGTCCGAGATGAAGGATGATATACTCTCTATTGTTGTAGAATTCGGTGCTGAAAAGTCCGAGCTCCCAAAGATGGCGAAGAATATCGATTTTGCAATCCAATATGATGAGTTTGAAGCCGAAATTCCTTCTATCCCTGAGCCCAGTCACAACCGGGTTCACGATGCACCAAAGCTTAGAGATATTAGAAAGAGGATTGATAATGGAAACTGCTCTAACTCTGAAATCGAAGAGATTGCTCTTAACATGCTCCCGGAAATTGCAGAGCTTTCAAGCGGTTAGTACTCTCTATTCTTGGAAGTTGCATTCTAGCAAGCTCACTGTCGTATAGATTATCTTGGCAATACTGTTGTTCAAAAATTGTTTGAGTATTGCTCCGAGGAAATTAAGGAGACGATGCTTGTTGAAATTGGTCCTCACTTGGCCGAAATCGGAATTCGTAAGTACGCCATTATGTAGTTTTAAAGTGTTGTTGCTAATTGATATGATAGACAAGAACGGTACCTGGGCTGGTCAGAAGATCATTGATGTGGCAAAGACACCTGCACAAATGAACAAAATCTGCGACTGTCTTCGCCCTTACACTGTCGCACTATTCCTCGATCAATATGGAAACTATGTACTCCAGTGCTGTTTGCGATTCGCAGCTCCTTGGAATGACTTCATTTTTGAGACTATGCTGGGTCGTATGTGGGAGATTGCGCAGGGGAGATTTGGTGCAAGGGCAATGAGGGCGTGCTTGGAGAGCCATCACGCTAGCAAAGACCAACAGAGAATGCTGGCTGCTGCCATTGCCTTACACAGCGTGCAGCTTGCTACCAACGCCAATGGTGCATTGCTGTTGACTTGGTTCTTGGACACTTGCACTTTCCCCCGCCGACGAACTGTGCTTGCACCGAGATTGGTTCCTCACCTAGTTCATCTCTGCACCCACAAGGTAGCGTACTTGACTGTTCTAAAGGTTATTAACCAACGTAATGAGCCAGAGGCGCGTGATACCATCCTCAAGGCGTTGTTCTTCTCGCCCGGAGATAAGGTATTGGAGGATATTCTGAGCGACCATTCTTGCGGAGCCACTCTTATTTTCAAAGTTCTTACTACACCGTTCTTCGAGGAAACAATGAGGAGTGAGGTTGTACAGAACGTCCGAAATGTTCTTCTCAAGCTCAAGGCAACTCCTTCTCAGGGATACAAGAGGTTGATGGACGAGGTTGGTCTGTCCACTCGCAATGGTGTCTCCAACAACTCCAATAGCAACAACAACAACAGCAACAGTGGACAGAAAGATCATGCTAGAGAGGTGAACGGAAACTCAAACGCAGGAAACGACCGCAACCGAACACATCACAATGCACCTGCAAGCAATAACCAGAACAATCATCACAATAACCGTGACGTTCCGTCCGCTCCCTACTATCCAACAGCCCAGCCATCTTTCGATCCTGCCGTTGCAGCTCAGCTCTCTCAGAATGGGGGCATTGACCTCGCGACCTTAAGGGCATTTGAGCAATTCAATCTCAGTGCTCAACTCTATAACCCTGGTGGTCCACCTGGGATGAATAACCCCCTGCAATACCAAGCCTTGTTGCAACAATCAATGGCTCGTCCAGGTGCAGGTTTCTATGGCATGCCACCCCCAATGGGCAACTTTAACAGTGCTCCCGGTCCTCAGGATCAATTCCGTGGGGGACACCCGGGTGGTTCTCCAATCCCTCAACAGCAGCAAATGGCAGGAAGTCCGATGCTTGGGGGGATGGGGATGGGCCCAGGTGGAATAAACCCATTGATGGCACAGCAACTCATGGCCAGCTATCCTTATGGAGCGATGAATGGACTTCCGGTTTTCTCTCAGCAGCAGCAGCAGCAGCAACAACAGCAGCAACAACAGCAGCAGCAACAACAGCAACAGCAACAACAGGGAGGCGCGGGTGGCGGAAGAAGGGGAGGAAGGGTGAGTCATCCAGCCCTTTCTCGACCTCTGGTAGAAGTTGAGTACTGATTCCCAGCAGCGCTAGGGGTTTTTGAGATGACACTTTTGACCTGATTCTTTGTTATTTCAATTTTTCATATTTCTTCCCTTGTCTCACTTTGTTATGGAGTAACAAACATGTATACAGTACCTTTGGTCTTTTTATGGTGATATAAATGTTAACGTTGCCCTGCTCTCCTGGGCCATACTTTCTTCCCTAGTCTTGTACTTTCAAGTTTCCTTTCTTATTTGGGTGCTTACTATTTTTAACCATATTGACTTTTGCCTTCCCCTCTTAGACCTGGCTGAACGTCATGGTTTTTGTTTGCTGCCTTTATGTATCAACTTTGTTTTGAGTAGTGTTAACGGGTTCCATTGATCCTCTATTGTTATTGTGTATTTTCTCTACCCTCCTATCACTCCCCCTTCCTTCTTCTCTACATCTCCTCTTGGCATTTTTCTTCGATCACGCACACGCACAAGTCTGGGGGTTTAAAATCACCCCTCCCCCCTTCTTGTTTTGTATGAATTACGGAAAGTATTGGTTGGACATTTTCGCGGGAGTTTGTTGGAAAAAAAAAGAAAAATCGGAGCTGGGAGTTGGTTGCGGTTTGATTGGTGGGTAGGTTTCACGAAGTTGCGATGATGGTGAGTAACATAAAAGTTTTCTTGTTTGGTTTTTTTTATCATGTTTGTTGGAATATTGGGAAGTAGTGGAGGGAGGGTTGATGGGCGATGCATGGTCTCTGTTTATGAGGGAAGGATTTGGAGGTCGGGTTTATTGGAGGGGGATATTGGGTTTTACGGGAAATAGTTATTGTCTTTCCCTTGTTGGTTTTTTCTTTCTTTTCTGTCTATGTTGAGTGGGAGTTGAGCTTCCTGCTGGGATAAAGATTAACAAGAGAATTCAAATAAAAATAGTTTTTATTGCGAGAAAAAAAGATTGCTGTTTTTCTGGTTCAATTGGAAGTTGGTTAGTGAGTTAGCTAACAGCGAGTGATCGGAGATGATGCTTGGGAGATTTGCGGCTTCTTGACAACACATTGGACGTCATGACGTCAATGTACATGCATGCACTTTACCTACACAAGTACTTATTTCCCCTCGATCGAAGTGTGGGCCATAGATTAATTGCTGAGAGTGTTTATAACCAACCCCTCTCGTCCCCGTGAAACATATCTCCAGCCATCCGCTCTCTCAACTCCCGCGCCCGCACTTGCTCCATCTCTCAACAGCAGTGCACCATAAAACCGCAATTATCCCCATGACCCTCCTCATTAACCCCGCCACCACGACCACCACGACCACCACGCACGGCCGCCACCCGCACAAAGCATGGTGGAAGTCCGCGGCGGTGTACCAGATCTACCCCTCCTCCTTCGCCGACACCAACGGCGACGGCATCGGCGACCTCCCAGGCATCATCTCAAAGCTAGACTATCTGCACAAGCTCAACGTCGACGTCGTCTGGCTCTCGCCGATATACCGCTCGCCGCAGAAGGACATGGGGTATGACATCTCGGACTATTGCGACGTGGACCCAAGGTATGGGGTGATGCAGGATATGAACGACCTGTTGGAGGGCCTGCATAACAGGGGCATGAGGCTGGTGATGGATTTGGTGGTCAATCATACTTCGGATGAGGTTTGTACATTGGGGTTTCCCTTTTTTGTTTTTTCTGTGAGGGCTGACGTGCGGTAGCATCCATGGTTCCAAGAGTCCATGCAGGACCTCACGAACCCCAAGGCCGACTGGTACATCTGGCGGCCTCCACGCTACATCTCCGGCGTACGCTGCGCGCCCAACAACTGGGAGTCTGTGTTTAGCGGGCCCGCGTGGACGTACGTGCCCGCGCGGGACCAGTACTACCTGCACCTGTTCCTGCCGGGGCAGCCGGACCTCAACTGGGAGGTTCCGGCGGTGCGCCAGGCTGTGTACGGCGTGATGCACTTCTGGCTGGACAAGGGCGTGGACGGGTTCCGCATGGACGTGATTAATCTGATTAGCAAGGTGCAGAGCTTCCCCGATGCGCCGGGGGAGGGGCTGCAGAGTGGGATGGACTATTGCGCGAATGGGCCGCGGTTGCATGAGTTTTTGAGGGAGATGAGGCGGTGTGCGGTGGAGGGGTATGATGTGTTGACGGTGGGGGAGATGCCGTGGGTGAAGGATGAGTGGGAGGTGTTGAAGGCGGTGGGGAGGGAGAGGGGCGAGCTGGATATGGTGTTTCAGTTTGATATGTATGGCCTCTTTCTTTCTTTCTTTCTTCCAATCTTTTGATCCCGAGCTTCCTGGTTCGTGGATGTGATGGTGGTGGTGCTGATATTGCGCAGTGTGAGTGTCGACTGGGGCTCCGACAACAAGTTTGAGCACCGCCAGTTCCACCCGAAGCTGCTGGCAGATGTTGTGAACCGGTGGCAGACCTTCATGATCGAGCATGACGGGTGGAACACGCTGTTTGATGAGAACCACGACCAGCCGCGCACCGTATCAAGGTTTGTGGACCGCAAGTACACGGACACCGACTACGAGACCCGCGCAAAGGTGGCAAAGCTGCTGGCGACGTTCCTGGTCTGCCAGAGTGGCACGGTCTATGTGTACCAGGGCCAGGAGCTCGGCATGAGGAACTGCCCGAAGGAGTGGCCGATCGCAGAGTATAAGGATGTAGAGACTATCAATTACTGGAATAAGTATGAATTGTCTTCTCATCTGTAGACAGTAAGTATGCGGTGAGCGCCGGATATGCTGACGGGCGTCTTACAAATTAAAGGGTGTTGGAAGAGCGGGGCGGTGGAGACGCAGACATGTCAGACGTCATGGCGCAGATCCAGCTCAAGGCCAGAGACAACGGGAGGACTCCCATGCAGGTATGTATCCCATCCCATTCACGCAGCCCTATATATATGTGAAGCCATTGGCCAACACCAACATCACATAGTGGAACGACACCGTGCACGGCGGGTTCACGACTGGCACGCCCTGGATGCGCGTCAACGACGACTACACCTGCTGGAACGCCGCGCTGCAAACAGACGACTCGGACAGCGCCTACAGCTACTGGGCCCGGCTGCTCACGTTCCGGGGGGAGTTCAGCGACATTGTTGTGTATGGCGGCTTTGAGATGCTGACGGACGGCGGGGGCGGTGTGATTGCGTACCGCCGGAAAGGGTACATGGGGGGAGGTGAGAAGGCGGCGGCGATTGTGGTGGTGCTGAACTTTGAGCCCAGGAGTGTGGGGTGGAAGTTGGAGGAGGGGAAGTTCGCGAAGAAGGTGGTGCCCGATGTGTTGTTGGGCACGTATGGGACGACGGTGTTTGTGGAGCAGGGGATGCTAATATTGAGGCCGTTTGAGGCGGTGGTGCTGGATGCTTGTGTGTGAGAGTCGGCGGGGATTTGGAGTGTCGGTGTTTGTGAGGGGGCTTCTTTCTTGCCTTTCGATTGTTGTTGGGAGTATTTTGTGTGAAGCAATGCTTTATTTAGTATAGTGAAGATCTAAATACGATAATGACAATACAAGAGAGGCTTGTTAAAAAGCCAATTAGCGCACCCGAAGAGCCGAGTGATAAACTATGATGCAACCGACGACCAACCAAACCCAACTTTCCTTACAAGCCCAGCAAAGTTTCGTTGAGCCGAGAGCTCTTTCGACAGAAACTTACTGATATTTCCCAAAGTCTCTCTTGTAACGAATGATGTTTCCTATCTTGATTCGCAATGATCTTTTTGGCTCATGAAATATCACTCGATCCGAACTACGCAAAGATATTTTCCACATCGTCCCACCATCCCACGATACCATCTTGTCATTCTCTCTTGCAATCCAGAGAGAGTGTTATCCTCTATGTAGTTCAACTACACACTTTACTTCCACCTAAAACGAAGCTTTGCATCTTTGTCCCCTCACTGCCAGCCAGAAGACAATGTGTTGCCGAGAAGAAACTGATCGCGCGCAAGGGCAATTAATCCTACTCCACTACACCGCTGCATCCATAAGCCAAATAGCCCTCCTCTCGGTCTCCCGCCTTCCCAGTAGTATTCCATTGTTGAAGCGAAGCCCATAGGTCGTCTCCTCGCTGTCAGCCAGAAGACGATGTGTTGAAGAGAAGAAATTGATCGGTGCAGGATCATCACCTATCCCCTTTCTTTCTTTCCTTTCAACACCACTGCGTCTAAACCCTCTATAAGCCAAATATCCATTTCTCACAGTAGTGCCGGTCTAATATAATAAAGCGCGGCTTACTCGCCCCCTCGCTGGCAGCCAGAAGACAATGTGTAGTAGAGAGTAACCTAGCTGATCGAGGATTAGTTATTTGTACTCCTTCCTACACTGCCGCTGCCCCTTGAGCCCTCTCTCTGTAGATTTGTAAGCCCATATTTCCCCCGGTGCCTGCAGTTTCCTCGTCCCCTCGCTGTCAGCCAGAAGACGATGTGTTACGAAGAAGAACTGATCGCGCGCGAGGTCAATTCATTCTACTTCACAACACCGCTGCATCCATGAGCCAAACAAAATAGCCCTCTCGATCTCCCCCAGTAGTATCCCGTTATTGATCAAGCGCAGCCCACAGGTCGTCTCCTCACTAGTAGCCAGAAGACGATGAGAAAGAAAGGAAACGGGATCGGTGTCCTACACCGATCTCGTTCCCCTTCTTTCCCAGCACCACTGCGCCTAAACCCTCTATGAGCCAAATATCCATTTCCCACAGTAGTATATACCGGTCTCATTTAATAGAGCGCAGCTTACTCGCCCCCTCGCTGGCGGCCAAAAGACAATGTGTAGACGAAAAAAAAAGAAAGTGAGGACATCACTCTTTGATTTTTATCAACACCACTGCGCTTGAGCCCTCTGTATGCTTTATAAAGCTGTATGCCCCCAGTGTTCGCCGAAGCTGTAGCTTTTCTACCCTCATTGGCAAGTGTGAAGGAAGAAGATACCACAAATATCGCAGTATCTTCCTCGCCCGCACTTGCTGTGCTCGCTCTGGATTCATTCCGACAGGTGTGTATATACCCAAAAATAAACCCCGAAAAAGCATCCATGGTCAAAAAAATGACCATTCCCCCAGTTGCCCACTAGTTTGCCCACAGTTGCGCCCGCTCCCTCGCTGGATGCCAGAGAACGGTGTGTTTATCGAAGAATTCAAATATAAAAATGACGCCTTCAATAAACACCGATGCACCCTCTGTGGCTAGATCTCTTACTGGGCAAATCACCGGCCACAGTTACAAGTCAAGCCAAACAAACTCCTCACAAAAGAGAGTCTTGTTTGCTGTCCCAGTGCCAGCTCTCTCTCTCAGTTTCGAATCCTTCCTAGTGCCCACTCTCCCACAGTGCCTACGCTGTACATGTACTTTGCCCCCAGTTCTCAATTCACCCATTTCGCCCACTTTCCCCCAGTGACCACTTCCCCCAGTGCCCACGCAGCTCTAATCATCCCCTCACCCGCGTACAAAGGACGGCAGTCAGAGGACGACGTGTAGTAGAAGAAGAGAAAGAGTTTACCTCTCTTCGTCTTCTTCCTCTACACTGCCACGTTTTTCTGTTGCATATAGATGATCTATGTGATCACCCACAGCGACAAACCCAATCCCCATTTTGCCCCCCCAGTTTCCATTTTTTTTACCCCCAGTGCCCCACTTGCGTTGTTGTTGAAAATGAGTGAGAAAAAAAGTGATGGGAAAAAAAGAAGAGAAAGAGCAAACGAGGGAGCGAAAAAAAAAAGCGGGGCTTTATCACCAAACGGCCAAGCCCGGATTTTGGACAGATAAACCAGATTGCGACTCTGCCGTTGGGGCGAGTTGCCATAGTATCTGGGTGTTGCGTCGTCAGCTACCCGTGGCCATGCCCAACGAGCTGCTTACTTGGGAGGGGTGGGTACTAGCGTAGATGGTGCGGTAGGTACCGCAATAAACGGGGAGCAGAAGGGCGACATGGTGTAAGGTGGTGTTTGTGTGTGCCGCTTCCTGCGGTGTTGTTGCCCACAAGCGGTAATCATGGATTATCACTCGAAGGGAGTCTGGGTCAAACAAACCTCGCCATGGCCAGCGCAGGATGAAAGATGTTATAATTATGTAGCCTGTCGGAATGGGCTGGTAATAACATAAGCAAAGGTGCTCAGCTCAAAGATAAATGTATCCGTAGCGCTACATGTAATTGACTGTCGCCCTCTTGGCGCACTTTGGCTGTCTATAAGTTGACTTATTCTTTGCGTTTCATGGACTATCGTACTCCCCCCAAACCCTTCTTTACCAGCGGCTTTCAACCAACAACAACTTTACCACAGCCACCATCACCGCTCACATCTGGTGAGGGTGCTTGCGCCGGGTTTTAGGCGCTGCTCGAGGAGTGGAGGATTTACCTTTTTCATTCCTTCCCCCCTTGAAAGCGCTTTTCTATAAAGAAATTTCTACACATGTGGGAGGAAAACAAAATTAAAAAAAAAAAAAAAATAGAAGAAAAATCGTTAAGCCCTTCAACCCACCCACCACCCACCCATCCTTCTCCAACACCAATCAGTTCAAGATACCGTATGTGAACGAGACCTAGAGGGCTCCACACACGAGCAGAGAAACCAACGCGCATGATATGGAAAGCCAACAGAGAGCACCGCAGGTAAGTTCAAAGAAGAATTAGCAGGTAAGCTTCTCCCGGTCCCATTGAGTAGTATCTTTGGACCCTAGGTAAGGAAGCAACAAAAAGACGCGGAAACTGGAACTCATGGAGACAAACAGCTTAAGATGGTTTCTAGCAGGGGAAGCGTACTACCACTGGATTGTGGAGGAGCATGAGCCTAATAAGTCTGCTGGATCCAGGGCGTTGGATGTTGAAGAAGGTGAGGTTTTTTGGCGGCAGTGGGTGTAGATGTCAGGAACATAGGTTCCTGCTCGTAATCCGCCATTGCCAGTGCTTGGTAAAAAAAAAAAAAAAGATCGGGGGGAGGGTTGTCCCCGAGGAGAGCTCTGAGCTACCTTTGACTCTCTCGATACTCAGTCTCGCCGTCAAGAGGCAAGGGTCTAGGTATAGTGGGTCGGATTCGAGGATGCGAAGAAAAAAAAGGTTAGAGAGAGTGGGGCAGCCCAAATATTCCGCACGATGTATCCTGTTTCTCTAGAAGAAGAGAGATACTGCTGTCCCAAAAGATGCGGAGCACCGGGCTTGAGACGCCGGCTTTCTGTTTTGATACTCGGTGTGTGTAGTACATGTATTCCAATTTCTCCTTCCCGCATTCTCATCAACGTACCAAGCCAAACCTGATGCGGGGCTATGATAGCTGTGGTTATTTCCAAGTAATGTTCAGTGGCCACACTCGTCATTAATGGATAAGTGGGGGTTGGACTTAGCTGTGCTATGGATTTAGGAGTCTGCGCCTGCTGGTGGTATTTTGTACATATGTAAACACATACTAAAACCCAAGCTCAATAAATCTACCTTTAGGCCTCGTAGTAGCATGTCTCTAGCCATAGTCCACTGACCTCTCGCCGCATTGACAACACACGTAGGCACAGCTCTATACAATCTAGGGGGGGGGGGGGGGGGGTTCAAAGGGGAACCTACATCATCAAAAGAAGGGCAGTACAGTACAGTAACGACTGCAGAAAGAACTGAATTCCTGAGCACAAAATGGTATCTACCTTTACTTTCCACGATCCACATTTTATAGAAATTAGTTGGGCTTCCGGAGTTTTCTGGCGCCGCCGTAATTACTCGTTTTTGAATCAAAGACCTCCCCTCCCCGAAAGGCAGCGCAAAGTGGCATAGAGAAGAAGAAGAAGAGAAACAAAAAAAAAATACCACACCACACCGCCCAACTCACACTTCTGCATTCCTACACTCTGTTCTGTTCGTAGCAACATGTCCGCGCGAGCTTGCATCGAATATACATCTCACTCACAAACAGAAGGGAAGCACGAAGCAGAAGTAAGCTGGGGGACGGTACCGGAAAGAAGCAGTTTTTCTAAAGACGGCTAGCGATGGAAACACAAATGGGTATAGATGGAGGGAGGTTGGTGGATGGGAAATCGAAGAGAGGGAAGTGAGACGAAGGAAGAAGGGAGAGGTAGGGCAGACCGGGAAGAGAATTTAAGGGGAATATATGTCAAGGATAGACGGCGGCAGGTAGAGCGGGCTAGCTAGGGCTGGCTAGGACTATTGTCTGGATGCGGTCTGCCTTCAGGTCTTTCTACTGTGGTACATAAGCCAAGCCCTGAAGCCAGGCGTTTGACAGACTGAGGTGCTGGAATAAATTCTTTTCTGCCTCCATCTCTCTCAACACAAATCTCAAAACCTACCACTGTAGAGATCTCGAATGAGGCCAGCTTGTGTACTCGCGTGCAAGACGTTCTCTTTGTCTACGTACGCGCATGCACCTCTACACTGCATGTACGCAAGCAGTCCGGGGAGCTGTACAGAAAGACAGATCACCGGCGGAACAAGACCTGTTCAGGCTACCATGTCACAGACAAGGTATCTTGTAACCACAGCCTCTATATAATGCGCTTCCATCAACACAGCGACTCCGAGCCTCGAACTCTCCTGTAGAATGTTGATTAGCGACCCTTGACACCCAATATTCGAGGCGAGTGATATTCAATGACACAGCGGCAGCCAAGGATTACGTGAGAGCGACCTCCGACTTGGCAACGTGTTGTTGCGACGAGCGAGCCGAGCTCCCGTGCAAAGCGCAAGGGTTCAGTTAGGGTCCACTGGACGGTGGAGAAGTAACTAACGGAGAAGGAAGGAGAAGGAAGAAAGGAAGGGGGAGAACCAGCAGACAGCGCAGGCAACAGGCAGCGAGAGAGAGAGAGTGTGTGTATAAGAAAAGAAAGAGAAGAGATAGATGCACAGACGGGCAAGGCTGATTTCCTACGACATACCTTGTCTGCTCTGCCTCACATACGTAGTTGGTTGTGCTCTACTATAGATATATATATATATATATCTCGTCCCCTTTCCAGTTCCAGGTCTCCATTATATTACCTGTTTGCCCTTTCTCTGTGCTTGCCTACCTGGTAGCTTTGTTGCCCTCTCTCCCGAACTAACCTCCCAAACCAGCCAGCCAGCCCCCCCCCCCCCCACACCCGCCACTACATCCACCACTCACTACTACTTCTATTAGGGAGATATCCCTTTCCTGCTCACTTTAGATGGCCAGCTCCTCCATGCGCCATGATAATCAACGCTCAAATGCGCCGCCCGGGTTCCCCACGCCCTCAAAGAGCTCCGTTGCGCCACCCACGGTGGATATGGACACTGTTGAGTTAAGGGATATGATGGCGAGCTCACCGCCGCCCGAGCTGGAGCTCAAGGACGACATCATCAAGTTGAGCATGATGGGCGATGAGGTCGCCGTCAAGACCCTTCTCGACAGAGGAGAGATCACTGCACGCTGGACCGACGCTGACGGGATCGGGCCACTACATGTGATTAACCACACCCCCGAAGCACCGCTGACAGATGTAGTGGGCCGCAATCAACAATCGCTACGCCGTGTGCAAGCTGCTCATAGAGCGCGGCGCCGACGTCAACGCAAAGGGCGGCGACTCGGTCTCAACTCCTGCCATGTGGGCCGCGCAACGCGGCCACTACTACACCGTCAACCTGCTCCTCCGGAACGGGGCCGACCCCCTACTCGCCGATAGCAGCGGCTATAATATCCTGCACCTGGCCACATTTGACGGGAACCTCTTGCTGCTGGTGCTGCTGCTGCACCAGGGCATCCCCGTGGACTCGCGCGACCCGCTGATGCACACAAGCCTAATGTGGGCGGCGTATAAGGGGTATGCGTCGAGCGTAGATCTGTTCCTGCGCTGGGGCGCCGACATACATGCGGTAGACGACAACGGCTTCACCGCGCTGCATTGGGCGATTGTGCGCGGCAACTTTGGTTGCATCCAGAAGCTCATCGAGTACGGCTCGGACCGCTTCGTCAAGAACAACGACGGCAAGACGCCGGCGCTTGTCGCCGAGGAGCTCAAGACGCAGCGCGTCTGGTGGGATGCGCTGGAGGAGTGTGGGTACGACCGCGACGGCAATCCGCTCCACCCCACCGGCACCATCCTGGGCGTGCGCGTGCAGGACAAGACGGCCGTGCTGCACAAGTTCTTCTTTTGCTGGCCGACGGTCGTGGTCTGGGCAGTCACGACGTGTCTGGTGCAGCTGCCGTGGTTTCTGGGGATTCCGGTGGCGGGCGCGGTGGGGGCTGGGTTGCACTGGGTTGCGGATAGGGCGCTGGATTATGGGGATGGCGAGAAGGCGATGTATAAAACGCCCTACTTGGCAGGTATCTTTGGAGCGACGGCGTTCTGGATTGCGGAGAGATGGATTTTCCACATATTACCTAGTAATAACCCCTCTCCTTTGTGTATTACTTGTCTGGATATAAAAAAGAAAAGAAAAAGAAAAAAAAGACACGGCTCCTACAAAAAAAAAAAATAATGTGGGGGAGCATAAGTTGACTTTTTCTTCTCTCTTTGCACTATAAAAGATACGTTTGGCACCGTCCCATTCAGCAATATATTCTTTGGCATTTTCTTCGGCTTCTGCGTCTACTTCTACATAGTTTGCATGCTCTATGATCCTGGATACATCCCGAAGCTCTCCAGCGTCACGGAGCAAAAGGCCGTGATCGAGGAGCTACTAAACCTCTGGAAATACGACTCTGAGAACTTTTGCGTCCAATGCATGGTGCGCATGCCCCTGCGCGCAAAGCACTGCAAACGCTGCGCCAGATGCGTCGCCAAACACGACCAGTCAGTCGCCCTCCTCCTCCTCTCCCCGTCCCAAACCCCCTTCTAACAAATCACAGCCACTGCCCCTGGGTCTTCAACTGCATCGGCGTCAAAAACCACCGCCAGTTCTTCCTCTTTGTCCTCTGCCTCGAACTCGGCATCTTCATCCTCGTCAACCTCGTCATCACGCACTTTACGCTCCTCCCGCCGACCACCACCTACCCCGTCTGCGCCCTCCTCGCGGAGCCCTTCTGCTCACCCATCCTACAGGACCCATTCACCGTCTACATCTGCCTCTGGGGCTGCCTGCAGACCACATGGGTCACAATGCTGCTCGTCGTCCAGCTCGTCCAGATTGCGCGCGCACAGACAACATACGAGAGCATGCACGGCAGCCGCCACCACGCCCCCGCAAGCTTCAACGAACACAAAGTCGCCGCCACAATCGCGTCCACCATCGCCGCGGGCTCCTCGTCCATGGACGGCGCGCAGCTCACGCCCGGCCACCGCGGGCCCGACCCTGCCGCCCACGGCCACGGCCACCACCACGGCCACGGTCACGGCCACGGTCATGGGCGCGGCGGCGGCGCACACAGCCACGACACGTGCTGGACAAAGGTGAAGAAGGCGCTCGGCGTCGGCGCGTTTGTAAACATCACGTCTGACCGCGGCGGCGCCGCGCGCGCGCGCGGGAACCCGTTCTCGAGAGGGGTCATTACGAATTGTAGGGACTTTTGGTGCGATCCGGCGCCGCTGCTGAGGCCGAGTCGCGAGGGGGGTGGCGAGGCGCTGCTGGGGGGTGGCGTGGTGGATTATTTTAATATGTATGAGACGCCGCCGAGGATGAGGATGCGCGGTGGTGGGGGTGGGGGTGGGGCGGGGGCGGGGGGCAGGTATCAGAGGCTGGCGGAGGAGGAGGAGGAGGTATAGTGCTTGGGTTGGGTTGGGTCGGTGGGTATATGTAGTCGGGTGGAGAGGAGGGAGTGGGGAGGAGGGGAGGGGAGGGCCCGCTTGTGGTGGAGGCTTTTGGTGCGTGTAGGTAGACGGTAGATAAAGAATCGTAATCTGTTGCGTTGTGTTGTTGCTTTTAGTTTGGCGTGTGGTTGGTTGTGGGTGTGGTCATGGCTTGTCACTCGGTCGGGTTTGTAGTGATAGTGATGTAGTGTAGTGATGGAGTGTAGTGATGTAGTGTAGGGGTGCGAATACCAAGATCAAGGAAAGGCTTGTATGTAACTCTCAAGTACATGCATTTATCCAGGTATTTGTGTACAGAATACATGTACCCAGAGATTCAGCTAGCTGCTATTGGATGGCCGTATAGTCAACACTGAGCGCTGTCGCTGGTGTTGAGACTTGTGGGCTTTAGACACAATTAGCACCAACAAGTACCGTGCTAGCAGTGTGGTAGTAGGTAAATAAGCTGGGCTGGGCTGGGCTGGGCGCGGACGGGGTTGGCAGTGCTGATGAAACTGATGGTGAGTACACCGCTGTTGGTACTGGCACCCATCACTGGTGTCTAGTACTTCAGTTGTCGAGTGTTATCTCGGGGGGGGATGGAAGATCTATATACTCAGCGTACGACTAACGCCCAAGGACATATAGCAATAATCACTCAGCTCAGCTACAGTCTCAATACATGTAGCCAATACAGCCCACTTCAATTACTACTAGCTACATACATGTAGCCACGCACACCACCTCCCCCCCCACGCCCCGAATCAGATCAAAACAACCCTCGAATCCAGGCAGGACTGATTAATACGTTTCCCCCTCCCCCTCCCCGCCATCACCCGGCCACTCCTCCCTCCCTCCCGCATCATACAGCCTCCCCCCCCTCCTCCACGCCCCCTCCATCTCCGCGTCCCGCGCGCCCCGAATGATGCGCGCCGCCTTGTCGGCCTGCGCAGCAACAAGACACGCATACCCAAAGCCGTGGCTGAACATGAACACGCCCTCGTCGCACTGCGCCACGATGCAGCCCGACGCCCACTCGCGCCAGAAGCCGCTGCGTGCCCCGGCGTTGTGGAGGCCGAAGCGGAGGTGCAGCTGTTTGGTGAGGGCGGCGCGGGTGGGGCGGGGGCGGTAGGGGGTGAGGTGGTGGGTGTGGGTGAGGGTGAGTGGGGTGAAGGCGGTTGTGGTGGTGGTGCGGGTGCGGGTATGGGGGGTGCGAGGCATGGTGGGGGTTGATGGTTCTTGGTGGTTCTTGGTGGTATTTGCGATGGTTGTGATGGGGACGAGTGATATGGGATGGGGTGAGGTGAGGTGAGATAAAGTCTACAGATCAAAGCCCCATTTCCAGACGGACAGACGGGACAAACACCAGCCAGCTGCAAGGGCCACCATAACCAGCATGCACACTCATACTCTGGACAGCATGCGTCTGTCTCGGGCTTGCATACCGTGTACATTGTATGTGTGTGTGTGTGTATGTGTGTACTAATGTACGTGGACGTGGTCGCCAGCCTGTGGTGTGGATGTGGAGGGGAATGCACGCGCCGAGTGATGGGCTGTGACTAGTGCGGGTGATAGCCTGTGAACCAGCAATCATTGACCCCCCCCCCCACACCCGCGCTGCAACATCCCCCCGCCCTCTAGATCTCACCAATAAACAAAACACCCTTCCTCCCTCCCTCCCTCCCTCCTTCTCTTCCTTCTGCCCACCACTCACTCCGCTCCACTCCACTACTCAGTCTACAGCCCCACCAGGCCCTTCACTACAAAATCATCAGCATTCTCCTCCCTACATATTCACAACACATAAAGGGCAGTCAGTGCAAACTCACAAGCCCCCACAACAACCGGCACAGCCGTCAACCCCACCACCCCCACCCCAAACACCACCATCGCCACCCCCCCCAACGCCGCCCCCCTCACATCCCCCACCCACCAACGCCGCCGTCGCAATCGCCCCACCATTCACCCCCATCGCCACCCCCCTCACCACATAGTCCCCCTTCCCCACACCCACAACCCTCAACACCCCACCCCCCACCAGCACCCCCACAATCCCACTCATAACACACAGCACCGCCACCAGATTCGCATCACCCCCCATGTTCCCGACCGCAGGGAGGGCCAGCGCGAGCGTGAGGCTGCGCGCGCCAAAGGCGAGTGAGCGTGCCGGCGCGATGCCGAGGGCGTGGCAGAGCGCGGGGTACCCAAAGAGGGAGGCGGCGGCGAGGGTGGTGCAGGGTAGGAGGATGCTGGGGAGGTGGGTGTGGAGTGTTGTGCGCTGGGCGTACATGGGGAGGGCGAGGGAGACGATGGAGGCGTCGAGGAGGGAGGCAAAGATGTCGCCTGCGCCGGGCAGCGGGCGCGGGTTGTTGCGGAAGAGAGCGAGGTAGCGCGTGGAGGTGGAGTATGTCGCTAGTGTTGCGGAGAGCGGTTGGCGCACGGTGAGGGAGAGGAGTGTCAGTAGGAGGAGTGTCAGCAGGGAGGTGGCGAGTACGGGGTGGAGGATGCGCCGGGCCTTTGCAGGGAGGGAGAGGGAGAGGGTGTAGGTGAGAACGGTGAGCGAGAGGTGTAGGGGCATGGCGTAGGAGGTGGTGTAGAAGACCACCACCCCCGCCAGCAGGAGGAGCGAGTATGTGGCCGTGTCGAGATGGGTGGTTAGGAATGCGGCCCATCGCTGTGGGCGCGCTAGCGGCGCGCCTTCCTGCCGCATGAGGGACAGCAGCGCAGGCGTCTGGGCCGCGAAGGCGCACTGCGGGCCGGGGCCGCGGAGGCGGGTTGGCTCGGCGGCGGGCTGCGGCGAGGGAAGGGATGTGAGCTCGAGGCTTGGGGGTGGGTCTTGGGGTGCTTGCGGGGGGGTGTTGGTGAGGGGGATGGAGTCGGTGGTGCTGTCGGTGGTGCTTTCGCTGGTGTGTTTGGAGGTGCGGAAGAGTGCTTGGAGCGCCTGGACCATGTAGGCGGTGAGGACGAGCATTACGACAAAGCCGATTACTGCACGTGGGTAGTCAGTACTATATTGGGTATTTAGAGATGGCATGCAATAATAGATGGAGGTGGGGAGCTGACTGAAGATTGCAATCATCTTGCCAATCTCGACGCCGCCGATGCGCGGGCTGAGAGGGAGGAGGATGAAGCTGGGGGTGAAGAAGACGTTGATGTAGCGTAGGGCGAAACCGGTCTATATATAAAATTAAACAAATCAAATAAGTTGGTGAGCCAATAATGCACGAGGACGTAGACAAATATCAAGGCTCTAGTTGGTCAAAAGACCAAAGCCCCCAAGGATTGCAAAACGATTGTCACTATCCCAACCAAACACCACTCGACAGTACCAACACTCACCGGCACATCCACAACCCCCACCACCCGCCTCGTCCTCCGCTCCCCCAGCACCGCCCGACACCCCACCAGACCCGCAAACAACAACACCATGCCCGCCACGCTCGCGGGGAACGACACGCCCGTCAGCCGGATGGCCGAGTCGACGCCCCAGCACGCGAGCAGCATCAGCAGGATCCCCGCAGGCGTGTACACCCACGACACCAGCAGCCGCCGCCGCGACGTGCGTAGCGTCTGCCAACGATGTTAGTGTTAGTGCCCAGTTAGGAATGACCCAGGAACGTACCAGCGAGAGCGCTAGGAAGGCATCTGATAGTGCGGCCAGGGCTGGCGACGACATGTTTGTGCAGCAGTGGCTCTAGGGAAAGAAGGAATAAAATATAAACTATAGCTTGTGAGTAGTATGAAATGGCCGTGGAGCACAATACAATGGAGTATCCAGAGACTGCCGGAGAAACCCCATCTTGTGTCATTGGCGGATTCGAACCTCGGTTGAGCTCGGAGAGACAATGCGGTTCTTACTTGCAATTGAGCTCCCACCACCACTCCAAACACCCAATCCACCAGAATCCAGCTTCCCCCACCACAACAAACCACACAATGGAACCCCCCCAAGCCCAGTCGCACCTCCTGCACGAGCTCAAGTCCCACAACATCCCATTAACCAGCGACGACGTCTCCTGGGCATTCAGCAACACAAAGACCGCCATCCCAGTGACCGACTGGGTAGAGCGCTACCTGAGCCATGACACACTCGTCTCTCTCGAGGAAGCCGAGATGTAACAATTCCCCCCTCCCCCCTCCCCTCATCCAGTAGCATTTCTGACCAACTTCCCACAGCTACAACCACCTCAAAAAGACCGGCGCCCTCCCAAAGCTGCAGAAGCAGCATCCAGGACTCCACACCGTCCGACCACAATCCGAGGAGGAGCTGCGGGCCGAGACGGAGCGGCTGGCGCGGTCGACGGAGCTGCTGCGGCGGCAGACGGCGCAGCTGCGCAGGCAGGGGGCGGTGGTGGCGGGCGTGAAGGCCAAGATGCGGGAGGAGGCGGGGAGAGGGAGGGACGTGGAGGAGAGAAGGAGGAGGTGGTGGGCGGCGGAGATGGAGAGGGAGCAGGCTGCTGTGAGTTGGTGCCCCTCCCTGCTGGGTTTCTTTTGCGTGTGGAGGAGAGGAGTGGATGGATGGCTGACAGGCAAGTGGGGAGGGGGAGGGGGGTAGATTGATGATTTATTAGGCATATTGAGGGAGGAGGTTGCGGACTTTAGGCGGGCCGGGAAGGCGTCGGCGGTGGACCTTGAGAAGGTGGAGAAGATGCTGCATAGTGACGATAGGGTGCTTGGGAGACTGGGCCGGTTGGCGGACGGGGTTATCGTCAGTGGAGACGAGGGATCTGAGGGCAACGAGGTTGTCGAAAGGGTCACAGTGTTGGTCAAGAAGTATGGATCTTTGCTTTTTACCTGCTTGCTTTGCTTTTACTGCTACTCTCTCGATCATGGGTAGTTGTAAACCCCCCAGCTCTAATCTTACCGTTTGTTGCCCAGGCTGTCGATGCTCTCTGCCGCCTCATTAAAGGCCCGACTAGACCGCATGTTCCTGGAAATCGTCAATCCGAAAAACAACACCACCACCAACCCAGCCGATGCAGACGCCATTGCAGAGCTCAAGCAGGACCTGGAAAGTCTCTACTCTGAGATACCCTCGGTGGCCCAGATGGCCGCGGAGCAGGAATACCTACGGCCAGTCATCAAGGAGGTCGAGAACGGGAAAAAAAAGGCAAGGGAAGGACTACAGGTTGGCGGCGCATATGTAAGTATCCCCACCTTCTCAAGCGCGGTATCAAACCCCAACCCAAGGTTAAGCAAGCACTCACGCCGCTTGTCAATCCCGCAGATTTGCGACGTGCTAGCGCACCTCCAGAAACGCAACGCATCCGCCGCCGAAAAGCTGAAGCGCGACCTCGCAAAAGCACGGGCGATATCGCAGATAATCGCCACCATCAAACAAGAGTCCCAATCACCCCTCACCTCTCACTCATCAGCAGCCGCAGCCCCACCACCAGTAGCAAACGCCGACGACGACCAGAAAGCAGACGCTTCTTCTTCTGCCCACCCCGCAACACCAGTCAAGAACCCACACCCCTTCAAAAACATGCCCATCTTCACCCCGCCAACCCGCCGCCGCGGCGGAAGCCTCGGCGGCGATGCCAGCAGCAGCAGAAACCCCGCCGCCGCCGACGATGAGCTCCCGGAGCTGCGCATGCTCACGCTCCTGGGCGTCCCCGTGCCATCCGCCCCGGCGCCGACTGCCAGCGCGTTATTCGCCTCGCCCGTTAAAGGCGGCGGCAGCTCTGCACCTTCTTCTTCTTCTTCCCAAGAGCCGGCGAAATACACATACCTACCCGCCCACGTGCGCCAGCAATCCAGCAAGCTACAATCGCAGGAGACGCAGGACCTGTCTGCGTCCGCGGAGATCCACGCGGCCGTTAGTGAGTTTTGGCATGTTTCCAGGACGGCGCAGCAGGCGCTTGTGTGGGCGAATGTGTTTCCGCCGGCGGGGAGACGCGGGGTGATGACGTTTGTGGCGGAGGAGCTGATGGAGGGGCTGGAGGAGGTGGAGAGGCGGGTTGGTGGGGTGGCGGGGCGGATGGGCGGGTTGGGGAGGGGGTTGGAGGAGTTGCAGAGGAGTGGGGGGGACCTGTGGGGGGGCGGGAGGGAGAAGAGGGCGTTTGTGGAGAGGTGGGGGAGGCATTGATGGGGGGGGTGCTTGTTTTTTAGTTTGATGGAGCGCTTTATCACTTGCAT
Organism: Morchella eximia; assembly: GCA_024713935.1. NCBI lineage: Eukaryota > Fungi > Ascomycota > Pezizomycetes > Pezizales > Morchellaceae > Morchella > Morchella eximia. The sequence continues at coordinate 5,007,924 of JAMGZG010000001.1, forward strand.
CTTGTCAGACGCCATGATAGTCGTCTTGAGATGAATAAAATCCATTTCTACCTCGAGTTTGATGTGGATGTATGCGCGTATACACGGTACGAAGGCCACCGCGAGCAATGGCTCGGGGCATAAGATTTGGGCTAGCATAGTTATCAAGATTATAATCATGAAGCACATACATACATGTATATCTATCCTACCATGGCCATATAGACATCCGTAAACCTTCATGATTTCTTTTTCATATAAGCTTCTACATACGCACGGGTACTTGGTTTCTCATCCACAGTGTGCATGGCTTCTGCAGCTGTGGCTCAACACATCTGTTTTTACGAAACGCAATAGTTACGTGTTTGGGAACGCTCTTTATTTACACCCTGTTTATTTATTTTCCCCTAGCCCATTGCAAATTATACCCTCACATTTTTCTCGTTGCATTTGAAATTTCTCTAGCTCGTTTGCTCAACGTTTCAATTCGTGTTTGGGGTAATTTGTTTTTTATTTACCTTTATTGCACTGTATAGTACGGTTCACTCTTTTAATTTCTCGCCGGGTTTTAAGCAGGGTTCTGGAGAATACAGTTGTTTAATTCCGGGATTTACTTCGCGTAGAGTTCATTCAAGTACATGTAGTATATAGAGCGCATGTCAACATCTAAATTCTTCAGGAAACTAGCAGAGATTATAGGTGAAACATGTACTTTGTATACAATGACCATGACTCGTGAATCTTGAATGAGGGTAGATTGTATCTAACGGAAAAGGCCTAAAAATGACACAGTTTTCGGTAGGTGTGTTCTACAATAACACATGATGCAAGATGACACAGTTGGCTATAATCCAAAATGGAAAAAACGTGATTGAGCTATTGAATATTTGATATGGAGGGTTAGGGTTCTGCTTCATCTTGGCACAGTGCCAAGCTCAAATACCACCTCTGGTACAGCATCCACTATATATGGGCGAGTGGTCTATGTATTATCTAGCGGGTAGTGGCTAGACTCCTCATCGACAAATAAGACACCGCGTGTTTGAGCAAGACCTTAAGTTCAATAAATTAGGAGGCTATTTCGATTTTGATTCCTCTCGAGAAGGAAGGGGTGAAGTCAAGTAGAATTTGTTGCACGACCTGTCTGAAATTATGTCATGAAATATCACTCGGAATTCTCGCTACTAATCAAAAGCTAGTCCTATACAAGGTGGGTGTCTACGATATCCTATAAACCGTCGATACAGACCTGATACATCCTTCTCTAGGGTAATACGCAGTCAGAGACAACAAATCCCATCATTATTTCTGATCTTCCACCAATCTCAAGATCTTGCTGCGGCTTTTGTCTTACAGAACAAGGGGTGTCAGCATCGATGGTTTATATAATATGGGATATTCGTTGATTAGTAGGAGTACTTCCGTGTGTGTGTTACCATCCGAGGTAATCAGTTTCTTTTAAATTGATTCCTTACACCGGCGCCGAATGAGGGCCAGGGTTTGCGGCGTTATAGTGCAGTAGATGTCAACGTTACTTCCTGGTGCAGTATGATATCATTTCGCTTCCTGTACCGATCTCTTCCCCTAGAGTCGAAATCGGGTATCCAGCTAAACTAGATGATAGCGGTCGAAATGAAAACTCTTGGTGTCAGAAGTTACAGGCGTTGACGGTCGATCCCTCGACAGGATCCTGAACCGGGGTTTTAAATATTATTGCAAGAAATAGCCAAGCTGCGGGACTTCTAGGTTTCTTTTATTTCTATTGGCCCAAACCCCACTGATCTTCGGCAGGCCGCGGTATTCGTGAACATTACTTCCACCCCGCTCATCCCAACAAAACCGGCCGCGGATACGCACCTAAAAGTACAGACATATCTGTGCTTGACTTGGGCTTTCCCCCACTATGGCTTAACTACGGCCGGCGAGAAGGCCATGGGACCAATGAACAGCAGTGCAAAGCTTAAGCGTACGCATCAAGAAGAAATGCGCATCGATCCAGAGCTGTATATATAACCTCCGGGTCATATAATATATCTGCATGCATGATAACGTCAACGGACATCGACATATATATATATATATGCACTCTCGATATAGGGCACAAGGATACTGGCCGATATACCTCGTGCGCGGTGCCCCTCCCTCATCGCGCACTCGGGCAACTAATGTACTCCCCCGCTTCTCCACATATGCAGGGTGCTGAAACCGCGGCTCGAGGCGGGGCGCCGAACGAAATGGCAAACGGGGGCACTACCAATTGATATGGAGATCCCATGCGTCGGGAGGGGAACAGAGTGGCGTCTATAGCATATTGAACTAGCTATGCGACTAATGATGATGCCTAATTGCTTTTGGTAACTTTATCGCCATTTCATGTGCGCTTACGTCGAGATATACTCGGGGTAATAGTTAATAGAGTTATCGCCATTTCGAATCCTGTTTACAGTAGTCTCATACCTAGCCCGTTACTTGCAGCAAGCTGCCCAAAGCAGGAAGCAGACTGGTTGGGGACGGGCCTATGTTTACAGATTTTATGCGGAGGAATACGGGACTGAAGCGATCAGACGAGTCGACGATGATAGTTGGGAGTTAAAGTTATATTATGACGAACTTTGGATATATTCATTTTTTTTCTCTCCCAGTATTGGGGTAATGGTGGAATTTTTTGCTTCTTACTGCGGCTATTTTCTATTAATTTCAGAACTTTAATTGTTTCAGGCCACTGTAGACAAACATGGATACGATCAACCATAGCCTGTACGAAGTCTTAGCTACATACTGTGACTTCTAGAGCAGCAAGAAACAAACTTGTTTCCCACTCTGCTACACTTTGTCCGCTCTAGTTGCACTTTGGGATGCTAATCAATTTGCGCCTGCTTAACCGCCCTCACACATGAAGATCCTTGCCCTCTCGTTGAAAATTTTCCTGGCTATCCATGCGCTTCAACTCAGCTCGTCGCAGACTCCATGGTTCGATGACGATCATCAGTTTGGTATTGATTTTTTGATTTTTCCAATTCTTCTAGGGTCACGCTACCATCTTTGCATCATAGTCGATCACTCGCCATGGCGATCCGGATGTGCGTGTGCACTTTGTTTTGTTTTTGTTTGTTCCACGGACTACTCTACTTGTAGTATGCACGTCTGGGCCAACATTGAAGGCTTAATCTTAACTCAATCGTTTCACCTCGCTAGCGGTACATACTTGGTTTTAGTTCTCGGCAAAAAGTCTAAAGTGTGGCTTGCGGGCGGATTTGCAAGGTCGCACGAGTATGCACTTTGAGGATTGGCCAAAACAGGATCGATCGAGCAATCTAAACATCACATATAGCTTTTGAAACTATAGCACGCACTACGTAGGTATAGTTGAAAACAACGTTATTGACAGTCGTTTACTTCTCGTTATGTCTGTCAACGTCAACAACCTTGATTACAATGTCTTCCTCACCCCGTGTTTAGGACAAGCAACCCTTTTATCTCTTTACAAACTCTTGGGAATGCACTTTCTTAGTCTTCGACCTTTCAGAAGATATTCTTTATTGCAACTACGGCAGTCTCGACACCAGTCAAAGACGTACTGGAGACTAGATTGGCTATGCTGTTATAATAACACCAATGGTATTCTGATAATCCTATTCTTTACCGACTATTAATTTCCTGGTGATAGACTTGCCAGATTTAGATGGGGAAGCATTTGAAAGCTTATTTCCAATATCACAAGCAAAATTCTCATCCCGAATAAGTTCTGTCTTACCATGTGCTCGCAATAACCCGACTTCACCCAGCTTCAATACGCCCAATAAGGAACCATCTGAAATTCTGGCTACACAGCCTTCGAACATCGGTACCTACATTTCGAGATGGCCTGCTGGAGCCATCATGCAGACCCAGTCCATTTTGGAAGCTGTCTACATCTTTAGAGTCCGGGTATGATCGAGATCCCTTATAAAGGGGTGGTCCGTATGAAGGTTTCTTCGGCTGTGTTTGGAACCACGTGAACACGTGCGTCCCCTAGGCCTCCCCACACAAAGTCCGAGCCTTTAAGTTTCAAGTTAGTCAGATATAGCTCTACGGCTTCCATCGGGAAGTTCACAAGACCGAGGATAAACCAACCAACTCGAGCTTCTCGGAGGGATGGAAAGCTGTTAACGAGGCCCGAGAAACATTGGAAGGGAGATCTTCGCCTGTCCGTCCGGATTACAATATTCGTTGCTCCATGTCTTCTGACCTGTGGATATGCTTCCTAAGAGGGAACTATTGAGTTTTGACGTTCCTTAACTCTCTCCCAGCCTCTTTTAGAGGGCTAAGAGTATTGAACGTCCTCCAACTAACCCAAACGACGTCTCTGGGCGCCGCCGGGATGCAGCTAGAGCCAAGACTTGGGCTTTAACATTTCATATGCCCAAATAAATCGAAATACTATGACAATACTGCACCTATATTGCAGTCATATCCCTGGTTATACCGATCACGGGTTTTTCGGTATATTCTCCATGTATTGCTCCTTACCCGGTTCCTAGATGGGGGGTTGGGAATGAGAGGAAGAAAGTTCCAGCTTCCATGTACATTTTGCCCAGAAGATGCATATACAAGATCCCTGTCCCCACACAACATAACCCGAAAGCCGCCGCCGGGCGAAGATTTATGCGCGGGGACAGAGATGCGATGAGCACAAGCGATGAGGAGAGATGGGTAAATGCCTAAGATGGAACATGGAGATATGGGAGGGGGGAGGTTTACCGGCGATGTGTTACCGTGGGCATAAGAAATCTGGGGTTTCCGGTTGAATTCGAAAGGACCCTTTCCAGCCTTTTCAATTTTGCCTCCTACACCACCATTTGCGGTACGAGGCGAGACGAGAGCGCACTGGCCTTGTAGTGCTCTTTGTTTAGCTCAACGGTTCGTATCGTGGCCGTTGTTTAAACTTGTCAAGCAGATTGCGCGAAACATCTGTGTGGAGCTCAACGAGCCAAAACTAAGAACTAGAAACAAGACCCTGCGGAAACTTCGGTACTAACTCGGTACTAAAGTAGCCCTCGACACTAGCCAGCAAAATAGGGCAAAAGGGAAAGCATCAATGGTAAGTCCGACCACCTCGGGGGTTCGGGAAATAAATCTCACGATCATTGTCGTCAGCCAGCGCGGGAAACGCAGGGTCCTTCTGTTTACAGGCGGCTGAAACAGGATATGATATGCCGCCTAGACTACCCTGAAGTGACTATTCCTACATCTAGAGTAGGTAGTGACCTAGTCTAAACAACCCCCGGTATCCCTCGTGATGGTATTTCAGATCCAAAACAGTTACAGCACGGCGAATGAAAAAAAGTCAACCATCTATTCATGGGATATACCGCAGCACAAGGCGAGAAAAAATCTTTAGAAGAAACGGCTAAACCTACCTACTATGCCATAGGGTCCTGATATTTTTCTAGTTTCCATTGCACCGCACTGAGGCCGAGATTTCCCCTACCAGAGTCCCTAGAGCATGTACGTGTGGCGGGGTACTTCATGTACAATTCATACGTTACATACACATGATGTCTGCGCATGCGATGGAGGAGGTTCAGTAAGGGGAAGCGAGAAGCAGATCGGAAATGCGGAGGAAAAGGCGTCAGCCACGACTCAAAAAGCAAAGGAAAATATAATTCGAAAGGGTAAGGGAAAAATAAAAAAAGATGGGGAAAATCTCAAGAGTTGCATCTGATGCCATACCTCAGAGCACGGTCCTAGAGTTGAAGGGAAAAAAGGAAGCAAGGAAAGAAGATAATTAGCTAATGGGTATGGCAGAATAATTCAAACCAAACCGTAGAAGCACGGGAAAAAAAAAGAACGAAGGGAACCCATGTGCAGCCTAGTACAAGATACTAGACGGGATGGGTGACTTGCAATTGACGAGTGAGAGACTTCAAAAGCAAAAATTGCCTACTCGAGATTCAAACATCCCCATAAAGAGACCCGTAGAGAAAAGCAAAGATTAACCTCCGGGCTTTCTTTAGCCCTACCAGAGGCTATTCGGGATTTTTTATTTAACATCTCCTGACCATTTTCCAAAGAGGTGCCTTTGAAGCGCCGCATCTCTACTTTATTGTTGCAGTTGCAGTTGCAGTGCAGAGTGCAGTCGCATCTCATTTCCTGGGCTTTGATTTCCTCATCCCCCCCACACACACGCCCCCGTTTAGGGTAGATTTCCAAGGGGTGTGGCTACTATCGTGTGTTTTTTCTTTATGGCGGTTGTTTTACTCCCCGCCACCTGGAGTCCAGGACCTCCCGCGTGACCTCAGCAGAAAATGTTGGACCTTTGGATTGGATGGACCTTGATCCGAGTATTAGCTCACGATACCGGGAGTCCGGGAACGAAGGAAAATTTCATATTGACAGTAGCGGTTGACAAGGGCCGTAGTTGTTAGTACTCTAGGTAGAGTACAGTGATGGGGAGAATTAATGCGCAAGTCAGCGCTACAAGAGTGGGTTTCTTGGTCCGTGCTCACAGCAAAAGTCCTTTCAAGAGCCAATGGGACTATCGGGTCACGGAGAACCCACTTTCGCAATAATTCTCCCACCCTCTGTAGGTACATGTAGTTCCTGAGGTGTTAGTGGTGAGCGCAATCCCGCCCCTTGCAATTGCAGTTGCGTTCAATTGGGGGAACATCACCTGCGTAGGACAGCTGCCTACCAGAGTAGAAAGGAAGGAAAAAAAAATAATAGGTACATGATACATTTCCGGCGAGTCATCTAACCATCCCAGGGGTGGTAATTGGATTTTTCAACAATTTATGAATTATGATCACTCAGTTGCCGTTGCAGCAGGCAGCATCGTCAGTCCGTACGACAAGTCAGCTTGTGGAAAGATTCACACACCGAAGGCGGCGGATAGGTAGCAAGTCGTGCATGGGAATGGCCATGTGGAGAGTAACCGAGAACTGATGTCAAGGCAAAGCGAGATGAGAAATGCGATTGTAAAATGTACGAAGCAAGCCATATTTTTCGAATTGTCCTCTCAAGAGCCGTGTCCCAAACAAAAGCAAGCGTTGAAATGACGATCAAGGGTCCATTCAAGGAACAACAACGAAGCGGACAATCATTATCATCATGAGAAAAGAAAAAAAAAGGATGGGAAAGTAGAAACATTTGTTTTCTCAACTGTCACGAGGCTCAATTGTACCTACGATGGTTGTCAACTTATGACGTCCTCGTACGTCCGCTTTGTGGGGATGAGGGGGAAGAGGTGAGGAAGAGGCGGGTGGAATCGATCACAAACCCTGGTAATAGTGATTGGTCCGTTTTCGAGGGTTCGTTTCTCTCATGCAGGGACTCTCTCCTTCCAGAAAAAACAGCTACTCTTAGCTAGCTAGTATAGTATGTAGGAGCGGCAGTTTATGGGGGCGAGAGGGCAACGCCGGCCCATGCCCGCAAACCCCCCGACTGCGCTAACTCGTTAATCAGCATTGAACATTATCAGGTGGGGCAGCACCCCGCAATTCTTTCAAGATCATTTCCTGGACATGAGATGACGGTGGGCTGGTTCGATATCGACAACGGTATACGCCCCTTCCCTTTCCTACTTCAGACAGAGTTAACTCAAAACGCGTGTGGTAATGTGCAATCTATTGGTGAGGAGGGTCTGGAATAACGTCCCGACGTAGGGATAGCCAAAACCGTTAATCTTGTGGCTCAAGAAGAGACTACCCCCTCCAGACCCTGGCTTAGGAGATTATGGACGGCATCTCGGATTCTCCTCCGTGTCTACACGTTGTTTAAAATTTGGAATCGAGACCAGGGAAAGACGAGCTGCATGTACTGCACTTCGTTTCCACGACAGATAGAAGATAGAACGCTCGATAGCTCGATAGCCCCATAGAGGGCACATTAGGTGAAGTGGCCAAAGAGACTGGGGAGATAGAGAGGAGAGACAACACGCTCAAGATAGACAAACAGATAACAAACAAACGAATAGAAACACGATTGACCGACAGAAGGGCAGCATCAGAAGAACATAGATACAGATCTGGCCGAGATCGGTCCTTCAACCTGGGCATCCTTACATCCCCCCTCCCCTCCCTACCTTCAATTTACTATCATTCATTCCATCCTAATTACACGCCTATCTGTGGATGTACGAGATGTAAGTGGAACAAATGAAGCAACAGCGGGTGGGTACGTCCGCGGCGGAAGCAAGAGCAGTATGTACAGCAGCCCCTTGAGTTAGAGCCAGCCCTGTTAGTTAGCTGTTCAGAGGCCGCAAGGAGTCCGCAACCGGTCCCTTTTTCGGGCTTGAGCAGTTGAACGGACCCTCACTCGCTGCTGCGCTGTCAGTTTGGGGTGAGGTGCGGTGCTGATAACTGCTATTGTTGGTTGGCGTATTTGTCTCTCACATCTGTTGTCTCTTTCGGCCGTGCGGTCTCATGTGTCTCCGCTGGTGGTTCCGAATTCTCCCCTTCTATGTTTTCCTAGCTTAAACTCCATAGAAGCGTTTCGTTCCTATTAAGATTCAAGAATTTTACGACGTGTCTCTTTTTTTTTTTTGAGGGTAAAGGAGCACGAAAAGGAAAACAGGGCTATTCCCAATTGCCAATCAATCGGGATCGAAAAAATCGCGAAATCGACCGAACGAGAAATATACCCAGCGACAACAGGCAATAAGAGAGAACACAGAAGAGACACAGAGAGAGTAAAGAAAATCAATCGTAGGGCCTCGAGAATTAAAGAGAGCGAAAGGGTAAAGGAAAGAAAGAAAGAAAATACTTTTTAAACAGCGTTTGTATCGTATCATCATATCGTATCATCATATCGTGGTAGTACCAAGGGTCCAGGTAGCATGAGCCAGGCATCTCCAGCTGACCTATCCATTTCGCTCTGCCACAAAAGAGAAGTGCAAGTTAAGTGCCGTTCGGTTTTAGATTGTGAGCGAAACTTGATCGATATTAATTCCGCTCTCTTTTGACCTGAGACTTCTTGACCTGCCTGCTGCCCTACCTAACTAAGGTAGAGTGTCTACTCAATACTTGACTACCTCTGTACGGAAACACTTACTATACCATGCTGTCTGCCTACATGCCACTTACCCCCCCTACCCCTACCCACACCCCGCCGCTCAACCGACTAGTTAGTGCACAGTGCCTGGATTCCTGAAAGCCTCGAGGACATACATATTTCAAGCACCATCTGCATAAGAGAACTATATAACACAGCAAACGCCTCATTTGAATTTGGACTTCCGCGCATATATTCTACATACAACCTGCCTACAGCCTACTAAATTTGCTGTTATATACTACCACCTACTACTCTACAGACGTACTACTGTCTGTCTATACATACTTACCTGCTGCACCACATCAAACCTTACCCACCTTACCTGACTTGATCTTACACACATTATTATACATTAATACGCAAGCCCCAGAACAGAGAAAGTTCTCTCTATCTGCCAGTCTATTATATTATCCCAGCAGGATCTGTCTATTTAAGTCTTTTCGATCATTGCAACATAAAACATATACAGCTCTTCGTTGAAAAGCAATCAAGAAATCCAACGATCAAGAAAACGATAACACCTCATTCATACCTCATTTACACCTGTCACCGCAGAAGCGCGCATCCGTCTCCGGGGCAATAATCAACCGTCATATTAAATAGTAACTAAAGCAGGCAGCTCGTTGTGTCGTTTTTGTTGCTAGTGGTGTTGTCGTAGCCTGTACGCCCCTAATTATCAGTCCAGCCAACTTCGGCCATTCTATCCTTCGGGTAACCCAGTATTCACCGTGGCGGCCACCGACACTCTCCTTTCGCAGCATGCCTGCCATGCGGAAGCCCTTCTTTCAAAACTACGCACCTCGACCTACGGAGGAAGGAAATTCTCTCCAACAAGCTTCAACACTGCCATCGCAATGAGTTCTCCATTTGCTTCCCCACCACCACCCTACACGCCTGAACATCCTCATGTCATCCTTGACCATGAGAAGATCCCCCAGGTAGGGGCACCGCCTCCACCACACCCTGCAATCGACCCAGAAGGTGCTGCTGCTGCTTCAACAACAAGCGCAGTTAGGGGATCATCACCAAAGCCGCTAGGAATGCGTGCAGACGATAGAGATATCTTTCACTTGCCAGCGACAACTGCTCTGACACTACTCTCAAGGAGCATTGAGATGCTCGTCTCTATGACTGGAGATGTGCCCCCTACTCCACCCCCAAGCGACCCTGCTACACCTGAGATGGAGGAGGAGCTTCACCCTACTGCCGTCTCAACAGGATTCAGCTTTGGCAAGACCATGGCCCAGGATTTGGATGGTGTTCATGTCAAACACAAGCACGACTTCAGGGATGAAGATAGTGATGATGACTTCTTGAGCAATGGAGGGGAGATCAAGATCATCGGTGCTGGAGCGAAGGGTATTCATCAGAATGCCTCAATTACACGAAAATTCTGGAGCAAAGCTGCACCTGAGATCCCAATTGAGGACTACCTCTTCCGGTTTGTACCTCCATTCCTTGGATGATTTTATCACCTGATTCAACTTTTCGGATCAAAGAAAACTTACATTCTATCCATCTTATTGCTTCAATGCTATTGGTTTACTTGAAAGCTAACGTGATATTCCAGGATACATCGGTTCTGCCCATTATCAACAGCCGTATATCTCGCCGCCTCAGTGTATCTCCATCGCCTTGCAGTAACAGAACGCGTCATTCCCTTAACCCGCCTTAATGTTCATCGATTACTTCTTGCCGCCTTACGAGTAGCGAGCAAGGGATTGGAGGATCTTAGTTACCCACATAAAAGATTCGCAAAGGTCGGAGGGTTGAGCGAGTACGAGCTGAGTAGGCTCGAAGTCAGTAAGTGTCACCTGCTACCCCCAAACCGGCCGCCTTGGTAGGCAATGTCTCGGATTTTAGTTACTAATTCATTTCCCACAAATAGGCTTTTGTTTTCTGATGAACTTCGATTTGAAGGTCGACAAGGCTGCAATGGAGAAACAGGTGGCGAGCTTGAGGGAGACAGTAAACCGACAAGTCACTATGGGCACTTCAGCATTGGTGTTACCGCCTAGCCCCAAAGAAAAGGAGGTGACAGCGAAACCGGCCATGCTGGATGTATAGCCCGCCACCATTTTCTTTCTCCTATCTTCATTGCATTGTAGTTGTACGCTGGGCCTATTTCTTTCATATTTTCTTTCTTTTGTCTGGGGTTGGGATGTTATTACGGGGCAAAGTCATGGTCTGGAGCTATTTTTTTTTCTTCCTTTTATTTACTTTTTTTCTGAGGCATGCAATCTTGTTTTTTTCCATTTCGATACATATACCCGGCGAACTCCCTACGTGGTTTGCGCTGATTCGCATTTTTGGGAGGGGAAAAGAAAATGTATTTCCGTTGCTTCATCTTTTTTAACTATGATACCTTTCTACTGTTTTGGGGATCTCGGTTGATGAGATGTGGTGGCGGGCCGATGGTCATTATCTGAATTCTTTGTCTCAAATCTTTTTTTCCTGCGACTTCTGGTATTTCCTTCTTCTCTTCCAAATGGGCGATGGGTTTTCTTTTTTTCAATTGGGCTTGTCAACTCGTTTTTTTCCTTTTTTTCTTCTCGACAACACGTGCTGGCAACAACTCGAGCTTGTGTTGAACCGCTTATTAATTTTTTTTTGTTACGGGGACGACATAATTTGCTTAATTAGGAGGGAATGTTGATGGGAAAAGAAAGAAAAGGGAAGGATTGAAAGGGAAAAAAAAAAGGAACTACTCCCTCATCTCTTTTTTGCTTTCTTTCTTTCTTTCGCTTAATTCTTTCTCACTCTCTTTAAAGGATAACATGTCTGGTGGGGGAAATGGGAAAAATGGAAAATGGGAATTTAAGGGAAACAAAACTACTTTTTTTCAATTTCGAAGATCCTTGCAGTTGCAATTGCATTCAGAAACTCAACTCCGGGCTAATTGTTTCATGCTGCTCATGTTTCACGACCATGTTTGATGATGATTATATTTCTGATAACCCGCAATACCCCAAGAGGCGCGCGCTCGGCCCGTTATTTTAATTTCCTCAAATACCTCCGGCTGGATCCCGTCGATCATGACGATGTTATGATGACCTTTCTGGAAAGGCGCGGGAACGCCAGTGACGGTAGGGTGGGGTGGTGGTTGTCAGGGAGAGGAGGGGCAGGGCGAGGGGAGGGCGAGGGGAGAGAGAGTAAGAAAAATAAATTCGAGATCAGAAGCAAAAAAGCACCAACTTTACTTTTCCTCGTGAAAGTGAATGGAGGGGGGTAGACTCTTCATCCGGTGTAACGGGTGTGAATTGGGACTCACAGGCATTTTGACTCAAGAGTCAATGTCATTTGCGCGGTGCCTGTCGGTTGATGAATCTTAGGGGTGACTGGCTAGGCCTAAAGGTAAATGATCATATCATACTGTTCCTAGGCACTGTAGGGCAGCGGGGGGGCCGGCCGGGTGCGGGGTTGAGGGATTCGAGTTCGGAGACGAGAAGTATTGTGACGAGGTTATTTGACAATTATGACGATGACGCTGAAAGCCCCCCATGACCCAGGAGTGAATACTAAATAGGATCAGAATGTTCTTTTTTTTTTGAACAGGCGCTGTTCTATATCCAGAATGTCGTTAATTGCGATATATACCTGCCCTGTATCACCACATCGGCCACCACCTTATTTCTCTCACACCAGCCAGCCAGGGGTATTGTTTTGGCTGTGGAATATATTTACCTCAGCGTGTGTACTAGTGGTAGAGAAGAGGTTACATAGGCCGTAGATCGAAATCTCCATATCCGAGTTGTTACTTGCTCGCCAAAGCATCCACAGGAATCCTGTTTTCTCGAAGAGGGATCCTCGCTCGCCCCCCGATTAGGATAGTTGGGGTTGGGTTAGTAACTGATCTGCACCCCTCTAGGCTTCTCCTCCTTCGTTTGGTGACTCTGGATGGGATGAAAACTATTCCCAAAAAGTAATAATTCAACATTTCAACGAACCCGTTACAACGGCGCTAGACCAAAGGGAAATATATACCGCACCTCTAGAGTGCCTTAGAAGTACTTATTCCTAGGTTTTACTTTTACGACTCTGAGCTTTTCCCCAGCGCCGCAGCGCCGATACGGTTCGGATTCCCGGTGGTGGGATTCGCAATTCAACGGCATATTTCGGACAGGACTGGCCCTGGCCCATGGCAATGAAGGAAGAAGAAGGAATCTCAGAGGAGAGTAATTGGTTGCCCGGGTTGTCCGAGCGGTTTCCCAGCCCCAAGACAGTCAGTCTTTGATAATACTGGGTCAGCCCAGCCCAGTCCATGCAGTATGTACCGGCCGGAGCTGCGATGAGATGAGCTCAGGGTTAAGAGAGGGGACATCAGATGTTTTTGCGTTTACTGGTTATTTTGTCCCTTTTGTTATTCCCCCATTGGGAATTTTTTTTTATTTATTTTTTTTCCCTGTGAATTTTGCCTGTGAGGGTGTGGTGGGAGGGCGTACATGTGGCTATTGGGGGTACAAGTGGTTAAGGTGGTGGTGGGTGGTGTGGCAGTAGAGGGGAAGCTACATGTAGAGAGGGGCTACTCGCTGGCTGGCATGGAAGAGGGGATACATGTAGTAAGGTAAGGAAAGGAAGGGCGTTCAACTCACCCAGGAGGGGTGAATCTCTTTTTTTTGCCAAAGTACGATGACAGACACAGTGGATATTTCTGGCTAGATCTGTGCGATCGTTGGTGATGTACAGGGGGGCCGAGGAAGTGCAATTGGCTTTTCTCAATTGAGTGGTGGGACTAGAAGTGAAGCTTTGAGGTTTTTCTTCTGAGCTTCATGGTGTATTCTTGCAATCTACGGTGGGTGAGACATGTAGTACTGTACGTACTGCCCCTCTGTTGACAATTGACATGTGTCTAGAGAGTAACAGCAGACAAGCATGTAGGATGTAGGTATGTGGTGCATGGAACGTAGGTATTCGTTTTCTAATCATCATCGCCAAATGACGAGCTATTGGCCTAGCATTTACTTTCCATACCTGCTCTCGAATCCCTTCCCCGGATTCAAAACGGCAAAATTTAAAAGACTCTGGCGGGTAAATTGATATCGGTGGGGCTAGTAGAGTCGAGCACGGCATTTGGCTATTGTAATTGGGCAGAGTGGAGACGCGAGAGATGAGTGGTGCGGCAAAAGACAAGCTACCCAGATCCAGAGAGCACTGAGGAAGACGCGCTGTGAACGAAGGGGCAGCAGATCTGAAATAGAGTGCTTTAAAGTGCTGGTAGGGTTACTTATCTATTCTATGTACGGTATATGTAGGTGTGCGTACCTACAATATTATACTCATGTACTGATTGCCCGAGGATCTGCCATAGGGCACAGGCATCTCACTTTATTCGTTTGGCTGACAGGAGAGCGATTCCCCCCCTTTTTAATAAACGTGTGGCTATCATGAGGTTGTATTGGGTTGATTGGGGATGTTATGGTTACTCACGTTCTGACAGGACAGACGTTGAGAGATAATGGCGACTCTCACATGTGATTGGCACGTGGATCGCTCCAATTACTGGTAGCCAAGTTCACTCGCCTGTCTCTCTTGTGGAGCCTCAAGCACGCACGGACCAGGTGGGAGGGGGAGGGGTAATCTGAGGAGGGGAGGACTCGAGGAATGAGGGAATGGATGAATGGGTGGGGCGACGCGAGGGAAGGAGAGAGACGCGAAGCTGTCTGTCTAGCTAGAGTGGGAGTTTTACATAAGGCAATATGTATGTACATGTAGGTACAACGACTCCTCCCACTATATTCTAGACGTGGAGATAAAGTTTTGACATCGTTTACCAACCTACCTGCCAGGCCAGGCCAGGTGGCAGGGCAGAGGCAGGGCATTTTTCCGGACCGGCAATGAGCCAGGTTCTTGGACCAAACTCTTTTTATCTACGCCCCCCTCCAACTTTGGATTAATCCTCCTATCCTGTGTCTTCCAACTCAGCCCTCTTCACCAATTCCCCTATCTAAGTCCGTGTGGTTCCGGACCGGATCAACTGTCCGGAGTTCTCGGGTTGCAGCTTCGTCTTCTCAAAAGAAGCTTACTGGCTGGGACTCGTTTGTTGTTTTTTTCTCTCACTCACATGGGAAATCTATCGATCGCTCGATGATAGATCGATCGATATGTCCCCTGTAACGGTATCGTATGGGCGCTAAACCCGTGTTTCCTGGACCTGACTCTGGGACCACAATACTAATCGTGTCCTCCCTACCCGTCTGGTCAGGAACCGGCAGTTGTTTCTCGAAGGGGTGCGCAAGGAGCATTTCGAAATGGCATACGGAAATGTTTGTTTTTGATATCGAAGCTCAACAAGTAGCGTGCCAAGCAGAATTAAGCTTTGTGACAAGCACGTGCGCTAGGCCGTCTTTCTATTCTACTAATCAGAATAACCCTAACCCATATCCCGTGGAATGCTTACTTAATTTAGGTTAATTTAGGGACTGACGTCAACTATTTCCAAGATTGTTAGATGAATACATGTACCGCTACCCGTATTTGTAGCGATTTCGTCACTTACCTAAATGTAGATGTTCAAATACAAAGACCGCGGGAGCGCGAGCAAGACATGTTTTCATATCTTCATATGAATTCAATGGCTTCGCAGCTATCTAGGATATGGTCTGATATCGTCACCTCTCACAGCCCTCTGTTACTAGAGCTCACGGGAGCTCTGATAGTACAAATATTCTACTTCTGGGTTCCGGGTCTCTTGTACCTATCTCTTGAGCGGATATTCCCAGCCTTTTCAGCTGCGCACAAGATACAGCCCACGCAGCCCCCACCAACGGCCACTGAGACAAAACACTGCATAGCAGTAGTACTCAAGAACCAAGCGATTGGCATAGTCGTGCACGCAGCACTCATCACGCTATTCCCACCATCACCAATACCCAGACAGCTCCCCACTTTCGAAAAGTTCGTATACGATGTCTTCTTATCCGTCATAGTCTGCGAGGTCATCTTCTTCTACGCCCACCGTCTTCTCCACACACGCAAGCTCTACGCCTGCATCCATCGCAAGCACCATTCTTTCACAGCGCCGATAGCGCTCGCAGCGCAATATGCGCATCCAGCGGAGTTTGTGGTGTCGAATTTGCTGCCGCTGCACCTGCCTCGGATGTTAGTGCTCGGGGATTGCCATATCTTGAGCTTCTGGGCGTTCTGTGCGATGGTGGCGCTCGAGAGCTGTTCGGTACACTCGGGCTATGCCATTTGGAGTATGGAGGGGCTGTCTAGGAGACATGATTGGCATCATGAGAGGGTGGTGGTTAACTTTGGTACGTTTAAGTTGCTGGATTGGATCCATGGGACGGATGGAGGGGTGGGTGGGGATAGGACTAGGAGAAGAGGGAATCGAAGGAAGCTTGTGGAATAGATAGAGGCTTTTAAACATTGCATTAGATGAGGTGATTGCATGCGTTAGAGGTAATGAGGTAGTGTATATGGCGTTTGGTGGTGGCTTGCGTGGGCTTGCGATGAGCTGTATGTAGGCTTTTTTTTTCCCTCCGTGTAGCTGTATCTGATTAGTGTTTAGAATTTTAATGGTGATGTTTTCTGTGATGACTTGTGTCCAAGCTTTTTTTTCTAACGCTGTAAGCAGCGAAACTAATGCAGTTGGTAGCTGAAGAAGTCTCATACATGCTTCCTAGACATTTCGGGATATTACTACATGTTTTATCCTGACCCGGCTATCTGTCCTGTCACGACAGAAGCACATCTTATTGTTTCGGCAAAGAAGCACTAAGATAAAGAGAGGCTGTTATCCTGGATGGTGGACCAGAACGTTATCTCTCTTGGACGTCCTCATCTCCTTGCCTCATGCTGCTGCGCACATTTGCGAGTGATACAGTATGCAGCTAGTCAACCGAACCGCATCCACACGCAGAAACAGGAAAGTTACAGTCTTACTTTTACAGAAGCCCGAGGTAGAGTATGGTGTCGGAGAAATGATTGGAGTCTCTGAATGCGTGCGTTGAGTTCAAGGTTCGTCTCGGGCATCTTTCCTTTTGCCAGTCTTTTTTTATCTTTCTCTGCTTTCTCTGGTTGCGTCCCTTATCTGCCTTCTCTCGGAGATCAACAGGAGAAACTCGAAGGGGCCCATGCCACGCACCCACGGGTGGCTGCCACAGCTAGCCCCTTTCTTGGCAGCCAGCAACCACCAAACCAGCTTTGCACTCCGGATTAACTCCCACGAACGTTCTCTTAGTCGAAGTACATACATTTTCGACGACGGACAGTAGTAGTAGAGTAGTACGAACTCTATCTTGACCTCAATCCCTTTTTTTGTTTTGTCGATAATCGTTAGCAATGCGTACCTCACTTTCCCTCACCTCACTCGCGTTCTCTCTCCTGGCTTCGCTAGTCTCCGCGGACGTCAAGTTCACGAGCCCGACTCGGAGTTCGAAATGGAAGCCTGGCGTCACGGTGACTGTTGAGTGGGAGGACTCAGGTGATGGCCCCAGTTTGTCGGATTTTAGCACTTACACCATGTGGCTGTGCGTTGGAAGCAACAAGGACCCCGTATGTTTCCCCATTCCGTTCCTCCTGCTCCTCAATATTTATGTATGCGAGAGAAAGAAAAAAGATGTTAACGATAGAGTGCGATAGTTCTGCGACCACACGATCGGTGTCGTCGGCTCCATTTTCGCCGAAGCTACATCTGCAAAACTAACCATTGACCCGACATACGGTGAGGATGGCGACAACATCTACTTCATCAAGATGCAGTCCGTCGCTAAGGCTGGCGGTATGACAACCAACTACACGCCACGATTCTCGATGTCCGACATGACAGGCACCTTCACCGCAGCCCAGCTCGCTGCCCAAAAGGTCGGCGATGATGACCCCCCTGCGTCGACAGACACCGTTGCAGATGCTGCTGCCGCGGCCTCGGGAACGGCGGCGGCGAACAGCTTGATGAATGTGCCGTATGCGATGCAGACGGGGGCCACGAGATATGCGCCGATGCAGTCGCAGCCAGGGAAGAGCATCACGGCTACGGGCCCGAGGATGCAGTACCCGACGAGTGCATATACGGTGTATAAGAAGGCGGGTCCTTCGCCAAATGTGCAGACTACCATTACGCAGCCGTGGGATTACAAGGTTACGAGTTTGGTCAATTCGGTATGTGATCTTCTTGTTGTTTGGCGGTGAGGAGTGGGGGTTGGAGGATCATATACTAATGGGATTTTTGTGTTGGGCTTTAGGCTTCACCGGCGCCACAGCCTGATGATATGCAGAAGTTCCTCAACAGGTGGAAGGATTAGGCGTATCTATGTTCGTTTTTGTGTAGCTTTTTACGAATTTGTTTTATTGATTAGAACTGTTTTGCGTATACAGCTGTTGCAAGGCTTGCACGGCATTGAGGAGAAGAAAAAGAAGGAGGAGGATGAGGGAGGAGGAGGAGGAGATGGGAGGATTGGTTGGCTGTTGTTAATTCTTGCTTTCCTTCCCTCGCTCAGCGTTGATACCGATTTGTTTTCCTTTGTGCGCGGGGCCGGAGGGAAAAAACGTACTGCTAGCTTTGTTTATCCTCTTTCCCCGCGTATGTAGCTTGTTTTTTCATATGTTGGCGTAATAATGGTTGTTTCTTTCTTTCATGCCCTAGGCCTACGCCAGCTCGAATTGAGTATTCCCCCCACTGAATTTGGATTACCCCACAGTAGACTAGCGCCGCATCTATCAGAAAAAGCAAAAAAAGCACCATTTATGAGATGTTTGGAGATGGGTACAAAAGTCGAAGCTTCCATAATGAGTGCCCTGCGTATTGAAACCCGGGCCGGCATGCTCTGTTTATGCAGGGTTGGAAGGATTCCAAACATCTCCACACCCTAGAGAAATTACATGTAGTGAACAGATAGTGGACCGGGTAGCTCAAGCAGGGTCCTCACCACCACCACCACCACGACGAAAATTAACATCACATCACCGTACTGATTTTCATGTAGCTTTGTACCAGGTAGGTAGATTAGGCAGGCAGATAGTCAAGCAGGTAGATAGGCAGATAATCGTTACCCAGGTGACCCATCTGATTTGACTTGGGCGTGATACTTCTGGCAGGTCACCCATCCCCACTGAAATATGAGACTCGCCGGTCTAATATATACGCGGGTATCCACGGGCCTTCTTCTCCTGCGCACCCCCACCTCCCCCAACCCCGCCATCCTCACGTGCCTGAGAGCTCCCTCGTTGCTCTCTTCCTCTGCTACTGCTGCCGCTTCCCCGCATCAGCTTCATCAGCATCATCATCATTTTCACCGATTATTCTCATCAACCCCGCCCAACCGCAAGGTCAAACAAAAGCTAAACGCAGCAATAGCATACAAGTCGCTCCACTGGCGCCGAAAGAAGGCCATCTTAAGGATGTTGGTAATAAAGATGGACCCCCAGACAGACGTCGTACTGCAAGGAAAGTACCCGGCAAAGGCACATGCAAAGCGGGTTGCGGAGTTCATGGGCCTCAAACAGGGTCTGTTGTATCTTGAGAGTGCAAAGGAGAGGCTGCTGGAGGATTGTGATAGTGAGGGTGAGTTACCACGATGGGGTGTGGCGAGATAGATTGGTGTAGGCAGTTAATTAAATGGGATCGAACAGCTCCCTTCCGCCAGCGTAGATACTTTTACTACCTCTCCGGATGCGACCTCCCGGATTCGTACTTGACCTACAATGTCTCCAGCCAGACCCTAACCCTCTACATCCCTCCCATCTCCCCGTCATCCGTCCTCTGGTCCGGCCTCCCTGTCTCAATCTCTGAAGCAAAGTCTCTCTACGACGTCGATGAGGTCCGGCACACCACCCCGGACCTGCACAATGACCTCCTAGCCAACTCACACCCCATCTTCGGCATCGCGTGCCAGCTCTCCCCCAAGCTCCCAGAGCAGATCACAGCCAGCATCGACACCAGCGGCAGCCTCAAAACCGCAATCGAGGAATGCCGCGCAATCAAAGATGCCTACGAGGTGGCACTGATCCGCCGCGCAAACGAGATCACGGCGACTGCACACCATCGCGCGATGAACCTGGTAAAGAGATCTGTGAACGAGCGCGAGCTCGAGGCTGTCTTTACGGAGCGCTGTATTGCGGGTGGCGCGCCAAAGCAGGCGTACCATGGTATCTTTGCGTCGGGACGCTCAGCAGCGACGCTGCACTATGTGAAGAATAATGCTACGCTGGCGGGGAAGCTGAACTTACTTCTGGATGCGGGCGCGGAGTATAATAACTATGCGTCTGACGTGACGCGGACGTTCCCGATCAGTGGGGAGTTTACGAAGGAGTCGCAGCAGATCTATGACCTGGTGCTGAAGATGCAGAAGGAGACGATCGAGGCGACGAAGGCGGGCACGAGATGGGACGATGTCCATATCCTTGCGCACAGGATTGCGATCGAGGGATTGTTGGCGCTGGGGATCCTGAAGGATGGGAGTGTTGATGAGATTCTGGAGAGTAGGACGAGCTGTGCGTTTTTGCCACATGGGCTGGGGCATATGTTGGGGATGGATACGCACGATACGGGTGGGCACCCCAACTATGATGATGAGGATAAGATGTTCTGTTATCTGAGGAAGAGGGGCCCGTTGAGGGTTGGGGAGGTCATTACAGTTGAGCCGGGGGTGAGTATTAGTTTGGTTATAGCCGGGGTGTAGAGTTGTAAGTGCTAACGGGTACGGCAGATCTATTTCTGTGAATTCATTATCAACCCCTTCCTTGAAGATCCCAAGCACTCCAAGTACATCGATAAGGATGTTCTGGATAGGTACTGGGACGTCGGCGGTGTTCGTATCGAAGGTTTGTCTTCAACCGCTCCCTAATTGGGCATTGCCCACTAATCCATAACTCCAGATAACATCCTCATCACGGAAACTGGCAATGAGAACTTGACAACCACGGTCAAGGAGGTTGATGACATGTACAAACTGATCAACGACCTCTAGATTATATCAATAGTCGACCAGAGTTTGCTTACATTGTTTCTTATAGCTAGTGGATTTGCTGCAATGAATAAATAGTGGTTATATTCAATTTTGTGGGCGCGGCTTTGTAATCATGTATTATCACTCGCTCTTGTTCGGAGGCTTTAAACTATATGGGTTTGACTACTATACAGGTAGTGACAGGACGGTGGTCATTTTTCGATCTCATTTCTTTACAGTAAGCAATAGACACAGTACTCAGGCGTCCCCTACTAACCTCAGCGAACCACAAACAAAACTTAATTCCAGATAGCTGCCTCCCTAATAAATTCTCAGACCTCCTCCTTCTCGGGTAGATTTGTCTCTTGGGAGATGAAATCCTCGGTCTACCCCAAAGGAAACCCGGCGGCGGCCCGACCGGCAAGGTGGGCGAAAATTCGCGGTGGTAGGGAGCGGTCCAAAACCACACTGAACACATCTGATTTTCTTTTCTTTTACTCTTTGATAAAAAGATCGGAAGGTAAGTTGTAACGGGGGGGGGGGGCGTTGATTGTTCTTCGCCTTTGCTCGCTTGTCCTGCAAGAATGCGAATGATGATTCATACAATATCACTCGGATATGTGTAATACCTAATCCCGTTTAGGCTTGACTTTTCAAGTAGTAATGAAACCGTGTCTGAACACATCATGCCGACACTTTGTCCTAAAGTGACTATTTAGGAAGCCAGATGGACTGCGAACTTCTTGATCAACTGCGTCACTTCGTCTCTTCTATCATAAAAACAATAATCCAACATCCTACCTTCAGCGAGTGATAAATGATGATGGAAGAATTAAAGGGTCGACGGAAAGTCCATCCTTTGAACCTGTGGAATGGAATGATACAAAGAACAGGTTGTGTTAGGGGTCTGACTGTAAGTTACCCTTTATAAGTGTTTCCATGCCACTCAACTGATGCTAGCTGTAGCATTACTCTTGGATGCGTTGGTGTTTCTTTGGGGGTATCCAACCCTCAGAACTGCAAAGATAATTACGATATATATATTACACATAAATGGGCATGTTTCAGAGCCCGAATCCAGTCTTGAATGTTCGCGACCTCCCTCCCAAAACAAAAACTGCGCGTGTTAATAAAACTAACAAAAACCAAAAAACCAAAACCAAGCAGAGAACAGAGGAAAAAAGAAAGAAAAAAGTACAGACCGTCCAACCTACGCAGGGGGAAGACACACCGGATGTGCCAAAAGCTCATTTGGAACATTTACACTCGCACTCCCGTTTATATCCTTACCCTTACCCTCACCACTCAAACCCCTCTCCACCAGCTCCACACTCCCATTCATATCCTTACCCTTGTCCTCATCGCTCAAAGCCCTCTCCACCATCTCCGCACTCCACATCCACAGCTCCTCCGCCCATTCCTTGTCTGCCGCCAACAAACTAGTCTCCTCCTTCACCGCCACGGGCACAAAATAATTCCCCCTCCCGACCTCCTCCGCATCCCCCACGGCCAAATACATCGCCGTCGCCGCCCCCTGCTCCAGCGTCTGCCCCATCAGCTTCAGCAACACCGTCACCATACTACCGCCAAACTCCCCGATCAGATACTTCCACCCCGCGCTCGCCTCCGTCGGCACACTTCCCGGGAAAAAAGAGTTCGGCACCACCCCCTCCGGCAGATGCTGCGCCAACGCCCGCGTGAACAATATATTCGCGAGCTTGCTGCGCCCATACCGGTACCAGCTGTCCCACGCGGGGCCCCGCGACGTAGGCGGCGTTGGCGACACAAGCTCATCGAAGCCGAACTTGCTGGCGACGACCATGTGGAGTGAGGATGACGTCACAATCACACGCGAGGGCGCGGAGGCGACCAGAAGCGGCGTGAGCAACTGCGTTAGGTGGAAATGGCCCATGTGGTTTGTGGCGAACGTGATCTCGACGCCATACGAGAGGCGGTAGTCCGGGTCGAAGGATCTCCCCGCGTTGAGGAAGAGGAAGTCGAGGCGGTCGAGTGTTGAGAGGATCTCCTTTCCAATGCGGTCGATTGCGGCGAGGTCGGCGGTGTCGCAGGGGATGAAGCGCACGCGGTCGGTGCGGTCCGGGGCGGCGGGCCGCCACACGTTTGTCAGGCTGTTTTGGAACTTTGATTCGTTGCGGGCGAGCACGAGGACTTGCGCAATGTCGTTGAGGAGAAGGTGTTTGACGATGTCGGCGCCGATGCCGTCGCTGCCGCCGGTAATGACGGCAATTTTGCCGCTGAGGGAGGGGCAGTTGTGGATATTGAAGTTTGTGGATGGGAGAATCCCCCATTGACGGAGGAATTGGTTGAACATTTTGTTAATTGGGATAGATGGCTATATAGGCTTGAGTGCGGTACTGATGACGATAGGAGGAGGGGTTTGTGGGGTAATGGGTGCTTAAATACAAGATTCGATACCGTCCTTTAGGCCGCGGAAATCTAGAGCAGATGAGCAGGTATACTTGATTCCTCGGCGGATCGAACTTGCGAGTAGATGTCTAGGTTTCTACATAATTGGACGCCCCCCGCCGCCTATCTATAAAACAGGCTTTAATAATGTCTCACCTCCTCCAAAATATTAATAGAGTAGTGATCATCTACGGCCGCCTGTAGTGCACCGCGGGGAGCCGACTTCAGCTGCCTAGACTTCTAATGGGTTGGTCTGGGCACCTTGAATTGGGTATCCTACCTCTCATGTGAAAGAAGCTACACTGGATAGTCTTATAAGGGCTTGAACCAAAACCACAATTCCAATAATAGCCTCGATCCAGCCAACTACCCTCAAAGTTGTTTACAGAATTCTTAGCGCGTCTATTTGGAGTTTGAAGTTTAAGGTTACAGGCCGTGAGTTGACGATATGATACTATCGGTTCCGCATGTGGTGTGATAAAAAATTGTTTGACCGACAATAGACAGGTGGAACCATAACACAATTCGAGCGCGATACAAATATCGCCAAAATATAAGTTAGGCATCTAGCACCTGGGGGGTGGAGTGTGGGCATGGCACGTTATAACCCTTCGTCTGGCACGAGATGTTGAACCTTACTTCTGAGTCAGGTTTTTCTCTCTGGCTTCTACGTAAAACGGTCAACCTGCCAGACTAAAGGAGAGAGATAAGTTCAGGTAACCGCGCTTTACAGCAGGCTTCACAATGCTAAGCCTAGGAGATTTTCTCGCGAGTATATATGATTCCCGAAAGATAGCCTATCCGGGCAATTGAAGTTGTCTTGTCAGGCTAAGTAGTAGGCTATTGTTTTAGGGTTTAAAGAATCGCGCTGCGTGTGCGTGAAAATTAATTGAGCCTAGTATTATGAGACCAGCTGTAAAGGTGATTGCAACCTTTCGTGAAATACTTCTTCATAAGTTACTATGTGGTCCAAATATATAGAGCTACATACATAGGATTAGACAGGGATGCTACCGACTAAAGTCTAAACCTAATCCTTGGTGGACGAAGGCTGGAAACGCCTGGGTTACCTAACGATCCCTGCTCACATGTCTTCCTTATCTTGAGGCACTGCTAGCTGCGTGCATAACGCAAGAAGGTGTTCAAAAACGCATCTGAAGATTCGGAGAAAGACCCAGGCATGGCTAAAGCTTAGCTAGCGTTGTATAGGAATTCTAAGACACCCCGCAGTCTTTTTTCTAATTTTCAACCCTCAGCTTATTTACGTAAGGGAACTGGTACAATAAATGAACTTATTACTTCCAGTTCCTCCCCCAATTGATACCCTTTACACGAGCACAGCCATTGGCGTCGTGGCAGTTAGTAATCCCTCAATGAGATTGCGTATACCTACTCTCTTGTAAGCGTATATTTTGCCCACCCAGTAATAATAATTACTCAACCATATTGATTCGTTAAATGTGACTATTCCAATGTTCTGGGCGGGTCTTAGAAATGGCCACGCGTGCGCATGGTTGTCTCAAATGGATGAGCAGTTTTAAAGGTGTCAGTAGCACAGAAAAATAGGCATCGAAGTAGAGAGTCCTGAAGGTCACAAAAGGTGAGACATAGTTGGGCTGTGTCTAGTTTCCTCAGATTCGTCTGCATTTGCATTTATAGTTCGGATCTCACATTGTTATTGGAGAACCGCTCGACGAGAATGAGTGCCGATCTGCGAAGAAAGCGATCAACATCCACATCGCCAAAGATTTCAATACAGTCGTTCACGGGGTCATCATGAAGACAGACACTGGTGGAGAGGGAGTTTTAGCGACCATCAGTTCCAAAGCTTGTCTATGTCTCACCATACTTAGAACGACTTAGTAAGTGTTAAGTTCTAAGCACGAACTATCACTCGCGCTAGGATTCTACGCCCAGGAAAAAACATGGCAAAAACTTGGCACCTGTCAGAAACCTCGATACCCGTTTTTCACGACCCCCTCTTGATCCTGTCCCAGGGGTTTGTTTCTTAGCAATGAACCTTCCTGGTACCAATATGCATTGTCACGCAATATGTAAGCGTGACATGACCCCGATGACCTCATAAAGTGCCAAGTCACTGCGACAACAACAACAGGACTTATCACTGATCCAAGGAACAAGCATAGAAAAGTCACTCCAATCCCAATACTGCCATCATTCCGGGCGAGAAAAGAAAAGTGAGACAACCAGTAAATCCTTCCCACATAGGGTACGGCTTTCAAGCTTTTTACTGCCCCGTCGTATCCCAAACATGCGTAGAAGATTCGCGCCGATATGGGTGGGTGTGCTGTATGGGGAAAGGAGTGTAAAACAAGCTACTGCCATGACGGAAGCTAGGACCCATATCCAGTTATGTCGGTGATCCCAGCACTGGGACACGTCTTTCTCTGCTGTTTGCTTAGGTACCTTCCATGGTAGCTGGTGGGCCAAGCTCTTATAAACCGACGTCTATCTGGACTTTTTTCTCCTCAACTTTCTGTGAAGCCCTTCTTCAGTTAGTTGGAATATCAATTCCTTCTTCCCATATTTCCCCTCAATAACCATATAAAAATGTCAAACTACTCTCGTCACCAGTCTCAGAACCGCCCCGGCAATTCTTATCCAGACCCAATGCCGCCGCAGATGGGCGAGTACGGAGAGGCCGCAAGGTCCAAAGAGCACGTCGCCGCCATCCCCGACCCAGAGCTCGAGCGCACGAAACGCCGTGGATTCCACCCGATCCAGGCCCTGGCTATTGCTGCGAAAAGTGGTTGTTTCCTCGGGGCATGCACGAATGTTTTATGGCCCTTTGTCCCTATTGGAATCGTTCTTCATTTCGTGAGGCCGGAGTGGCATTTGTGGGTATTTATAACGAATTATGTTGCCATGGTTCCCACGGCAAATCTATTGGCGTTTTCGAGTGCGGGGTTGGCACGAAAGATTCCAAGGGTGAGACATTCTTAGCTTTGGTGTGGTTGCAATTGGTTATGAGTTGGACTAATTGTATTGATCAACTGGTGATAGGTCTTGGGAGTAGTACTACAAGTGACGGTTGCATCAGTGGTTGAGCTAATACTATGCATTCTATTGTTGTTCAAGGGCCAATACAAGGTGATCCAGGCTGCAGTTCTTGGGTCTATGCTAGCAAATCTGTTGTTGTGTACGGGACTCTGTTTTGTCGTTGGTGGGATCAGGACAAAGGCACAAGAGTTTGGAGATGTGCTTGCAGAGACTGGAGGAGGGCTATTACTGCTATCTGTTGCGGCATTGACGCTGCCAGCAGCGTTCTATGAAGGCCTTAGTGGACTGAATAGGACAACAGCCGTGGATCTGACAGATAGGGTCTTGAGTGTCTCGAGATATATGTCAATTTTGTTAATGGTTGCTTACGCTCTGTATGATATAGCTATTCTTCCTGCACTTGAATTCCTACCATGATACTAATTTGATTCCCAGATACCTTTTCTTCCAACTCCACACACACCACCATCTATTCGACTACGACCTCTACCATGCAGATCAGGCTAACAAGGACCGACACGACAATGTAAACCGTGCTAAACTCACCATCACCGAGTCTCTGCTTTTCGTTATCTTTTCTCTGACCCTCGTCTGCCTCCACTCTATCTTCATGGTTGAGCAAATCCATTGGATCGTAAGCAGCCGTCATGTCAGCGATGCGTTCATGGGTCTCATCCTCGTGCCCCTCGTCGAAAAGGCTGCGGAGCATCTCAGCGCCATTGATGAGGCCTGGGATAATGCGATGGATTTCGCACTATCCCATATCCTAGGCAGCACTATACAGACGGCACTGTTTGTGGCACCAATTGTCGTCATTATTGGTTGGATTGCGGGCAGGCCGATGGATCTGAATTTTGAGGTTTTTATGGTTGTAATATTGGTATTTTCGGTGTTGGTGGTGGGTAACTTTATCAAGGACGGGAAGAGTAATTATCTAGAGGGAGCGTTGTGTTGTATTTTTTACCTCATGATTTCGTAAGTTACCCTTCCCAGAAGGCCTTAGATAGTAAGGTGGGAAATATGGCCATATGGATGTGCTAACAGGATCTTTTAGGGTAACTACTTGGTACTATCCAAACCCACCAGAACACGAAGCTGGCGGCGAGTAGTGGTGCCTTGAGGAGGTGTTGAAAAAAGTGGTGATTTGTCCGCTAATGACAGCACAGCGATGGTCTTTCTTTGGTTAGCTTTTTTGATTATTTAGCCAGCAGGAGTTTTAGCATTTTTTTTTATATTTCTGATATATCCCAAGCTTGATTGGGATTGAAGGCAGGCTTCTTCTAGGATTACTTAGCTGTAATTATATACTACTATCGATTTTCCTTTGTTTCATCTAAGGGCTTCGGCTTGTCCATTGACCGTGAAAGGTCATTTCCGAAAGAGAGGTGGGTAATATTAGTATTGGATTTCTTTAGCGAAAGAATCTTCGCCCCTAAAAAGCAGTTGTTGAAACTGTATCATAAAGGCTCACTCGGGTTATCATAACAGTATCATTGATATAATGATATATGCTTTCCTTATTGATATGATGTATGGCTG
The DNA here is from genome assembly GCA_024713935.1 of Morchella eximia. Taxonomy (NCBI): domain Eukaryota; kingdom Fungi; phylum Ascomycota; class Pezizomycetes; order Pezizales; family Morchellaceae; genus Morchella; species Morchella eximia. The sequence continues at coordinate 5,035,811 of JAMGZG010000001.1, forward strand.
TATGGCTTCCGAGCCTATGAAGATATTATATACGATCGCCACATAGTGTTGTAGTAACTGGTAGAAGCAACTGGATATTCCGGTGCTCCAATATTAGGTGCCCCTGTTTAAACGATAACTGCATGCAGTTATCCACGTAAAGAGCTCTTATATACTTCTACAGGAAATTTCAGACTCGAATACTCCAGGGTTCGGGGGAAGAAGGAAAGTAGGTCGACTCCGCCTGTGTTACCCAAGTCAGTTTGCGGAAATCAATGTTGCACCTAATCCTCAACACCTACTATTAAACGTCTGTCATTCACTGTCCTGGGGTACGTACGGCAATTTCCACTTGAATGGCCTTCCGTAGGTACAAAGACTGGAGTAGTCCATTAAAATTATCCCGAGACTTAGTCCAGAAAATCAAGCCCGGCTCATCCTAGATAGGAAAGAATGTAAATACTTCCCTCCTTTCATAACACCACAATCCGCCGCTTCCCTTTTTTCCTATCTCGAACTTATGTCCCTTTGAACCGTTTCCCGAAAGATTTCTAGCCCAAGATTGACACTAGTACAAGTTAGGCCAGGGAAGCTCAATTAGGTTAGATGTATATAAATTATCGACTTTGTCCGCGGTGATTTTGGATTTGGAACTGTGATCAGCTTCCAGGTTGTGAGGCGGCCTTGTAAATGATAAACTGAATGGACAATGGTTATCCGTTACGGTTTGGGAGTAAAATATTGGTAGAGACTTCCAAAAGTCCCATATAATCATCCTGCGAGCTTTGGGCCGATGGTAGACCACAATTTTAAATTCAGGTATGCTCATGGCTAATAAATTACTAGAGGCAAGATAACTTGAAGAACATTTGATCATAATCAAGGTCTAAAGCATAAGGTAAGTGGTTGGTGAGAACCTGAACAGCATCGATATCTCAAAGGCCTGCACATGTACAGCCGGCCAAAGTATGATTATAGACTATTAGCAGAGGGTAATTTTATAGTTTATAATGTCTTGAATAGCACCACTCACCTTTACTAAGATTTAGAGGTTTCGATCAAATATGTCTTTACGGCAAGTGAGCACATACATATATTTATCTATTAAGAGAGCTCAACACGCGTTGTGTGGGATAAGAAAGGTCGTTTTGCGTTTCTCGAGCTGAGAATGGAGTGGAAGCGAGGACGGGGGAAGTTTGCTGAAAAGTAAATTTAGGAGCGCTAGCTAGCTACAGTACCCTTAGCTTAAAAACGAGAACACACTTCCTGTTTATAATTAGACTTCATGATCAACGATGTCATGACATGAACCAATAGCTACGTAGGTGATAGGTCTTTACCCTCACAATAACCCCCCATTTTTTTCCACCATGAATACCACACTCCCTCTATATCCTTTCCTTCATGTTTTAGAAGCTCATCTACATAGGCATATCACAGTGTTTTGGTTCAATTGGCGATGGACGATTTTCAATTATCAAAAAAATCTTTTTTTCTCGGCGCCAAACTACTAAGGCCGTAAGAAAACTCGTCGAGGCCAGACTAATCTTTATTAATATTGCCAGTGTCGTTCCGATAAATACCGTGGTTCTCTGGCATTTTTGCAACAATCTTCAGTATGATACACCAATTCATTTTTTGAGGATTCCGTTTGTAACATATAGCACCTATTGAAACATCGGGTTACAGCTTACTCTGAAGCACACTGACATTTTTGTGTAGCATATGGAGTGTTTTCTTTCCCGTTATTTTACTGGACTCTGGGCCTATTTTTTGTATGGGCGTTATACTAAAGTTACAATATCGCCCCTATACCTACTTAATGCAGGCTGGGGGGTTTCGAAGGTCCACAGAATCGAAAACACTCACAAATGAAGCAGTTCCCACGGACATAAGAACACTCTGATCCAACATCTTTACCATCATTCACAACCCCGCACCAAGGACTGAAACACATCCCGATAGTTGTCAGAAATTTCAATTCATGTGGTACGATCATCAGGATATGAGGTCTGTAAAAATCCGACCCTTCCAGGGGCAATACTATTAACTGTATCAAAGGATTTCCACAACCACGCATACTAGTACAACGGTGGGTAATAAGTCATCAGACGGAGTGCCACCAGAATGCCCGTTTGCGGGCAAAATCGTGGCTAGGTCGTCCGTTGACTTATTACCCACCGCTGTACAAAAAGGCCGCCACGTGACAGCCAAGCTGACCCATAACTGATTTCCGTAAGTATGTCCCACCTTGCAAATTGAATTTCAGCACTGATGACGGTTGTTCGTAGACCCTTCTGAAGAGCAAATATAGCTTTTTAGCAAGTGGCGAGATTAGCAGATCTCCGGTCAATGAATAACAACGCTTCAAACTTATCCTACTCAAGTGTTGTCGCTTTCCATAACTCTGACGTGCAAAATTCCCCGCACTTCAGTAGCACATGTAGCACCTTTTTTCAGAACGCACGCTCAACGAAAAAACCCAAAAGACAAGCAAGCACTTACAACCCCTCCCCTCCGACCATTCATCTAAAGAATAAAGCAAGCAAGCACGGGCTTCCTAAGCTGCAGGTAGGCGGTGTGGGCCGTCGGCGAAAAACGATAAATAGAGGAGTGAAAAAAAGAAAAGAAAGAAAGAAAGAAAGCAGGAACCAAGCACCACCGCCATCACTGCACGGTACCTGGGCCTGGCTGGGTACCTGGGGAAAGAGGGGCCACCCAAGAGGCAATAAGAGTCAAAGGTATGGTGTCAATCCAGATTCCGATCAGTTTAGCGGCACGCGTCGCATTCCCGATTCCTTCGTTCGTCCCGGAAAAACCTCAATACTCTAGTTATTTCAGCCTCCTCCGGACTTTTCCTGTGATCCCCCCCCCCTGTTCGAGCTAAGCTTTTATTCTCCCCGGATTATCTCTGGCTGAGTTTGAGGTTGTTCCTGTTGATCTCGTTTGTCGTTTCCTGGTTCCGGTTGTCTGTGTTCACTTGCCTCTTGTTGGCTATTCGGAGTTGTGATGTGTGGTTGGGCGCGTTCCATCGGCTGCTTCCAAGGCTTCTCTTGCATGGACTACGAGCCCCTTCTCTGATTTTCCCTCACACGTATTAGGTTTTCTTGCGTATTCCATGATTCTGTCTTGCCCTGTCGTATCTACTTTATCCATACCCGTTCTTCATACCCAGCGATTTTCTATTCAAGCCCCCTTACTGTAGTGGCGAACCTTATTTGCGATACCCTTCTGTCGTTTTCATATACCCCCTCACACATTCTCTCCTTCGTCGTTCAACACTCATTCCCTATCACACCCCCCCCCCCCCCCAAATCAAATATTGCCCCAGTCATCCTCAAACGTGGGTGAACAGACTTCGCCGCGCCAAACACATACGCCTTAATATACACACTCGCTCACTCATTCACTCACTGACACGCACTCACACGGCCTACAGCTACTATTACCGCCCCAGCTCGCAAGATTGGTCCATTACACACCACAAACGCACACACACACCCACTTGCTAGCTCCGCTTGCATATACCCCTCCTAAACCCCTTGGCCTCCCTCGATTCTTTCCCCCTCCATCATGCCCGATACTTCTCTTCCAGGTCCTGGCTCTCCTAAGCATGATATCCGCCAGAAAACCCCTTTGCCTGCATCGTCCCTGAAAGACTCCTCCCTCCCTTCACAAAACTCATCACCATCAAGCCTTCCATCCTCACCAACTACAGTTAAATCATCTTCCGACGCGCCTAAGGGGAAGGGGAAGGCGGTCAAAGATGATCGCGATTCTCCCTCATCAGAAGCGAAGGGCAAGTCGCTCAAGAGACGTCCCAGCACAACAGCCTTGCACCTTGAGCAATACATAACACGCGATCACCTTCACGCAGCAGCGCTCATCTCGCAGACAGAAGCGTCACACGACCTGATACGTAGTAAACGACGCGAAGCAGAATACTATCAGTCTCTGCGACGCGAGCGCGTACACAACCCCGGTGCGATATTTGGTTACGGATATCAAGGCTATGGGAACGGATCAACCAACGGCAAGGCACGGATTTTGTACCCGTGTGAACGGAAAAGGCCAGGCGCAAGGAAGGCGCGGGAGCTGAGGCTAACACGGACGCAGCTGCAATCTCAAGCCGACTTGCTTGAAGCATTAGTCCCCATCAGGCTGGACATTGACTATGATAAAATTAAGTTGCGCGATACATTTACATGGAACATGCATGATCGGACGGTACCGCTGGAACTGTTTGCGGAGCAGCTTGTGGAAGACTTTCATCTGCCACTAACACCGCAGTTGGTGCACATGGTGTCGAATTCAATACGGGACCAGGTTACGGACTACCATCCTCACATCTTCTTTGTGGATGACCCGCTAGATGTAAATCTACCGTACACCGCATACAAGAATGATGATATGAGGGTACTCATCAAGCTTAACATCACCATTGGACAGCACACACTTGTGGATCAGTTCGAGTGGGATATTAACAATCCCCTCAATTCCCCTGAGGAATTTGCCCAGCTTCTCACCCGTGACCTTTCATTATCAGGCGAATTCACGACAGCTGTGGCACACTCTATTCGTGAACAAGCTCAATTGTTCACTAAATCGCTTTTCATTACCGGACATCCGTTTGATGGACGTCCTATTGAAGATGAGGACATTCGTTCTGCAATGCTTACCTCTCCATTACCATCCATCTTTCGTCAACCTGTACTCGCAAATCACTTTACACCCATGCTGTACGAGCTTTCTGATAACGAGATGGATCGTGCTGAAAAATCACTGTCCCGAGAGCAGCGACGGAAACGTCGTGTCAACCGTCGTGGTGGGCCACAGCTTCCCGATCTCCGGGAAGTACCCAAAACACATAGGTCCCAAATTGTTTCGAGTGTTTTGCCAGGTGCGGTACAAGAAATTTCGGAACTAAAGAGGAGCATGACTTCCAAGGTAGTCAAGGATGGCGAATCCGACGACGATTCTTCTGAGAGTGATGCAGAAGAGACTCCCCCCGAAAAGGCAATCCCTGGGTATGCCAATATGACCAAACGTCAACGTATTGCTGCGCAAAACGCACTCCGGTCCTCAACGGGCCGCTCGGCAACCCCAGAAGTCTCCGGATTCCACCGAGACCATCATACTCCTCTCTCTCTAGTCCATACCCACCATTACCCAACCATGACTCGCCGGCCGGGAGTCCCTATGCATCTTGATAGTGCACTTATAAAGCTCAAGATCAATAAAGATAAGCTTGTGAAGCTCATCGTAGAAAATGAACGCCGGGATAAAGCAAAGGCTGCGCAACAAGCCGCCGCTGCGAATGCCGCTTTCCAGCAGCAGCAAGCTCGTCAACCGATTACCCAGCAGCAGCAGCAAACTCCGGCACCCGCTGCAGCAATGATGCCGCCTGCTACCCCAGCAAATGCTTCTGCCGCTCGGCCAGCTGCAAGCCCTGCGACACCTGCAGCACCCTCTCCCTCTCCAGCTGCGCCGGCAACACCCGCTACCGCTACCACCCCCGCCACACCGGCTCGCCCAGACGCCTCAAACCCCGATGTAAACCCCACCTGCTCATATTCAATCTCATTTAGAATATAAACACTGACAGTGATATACCTAGCCCGTTCCTGAATGGCTCACTCAGGCACTTGCCGTACTTCAAAAATCATACAGCCAGGACAACTTTGAAGGGATGATGCGACAAACTGCGTATGATGCAGCCGACCAGCAGGTCACACAGGCTGGCGCAGGTGTTAAGTTCAGATGGATGCCCAGGATTAGATGCCATGATTGCCCAGGCAAACTGTATACCCCCGGACCAGATAAGACAGTAGAAAACTTCCTCATGCATTTGAAGAATCGAGGACATAGGTATGTTTGCGCGTTCTGTGTTCTAAACTAGGATTATTTTCTAACATTGGGCGCGCAGAGAGAGAGTTGACGCAAGAATTAGTAAGGCTGCGTCAAAAGCAGCAGCCAGTGGAGGGGCTTAATGAATGAGGCTTTTATGGCGGCGGCGGTGGCATGTTATGTATTTCCTAACTATTATCCCCTCTATTTCTTTTTACCTTTTTACTTTACCCATGTATTTTTTTTCAATCATTTCGATTCTGGAGGTTTTATTATTGCCTTCCTTTTTTTCTATTCTTCTTTCCTATCTTTTCACTTTTTTCTCTCTCTCTTAACTGGAACTTTTGTGGGCCTTATCTCTATTTCGTTCGTTTCTTTCTTTCTTTTTTTTCATCCTTTTTATTACCAAGCACGTAGAGCTACGGAGACCAAAAAAAAAAACCGAGATCGAGAACTCGAATCCGAATCCGAATCGGTAGGCGAAGAAGAAGAAGAGTGGAAGGATGATGAGGAGGAGGAGGGTTGTATGTGTAGGCAAAGACGGGCGGACAGCAGGTTGGTAATTAAGTTAACTACTAGAAACTCAACTATAACTCAAAAAAAGCGATGTTTAAAAGTATACATGCGACGTTTGATGTAAACTAAGTAAGGTATGGATTTTATGTTTTTTTCTTTCTTTTTTTTTGGGGGGGGGGGGGCTTTTGGCTTTTGGCTTTTCTTATATCTTGGCAGCGCAGCGTGATTCATGAAAGATCACTCGGCATTTTTTTTGGTTCCAAAACCTCCCCGGGAAATCCCGGGTCGATCGGGGGCGGAAAAGGTGATTCTCGATGACGTATTTGGGGGTGTCTGGGGTGGGAATTGTATAGTTCTTGGCTTTTGCGAGCAGACGCGTAAGCGGGAGGGTGTATCTCTCCCCTCTCCGGCCCGTCGTTTATGTCCGATGCTTCAGTATTTGGGATAGCAAAATTTAAAGTTTTGCCATAACGGCGGAGGAGGGTGTTTTTGTCTTGTGGTCCTTCATATTATCGTTGTAAACATATTCTAAACGCCAATTACATGTCAAACGCGTCTAGCGCTTACAAAACTACATGTACCTACATACACCCAACACCAAACACTCAACCAACCCGACCCGACCCAGACCCAAAACCGCTTTCCCAAAACCCCCCATCTATAGGCCTCCTCACTAAACATGTAGGGTACTCAAAAAAGCAGGCCCAGTTATCCCCAAACCTCCCAGGCGTTCAGAAGCCCACAACACAACCCAACACCTCACTCCTGTAGGCTAGGTACACTCAGGTAGGGTTAGGTTATGTACAGGTAGTGCACACCACACCACACCAGAAAACCGAGTGACACCCCATGCTTAAACCCCAACCCAGATATCTGTACCACCACCAATACCACCAAACCCCCGAACTCACAACTCACCCCTCCACTTCTCCGTATGCACATGTACCCCATATTCTAATCAATCCACCCCCACCCTTACCCACCCCCCCTCCCTACCCGGAGAAAGCTTATCACCCACACCCCCTCCCCCCATCACCAGCGGGCCAATTTCGGGCCGAGGAATCACGCGGCCCCCTCCCTCCCATCCCTCCCTTGCCGGCCCGCATCGTTCCGTACGCAGCATGTGAGACATCCAGCTTCTACGTATGGGTATGGGAACTGCATGGAACGGGTTTTGCTTACTTGGTTGTGGGGGGGGGGATATGGTATCTAGATGCCATTGCAATATACACACATATTTATATATTTGCCACCCCTTGCCCTCGCCCTTGCTCTTGGGGGGTATATTCGGTACCAGCTTGTGCTAGGTAGCCAGCCAGCCAGCCAAGGGGCGGTGGTAGGAGTTGGAGTGAAACCCGCGGTCTACATGAAGAAAACATGGGGAAAAAAGGAGACCTCATCCCGTGGATATAATAATGAGCCAAACAAATTCTGTAGGCCCCCCCCAAAAAAAGAAAAGAAAAAAAGACGTCAAAATCGTATAATAAAAAAATAAAACTCCGTTAATTATTACGCAAAGAAAAAAGGATAAAGGAAATAAGAGAGAAAAGAGAGAAAAACTCCAATAGTGATTTTTTCTTTTTTTTTAGTCCCTGCTGCACGTATGGGCGGGTACTGTAGACCGACCTTCTTTCGAGGTAGGTAGGCCCTTTTGATCCGAATTGAGGACAGACAGCCAGCAGGGAGAAGTCGCATCCTGAGAGTTAAGGTGGGTAGGTAGGGGAGATTATTGATGGCGACCGGTTATCCAGCCAGCCAGCCAAACCAAGCCGGAAGATGAAGATTTCTCCGGGAGCCCAAGAAAACGGCAAAAACACAAAAACACCACTCAGGCCCCATTAACTCCCCCGCCGCCGGCAAAACATTTACCCGGCCCCCCTGCCCATTAGAAAGCTCATACCACGCGGTCACGACGATGTCGTCGCGGCGGCGCCCGGCGACGACGAATCCGCCCGCTCCTTGCCCTTCTCCTTCTCCTTCTCCCTCGGCGGCTCGTCCCTGTACAGGCCATGCTCTCTCAGATACTCAATGACCACATTCGGGAGCAAATAATGGACGCTCATTCCCCATCTCAGAAACTGCCTGATCCTCGTACTCGAGATGTCATTCGCAATGAGCTGTCTGACGATATGGATATTGCCGACCCAGTCGCGGCCGCGCTCGTCGCCCCACTCGCGCAGCGGGTCCAGCGCGTCCGACACGGCCGAGCCGCTGCGCTCAATCACAAAGATGCCGTAGAGGCCGAGGATGTGGTCGAGGTCCTCCTTTGACCAGACGCCGGGCTGCGACATGGTCTGCAGCAGGTCCGAGCCGCCGAGGAGCATGACGCGCGCGGGGCGGTGCTCGTCGCTGGTGGGGGAGGTGCGGATGCCGCCGAGGACAGTGTTGACCTCGTGGCTAATGTGGTCGAGGACCTTTGCGGTGGGCTGGTAGCTGGACTGCATGGCTTCCCAGGGGTCCACCATGAGCCAGTCGGAGGTCTGTTCGCATGCCAGTTCGCACATCCGGACACTGTAGAGAGGGGGTGTTAGTTAGATACTATGAATTATTATAGGGTTGCGGAGGAGGAGGAGGGCCGTACCGGTGCGCGGCGCTGGCAAGACCGGCTTTGTTGTAGTAGTCGCTGACGGGGCTCATGTACCCGCCAACGACCTCATAGACGTCGCTCATGTTCTGGCGGACATGGTCGACGGCCATCTCGAACATGCGCAGGTGCATGTGTGTGATAGGGGAGAAGGAGCCACAGGCCACGACCACCAGCGGGGTCTTTGAAGGGTCAGTGAGCGTGCGTTGGAGCCGCGCGGCGGGGAAGCTGTAGTTGCTCATGTCGCCGCTGCCAATTGCTGACGAGGGCGTGGGCGTGGGTGTGGATACGGGCGTGTCGGAGGTGGTCATTTTTGCGTTGTGGTGGGGGAGGGGTGTTGTTGTGGTGCGCGGGGTCAGCCTTCTGCTTTGTTTGCGGTGGGTTTGGTCGTAGCGAGCTGGAGCGAGTGACAACGGAATTGGAGAAGAGGACCGGTGCAGTAACGAGAGATGGAGAGAGGGGGAGAGAGAGAGATCAGGAGGATGAGAATAAAAACGGAAGAAGAGGAAGAACCAGAGGTGAGAGTGGGGGTAAAGAAGAAGAAGGAGAGGAGGGGGGGGGAGAGGTAGATAGAAAGAAGAATGCAGGCAATAAGCAACAGCAATAGACTAATGGCAATGCCGTATGTAGTAGCTACCCTCGCCGTCCGTGCCCAGGAAAAAACACGCGGAGTTAAAACACGGATTGAAGGTGGAAAAGCCCAAGTGTGAAAGTGTGTGAGGCGAGACGGGGCGGTGGATGAGGATGAGGGGGCGATAACGTGCTTTTTCTTACTATTATCAATTTGCTATTCTTTAATTCTCTCTCTTTAGGACCTCTTCTTCTCCTAGATACCCCGCCGTTCTTATAAATGCAGCCCACACTGCTCTCTTTGCTTTTCCTGCTTGACGCATCCTTGCCTCCCGGGATTTGCTTTCTGCTGCTCACACACGCTTTGTTGTATGTATGTACCTACTCTAGACTCTGGGGCCTGCAATTGTACCTACGCGTATCGTAGTTTTTTTGGGCTCGCGATTTACAAGCATATCTTGGTGGTGTGCAGACCCAATCCATTCCGGAAACGCCAAAAAAACTACGAGTAGAGTAAAATCCCAAGCCCTACGCCCGCCGATCCTGCGATAGCAGAGCCATGCAGGCCCGGTACACACTCTACGAGTCTACGCGACACCATCTTCTTCTTCTGAAGATCAGTCAGGGCCCAAAAAAAACCTGAACATCTCGCAACATGACATCCATCCTGCATCAATTTGTCTTGTTCCGCCCACCCCCTTTGTGCGCGCCTTCATCTACTCTACTCAAAACCAGGTTCCTAAACCTGATCTGATCTACCTACCTACAGCAGCACATGGAACCTAAAACCCGTTTCTTCAAACCTTCCCTCCGGTCCCGCTTACATAATCTCCATACACCCATCCGATCTCCCCCCAGCAGAAGCAGGGTGCATCCCTGCAGCCCGTCATGTGCAACTAGCGTATGTAGGGGGACTTCATGACTCGGCTCTTTCCTGCTGGCTGGCAAAAATGGGGGGGGAGGCGGGCGGAGGGTAGAGTCATAGATTCCCTTTTGGGGGGGGTTCTGGTTAATTGTGGTTGTAGTTGTGGTCGTAGTGTACTTTTTACCTACATGCAGTATCTACCAGGGTGTTTGGTTTTTTGCCAATGGCTGGCTCATGATTCAATTCAATCGTGCCTGGAGAATTAACTCAGTGCACGCAATGTCGGTCGGTCGGTTGGTTGGTTAGACGTTAGTTGGTGGAGTGGCCGTTTCAGTACCGCGGCTACCAATTGCAACCCATCCACCCAAACAAGGCGTGTGCGGTATAAACAATTGTAAGACCGTGTGTTGTTCTGTTTGTAGAAGCCTTGCACCCGGCCCGTATCTATCCGGTCTCGAATAAAGCCGGCCGGTTCCTGTAGGTAAGCCGGAAACCCCCCCCCCCCAATCTCTAAGGGCTGCATCATAGGGTATCACTCGGTTTCGCCTCTGCAACTCATGCATGTATAAAACAGGCCTGGGTCCTCCCGTGAGAATATGTACTGTCTAGATCTAGAGCAATAATCAAAATGTGACTTTAACGGCTCACTACCAGCCACCATGGCATCAAAAGCTAGCTATAAGTGAGCCCTGAGCTAGGAGGGAAGTGTCCAGCCATCTACATGAAACCATCGCACAAACGTACGTGAAGCATGGCCATGGACGTACCCCAGACCCGACCCGACGCGGCCCGGCCGGGTCACGCAGGGGCAGCTTGTTTTCTATAGAGCTACCTCATGGTTGTTAATTATCGACGACACTCTCACTCCCTAGCTAGCCTACGCAGCGAGTTCACCACCACCATGTAGCTACATGTAGGCAACCGTACCAAGCGCAGCAGAATATCCCCGACGCCTAGCCTCTTAACTGCAGGTTTCACATATGGGAAAGGCCTCGTAGCCGGGATGACGGTGAAACTGGTCCGCTTAGGGCGGGGGAAATCAGAGTATGAGGCCTCGTTAGCTGGTGGTGGTGGGGCCGAGTGATGGGCTGTGATCTGTCGCTTTACTGCGCGTGTAGGGTGTGGGGGGGGGGGTGAAAAAGGGGCCGGCTGTGGTGTCTTTAGAGGATTCTTTTGTTGCGGCTGGTGGAGGACGTGTGTGGAGGTTCGCAGGTGGTTGTGGTGGTAGGACTGGGTTTTTGCACCGAGGTCGGTTCTATTGAAGTCTAGGCCGTCTATGTCTGGGTAGGGCTAGGTTGAGTTGGGCTGATTGGATGCGATTGGCAAACCCCAGCTAAGCGCTAGACGCGTGGTTGTGTGTGGCATTAGCGTTTATGTTTACAATTCATGATATGGAGGGCCTATGTAATTACTTGTAAGGCCACCATACACACTCTCAACTATCACCACATCACGTGCGTGGTATACAAATGATCGTAAGAGAGCACTAGGTGTAGAGCTTCGACTACTTACACAAAACTTGCGTACAGCTAGATTTTACGCACGGTGTAACTTACAGTTAACTGCTAAAGTTTTGTGCGACTTACCAGGACCTGTTTTTTGTTGGTCCCCATCATCGCAGCATGCGCAGGATTTCGAATACCCCAATTTAAGGTCAAAACTAAAGTACATGTAGTCAAATTAAACATGAAGGGAAGAGCAGTCGGCCAAAAAAAAAAAGAGCTATTCTCGTCTTGGCAGGTTCATACTTGCTATAAATTTTGCAATCAAGTTTTTTCCCGGACGGACAATCTCTTTTATAAAACTTAATAGTGCTGCCTCTCTTCTAACCATCATATATATAGCCACCCGGTACTGTAATACGTCCCCTATATCAGCAGCACGCCCCCCTCCACTCTCCCCACATCTTGGCTCATTCACCCGTTCCACATATTGTTTTAGGACGAGAGGAGGAGAAGAAAAAAATATTTTGTCCCGCCAGCAAAAGAGTTCACAGCCTAGTGCTGCTACATCTCCTACTCTACGTCCGGAGGGGGGGTCGAACGATCGAAGCTTTGTGTATAGGATAAGACCTTTATACCGCTCGACCATCCAACCACCCCTATGCTGACAATGGTTTCGTTGGTGCCTTTGGCTGTGTGGTGTGTGGACGAGTCGGCTCTTGTTTTTAAGCTAGCTCCAATTGGTAATACCGCATGAGATGAGGGTGGCTCGAAGCCAGAATGGTTTCTAGCTACATTCTATGGGTTAACCCGTTCCCGCGGTAAAGTACGCACTCCTTGCAGCAACGAAGCCTCCAGGGCCGATGAAGCTATGGTTGGGGTGCATGATTCATGGTGGGCCAGGGGCGTCGGCCTGTGGATGGCTTCCTGATCTCAGTCCCTTGTAGTCATGTAGGGCTGAATACCTCCCGAACCCTGGGGACGAAAAAAAAAGAAAAGAAAATACGTTTCGCGTCCCCTGTATACTTCGTAGGAATTGAGCAATTTCTGGTCATGGTCCAACGTTCGTTCAAAGATTAGATTCTAGGTCCCTTCCGGACAGGAGTCCCTTTTTTTTTTTTAGGAGGAGGTTTATCATCGACGAATCAGAACTATGGTAAGCTATAGAAAGAAGAAAAAAAACCCTGGTGAGGATAAAGAAGAAGAAGAGGGAGAGAATGATACTACTTAGACTGTTGGATCAATATATATATTATATATATAGGCTCATCACCCGTTTCACGCGGGGGAATTTCCCCCTGGCCCGCTATTCTAAAAATGTCAACAATCCCTTCACCCAAACCCCTTCTTGGTATTCCCATAAGCACCCACCACCACCCGCCACCAACATCCCCCCAGCCCTAGTCCCCCTCACTATCCAATCCTCCCCGCCAGACCAATCACAAACACCGCCCCCCCCGAAACGGGCGGTTCATAGAATATCACTCGGTCACATATAAAGCGGCGTAGTGTCTCGGGCCCGCTGAGTGGTGGTGCTACGGGGGTTGACCGCGGAGAGGTATTGAGGGCTAGCTACATGTATGTTTTAAATGTCTTCACCGCTACCTACATGTACGTATACTCTGGGTTGTGACTAGCTAGCTAGGGGTATATCTATCTCGATCCACTCCACACCACTTCCTCAGTTATTGAGTTGTGTATGGGTGGCTGGCTGGCTGGCTGGATGGATGGATGTATGAGTAGCTGGTATATAGATGTCAGATCTATGCCATGTGCGGAACTAGGACACCACTACGACCGCAAACCGGACCTGTTGAGAGAGCCTCCAGCCCATAGTCACAGTCCACAACCAACCACCACGCCCCAAGTCAAGCCAAGCAAGTCCTTCTTTCACTCAAGTCTAAGCTGTCCCATACATAGCTCGACACACATCTACAAGGCCACTAAGAAGTCGCCGAGATTTGAGCGTGGAGTTCCTATAAGTTACAGAACTCCAATATAGGCACAAGTACAATGCTTAACCACCACCGACCCAGACCAACGACACCTACATAATATACCTACCTACCTACCACAACAACCAACATTCCCCATCCGCCGTTTTCCACACCCCCTCGTATCCAATCTTTACGCCGAGTCACAGGTTCTCACTCACTCACTCACTCACACATATCCATACCACGGAGACCCCCCCCCCCCAAAAAAAAAAAAAAAAAAGGAACAAAAGGCACTGCAACGGCGGCCCGTTACTACCCCCACCCCCACCCCTTCAAGGTTCGAACCCAGGTCCTGACCAAACACAGTGTCTCACCCGACGCCGGGGTCTAAACCGTTAGATCGCCCTTGCTTGTATTGCGTGGGAAGTTTGATACTTGTGCGGAAACCCCCTAGCTATTAGTAGCCCTTGCTTGGATTTTTTCAAGACCTTCGTTCGTACCCGTGATTCACATCCACAGTCAGTACCAACAGTCTGGTAGAATTATTGCGCAGGGTCAGAACTACGAGGCCCGGTGAGGACCGCCAATACCTACCCCTATGAGGCGAATGCCCTTTCAACCCGAACCCTTGTAAGGAGGTTATACTGCAAGGAGAGCGGGGCTTGGTCCTTGGTCCGCGGTGCTTACTGCAAAAAAGAATTCCATTTCATACAAGTACAAGGGCCAACAATAAATTCTACCAGCCATTGCTATACTCACTACAAAAAGTATGTATTCAATCCGTGCCAGTAGCTACAAGTACAGTAGTAAGTAGCTGATTGTCTAATTCTTCACAATCCACACTCAAAGTTTCAAAAAAAGAGCAGTAGCAATAATAGTAGTAGTAATAACAACGATACCCTTCCTCCTCCATATCCGTACGTACGCAAACAACAAAAAAACAGAGTTCCCCCCACCCACCCGGCCCGCGCACGCCAACCCATGGTCCAACCAAGGTTAAAATAAGAACAAGAAGAGAAGTAAAGTAAAAAAGCAGCAGCGTAAAACATAGAAGAAAAAGGAAGAGAGAGAAAAGGAACCCACTGGTTAGTTAGCTCACAAAAAAAAAAAAAAAAAAAAAAGCTACGGGACTCCATAACCCCTACAAAAAAAACAGAAGAAAAAAAGGCACAGAAAACCTCACAACGACAAAAGAAAGAAAAACCAAGTCCACAACCCAATTACCCACAACAGCCGCATCCCTACCCCTACCTACCTACCTCCCCCCACCACTCCCCTCACTCACCTCCAAGCTCCCCTGCGACACATCCTCAAACTCCATCTCCCATCTATCCACCTCCCTAAACTTCTCCACCACCTCCCTCATCTTCGCCGCCCTCCTCCTGCCACCGCCCTCCCCGCCTCCTCCCGGAACAACCGTCTCATCCCCACTACTCTCTGCCTCCGCCGCCATCGCCGCCGCAACCGCAACCGCTGCATTCCTACTCCTGTTTGGCGAGTCGTTCTCCTTCTCGGACGAGAAAGACTTGCGCGCATACGTCTTTGCCACCCTCCCCGACAGCGTCCCCCCCGCCGCCGTCGTACTCGTCGTCTTCTGCGCCTTCCCCTTTGTCTTCGTCTTCCCACCACCGCCCCCCGCAGCAGCAGCAGCAGCAGCAGCAGCAGCCGCCTTCTTCCCCCCAACCTTCTTCTTCCTCCCCGCAGCAGCCCTCGTCGGCCGCGACAGCTCATCCGTCTCATCATCCTCCTCCTCCCCCGCCGCGTCCTCCGAGGTGCTAACAACATCAAACTCGTCCCTCTCCGCCCTCACGACCTTCTTCCGTCTCGGCAGCAAGCCGCGCAGGTCCGCTGTCGTCATGTTCTTTGCGGCGGCGGCGGCTTTTGCCTTCTCAGCCGCCGCCTTTCTGCGTTTCCCCTTCCGGTCTGTTGCCGTCTCTGCCTCGTCTTCCGCCCCCCCCTCCGCTTCAGCTACATCCTCGTCACTATCGACCACGGCGCCCGACGAGCGGCGCTTCCGCATCCTCCCCTGCGCTGCCTGCTGCGGCGGCGGGGACGACTCTGGCGGGCGCATGGTGTCGTCAAACACCGCGTTAGCGGTGTTGTTAGCGGGCAGGCGCACGGGCGACTTCGGGTCCGAGTAGATTGTGAATGCCTCCTCGTCGTCCGCGCCAGGGATATAGAACGCCTCTGCCCTCCCTTGCTGCTGCTCATCGTCCTCCTCGAGCACCACGGGTGCAAAGCCGCTCTTGCGGCCGCGCTTAGGCGTGGGCGATGCGCGGGGGTCCCTGTTCTCGCCCTCCGTCTCGGTCTCGGCGTCAGAGTCGGCGACAGCATCGAGCGGCTCGAGCGAGAGGGGCTGCAGCTCGCGCAGGCGCGGGCGCTGCGCGGATGTGGGGCGCGAGGCTGGCGGCGGGGAGTAGCCGGCGTCGGAGCCGAATTCGAGCACCATTAGGCGCTTTGTTGTGGCAGCGGTGGTGGCAGCGGTGGGCATGGGTGGGGGCGAGGAGTGGAAGTGGGTTGGTGTTGCGGTGGGCGTGGGGGTGTGGTTCTCTGCATTGCTGGAGGCGGGGACTTGGATTTCTGCCGATGCTGTGCTGCGCGCGGGCGTGGACTCTCGGGACGGGAGGGAGGGCTCTGGTTCTGCGGTGGTTGTGGTGGGTTTTCGACGCGTGGTGCGGGGTGGTGGGGCGGGGGCGGGGGCGGGGGAAGGCGAGGGCGAGGGCGAGGGCCTGCGACGCGTCGTGCGGGTCTTCTTGACGGGTTCGTCGGAAGTGGGTGTGGGCAGCGTGGTGGGCGAGTCTTTGGTGCCTGAGCGGGTTGTGCGCGATTTCGTCGTGGGCTTCTTTGTGGCTGTGGTTGTGGACTTTTTGCTGGTCGCGGCTGGTGCGGAGGGGGGCTTGACGGTGCGTATTGGGCGGGGCATGTTTGTTTGCTAAGGCAGTGTGTGTCTGTGTGTGTGTGTATGTAGATGTTTCAATCTCACGAGATTGATGATGGCGATGATGATTGTGGTGGTTGGATGTGGAGGTGTGGAGGTGTGATGTGTGATGTGTGATGTGATGTGAAAGAGAGGACTCGGTCCCCCAATACGGCAATTGTGACGTGACGCGTTGTTGTTGTGGCTTTCGAGGGAAGGGAGGCTGAGTCAGGATTGTTCTGCTCGCTTAGTTGGTGTCTGCTGCAGCCAGCCGGGGTTGGGATCTGCGGAAGGAAGCGAGTGAGCGAGGGTTCGACAGTTTGGGTGGAGAATATCAGGATGGGGGTAAGGTCTCTTTATCACAATCTTCCACGCTTTCAAGATATCACTGTTGCTATAGATACCTACTTCTCTTCAAGTCACTCCTCTACCACCCTACCATTCCATCACCACCACCCCTCCCCTCTCCCAACCCCAACAACACATGCACCAGCACCAACCAAGCGTCAAAACGCATGCAAACGCAAAACGCAAAACGCAAAACGCAAAAAGCAAAAAAAATACATACAACCCTTGCACCCCATCCATAACAAACCATATAGGGTGGGTCAATGATCAATATGCCACTTTTTTGTCTTCCCGTGTTGGCCGGCGCGGGGTGTCCATAAAAGTGATTGCAAACTCTGCGGTTTGCGTGTGGCTTTGATCTTGGGGGGGGGAAGATACTGCAGTCGCCATCTGTAAAACATCAAACCCTTGCTGACTGGCCTTTGCTTGCTTGCTTGGATGCGGGCCGTCCGTCACGTGTGTCTGTGGTGGGTGGGCATGGGCATGATGGGCATGGGTAAGGATCGGCCCGGCCGGCCTTGGAGGAGGAAGAATTGCCCCCCCCCCCCGCACGTCTCTCCCAACCCGGCTTAACCAACCCCTTACCACCCCCTGTGGTAAACACATACGCTCTTCAAGCCAAGGTCCATTTCTCCAAAGACGAGAGCGATGATGATGATGAACGACGGGGTCGGTGCCGCAGCTTTATAAGGTTCCCGAAACGAAAAAAATAACAGACACACATCTCCTTAACCGGGTCTAACTACACAACTAACAAACCACGTAGCATCTTGAAACGTGTTTTTTTTTTTTAAAAAAAAAAACCCATGTTCTTTTCTACTAACCTGCCTGCCCTGCAGCGTCATCGATCACCGCCGATGCCGATGATTACTAACAAAGGACGGGTTGCGTCATGGCCTATCACTCACCCACTCACCCACCACCCACCACCCACCCCCGCATCACATCGCATCGAATCAGATCGCACCACCGGTGCAGAGCCGCACATGTTGACGATGGCTTCGGTCTGTCTACAGAGAAGCAATCTAGAAGGGCCGCGGTTGGCGTTGGGGTTTGATATAATCTTAATGTACATATAGCCTTTTCCTTTCCCTCTCTCTCCCCCTCCCTCGTCCCCTGCTCACCACAAAACAGACACAACTACTCACAGCTCACCTCGCCTCACCCTCTCATGCAGAAAGAACAAAACAGAACAGAACTCCACATGCACAAATGGAACAGACTAAAAAGAAACAGAAAACAGAAACATAAAACAGAAACGAGCAACTCGTAACAGGTTTGATATAAAAAAGGGGACAAACAAACATTTCAATCAAAAACAAAAACAAAATGCAGAAAATCAGATCTTATCATACCGGCCGTACGGGTGGGGTGATGTAAGGGAGGGAGGTATTCTACACGGATGAGAAAGTAACAAAAAACAAAGCCACCATAAACCACCGTCTCTCCCCGCCTTAATTAAACCCACCACCAACCCACTCACCACTCTACAACCCAACCCCCTAACTCGCCCGCCCTCCCCCCGCCTTCTACTAAATCTCAAAACATGGGCGGAACAAAAAAAAAAAAAAAAAGGCAATTTCAGTGGTTCCTGAATATCGATCTCGTACTGTTTCATAAGAAAGGAAAAGGTGGAAAGTAAGTAGTAATCCCCCGCCGCCCCCTTCCCCCGTCCTATTTGATTCTGATGATGCCTCTTCTCACTATCATTCCCAACCCGCATGCCCGCACCCCACCCGACTCTCCCCATCTAAACCCTTTGGAAAAACAAAAACGATTTCGAAACACCAAACACATAGCAAAAAAAACAAAGAGAAAAAAAAACCGATGTCACCTCACTCAAACATGAAAAACAAAGGTAGCAAGCACTAGCAAAAAAAAAAAAAAAAAAAACGGCAATATCCCTCTCCCTCCCCACCACTACCGCGATCCCTACCCCCCCCCCCCCTCCCACCATATGGACGAAGAAGGAGAACGAAAGAGAAAAGGAATAAGAGAATAGGAGGCAGGTCAGAGCTGTAGGGTCTTAATGAAGAGAGAGAGAGGGAGAAGAAATTTGGTGGTAACTATAAACTTGTAAATGAGAAAGAACAATAAAGAAAAGAAGAAGAAACCCTTTGAGTTCAAACAAGCTGGAGAATAAAAAAAACACCCAATCAAATTCTCTTACACCATTATTTTTTTTTGCTTGGCTGGTACGAAAAAAGAAAAGAAAAAAGGAAATCCCGAGACTATCACACCACGTGACTATGCTGACAATTGCCCCACTCCGTTTCGCCCGATTCCAGCCTTAGGCCTTCCGTTCCGCTCGCGCCCCCTCTTGGAGTTCTAGCCGATTGTACTATGCAGAAAATGGTTTCCACCAGCCCATACTCTGCACCCGAGAGACAAATAGCTAAAGACCAAAAGGAACAACGCGATGTTGATACAGTAGCTAAGATCCTTATCTGGATTTCGGAGGGGGTGGTAAAGGAGGTAGTGAAGTGGTCTGTAACACTTGTAACCGCTTTGTGATAATTTCCTGCAGTGCTAAAAGTTGTGACCTCTCCCTCTCTGGGGAGAGCGTGGTGTTGCTATTGGCATTTTTTGTGTCAAGCGACGCGGCGGCTGGCAACAGTGGATGGTTTGTCAAGGGATGAGGCTCGCCAAAAAGAGCCTTGACAGATGGAGTGGCCTCGCTCTGTGTATGAAGAAAAGCATGTCAACATGGAACGGCTAAAACAACCAACTATCCATTATACTTACGATTAAAGCTTCTATTAAGGTGTTGATGCCTCCTCCATTAAAGGTGGATAAGACAGCGGAATTTCCCGAAAACTCTAACAAATGCTGGACAAGCTGTTGGTCGATAAGTGGGCGGTCCTCAAGAGGCAGTAGAGGCGAAGTAGATAGATGGATGGGGTTTGTTGCTTTACTCTTCTTGAGCTTGCGCGTTTCTTTGATAGGTGGTCTTCTTTGGAGGGGGGGGTCAGTCTAAAAGCACCATAAGTCTATCTGTAGAGATGAGACACTTACTCTGTCTTGACTTTTTCGATAAAATCTAACTTAATACCTCTTTCCGGCAACCTGTAGACAATTCCACTGACCATGACATCTTCAAACATCACCTCTTCCTCGTTTTCAATCTCAATAACCCCGTTGTTCTTGAAGCCTCGCCTAAGGGAGGTATCGACGATAGGCGCCTTTTTCGGCCGGCGAGGTTGTAGCTACGAGTAACAAACGGTCAGGAGATCGAATAAAACGTTAAAGAACAGGTTTGTCTAAGGATTTTCAACTTACTCCGTCTGCGTGCGCTGGGCACATCCACTTCTTTTGGGTTGGGGGAGGATTGGACATTGGCATCGGTCCGATACAATCCAGATGCCAGCTAAGTGGACAAAAATCGCAAGAAATGATCCGCTGCCCATTAACAGCAGACTTCCCACAATGGTGACAAAGGATGGCATTTCCAGCCTTATCCTTAAGTTTCAGAGTATCGTATTCTTCTACAAAGCCACTCTTACTACATACGCCATATCGGCATTGTATCAGCATATAATCGCTGAGGCCCGTTTAATAAGAATTCAATACATACCTAAACTTCTGCGTTTTATTATCCCGGACATCAACGTATTCACCCAAGGCTCCTGTCTCTACTCCAACAAAATAGCCACGGATATCCGGTGGCAATCTAAAAGAGGTCGGATTTCTTCGATTGATACCGTCGATCAGTTCGGAAAAAAGGCCCCTGGGTGGCTTTACTGGAGGATTGTGTTGAGATGTGCATTTGTTGCAAAACCACATTCCTTCCGGGATCTCTTCTAGAGGAGGATTCAAGCACGTGAAATGGAAAGAGCGAGGGCAGCGTTCGCAGCAAAGAAATCGGCCAGGTCCGTTACATACGGCGCACACATCTTCGTTCTCCTAATAGGGTGTTAGCATTGGGAAATTTCATACCCATCTCAGAAGTGATGTTTTTCGCTAAAGAAAGCGGGGGAAACGCACGGAAACCTCCTCTGACCCGTACCGAACACGTCTGTGATCACTCAAATCACCAATCCCAGCGGTCACCACAAACGGTTCCGTAACAGTTTTCTTAACCGGACTAATTTGCAATATTCTCACACTGGTCAGCTGTTATATCCTCGAAAAAAATTTCACGTTGTAGAACTCGAATTTGACAAAGTCAAATTTTTAAATGAACACTCACGAAATTTTAATTTTATTGGTCTTGTTTTTTTTCTTTGGAGGTTGGGTTGGAAGGGGGGCTGGAGCTGGGATTGGCGCTGAAGTAGGAGCCGCAACTGAAGAGGATGGGGTGACAGAAGAAGAGGCATACGTCTGTGGTGGTGGTGTCGAGATACTAGGACTTCGATTCCTTTTCCTTGGGTTTCCGTTCCCCTTTGCTGGACGGCAAGCAATCCCAGCGGGCGGAGGATCACGAATGCTACTGTCCTGTTTGATTTGGTCGAAAGTTGGAAGCTTTATTCTTTTTGCCTGATGCTCCGAGTCATCGCCTTGAATTGGCGTAAAATTATTGACCGGAGAAGGAACTCGACTACGATGGTGAGGTGTCGAATCAACAACAGCAGCAACTTTGCCGCCTTTTTGTTGATCTTCGTCAGTTTCTGAGCAAATTGAACTTAAATCTGAATCCGTGTCCTCATCAGGTTGCTCCCCGTGTGGGTGCTTCTTGATCCCGTTCTTCTTCCGCTCCTTCCTGCTCATCTTCTCTTTCTTCACAATACTGTTGCCACCCGTAGAAACGATGCCGTTTGTCGCTACAGTATTCTGGGCCTGAGTCTGTTCCTGTTGCGGCTGCAGTTGTTGTTGTTGTTGCAGCTGCGGTTGCTGTTGCGGTTGCGGTTGCTGTTGCGGTTGCGATTCTGGTTGTGACTGCGATATATCCATGGGGGTTGGAGGGGGGGCTCCGTCTGGAGGCTGTGTACCATTTGCTGCGGATGTAGGCTCTGCGGACGTTGCGTTAGGATCCCGAGCATTCCGTACGTATGTCTGAAACTGATGAATCTGTTCCGATGTAGCCTTCTGGGCAAGCACCGCGTCCAATAGATCTGCGAGTAGGGAGTTTGATAGTGATTCATCGTAGAGCTTTTTAATAGCGCGTCCTAGATCAACATTCCCAACCTGAGCACTGCGCTCGATCGCAGCATCAACTACCATAGACAGCCGCTGTCGGCCTTGTGGTGTTTTGCTGTTTGGGGCATTTCCATTCAGCCAGGCTCCGTTGACAGCACCCGGTCGGGAACCATTTGAGCCCGAGGGAGTTGAGGGATTAGCCGGCGGCGAACCGGAAGAGCCTATCGTCATTCCTCCAGGTGATGGTGCCGATACGGGCGCCGGTGTTGTTATCACAGGAGGCTTCACTTTAACAGTTTGTGTAGAAACTGTCTGCGTCTGCGTAGAACGTGAGGATCCAGCCATGGGTGTGACTGGTAGTGGTGGTGGTACGCCACCACCACCATGTCCTCCAGCAGCAACAACCGCCCCAGAAACAGCTCCTCCGGCAGCTCCTCCCCCGATAGAAACCCCCCCAGCAGGAACTCCCCCAGCAATGTTTCCTCCATGAATAGCGCCCACAGTGACAGCGCCGACAGGAGCAGCGCCTCCAAGAGCGGCGCCTCCGGGAGTAGCGCCTCCAGGAGAAAAACTAGAAGTAACACCAAGAGAGGCGCCAGGAGCAACTATAGGAGCAACGCTAGGAATCATTCCTCCATGAACTGATCCGGGGACTCCTCCAGGGACTCCTCCATGAACAACCCCATGAACAACTCCTCCAGGAACTCCCACAGGAACTCCCACAGGAACTCCCGCAGGAACTCCTCCTCCAGGAATTCCCGTAGGAACTACTCCACCAGGAACTCCCGCAGGAACTCCCGCAGGAACTCCCACAGGGGCTACTCCCACAGGAACTACTCCTCCAGGAATCACTCCTCCTTGGGCAACTCCAGCTGGAGCACCTCCTCCTCCTCCTCCTCCTCCACCCCCTCCTCCACCTGCTTGAGCAACTCCTCCGGGGGGCACACCTGTATTAATAATTCCACCTCCTCCCCCGGAAACTCCGGCTCTAATCCCACTCGAGATTATTGGGCCGCCATTTGCTATTTTGCTTACAGGCGCTCCATTTCCTCCAGTTCCTCCCTGTGTCCAACCTGATGCCCCATTTCCCTGTGGTGGCTGCTTTCCCTTCTTCTTTCCCCCGCCAGGATAAGGACGTTTTGTTGCCTCGAGCATTTTCGGTGTAGGTAGCTCCCCAAGCGGGAGCATGTGTGTTGTAGAAGTGTTCATCAAAGCCTTATCGTCGTACTCCTTATAAGATGCCTTAGGAGTGGCCAACGGGGGCTCTGACCAATCTGACTCGGAGCCGTGTTTTACGCTGCCCGAAGCCGAAGCCGAAGCGGATGTCGCTTTGTGTGGAGCCGAGGCGGGTTGTGTATGCGGAGCGGAGGGTTTGGAGGATGATGGTGTGTTGACAGGAGTCGAGCGACGGGTCGATGGTCGCGACGAACGTGATGGTCGCCCATCCTTGGACTCTTTTGGAGGCATGGCGTAATAAGCCCGGAAATTTGGGTTAACTTTCAAGCGGCAACGGATACGGGAAACCCAAAATGAAAAAAATGAAACAGCAAAACGATGATTGCTACTTCACGCGAAAGAGTAAGAGTTGCTAATGCGAGCGAACTCAAGAAAGTAAAACCGTGTGCAATCTAAAGGAAGTTCAAAAAAATGTGAACAAAGTAGAAAGATGACGATTGAAATGAATATAAAAAAAATAACCCAATTAAAAAGGGGAAGACACCAGGTTTCTAATAGGTAGTGATAGATATGTAGGTGTGGTTTGAGGGTTGGGGGTGGTAACGGGGGATGTGGGTGGTGGGGGGAGTTGGGGAGTGGGGGGATTGAAAAAGGATGACGGTGGCGGGAGAGGATAGGGCAGAAGTGATCGCGTCGTGAATTTTTAAGTGTTGTGGTGGTTGAGGCGTGTGCCGGTAAGGAAAGAGATGATCGAGTGAGCAGGTTGAAGAAGTGTGGTGTCCGGTAGAGGGGGTTAGGTTTGGCGCGGAGACACAGGGCTGGGTGACAGGCGGTGTACGGTCTATGTGTAAAGAAGAAGGCCGGGGGGGAATAGACTGAGAAAAAAGAGAGAGAGAGAAAGAGAGAAAGAGAGAAGAGGGCTGGGCTAAGCACAGTCTCTCGCTCGTTCGTTGGTTTTTTCCTTCTCTTTCCTATGTAGTATTCTTCTACCAACTCTCTGCAGTAAGCACAGGGAAGGAGAGGAAGGAAGGAGAGTGGAAAGGGAAAAGGGAAAAGGGAAAGGGAAAGGCAAAAGGTGCGGGTGAGCTGTCAACGACTCGAGCCACTGCCTAGCAAATTCGCTAGACAACCGCTGCTACTCCTCTTGTGATGAAGGTCTACACAAAGACTCGGTGGACCAAGATGAATCTATGTGGGTGGACGGTGGTGGTTGTGGATGATGATGATGATGTGTGTGTGTGGAAGTGTATGTAGGGCACAGATCCGAGGAGGGATCGCTGGTTGTCTCTGGGTAGACGTGAGAGGATAGAAAGAGGAAGGGGAGGAAGGGGAGGGGAGGAGGAAGGGAGCCGGAAGGGAAGTCCACGGTGAGAAACAACTATCCTCACTTGCTCGCAATACAACCCATGGGCTCATTGGGAATGACGATGGAAAAAAACATTGGGCAGCTTGCTACATACAAACATCTTCATCATCAAGGACATGTTTGTTTCCAAGTTGGCAATGTGTGCCAGCAACACTTTGCCCCCTACATATACCTTTCCAGGCAAATACATTTCATTCCCTTCATCTTATTGCAGTACAATGTCCAACTTCCCTAGAGCTATCCGAACCTAAACCCGTTGACCCATTCCCGCATCACCATTCATCCGCTGAAGACACAAATCCACTGTTGTACATAAAATCGGCCAGATCGTCTGCTAGAACAAAGAATTTCAAGAAACAAGTCCCCAGAAAAAAATGATATCGACCATGCATGAGAAACATCTCATCGAAAGATACATACATCTTAAGATCATTCACCCCGCCACTGATTCTCATGCAAGCATAAATATAATGGATGAAAAGTAAGAACTAAAAAAATAGAATTGGCGTTAGTAATACTATTCATGCCGACAGGGAGAAGCAAAAACCAACCACTAGTATCACGAATTGGATACATGTAGTGCTGCATAAAGATGCAAGGCGGAATCCAAATTTTCCCGATGCAAACTTAGCTCCTTCGTGCAAGATTCGTCTCAGAAATGGTCAAGATCCAATCTGAAAAATCCAGGAGAAACCCTTCCTTCGAACAGTAAATACAAGTGGGAACCAAGAATCAAAAATTGTTTGACATTCTCCGGTTTACAGATTTCTGGGTCTCCGGTGTATAGATCCAAGGAATTAAAGCGTAAATACCTTTTGGTGAGACGGAAATGTATTGGAAGGATCGAGGTCTGGAAATGGTGCAAATAACCATTTTGGTGCAAAGTTTAAGATAATAAACCCAATCGTCCCTTTAAGCCAGTATATCCTAGCCTTTGTAATAATCCCCAATTTCTTGATCATAGAACGAAAAAGTTTCAATTGTATGTGTTTGTGGCGATAGAAAAGTGATAGAAAACATCCATGGTGAGGGAAAGTACTCAAGTGGGATCCTGGCTGAGGAGTAAGAGCACGAATATCATAGGGGCCCCCTTGATATTGTATACTTATCTAGTCTGATGAATACCATGTGTAATCTTTACCACGGACCTCAATTAGGTTGGATGTTCTGCCAGCATATCAGTTTCACCGCAGGTTTGGTTTTGCCTTCTGTGAATGCCACCTGCCCTCCATGTTTGACATGTAAATATTGTTGGGTGGTTGGTGAATTAACCATCCGGCGAGTATAGAAACACAGCTCATGTATACTAGAGTCTAGTGCCAAGAGCCAATGTGGAGAGTTTCCGCCGCTGCTCGATTCGGCATTATGACCGGACTTTGACCGCAAAGAAAACGAAATCCTGGATCTCGTATTTTGGTGGCGATATTGTTGACTTCCAGGCTGCTCCATGAGATAAGAAGCAACCCGAGAGACGGGCCATTGCAGCCAATATTTGCGATATGGACTTGTTCTACGGCATTTGTCGTGTTAGCACCTTCCGGAGTTCCAGCAAGAGTCCAGAGAGTGGGAAACCAAACAATAATTGCGTCGAGAAGTTCACTTACAGAGAAAGATTAGGTATACATATAGGCACAATGGCACGTGGTGGAACCACGCGCTATTCACTTGAGAATCTAAATCGAAATACCCCGCAAAGGCAATTGGTATAGGAATGGAAGCTTTGATCGCGTCCTCGTCGACTTGCAGTGGGGATAAAGTGCTGCTGGGTGTTCCGATCTTCACCTCGCAGCAACTATCTTGCGAGCCCCCGCAAGATGTACTGTCATGAACGCTGGATAAGTAAGTCCAAACTGGTAAGCGCTGTGGGGGGAAGGTGTACGTTAATAGATTAAAGGTCTTGAAGCCGTCACCAGGGTGATTGTTGCAGTCTTGGCGTTGTCGATACATAACCGGGTGGCGTTGAACGTATCAACTTAAATTTTCGAGTCCATCTACAACGATGACAATGTTACAACTCAAAAAATACATAAAGTACAAAGCAGTTTATAGGAGACTTTGTTGTAGTGTATCATTCATCTCTTTGCTCTATAGAATCTTCGCTGACCAAGATATCCTGCAGCAGAAGCCATGATAAAGCACAAAAAGCGGCCTGCTTTATGAAATTAAGTAACGTGGTTTTTCTTTCCCCTTTCTATCCATAAACTTTAGTCTCAGTTCAATTTCTCCTACCTCAAGATATCCGAAATACTTACCCAAGCTGCAGTTGCGCATGACATTGCCTTTTTTTTGTCCGCCTGCCCTAATTTCATAGATAACACGTGCCTCTAGTCTCAGTATTCAAGGTTATCCCAAGTCACAGCCTTCGTATCCTTTTCCAATACGTTTCGGTTGTCTAACATATTCCAGATGGTTTCTAGTCAATACACAATGCTTACAGACATGAAACTACGCCCAACAGCCTCATCTTTTCGTAGCCTACAAGTGGTCTTCATCCGATAAAATTATCAGCACCAGACAGATGAAGCCAACGCCAACGCTGACACCCGAACCCCTAATGCGGTAGGCGACCAGGCTTCGCCCCCTGACAACAAGCATAGGTCTAGGGCTCCTAAAGCGCTGTCTATCAGACGCAACAACAAATACAGATAGTAAAGATACTTTGCAGTACGTGCTGCCTCTCCCTGCATCTCGGACGAGCGTGGGGGAGGCGGGGAAGGCATGAGTGATAGTCTGTGATGCTGGTTCATGGAGGCTTAAAATGGCTTGGCATTTGAGCATTGTGATGCCACCAATGACTTGGCGAGAACCCTTTTTGACGCGAGGATTCGCCCATATTACAGCTTAACAAGGAAACTTTCGATTTGAATATGGCCACGATTATGCAGAGCCTTCGGTTGATGACCCTTCGGTATATACCTAGGATGCCTTGCACGGGAGTGCAAGTCCAAATAGTGGCACAAACCAACGATAAATCTTTAGGGACGGACACATATATAAACCTATGCATCGCAGGGATAGGATTTCCCCCGAAATATTCCGGTCCTGCGCTAGTCTGAGACAATATAATTGTCGAGATAGCTCATGGTAGTTGCATCACAGGTTATCACTCGACATATATCATAGCACGACCTCTACGTGTGAACGGGGAAGAGGTGCCGTGGAGCGATACATATATCAACACTTAGTTTGGTTAAAGATATGAATCGTCTGAATGTTAAACCCCGGTTGGAAGAATGTTGGACGAAAGTACATATTCCCTTGGGCACGCAGATATTGATTGATTTTCATCTGCAGACAAGCGAGCCGCAGTAAACCTGCCTGATAATATGTAATTTGTGTTGTTCTATTGTTGTTTTTCTTTTGTTTCTTTTTCCCCCCAGGTTTTGAGGTGCGGTTACACGCACACATGGGGGCTTCATAAACTATCACTCGGTGTCTTGGCGGGCTCTTCCACGTGGGCGTGGTGGTAGCGAGCAATGTCTCTGTAACTAGTGTGTGTAGGTATCCCAACGAAGGACGAAAGCACTCCAATATGGAGTTGCAACACAATATTTGTTGCCCTCGTTTCCCGAGAGAGTTGATGCGGGTAACTGCTTAAAAGGTACTCCTGGAACGACCATGAGGTTTGAAGGAATAATACTAATAGCAACGTGAGTGGTTCTCTACACACATTGAGTGGTTTGAGCCGTAGTCATTCGAGATATAAGGACCGATTGGATGATTTCTATCAAGGATAGGGTAAGTATATGATTTTAATATAAGTTTTATATATTCTATGTTTGCACTCCTGAAGGTCACAAAATACACGTGTGTAAATCAGAGGATTATAGACATGCGGTATTAGCCGATTATAATAGGCCAGAGCTCTAACTTAAAGCGCTTATTATTGATAACGAGCTGAGTTTGCTTGAGGGTCTATGTTTGCACAATTGTGGTTACATTACTTGAAGTTGTGATTAATGTTTCAACACATCGATTATTTGTGGGGTTTAGGTTGTTGCTTCCTTTTGTCTAGGGCTGATGGTGATAGGCGAGTACACACGGCCCGCGAAGTTATTCAGAAATACATCTTTAATATCCCGCTTTCAAAACCTCTATGGAAAGGGAATATTTTCGCTATCATGGCCGGGGGTCGGCGAAGGCTGAGGGAAAGAAGAGAGGGACGGACGGAAGAGGGACCACTCACAGTTCTGCAGCAGCAGCGAGGGTCAATTTCATTTCGGTCAAAGCTGGCACGGTATGCTGATAGTCCAACCGAGAAGGGCTTAGAGCGAAGTCTAGGATGTCCCCAGTCAGTGGCTGCATTGGGACGTGCCTAGTCTTGGACTGGCAACACCAACCCTCTCCCCTTCCCCCTTTTCCATGGTTTTCTTTTTTTCCTTTTTGCACAGTATTTTTTTTGGGTCTGGGGGCATTTTGGGGATCGTTGGTAACGAAGGTAAACTGGGCAAAATCCCTGGTGCCCGTGCGCGCCTCTTCTCTCCTTTCTCTCTCCAAGTAGGGTCTCCACCACTTCACAGACCCTCCCCCGGCTCGCACACGATCTGGTGGGTTGAGTTCAGCCAGTGCACCCTTTTTCGGTCTCTCTCTCGCAAGCAGACACTGGCTGATGTGACCTCGAGACCTTCTCCGTTCTTCTGGATGTCTGTATGACCAGGCTGGTCCCATCTTTGGTTCAAGTGCTCGATGAATGGATGGATGGATGGCTGACTGGAGACGGAGTACCTAATTGTCCATTGATGGCCCTTTTCTTGCCTTGCCTGTCTAGCTAGCATACCTAATCCTTGGCTTCCCTATCCCTTTCCTTCCATATTTTCTCGACGTTGTTCTCTCTCCTCTCTCTCGCTTCTCTCCCTTACCTTTGGTCTTCCCATTCGTTCTTTGGTGCCCTACTTCTCTTCCTCTTTTCACTTCCTTCTTCCTTGCTTCCTTCCTTGGGTGCATTCTGTCAAGCTTCACCTTCATTTTGTGTTTTGATTTTGCCTATTCACAAAGTTATTCAGTGCAGCTTGTTACGTTATCGTTGCTCTTTAGGGCTGCTTCCTGCTTCCCTACAGACTTCAGTTCGTCCTTGGAGGAAAATCAATAGAGTCAATTGTTCTTGAGTCTGTAGCTCGGGTTTACTCGTTTGGTCCTTGTTGCTTCACTTGGATTCAATCTGCCCAGCACACTCCACGTAATACCGTTTTTTCCGGTGAAAAAAAAAAAGAATTTGGTGAGATACTTTGGGTAGAGTTGATTAAATTTCATCTTGTGAGTTATCCCGAGTGACAATGCCCCTTTTTACAAGCCCAAGCCGTATCCCGAACCTTCAACTTTTACCGGGGAGGTCCATCGACACTGATTAGCAATGTGCTAATAGCTCCCGATATATCTAGATAATCCATAATTCATTTACCATAATTTCAACGCGCCCTGGACTTCTATAGTAGACACATATTTCGCCACCAATCTTCTCAAGTGTTCAAGTCCGGTTGTCAACAGCCCACCCCCTAAAACCCCAACGCGTCCGGAGATAATCCACCGGACCGTCCTTGAAATCAGTCAAAACGGCCGTCTTGCCAGCATCCCAATCGGACAGATTTGTCCACTCGCATTATATCATGCACAATGAGAATGGGAATGCCGTAGGCTCCAATGGAGCCAACGGACGAATTCCTCACCCTCTCTCGAAATCTTCGACAGCCGATCGTTCGAACGGAGATCAGGTTCAGATGCCCGCCGGCTTCAGTACTGATGCGGGAAACCACAGCAGACGCCGTATTAACATGCCGTCAATCGACACGGCGGCGATGCACCAGGATAATGGAATGGCTTCCCCGGGAACTGGATACGACATGTTCACTCCTCTGCTTCCTTCTCAACTTCTGCTTGGATCCCCTTTCCAGCCATCCCCGCAATTTCAAATGCACGGTGGCTTCACTCAACCCAACCCCGGCCCCCTTTCCCCAACCTTCGGAATGACGCCTGGTGGACTGAGCTCACCTACGGGGTTTAACCAACAATTCGCCTCCTACTACCAGCAGAGCGTGCAGACACCTACTTCTCCCATGGCAGCCTCCCCCGGTATGGTAGCTGGAACTTCTCGAACTGTTTATCTGGGAAACATTCCACCGGAGACCTCCGCCGAAGAAATTCTCGGTCACGTGAGGTCTGGACAGATTGAGTCAGTCCGCCTTTTGCCCGATAAGAACTGTGCTTTCATTTCTTTCTTGGACCCTGCCTCTGCTGCCCACTTCCATTCGGATGCTATTCTGAAGAAGTTGTCTATCAAGGGTCAGGATGTCAAGGTTGGCTGGGGAAAGCCTTCACAAGTTCCAACCTCAGTTGCCCTTGCTGTTCAGCAGTCCGGTGCTTCCCGTAACGTATACCTTGGTAACTTGGCCGAGGATGTTACCGAGGAAGAACTTCGTGAAGATCTCGGAAAGTTTGGTCCTATTGATACTATCAAACTCGTTCGGGAAAAAGCTATTGGCTTTGTCCATTTCCTCTCCATCGGGAATGCGATCAAAGCTGTAAACCAGCTCCCCCAGGAGTTGAAATGGCAGACACCACGTAGGGTGTACTACGGAAAGGATCGTTGTGCATACGTGTCAAAGACACAGCAGCAAAATGCCGCGCAATATCTCGGAATCGCTCCGGGCTTTTCGAACATCCTCAATGGCGCTGATAGAGAGATGATTTCCTCTGCTCTTGCTCAACAGTCAGTTGCAGCTGCTGCAGTTGCTACATCAGCTGGGGGGCCCAACAATCTTGGAAACAGGACTGTATACCTTGGTAATATTCACCCGGAGACTACCATCGAGGAGATTTGCAACGTTGTTCGTGGGGGGCTTTTACACCACATTCGGTACATTCCTGACAAGCATATTTGCTTTGTAACATTTATCGACCCTACTGCTGCCGCTAGCTTTTACGCCTTGTCGAATCTGCAGGGGTTAATGATTCATAATCGCCGCCTCAAGATTGGCTGGGGTAAACACTCAGGTGCTCTTCCACCTGCAATTGCTCTTGCTGTTTCCGGGGGTGCAAGTAGAAACGTCTATGTCGGGAATCTTGATGAGTCGTGGAGCGAAGAGAGGCTCCGCCAAGATTTTCAGGAGTATGGTGACATTGAGCTTGTCAACGCACTTCGGGAGAAGAGCTGCGCATTTGTCAACTTCACCAATATCGCAAATGCAATTAAAGCGATTGAGGCAATGAGAAGCCGTGACGAGTACAAGCGATTCAAAATCAACTTTGGGAAGGATCGATGCGGAAACCCTCCAAGGCAAAGCACTGGTAACCAGGCAGGCACACCTACATCTGCAACCCACCCCCCAATGCCCAGCTCCAGCCCAGTCAACGGCGGTCTTCAGCCTGGATCACAGTCGGGATCGGGTGGAAGCCCTGCTCAGCTCAGCCCGTCCGGTATGGCGAGCTCAAACAGTCCCAACATGCTCGGAACACCGACAACCCCGAATAGCATGCAACAGCTCATGAACAACGTCGCTGCAAACCCTCTTCAGGCGTACTTGGTTCAGCAGCAGCAACAGCAGAACGATGCCATGTATGCATCGTCGCTGCAACAACAGATCGCCGCCGCCCAGGCCGCCGCGGCGTATGGTCAGCAAAACCAGATGGATCCTTCTGGACAAGTGCCTACACAGGCCGTTGACAACATGGGCCAGAATGGTCAAAACATCAATGGACTCGGGCTCGCGGGCCTTGGAATGCAGAATCAGAATCTACGGATTGGCGGGCAGCACAACCGTGCCTTGAGTATGCCTGTCTTGAGTCCTCAACAGGGACAAAACGGACTTGGAATGAATGGATATAATAATGGGATGAACAACGGTATGGGTGGTTGGGCTGAACAGGATGAGGGCATGCATTAGATGACTTTTTATTCTCGGTCAAAATAGGGTGGTGGGAGGGATGTAATTGATGAGCCGGGGTTTATTTACTTTGACATAGGGGAGTAAGATTTTGGGACGTAGAAAGGACTTTGGATTATTGAATAAGCAAGAGATGAGAGAAGACCCTATAGCATTTTTAATGGGCATTTCGGTATGATAGTTTCATTTTCATTTTTGCTTCTGCCCGGCCTCTTAATTTGTCTGTTTGGTTTTGATACCTCATGTTTCAAATCATTCGCAACTATTACTACCACCGTTTAGTGTGATGATTGAGCTGTAACTTTGCTTCATTCTTATTTCTTTTTTTTTCTTCATTATTTCTTTGTATTTCAAGTTTTCTTTTTGACATTTGGATTTATAAAGCGTTCTTACCAAACGTTGATCTTACACTATATCTTTTTTTCTCTTTTTTTCTTTCTTTTTAACCTTATTCTTCTTTCATTCTTTACTACTTCGTTTTCGATTCACTAGGGATGGAAGATCAAAAATACCTTTTTTTGGCAGACTAGTTTTTTTGTGTTCATGTCTATATTTGTGCATTTCCGTGGGGAGCTTTAATTTGCTGCCAGCATTTTTTTTTCTGGGTCAGTTCATGAATAATTTAGTGGATTGATTCGTATATCTTATCCTGAGTTTTAATTTTTTTTTCCACCTCGTTCGAATAGGAACTGAACCAGTTACCTACGTGGCATTCAAGTGCAAATTGACTCTCTATTCGATAAGATCTACCTCCCCGAGTGATAGCGTATGATTGCCCGGCGGATAAACTGACCAAGTGAGCCAGCCGGGCCGGGGGTGTCCCAACCAACAACCAACGTTACCTGAGTGTAATCATCGCAATTCTTGATAAGTGATAAGGTCCGTGGGGCGCCGGATAGATAACCATGTAGTCCGTTCCTTTGCATTGATTGCGACTTCCCTTTCCACCATCACGGGACAGCAGACAAGTGTTAAGCCAAAGATCTCCATCCCATCCCATCCTTCGATGTGCATATTCCTTGGCGTTCAGCTGACCCACGATTACCTACTTCACTCTACCTTCGTTTCATTACGGTAAAAGCGCCGTCGACGCCGCGGGTGTTCGGATCCTTTCCAGAATTAAGAGGGAAAAAGAAAAAAAGACCGCCCATACCCGGTACCAGGAAACTGAGCTGTTGTACTACAGTCAGGGGTTTGTGGTTGGGCAAGGTTGGATCATGCGGTAGCACTCGGTCATTTATTATTTATTTTTTTACTCGGTACGGGAGTTGTGAAAGGACTGATAGATGGATACCGTTGAATTGTGGCGAGCTTTAAAGTTTGGTTGATATGTAAGTTCCGCATCCCCCGGCTTGACTCAGAGTAGGGTTAGGGTTTCTTTGTGATGTCCTAGGAATCCTTCTTGAGATTCTTTCATCCCTTTATATCTACTCGGTATTATCCTCTTTCAATAAGTAGAGTAAATGCAGGATTTTCTGTACGCCTGAAGGTCCCGAGTTATTACATGTAGCTGAAAAGGACATTTTTGTGAGGGCGGAAAGGGGGGCGAGTAATACGGATGACACGGCACAGTTAGATCATTTGAAGAGCAGAGGCTGATCTTACTCAGGAGGAGAGAAAGCACAGACACGAGCTGCAGTAGGTATTATGGAAGACAATTAATTGGGTACTGATATTCACTTCTGATACTTCCATTCGGAGAAAGAACTTTCTTCATGTAGTATGTAGCATTGTACTCACACAATAGGGAAAATAAGCTCCCAAAGCTGAAAGTGTAAGTAGTACCTATCCTAGCTGCCCTAGATCCGTTATGTGCCGCTGTCATACCGTACATGTATGTTACACCGGCCATGAATCATCCCAGTTGACTACATGTAACTATATCGGTGGCGAAATATTCTTGGTATGGCTATCTGATGGCGATTGCGATTTCACCGTTGGAATATTGTCCGTTGGCTTCTTGCCGTCATGGAGGTTCGCCCGGTATACACCCATTATATTAAACGACGCGCTCATAGCTGTATTGGGTTCTGGCTCTGTTGACTTATCAATTAGCCAGGTAATATACTTCTTTGCGGGGTGGCAGTATCTCATACTAGAGTGCTCTATCTATCTCACAGATACCTCTGTTAGAAGTTTCGGTTGAGAATCCTTGTGGTTTATGGGAAGAGTGCATGCCTGAGATACGGCTATGAAGCCAGCAGCAGAAGACTCTGGGTAGAACCAGAGT
The DNA here is from genome assembly GCA_024713935.1 of Morchella eximia. Taxonomy (NCBI): domain Eukaryota; kingdom Fungi; phylum Ascomycota; class Pezizomycetes; order Pezizales; family Morchellaceae; genus Morchella; species Morchella eximia. The sequence goes on from JAMGZG010000001.1 coordinate 5,070,541, forward strand.
ATCAAAGAGTATGTGGTAACCTGACCGCGTTCGAGGAGCTTCTGTAGTAGATCAGTCTTTTATCAATGTGAATCTTAGATGGATTTGAGGGGAGGACCGTGAAACGGTTATTTTATAGGGATGCCTCCTTTATAATTTATGCACGAATATAAAGAATTAATTGTGCATCGATGGAGTAAACGAAGGTTGGGATGAAATAACCAAGTGATTAGGCCACATCCACGTACCCAGTACCTCGCGCGGCCTAAGTTCTGCCCTGCCGTACCGATGGAGCTTTTTTAGTTATAGACAGGATTTCTTGGCAGAGAGTTGGTTACCTAGATGAAATTTTGAATGGCTTAGATTGACCTGATCTGTCCATGAAGTAACTTTTAAACCTAGTCGAAGAGCTTATTATACCAAGAAAAAAAGCATTGTCTTGATGCCTCTTTGATGCCCCTTTGACCATCTGATATATGATGTCAGCATCAGAGGCCGGGTGTTCACCGGGTCTCCCTTTCATTAACCGTGAAGTCTGCTTCGTGTTCCTATTACACTATGGCTGTAATACGATACCGCGTTAAACTCATCTCAAACCGTGAACTTCTCCATTTAGTGATCTGTCTTGAATCGTGACTGTTGTAGATTGTATGAATGTAATTTTATTAACAGGTGCCCTCCTCGAGCTCGCATCATGACACAAAGCCCACCCAGCCAGGCCTCTTCACTACCGCCCCGCCCGCTGGCGAATCGGCGCCCAGTTCGGCCATGAACTGGTCGCCATCTGATAGGCAGAATATTTGCATCGACTTGAAGTAAATAAGCACTCGCGTTAGATTAGTGGCGAACCTGGTTGGTATATCACTGGGAGCGAAACCTTAACTACGGTTGGCTATCTATCCTGATTCTGACTCGGGACCATGATACGGACTTAATTGATGAAGTTCTCTTTCGTTATTACCGTATAGACTTATTTCTGACTGTGCACAGAAATCCTACACTGTGGTGCCTGATATCGGGCTTCGCTGGTGAGCCAGAATTTAAGGTTGCCGATCTCCCGCCTCGCTTATGCAGGAGGCAGCCGCAGCAGAGCCGCAACACCACAACCACGATGTCGGAAGCTCGCTGTAGCGATGCACCGGGTACACGGGTAATCGGGTAGTTTATAGTGCCCAAGAATTGTCGCGTACCTAAGCCAGGTGCAAAGGGTATCACACCTCGCGCAAGGTGTATCGGCCTCGTGGGGAGTGACCCCCACTAGCTATAATATGCGTTGTGGGAGTTTCTTTCTTTCTTTCTTTTGGCTATTTACGGAATCCATATCTTCACAGATTTGGGGTGATAAAATTTTAAAGCAGACCCAAAGCAGAACGTTATTCAATAAAGTTTGGGGTATATAAGGCTTTATTCTTGATCGAAATTAAAGCTCCCGAGTGATTGTCTATGAAGTGAACTAAGAAAATTATAGATTTACTCTCAAAGACCGAATACAACCCCCCAATCTCCCATTATAAACCTCAAATTCACAAACTGAAATAGGACGACCGATAATAATGAGATGCATTTGCATCAAAATCGCGCACGGACCGTTGTCTTTACCTAACACCACCATCAGCACATTGCATGATCAATTGATCAAGATCTCAAACACAACATCATATACACACCCTTAGGTCAGCCTCTGCTGAAAAGCTCTCTCGGCTTCGATAAGCTTCTCCAATCTGATGCCCAACTGTTCATAGTCGCAATCCATCCCGACCAGGCGCAATTGAGCCCTTTCCTTATCTTGCAGGATCACATATAGCTCCGACGAAGGCTTCGCCCCCCCGAGGACATTGTTATCGATGTCAAAACCCAACTCGACGAGATGGGAGTTCATCTTCTCGATGAGGTATCGGATTTTCGACCGGTCGTCCTTGAGGCGGGTGACATAGGCGGCGAGAGTAAAGATTATTTCCTTTAACTCATTGTGGAAGAGGATAGACTCTGGGGAGATTTGAGAAGTCATGGCTGGATGATCAGACGGTTGGATATGATGAAGTGTTTGATGTTGATGGAGAAAGCGCTGGGGAGGAAGCGATGATGGAGTTTGAAGAAGCAGTGTCTGTGTAGGGTTTACATATCGGTGGGTATAAAAAGACTCGGCGGCGACCACTTTGTCTACCAGGTGGGTTAAAATGTAGTATATGGATTAGTTTTTATATTCACAGCTACTAGAGTCTTATAGTCATAATTAAACAATTGAGATAATTAAAAAGCTCACCTTGTGGTTTTTTGACCATGATATTTGAAGCTCCGTATTCATGGTGATGAGAATTCCAAGCTTTAGGCCTTGGTAAATACATAGGCTTGCGAGAATTTTCAGGAAAAAAAGTAGGATCAAGAACAAAAGCGCAGATGTTGTTAATTCAAACAGTTGTTCAGAAATCTTGTGAGATAGTGTAATTACGTAAATCCTGCTTCACCGTCCATAAGATGGATTGAATCGGGACGTAGTTGATATAAATAAACAACAAAATCTGGGAAATGTGTTAGTTGACCAGGAAGTTTAGACAAACTACCGTGGAGATACTCGGATTATTTAACTTGATGAAATCGTATCGAGAGGTGAAATGTGGAGCATGAGTTCGTATAAGAGGAAGATCGATCGATGCTAATATGTTTATCAAATGATCACAAGTTAAGACGCTTCGGCCATACACATACTTTTGTCGAGGGGCCAGATTGTTACATTACATGTATGTAGTTACCGCTTGGTACTGGCCTATTATGAGCAATGTGCATGTAGTTAACAGTGACTACTGGTACTTCAAATGGCTATATGTATAGCTGGAGTTTCCGTCGAGTACGTACGATAGCTCGACTTTGCTCATCCTGTTGCCATAAAACCTTCATACTTATCAAGAAAGCAAGGCGAGAGAAGATAAATATCACGGGGACTTCGTTGCTTGATTTAGAAGTATAGGTCACATGAGATCTTTCGTAATCGAGAACCATCTATCGATAGTACTCCTTTGCAATACTAGCGACGTGCGTGCACAGCAGGGTCTTCCATGCCACGCGTTAATGTTGAATAGAACGGAAATCGCCTGTGCTCGAGATACAACGTTGAGTTTCTACTCATATGCGCATGTAGTTACCAGACTGTTCTCGCCCCACTGGTTCTTAGACTCACAGAATATAAGCATGGGCATATACATACAGACTCCACCGACAATATATGCCAAATTCCAAACAAATCCCGATACTGTCATAGTATTTACGTTCCTTTGTGTAATGTTTCTCAAGCATCTGAACCCCGATCTATTGATTGTGCAGAGATTTATCTAATATTTCATGGCTCGTTTGAGTGCATATTTGAAAGTCGGTGGGCAGTAAATAACATTGCCATTTCAAATTTCTACAATTGATACCATCTTGTCAGTTACATACACGACTTCAATTCCAAAGTTTGCATCATACTCATAATCACATACTATTCATGCATAAAGCGCCTTTAAACCCGAATTATACGTCCTGATCAGTTGATCCCTTATCCAACAACGAGACCCCGGGCCGTCATCATCACTGTGACAAAACAGAAAGCGATGTCAGACAGCGGGGATTTTACTATTATTGACTCTGGCACTCTCCTGCCTCTCAATCTGCCAACCCCTGTGCTTTTTCGCTCCGACAACTTCGAAGAGATTATAGAAGATTCTCGGAAACGCAACGAAAGAACCGATATCCTCAATGAACACGTCCATCCACCAACCAACCTTCAATTTGATAGAAGTGAGCATCGCGAAGCAGCTGCCTCTCCAAGGGTAGAGCAATACCATAGCAACTTCCAAGGTCATGATAAAATAACCCTCTGCACTATAGATGCCCCTAAAACGGTTCATTGTTTATCCAAACGTTCTCTAGGCCAGTCGAGTACTCCGAAAAATGTTACAGTAATCAAAAGCCCGAACAACGACGAGGAGGTAGTGGCTGTTGGTTCAGAGTCACTTATGTACGAGAACGTAATGCTAGGTAAACAACTTCCGTTTCTTCCCGATGCCCCCGACACCCAAATTCAGCACAGAGGATCCATATGGGAGAGGATAAAGCAATTTTTAAAGGAAAGTGGCCGGTATTGGAGATTTGGGAGCACGGCTACTGTCCTAGGGTACTCTGGCCTAACCGTAAGGCGAAGTCTTCCAGGTGAGGATCCTATAATGCATTCTTCAGCAGCTAGTGGCTGATATATTTGTTTTTTCTAGAGAGGGTAGATCGCTGCTCTGTTGGGTGTGTCTGCGGTACAAATCGTGGTGCAGGCTATGAAATTGTCCCTTTATTCTGAAGTTAAACAAATCATCCAAAGAATTGATATGCGAGTGATATCTTGTGTTCTTAACAATAAAGGGATCTCTACCTAAACCTTTGAAATATTTAAAGCGCTGAATATTGAAGTAACCAATTATCGCTTGATATAGAAAGCGCGCGTAAGGCTACAATCACCTTAGAGCTGAGTTGGTGATATTAAGAAGACCTGGCCCTGGCCCTGGCCCACGTCATGTCGTCTTTTCGGGGTCGGGTGGCCTCAATGTCATTGTTTCCCTTCAAATCCTCTGGTAACTTTTAGTATCATTTGCCCAAAGACAACTACGGTCGCAAGCCAGTACGTGTGACAGTTATTACGTGCACACCCTGTTGGTATGTAGCGAAGATCCGTGCTTTATAACCTGTGGTTTGAATGTTTATCCCAATGTCTGGTTATTTTGATCTCACTGCGCGTGATGGACCACTGATCCAGATAGAAGTCATACAGATAACCACCAGACTGTTTAATCAACCAAGTTAAAGGGGTGGCGATTAGCCATGTCATCGGTGACTATTTTTCACAAGCACCATATACAGTCGCCCGCCGTTGTAGCGAACGCTTGTATACCGAATATTTGCTGTACCGAACCACTTGGGCTGGCTTTTTTTTGCCCCGGCAAAGGGTTCGGTCTGCTGTACCGAATAATCTGCTATACTGAGCGGAAAATTGCTCAATATGCACGTTCGTTATAGCGGCGGGCGACTATATATGAAAGCCGAGTGCTTACTAGACGAAATTGATTCTCTGTCAGCAATCGAGTCACAAGCAGAAAGATCATGGTACACGACCGTGGTATTTAGTAGGCAGATCTATAAGGATAGGCTATGGCTCCATTTTCGATAGTGGGTGGGTGTGTAAACTTGAGTGGCAATTTATTTTGGAGGAAGAGCCTCAAATAAAAGTTGACACACCTACCCTCTGTGGTAAATCGCACTATACATGTAGTTTTTAAGGAAGAAGAATCTTAAATCCCGGGTGAGGTGGTCCCGGAAGCTAGGGTTCGCTTATTGTTACAGGCGCGCGACGTGTATTAAGGTTGGCCTTCAGGGGCTTTATTCTAGTCCAATCCAATTTGTCCAGCCCATCGTATGAGTAACAAGACTGAGGCTTAGATATGGGCCCTAAACTACATACCTGCTGATCGGGAACACAAACATGTGCTGATCATCATTCATAGTGACAGCTCATCCACGAGTGATGTGTTATGAGTAAATTAAAACGTTTCTGTCTGAGTGTGTATTAGAATGACTGATGCCGTGGCTGTCACTGGCTGATTCGATTGCTCTATCACAAGAGATATTGGCTCGACCATTTGACACCGTATGATACGATGTGATATATCGATTGTCTCTGCAGGCCTTCCTGTATAGCATCCGTGAAACTCGTACTTTTCTTTTCCTTTTTTTTTTGGTTTAATTCATTAATCGAAACTCGTACTCATTTATATAAGGAGAAAACAAAATATATTCAGTCTTTGCCATTCATGGGATTCGAAAACCCCTCATTTTCTAGCCTCGAGTCTTCATCAGCTATAGGTTGTCATCAGATCATTAGAGGTTCCCAGGACGGGTAAAAGAAAAACACGGACCCGGATACGCCAGGAACCGCGCCAGAAACTCGTATTGATTATTTTCTTGGCAAACACAAGCATCAATCCTTGAGAATTACCATGCATCATTCTTATCCCCGATGTATGTATAGTCGCCCGCCGCTATAACGAACGTGCATATTGAGCAACTTTCCGCTCAGTATAGCAGATTATTCGGTACAACGGACCAAACTCTTTGCCGGGGGAAAAAAAAGCCAGCCCAAGTGGTTCGGTACAGCAAATATTCGGTATACAAGCGTTCGCTACAACGGCGGGCGACTGTACATAGAGGCTGAGTCGACTGTACTGGTAAACAAGGCATCCGGGACCATGTGAGTTTGAGTTTGACCCACCGCTCGTTTTCTTGGCAGGATTTCTGACCCTGCCGGAGGATTTTGAAATTTGGGCAGTGCATGCGCACATGGTGGTTACATGTAACTTGTTCGCCAACTTTATACAAGCGTAGGTACTGGCAAAAAGAAAGAAAAAGAGAGAGAGAAAACACTGAATAGTAGGCATGTGGATGTAAACCAGAGTACATATCTTTAGTTCCTACATGGATTTAGCATTATGAAATCATAAAATCTCACTCGTATGTGACAACACCCCAACATCCTTTGCGCATAATTATCGTTTCTAATAAACTATTCCTCTTGACCCTCCCCCCTCTATCCCCAACAGCCGCGACAGATCTCGAATGAGAGTAATAGCAGGAACCCGACCACCCTAAAATAAATGGCGAAATCCAGCTTAACAGCTGGAATTTATCGCGCCAAGGTAAAAAAAAAAAGCAAAATAACTCCGTATGGAAGAGATAAACAATAAAATGTAGGTGTAACAGGGTATTCAGCGGTAATGATGACGTGATCGGTTTAGAGTAACCTTGTTGGATATACTCTAGGCGCTAGCGGCGGCTGGTCCCACAGTTCGGTTTCGGCTTTTCAATTCGGAGCACCCATAAAAGCAGATCTTCAAGTGGTATAAGAACTAAAAATACGCGGTTACATAGTAACGCAACCGCTGCAACTAATCCGCCAGCGATAGCATCGAGCCAGTACTGAATTTTCGAATACCAGTAAGTATTTCGTATGGATGTCTTATAGGATGGGATAAACATACGTGGTTAGCTGTTGCAATGATGGTGACTAGGATCATGGTCGGGTATGCAATTCCCAACACGCAGTACCAGATCTTCCACCATTTTCCAACTATCTGTACTGATTTTCCCTTCCTTCCTCCATAGGAGAGACCAACGCATCCGAGGACACCGGAATGATAGATGAGTGTACATCCGATCATAAATGACCAGCCAAAATGCATACTTGGCATTGCTGCAAGATGGTTCACAAATTTACCGCTCATCCATACACTTTGGGCATCGTCACGACGGACAGTGTCAATGAAACCGTACTCCTTGGGAAGCAGTCGGGGAGGCATGCAGGGAAACAGAGCGAATACTGTGAAAGCGAGGAAGTTGCAGAGTGTCACTGTGCGGCGGACAGTGGCGAAGATGGAGTGGGTGGGGGCAGAGTAGTAGTACCATGCGATAAAGCTACAAAATAATTGTTTAGTACATATCTGTTGCAAAGAAAACTCATGGGTAATCTTACAATACAGAGCCAGGAATGTGAATCAACGCATAGGCCTTGTTTAGAAACGTCAAAAGCCCCTCGTGTCCATTCATGAACCATTTCTGTACAGTGATTTCCTGAATCGGTAATATAAATCTCAAAGGTGTGAACTGTTCTGCCGCTAATACACTCAGTCCGTTCGCTTGAGCTGTGTCCCAAATATCATCCGAAAACATTTCCTGTGAGAGAATATGCGACGCTCGGTAGATGGCATACGTGAGAATCCAATAGAACATTTCCATGAGGAAAGGAAACTTGTATAGTACTCTAGAGTGCCAATTTTCGGCAAATCGTGATGAGTTCGGCGTTAAAATCATTACCCCACAACAATTACGCTGCTTTGGTAGGTTCTTAGACGTCGAGAAGCCAGTTGATTCGTCTTCATCATCTGATGACCAAGGCCCTTCACGGGACGGAGAGCTATCGCCGGATGAAGATGATCGAGAGGATGTAGGTGAGAATTCATAACTTTGGGCGTCAAGGAGGGATTTGTATGAAGCTTTGCTACTGAAGATGCTATAATATTTCCGTCGAGTGTAAAAACAGGCAAAGAAGAGGATACTAGTCACAATCTAGTTTGAATGAGAGATATGATTAGTTTATAATTATGTAGAAGCAATTGGATTGTACTTACCACTGGTTCAGCCCAACCGGGAAGTTTCCAGGCGGGCTCACTATTATATTCTGGAGGGGCCGATGCCAAAGGCGTTACTGCTGATACCACAGCAGAGGCAACATAGCTAGTTGGTGTAGCCATGGTCTACACTCGATGGACGACGTTGCGCCGACACGTGAGCAGCCACTAGTATAGTTGAATGTCTTTTATTACGAAATCTCGGGTGGAGTAAATAAAGAAAGATACGGAATAATTTGTAACGACTGTTGAGGGTTAGAGGCGGGAAGGGGGAGGTAAGGGAAAGAAGGGATGGGTAGAAAGAGGGAATAGGAATGAGAGGAGGAGAAGGAGGGGGAGGAGGAGGAGGAGGAGGAGGAGGAGGAGGAAGAAAGAAGAGGAAGAGTAGCAGGAGGAGGGGAAGAATAACAGGACGTGAAGGATATGTATTACTATGTGTGTATGTAGAGTATATGAAATGATGCAAGCAGTCTGTGTATCTTTCCCTTGTTCAGTAAAGAAGTACGGTACAGGAAAGGCACAGGTGCAGCAGAAATAAGGATTGAGACTTCCAAGCTCCATACAGACAATAGCGCTGTTTCAACACACGTTCCCTGCCAGTGTGAATTTCTCCGCCGCCACTGCGTCTTCTGGCACCGTGTTAACGTGTTCCGATCTCCACTCCCGCAATCATCTAAGGCATGTACGAGCACTCTACTAAACCTTGCATCCAAACTAGCCAAGACAATACTAAGGAAAACATTATTGTTCCACCCTAGATCTTAATAACAATTTTTATCTCAAGATGGTAACAGTCGCGTGCCGCGTGTCCTGAACTTTCGCAGATGATAATACAGGAATCCGGGACATAGCCATTTAGAAGAAAGTGCATTCGGTTTGCTACACTACTCCTAGGCTAGCGTGTAGCTTTAGTCTGTTCATTGGCCCAACGTCGAGGAACGGGCGCCGGGATACCAAGCATCCGATATAAACCTGCAACTACCAACCGCAGAAGAGCTCACCCAAGACTCAAGAGCGCACAAAACCAGACTTTAATCAACTTTGCCTACATGTATGTAGGCACACACAAAATAAGGTGTGTTATCTAACAGGCCGGACAAACATTCCGCAGCTGTATGGGATTCTGCCAGAGAAACATTTCGGTAAAATAGCAAACCCAGAAAACTACATGTAGTTCACTATATTGGGTAATTGCAGGTACCAATTATTATGGACCAACCGGGGCATGGGCAGAAGCAGTTTGCCCAAGGCTGATTGTAAAGATAAAGATCTTGGCATGCAAAGGGAAGGAGGTGTGTTTTGGCCTGGGCTTTCTTCTCTAAGAGCCGCTTACAAGGTTTTGCTTGGCGGGTGTGAGCGCCTCATGCCTTGTCAATTGCTGACCCCGGTGATATAGGGGTTGAATTTGTATGGGAGATCTATAATTTGATAAGAAAAATAAGAAGATCTGTTAGTAAAGCCACACCAAATTTGCTTTTTTTTGGTGGGTCAGCACTTTGAGGATGCTCTATGTAGACTCGATATCAGACATGCAAAGTCGTCTAAAGATCCAATCAGCTCAACTTCAAGTCTGTTATTGTAACCACAGAAAACCAATCACTGAACCAGAAAGTCGAAACAGATCCAAGACATTTCGCCGAGCTCTTGGCGTATGATCCACCAGCGTTTAGCTCGATGCACCATATGTGAAAATTTATAGGCATCGGCGTTGCGGATTCCGAGCCCCGGGATTTGATGCCCCGAAGCCCATTTCGGAGCTCCGACGCCGACATTATGGTCATTGTAGAGATTGTACTGGGATGCAAATAGGTACTCTAGATCTACACAACGCGTGTCGACATAGATATTAGCCAGTTACTTAATCAAAGTGTACCCATGTTAAGTGCCTTTATGCACGAGAGGTAATCAGATACGGTAGCATTCTCTGTGTGTGATAGAGTACCTACATGTATTGAAGCCATCGGGGTCGTCAGCTGCGTCGTTTAGAAACGCCGGCTATTATATTCAGCCCTGCTCCATAGAAGTACCGCAGAAACTCGCCAACTTGATTATCTCCGTGCAGGGATTTCTTCATTGATGATTCGCTGAAAGGCAGAGATCAGCTTCAGATATTTCCTCTACAAGTTAGGTAGTTTTTGGTCAGATCCGCTGGTACTCCCTTTCTCGGTGTGTATCGACAGTTACGTAAGTGTCAGCTAATGGTTGTGGGCGTTACATACATGTAGGTACATGTAGTTAGATCTAGCTACCCTAACCCTTATACAGTCGCACCTCGCTATCCCTTATACTTGCTAGATTTTAAAGAGTAGGACGGAACTACAAGGAAGGGTGAGCCGCAACGTTAACCGTATGTGCTCGCACCTGATATTACACTTCAACACCGAGCAAGTATCATAACCATACGTTTTTCTGGAGGAAAATACTAGTATATTAGTAACAACAACTATCGAGCAGAACAAATTGAATTCATTGCATTGAGCTTCGTCGAGTTGGGCTTCGTTGCATTGAGCCGTTGCGGCGCTGAGGTCGTCCTATTCTTTATAATCGGGCAAGTACAGTCGCACCTCGCTATAGTGAACGTGCATAATCGGGGGTACTTCGTTCCTTGTAGCAAAAAATTCCTTACAGCAAATTTTGTAAAAAAGGGTTAGGGTTTCTTCGCATGGTCTCCCACCAGCTTTGGGTTTTTTTTGACAGAAGTTACAAGCTATCCCAAAGGTTATAGCACTACTAGTAAAGACAGTAATATACATGTTGTCAATCGTGGAACTCCTGCAATCGCTAAAAAATAAAACTATTAATGGGAAAAAATGCCGAAAAACAAGCAAAGACCTTGTTAATCATCAGTGACCATAAGAGAGTTGAGGGAGGTCAGGTAAAAGTTTATCCCCAAAATCGAGTGATAATTCCTTACAGCAGATAATATTTCTATGTGAACAGGGGTATGACAGGGGTCTTTGATTTGGAGTTTTCATCCACTACACTAAAGGCGGTTTTTTCCTTATACAGAGGTTTTTTTGGTGAGGCAAAAAACAATCCTCAAATCTATTTCCTTATAGCAAATATTCCTTAAGCCGGGGTTCCGTAATCCGAGGTGCGACTGTACTCTATAGTACTAGGACGTACATACTCTAATCGGAAGGAAGTGCGGTTCTTCTGCACAATGGCCTCAAACGGGGCTTGCTTGAATCTGATACTACATCTTTACACATGTACCTACAACATACTCTACGATGCCCTGGATCTCTTAAACCTTTGTGCCTCGTTATAATGTAGTAACTGGAACTCTACATACTTTACACACAGTTACCTAGACCAACCTTGGGCGCTGCAGGATGTTACTAGTACATGCGCATTGTTATATCCTCTTACTAAGCTAATTATAAGCTATACTTGGACGATCTCAAGCCTCACCATAAACTTGCGGAAGCTTGATCTTCACCTGTAGGGTGGGAGGTCATATGCAGACAGGTTATTAACCACTGCGCCGCACAGCTGCATAGCCTCCCATATACATACTCACCGGAGGTTTTTACAGTATGCAAGAGCTTGGTTATTCTATGGGGTACTAATAAGAAGAACCTCGTATTGAAAAGTAGGGGCCAATACCATCAAAAACGATAATTCTGCTTACCTACCCTGACTGCAGAGTCGTTCACTGGGTATCTATGGATACTAGGCGTTAGCGGATTCGGCCAAAAAGAGAAAAACAAAACAGCAAAACTATTTCTCACTGGCTTAAACTCCCTGCTAGTTGACACGGTTCAGTACCCACTTATCTATTGGGGACCGATATAGTAGACCTTGTAAGGGGGATTTAACCAAAAGAGTGTGATCAGTCTCCCCGTGGGTTTGTAGTGGGCACCGTAACTTTTCGACGATCATAAACCCAGGGAAGAGAAAGGTTGGGGTTAACTCCCGAAAAACGACTCGATTTAGGGTTAGTTTGCTGGGGCAAGTCGCTGCATGTAACGTGCACGTGACTACATGTAGTTATTGATATAGAGCTGGAGAATAATCGGGCTGATCTATGTAATAATTATAGTGCCGCTGCTGAGGATCGAGATATTTTAGAAGTATTTTGTTAGCGACTTGATCGATTTTACCTTGGGTGAACTGGTACTTTGCGTTGTGGGCTTCCGTCATAAGTAGTTTCTGTCTAGAAGAACTTAGAAAACACAATAATCTTTGAACACAACATACGGTGACATGCATATGAGTTAATTCAGCCACAAAATCTTTAAATAACCGAAGACAAGGGCTTTGGCCAGCGATATGGGACAAGTGTATAGTTTATCATTGACATCCTGGAAATACTCGCCCAACGACATCGTATCAATCGGGCCGGAGATCAGAGAGGTACCGATTTTCATATTGGATCTCAATATATAACTACAAGCTGGAAGGGACAAACTCTGGTGAGTTTGATGGTAGGTATGTACATCTTCTGATTATTAGGTAGCCTTTTGGTACGGTGCCAGCACTAAGGGGAAGCTGTTAACCACATAAATAACCGCTGATAACGCGTGGACGCATGTGCAGCGGGGCCAGCGGTTGAGGCTGAATTTTCTGCTTGGCTTTTAACATGCTTTCTGTTCTCCTCGCCAAAGCTTGTTCGTTGAAGACCTCAAAGCTGTTGCCCGTTGTCAGCATGTCACTCCATAGCAACAACGCGTAAAGTGAACGGCCCAGGAGAATATTATTATCTTGCCTTAACCCGCCAGCAACACACATCCACTCAACCTTTCCCGACTCCTACCCCGTAGACTTCACCCCTCCCCCTCTACGCTGTCATGGCCAGCACTACTATCAACACAAATACTGCCAACACGAGAGGTTTACACACGCTTGTAGACGGCCTTACTGTTATGTCGCCCACATCCCCCCTTACTTCCCCGTCATTATCAGCATCATCACCATCTCCGCCCCAAGTTCAACCGCAGATATTCAACCCGCCAGCAGCATCGTCAATATTCAATAATCCTGGGGCTAGCAGTCTATCAGGTGCAGGTGTGGAGGGGGCTAACACGTCTCCAACGTCTAACAGTAATGCTCCAGCGAGGTTGCAGTCATTCCCATCTCGACCACTGGGCTACTCTGGGACAGGAGGAAGAACAGCCGAGAGTAATGCTGTTAATGCTTTAATTGCTGCAGGAAACCATAGCTCTGGAAGTAGCAATCCGGCTGTGAAAGAGGTGGATGACCCAACAACACCAATCAGCTCTCCCACTTTTGATAGGGCTGTACCGAATACATTCTCGCGGTTATTTGCCACCCCAACGCCCCAAAGCTCTTACGCTACAAGTGGGAGGACTTATAGCTACCGAGGTTGACACCCACTTTGCCATTAATTTTGCTTTTTCGGTATTTAGGGTGTTGTGGCTATGTTGCTAATCGAAGTGCTAGGCTCGGATTCTGTAAAGTTGGAAGATTTCCTTTACACTCGCGGATTTCTGGAGGGCGCTTGTAGCGACGTGTCCATCCTTGCATTTGGGAATACATATAACTTGCATCGCCTGATACTTGATCGATCACCGTTTTTTTCAACCTGTTTCAACGGCGGGCCCTGGTTAGAATCAACACAGTCTGAGATATCACTGTCCCCAGAAATTTCAGATCCGAATATAACACAACACTCCTTCGAAATGGCTTTAGCGCGGTTGTACGGACATGTTGACCGGGCGGAAGAAGATCAGCATGCTCTTCCATTACTAGCTGCGGCAAGTTATCTGGATCTCCAGGATCTTGCGGAATCATGTGTTACCTCGTTACTACGGAACTTGAGCACAAGCAACATATCACAGGTTATAAGGTTTGTAACGAACAGTTTCTACGGCCCCCTTACGGACAGACTGCTGGACAGCGCAAAGGCACTTCTATATAGAGACGGTTGGGAAATGAGTTTCGAGGATTGGGATGGAATCAGCGGAGAGGTTGCGGCAGAAATTATAGGTTATGATGGTTTTTATGTTCCCAGCGAATGGTTGAGATATAGCTTCGTTAAGGAAATAGTGGACTGGAGAATTAACCACTCCTACACATACAACCGCGACGTAGGTGGAAGTAATTTCGGGACTCCGGGGATGGAATACGATGAAGCTGAGAGAGCCTCAATGGCAGAGGAGGATGAGGCAGATTTGAAGCCATTGAGAGATTTGCTGGAGAATGGAATTTACTACGTTCATATGACTTTTGAGGAACTCCAGAAGATAGGAGATGATAGGGACGTACTTGGGCGGAGGACGGTGAGTGAGAGTACAATTAAGGAGGCTCTGTGGCAGCAGATGCTTTTGAGGCAAAGAGTTTTGAACGTGGGCTTAAGCAATCCTGAGTTGGGTATCACGGAGACAGAGATGGCTAGGCAATCCACACCGTCAGGGAAAAAATCACCACTGGCAGAGAGACCAACAACGCCGAGAGTGGGCGAGAAGATGTCACAATCAGGTTCAGACCCATCAACTCCAACCCGTAATAAAAACGACGGATCGAACACCCTCACAACGCAAATAGGAAAATCCTCACGGCGTAAATACTATATCCCAACCGAAGACACAACGACCGTCATAGGAGACTGCCCTGAGCAATGCCTCATTGTGTCCAACCAAGGCGGGCCAGGTCCTAAGAGAGTAGCGCGTGGAGCAGATCATCTAGGCGTAGAAGGCGCTGATACCTCTGCCCCTATCGTTCAGGAGCTCCGTTACTCCGAATTCCCACCTTTCCGCTTCTCAGCCGAGTTCCGTAGTGTCAGAAGCTTAAAAGAGAAGAAGCGTGTCTACTCCAAAACTGTCTTCTATGCAGGTTCCCACTGGAATATCTATATTCAGAAGGTCCGCAGTTCCAAAAATGTTCAGCTTGGTGTCTACCTCCACCGTGCGAAGGACCGTGAAACCGCAGGAGGAAGTTCGAGCCATAATAGAGGTGCAGACGATACAAATCAGATTATCAACGTTGAGGAGCAACAACGTGTTGGAAATAGTACTCTCAGTTCCATGGCGGATGATATTGATGTCACAGTGACTACGGATGGAGACCTTACTACTAGTACATTCGCGAGCATAAACCCTAACTCTCGACCCGGCGCAAATACATCAGCGCAGCGTTCATCACTTCCAGCGAATGCAGATTCCGCTAATACAGCAGTTCCGGCGTTGAGCTACTATGTTGACGCAAGACCTATGATTCAAACCTACTTCAAGATTTTCTCTCCCAGTCGGAAGGGGAAAGTATTGAGTATGTTCTCGTCGGGGCCGGATAGCTTCAATTTCAGTCAAAGTTGGGGATGGAAGAGCTCTAGTCTGATCTTGGAGGAAGGGAGCGGAGGTCCGATTGGGGAATCTGCAGAAAAAGATAGTAGGCTGAGATTCATGGTCGTGCTTGGTAGGTCATCTCCTTCAAAGATTTATAACCCGATACTAACTTCTCTCTGCTATAAAGGTAATGTCTAAGACATAATTGGACTTGGTAGATTATTTGTTACATTCTTTCAATCCCCGTATCTTTCATTCTTTCTCTTCTCGAGAAATTGACTTTTTTTAATACCATTAATATCCTTATTAGTTTTTCTTGCTATGACCTTCTTTCGTTACAGTTTTGTTTTGGGGTGGCGTGGTCATATGTATCATTCTGTGTTGAATTCTTCTTCTTGGGCGGATGGGAGCCTTAATGACGAGGTACATGTAGTGTATGGCTTTTACATGGCGGTTTAAAGTTGAATTCACGAGGAAGCGGTGGCAAGCCAAATCTTCGTTTGGTGATAAAGACCAATACAAGGGCTGTAGGGAGGATTGTCGTTCATCTAGATTCGTACCGAGTAAATCTTGAAGGATCTACAGGCGAGTAATTATATAAAATTTGGGAACCGGATATATCAAAATTTAGAGCCCAGGGCTGAAATTATAGTTCCCGAGTGATCATTGGTGATCAACTTTAAATAAATAGTGATTACTATGCAGTTTCTAGTTCTTGACCATTCCCAAAGTACGAGGTTTAAAAGGGATGGCGAAGCAATATTTGTTTTAATTAAGTGCATGTAACTTTAGCTCAGTAGAGCAAGCATGAGTTCTCTTATACAAGCTGTGCATGTATAAATTGTGCGTCGGTGACCGCTGCTTGTAGCTATATGATTCTGATAGGTATATATACATATCGATATCTGGTCTCAAGCTTATCACACGGCCACTTAATTAGTTCTTATTTAGGATTACTGATATGACCCCGTCCCTATGCAAAGGTCTCCCATCGCTCACTTCAAGCAAGTGTAGCTCTAGCTATATTTTTACACCAAATAAAGCTATTATACACACTCTGCTTAGGTGGGTTGATCTGATCTTCGCTCGAGATTATGAAGGCTTAATTAAGATATCGGCTTAACTATAACTAGGATTACTTCGTATATAGAGTTACATATAGTATATTTTACACAATTAGACCCTCATTACCAATGTACATATGTGTTATAACAATCAATCCTCTAGTAAGGCCGAAAAAGAAAGGTTTGACCTTGGATTGAGAATGGAAAGAAGGTCATAATATATCTGAGTTGACGTTCCCGCTCTTCTGCTGACACCGCCACCACCGTCGAGATATATTTATGCAAGAAGAAGTGTAGGTGCCGGTCGGTGCTCGCCTTCTTGGCCTATGTTATGTTTTTATCGACCGCTGTAATCGAATATTACAGCGAGAGGTACAATTATTGTAGAAACAGGGGTCTAAAACAGGGTTTCTATGGCTGGGCAAGCCAATACGACTCCCGCAAGCTGTAGGTAAGTTCTAAAAAGCAATTCAATAGATTGCCAAGACAGGCTGTAAGGCGTGGCTGTGGTGGCTGCCACATCCCTCCCCATCTCATGCCCCTCTTTTTGTTTGGCGGGGTATTGATAGAAAAAAAAAACCTTGGCTAGCAACCGTTCTCGAAAGGATTCCTTGACTCATAGGCAAACCCCACACGGTTTTGTTCCCCATCCTTTATAACAGCGAGCAAATTGTGAAGAAGATACCCTTCAATTTACCCACTAAGAAAAAAATAACATACAATGGCTGATAACGCTCCTGTTGCTGAGGGGAGCGTCCCAAACCTTCACAAGGATGAGGTAACTGGTGAGATGGTTTCGAAGTCAGAGCTGAAGAAGAGACAGAAGAAGAGAGAGGCAGATGCAAAGAAGGTTGGTTTTGGATCTTGGGAAAGCATTAAACATTCGTCACTAACATTAATCTTTCTTGAACATAGGCTGAGAAAGCCGCTGCTGCCCCGCCGAAGCCTGCAGCAGATAAGAAGAAGAAATCTGAAATTGCTGAGGAGGAGGAACTCACGCCTAATGTTTGAATTCACTACAATAAGCCTAGTATTGCTCTTCAACTAACCGGG
Source organism: Morchella eximia (assembly GCA_024713935.1). Taxonomy (NCBI): domain Eukaryota; kingdom Fungi; phylum Ascomycota; class Pezizomycetes; order Pezizales; family Morchellaceae; genus Morchella; species Morchella eximia. Next base: position 5,088,082 of record JAMGZG010000001.1, read on the forward strand.
GTGGTTGTGAGTCATAGCAATACTTTGAGATCCGTTCTCGAGCCATCAATAAGCTCCGCGAGACCAAGAGTCCGAACCCGTATCCTCACAAGTTCGATGTCAAGAATAAGATCTCTGAAATGATCTCTATATACGGCTCCCTTCAAAAGGGTGAGACCAAGCCGGATGTTGAAGTCCGTGTCGCTGGACGTATACACGGTATCCGTGCATCGGGGAGCATGCTCCGTTTCTATGACCTCCGCGCTGAGGGAGTCAAGATCCAGATCATGGCGCAGGCGCAGGACGCCGTTAGTGACTACCTCGCTCAGCACGAGCATCTTCGCCGTGGTGATATCATTGGGATTGTCGGATACCCTGGGAAGACGAACCCCAGCAAGAAGGAGAACCCTGGAGAGCTCTCAATCTTTGCTAAGGAGGTTGTACTATTGACCCCATGTTTGCACATGCTGCCGACCGAACACTTTGGGTTGAAGGATCAGGAGACTCGTTACCGCCAGAGATACCTTGATCTTATCATGAACAACAAATCCCGTGACATTTTCATCACCCGAAGCAAGATCGTTTCTTATATCCGCCGATTTTTCGACAACCGCGATTTCGTCGAGGTAGAGACACCTATGATGAACGCGATTGCTGGAGGAGCTACTGCTAAGCCATTTGTTACCCACCACAACGATCTTAACATGGACTTGTTCATGCGTGTTGCTCCAGAACTTTACTTGAAGATGCTGGTTGTTGGTGGACTCGAGAGGGTCTACGAGATTGGTCGCCAGTTCAGAAACGAGGGTATCGACCTCACTCATAACCCCGAATTCACAACTTGCGAGTTCTATTGGGCATATGCCGATGTTAACGACATCATGGACATCACTGAAGAACTTGTCTCTGAGATGGTCAAGAGCATTACAGGATCATATAAGACTAAATTCACAACCGTGTCTGGAGAGATCTACGAAGTTAATTGGGGGAGGCCATGGAAGAGAATTGAGATGATTCCCGCCCTTGAGGCTGCTACAGGAACTACTTTCCCTCCTGGAGACCAGCTCCACACCAAGGAGACCAATGACTTCCTGAGGGAAGTCGCTAAGAAGCACAACATTGATTGCTCACCGCCCCAGACCAATGCTCGTCTCCTCGACAAAATGGTCGGCGAGTTCATTGAAGAGACCTGCATCAACCCCACCTTCATCACTGGACACCCACAGATGATGTCTCCGCTTGCCAAGTACCATCGTTCCGTTCCGGGTCTCTGTGAGCGTTTCGAGGCCTTCGTATGTAAGAAGGAGATTGTGAACGCATACACCGAGTTGAACGACCCCTTTGACCAACGTCTCCGTTTCGAGGAACAGGCGAACCAGAAAGATCAGGGTGACGACGAGGCACAACTTATTGATGAGAACTTCTGCCAGAGTCTTGAGTATGGGTTGCCACCAACTGGTGGTTGGGGTATGGGTATTGATAGAATGGTTATGTTCATCACCGATAACTACTCTATCAAGGAGGTGTTGGCTTTCCGTGAGTTTTTCTAAAGCTGATAGGAAATTAGGCGCAATCAATCACTGACACTATTGACTTATAGCATTCATGAAGGATGATCACTCCGAGAAGAAGACCGCCGCCGAGGTTGTTGGAATTCGTCCGAGTGCTCCGTATGTATCCTTTACCCTGTCGTACACCAGAATATGGCTAATACATGATAATAGAGTTGAAAGCACTGGAGAGCTTCAATCATAGGTAATAAATCGAAAGTCTAGAATCATGTAGATATTATTGAATGAGAATTCTTCCCCCCCGTAAAACAAGCATGCTTTCTTTAATTATAACTATATTTTGATAAATTTTAGCCTTTGCTGGGAGTTAAGCATGAGAGTATAGGCGAAATATTTCACTGTTCTGTTTTAGTCGTCAATGCTTCGATAAAAACAATTTCTCGATCTTCCTGAGATATAGACATCGTGGTGCCCTACCACAACCTGGAAAAAAAGATTTGTTACATACGAGAAGACATTCTTACCCTATTCTCATACGTCGAAATAGAAAGGCGGTATCACGATATCAATGCAAAAACATTCGGGGTTAGGTGTGTTTGGATCATGGAATGAAGTGTACCCAATAATATTTTATCAACCTGACTGGAGGGGTGCATTTTTGTGTCCGATAAGGGGTTGTACGAGAAGTAAATTAGGTACACTAGTATGAATTGACCTCAGTAGCGGTGGCTCTAGTACCGAGTGACTTCATATGACGCACAATAACACCATGGATTCATGAGTAATCACTCGACCTATCGTATCCTTGGGTAAGAAACTCTAGCTACCTATCCCGGCTAGACCGTGAAGCTATTACAAATTGATACTTGTGTAGAACATGCATCTTCGTAGACAACTGAATACTACATGTAAGGCTTGTGACGCGAAAACAACGGTGTGAGTGACTAGGCTAGGTTTTTGACATAGAAGTGCCAGAAAAATAGGGACATGAGGGAGCTGTGTTAACAGGAAACTTCAAAAGAAACAGTTGTGCTGGGGGTGGCGGAGTGTACTGTGTTCTTAATACTAAAATATAGACCTAACCGCGATAGCGAAGAGATGTGATGTGGGGGGGAGGGGGTTGATTTGTTTTCATGCATGTCGTGTCACCCATACAACTTAAGAGTTGTAATAAGCAGAAACATTAACCACCACGATGGGGTGTGCCTTTACTTTGGGGCAGTCTTCTCTACCTAAAAACGTTAACATCGATATATCCTTACAAATCGGGCGATTTATATGATACAGGATGTACAACGGTGGGTAATAAGTCATCGGACGACCTAGCCACGATTTTGCCCGCAAACGCGCATTCTAGTGGCGTTCCGTCTGATGACTTATTACCTACCGCTGTAGCTTCGCACACAACCTTTCCGATATCCATAAAATAACACTCATTTATATTTTTAGATCTTTCATTTATAAGGGTTGGGTAATGCATGGTGTGATAAATACAATATATAATGTTGATAATTGATATTCTATAGCTACATGTAGCTGGTACTTACATTTATTACCGCACCCATGTGGCTACGCATACCTACATGTAGCACCACATATACATGTACTTATAATGCCACTCCTGTTCCCCATGATTCTCTTTCCTCAAGCACGATAGATAAGTACTAGGGTGTAGCGAAAAGTGATCAGAATCTGATAAGACAAATACACGTATTCACCGCAACATTCACTTATCAGATTCTGATCACTTACCCTCAACACCCGGTACATGTAGAGTAGAACTAAAGCTAAAAATACCTCAACACTACAGTAACTTTCCACCACCCGCTTTTATGTCTGAGCCGCTTAGTCAGATCAAACAGACAGATCTCGGCGTTTCTAGTTCAAGATGCGGCTCTTTGTCGCACCATGGGATAACAAGCTTAGCGCGTGACGCACCTTAGTTATCGCCTTCCTCCTGTTCGTCCGTGCACAACTCCCCTAACCCAACCCCAAGTTCAAATACGACCGCACCGCTCCCAACAGCATACACCCCCGCAAAGAAAACCTCAACCAGAATTCAAAAGCCTTCAAACCAGTCTCAAAAAAGTTCGAGCTGTCAAATAAGAAAATGGAGGAAAGAAAAGGCCGAAAAAAGAAGGTGCTCCTCATGGTAAACTCTCACTCACCCTCAGATCTTGATCTTGTTGCCAGTTAACGACAGGTAGCTAATGGAGCTCGAAAACAGGGGAAATCCGGCTCCGGAAAGTCTTCCATGAGATCTATCGTATTCAGTAACTACGTCGCGAAGGATACCCGCAGGTTGGGCGCCACGATCGATGTTGAACATTCCCACGTCAGGTTCCTCGGGAACTTGACGTTAAACTTATGGGATTGTGGTGGGTATGTATCCCCTTTCCCTCCTGTGCGACATGAACCCAATTTCTGAAATGTATATAGTCAGGACGCTTTCATGGAGAACTATCTGGCGCAACAACGTGATCACATTTTCAAGAATGTCGAGGTCCTCATCTACGTTTTCGACATCGAGTCGCGCGAGTTTGATCGAGATCTCATCACCTACAGTTCGTGTATTGAGGCTTTGCGCGACAACAGCAGTCATGCGCTCATCTTCTGTTTAGTCCACAAGATGGATCTGGTACAAACAGAGCTACGAGAGAAACTATTCTTGGAGCGGAGCGCGGTGTTAAAGGAGCGCAGTAGGGGAATGTCGATTGTTTGCTACCCGACAAGTATCTGGGATGAAACTCTTTACAAGGTAAGGATTTTGATACGTTGAACTTACTAGAGTGTCGCGTCTAACAACTCTCTCATAGGCATGGGCACAAATCGTCTATAACCTAATACCAAACCTCCCACAGCTCGAAAATCACCTCAGACGCTTCGCAGAGATTGCCGAAGCCGAAGAAGTTATTCTCTTCGAGCGGACTACCTTCCTCGTCATCTCTGCTGTTACGCGCTCCACGGAGCCAAATCCCTACCCCGACCGCTTTGAGAAGATCTCGAATATTGTCAAACAGTTCAAGCAGTCATGCACCAAGATGGCGTCTAATTTCACGGCTTTTGAGCTGCGAGCTCACATGTTTAGCGCCTTTATTGACGTGTTGACACCAAATACATATATTCTCGTGGTCATGCCGGCCAATGCGGCAGAGAGTGCAACGACTTTGATGAACATTGCAGTTGCGAGGAAGCATTTTGAAAAGCTCGAGAAAGACAGTGGCGGCAGAGGAGCAGAAAAGCAGGTGGAAAATGGCGTAGGTTTGCATTAGGCTGTTACTTGTGTTGTGTGGACATGAAAAGTGGATATTTGTCGAGTTTCGGCCCTGGATAGCTTTCGTTTTGTGCGTGCGTCTTTTTTTCGTTTTTACCTAGGTGCTGATACCTCTCATTTTACTGGCTTGGAATTTTATATTATGGCCTAATTGCATAGGGCGGGAATGGGACTGAAAACGAAAAGAAAAGATTTGAATTATACTAGGCCTGCTAGGATTTGTTTAGGGATTTTATTTTATGCGGGTTGTTTCGATTATATGTATGGTGTTTGTACTAATGGTTATTATGGTGGGGGAAACTATGTACGTATATCTTTATTCCAGTTTACTCTTTAAATGGAGTCAAGCTAGATCGTCGAGAGTGGGTTAGGGTTATGGTAATTCGGTCGAGTGATGGGATGTGATTATCCAGCCTGCAGGCCACTTGATGTGTTTTTGGTTCGTATTATAGAGCACTATACTCAAAGTATCAGTGAATGTTGGCTGCTTTTTTTGGTGTGGAAAATGCGGCTGCAGGTCAATCTTATCAGTTCTTGGATCTCTCACTTAAATTTGCTGTGGAGGTTGACCCTCTGGTAAAGAGAGCCAGTGTTGATACGTTAACGAATGGTGACGGTCCATACTTGTGTTGAAATTCAGCATGAAATTTCCGAATGTAGTTTTGATTTGCTCCTTAGGATCTAATGCACCGCTGGTGGCCCAATACTAACCACCAATTATCGCATTCAACTTTCCATTGATGAAATGGGTACGAAACTATGCGCTTCAGATGAAATTGTCAGAGGGTCGGATTCGTTGATCTATAATGAAGTATGAAAGTGTAATATTGCTAGGTTTTGGGGTCATCACGGGAATATAATTACTTTACATCATCCACTCAAAAGCCATCAGCTCTCAATGGTAGCTGGTTATCAAGGCTCGGCCCCCAAAATATCTATTTCCACCAGAGGGAATTATAGATGACTGTCAATCGGTCAGGGTTCGGTGGTGCTGTCATCATGCAACCTTGGTCGCGAAGAGTGGAGGGGACTGGGAGCTTTGACATTCTGGAGGTGTGGTATTGGACTTAAAATTCTGTGACAGACCTTGCTGGCAATGGTGATTATTGTTGTATACTTAATAGGTGAAAGGGGAATAAGAGGTTATGGTTTGTTGAAGTACCGAGTGATAATACATGAAGATACCGTTAAGTAGAAAGCGCTAGCTCTAGTTCTATAACGAGCGCGGAAAGTCCACCAAAAGCTACGTAGCTTGTTCACAGAGATTATTTTGAGGTTTACTAGATTGGCTGTAGCTACGTATGTAGTCAGTTACAGCATTGTTATTACTACTATCTGATTTTGAAAGGTTGGTAAGTATGTACCTACGTGTAGTAAATATCCTTTGAATCCGATATGTATAATTGCCATACAAACGTGGTAGTTGGACAGAACCCATTTAATTTTTAACAAAATGATTTCTGGCATTGGCATTTAACTGCTGTTACTAGATCATATGTAATTGAGATGGTACCTCTGTTCTGGTTGCTAAATCTATGGGGTTTGATTGACTAGAAATTAATTACAATACGAAAAAATGGGGGTGAAATCGACCACGGGATTCAGTGAAGAATACGGAATTAAACCGGCATTACAAAAAGAGTACCGTAGTAGTGCCGTATTTTTACTGCATTACTAGCGAATTAATGCGAATAATCCATACCCTTTTTGGTACTGTAACTATGCTGAGCGACTACGAAGATAATAACGTGCACTGATTATGGCCATAGTTTGGGCTCGATCAGAGGGTGGAGTGTGTGGTTGTGTGGTTTACTCGCACATGCCTTTCATGACCCATTAATGAGATACCTAAGTGGGAATTCGTGAGTTTGATTCATTTAAAGCCTAAGGAAAACTTTTGGAGAACGTGCTGTGACTATTATGTAGTACAGCCACTCTGCAAAAGTGTTCGTGATTCCGGTTTCGGAGTGAGACATTTCTCCATGTGTAACCGTGGCGGACCATCAAGAACCCCCCAAGAGAAGACTTTCCCAGTGACCAATAGCGCCCAAATTAATGAAGAATAAGATCAATCGCCTATCTTTTTTTTATATATAGTCACGAACTATATTATATATTTTTCATTGTTTTAAATCTCAACTTTAATAACATCAGTATTACGGGTGCGCCATACTGCGCACTGACATTAAAACCATATCACGAACACTTTTGCTAAGTGACTGTATGTATTTCCTTTGATACAATAGACATGATAGACATGATAGACATGATAGACAACGATCATAACGCCCGACCACATAAGAATTCAGGGTATAAATGGATGAATACCGCTAAAAACAAGTAAAAATAAATAATAATGACAAACGAAATAGATAACCAGCTCTTAATCCTCATCAACCAACCTCCCAAAAATCAAACTCTGGACAATCCACTCATCGTCCACAATTTGTACCCTCCCTCCACCTGCCCCTACCTTCTCTCTATACATCCTCTCAGCCTTGCCCCTCTCCTTAGCCTCCACACAGACGTAGTCCCACTCCTCTGGTCCTTCCAGGAGCCTGCCCGCAGCCTCTAGATTTCCGACCTTGATCACCCGCCCTGCCCCCATTGCCCAGGTGAGAAATAGGTAACTTCGTCTCTTCTCTCCACTCCCCACTACAATCACTCCCATACCGTCCAGTAGCCTCTTCCGTCGCTCTAGTACGCTGCTAAAGGCCGCACGCCGCAAATCATATGTCTCGAGCGTGCGGCTGCAAACACAGCCAAGATAGCGGCTCTCGCCAGCGGGGAGAAGATAGTGTTCCCAGTCTAGCAGCCTGGACTTCTTGACGCAGTCATCAATCCAGCGGCTAGCAAGACATGGAAGGCCTAGTGCAAGTGCTTGGAGAAATTTTGCGCGCCGGCAGTGGGTATCAGCTATGACGGCGGTGAAGCCGAGAGTCAAGAATTCAGGTCGGAGGGTCAGAGATGTGTCGGGATCGTAGAAGAGCTCGTTGAAGCCGATATCGACAATCCGGCCACCAGCAGAGAGAATCTTGCCTGTGGTGGACTTCTTGATGGCTTCATTCGCGCCGAAGGAGAGGGCAAAAATCATGCCTGTGAACACACCAGAGGCGACACGGGTGAGGCCGGTCGTTAGCGGTGTAGCGAGGCGGCGGTGGCTGGGTGTTGTGGGGGGCGGAGAGAGCTCGCTGGGTGTGCGTTGTCGGAGGAGCGTAGGAGAGGTACGTGTGGAGAAGTTTTTCCACATTGTTTGGATTAGATAGACACTAGTTATTGCTATGTCTATTGGTTCACCAACTTTACCCTTGACTGTGACGATATGATTGCCGCGACAGTCGGTGTACTTGTTGTCACTCCCCTCGGAAATTTTGAAGCTGTCGATTACCCAGGAGGACTTCTTCATTCCTGTGACATCGACACGGATGTGGTCGCCGATACGTAGATCGAGTGAGCGGATATGATCACGACTTAGTAAGTCCTCGGTACCGTCGTCGAAGACGACTTTCATCTCGCGGTCATTACTTTCGAGAATTGTGGCAGGATAATAGGCCGTTTTACCATCACGGAAGAGCGCGAAAACTCTCGAAGGTACTGTGGTAGGTGCGCCTGGAGGGGGAGGTACAGATACGTGAAAATGTGGGTTAGTGGTGGTGAGTATATCAGCATCGTCGTCGGTATCTGCAAGTGAGGATATGCTACGGTGAACACTTATTGAGGAGCGAGTTTTTCGCACGGGAGTCTTGGCCCTAGATTTGCTAGCGGGGGTACGAGTGGATTTATGCTTTGATGGCTCTTTAGGCTTAGGGGTTTTTCCTTTCCCAAAATCGAGTCTTATTCTCTTATTTCCTTTATCCCCCATGGCAGTGCCTTCTGCAGGTTGGTCCCCTGGGTCATGCTCCCGCCCTGCTCCCACATCAGCCACGATTCCCTCCATATCGATATCATCTGGTTCCGGTCTACTGCTCAAAATCCCACCTGTCTCTTCCAACCCCTTAAAGCTCTTCATTCCACTCTCCTCTACTGAGCAAGGGACCATGTTATCAGCTTCTATTACAGCCCTTTTTCTTTTCCCCAAAGGTGTGTTATCATCATTGGTTGGGCCAACCATAGGAGACGACTCTGCCGTAGCCCCTCCGATAGGAGTCGAGATTCCACTTGGAATGGGCGTAAGACTGCTAGTCGGCGCTATAAGTCCGCTTGTCTCTCTTACGTATTCAGAGACAGGAGCTACCGGAGAGGGTATATTGAATGGAACGAGTGATTTCAATGATGTCGTTTTTCTCTCTAATACCGGCGGAGGTTGCGAATATTCCGCAACTGCAGAAGTAGACGGTAAGGATGAAGATACCATCGAAGTTTCTTGATTTAGAGGCGGCGCAGGACGACGTCGAAACCTCGAGGCTGCGGGTATTTGATGTAATGATTCCCAGTCATCCGGAGGGAGCTGGGTGTACTGCGTTTGTGCAGCAGCGGGTATTATCTGCGTAGGAACATCTGATGTAAATGTCGGTGCAATGTCGTTATCTTCTTTTCCGTCGTCGGTAGAGTGTAGGGGGAGCTCGGGCTCAGGTTCGTCTTCGTCTTCTGCCGTTGCAGTAGGGGCTGGTGGCTCTTTCGCCGCTGGTTCAGGCTGCGTATCCTCCTCATCTCCAGTCTCTTCAGCACTAGTCTCCAGCGTAGCAACAGGTGACACAGATTTCGTAGCTCTAGGCAGAGATTTGCTCTTCGCTATAGGCCGCTTGTCTTCTTCGCTCCTAGCACGTCCTTGGAAAGATGGAGCTTTTGGTATGCTTTTAGTAAAGAGGCGCTTTACTTCCTCTTCACCTTTTCGCCGAGCTCTCTCAACACGGCGTTTATAATCTTCTCCGGGGGAGAAGAAATCTTCATCGCAATCTTTTTCGTCAGAAGAAGGGATCTTTTGGGTATTTCCGGGCTGTGAAAGGATGTAGGCAAAAGGCTCAAAGACTACTGGTGAGTGCGACCGAAGGCGTCGTGGTTTCTTTTTGGCCACCTTCCGGTCTCGAGCTTCTTGGGACTCTTTCATTGAGATGTAGACCGTCTGATCTGGCTGTGTTGGTTCATAGTATTCGTCATCTTCGGTTTCTTGGGCTGTCTTTTTAGGCCCCGGTTCGGACTCGGCCTGAGCTTCTGGTACAGGGCTGCTCTGGTCTCTCTCCGCATCAACCCTCTCGAGGGTTTTTGCCATGACTCCCATAGCCTCCACCGCGCTCGGTGTCGGTGGAAGACTAGCCTCTGCATTGATTGGCCGTATTGGTGAGGACACACTGTCGAACATCTGCGCGAGCGATGCATTCATTCGTCCCTGCAGAGCTGCACCCCCGAATGTCATTGTCTGGAGCGGATTATGCCCCCCCATCACTGGTCTCTTACTCCGCAGTTGCTGTGGAGTGACAAATCTGTGAGCTTCCGGGAAAAGTGTCGAGGGCTCTGGAGGCTGAGATTCGAGTTCGTCAACGGTCGTGAAGGTACCAGTGGTCGCAGGACGCTGAGCTGGCGGGGTGGCGGCGATCATGTCGTAAGGAGCAAACGCGGGGTAGATGCCATCGTCGGCTTGCGTCTCGCCGAGGTCGACCTGCGTCTCGCCGAGGTCGACCTGACTATAGCTGAGGTCGTTGGAGTAGGCAAGGTGAAGATTTCCGGAATGATCATTGGCGGTGTGGTAGGTGGAATTGGAAGATTGTTTAGTGGAGGATTGCTTTGCGGGGGTCCTAGGAACGAGGGGTGGCGAGCGAGGGGGCGAGTAGATTATTTGTGTCTCGGCGAGTTGGGCATCCTTCTGTAGACTGCGTTAGTAACGCTATGGACCAGGAGGGCTTGGGCCACGGGCATGCATGTCATACGTACGCTGAGGAGACCCTGCAAGTGGTCGATATCAATCTGGTCTTGTGTTGGAGTTTCGGGCATCATTGTGGCATGAGACGATCAAATCATGCCGTGGTGTTGTTCGATGGTGATGTTGATGGTGGCCTCAGGATGAAAGAAAACCTCAGTTTAGCTCTGTTTATTGGGAAGTCGCGATTGATTTGTTGAAAGTCGCGTCGTGGGGCCCTTCTTAGCGAATCCCGAGGGCCTGGGTCAGCCAATAAGCATTCCAGGAATAGGGATAAAACGAAACCAACCGGGTTATCGGGTCTCACCTGGAAGAGACAATTGAGCTTAAGGCGTTCTGGAAGGATTCGAGTGTAGAAGCTTAAAGATAATTGGATAATGCATGTAGCTGAGGAATGCTAGTGTTCCTTGAAGATTAGGAATACATGTAGGTAGAAGGGCTGGCCCTGAGTTACCACCGCGATGAGTGATTGAAGACCTACATACATGTATATACCAGTAGATATAATACTTTTTAACCTGGACTACCGAGCCTTTTGGCCTCCGAAGTTTATTTGTAGGTTTTTAGGTCTGAAACAGCACTAGGTCAAATACGTCATATACATCCGATGTAGTAAACACCCGGCCAGCGCTTCCTCCTTCTCCGCCCGATATATAAATTTAATTACCTTAAGCTTTGGAGTAAAAAAATTATATCCCCAGCCCCAAAGAATGGCATATAGGTGCTCTCAGTAGAGCTAGCGGCTAGCCCCTACACGGACTTTCAATGCTTCGTAACTTTTCCTATTCCACTAATTTACTTCTTAAAACTTATCTTGTATACATGTATATATCATGCCTGTCATGTACGCCTTCTTTTTGAAGGAATATTAACTCACGAAGTCGTACGAGAAGACCAATGCTGGCTCTTCTAAATATACCTTAGGCATATCCTTCGGAATACTCCTTTTCTATCATCAGAGGTTTCATGTATTCCCTTTTTTCTCTCCTCCCCCTCCAGCGGAGTTCGCAATCTGTCCTTCTCAAAAACCTCTGCAGCTACACAGACTCTAGATGCATTCTCCCACAGCTACATAAGTACTAGCTTCAACTAGTACTTCATTCTGAGATATTAAGCTACAGATTCAGAATCTTTTCATTTTCCTGCCATTAGCAGATATCATAGCTATGTATATAGGGATTACCTCTATGTATATATATTGAATTCCTAATTTGAGATAAAGACACACCCAACGAGCTAATACTGAGCCGGGATAGTGATTATTATTGTTCCTTGGCTTCGAAGAATTATTATAACGGGGGCCGCCAGCTCTATTTAGCAATTAATTGGAATCTTTCCTCCTAACCAAAGATTATTTATATTATATGCACACAAGTGTATATCTCTTTTATAGAGTAATTACTGTTATAAATCTGGTTGACTGTATACGTGTTTAATTGAATACTCGGGTCTAGGGGTCCTATTGCTTAACTTATCGATAGGTGTACGTGATGCAGGTACCGTAGTTGCCAGGAGTGGTTTCCTCTCTCATGAAATGATAGGGGAAATTAGTGATTTAATGGGATTACTAACTGCCTAACAGTGATGGAGTTGGACTTCGCCCGGGGCGCCTGGAAGATACATATATAATCAGCATATATATATGCATGTTAATTTGGTTGATTACTGTTAATTATATTCCCTCGGAGATATTAGATAATTGATTGGATGACTAGCTGTCAAAAATCCTGCTACAATTTTGGCATGCTCTTATTATTTTGATCGCAAACAGTGCACCGATGACCATGAAAGCGACGGATCTGGTGATTGATTTGGTTTATACAGCCACTCAGCAAAAGTGTTCGTGATATTAGTTTTAATGTCAGTGCGTAGTGTGCACGTGGCGCACCCGTAATACTGATGTTATTAAAGTTGCATGAGATTCAAAACAACGAAAAATATATAATGTAGTTCGTGACTATATATAAAAGGAGATAGGTCATTGATCTTATTCTTCATTAATTTGGGCGCCATTGGTCACTGGGAAAGTCTTCTCTTGGGGGGTTCTTGATGGTCCGTCACGGTTACATATGGAGAAATGTCTCACTCCGAAATCAGAATCACGAACACTTTTGCAGAGTGGCTGTATCAGTATAATTGACCTTGTTTAGTAATTGAAATTATAAAATATTATATAAGAGACTAATACTTAGCTACATGTACATATCCCTTAAGCCGCTAGGACCGATTTCAATCTCGTTACTCATACCTAATGCGGAAGTCGTGATATGAGCATCGCAAAGAAGTGATCATGATGCGTAGCTGCTCACGCTAGTTCTTATCATTAAACCGTGATAGAATATCACCTCATTATGATCACTTCTCTGCGATGCTCATATCACGACTTCCGCATTAGGTATGAGTAACGAGATTGAAATCGGTCCTGGCGGCTTAAGGGATACTTCCTGCGCTGACCATAAAAAAGTCCATGCTTTATCCCATGGATGGATGAAACTTATAAATTCGCGTGCACTTAGTAAGGCAATTGTCTTTATTTTGCAGTGATAACGATAATTGAGCCAATCAAAAATCAGCTATAGTTACTACATAAGGCTAGTGATAGCTGAAAGAGGGAAGTTGCGAACCCGCAGATTCCATCCGCCCAATACAGCAGTATTCACAATTTTTTTCTTGTTATTCCCCAGTTGGGTAATCTCGGCGATTACACGTTTATAAAATATATACCTAGACTAAATGTACATTACTCTAGTAGTGTCGCAATTTCTTTCAAGTCACTTCTCTCTATTTAATTCAGCCGAACATAGAGAAAGAGGAACCTGCCCACTTAATTTTTTTATGCGCTGGGGGCGACATGGTTCGGTAGAGATAACTTCGGAAATTCGAATTCCTGGTCTCATGTTAACCAAAGAGTTATGTAAGGAAAAGCTAATCCGGCCATACCGAAGCGGTTGCCGCAATTGATCGTACGATCTGATAAGCTACTAGCACAAGATAAGGTCTCACGAGGTTTGGCGGATGGCGTATGTGCTTACATCAATAGCTCCACTGTTCCTTCTTGACTCGGGAAGCATAGACTTTAGGTTTTTTTTTCTCTTACCCGAGCAGTCTATTAATCATATCAGATGGTCACGCAGCTTGGGACAAGGTTATCAGATTGCGCGTCAATGGGTCCTTAGTGCTGTAAACCCGCGCATCCCGGATGAGGCTTGCAGCGGTGTTTGACAGTAAAGTACTCCAGGCCAGATCAACCTGGAGGTAGTAAATCAATGATGTGTACAGCGGTAGGTAATAAGTGATGGAACACAGCGATACCTGTTTTGGTAAAACGCCACCAACATTTGGTGTTTGTACTCTCAAGGCGTTCCATCACTTATTACCTGTCGCTGTACATACATGTAGCAGGAACGGGCACTGAGAAATTTACATGTAGTAGTTACTCTTAGAGGATTGTTTGTGTCTTGGCGCACAACTACTCACTCGATTTTCTCAAGCTTCTCTCGGGACGGGCAAGACGAGAGGAGACTGGCAGTCTCATTTGACAAGACATGCCTTGATCTCACTTGAGCGACGTCGTGGAGAACACTACCACTGCTTACATAAATGAAGAAGCCACAATTCAACAGTCTCCATTCTCAGCATTGCGTAATCAACTAAGATTAGCGGACATCAAGCCCTTTTCACATGTATACATCCCTGAAACGGTGAATCCCTGAAACGAGAATCGTCATTTGAACAGATTTTCCCCCTTCGCCCATCAGTATGGCCTATTATATATTCTATGAATGTTCCCTTCATCTTATCTGATTTGCCACTTTTACATCCAACCCTGGCAACTCTTATCGTCTGGAGGGAGTCGGTATAGGCGACTGTATATTTGTCGACAACTGTTGAATTATATCTCGGAAATTGTGCTTGTTAGAACAGTGTTGCAATGTTCGTCCCGCAGGGAAACAATGGTTCAGAAATTGGAGAGGAATTGCAAAACCTCGGAGAGACTACCCCGCAAGAGAGCTCGGAGGGAGTTATCATGCAGACGGGTGTAGCAAGGGCGGAGGCTGTTGCTCGCACATGGACGAGACGTTCTCTTTGGTTTGCATATGCTGGGTATGAGGCTTACTATGCTATCTATTGTCGCTGCGAGGGTTTTCTAACATCGAGGTCGTGTGTAGAATATTTCTTATGGCGATTTGTACATCGTTGGATATTCAGGTTACTAGTCTACTCGCATACAATGCCACTTCGTCATTTGCATCACATTCACTATTGTCTACTGTTGGTGTTATTGGAAATGTTCTCAATGGTACGCCTTTCCTTATATGATTCCAGGAAGGTTATCTCATAGAAGTTTAGCTGTTATTCAACCACCAATGGCCAAAGTCGCGGATGTCTTTGGCCGTAAAGAAGCCTTTGGAATCTCAATGCTCTTGTATGTCTTGGGATACATCCAACAAGCCGCCTCTAAAAACATCGAGGCATATGCCAGCGCTCAGATTTTTTATGCCGCTGGTTCAACGGGACTGCGAATTTTACAGCAAATATTTATTGCAGATACTTCAGATTTGTTGAATCGTGCACTAATCTCGTCATTGCCGGATACGCCATTCTTGGTTACTGTATGGATTGGACCAGAGATTGCTGGGGAACTGGGAACTCCCCTTTGGAGGTGGGGATACGGTATGTGGTAAGTATGCTTGCTCATCACCTGATAATGTAATTTGAAGTGTTTGTTTACCATCATTCAGGGCTATCATTACACCTATTCTTTCGTTGCCGCTTTTCATAGCCTTGTGGGCAAATCAGCGGAAAGCTGCAAAGGCTGGATTAATTCCACAATATCCCTGGAAGCAAAAAGGGGCCCTTAACTATATCAAAAGTCTATGGACAGAACTAGATATACTCGGAGTATTGTTGCTAGTAGCAGGATTCAGTTTATTATTAGTGCCGTTGACCCTTGCGGCCTCGGCGACTGGGAGATGGAAAAATGGAAGTATTGTTGCTGCTATTGGTAAATCTATATTCCCGTAATACTGGCAATAACTTGAAATCAATTTGCTGATAATACGCTGGATTAAATAGTTGTCGGTGGTGTTTGCTTGATCTTGTTCCCGATCTGGGAGATGTGGAAGAAGATGGCCCCGACGCCACTTTTAACTTTAAGGTTATTGAAGAATAAAACAGTGCTCTCGGGCTGTGCTCTAGGATTTTTCTATTTTAGTAAGTACAATTCATGTCACGTGGTGATATGAAAATAGTTTTTTAACAGCACTAGTGGCCTATTATCTATCGCTTCAGCCATACTTTTATTCGTACCTTCAGGTGGCTAGAAACACAGGAAGCGTTGCTGCTGGTCGTATAACCCTTGTGAGTATATAAACCTCTTTCTAATTGTTGAAAATGAGTATTAACAATCATACAGACCTTCTCCTTCACATCAACCGCCTCATCAATCGTTGTATCTCTTTTTATAAAGTACAGCCGTCACTACAAATACTTTATGATCGCAGGTATCTGCATTTATGTGCTCGGAATTGGTCTCATGCTACGCTACCGCAATGCCGACGCAAACACGGCACAGATTGTCATGACTCAAGTCGTCGTTGGCATTGGCGGTGGCATGCTAAACGTTCCTGCGCAACTTGGAGTTCAAGCCTCATCCCTCCATCAAGAAGTTGGCGCAGCTACTGCATTATTTCTGACAATCGTGTCATTGGGTGGCGCTGTTGGTAGTGCAGTCAGTGGCGCGATCTGGACTTACAACATACAAAAGAAACTTAACCTATACCTTCCGGAGAGTGCGAAAGGGAATGTAAAGAGCATATTTTCCTCAGCAGTCGTGGCACAAACATATGCGATGGGCACTCCTGAGAGAGTTGCAATAGTCAGGGCGTATGATGAGACTATGAAGATTCTTTTGATTATTGCGGTCTGCGTCTGTATCCCTATGTTACCGTTTGGGATATTGATGGAGAACCATAAACTCGATCAGATTAACCAAGGTGTTGCTGGGGTTGTTATCGGGTCATCCTCGAAAACAACAGCCGCTAAAGCCAGTATCAGAGAGGGGGAGGAGGAGGTCGGTAAAGTGGAGATCAATGGAGAAAATAAGGTTTAGAAATTATAGGGATAATGTTCTACATTCCACTTTTGAAGTTGGTGTAGAAGTAATTGGCATCAGTATATACTCTAATGACAGTGATTTTTCCCGTGTGGGCATAAATCGAGCTATCAATCGTACTACCTACATATACCTTGAAGTTACATTTAGTGAATACAAGATGTAGTCTTGTATAAATTGTGTACATGTATCATGGCCGGTCTTATAATTATGCAAAAAAGGTACGTGCACCTGTGATTGAAATTCAAAGCCTCATAACTCTCCACACGTTTGCTGAACAGACCCACATGGATGTCTTGAAATACATGATAGTGTACGAGTATAATGGGGCCTCCGGCCACAAATTTACATGTATGTATACTCGTTTACCACGAAAAGAACTAGAAAATGCAGTTGCTCAGGGCAAGGATGATTTTTATGGAGTGGCGGTGATCTCTCATCCAAATTATCCCTGTCTCTGTTATTTGCATTTTCTAGTTTTCGTGGTAAACGAGTATAGTCCATTTTAGCTGATAAGCTTATTCCGAGGCGGAGGTGAATACATAATAGAATCATATCAGGTCCAGTCTAGCCATGTAGGCACTATACTACAATACCTATTGCAGGCCCGGATTATTAAAACCTCTGACATGAATACATGTAATTCTGTACTTGCAGTTATAGTATCGGTTCTTCCCTACATGTATATAATGGGCTTGAGCTCACGTACAGCGGTAGGTAAGAAGTGATGGAACGAGATGAGATACAGTTATACCTGCAAACAACGTATGTTGGTGGCGTTTTACCCAAAATAGGTATCACTATGTCTCAGGGTGTTCCATCACTTATTACCTACTACTGTCTCCTTGCTCACACGAACTGCAAACACCAACATGTCGTTCACAAAAGATACATATAGTAATATAGTATCTGGGTACTCAAGGTCGATATATATACAAGAATACGTGCAATTCTGTCGGTGTTTGTTCAAGGTCAGCTCCCTCCCTTCATCTAGCTCGGGGGGTAGTTATTTGTCTATATGTTGTATTGCGTGCATGTACGTATGTGCTTCTATTCGTCAATAAAAATGTTTCGCGATTACAACGAAGAAGTTTATACTATTTAGAGATCTATCTATCCTAAAAGTTCTGTGGTAATTAATAGGTTATAATTACATGTAGGGAGGTTGCCCATTCTGGTCAATTTGGGTCCAAGAACTACATTACATACATGTACTTATGCGTATATTTCATGTCACATAACCGAGGCTTAAGACTACTGAATTAATAGTTTGGCTTGTGTACGTGTGTTTTCTAAGCGTACATGTGGCTCTAGTTTGACAAAACCTTACACGTATGCACATGTACGTGAACTGACACTATAACTCGCTTTCTACACCTGACCTCCCACCATCTCTATGTAGCTACTCAACCAGTATTGCCTTCACCAAAAACCACGGAACCATCATCTTCCTTTGATCGGAATAGATACCCAAATCCACCGAGTCCTGATAAAAAGGATTGATCGTCCCAACAGTTCAGCGAGCAGTAAGTTAAATACGTGCTGCATATATATGCATACATGTGCATGCTATCACCTATAATCTTCCATCAACATAAATTGAATAACTGAGTATACTAACGCGGTAATATTTACTAAGAAGATGAGCAAGATCGTCCATAGAAAGACACCTGGACAATGTTTCGAGTCTCACGAAACTCCCGAAAGGGCGTCCAAGGCTATTCCAGAGCCAACCATCGACAATGCAGAAAGCTTTATCACTGTGGCCACTAGGGGTACCCCCGAGGGATCTATCGTTATTCACGAACGCTTCCTAAAATCCACTAGAGAGGGCCCCACTGGGATATCTTGTGTTCTCGCAACTCCTCCGGAATATCAATTACTTCAACATGTTCAACACAAAAGAGCCCCATATGATATGTGGGTTGAAGATGTTCCTCTCAAAAACCAGAGGATCATCCGCTGCCTTATAGTTCCTGATTCGGACTGCACAGTTATTCCCATGAGCCTTGGGGAGAAAAGAGACAGAAATTATACTAGACATGGATATTTTCTTCAACCAACCAATGGCGGTGTACGCATGGTTCCTGGTCATCGTAAAGACGTTAAATTCGATCTCATATTTTGGGATTTTGAACGGAATGACAAAAATGCAGGTCTTCACGGGGTTGGTGCCCGGAGGTTTCCTATTGATACTGCAGTCTTGCTTGATCCAGGGCCTCCCTATCAATCCTGTGCATCTGGGAATCCTGTCTGTTTGCTAGGAATGGATTTCTTGAGAAAGTACCCTTATCTTATGTTTGTACCTAGTGTTGACTACCGCGGCGAGGTGAACTTCACGCTCTCTGGGAACCCTATGTTTTACAGGTCGTACACAACCTTTACAGAACTCTCGAAGACACTTATAATCCACATTTGTGCTAAATATAATGAAGGGACTGGGAATATTGGGTGTGGTGTCTTTTTTAAGTCCGGGTCTATCTTCAACGTCTTCTCTGGTGTTAGTAGGTATGATAATAATGGGAGAGAAAATAAGGAGCATTTATGGGAACGAGGTCTTCTAATAGGAATTATCAAAGCTCTGCATGTGGTAGCGTCATTCCCAGTTGGACATGGCTTCACGGGTTTAGTTATCAGGACCGGAAGTCCACCTATGAACCAGCTTTTAAATCATAAAAATAACCACGGAAATGATGGTTACAAATTCCAACACATTGGCGATAAAAGAGAATCCACTTTACATACCCCAATCTATCCGGACCTGGTTCAGTACATCCGTACCAACTTTCTTGGGAGAGAATCCTCGGTCAAAGTCCGATTTGAAGACTTTAGCACGAATGAGCACTATGATGCTATTGAAGCTGCAGGAATACTTGCGTCTGGAGGTGCCGAAATGGAGGAGTTCTATTTGGAAAAATCTGCGCAAAAATACAATAGAGACTATATGAAATCTAAGCGCATCAGTCCTCTAGGACAAGACCCAAACATTCTCAAGGAACTGTTTACCAGTTTTGGAATTGATGGTTATTTCAAAATTCCCTCCAAAGACGCATTAGGAATCATGAAAGCTGCAGATCAAAAGTCTTACTTATCTTTGTCTAGGGAAGATGCTGTATTTAGGCTGGGCTATCCCGCTTGGGAAGGGGAGGTTGCAGCTGAACCGACTGGCGTTCTCGATGAGAAGAATTATGAATTTTATAAATTCTCCCCAGTTAGTGATTTAAAAACATTAAAGGGTATATTGGGGGAGGATTCTTTGCAAAAAATGATGGTTTGCATCCAGAATCCCGGCTGGACTACTGGCGAAATCATGGATATCATAAGTGGTTCGACCAGAAAACTCAAGGTCCACGAATATCTTGCAATGCAGACAAAGGAATATCGTGATCAATATCTTAAGGAGCTGGAAAGCAAGGGGCTCGAGAAAGGCTGGCATTTTTGTAAGGATAAATCATGGAACGGGTACATGAGAAAGAACGCCAAGGATCGCACGTTGGAGGAATGGCTTGGGGTATCAAGTCGTGAAGAAAAGGTTACACCTAATAGGAAATCGGGTAAGCATCATATAATAATATCGGGAAAGATGAGGGTGATTCAATGTATCGCAACGAACTCTCAACTAATCACAAAGGTAGAATCCCCGCAGCTCCGCACTCAGAAGTATTCCCAAATGCCCGAGTTAGATGACACGGGCCCCGGTGAGACCTCTTACCATAGCAATTACACTTCTGAGAGTGAAGACATTCCATCGACTGGGGAGTTTAGCGAAACGAAACGATCCATAAAACCGACAGATCTTAAGGCCAATGATGAATGGCTACCACTTACGAAACCAGGAGCTGTCACTAGAATGGAGCCCACCACAAGCGAGAGCGACCTCACATATAAATACGAGAGTTCAAATGATGACCAGAGTCACTCATCTGAGATGTGGGAAGATTCTGGAACGTGTACCGACCCCATCGAACTTATCGAATCCGATCTCAACGATCAGTATCCAACAACAGCGACCACAACAAAGATTGCCGGCGAGGATGAGCATTTGAAGGGAAAACAAAAAACTTCCTATCAGTGCTCCGCAAAGTTTCATCAGGAACCAGAAATCTTTCATCAAACCTGGGAAACTTATCTATCGGGTAGCAAGAATAAGCTAGAAAAGAGCCCCGAGGAAGCGCCTCCTAGTTTGCGAAAATGTAAGCAACCCATTGATACCGCAAAAGGTAGCTCCAGTACTAGTGCATCGTGGATACCAGATTCAAAAACCAATACGGCTCTATATAGAGCCAAAGTGAAGAGCAAAAGCTATCATTTTACATTAGGAAATTCAACAGATTCATTCGAAAGCGAAGAGGGGCTTGATTTGAAAAACAGAGCAGCAGAGTCAAAATGGCCGCCCTTTGAATGGGCTCTGGAGAACGGTTTCCAGGGGATGACTTCCTAATTCTGTGACTTATTAAACTACTTTATACGACAATAGTCAAAAGGAAGATGAAAATTAGTGTCTCACTCTTGAGAGACTCGATTAAGAGTCTTTTGGCTGTTCTGGTGCTAAGAACTTCTCTTTAGCTACTAAGACTATTGATTTGTTAGCAACGCTTTGAAACCTATCTGGGAAAGAAGGAAGATAAAGATACTAGTATCTCTAGATGTTGGAGAACTTAATTCTTTCTTGCCTGCTTTGATTGTGTAACTACCTAAGTACTTAAGTAGCTAATACTATAATTTGACAAAAAACAGGCTTATCTGTGATTTGGAGGTTTCAATTGTACACTTGTGGTGTAAAATCGTGAAATGTTCAAAGTTAATATTGATTTCCCTGTAGGTGAAGTCTGAGATTCTCCGAATTGCGGTCTTCTCAACACTTGTGAATGATCTGGAATGAACTAGGGCTATGACCAGGAGCCAGAAGTGCACAATACTATGTAAGAGTCTAAGCGTAGTCTTTCAGCCTTCGTCCCGGTAGACAGAAGCTCAAAGGGACAATAGAACGGAAAATCACGTTTCAGAGGTTTTGATGAAAGCGACTTCAGATATAACTAAAGCCATGCTTTCAGGTCTGTGCGATTCTAGTCGAAGATATATACAGTAGTATTGGAGGTTATTAGATGAAACGTAGGTGGGGTGATTAGAACCCATTATCGAGGGACCACTGTTTTATACCCCTTCATTATTCATTTCTCAAATCCATATCTTCCGTTGAGCAGAAGGGTTTTTAAGCAAGTGATAATCTGTGACTGCATCTATCATGGCCACCCTACGGTATAGGGATTTCCTGAGTTCAAGTACCAAGAAATCGAGTGAATTTAGTACCTCATCTGACAGAACATCACGAGGTTGCGGTATGGTACGTGTGGTACGTTCATGTATGTGTGTAAATCCGAGGGTCACCTTTACCGTTTATTAAAATCATAGTAACCAAAAGCATTTTCGGCTTGATTCAGGTATCATAAACATCATAATAATCAACTTAATAAATGTTTTAGGTATGCACTTAAATACATAAATGTACATAGGTACTTCATCCAGTCCACTTCAGTTTGGATGGACTGGCTTGGCCGTCCATGCAGTCAAAAAGTGCCAAGTCAATACGTCCAAAGATCTGCTTGGCAGTGGCAGTGGCAGTCCAGTGTCGCCGTTGGACTGGTCAACTGGCATCTAACTCACGCTAGTTTGGGACGTGCTCGTTTCAAGACCGGCAGCGATAAGGGGATCTTAATTCAACGGCAATTGATTTCGAGCGGGGTCTTAAATCAACCCCACTTCCAACTTCACCACATATACTTAAGACGTATACATAATTTCAATACTTATGTACACAAGATGTTCGTAAAACGGATTCTCGAGTACAGCGTCCTACTATCGGTTGTCTCCCAAAGCGTGTGTCATAGTCATATTAATGATGAGGAAACTGAAGCCTCCGTATTAGAAGAGCTCCACAGAAAATGGGGAGTTGATGTATGTGCCGACCACCTAATTCATTTTTTCTCTGTTTCAGATTTAAAATATTAAAAATAAATAGTATACTTTCTCTGGAATATCTACATTCGCACATCTTTCATATGTCAGGTGTCTCACAACACCTCACGAGAAGTTCGATATTGCCATCCTTGGGGCGCCGTTCGATACGGCAGTGACATACCGTCCCGGCGCGAGGTTCGGGCCAAAAGCTATCAGAGCTGCATCTGCCAGACAAGTGGGGTTCAGAAGCTTCAATGCAAGAGCCGGAATAAACCCAGTTGGTCTCCAAGATCAAGTTCATAAACGCAGTCTAATTAAGAGATAGTACATGTCGTGGCCCCGCATTCTTGATTGCGGTGATAGTATGAGACAGCTCCTTAATATCTGTTAAAACGATTTTACTGATCAGAACTCCAACAGTACCTATCACACCTTTCGATAACGAATTGGCGCTGCTCCAGATGACCGAAGCGTTCCGCGAGTTACTTGGCAGACAGAGCTTCTATTCAACTCAAAATGACAATAGCAAAAAGCTGCCAACACTCATTACGTTGGGCGGTGACCACTCAATTGCACTTCCGGCGTTAAGGGCACTGAAAGAAGTGTATGGGCCTGTTGCAGTCCTACATTTTGATGCTCACCTTGATACTTGGCACCCTTCAAAGTACCCGTCAAACTGGCCCTCGGCACAGTCGGCCTTCAACCATGGTTCCATGTTCCATCTCGCCTACCAAGAAGGCCTCCTCATAAACTCCACAGTTCACAAAAATATACACGCTGGCCTCCGCACCCGCCTCAACGGCGACGGGTGGGATGACTACGAAGATGACTCCTCAATGGGGTGGGAGCGAATCTCCACAGACGACATTGACGATATCGGCGCAAAAGGCATCATTGAGAGGATTATGACCACTCTTGGTACCGAGATTCCTGTATATTTGAGCATTGATATTGATGTTATTGATCCTGGGCTTGCGCCTGGAACTGGAACACCGGAGCCGGGTGGTTGGACTGTGAGAGAACTGGTAAGAATTTTGCGGGGTATTGAGGAGTTGAATTTAGTAGGTGTAGATATGGTGGAAGTTTCCCCAGCTTATGATCATGCGGAGAACACTGCGTTGGTGGCAGCACAAGTTGTCTTTGAGATCATCAGCAGCTTGGTGAAAAGGGGGCTGGATGTACCATTACAGCGAGTGGTCAAAGACCAAGCCAAGGACGAACTATAGATTTAAAGGTAATTGATATTTAGGTTCAATCCCTTATTTAGAATAAAGGTACGAAACTGCCTGGGATTGGCGACATTTATATTCTCTGGCCTAGTACAAACTTCTTATATTCAAATCAGACAATACGAATTGAAAAACAGAATAACGTTAGGTCATAAGTGATATCAAACAAAAATATAGCCCAAGATCTGATGTGTGGATTTTAGCCCCATACTCCCAAGCTACATGCTTCTCCTGGCCTGGCGAATGTAAGCTCAATATGTATTCATCTATTATACCAAAGGGGTAAATAGGATAAGGGAGCTTACCGTTAAAAACTCTCACGTCAGACGTAAGTTGAGCTTGGCGCTGGTCGCTTTGATAAGTCCATCTGTCGGGGGTTTTCTCAAGGCTAACACAGTGACTAATCCTTTGTATCTGCAAGTATACCTCGTTGAACCGTCTTCACAGGCGTTCTCCTTCCCAGTACCCTTCTCCAACATCCCAACAATACAGTAGGCCTTATCCCCGGGGTTAAGTGTATAAGGTATCATGAAAGTATTGCAGGAGAATGGAGCATCCGATGTCTTAATCAGCATCTCATAGAAGACATCTTTTTCATTGACATCCTTGGCTTGGAATAACCACCGTTTCTTCTTCTCATCGCCCGTCGGCTCTGAGGTTTTTATAGTAGTTTTCTCAAATTCGAAGCACATGAGATTACAATCGAGTCCATCTTTTGTAGCTGTAACATGTTCTTTCGTCTCCGAAGTTATATTCTCCATTACTCCCTGTGTTGTCATGAATGACTCTGGCGCCCAGCGGAAACCAGGGTCCTGGAGTTTTGGGCCTATCAAGAAAGGTGTATTCCTAGGAAGTTTGGGGATCTTGGTCAAAAAGATTTTCATCCTCTCCTTGGCTGCCCAGGCAGACTTTATCGATTGGGCCTGGGTTTTGGGTGTTCCAGCAAGTATGTCTTCAACAGAGTAATTGGTATTTGCCAATTCGTAGGAGCTGATTTTGCCATCATGGATCAAGTCGATAACCGCAAGAGTCTCATCATCTACTCTACCAGCAGCTCTTGTGGCTAGCGCTCGAGAAATATCCCAGATGTTGCTGTAAGGGTTGGAAGCCGGCATATGCATTGACAGTTGATACAAGTCGATAGCTAGGTGACCCTGGAGAGAAGTCATTCTTTCAGGCAGTATTTCAGAGGCTGGTACGAGTCCGTCCCGAAATTCGAAAACCATTTCTTTAGCATATATTGCTTCCTGTAAAGTCCAAAGTCTCTGCATCCAAACTGACGTCAAAATCCGTAGCAGCTTTTTTTCGTGTGGTGCCTTGATGGATAATCCGCGTATTCCGGCGTCGATTACCAAAACCTTTGCTGCCCCTTTATATGTTTTCCCCATCAATCGGATTCCCTCGTCTCTCTTGTCATCGGGGATACAAATTGCATCCACCCAGAACGCACCGTCCCCCTTAGGTGCGATCTCACGAACCCACTTGTCAATCCTTTCGAGCTGACATGTCGGCAATCCGTCTTTCGTGCTACCTCGAAGCCCATCCGACCATACATGAGAAACCGCAACGTAAATTTCTTTCGAATCCTTTGTGACCTTCTCAACTTTCAAGCGGTCTTCGTTCCCGTTGGCTGCTGGATGGAGTTTCAAGACAGGAATACTCCCTGTCTTCAAATCAAGAGATTGAAGTACGTCCTCAAACGAAGGTTTTATATTCCCACAACAACAGTCCCGGGGGTAATGCTCTGCAGAAGTGTCCCCTCTGACTACATTACCCTCGCAACGAAGTTCAGTGCAATTTTGATGGCCATTGAGTGAAGGTACCGGTTTGTGGTTCATGGCGTATACTACCGCAGTCATACTTTCAAGCTTGCGAAGCACAAAAGGACACCACCCTTTTGCAATCATCTCCTTTTTGTAGGTTGTACAGGTTTCGAGTACAAATCGTGACTTGAAAGGCTTCACACCCGTGGCTAGTTTCCCCGTTCTATATTGACTCTGCATGATTTCAATGCTCTCTGCTATCATTGCAATGACAGCGATGATACCCTCGAACTCCCCGGGCTTGGAGTCGGGGTGTATAAATACGTTCGTGTCACCGTTCACAAGGTATCTCTTGAGGAACGTCCTCGTGTAGCGTGCAATAACGGCAGCAGTCTTAAGTCGTATATCACGCTCCGGCTTCTGGAGACCCGTGATGGTACTAGCCCAACCCTCAAAGATTTCGGGAAGGTTTTTGCTGCTTACGACGAATCTTTTCGCGCGTTTTTTCTCGACCAATTCCTCGACCAGCTTGCTTGCATCCATGGATGCTCCCAGCACGGCTTTCAACTGACCGAGGGTCATGCAGTACTGGTAGTCTGCCGCACGGGCCTGGACCGGGTCCTTTCCTTCATATAGCTTGTCGAGTTCTTTGAGCCTGGCTTCATAGATTTCTTCGGGAAGTTGATGGGCTTTTTCGGGTTCTTCGGAATTGGGGGGTTTGGGGCCTAGCCATGGGGCGGATACGTAATTGATTTCGTGGGCACATTCCATCTTGGAATTGGGGTGTACGATTATCGATAGACCGGACTTCAAAATTCTCAAAATTCAGTGAGTTTTCGTTGAATTAGATTTTGGGGAATTGTTACCAAATCGATGGTTTATATAGTAAAGGTAAGGAGACCTTGAACCGCGATTTCGCTGACTTCTGTTAAACAGATACTGATTGCTGGTGTTTTGAAAGTTTGTGGAGTTTTTCTTTCTGATGATGCTGGTCCTAGATACTCGCTTTTCCCCCCCATCTTATATACCCGAATTTCAGTCAAGTTACTTACATAAAATCTAGCTGTTGATTGGCTATGCTACTATTCACTGGTGAGCTGAATTTGTCGGACCTTTGATCAGGAAAAGACAGGTCATGTTTCACGGAGAGCTTTTCAGCAAAACTCTGCAGCCAGCTGAAGTTCATGTAGGTGAGTGTTCTAGGCCTGGGCTTCATTGTGACAACAATCGGAGACTCGAACATAATGAGTACAGCACGCCCAGTGCTGTATGATCTACGACTAGTGCTGCATGATCTACGCCACTTTGACCAACTAATTGGCAACCCCTCTCACTCTCTAATATTACCAAAGCATTTTGAGTGAAGGATTGGAGAGGATTCAGCCGCAGTACTCTATGTAGATATGTAGGTAAATACCTTACCCTGGTATGTGCTCAGGTGTTATTCTGTGTGGGGGAGCAGGGATTCTACACCAAAACTTGCATATTGAGGGTATTCGTTGCGAGATACAGATTTTGCGGTACCAAGTTAGTGCCAAGAGCTGTCTGAACCAGCAATTAACAGATGATTTTTAAAGTAATTAAGTTGGATGATAGAGTAAGGAGCAAGTGAAATTGAGTCGATAGGTATATAATAAAATTAAAATATGTGTGAGCTATAAGTGATCAAAGGTTGGGATGTCCAAACTACTTCGGCTCAAGGCTTCTCCCGCCATATAGCAAACTCCGTAGTCGAATAGCTCGGGCCGAGCCGTTATCGGGGTAGTACTACTCCATGTAGATATCACTCAATTCTACTTGCAGGAATACATGCATCCCTCAGCGCCTAAAATTCATGGCTGATTTCCCCTCACGCTTCATTATACTACATTGACCTGCTGATGCAGGAGGGGATTTCGTGCCCGCGTTCTATTAGTTCTTATCCGCTCTTATCAACTTCTTTCTGTCAACTGATCGACCAAAGGCCCTCAACGTTGATTACCCACCTTAGAGAAAGAGCGGGTATGATTAGGAATACTTTTAGTACAATTACAAATTTCGATAGTTTTGAGAGGGAATTAACATCATGACCCAAAGAAAATTCTTATGAAAAAACGAAATTTTGATATCATGCTGCGATACTAACTATACATCAAATGGTAGGAGCCAATAATACAAGAAACAAAGGATCTACCAGAACAAAGGGAACAATAGGGTGCTACATGTAGCACCCTAAAAAAACAAGACATGCAATCGCGAATAAATATACGCAGGGTATACATCTGATATCCTAGACGCCGTTAAAGAACACATTCATCCACCTCCCCAAAGCCCATATACAAGAAAAATAAAAATCGAGAAAAACATTAAAGGACGACAAAGGGTTCATTAACTCCATTGATAAAATGCCTTGGTTGAGAAAAACCGAAAGAAAAAATCATACCCAGGATATAAAAGTTTCTCATTGCATCATAACTGTGTATGAGCTGCCTCAAAAGAGTCTATCTCGGTCCACTGAAGCAGACGAATAAAATAAAATAAACAGGTATTAGTGACTGAATTATCGATACTTTTGAGCTTCTATTAGCAATTTGATTTTCGTGTTCCAACCTATGCTGGTGGTAATTTCTTGGCCAATGGGTTTGTCGACATTAAAGCTGCTGCAAGATCATTGGGTAGAATAGGCTTGGCGATATGGCTAACCATCCCAGCGGCATGGCATTTTTCTCTGTCGCTGGCAGTTGCATTTGCTGTGAGCGCAATGACAACAGGTCGTTCATCATCCGCATATCTTCTTTGAAGTTCTAAACTAGTTTCGATTCCATCCGCTCGTGGCATCTGGATGTCCATCAGAATAACCTATGAATAGAAGTTGATTGGTTAGTGTAAATAATCCAATACTAAATTAGGGAAGACATACATCGAACATCGCCCCCTCTTCATCAGCGACTTCGCACATCTCTAAAACTTCAATCCCATCCTTTGCATGTTTTGCTGAATAACCCATTCTTTTCAGGTGTTGCAGGGCAACCCTCGTATTTACTGGGTTGTCCTCGGCTAGCAGGATATTCAGTGGATGTCGTCTAGCAAGAGATCGTAGTAATTCGGATTCCTGGGTTCTAGTAGGAATGCTGGCTCGTTTCCTATTTGGATCTAGGGCATCGTGGATAGCCTGAACATATCGAGCCCTTGGTGCTGGCCTGACAAATGTCAATACAATATTGTAACCCGCCGCCGCAGCGGGCAGGTTAAACCCAAATCTTGACATCATGATAACCTTGATACCCTTATCAAATTTGTTGATTTGATCGACTACCAGACAGGTTTTGTCTACGGATAGATCAATAAGAGCGAATTGGTAATAGCCAACGCCAGCATCACGGATAGACTTGAGGGTCTTTTCAGCTGTATTGGCCCGAGTGAGTGTCAAACCTTCCACCTCAAGCTCGTCTGCAAGAATGTTGGACGAAAGAACATGTTTGTCCGCAATTATCGCTTTCTTTCCGAGAAGTCTTTTATCAGGTCCCCATGCTTTCCTTTCTGTAGCATCTCCAATAATAGTCAAGTGAAAGGTTGAACCCCTCCCCTCTTGACTCTCAAACCTGTATCAATTTAATCCTATCAGCCTAAACCCTAAAGACCCGCTAAGGAAACAAGATAAAATGCTTACCAAATATCACCACCCATCATCTCAGCCAATTTCTTTGAGATAGCCAAACCTAGCCCAGTGCCCCCATAAGTTCGACGTGTAGACGTATCCACTTGTGAAAATGCTCTAAAAAGACGGTCGAATGCACTCTCGGGAATTCCGATCCCGGTATCCTCCACAGAAACCCGAAACTTCCACTTCTCACTATCTGGCAACTTTTCGGCCTCCGTAGTTACCAGGATATGCCCTTCTTGCGTGAACTTTACTGCGTTTCCGATTAAATTAATAACGCATTGTCGGAAACGAGTAAGGTCCCCGTGAACCATGTCGATGTTTGTGCACTTATTTCTGAATGCTAACTCCAAATCCTTTGTGGCAGCCGGTTCAGCAACGAGTTGCAAAGCACTTTCGATGCAGTCTCGTAGAGAAAACGGCGCGACTTGTAGGTCTATCGCCCCGTGCTCAATCTTCGAGAAGTCCAAGATTCCATCGATGATCTGGAGTGTTAAAACAGCAGAATTACGAATCGTTTCTACATACTCTCGCTGTTGCTCCGATAATGGCGTGTCCAGTAAAAATATGGAACAAGATAGAAGCGCGTTAAATGGAGTTCCTAAGAAAATCAATATTTGCTCTTAGCGTATTTTGTAGAATGGGGAGCCTACGGATTTCATGCGACATATTTGCCAAGAAACTTGACTTCTCAGCTGTAGCTTCCTCTGCCGCCTTCTTTGCCAACTCCATCTGTCTGTAAAGTCGTGCCTTATCAATTGTAACGGCAGCTTGGGTGCAAAGAAGGTTTAACAACTCTTGTCTCTGTCTTGTAAACGCATGATTTACGAGCTTATTCTCGAGATAAAGTACTCCCATTGTCTTAAGTTGGTTTTGAATTGGCATGCAAAGAACACTTTTGGCCGTTTTGGAGGTGAAATAACTGTCTCTTCCATAAACCGAATCGAATTTCGGATCATCGCCATCTTTTAGGATTTGTTCTCCTAAGCTGGCGACAATATTGACAATGGATATAGGAACTAAATCTGGCCTCATCTCCAATGGCTCGTGTTCTAATATCGACACCTGGTCGAGTAACCCAACAGTCTCTATGTGGAGGTTCCCATCCTCTTTCAGGATCAAAACTCCATAATCTGCCCCGGCGGTTTGGAGCACACTATTCATGAGTTTGACTATAACCTCCTCGAGATGTATACCTTCGGAAATCACCAAACTAGCTTTAAGAACAGTCCGGAAGTCCAGTTCTGAGCCCAAAGACGAAGGATCGTTATTTCTGTTTGAAGATGCATGAGAGGCCGCATCGTCCTCGTGCGGGTCTGGGGCAAAGAAATCTCTTGATGATGAAAGTGAGGGTGATTGGTGGTTCATTATATTCTGATCGAATCCATAGTCATGTGCATAAATACGCGAAGATCTTGGGCTAGGCCTTGGAGAGTTAATTGAATTATTCGCCATTATCGCTGACATGGTGTCGCTCTCTATCCTGGGCATAGATGGCCTATTATCTAAGAGAGATTTCGATTTGAAATCAGTAGAGGTTTCAGCAATCCCTTCATAAGACAAGATGTGTAGAGAAACATACCTGGGCCCTTAAATACCAAATCTTCCGCAAATTTTTTCCTCAGCTCCATGGCTTTATTTGTCGCACCCCAGGAAGTATATGCCTTGACAGCCTCTCTTAAATACGGCGCAGCCCTTCTTCTCGAGATGGGCTTTAGCCACGTTCCGCAGCGTTCGCTCGCTAAAGCAGCATCATGGATAAACCCACTTTGATTAGCAAGGGAGATGGCATGGTCGTATTTGTCTAAAATCTCAAGCTGCTTCCCAGGATCGATGCACCTCATCATTTCTGCCTCTAGCAAAATGCTTTTATGCAACCAAGTTCCTTTTGCGGTCAAGCTCCAGATCTGAATGTTTTTGCAGTTTCTTTCTAGTAGAGCCTTCTCTTCGTCTGATATTCTTTCATAGCGATCCATATAAGCTATCGAAGAATAAAATTCTGTGAGGGCTCCAAAGAACGCACCCACCATCGCGCCCCCCACCGGCTCGCAGCAGTGTGTTGCCAAATCCGCCGCGATATCGTAGTATCCGTATATGGTGGCTATAATCAGGCGGTACATGTGGTATAGATATATATGGCTTATACTCTCGCTGTTCATGATTTTCAGAAGATCTTTACTATCGCCCAGCTCCTCTCCTTCGAAACAGATTGGATCTGGGTTCCCTAAACCTCTAAGATTGAGCAAGAACTGCAATGGCAAGCTTAACCACCACATTCCGGTCTGTTGTTTAAATCTTCGAATAGCGGGTTTCGTAGTGTTCATCTTGGTGTGTACAGCCGCTAGATTCTCACCACCAAACATCCCAAAGGATGGGATTTCCGCCCTATCATAATTCACAATGATTAGCCCCTCCTCCAAGAGCATCCGTACAGTAAAGGAGAAACTCACAACGCAAAAACTGTGAAGTCGACATTGAACATAGCCATTCCTGTGCTCACGGCTTGCTGCAAGCATCTAAGAACTTCGCTCATACTTTGGTGGAAGATCCCAATATGTCCTGCATATGTTTCATAAATCGCTGGAGCAAGTGCACAAACTCCAGGTTCTCTATCGACAAGGGCAATAGACAGTCTACCGAAGGCATGTCCTCTTAAAGATGCTTCATGAGTACCCTCGGTAGATAGAATGATCCCCGTCATCAGCATAGGGTAGGCTCCGGCAGTCGATATACCGAACTCAAGACTGATAGCCACACTGGTGAAGCACACCGCCGGGAGTAGTGCAGGACGACTCATGTAAATAGGTAATATTAGCGTTGAAATAAGCTCTTGGAGCAGGATAAGGTTCTCGTCCTTCAAGGGATGGAGGTTTTCAATGGCCTTGATTTGGGCTATATCCATGAGAATCCTAGGTTTCAACATGGTAGCATGGATCTTAGCTTCCTCATCGTCCAACGGTACCTCCCAGTTAAGTACACTTAATCCCAGGAGTCCTGTCTCGATCGATTCATTTAACCTCCCTTGAACAAGTAGACAGTTCATCTTGTGCACTAGACATCGAATTTTCTCCCGAGGTTTGGCACATCGCGGTAGAATTTTGTCCGCGAGATTGATTGAATCCTCGTATCTGTTCTGTGCAAAGTACCCTTCCATCAAAGACAGGTTGACTTCAAGTGCCAGCTCATCCATGTCGGCGGTTGTCCGTGCCTGCGCAGTTGGCCCTTGTGACAACTCTAGATTGATACTAAATCGTTTCTTCAGCTTCATCCCCCCTTCGGTCATTTCGTCCTCGGCCTTCTCATAGTCGTCCAACAGACTCTTTGCCACCAAAAAGTAAGACAAAGCTGCGTCAAAAGCAGTAGCAGCGATTGCTTTCTTTCCAGCTCTTAGGTTAAGTTCCATGAGCGTCCGTCGTTCCGCCCTTTCCAATGGAGACAACCAATGGTTCAGCTGGTTGACGATTTCGTACAGCATGCCTTCCAAATCTTCATCCGGAACCTTTTCAAGCAGTCTTGTACCAATCATTCTGTGAACCCCACGCCTCTCCCCTTCTGGGATCAACGAATATGCCGCCTGTTGAACTCTGTCGTGTAAAAACCTGTATGTGACCTCATCGTCTTGCTCTGGAGGTGATGGTGAAAACCTAGGAGGGAAGTAGGACTGTTCATCCATTACATATGGGGTGCAAATCGGGCCACCATCTTCTGTTTCATTTCCGTCATGTTGTCGACCTAAGGCTAGAGGAATCTTATAGTTACCACTAGTAGGTAGTAATAACCCAGCATCCAGCGCGCCCCAAAGGTCTTGTGCAGTTTCCTCCGGCTTTTTCCCAGCAGCAACTGCCAATGAATGTAACGAGACCTTATCCGTGCCCATGCATGCTGCCAACACCATTGCTGTTCTGGTTGTATCACTCAGCTTGAGCATTTGTTTAACCAGCAAGTCCACTACAGTAGGTGGCAAATCTTCCGCCTCGATACTAGTCAAGTTGAATCGCCATAGTCCACCACCTTTACCCCCAAAATCAAACGTGATATATCCACCTCTATGTAAGCTTTTCAGCAGCTGCATTACAAAGAATGCATTGCCATGGGTCTTGGCATACACCAGCTCGACAAGAGTTTGCATTTCTGGATCGTTCTTTACTTTATCAGAGTCAGGGTCTCGATGTAGTGTATCCCCAATGATCTTTCTGATCGAATCCTGAGTGAGAGGCCCTAGTTCAATATCCACTACCTCCACGCCGGCGTTTTCTTGGAGGTAATCCAGCATCGGGGGTAGAGGGTGGTTTTCGTCGATTTCATTATCTCTGTAAGTACCGATAAGTAGTAAACCTATTCCAATAACGGAAAATCTCACAAGCCCTCCGGTCAGCACATCACATCCCATAAGTTAAATGTATTTGAAATGGTGTCAAACCCCAAGCCACAGGTTTCCTCTTTTGTTTAGTGTTCCATTTGCCTTTTGGCCCCGAATTTGTGCTGTAGACCCCGCCTCTCCATTCCCGCATCCGCCTATTCGCCTCGTCCGCTATCCCCACTATTAGACTCAGCTCGCTTTGAGAGCACCACTGCAGATCATCTAAAAATAGCACCAGTCCCTTCCTCCCAAATACTGCTAAAAACCGACCAATAACTTCCCTAAATCGATTCTCTCTTTCTGTTGGGCCCAGAGTCGCCAATGGTTCAAATTTGTAATCCGCGCCCAATAGTAACTTCAGCTCCGGGATAACGTCAACTAAAGCAGCAGCATCACCATCTAAAGCTTTGATGGTATCTGTTCGCCACCTGGAAAGACTTTGTGGTGGCTCTGAGAGGACTTGCCGCACAAGGTCTTGTAGCGCTTGGACTAATGTGAAGAAGGTGAACCCCCGTTGATACTGGTCGAACTTTCCTGCGGTAAAATATCCCCTGTTTTCTGCCACTGGCCGTTGTATCTCGTTGACTAGTCGTGATTTTCCAACTCCGGAACCCCCTCTGACCACCACCATAGTACAACCCTGAACAGAACACCTCGCGTATGCCGCCTTAAGTTTTTCCACCGCATCTTCTCTCCCGTAAAGCTTCTCAGTAATGACAAACTGACTTGTTGTATCTAATTCTCCAACCCTCATTCCCTCTAGACTCCGCCCTTCACTCATCCGCCTGATCAACGTATCGATATCCGCCTTTAGTCCTGATGCGATTTGATATCTATCCTCCGCATTCTTTTGCAGTAGCTTCATTATCACAGTTGAAACAGCTAATGGAATTGAAGCATTCATCTCGGTTGGTGGTACTGGCGGTTGTGCGATATGCTGATGTATCAACTCCAATGGGTCCGTGCTCCGGAATGGTAGAAATCCTACTACAAGCTCATAAAGTGATACTCCAAGTGAATAGAAGTCTGCGCGGTAATCAATAGATCTGTTCATTCTTCCTGTACATTCAGGCGCAATATATTGTAACGGGGCTGGATTTTGTCCCCTCAGCATCGATCCATCCGTTCCTCTTCCCGGATCCTCACGTTCTAGTCTAGATGCTAGATGCCACCCACCAAGTTTTCCCATGATTGAGTTTGCCGCAGAATGTTTCGGTGCGTTACCACTCGGGTTTTTGACAACGAGAATAGAAAATGTATTCACATTGTTGTGAGTGATTCCAGCTTTGTGGGCCACTGAGAGAACATGCACGACACTCGAGAATACCGAAAGAATCTTGATCAAATCCGATTGAGTTCGAGGTTTTGCAACTGGGCGTGAAGGACTTCTTAGCCCTTCGAGATTGTTGATTCCGAGAGTCAAAGGCCGAATGTCGGGCAGAAACATTTCTCTTACTGTCATGTGAGTGCATTCATCGCAATATACTAGGGCCATGCCACCATCGGGAAGGTATTCCCAAGCAAATGGTCGAACGATATAAGGAAGTGATGTGAGATTATAGGTCACGGAGGACGCATTTGAAGGGAAGATTGTTGGACCGCCTTGTATAGCTGGATTGGTTCCGTTCGTCCCTGTTGAAGAAGATTGGGAATGTATAGATGAGCGTGAGGAGCTAGACAGACCATGCGAAAGAAGTTTCCACTCATGTCGCAGACGAGCTAGAGTATCCAGATGATTTAAGGCGCAAAGTTTTAACACCACAGGCTTGCCATTTGTTGAAGACCTTGCCCTGTAAACTTGTATGTGGTTCTACATTAATGGCTTTAGTCAGCCCTCTTGGTGGAAGTATATTTGTGAATTGCCTCACCGATTTCTCCTTTGACCAATCTTCTACTATAGGATATGGGGAACACATACAATGACGTAGACTACCCTCAGATCTTCGTATCCTGGAACTTTGGGTGGTATAGCAGTCCCAACCGCTTCCATTTCTTGGTCTCCAATATCCCCTACGATCGTGTCTTGATAACCCCCTATTGTTGCCGTACCAGAAGCGCTACTCCTCCCACTCTCGATCTGTTCAACACCCTCCATTGCCTGCCCAGCGACAATCAATCCAAATGGTGCCGGAGTGGCAGCATTACTAACATTTCCCGTCAACATTTGAGCCACAAGTAGTGTAGCAGCACTTGCACCTGCTGGCATCCCTAATCCGGATCCAGAATTCTGAGACCCCGGGGAAGCCACCATGGGAGAGCTTTCTGGTGCTACTGCTGCTGCTGCTGCTGCTGCTGCTGATTGTTGCGACATTGTAAGAACTCGAGAAATGCGGGGTGAGGCTGAGGGTATTGCTTGCGCTTCTGAATTGGAAAAGAGAGAGCTCCCATGGCGCGACCCATGGGAAGAGGACGAACCGGTTGACATGAATTTTGCACCACGGTGGCGTCGAGGCGTATTTTGGAGTTGCGCGGCGGCGAGAGCGCTGGCTTGCAGGAATAAGAGGGGTACTCTCCCGCCTGTAGGTGCTACCTATTAATCTTGAATATGGGCCGTTCAAGGGTAAATGTTTTTCTTTTGTGGGTTGTGAGTGGATTGCTATCCAGACATTCTTTTGCAAATCAGAAAAGTGGTTCTCCAAACCCTTCCTCGTTCAGAGTCCTTCTACCCGTTGCGTTCTTATCACTTCTGATGATGATTCTTTGTGTTTTTAAGGAGATTTCGGCCGTGATTCACTTTGTAGTGCACCTGGGAAATATTGCACGTGATCCGAACTATATTTGCGGCGACGCTGAAGAAAGTGGAGCCTTGTCTGAAAGCTGTATGTGTAGACCCTGTAGCAGTTGAGTTTGAGTATCGTTCACCATTTGTACGGAAATCATAGTGGTAACTGATAAGAACACACCCTTTTTTGGCTTCGGATGCCTTTTATGAACTTGGCAGAGGTAAAATATAACAGGAGAGTAGTGAAGACTGGGCGAGGATTTGCAGCTGTGATATTGACGATCACTGAGCCTAAAAATTGATATGTGGCGATAACACTTTCGGGTTGCTCTGTGGGGTAGCGGTGGCTGGAGTTTCCTCACTCTTTTCCTCTTTTTTTTTTTTGGCTGGGGAAGGGTACGAGAGGAATGGCAGGAGAGAAGAGAGAACAACAGCAGTCGGAGAACAAGAGTAAGTCGGACTTTCCCGTGAGGAATGAGGCAGCTCAATACCAGCTACCTACTCTCCGATTTGGCCGGTCGAGTTGAGCGACCGTCTTTCTGTTATCCTTTGCACACGAGATCACACTCAATCAGTGTATGTCTGTCCGTCTGATACACCGGATCGGAGTGGGGAAGGGGTGACAAAGGGGGGTGGAGAAGAATCCACCAACGCGTGGGCCTCGAACACGCGGGCTTAAACAGGTACCGCTACAGTGCAAGGGCCGCCGGATCGAGAGTCCTGGCTGGCTGAATCTTATCTTTTTCTATTCTTACGATGATGGGTATTCAAGACTGAACAAGTCTATGCTTCGGTATCTCAAAAAATTCGACTACGGGAGTAAAATCACCATGTTTAATCCTGCGATCTACAGATTCTGAGAGGAGACCTCAAGGTCGAGTGCCAGGGACTGCGGACGGAACGTGAGG
Organism: Morchella eximia; assembly: GCA_024713935.1. Classification (NCBI taxonomy): domain Eukaryota; kingdom Fungi; phylum Ascomycota; class Pezizomycetes; order Pezizales; family Morchellaceae; genus Morchella; species Morchella eximia. Next base: position 5,125,395 of record JAMGZG010000001.1, read on the forward strand.
CTCGATATCGTATCGTACGCAACCCCACCTAGCTCCACTCGACATCTTGTCCTCAACCCTTGAAGTACGTTCCGGCGGTTTCTACGAGGTTCGTGGCCGCACAGCTGGAGGGCAACATTTGGCAAAGTTCGTTTGGTACACCGAAAGACAGCCAGAAGGGAATAACCTGCTCATCAACGAAGGATCGAGTTTTTCTCCACAGATCGGATCTCAAATATTTAAGCAACCTTGCCTTCCTAACCGGAAGAACAGAGGCACTCTTACTCTTGCCCTCTTCCAAGCAAGTCACAAATCCAGTACCTAGAGTATGTGTGTGTGTAGTCATTTCATTTCTGGTTCGAGTACCTAGAGTATGTATGTCGGGAGCTTTTATATCAAAAGTCACCCACAAAGATTTAATAACCTCTCCCGCTCAGCTCTCAAGACATGAGGCGATTGGCCCGTCCCAGGACTGTGACTAGTTGCATACAGTTTCTTGCAAACATCTCTGATAGAGATTTTCTGGAACTACTGGCGGCCGCAGTGTTGTGTCCTTCCTCCCCCCACACAGTCGAGGTCCCCTCTTTCTTACTCTACGATCATGCTAGAGTCCAAATGTTTAAACGCACGATGACGTCATAAATAAGGTGCCCCTTACCCGTTTGTGGCTGAAGACAGATTGCCGTGTCCCCCGCGCCCTGGGGCCTGAACCATTCGAGTCTCACCTCAAGCGAACACTGCATGCGTGCAACCCAAGACCAAGATTAAAAGAAATTTAAAACTGAAGCGAAAGAAAAAGAAAAACAAATTACTGTCTAGGTAGGTACTCGACCGTCCTCCTACATAGACTTTAGCAAATAAGATCTTTTTACACCTATGTACCTGTATGCCGATTCATAGACTTGCACGTAAGTGCCCCGCCTCCCCCGAACTTTCGGACCGTGACCACCCGCCCTTAAAAAATCGCATTCCAGGGTATGTATGATACTTTACCTATCTAGTTCCGTCCCGCAAATTTTGACACCAGTAACTGGCATATTCTAACCTCTACTCCACCTAAAGTACCTTGTATGTACTCCGAATCCCAAACCGCGGTATTCTCTAACAGATTACTATTCACAACATTCAATATTGGCCTAATTGTGGCTTGATAGGGACGCAGCTTCCGATAAATAACATACTATAACTACACCTTTAGCCGATCCAATAGCGGCAGGAGATAGATTAATGTACCTGAAGAAATAACTGACCCTGCCTAGATCACATACCCAGTGATTAGGTTCGGGAAAGCTTTTTTCTTTTTCTTTTCCTTCCCTTTTTCATTCATCGGGGGAACTAATATCCAAGGTCCTACCTGATTGCCATGGGAATCTGAGATCGGAAAGTTTCTATGAGTGATGGTTAATTTGAGGGTTGTGCGATTTCTAGGCAAGTACTGTACTGTAGTAGCCTGTAGGTAGAGTACGTACTCCCATCGCCATCGGGTCCGTTATCTCGTACATGTTTTTCTTCTTTCATGTAGTGTGACTTGCCATCGACACGCTTACATTTGCACATGAGCGATCTTGTTGTTTGAACCCTTACATGTCAAGAGCGAGGGTATGTATGTACTGAGCTAGTGTAGTACCCCAGTTAGCTTCCAAGAATGGGAAAAAGGAATCCACATGCACCAATAGCTAGATTGGCACCCGGGCACGTAAATTTTTGTTTTTCACTTCTTCTCAGCGACGAACTTACCACATAGGACACTTTTCAAACGGATGGTCATGTTTCTTGAGTATTGAGTACGTGATGTAGGTATATAAGTTCATAGCGCATGTAAAGTACCATATGTATCTAGCGTCTTTTGCTTTGACATTCACGTGCAACATAGCAACGGAGACGCTTCCCAGCGAATCGGCTGCCAGTCTTTCATTGTTGGTTAGCTTTGGGTTAGCTTTGTGGGTATGTGTACAGGGATCATATAAGTTATTAACTCAGTTATGTTAGGTCATGTGGGATCACTCGATAGGTGGAGGGTGCGATTTCGCTCTTCAGGGGCAGCTGAGACTGAACCTAGGGCTCAAGGTGGGCCATAGGTCTAAAATCAACTATTTCTTCGACAATCCCACGTTCCGCTCATTCGTAGTGCAGACTACTGTAGGTAAGTAGAGTACCTACTCGCGCGGCCGGTTTGAAGCCGCTCAAAGAGCTGTGGCGAGTGATCTGGCAACGACTAAGAGCTCACGCTTTTGCAGTATTCAGATCAGTTACCATTTTTGTCTGAGCGGCTTCAATCCGGCCGCGAGAGTACATGTACTCTACTTATAATTAGCTGAGGGAGATGCCGGGCCCGGATTAAGATCTAGCTTCTAAGTGGAGAGTTGCTTACCCTCGATCGGCCTCCGGGAAGGAATAAACAATAACTACACCAGATCCGGATAGATCTATAGACCTCGCTCATGGTGTGCTAGCAAGTAGCGGACGGGGCTGACATCCACTGATCATGAAGTGCCCATATATAACTTCAAGTGTATTATTTAGTGGTATGTTACTCAAGTATAGGTAAATTACTTAGGCGCTTCTTTTTTTTTTTTTTTTTTTTGTTTAATTCATTAATTGCATGCAGATACTTAGGCGCTTCTTCCGGCCTCTTAGATATAAAGCTTCGTACGATGGACCTAACACCGACGCGCCGATAACCGCTTATTAAGGCATATGTCAAATCCAAGCTAGGGTAGCTCCACACGGCAGGCGAATGTTTCACCTCTATATAACGAATAACTGGCTTGGCCCATATGCTTATTCAGAATCGAAATTTCTGGTTGTAGAGATCGATTTGGACCGGAAAGGGTATTTCTGAAGAATACTTGTAAAGCACATACGTGCATAGCTATGTACAGAGTCTGGGAGAATTATTGCGAAAGTGGGTTTTCCGTGACCCGATAATCCCATTGGCTTTTGAAAGGACTTTTGCTGTGAGCACAGACCAAGAAACCCACTCTTTTAGCGCTGACTTTCGCATTAATTCTCCCATCACTGTATATAGTAGCTAGACTACTAGAGCAGAGTATTTTCCTACATAAATTCATGCCTAATCTGAAGTGTAGTCTATAAGTAAATATAATGTGCTGCGTTACATGCATGATCAGTCATGTATCCCGTATTGTTATTTGTGTGTAAGCAGACTACATGTACAGAGGGTGGTAGAATTATTGCGAAAGTGGGTTTCCATGACCCGATAGTCCTATTGGCCCTTAAAGGAATTTTTGCAGTAAGCACTGACCAAGAAACCCACTCTTTTAGTTCGGACTTCCGCAATAATTCTACCAGACTCTGTATATAGATGTAGCTAATGGCGCAATAAGCTACACGGCGCAAGTCTATGGTATGCAACGGGTATCCCGAAAGCTACCGGGTTATCAGCCGATTTTGAATCGGCTCGGATCTGATCAGCTGAGAGACCTAGGATCTCGGCTTTTGTTGCTTAGATTAACACGAGCCCGACAACGAAGATCCATAACCATGTACTAGCCTAGGAGTTGTAAGAGGTTTCATATGCATTTACTATATAAGCTACATGTAGCTTTACATATACATATTGTCAATACATATCCCTTCGTTCGTCAGAGCAAAATCGGAGACATATTTGGCCCGCGACGGCGTGGTGATATTCAAAAAATCTAGCTACCTACAGACGGTGGAGACACCTGAAAAAGGTATAGGAGGGGTCACAGAAGGTGACTTAACAGCAAAAGGTTCACGGAATGAGGGATAGGTTTATTGCGGAGTAAAAGCTGCCAATTAGCGCCTGGTCGTAAAAACACACGAAGGGATGTTTATGTAGGATTAAGGAGAAGCTTTAAACAACCTGGCAATTTCGCACCTGCATGCATCATGTATCTAAAGCTTCGCGAATTCGTCTCGTATTGGCCGGTCTCGAATAAGTTCCACCATCACCAAAGACATATGCCGAAGCTAAATCTAGTAAGCATGAGCTAATGTCCCCAATGCTATCCCGGGATCTTGGTCCTTGTCTGGCTGCAGGGTCTGTTCATGTTCTAGTATATTCTGGCAATGGTGAGACACGTGTGGCCGATCAATATATAAAGTGGTCCTAGGGTAGTCCTAAGGTTACGTATCACCTTCGCAATGAAATAGAGTAAAAGTTTGCTGTATGCTCGAGTATACGTATACATAAATTTCAGTTGTTTGTCGTGACTGCTTCAGCTCTAGCTATATTGTTATTATATGGCGATACCCAAAGGGTAGGACAAAGGTCATACATCTGTGGATTGTTGAGTTCTTAAACCAAGTCAATGTGATCCAGAGAGAGGGGCCCCACATACATGAGTCAAAACATACAGTAGAGTAATATTCAAGTTTTACTTTGTGAAATACTGATCTAATACTCTGCAGGTTCGTCGGGTGTCTTCAAGCCCCATAATCTAGCGTATATTCCAAGACTACAGTGCTCTCCGAGATTCAATAGTGGCCAATGCGTTATATCCTGTCACAGCTACAGTAAGCACTGGGTTACATTACATAAAGGAGGCAGTCCGCTTTAAGCGTCTGATCAACTTCTGGTATATATTGCGCCATACCACACCCCGCCCCTCAAACCCGCACAATGCATGTATCAACTACCAATGCGTAACGAAGACTTTTGATTTTACTCCCAATAGAAAGATGAGCCCAATTAAGTAACTACATTTAGGTAGGCCTAGGTATATATGGCTCTGAGCACTCATGATTACATATACACTTACACTTATTACACATGACATCTTTCATTTCAAGTGAATCACAGATTAGCACTCGGTTTTATTTCGACCTACTAAACTTTAGGTATCCCCAACAGCCAAGACAGCTAATATCAAGAGCTATAAACAACGAGAGTAATTGCATTTATTTATATCTAACCTATCATATTTCTCGAATATGCCATGGTCGCTTAAATTAAGGTATAATATATTCGAGTGATAGTTTATGACTAAGACTATATCCATTCATATTCAGTCCAATCAAAATTACTGGTACTGATATCTATGTAGATGCAAGTTATAATTTGTGGATTTCGGGTGCCCTAATCTCAACTAATCTGAATCTTTTGTGAGACATTTAATTAAGTGATCACGTGAGGGGTTCCTGCGGCGAAAACCATGTGCGCCACACGCACAACGTGGAAGAAACGTGGATTACAGGTTGCATGAAACTCTCTAATAGAACTAGGAGAATGCACATATACATGAGCATGTGGATAGCGGTAATTGAGGTCAGATTTGAGATTGCCGTGATAGGATAGAAAAGCATCTGTACACGTAATATATTTAAACAGAACGGTCGATATACATGTACAGAGGAAAAAATAGAGAATAGAAGCAAGAACAAATAGAAACTCATCAACTATCACTCGTAGTCTCTATCATTATCCATAGGCTAGCCAGGTAGACTGGCTAGATACAGGAAAGAAAGAAAAATCAGCTAAATATAATTTGCTTTAATAAAAGAATTCCCTCGTTACGTATATCGCTTATTGACCGTATGACGCATTATGTTATATCTAGGGTTAATATGGACGGTCAAATCTGTCCATTGCTTAGCCATCTTTTCCTCCAATCGTATTACTCCGCCAACCTTTGTTTTATCTTTGGTCCAGCACGCCCGCTGTTCAATAATCTCCATTATCGATTCCGCAAGCACAGTACAATCAAATAGGTTCGGTTTAGTGGACTCACTAGATGCACATCGTGAAATACAAGCACTTCCAAAGCAATTCAGCGCAACACAGAGCTCTTAGGGGTTGTTTTCTAAACCGAAGACTCCGCTGCAACGGTCGAAAGAGAAGTCAAGAAGCTGTTTGGCGGCTTTACGGGCATCATCGAGCAAAGGGCTGCCATCGCTCGGTTCGCACTTAGGGTCCGTACGTACCACGGGTCTATGTGTATTCGGATCACTCTCTAGTACTAATACGGCGCCGGCGCCGAGGACGAGACTGTAAGAATCAGGTTGGGAAGGTTGAAAAACATTTGAAGTATATTTAATAGATTGTTAATTTTTTTTATTCTTTTGCGCCAATTTTGGCAGTTGGGTGTTCTGGGGTTGTTGGGAGGTAGTTTTTGGTTTATGGAAGCTGAGAAAAGATGCGCGAGCAGGTATTTAAGGCCTGTGTCAAGAAATTCGAATGCCAGATTCTATCGTTTCTTGAATACGAGACGCTGATTGAATCAAAGAATAGAGGTGTATGTAGATATTGACGTGGGTAGTTTCATATTGATCCGCCAGTGGTACGTATTAGCTCCATGAAACATCCACCTATAGCTAGACGTTCGTAACATCTTCTTCTTTAACTTTGTCAACTACATTTGTATTGTATTGGGATCATTTTATAGTTTCAGTTTAAATCTGGCTCAGTACGTATACTAGGACTCGCTATAATATTTTCAAGATTTAGTTTGTAGAACTCAATTCATATCATGTGCTCCCATTGCGGCTTTGGGTGGGAGGGGTTCATAATTTAGGGCACTAAACAGAAACAAAGAAATAGTACACTAGCTCATATCAACTGTGAGAGTCAATATGCACGTATTTATGGAAATAATAACCAAAATTAACATAACTATAGCTACTTGTTTTACAGCTACTGGTGATAACTCATAGGGTGGTCTGCCATACTGCAGGATATATATCTCGAGCTGGTTATAAGCTTAAGTACTAGTAGATTATATATATATATTAGATCGAGGCTTTGAAAATATTTCTGAAAATGAAAATCAAAGTAAAATATGACTACAACCCCCCCCCCCCCATACCAAGCGGTAGGCAAAGACTAAAACCACTTTCAATGAGTTCCAATTCTCTGGGCGTAAAGACTTGATCTAAAGGCAATTCCCTGAAATTTCTAGCGCAGCTGCAGCTATCGCGACCGTAAAACCTTTTTTAATTAAGTTAATACTTACTACGAAGGTACAGCATACGTAGAGTATTGAGTTTCATAGACTGTATATAGTATATTCCTCGGGCTAGCTACCTCAGTAGAGGGCCGCGCTGTTTTACTCGATCTATATCTTTGCGATGGACAAGAGAATATATTATCTTTTCCCCGGATTACGAATGCATGTGGTAATATAATATCAAAGCGCTAAGGTAGTGTGGTACATAGGTACAGGCTGGATGTCAATGATAACTACCCCGCGCCAAGCCTATTGTACACGACCGGTTTGGGTTCTACCACTCGTTATGGGGAAGTGCTAGCTACGTATTTCACTGAACCTCAAATACCCCGCATACTACCCTCGCTAGGTCTAGGTCGGTGTGGGAGTTGTCACTAGTAATGTTAACATTCAACAGATCTGGACGGACAGCATATCCACAAGGAATCGATATCCAGAGATTCGACTGGTAGGATCCTTGGTTCAACATATGGGCTTGATAGATAGACCGTGTGCACCTGTGCCGAGAATGTACCTGTGCCGAACATCTTATCTGATCTCTAGGGATCCGCTCCAAATGGTGGCTAAAATGCTGCCTTTATTATAAGGTGCTCGGCACAGGTACATGCTCGACACAGGTGCACACGGTCTATCCCTTAAACCGTCAACAAAATGCTGACCCACCAAAAAAAAGCAAATTTTGTGTGGCTTTACTAACAGATCTTCTTATCTTTCTTATCAAATAACAGATCTCCCACACAAATTCAACCCTATATTACCGTGGGTCAGCAATTGACGGGTTAAGGGATAACAAGTCAAAGAAAGGGCAATTAAATTTCAAAGTGGACCAAATATTTATTTATTTTTCTGCGCACGTGGGGGACGGCTGAAGTCATGGTGAGTCACTCGCCCGAGATAAGCTGCAGTTGTGTGGAGCACTGTGATTGGCCAGTGTAAAAAGTCTAGTAAACAAACCCTGTAGCTCTTCAGATTAGCATGCAAGGGCACTTACTTAGATAGATGCACCTGTCCAATTGAACTAAATTAGTAAGCTTTAGCTTCTAAAATTCCAGTCGTGCCCAGAATCAGATAGTAAGGAAACGATTAGGTGGTTGGCTACTGTCAATCGAGACGTATTATATTCCGGAGTTGATCACTTATACGGAAAACAAAAACTATGTACTCTCGACGAATTACCTTTCCATTTGGGGAGAATATGCTCGCCACGTGTTCCGCCCCCTCATCAACTATATAAAGCAGGCCGGCCTGTCCCATTCTCCTTCTTCAAACAAACGTCATTATCAGCCGGACTGAAAACTTCCACTCTTTTTACTTTTCACGTAAACCTTTAGAATATTTCTTTTCAAATAAAATGACTTTCTTATCCAGTCTTCTGTTCTTCAGTATTGTACTATTGGCGACCTTTTCGACGGTTTTCGGACTTGAAGAGGTTCTTGCATTCCAGGAAAATAGGCAAGAAACCAGGCCTTTCGGGGTGTACTTGGCGCTTAAGTACACGGTACTAGATGGCTTTTTCAGACAGAGCGATGATAGTACCGATGATCGTACCTACGACCCTGTAAGTATCCGCTGTCTTGCCGGTAATGATGTTTGCATCAATTATTTTTGCTAATAATCGATGCTTTTCAAAGCTCACGGATTCTTTCGGACTTCAGTATTCTGGACCCCGACGCTGGGAGAGATTTGTTGAGCATATCTCTCTCTTGAATGAAAATGCCCCCGTGGATGTCAGCTACAAGGTTTTATACCTGGCAAGACATGGCCAAGGGCATCATAACGTTGCGGGTAAATTTCTCTCGTAGAATGGAGTTTATTACATGCAGGTTACTAAAAGATATTATAATATCAGAACACCATTTTGGAAATGAGGCTTGGGAAGTATGTATTCAACTAAATCGATATCTGGGTAGGACCTCGCTGATCTTTGCAGTGTTATTGGGCTATGAAAGGGAATAATGGAACCTACCATTGGGTGAGGACTCCTTTCCTTGTTATTTCCGCAAAACTAACCTCCGCAGGGACCTGACGCCCGCCTCACTGAAAAAGGAATCTCCGAGGTACATCGTACCCGAGATGCCTGGAAGTCCCAAATCCCCTTTGGTGTCCCCCTCCCTCAAATACACTTCGTCTCTCCTCTCTCGCGTTCCCTCTCGACTCTTGTCGAGACATGGAAAACGATTGCACTCGACCCTCCTCGGCCACTTGTCAATGAACTTCTTCGGGAAACCCTTTCCCTACATTATGGGGACCACCGCTCACCAGCATCCGAGCTACGAGAGCGTTACCCAGAAGTAGATTTCCCCATGGATGGCTCGTTCCCGGAGGAAGACCCACTGTGGAATTATCACCGTGAGTCTCTACAGGGTCGTAACGCCCGAATAAAATATGCCATGGACAACATGATCGCCGCTTCCAATGAAACCTATATCTCGATGACTTCGCATTCTGGAGTCATCAACTCGACTCTTGTAGCTCTCGGACATCGCCCATATAATCTTCAGACGGCGGGCATGATTCCTGTTGTCGTAAAAGTAGAGCGAGACCGAGGGGGTCTGCAGAAGTGGTTTCAGCCGAATAACCCTTCGCTCAAAAATGTTGATGATAGCCCAAGGGTGGAGGAGAGAGTGATTTGTGATGGTTACCCGCCTGTCAACGTATCGGGATTGTATGAGAGCGGAATGGGAGTTTGGCCGTGGTCATAGGTGCCGGCTCTTTCAGCTAAGACTATCAGATAGCTCTAGGGCGGAGAAAGGTTTGGCTTTGCTTGGTATTTAAGAAGAGACCAAGGAAAATGTGTGATATAGTGTAGAGTAATGCGCTGAGTAGCGTGGGGCAGTTGGAGATTGCGGTAGGGCTAGGTCCGTCCCGAGTATATAGGTCGCTAAGGGATAAAATACATGAGGAAACCCGCTTGTTTCTGTCGAGTTGGAGGTGCTGAGGCGGAAGTCACGCCCTTGATAGTGCCTTTAAATATACCAGAGAGGCCTCAGAACAAAATAGGAATAGTTGGTTGGAAGACTGTAAATAAGAAGGGTGATAGAACAACCGTATTTAGCTTTATACGAATTTCAATTTTTGTTTTGATACTTTTTGGCCCGCAAGAAATCGGAATAGCTGTGAAAAATATATGCTCAACAGTTACAAACATGAGTGAGAAAAGGATAAGAGAAAGAAAATCACACCATGCGTTTTCGTCATTAGAGATACTAAAAACAAAGTAAAGGGTATTTAGGTAACCAAAACGCCCCTAGAATACCATGTGGATCCTCAACCCATGCATAGCCTACGCCATTGTACTCTCCAAACCTGGTCCTAAGTATGACCGCCGACTACATAACTGATGAGGTCCTTGGCCTTTTGCGGCTGCTTCCTGGTCTCTTCTCGGGGGCGGGCGGTCCCATTTCAGTTAGAGTTGTTCCTTCGCGCTCCTCACGCTCAATAGCCCTCCCACCCTTATGATCCTTGGCCTTTTCCTTCTGGTCAAGCACCATCGAGAGTATGTCGTAGGCGAATTGCGGGAACTCAAGAATCATTCCCATGAATTCCTTCTCAGCCTCGTGACGTAGGACATGGCCTTTCGAAAATTTTATTAGTATTAAGTAGATAACGATAGGGATAAGTGCTTACTTCTATGGGCCCAGAAAGTTGCGATAGGGTTTCTAATCGTCTTGTCCTCCTTTGGTGTATTCGCATACACGAACCTAGCATACTCAAGCTCACCCTTGGCGGTAGAATTAATCCTGTGAATCTTGCTGTGCGCCAATGTCTTGAGCTCCTCCATGCCTAGCTTATCGGCGAGTGTATATACCCTCGCATGCTTCAACAGATGGCTCCCATCTTCATCAATTTCATCCGGGGAAACCGCCTCTAGTACCAACTCGGATGCGTTCTTGTTGAAGACGAGGCGGGGGGTGTACTCGTTTGTGTAGAGATACTGCAGAAAGCAACCAACAGCATCGATGTTCTCATCTTTGAGGCTATCGACGGTGAGGGAGTTATCGAAGTATGGGCTGCGCTGAAGGAGCGCAAGATGAGCCTTGAGGACAGCATCTCCGACGGTGATGGTTACAATGGATGAAGAAAGATAGCTGTGTTCATCATCCATCATCATTGTATTAGCGGTTTGCTCTACGTCGAGTTGTTTGCTTAATTCCTGATGGAGGTGAGAGAAATAGACAAGGACAAAAGGAAGAAAGATTTAAGGAAAGTATAAGTGAGGCGGGACGAAGAAAGGTAGAAGTGTGCACGATGGAATCTTACTCAATGAAAGTCAGTTCCTTCTTTTCAGGAACCTCGTTTGCGGAATTGTCGACAACGACTGCTAGCGCCATGCTCGACTCCCCGCCCTCTTCGTTCCCCTCCTCGAACTTTTCCTCGGCGTCGCCTTCGCCGTCTCCATCACCATCCTCGTCCTCTTTCTTCTCTTCCTTCTCGGTTTCTTCCGCCTCCGCTGGTGTCTCGCCGAACAAGTCGCCCGTAAGATCGGAAGCTTCTACATCCATTGTTTCTGCTAATGGAGCGACAGGGGCTGTAGGGGTAGGATCTAGTGTATTGGTTGAGTTTGACATTTCTTTTTTTCTCGTTTATTTGCGAATACTTACCAGATAACGGCAGCAAGGATTCGGTGGATGGGCAATTGAACAAAGACGATGCAAAGGTCAGTCTTTGAGCCTGGTCGACGCGTGTTGTTGTTGCAACATCACAAAAGGTTAGACCTGTTGCGGGTATCTAATCTTGGCAGGAACTCGCTTACTATTCTCTCTTATACCTTACCCATGACTTGGGAATCGGGGCTTTATTATCCCTGTTAAGCATCGGGTTAGGGGTACGGATTGGTATGCAAGATAACTTTATCTCAAAGCTCTTTGATATAGCTACTATGAATGCTTCCTGTACTAATAAGGTACATATATTGCTAGAACAACCTTACAAAAAACATTTCCTCCAGTTTAGTCGAGTTTAAGATCTTTCTTAACCGCATCCCGGCAAATTGGATGGTAGAAATTGATATGAGTGTTGAATGTTTTAATAGCCAATTCCCTATCACATTCATTCAACAGCCTATACAGAGGCCTCACAAACTTCATCCTTCCCCAGTTACCTAAAGCTTCTGCTGCAGGCTGAAATAACTTTGGGTCCTTTGCCTTGAGTCCGACTATCAATATCCGACTCAGAATCTCCGCATTCTTACTCTTCATGAATCCATACTGATTTATCATCGTTTCGACATGTTCCGTTTTGAGCGGTTTCTCAAAGTCTGTGATTTTTTCAAGGAAAACGACGATCTGTCCAGATGTCCAAGATTCGATATCCTTGGGACCGGGAGTCCAGCCCCCAGATGGTGATGAATCGGTATTTAGACCGTGCCATTTATCCGCGAGGTTATAGCAGACATCGGCAAGCGAAGTGTCAAAGTCAGGCTTTGGTGGAAGGCCAGGCGCGTGGAACCATTTCTCCCAGTCCACTTCCTTTTCAAGTGCCGTAGAAGCTTCAGCGTCGGATGCGAAAAACTCCAACAATGTTGATTTGAAGTCCTCTGAGGTCAATGATTTCTGGTGGAACTTTTTGAAATACTATTTATCTCATGGTTATTAAGTGTATTGAAAATCATAGAGGGTTCACGAACATGTGGAATGAATTTGTCCCATTTTGCCCTCCCTACCACTCTGTCAAGGAAAAATAGGAAGTTGAATCCCTTCTCATAAGGAATACTAGAGAAGGCGTCATCCGGATCCTTCCCTTCCAAGTCCACCACCAGCTTCGTAAACTCATGATCCTCTCCATAGAGCTGCACACTTTCCTTTAAGGCCTTCCATCCGATAATTGCAGAGAAATGAAACTCCTTGTCACCATGAAGAATACCCCCGATACGTCTCTCGAGGTAGGTAGTCCATCCCTCGTTCAGCCAGAAATGTTCCCAACTTGCATTGGAAACTAGGTTTCCAGACCAAGAATGGGAAAGCTCATGGGCAATTACATCGATGTTAGATTTATCACCCGAGATAATTGTTGGTGTTGCGAAGGTATGTGTTGGGTTCTCCATACCTCCGTACGGGAAACTAGGAGGGAGGATCAGAACGTTATAAGTAGTCCACGGGTAAGGGTACACGAGTGACTCTGCAGCTTCCATAAATCTCTCCATGTCGCCCTCGAGCTCCGTCTTGCAAGCTAAAAGCTCTTCGGGACCTGTGTAGACCAATGACCGAGGGCCAATGGAGGCTGATGCAATATCTCCTGACGCAATGGCAAAAAGGTACGATGGAATTGGAATCGGTTGGTGCGATGTGTACGCAAGAGTTCCAGCTTCGTCTTTAGATTTCCCGGCAATGAACTCGTGGGTTCCCGTCGGCAGACCAGAAGTAAGAACTGGAAGGGGAGAACGAATCTTGATATCGAAGGGGGATTTAACAGCTGGTGTATCTTGGCAAGGATACAGAGAACGGGCATGAATTGCCTGACATTGTGAGACTGATATCTGAAATTTAGCATAGAATTCAAGATCATAGTTGGGTTAAGTTACACATGTAAGGGTGCTTCTTATTAGATGTTTGCTCAGGTGTCATCCATTGCAAAGCAGTGCACTTATCAGTGGTACCGTAAGAGATCTACCAAGGTGTGAGACCTTAAAAATAGCTTCATTTAATAAGCCGAGAGTTTGGGGTATGAGTACCTTCACTTTGACGCATTGGCCTTCTTTCACTTCCTTCCCAATATTGATTGTCAAAGCACTCCCGTAAGGCTCCGCTCTCTCTGAGACGTCAAATGTTACTTTCTCTCCATCAACACACACACTCTTCACATCCAAATAGCTCGTATCCAAAATCACATCCTCCAACGTATCCTCAGTAGCTTTCAATGTCAAAGTAACATCCCCGGACAACGATGAAGTGGGAAACGACAAGGCCAGGTTGATATCAGTGTGCGTAGTCGTAAAGACAAGATGATTTGCTTGTGAATTGGGATCTTTCTTAATTGGTGCCATGTTTGCAAATATTCTTGATGTTGTCGAGAACGAGCGATTGATAGTTAGTGGAGTGCGGGGTTGAGGCTTAAAGTAGGGTGAAGGAGCTGTTGCGGGACGCGACGGTTTGATGCGGAATTGAGGGGACCGGCAAGCAGCAGGGATGCACAGAAAACGTGATGATTTGGACAGAGATAAAGCTCGAAACTGAGGCCGAGTTACTAGAGTCAGCATGGTGGAAAGATGTGGACTTTTTGAATAAACCCATGATTTGGTATTGGTAGCTCGCTTCGCCAAGAATCTTATCGCACATGTGCGTTAGATCTCGGAATAACCTAGCCACATATATTTAACAAATCACCACATGTTTTTTTGATACGCATATTTATATGGTGGTTATAAAGTACCTACAAGTACTTATATGATGCAATTATGAGCAGTTCACGATTGTGCAATTGCTTATTCTTGATAGAGGTTATAATGCCACAGCACATTGGATACACCTTCATGCCATAGGATAATGTACACCAATTAATCGTTAACACAATTCAGATGTCGGTGTAGTTGGGCGCTCGATCGGTTATCTATGCTGGGGATTACGGCCCTGAATCGGGAATGTTACTAAACGCTACGATCCTTGATTATTCAGAACACTGCGTGATACGTCATGACCCAGAAAACTGAGTGACCCTTCATGATCCAATCAGTTTTTTTTAATGCACTTTGCCCTCATTACCTTCCAGTATCGTCAAATCCCTTGTTCATGCCGCAGTATATCGCCTATGTATATCAAGTCACCACGCACTGGCCATGTAAACTTCTCTATAACTCGTGGTCGAACTTGTGCCTCAACACTTCTCACGCGTATACAGCGGTAGGTAATAAGTGATGGAACGCCTTGAGAGTACAAACACCAAATGTTGGTGGCGTTTTACCAAAACAGGTATCGCTGTGTTCCATCACTTATTACCTACCGCTGTACATATACTTGTTTCATGACTTAAAGCACATGTGTTCAAAGATTCGTTTTTCACTGCTTCTGGGGCACATGAAGATCAAAAACGTGTATTATCGTCGCATGTAGAAGTACAAAAGGGCCCGAAGGCACATAAATCCGAAAACTTAGTACCCATGGCTAAACAGGACATAAATGTAAAATCGTAAAACCGTTACAACAGAATGAAACCGCTATCACAGATCAGTAGTCTAATTAGAACTTCCACTGAAACTCCTGGCCACAGAGTAGTCTAGTTAGAGCTTCTGCTACGACTCCTGGCCGCAGGACATTAGTCAAACCGCGTCGTATGGGTTTTGCAGTATCCACAACGGGCATGGAAACAAGTGACTCCGTCCACCTTATGTGGGCATCTCTCTTTATAAAGACTGTTCCCTTCTTTTCCGCAGTCGCAGCATGTCCAAGTAGATTTTGGACGATTCTCTCCAATGTATACCATAGGCATCTTATCGGTGAGTGTAGTTGAAGTCGTAAGATTGTGAGAATAATGAGCGTTATGATGATTTGAGCACGATAGTCAGTAGATCGTAATGCTTCTTGAGGACGTATAATGATAGTGAAAACAGATAGGAAGCTCAGTTGTTTATAAGGACTTCTTTCTGGGCCCCTGATTGGTACACCATTATTACAACGATATCGGGCGCCGAAGTTTCCAATTCTATGGTTTTTACAAATGTTGTGTTCCGGTGCCATGTTGCCTAGTAGAGGGCCGCAGATATGCGAATAGAATTCCGTAGTCACCAAAAACTCGTTATGCAATTCTGCGAAGCCCGGGGCAAGCCCTTATGCAGTAGGCCATATTCCTCTCATCTGGTTCGCATAGCACCGTAGGGTAGAGCTCCCGATCCCGTTGGCGGTTAACGGCAAAGGGTGATTTGCTATGAGGTCATGACGGCGGGATTGTGTCACAGACCACGAAGCGAGCATTGCGTTCAGCCCTAGCCCTAAGGCTGCGAGTGATTCTCGATGACGGTGTGAATACGTTGGATATCTGTCTCAAAGACTCGGAGAAATCTTGAGGTCTTCATGGCGAGGAAAAACCAGCAGCTGGTTAGGTCTCTTGTGCCTGGACCTTGAGCAGCCAGAAACTATAGGCTGAAGTGAACTTGAACAAAGCATGTGATGGTTGATGAACCTTCAAAGAGAACGGTCTTCTAGAATAAATTAGTTCTGAACTGCGGACTGCATACCCTGACAAAGTCATCTCTTGGGTTGATTTCTTTGCAGGGCATAACGTCAGACTCTTGGCAACAACGTCGTCGGCTGTTCCTGCTGCTGCACGTAAACCCCGCACTCGAAACAAACCACCCCACCCAAATCCTACTTACAACCTCTACCACTCCGCTTTGCAACATACACTCATCACCATCAATCACATACAAACATGGCTGACGAGTCTTCCGCTACTGCTGCTGCACCTACCACAAAGCCTCAGGCCGAGGAGGTTGGTATGTGACGATACCGCATTCCTCGTTATTTGGTTTGGTTGAGAAACAAAAATGCTAATCGTGGGGTTGACCCAGACTACACACTGAACAACCCCGATGTTCTCACAAAATACAAAGATGCGGCAGTAATCGCCCACAAGGTCCTTGAGGCTGTTTCAAAATTGGCTGTCGATGGTGCAACCATTTTGAGCCTTTGCCAGGCTGGTGACAAGATGTTGGATGAGGAAACCGCAAAAGTGCACAAGGGCAAGAAGATCAGCAAGGGTATGGAAATTCTCACCGCCTACTTTAACCTCCAGTCTCCTTTGGTGGATCGTTTCACCCACCACCATTGAATGCGAGATTTTGTAGAGGCGCAATCTACTAAATACAGGAAGACATGAAAAATTGAATTCTTTACTAAAACGTTTATTCATGCAGGAATTGCCTTCCCTACCACCGTTTCTCCCAATGATATCCTCACCCCCTACACACCTCTCTCCACGGATGCCGGTGAGGCTGGAATTACAGTCTCAAACGGCGACGTTCTCAAGATCCAGTAAGCCTCAAAATGAAATTTTGGTCTTTCCCCAAGCTGCCTTCTAACACATCCCCCCTCTCCAGGCTCGGTGCACAAATTGATGGATTCCCTGCAATCATCTCAGACACCATCGTCGTTGGCGAGGAGACCAAGGACCACAATGACCTCATCCTTGCGACCCACTACTGCAATGAAGCCCTTCTCCGTCTAATGATCCCCGCCGATATCCACCCCTCAAACACCCCCGAGAAGCCGTACAAGGTACCTTCATCTTATGAAATCACCGAGAAACTGAAGAAGATTGCCGCCGCATATGGCTGCACTCTTGTCGAGTCTACCACCTCATTCGTCTTTGCCCGCAACGAGATTGAAGGCAAGAAGCGCCTTGTTATCCTCCCGGGTGAGGGTATCCCCAAGAGTGAGGGAACCCCTGAGGTTGGCGAGGCCTGGGGTGTTGAGCTCTCCTTGTCCAAGGGCGGTGGAAAGGTTAAGGAGGTCCCCGGAAAGAGAGCCACCCTCCACAGGAAGACCGACACAAAGTTCAGTCTTAAGAGAGACTCTAGCAGGGCTACACTTAACGAAGTTATTAAGAAATTTGGAACATTCCCATTCGGTCTCAGACAGCTGGATGATGAGAGGACAGCAAAGGCTGGTATCTTGGAGTGCGTTAGAAGCAATGTGTTTAGACAGTTTGAGGTTTTGGGAGACAAGGACGGCGCGGCCACTTCTAGGCTCTTTACCACCATTGGTTAGTTCTCCCTCGCGTTACTATTGTTCCTAAACTTTATACTGACCGAGAGACAACAGCCATCACCAAGAACGGTATCACAAAGCTCGCCGCTCCCCCGGCCCCTGATTTCGAGAAGATTACTTCGGACAAGAAGATTGAGGACGAGTCTATTCTTGAGCTGCTCGCCCTCCCGCTAAGGGCAGAGAGCAAGGCGTCTAAGAAGAAGAAGAAGAAGACCGCTAAGAAGGAAGATGCCGAATAAATGTAGCATTAATTCTTTCTTTTTCCATTATTCCCTATTTGTTTCATTCTAAGCTCCTCTTCCTCGTAGGAAAGTTAGCATTTGTTTCTTCATTTTCTCTTTTTTAAAAAAAGAAAACCGGCGGGAAACTGAATTTTTTTCATATTGTTTTTTTTTTGGACAACCCGAATTCAATGTGCGTGCTGCGGCCATTGTAATACCTATCTTAGTCATATGAAGAAAAGAAAAAAGTGATATCTCATGATTTCCTCCCCTCTCCATCGCCGGTTGTGTGCAGGCCCGTGTCTCGTTCAACCAATCCGCATAAACATCTACCAAGATAATCCCCCACCCCCACTTTGCATCCCCTCTTCCCCACTTTGCATGCATGCACTCTGCACCCCACACAGCATCCTGATCTGACCGCACGGCAATCGTGATCAGCGCTTGGTCCCTTCCGCGACCGCAACACGTGCCGCAGGCCATGGGGGGAGGGGGGGGGAGGCGGTGTGGCGAGCAGTCATGGGGTGTCACTCGGTGTGTTGGGCTGCGTGATGTGATGTGATGTGATGCTCGTCTTTACTATATAACTCCCCCACTACCCACTCCCATCACCACTATGGCATAAAGGCTAGTTGGTGGTGGGGCTTGAGTATCCTCACCGCCCACTCTTACCCTCACTCTCACTCTCACTCGCGCCGTCACAAACCATAGAATTAATGGAAAAAGACAAACACTGTAGATAGATGGAAACGCCATCGCTGTAACGTACACTCACTCACACACTCACTTAGTTACTGCTAGTAGCACTAACATGACAAACCGGCGCAACATAACGCAGCATGGCAGAAAAAACATGTAAAGTAGGGGGGGGAAAAAAAACATTGCATTCGTAGGCAGGTAGGTAGGTAGGTAGGTAGGTTGTGCGTGTGTGTGTGGCGATGTCTTCCTCACCGCGCGCCCCGGTCAAGAGAAAAAGAACCCG
Organism: Morchella eximia; assembly: GCA_024713935.1. Classification (NCBI taxonomy): domain Eukaryota; kingdom Fungi; phylum Ascomycota; class Pezizomycetes; order Pezizales; family Morchellaceae; genus Morchella; species Morchella eximia. The sequence goes on from JAMGZG010000001.1 coordinate 5,144,206, forward strand.
ATCCAAAAAAGAAAAAAAGGGCAAAGAAAACGTTTTCAAAATGAAGGACCATGGAAGGACATTGGCCGTCAACGAGATTTTAAGGCATTCTCTCCGTCACTCACCGCGGTCACAGATTCTTTTTGTTTTTCGTGAACAGCAGCAGCAGCAGCAGCAACAACAACAACAGCAGCTTGATTCCCAAATCCCATAAAAGAAGAAGAAGAAAAAGTAGAGCAGTACACACAAAAACCACAAAAAAGAAATACACACATCACACACATCACACACAAAAAACACATAGAGAAACATAAAAAAAAAAGAAAATAGAGTAGGAAAAAGAATGCCAACGGGTACTACTACTACTAACAACTAAACTCCCCCCCCCCCCTCCCCCTCCCAACGATCTTCTCCTACTCGCCATCACTCGGCGGCTCCGAAAGCTCACTACTATCCTCATGCTCCACCGCCGCCGCTGCCGCCGCGCCCCTCCCCGCACCCGCACCCGCACTCCCATTCGTCCCATTAACCGCCGCCACCGTTACCGTCCCCGACGCCCTCGTCTTGCGTCCCCCCCTCGCCGGTTTCCGCTCCGCAACCACCACAGTCGCCGTCGGCTCCGGCGACGCCGCCGCTGCCGCACCACCGCGCTTTGGCCGCCCCCGCCCGCGCTTCATCGGCGTGATCTTCTTTTGCGGTGACGCTGGCGCCTCGGCCTCTTCGGCCTCCTCTTCGGCCTCCTTCTCGGGCTCTGCCTCCTTCTCGGTCTCTTTCTCAGTCTTCGGCGCGTCTTCCTGTATTGTTTCAGCTGCTGCGGTTGTAGCTTTCGCCTTCTTCCCCCTTACCGGCGTCGCACTGGCCGCCGCCTCGTCCTCATCCAGTATCCTCTCCCCCCTCGGCTTTCTCCCACGCTTCGCCGGCGCCGGCTTCTCCTTTTTTGTTACTGCCGCATCCTCCTCCTCCTCCTCTTCATCGTCGGCGGCGCCGTCGCTCCCCGCATCCCCCATCTCCACATCGCTATCCCCGTCGCTCTCCGCCCCCACCGCCTCCTCGTCGTCATCTTCGTCATCGCTCGGCCCGCTCTCCACATACTTGACCTTCGTCGTCGACCGCCCACTCCTCCGCCGTTCCGCATCCGACGGCGCCTGCTTCGGCGTCTTCGGCGGCCTGCCCACCTTCCTCTTCTCCGCGCTCTCCCCGGCGGGCGTGGCAGCAGCGGCTTTGTACTTCTTCTTGGCGGGGGTGCTGGCGGTGCCGCGCGGGGCGTTGGGGTCGCTTTTACGCTTCTTGCCGCCGGCGCCGTGGGCACCGCCGTGGCGCGCGCTCTTGGGCTTGATGAGCGCGTCGAGGCGCAGCTCGATTTCCTCTGGGAGGTAGGTGCTGCGGGAGACCTCGAGCGACTGTTCGGCGCTCTGCATGGGCATGAAGAGACCGGCGGGGAGGCGGATCTTGCCGGGCCAGGTTTGGATCGTCCAGTGGTGGTGCTCGGCGTAGCGGCGGATTACGGCTTGGGCGAGCTCGGAGAGGTAGTAGAGGTTCTGTATGTTTGTTAGTTTTCATGTCCCCGCACCACCGCACCACCGCACCCCCGAAGAATCCCCTCCAAACATCCAGAGAATGGATAGAGCGTACCTCGCTGTTATTCGGACTCAGCCCGTCGCGGAACTGCTTGACGCGCTGTGCGACGTGGTAGATGAGGCTGACGTTCTCCTCGCTCGCGACAGCCGTGAGGTAGAAGAGGATGTATCTGCAGAACCAGGCGCGTACACTTCAATCAGCTCCGTCTGTCTCTGTTCCCCCCCGAAACCGCATTTTTTTTCTTCCCAGCCGCTCCCCGCCCGCCTCAAATCAAAAGCAAGACGAAGGAGTGGAGGAAGAGAGAGAGGGAGGGAGGGAGGGAGTGCGTGTTTGTGTTTGTGTTTGTGTCCATGGCAAGCAAAAAGAGAACAGGAGGGGGGGAATCTCTCCTACGCAAAAAAACCCAAAAAGAGAGAGAGAGAGCAAGAAGAAAAAAAATCAAAACTTACTTCGCAAAATCCGCCAAATCCTCCACCTGCGTTCCAAAATCCGGATGATGCGCCAGCAGACTCAACAACCTCGCAAAGACAGCCTCCATGACATTTCCCGCCGCATTCGCCTTTCTCATACTCGCCGTTCGCGCCTTTACCCACGTGACAGCAGCATCCCGCGTCTCGGGCACGGGCTCATACGCCATGAGGAATATGATTGTGTAGAACCTGTTTCCCAGGCGCGACGAGGCCAGGTACTTTTTCACCTTGTCGACGAAGCGGGCGCGCACCTCTGTGCAGTGGTCCTGGATGACGCAGGCGAGGCGGTTGAAGTCCGTCGGCGTGATTAGGTCGTCGTAGATCTTGCTTGAGGCGAGTTTGAGGATTGAGAGTGCGGCGGAGAGGCGTAGGCGGGATTTGTGTGCGCGGCTGTGGGGGCGGCGAAGGGGGGGGAAACATGTTAGTTAAATCATTTACCACGGTACTACACACGCACACAGAGAGAGAGAGAGAGAGAGACGAAAGGGGAGGGGAGGGAGGGGAAAAAAAAAAAACTCACGGCGTGTCCTCATCAATACTCAACTCCCCCTCCTTCACCACCAACTGCATCAACATCTTCAGCACCGCCTCGGGCACCTTCGTCCTCCTAAACTCCTCCGCCTCCCTCGCCCCCTCCAGCATACCCACATGCGCGCGCAGCCTATTCACCGTGATCCGCAGCGCCAGCATCTTTGCACGACACTCGACATCCACCGCCTCCTCAGGCACCCACACCGCCTCGTCCTCCCCCTCCCCGCCCGCGCCCGCGCCCGCCCTCTCCTCCTCCCCCGCCGGCGTCCGCACCTTCAGCAGCACGTCCTTGGCAATGTCCATAATCGCATCATTCTCCTCCTCGCACTGCGCCGGCGCCAGCAGCACCAGCTGCGCCAGACACGCCAGCTTTGCCAAGAAGTGCTCCCCGCCAAACTCAAAATCACGCACGCACCGCCGGATCAGGTCCGCGGCATACATCTCGCGCCGCTTGGCCGAGTACATGAGGATGCTGACTGCGTGTTTTGCGGCCGCGGGCGGCTGCCCCGTGAGTGCGAAGCCGACGAGGGCCTGCAGGAGCTTGCGCTCCTGCGGCATGTCGGCCGGGTAGCTCTTTGCGAAGCCCGCGCACGCTTTGAGCGTGTCGACGGCGCCGGCCGAGTCTGTGGGCGAGCGGGCCGAGGACTGTTCCTGCAGGAGGTCCGAGAGTGCCTTTACGTTTGCCTTGAAGACGGCCGGGTTGGACGACGACATTTCCTTCAGCACCTCGTGGGCGACGGCCGAGAGCGAGGCCTCGTCGGTGCGTGAGAACTCGACAATGTGGGGCACGTGCGACTTGTTGTAGATTAGCTGTGAGACGCGGTATAGCAGCGGGGTGAGCGTCTCCATTATTGTGGGCGCGGTGCCCGGTGCTTCGGAGATGCGCTTCTTGATCTCCTTGAGCGCCTTGACGACCGTGCGGTAGTCCGAGTCGGGCGAGAAGCAGAAGCGGATGAGTTGGTAGCAGCGGCGGTCGTGGAGTTTTGCAAACTTGAGCAGGTTTTCTTTGGCCTTGGGCGTGTCGGGGAGCTTCTGCGAGAGCCATTCTATAAACTTGTTGAGCGCGCGCTTGACGCCCTCTTCTTCCCCGTCCTCCTTGTCCATTACGCCGCCCTGCAGAATAAAATCACCGGTTGTCAGTTATCATTTCCATCAAACATGTATATATACCTAGGGTTAGGGTGCGGAGAAGCCCGCGGGGGGGAGGGGGGGGGAATACATTATAATCCTCACAGCTCTTCAAAAAGACATCCATCACCTTCGCATAACTAATCTGCCTCAGCGGGACCGCAAACAGGGCCTTCTTCGCCTTCCCATCGAGCCCTTTCACCAGCACTAGCAACCTCATGACACGGATTTTATCCCCCTCCGCAATCTCCCTCTCGCGCTCCTTCTCCGCCTCCTTCTCCTTCCCCTTCCTCCCCGCCCCGCCGCCGCCATTATTCTCCGCCGCCGCCGCCGCCGCAGAAGAAGCGACAAGCTTCGACTCCTTCTCGATGGGCGGATAATTGACGGGCAGCAGCACGCCAAAGAGCACATGGTCGAGCAGCACATTGACCTCGGCATCATTGATGTAGAACGTGTCGAGAATCTTGCTCGGGATCCACCCCAGCTGCGCCGTGACAATCTCGTTGCCGGCCGCAATGTCCGCATACGCCATGTTCCACATGCGTGCGAGGCAAAACATGCCCTCCCAGCGCACGCTAAACTTCTTATCCCGCACACGTTCGCCGAGGTGGTGCAGTATCCGCTTCCCCCACCCCTTCCCGTCGCCGTCCGCGCTCTTGCCCTTCCCGCGGCCGGCGGTGGCCGCCGTGGCCGCCGGCGCCCCCGCAGCAAGCTCGGGGTTGTAGGTATTGAACGGCGAGAGGTCCGCGCCGAGCTTGGTTGTGATGCTGGCGTAGTCGAGTTCTCCAAGCGACACGCATGCCGACAGTCGCACGCGGTCGTCCAAATCGTTCAGTTTCACAGCGACCAGGTCGACGAGCTGCACGGCCATAAAGTCGTTGCGCTCCTTCATGATCCTCACGGCAGCCTCGACCCACTTTGCGCGGACCGCGCTACTCTTATCGTTTGCGCGGCCGATCCACGCCTTCCACGTCGCAGGTGCACTCGGGCCGAACGCGCCCGTCAGCGCCATATCGCCAATCGTCTCTGTGCTGAGCACCCTAATCTCCGCGTTCTCGGCCATGAGCTCCTGCTCGAGCTGGGGGATGACGTTCTGCAGCACGGCCGGACAGGCCTTCCACAGCTCCTTGACGAGCAGGTGGGCCTTGTGCAGCTCCTGGAGGTCCTCATGCGACGGCTCGTGCAGCGCCGGGTCGTCCGAGTCCGAGTCGGGGCTCATTGACGTGTGGCGGCCGCCCTTGTTTCGCGGGCGCGCCGACGGCGAGGCGTCCATGATGACCTCTGAAAAGTACTGGCAGATCTGCCGTGCCATCTTGTCGACGCACTGGTTGCAGATGGCCTTGGCCATGTTGTAAGCCGGGGGCGGCACTGGCGCAATGAGCTTTGTCTGGCCGTCGTCCTTCTTGCCCTTCATCTCCTTCACCGCAGGCTTCCCGCGTGCCGTGATTGCCGCGAGCGCGGCGGGATTCGCGCGGAAGAACTGCGCGACAATGATATCGACCACCTCGGAGGGGAGGGAGTTGCACTCCTCGATGAGCTGCACGAGGATGTCGGTCATCTGGTACTCGACATTCTTGGGCCCGTCGGGGCGCGCAAGGTCAAAGAAGTTTGTAAAGATCTTGAGCGTGATCGCCTCGCTGTTTGGGATGTCTGAGATGAGCACGACGGACTTTACGGACGCCAGCGACTCGAGGAGGTACAGGTGCTGCTGGTAGTACGGCGTCTCCGGGTCCGCGAGCCCGCGCAGCTGCCTCACAAACAGCTCGAATATATCCTAAAACACACCCCGTTCCGTCAGCCCCTTCAATTGCACTACACAGCACACACTTTCTCACACCTCACACCCCACACACACACACACACACACACACACAGAAAGAACAAACCTTCAACTGCACCGCCGTATACGGCGCATCCGGCGCATGCAACCTCAACATATCCGCCAGACAACACGCCGCATACGCCTTTACGCCGGGGTCCTTATGCTGGAGCAGGCCGACATTGACGAGCTCGCGCGCGGGGGTGGCCAGGCTCTCGCGGTCGACGGCCTCCTGCTCGAGCGCGATGAGCTCCTTGCTGAGGGCCTTGAGGCGCGTGATGAGCGTGCCCGTGGGGATGGGCTTGCCGGCCTTCCACGAGAGGGCGTCGCTGAATTGCAGCACGTTTGACGGCTGCTGCTCGTCTTCGTCCTCCTCGGGGGGAGGGCGGGAGGAGCGGGCCATCGCGGTCGCGTGGGATGTGATGTGATGTGAGGGGTGGGGGGGGATGATGGGAGGAGGTGGTTAGGTGGTTAGTAGATTGTAGATAGTGGGTAGCCTTGGTAAGCAGGGAGGGGGGGTGAGTGGACGCGTTAAGGGAGGGGGGGGGAAGGGTGTGGATTGATTGATCGAGTAGAGGCGGGGCGGTGGTGGCTTTGATGGGCCCTTGAGAGCGCGTCCAGGTCTTGGGTGCAGAGAGGGGGAGGGAGAGAGAGAGAGAGAGAGAGATAGGTATCGAGTGAGTGAGTGAGTGAGTGAGTGAGTGAGTGAGTGAGAGTAAGTAGAGTATGTGAGTGTGACAGACAGACACACACAGACACAGACACAGCCAGAACACGGGAGTGAGCGAGGATACGGGTGTGCCAGGGTTAGGGGTGTGCAGCAGCAGCGGTGGTGCACAACCACAAACACCGACAATTCAATCCAATTCAGCGCGAGAGCCAGGCCCTGGAAGACGAGCAGTCCGGTTCTCTGCTGCGCAGAGTCGCTGTGTTGGAGATGGTTCTTGATTCTTAATTGTCTGGCTGGCTGTCACTCTCAACTGCCACAACACGCTTGGTGCTTGATGACTCAGCAGACAGACAGACCGCGTGAGTGACGCCAAGCCCCGCCTGGCAGACAGCTGCATGCTGTCTACCACAAGTTCTGCGTGGATTGCTCTATTAGATCATATTACCTACAAGTACATGAATACATTCTCTCAATCGCACTCTCCTCGTGGGTATGTATTTTACTGACTCTAGCTATATCTATCTCTCCTGTCCCATTCGCCCACTCACACAAACTCACTCACCCTCACCCTCATCCTCGCCCTCACCTCACCTCACCTCACCTCGGACCCCGCCAGCCAATCCTCGCGCCGAGTGAGACCCAGTGACGCAGCAGCAAAGAAACACAGTCCAATCCTGGACGAGTTGATGTAATGCTGATGACATAAACATTCCCTTCCTCGGCACACCAGACGTTAGTGGAAACACCCTGGCTGGACAGAGCTTGTGTGGAGCCCGAGTCACTTGGCGCGAGAGCTTGGGAGAGCTCGACTACATACCATCACACACAGCCCCACATCTGCTGTCGGGTGCCAAAAATAACCAGTCAAGACTCATAGCAACCAAAACTGTCCTACAAAGAAACTTCACACCGAGACCTTCGGGGGCAGAGGGTTCTTTGCAAGCATCTTACTCTGTTTACGAGACATCAAGTTATTCAATTGCTCTCCTGGTTGTTGAGTTATCCTAATCTAGATTGCATTTCGACGTGATCCATTATTTTTTGCACTCAAAGGAGTATGTTTATCCACTTTCGAATTGTCCACCACCAATCCCTTTGTGCTGTTCTGACAATTAAATCCCGACTTTATACGCAGATGCATAGACCTGAAAAAGAAAAAAAAAGAAAAACTCCAAAGCGCCATGCTAATGATACGCGCAGCACCCAGTCAACAGAGAAAGAAAAAAGATATAAAGAATAATAAAAGAATCAGAAAAACACAAGAAATAGAGAAGCCTCTCTTCCCTCGTCACTCTCCCACCGCCCGTTTTCGCACCCACTTCACCCCCTTTGGCACCTCCCACCACCTGCGCCATACCCAATGCACGCCAATACAGAACCACAAAAGCAGCTGAAGCAACACAGTACCAACCGCTATCAGTACTAATAGGACTATATTCAGGCCACCTGCCTCAACTTTTCTCCTCGCTGTCCCGTCTGCCTTGCATTCGCAGAAGTGACGTGCATCCGATTTTAGCTCAGGCTTAGATTCCATCTCCAACTCTGGGAAGACGGGTGACAGCGGTGACAGCGGTGGAAGCTGTGGAAGCGACGTGCGAGGTGTGATGGTTAGTGCGCTGGTGAACGGGGTGGGGATCTTTCTCCTCTCCGGCCCTGATCTACGTGGGAGGGCACGCAGTTTGGAGCTTGAGGACTGTCCTTTCTCTTGCTTATGCATCGTGAGTTGTGTGTGGTAGGTATTCTTAATTGATTCGCAGACTTTATAGTTTTTGGTGATCTATGGCAGATGGAACTTTGCGCGAAACGACCAGTTTTGTGAATAAACTGTCTGTTGGGTGGAGTATATAGTATAGAAGCCAGAGCCCAAGCCCTTGGGGTATGCCTTTTCCTTTTTATACCAAATTAAAGTCAGCTGATGATGTAGCTTGTTCACTAGTGACTCTAACGATCGGTATGGACTATGTGAACTCAACAGCGCTGTGAGTCATTCTATCATCATAAATTAATACGTACTTATGAGTGCACAGGATGGATAAACATGGTGCTCCCGTCATCAAGGCTACCGAACAAATGGCAAAGCTAACGGTGAGAACCGTCAGTACTTGAGCAAAACTCGAGTGAATGTGCCTGTCTTTACGGGCTAGGAGCATGAGGAGAGCTAAACAACCCCCCTACCAACTATTTCACGACAAACACCTACGACACTGGTAGGTATGCACACCCTGACCGATCCCACCAGGCCAGTCTCGAGGCCAAAAACCACCTGGTATCGAGCGAGCTGTCCAATAAAACCGCAAAATGTCACGACGTCACGTCTCATGGAGAACAGGCGTGCTTTGGATGACAGCTTTGGGGAGACGATTGACATGCAGAATTAGAAGGGTTAGAAAGCCTAAGAAGATTTCCATATTTATACATACTTCTCGCTTATGACAGACTGGCATGCCATCTATTTCCCGTCATAAGCCCCACAGTTGCATGTAATTGTAGGATTATACGTATACGTATAACCTACATGTATTACGGTGGTCACATATACTACTACATTGGCAGTGCGCTCTTTTAATTTCGTGTTGTCTATCCGCACCGGATTAAACACACACAGTGTTTCCCAGCCAGTAAAGCACCATTACTCCTCTAGTGACCCAACTATTACAAGTACATACATCTGTAATCAAACAGGCCGTCACGTGACGCACACAAAATCAGAATATGAAAACAGTGACGCTGTGTCAATGATCGATATTGCAAATAGCCTCTCGACCAGGCAGTACAAAGCCCTTTCTTTGTCGTTCATTTAGGGTCTATTGCGATGGGTTGAATCGAGCTGGCGTGAATAAGTATTTACCCCCATCGATCGGGTTGACGTATAAATTGAGCCTATTGTAAGCATAGACTTGCATGACGGAGAAGAGCCAGCTACGTGTAGCTGAAGCTTCACTATGTACATGTCATGTAGTCAGAACCTAAGCCTCACGTATAAAAAAAAAAAAAAAAAAAAAAAAAAAAAAAAAAAAAAAAGGGGGGGGAAAAAAACCATCATATCATCGCGAGTACTAGTTAATTAGTGGATCTCCATGGAGCCATGTACAGGACACATCCCGCCTCAACACCAATCTACGGTATTTCGATCAGAAACGACGCATACATGCAGGTGCGTTATTCTCGTCTTCTGTAGGTAGGCAAGTACAAATACATCTGTTTCTTCATCTGCATACTCCCGCTAGCTTGGTTGGTGAGGCCTAGGTAAGTACCCTAAGCCAAGCACCCCCCCACCCCCCCCTAGCGCTCCAAGCCCTAATATTCGGAGCAACAGCTAAAAGTCACTTTTTTAAACAGCGATATTAAAATTATATTACATCAGCGCCATGAGCAGTTCCCTCGTCTGTGGAGTCTACTTCATTATATAGGGCGCTCAATCTAGTGGCGGTATATGCTAGCCATTAGAGTCCGTAGAAACCAAAACAGAAGCTTGTCTGGGGGGATTTTTATTCACTTCCCCCCCCCCGCGGCCCCAGGTACCGTGAATCTAGTCCGCCATGCACGTCTGGGCGCTGACTTTTTTACTATTGTGCTCTAACCCATTGCTCATCAATTGTCAGGCTCATCAATTGGATGCCTAGCAAGCAATTAATTGACCCCGCAAGGGATCCGATTAAAGAAGCGCGCGGCGAATGGCCAGCCCCCTTGGTAGTATGTATGTAGTATTTCAATTCCCGTCACGTACAACCCAGTGACATGAGGAGCCTTGACTATTTTCTTTTTACTTTTTTTTTTTTTTTTTCAATATTCTCCTTGGACTTGGGCTCTCAAGTTGAGATGGATACATCTTATCATCAGATGAGCGTAATACCACCCACAGTCACTCGACTCGAGGTGGGAAGTACATACATAGTATATTGTGTCTACTGCAATGTATATACTATGAAGGCTATGACTAGAAATACAGGCCATGTTGGGAGAAGGGGATATCGCAAGATGTCAAGAAACAAAGCTACATATATACGTACATTGTTACAAAACACAGCAACGCAAAAGTGCAAGAATGTCAATACTTTCGAATCATAAAATCACCGAGTGAGATCCCATGATTCCCCCCCCCCCCAAACCACCCTACCCCGTACACCTCTTCCCCGGCTCCCTCCACTCCAGCCCCATCCCCACAAACACCCTCCTCTCCGCTTCCTCCCACCCCTCCTCCCCCCCACTCCTCAACCCCCCATCAATCCCCCCAACCCGCTCCCCATCCCTCTCCCACCCCCCCTCAGCCCCAACCCTCCACCCCCTCTCCGCGCACCACGTCTTCAAATCCCTCATCCACGTCCTACCCCCGGTCCACCTCACCAGCGCCATCCCCGCCGTCTCCGGCCTCGTCACCACCAGATCCACCCTTCGCCTCACATTCGCATTCCGCCCCGGCAGCCGCAGCGTGCGCAGCCTCACATCGTCGTACTGCTGCTCCTGCCACACGAGCAGTGCGGTCTGGAGGGTGCGGCCCGCAGGCGGCGTGCGGTCGAGGCGGAGGGTGTAGTTTATGCAGCCCTCGCTCTCGAGGGAGGCGACGAGGCGCTCGAGGAAGGAGGGTGCGAGCTGTGTTGGGTCCGGGTGCGTGATGAGGAGGTCGGCGTCGGCGAGGGATGTGCTGCCGCGGCGGTAGGAGCCCGCGAGGATGGTTGTTGTGCCGGGGAGGAGGAGGGTGGCGTGGTGGGTTATGATGTCTAAGGGGGGGATTGTTAGTTTGATATGCTGTGAGATTTTTCAATGCCTCTTTTTTTTTCTACATCTCCTCTCCTTTTCCACTTGTATGGGAATGGGGATTATGCCAATAGCGGGAGCGGAATACACACCTCTAATCCTCTCCGCCTCCCAGCGCATCATCGGCTTCTGAAAGTCATCATAATACTTCACTCCAATCTGCTGCACCCTCGTGAGGCCCTTCCACCCATACTCCACCACATCATCCACCGACCTCCACCCCCTCACAAACCACCACTCCCTCGCCGTCTCCGGGCCCACGCCCCAAATCCGATGCAGCATCGCCAGCCCCACCAGATTCTCATTCAGCTTCAGCTTCTCCACGTCCGGGATCGTACGCAGCTTCGGGTCCGTGTGCGAGCTCAGCCACGAGTGGAAGAGGGCCGCGATCTTTACGTGGCAGCCGGGGAGGAGGACGATCTCGCGGCTGGATGTGAGCGGGTACGGGTAGGCCTGGAGGGTGGCGATGGCGGTGGAGTAGGCGCGGATGCCGACCTCGTCCGAGGTGAGGATGCGGTGGTCGCGGATTGTGTGGAGGTGGGCTATAAAGTCTGCATTCGGCGAGTCCGCGGGGGTTGAACGGCAGCATGAGAGTTTGACCTGGAGACAGAAAAAAAAGGTAAGTATAAAGAGTTTGTATAACAGAGCTGACAATGGCACCGAGATACATGTATGTACATGCATATAGATACATACATTCCTTCTCACCCACTCGGGCATCTCGTCAATACCTCTCGCCTTGATACGCTCCTCCTCCTCATACTCGGGCGTACTCGGCCTCGCACTTCTTCCCGCGCTCTTGGACAGCTTTAGGATCTCGTCCGTCACCCTGGTTCCATAGACACTCCGCTTATACTCATTCTTCTCACTCGGCCACCTCGAGTCCTCCTCTGCATTTCTCACCCCATCCCTCCGCGCCCTCTCCATGACGCCCCTTCTCTGCTCCTCCTCCGCCTGAACTCTCTCCCTCTCCCTCTCCCTCTCCCTCTTCCTCTCCTTCTCTCTCACTGCCTCCTTCACCCCCACCGTCTCCGTCACCCTCACCCTCTCCGGCGACGGCCCCGGCGTCACCACCACCGCAGACACCGTCGCCGTATACACCGTCCACGGCTCAATGGGGAGGACCCTCCCCGCCTTGACACACTCCGTGAACCACGCCAACTTGACGACCCTCAGCGGGGCCGTCGGCAGCGGCTCCGGCTCCGTCATGATGCCCCGCGTACGCAGCTCAAAGCGGCAGCGTGTGGGCGTGTTGATGTCGGCCAGGAAGAGCGATGCCGTGGAGGGCGTGGGCGTGGTTGGGACATTATGGGCTACGAGCTGGGCGAGGAGGGAGGTGTGGGCGGCGGGGGTGAGGCGCGTGGGGAGAAGGAAGGTGGGGGAGAGGTGGGATAGGTCTGGGGGTGGCATTGCGGTGCGGGGGGGCGGGGGCGGGGGCGGGGCTGGCAGCAAGTTGGGATTCTGTAAGTCTGCACGGACGGAATTGAGCGGTGTCAGGTCAGATGTGAGGAGCAGCAGCAGCAAGCAGTGCGGATGCAGGCAAGCAGGCAGGTGAGCGGCCGCCGTCGAGGAGAAAGCTGGCAAAGGGCTCAGATATACGACAGCGCACGCACGACGTCATAGTCTGGATTCACAATCGCTTCATATCACCGCCAACAACAAACACAAAAGCACAGGCACAGGCCTCTTCCCCCTCCCCTCTTCCTTCTTCCCCTCCTCGCGAGAGAGAGAGAGAGAGAGAGAGAGATGCACTTTCAACTTGTCCCGGCCGGCCCGCGCAACTGACATTGACATGACATACATCTTATCGAGAGTATTCTGCTGCTGCTGCTGCTGCTGCCTGGATAGAGAGCAGATCATTGTGAGATGTGAAGGTTGTTTCGGATTCGTCTGTGGTGCCCATTGGCTGTGCTGTTGCTGTTGCTGTGCTATATGAGTCGAGGCTGTGAAAATAAAATGAAAACGAGGATTGTAAAGAAGAAGGTTTGTAAGATAGAATGGCACTCTAGGTAGCCATGCGGCGGTTACACACCCCCGCCAACAGCAAGGTGCAATCATCTTTACTTCAACATCTGGGCACAAACAAACAAACACCGCTCTCCACACCGTACATAACGTAAAGAACCTCACAGAAAACATGCATCATCATCACCAATTCCCCCACACCCCAGCCGCGGTGCTCAGACTCCAGACTCCAACACCCAACACCCAAACCCAAAACCCGGTCCACCATCAATATGGTCCGGGCACGCCAGTCCAGCCAGCACCTCCAACCTAGCCGAGGACGGGAAAGAAGAAGAAAGAAAAAAAACCCGCATATCGATCATTGCCAGTGGCACTTTGCAAACGGGACGGGACGGGACGGGACGGGTGCGGGGAATTTTTTGATTCTTCACAAAAGGTAAAACCTCTCTGGCTTCCCGCCTCGCTTACAATTATTTCTCCAAAAAAAAAAAAAAAAAAAAAAAAAATTTGTTGGGCCTTCAGCCCCACACGTTTGGTGGGGCCGCTGGGCGCTGGTGTTGTTCATGCGCTGCATGGGTTAAAACGGCAATTGCAATTCCACCATCGTCGTGCACGTGGAAAAAGAAAGTCAAGGCCCGACTATCATACTTTACCACAGCTTCTATATACATACATATGCAGATACAACATAACTCCATACTATTATGTACCTGTGGGGGGAGGAAATCCCTTCCGCCCAGTAACGACCTCCCAGGTGGCGGAGAATCTAGGTATTGTTATAGCTAGCCAATATAGCAGCAACCAACCAGATGACGCCGATGCCTGCAAAGGCGTACGCCATGATACGGCACTTGATACTAATAGCGAGGGCCTTACTATTGCTTCGAACGGCGTCTTTTGTCGATAGGACTGGGAGAGTAAGCAAATACACTAGTCAACCTAAAGTACATGACAGACGATAATGGCAGGAAGGATCCAAATGACCTCCTGTCGATACCCCAAGTCATCGCCGTAAAACTATTGCTTCCATACCAGTGCAATACAGCAAGTATTTTTATCGGTTTCCCAAAGGTTATGAATGAATAAATCCCTGTTGAGCCGCTCTTCTAGCTCAAAAGAACGAGTGATAATCTATGATACAATTTCTGCAGGCTAATAAAACTACACATGAACTATTTCGTATTTATCGGAGACTGTGTTTTCCTAAGAGATACATCGCTCCCCCACGTGCACGCTTATCATAAAATAAATACGTTTCCGATAACCCAATATGTATACATATATGGGGCCATGGCAGGCTAACACAACTTTTTTCTCAAAAAAGGGAATCAAAAAAAATTAGTATTCAAAATCATCATCAACACCCCCGCCGCCCTTTTTGCTACCGCTCGTCACCACCTCCTGCCTCTTGTACATATCCGCCACCTGTGCGCTAGTCGTCGCGTCATCAGCGCTCTTATCGTCGCGGACCCTAATGAAGCGTGGGAACCGCAGCGAGATTCCCCTCGCATCGCCTGCCATGCCGGCAGCGGCCTTATAGATGGGACTCAGAGACAAATCCGCAGTCTTAACCTCCCAGACAATCTTCGGCTCAAACCAGACATCGGGCTGCAGCTTGTTCCCGCTGTCGTGCAAGTAATATGGCTTCGGCTTTTCAATCTCCAGCTCCGACAGGAGCGAGTGGAACACCTCGAGGTTTTCTTCCGAGAACCCAGTTCCGATCTTGCACATAGTTTCGTAGTTCTGCGAGGAGGGGTTGTAGCATGCCAGCAAGAAGGCGCCGTAGGCTCCAACGCGTTTTCCACGGCCGTGATAGGCTCCAACGACAACGAGGTCGAGTGAGTCGCCGATCCCGGCGAGGTAGTCCTTTTTGACCTTGAGCCAGTTTCGACTGCGCTTGCTGGGCTCATAGCCGCTTTCTTCGCCGTCGAGCATCTTGACCATGAGGCCTTCGCAGGATGCTTTGACACTCTCTTCGAGGAAAACTTGTATCTGTTCAAGATCATTGGCATCGGCGTATGTTGCGAATGTGAATTCTCCTTCAATTTCGGTGAATGACTCGTGCATAAGACGACGACGTTCTTCCAGTGTTTCTTGGCACAGAGACTGTAGTGGGATGTATCAGTATTTATCAGTGAGTGAGAAAGCAGGGAGCCAATATAAATACCTTGCCGTTCAGGAATAGCAGATCAAACGCAAAAACGCAAACCTTCACCTTGACCTCTTCAATCTTCACATCCTTCCTCTTTCTAGTCATCAGCTGCTGGAACGGCAGCACTCTCTTCTCTTCCTTATCCCATGCTACTGCCTCACAATCCAGTACGAAACTCTCAACACCGGGCTTTACCCATTTGTCAAGAACCGAAAGGATATCGGGATACTTCTTACTCAGATCCTCAGAGCTACGTGAGAAGATCTTGGTGATACCCTTAGTGGAAGATGTTGTAGCAGATATGGAGGTCGCAGGATACGAAATTGAAGAGTCGGGGGATACAAAGTGGATTTGTGCACGCTCCCCGTCGTATTTGTATTCACAGGTAAACCGTTTGTTTTCGAAGCGGTCAAGGACATCAGAGATGGACTTAGTAGGTTTAGCCAACATAGGTTTCAATGGAACACCTAGTACCGAGTTAGTACACACATCCCGAAAACCAATCAAGAAAAAAAAAAAAAGCAATTGTACCAGGCTGGAGCTTGCAGTGATCCTTCAGGTTCATTAAGCCATGTTTCATCATCGCAGGAATAATAACTTCGTAACTCGGCAGTTCACTGAAATCTCGTTAGTAGTGTAGCTGTGACCACTCAATTGGCAGACATACCTGAAAACACTTCTCAGTTTCAACTCTGCCTCCGTCAACATCGAGACGCTGACTTTTTGCCCCTTCAGTTCCATCTCATGCACAATCCCGGCCTGACTTAGGGCAACAATAACTGTATTCTCCGCCAACCCAGTCCTTAGTTTCCCCTCCAAACCACGGACCAAATACTTTGCTTCATCGCCCTTGGCAGCCGCTAGCAATTTCTTGATACCCGCGACTTTTCGCCCCTGCCCACCTTCACCTTTGACGGTTGCAATCTCAAGGAGACCCTGATGCACGCTTTTCACTGTCAACGGCTTTGGCTTAAATAGAGTTCCCTGCTTATTCCTACTCTTCATAGCCACCATTCCGAGATCTCCAATCTCGTTTTGGTCTTCCCGAATCATGGCCATACTTCGTCCACAACTTTCACCAATAGCCTTCATAAGCAGACTCTCCCCTATTCCCAACTCGACTCCTTCATAGTCCGCCGCAAGCTTATTAATCATCAAATGAATGACCATCAATAGATCATCTGGGGTCAATCGCAGCACCTGGCGCAGAAATAAAGATGCATGGGATAATTTTTCAAGTCTCTTAGTTGTTCCCTCGGCAAGGGTAAAAGTTTTGACCAGTGCAGCATAAGGAGTTGGTGTACCAGCTGCCCAGTCAGGGAATGGATGTGACGGAGCTTTCCCGGAAAGTTGTTTTGCAACAACTTGCCGGGCCTTAGCTGCTAGAGCTGGCTTCATATCATCATCATAACCCATTTCAACCTCTTCCTCGACAGCTGATTTGGACCCTTCATCTAATTCCTCAACTTCTTCCGACTTTACTTTGCTCTTCTTCGGAGATGCTGATCTCTTTGGGGGTTCAGAGTTTTTACTGCCCAGTTTCCCACTTTTCTTAGCAGGTTTATCGTCCTCATCTTCCATTATATGGTCTGATTCTTCTTCCGACTTTACTTTGCTCTTCTTCGGAGATGTTGATCGCTTCTTCGGAGATGTTGATCGCTTCTTCGGAGATTCGGAATTTTTACTGCCCAGTTTCCTCCCACTTTTCTTAGCAGGTTTATCGTCCTCATCTTCCATCATATGGTCTGATTCTTCTTCCGACTTTACTTTGCTCTTCTTCGGAGATGCTGATCGCTTCTTCGGAGTTTCGGAATTTTTACTGCCCAGCTTCCTCCCACCTTTTTTAGCGGGTTTATCGTCCTCATCTTCCATTATATGGTCTGATTCTTCACTGGCTTCCTCCACTGGTGTCTTCAGTTCTTTGGGGGTTGGTGGGGCTTTCTTGGGGGTCTTTGTCTTGGTTGAACGCTTATTCCGCTTTGTCACTGGTTCATCGTCTTCCTCTTCAACTTCTGAAGCTGCTTCCTCAGGCTCGTTTTTAATAGATTTTTTGGCGTTTTTCTTGGGCTCCTGGGGTGTGACTTCTTTGGGGTCTTTGATAGATAGTCGCTTGCTTTTTCTAGCTATCAATTCATCATCTTCATCTTCTGCCTCAGATTTTATCTTTGCTTCCTTCGCTTTCGGCTTTTGAGATTCTTTGGTGGGCTTCTTGTCTTTTACCGGTGGTGACCGTTTGCGTTTTGTTACTGGCTCCAAGTCTTCTTTCTCTGAGGCAGACTCTGGTTCTTTTTCCGCCGCTTTTGAGGGTTTGCGGACACGTTTTTTAGAAGCTGTGGATGTGCGTTAGAATGGTCAATGCCGACGAATCGCAGGAGAATATTTTCTAACCAGTGGTTTTATTGGTTTTCTCGGGGGCCACATCTTCGGCTTCATTGGTTCCGGTCATCACAGCATCACCCTCATCGTCTCTAGCCACCTCCGGAGCTGGTTCAGGCTCCTTGTCGATGCCCTTATCTGCCGCATCTTTCCCTGCTGCCTTCGCGGCATCCTTTTTAGGGACCTTGAGCTTCGCCTGTTGCTGTACTGGAGGCTTTGTTCCAGCAGGTAAGGTGAAGAATCTCCTACACAATATGTTAACTCAAGGCCCTAGATTAGGTGAGGATGTGCGGAACCGAGATGGATAAGGAGGGATATTATTCACACCCCAATGTCAGTTGCTTCTTGACGTACCCGAGAGTGGCTTGTTTCGGCGGCATATTCCCGATCCTCGATATCGCGTTTGTGCGTAGTGTACGGGTGACGAGATTTGCACGCGAGAGGAGAAGAGTAATATTGTGGAGAGCCACAACGACGACCGAGAAATGGGTGTGGGCTATGTACAAGTGGTGGTGTGCGTGCGCGTAGGTCAGCGACGTGGGGGCCCTGCAAAGGGACGCGACTGGCTGAAGCAATTAGTGAGGGGGGTTGGTCGACGCGTTTTTTTCGTGTTACAGCGATAGGTACATGTGAGGTTGGCAATTAAGAGCTTGATAAACATTTTCTTGGCAAGCTGGAGTAAAGATGTCATACAAACATCAGCAATGTACTCCTATCCCTGGAGTACATACGTAGTGATTCTGGTCATTCAGGTAAGGTTTTCTTATCAAGAGAAACTTTAAATCCAAGGGAGAGCCTGCTAAACCCCGGCTCGTTCTTAATCCAATAGGCTCCTCCCTTACACTCGTGCAACAGAAGGAAATTAAAGGTAAAGTCTTAATTATACCTCCAGGTCGAGGTCCATAAAAAGCCAAGTAACCAAATTTAGTTCTCTAGGAGATCCCGAAATGTCTGCCAGTTTAGCCCGGGTTTTCTGCACTTGACCTACTAATAATTGTGTGAGTACAGTGCAGTTGTCCATCATGATATAATCGTTTCACTTATTTGTACATGTATGTACCTACATAACTCTCACTCTCGCCAAGGATACGTTCTCCTGCGAAATTAACTGACATTCAATCATTGACCGATTCCTTCTAGAGGCTGGTTACGACGCACATTCAAGTAGAAATATAGGTACATACCTAGATGTGTTCTATATTATCGCTGTGCTATATCCAAAGAAATTAATTAATACAGGCTACTGCTCGTTAGCTTTCATCCTCTTAGAGCGATGTACTAACGTTAGTGAGGAGTATCCGTCATAGAGTATCACTCGGTTATTGAGGGGAAACGAAGGTTTGGGCGCCTCAATACCTACATATACATACCTACACACTCAATGGAGTGTAGGATTCTACATGAGTTAAATATCCGCAATCTGATATACCCAACATGGCTGATTTAATGCACGGAGCACAGCCGATATTGGGCCCTGGTAGTACAGCTTATCCACCCGAAAATAAACGGAAGTCCGCGCCGAGGAGAGCACTGATGTTCTCGCTTGTTTGCAAGCTGATAGATAACAAGGCTCCGGAAGTTATTTGACTCCTTCCTTCTTTGCTTGTTGCGTGTGTGTGATTTGTGATTTGAGCCTTCTACCTGGCGAATTGGATGAGATGAACGAATTAAAGATCCGCCGGAAGCCCACATGATGTGTTCTGCATGTTGCCGATTACTGATTTACTATGTGTGGTACGTCCAAACATTTTTGTTTCGAACGGCCATTAATTACAGATCCGAGACACTGTTCTGGGGATATGAGGGAAATGCGGGGTACAATAGACATAAGCCGCAGTTTGTACTGAATCATGTAGATACCTCAGGCTGAATAGAGGGTGCGTGTGTGGGCTAGGAGAACCATAAACATGGTATGTGTTATTGAAAACAAAGTGATATTAGAGTCGCTTGACCACAGCCACTGTCTTATTTGTGTAATATTATATCAGGGCCGCTTAGCGCTTATGTCTATGGAGACGAAACATATTGCATCATAAAGACAACGGCTATACGAGGAACGAACAGTCAGATAAACATAGTAGAGATAGATTTGTGAACGTATTTGCCAAGTCAAAAAGGCCCACCGTCGTCCCCTCAAGTACATATCGTATTAGTGCTGACAATGAGTTAGGGTGATTGCCATGCCACATAGCGCAATGTTCTCATGCCATTTCAACGCACGTACGAGTCCGACTGCAGCATGTACCCGCCTAAGAATGGGCAAGTAGAGGACGATGAATCAACCAAGAGTCTTGTACTCTACTGTACTTAAGTAGCTCATCATGCCATTTCATACAGGATGCGATGTACGCCGGAGATGCTGTGTGCATCTTTTAGGCGCTTGCGGTTATCGATAGTAGAGACATTGCAGTGCGGGGTACATATCACACCAGCAGAGCGAACGAACTTGATCCACTTCCACGGAGGCCGCTTGTGATGTATGTACAGCGATTCACAGGCATTTGGCGAATACACCCATTGGGCGAATTTGTATGTAGCAACCAGCCAGCAACCAGTAAAGCTTCGAGTTTGACTAAGATATCCTGATTCTTATTGGCCTTAATCCCTGTTCGCCAAATGGGTGTATTCGCCAAATGACTGTGAATCGCTGTACCTACATATATGCCGGTGTGTAAATGTAAGGTGACTTTGTTCGCCTGCTGCTGCTGCTGTGTCCACTGAACTCAATTCACTGCCAGTATCTACAAGAATCAAGGGGAAGGAGGTGATATTTATGCGCCAGGACTTTATCTGGCCTCCGGTCGAAGAAGCAGAGAGCACCTCGACGATCCGAGTATCTGGCGAAGCCTTTGAGCCTCAATCAACGAGACTGAGTTAGATATCGTCATCAACATCTTGGGACCTGCAGAAACGAGTCTGTCTCTCGCCCGCAGGTTGAGTTTTGAATCACACGGCATATCCCGCGGCCAATCGATACCGCAAATGAGTTGTTGTTTCCACAGCAACAGGGTGGTTCAAACAGGGTGCGCACGAGCCAGGTGAAATGAGGAGATGGGTTTCTATCTGGGCGGGGGCAACCACGTTTGGCGCTGCAGGGCTGCCATCCGTTTTGTTCATGATGGTCATCGAAACGAAACGGGTAATACACAATAAATGAGGCTGATAAACTGGCGGATGTACTCTAGGAGTATTCTATTCTGCATACATGTACTTATTTACCTCGTACCTTCAAGTATGATACTATATTCAATAGACCTAATGCCCATGCAAGGAAGGAAAGGAAGCAAATAAAAAAAAAAAAAACTGCTCAACACCAGAGAGATATTTGCGCGAGTAAGAGTAAGTATATGTACTTGGTGTATAGGTACTTGGCTTGATCGGACCCGGAATTGCCGCCGAGGTTCTCCTTCGGGCTGTAGGAAGTGACGTGTCTATGTTGAGAGATTCACGGTCTCACATGATGTTGACCGGTTCGGTCCTCCCTGCTTGTTCCGGCATCTCCAAGAGGGGTTGAATTGATGGGTTGCCCTGTCTTGATGCAACTGAGTAAAAGATCTGTATCGTGTGTGGGAAGCTACAGTATTTGCAATGTCGTAGGTCGGGATAGTGTGGCGCTGGGGTTTGTGAGATGCGCTTGCTTCGGAACCACAGTCAATCAGCTGGTGAAGGAAGAGGTGAGACGGAAACGCAGAAATAATGAGAATCTCTAGGAACCTGTCTTTGACATATCATCTTATTGATATCCTCTGAGATGATGATGTGTAATGTTTGTAGAGTTTGCTATATGTAGTAACTTGATCATGTAGTTCCTACATTGAGTGCCACTCTGATGATATTTGCCGGTGCTTGGGATATGCCTTCTGGAGTAGAATAGATTACCTACTCTTCAAGTCTATGTACCTATCGCATGCAAAAGAATGGAAAAACGCAAACCCGCAACATTCGATTTGCTGCGTGGGGGAGAAAGAGTGAGAACTGAGTTTCCAAGCATCGTCAGACCGCCCAACCCTGCATACTTTGTGCCCCCCTGTCAACGCACGAGGTCAGGTAGAGAGAACACAGTCGGACCAACCCCACCACTCCGCTTGCTCCTCCAATCCCCTCTTCAAGAGTCTCCTTCTCTTCCCCCTCCCATTCGAGTTTCCTGCCTGCAGCATTGCTTCTCTTTCAACTGGTCATATTCCCATTGGTTTTTCAGTTTCCTCCTTTTCAAAGGCTGCTTTGCTTCTCTTGGAAGGTATGTAGTGACTAGACCATTTATTTGCAGCTCATCTCTCTCCCTACATTCTTACTCGTGCACACGGTCCACCAAAATACATCGTGCATTTCTGATGTCACTGCTCTGCC
Organism: Morchella eximia; assembly: GCA_024713935.1. Lineage (NCBI taxonomy): Eukaryota > Fungi > Ascomycota > Pezizomycetes > Pezizales > Morchellaceae > Morchella > Morchella eximia. The sequence continues at coordinate 5,165,976 of JAMGZG010000001.1, forward strand.
AATGAGGACATTTCACTAACCAGCATCGGTATAGCAGACCTGTAGTTATCAAGAAAGGCAGTAAACAGAACGAAACGAAACGACGAATCCGCTGTCACAGGGCAGGTGGGACCAGGCGGAAAAAAAAAAGAACAAAATCACACCAATTCATCTCGACATCTCCTCCATCATCTTTCCATCTTCATCCAGAATCTGTACCTCGAAATCTCCAAAATCTCCAAAATCTCTCCAACCTCTTCTACATAATCATGTCTTCTACCGTTGAACCCACGGATTCCACCGAAAAGGTTTGATTTCCACCGTTACCTGTTTATTTGTTTAAAACTAACATGATATGCACACGAAGCCTGTCCTCGAACCTATCTCTACATCTACCGATTTCCATTCAACAGAGGTTACAGAAAGCCAATCAAAATCACATAATGCCAAGAATATTGGCACAACTACGCCGGAGGTTGAGGGAGAGGAGCAACAGATGATCGCGGCCGTAGATGACTATCCTACAACACCCGTATCAGCAACAGATCCTAAATCCGATTCCGTATTACGGTTGACAGAAACCCCGGAGACAAGGACAGAAGAGGCGCCACTACCCCCATCTTCATCAGTAGAACCGCCACCTTCTATAAGCTTGAAGGAAGCTCAAGAGAAGGTTCCCCCAAAAGAAACTACCCTGGAAAAGGTAGAGGTAGAAGAGGGTCAGAAGTCACAGCAAGAGACAATAGGGTCATCACTCGAAGTTGGAGATGAGACTTCTAGCAATAAAGGGCGCAATGAAGGAGAGCCGGAAACATCAGAAACTCGGACGCCATTAGAAGCAACAGATCGACCACAAACTGAGGAACCCCCAAACACAGAGGTTCAGGGGAAACCGCTTTCAGTTGATGCTAAATCTGAGAGTCTCAACATCGATACACGGGAACATAGCGAGAAGGATATTCCGAAAGTGGTTGTGGAGCTAACCGCTGAAAATCAACCAAGCCATGGTGACGACCTTGGGCCAGATTCTACACCTGGACAGAAGGAAGCATTCGAGAAGCGCAAAGCTGATGCCGAGCCCGATGTGCTTCTTGTCATTGAAGAACCCTTAGATGCTAAGGTTCTTCCAAACGAAGATAACGCCGTCGAGTCGACAGAAGCAGAGAAGAAGGACGAGCTTCCCACCACAGAAGAAGAGGATGAACGAGAAAAGCAGGCGGAGGCCGAAAAGGTTACTGCTGAGGTAGCCCGTATCAAGGCTGAAGAGAAGGCCGAAGCCGAACGCCTGCAGCTCGTCGAGGAGGAAAATGAGCGCGAAAGACTTGCGGCGATCGAAGCCGCCCGGGTTAGGGCGGAAGAGGAGGAGGCAGCTCGAATTAAAGCCGCAGAGGCTGAAGCTGCCAGGGTGAAGGCTGAAGAAGAAGAAGCCATCCGCGTTAAGGCTCAGGAAGAAGAAGCAGCCCGAATCAAGGCCGAAGAAGAGGAATCAGTCCGCATCAAGGCTGAGGAGGAGGAAGCAGCTCGTCTCAAAGCCGAAGAAGAAGAGGCAGCCCGCATCAAAGCAGAACAGGAGGCCGAAGTCGCCCGCATCAAGGCCGAAGAAGAGGAGGCAGCTCGTCTCAAAGCCGAAGAAGAAGAGGTAGCCCGCATCAAAGCAAAGCAGGAGGCCGAAGCCGCTCGAATCAAAGCTGAGGAGGAAGAGGCAGCCCGTCTGAAAGCAGAACAGGAAGCCGAAGCCGCCCGCATCAAGGCTGAGGAGGAGGAAGCCGCTCGCATCAAGGCTGAAGAAGAGGAAGCAGCACGCATCAAAGCAGAGCAGGAAGCCGAGGCCGCTCGAATTAAGGCCGAGGAGGAGGAAGCCGCCCGCATCAAAGCCGAGGAAGAGGAAGCAGCACGCATCAAAGCAGAACAGGAGGCCGAAGCCGCCCGAATCAAAGCCGAAGAAGAAGAGGCAGCCCGTCTGAAAGCAGAACAGGAAGCCGAAGCCGCCCGCATCAAGGCTGAGGAGGAGGAAGCCGCTCGTCTCAAAGCCGAAGAAGAAGAGGCAGCCCGCATCAAAGCAGAACAGGAGGCCGAAGTCGCCCGCATCAAGGCCGAAGAAGAGGAGGCAGCTCGTCTCAAGGCCGAAGAAGAGGAAGCAGTCCGCATCAAGGCTGAGGAGGAGGAAGCAGCTCGTCTCAAAGCCGAAGAAGAAGAGGCAGCCCGTCTGAAAGCAGAACAGGAAGCCGAAGCCGCCCGCATCAAGGCTGAGGAGGAGGAAGCCGCCCGCATCAAGGCCGAAGAAGAGGAGGCAGCTCGTCTCAAAGCCGAAGAAGAAGAGGCAGCCCGCATCAAAGCAGAACAGGAGGCCGAAGCCGCCCGAATCAAAGCCGAAGAAGAAGAGGCAGCCCGTCTGAAAGCAGAACAGGAAGCCGAAGCCGCCCGCATCAAGGCTGAGGAGGAGGAAGCCGCTCGCATCAAGGCCGAAGAAGAGAAAGCAGCACGCATCAAAGCAGAGCAGGAAGCCGAGGCCGCTCGAATCAAGGCCGAGGAGGAGGAAGCCGCCCGCATCAAGGCCGAAGAAGAGGAAGCAGCACGCATCAAAGCAGAGCAGGAAGCCGAGGCCGCTCGAATTAAGGCCGAGGAGGAGGAAGCTGCCCGCATCAAAGCCGAGGAAGAGGAAGCAGCACGCATCAAGGCTGAGGAAGAAGCTGCCCGTATTAAAGCCGAGGAGGAGGAAGCTGCCCGCATCAAAGCCGAAGAAGAAGAGGCAGCCCGCATCAAAGCAAAGCAGGAGGCCGAAGCCGCTCGAATCAAAGCTGAGGAGGAAGAGGCAGCCCGTCTGAAAGCAGAACAGGAGGCCGAAGCCGCCCGCATCAAGGCCGAAGAGGAGGAAGCCGCCCGCATCAAGGCCGAAGAGGAGGAAGCCGCCCGCATCAAGGCCGAAGAGGAGGAAGCCGCCCGCATCAAGGCTGAGGAAGAAGCTGCCCGTATTAAAGCCGAGGAGGAGGAAGCTGCCCGCATCAAGGCCGAAGAGGAGGAAGCCGCCCGCATCAAGGCTGAGGAAGAAGCCGCCCGCATCAAGGCCGAAGAAGAGGAGGCAGCTCGTCTCAAAGCCGAAGAAGAAGAGGCAGCCCGCATCAAGGCAGAACAGGAGGCTGAAGCCGCCCGTATCAAGGCCGAGGAAGAAGCTGCCCGTATTAAAGCCGAGGAGGAGGAAGCTGCCCGCATCAAAGCCGAAGAGGAGGCCGCCCGCATCAGAGCCGAGGAGGAAGCAGCCCGCATTAAGGCCGAAGAGGAGGCCGAAGCAGCCCGCATCAAGGCTGAGGAGGAGGCGGCCCGCATTAAAGCGGAACAGGAAGCCGAAGCAGCTCGTCTAAAGGCCGAAGAGGAAGCCGAAGCCGCTCGCATCAAGGCCGAGGAAGAAGAAGCAGCTCGTATCAAAGCTGAACAGGAAGAAGCAGCCCGTCTCAAAGCGGAGCAGGAAGCTGAAGCAGCTCGTATCAAGGCTGAGGAAGAGGAGGCAGCCAGAATTAAAGCCGAGGAGGAAGCCGCGCGAATTAAAGCAGAAGAAGAAGCCGAAGCAGCTCGCTGCAAAGCAGAAGAAGAGGCAGCTAGAATTAAGGCCGAGGAAGAGGAAGCCGCTCGCATCAAGGCTGAAGAAGAGGAAGCTGCGCGCATAAAGGCAGAGCAGGAGGCTGAAGCCGCCCGTATCAAGGCCGAGGAAGAAGCTGCCCGTATTAAAGCCGAGGAGGAGGAAGCTGCCCGCATCAAAGCCGAAGAGGAGGCCGCCCGCATCAGAGCCGAGGAGGAAGCAGCCCGCATCAAGGCCGAGGAGGAAGAGGCAGCCCGTCTGAAAGCAGAACAGGAAGCTGAAGCTGTTCGAATCAAAGCCGAGGAGGAGGAGGTAGCACGCATCAAGGCCGAAGAGGAGGAAGCCGCCCGCATCAAGGCTGAGGAGGAGGAAGCTGCGCGCATAAAGGCAGAGCAGGAGGCTGAAGCTGCCCGTATCAAGGCCGAAGAAGAGGAGGCAGCCAGAATCAAAGCTGAACAGGAAGCCGAGGAAGCCCGGATCAAGGCCGAAGAGGAGGAACGTGAGAGGCTTGCTGCCGCCGAAGCAGCCCGTATCAAGGCCGAAGAAGAAGCAGCTGAAATCGAGCGCTTGCGATTGGTTGCAGAGGAACAGGAGCGCGAGAGGCTTGCTGCCATTGAAGCTGCTAGGATCAAAGCTGAAGAGGAGGAAGCCGCCCGCATCAAGGCTGAGCAGGAGGCCGAAGCTGCCCGAATTAAGGCCGAAGAAGAGGCAGAGGCAGCCAGGATCAAAGCGGAAGAGGAAGCTGAAGCCGCTCGTGTCAAAGCAGAAGCAGAAGCAGCAGCTGAAGCCGAGCGCTTGCGGCTTATCGAAGAGGAGAAGGAGCGCGAGAGACTTGCCGCTATCGAATTTGCTAGAATCAAGGCGGAGGAAGAGGAGGCTGCTCGCGTTAAAGCAGAACAGGAAGCTGAAGTCGCCCGTCTCAAGGCAGAAGAGGAGGCCGAAGCCGAACGTTTAAGGCTCATCGCAGCAGAGCAGGAGCGCGAAAGACTTGCTGTCATCGAAGCTGCGAGAGTTAAAGCCGAAGAGGAAGAAGCTGCCCGGGTTAAGGCCGAAGAAGAGGCAGGGGCTGCCAGGATCAAAGCTGAGGAGGAAGCTGAAGCTGCTCGCGTCAAAGCAGAAGCAGAAGCCGAAGCCGAACGCCTACGACTTATCGAAGAGGAACAGGAGCGTGAGAGAATCGCTGCTATAGAGGCGACCCGCATTCAGGACGAGGAAGAGGAGGCTGAACGTCTTCGACTGATGCAAGAGAAAGAGAAAGAGGAACAGGAACGACAGGCAGAGGCCGAAAAGTCCGCCGCTGCTGAGGCTTCACTAATTCAGATGGAGGAGGCAGAACAGGCCGGACGTACCAAGGCTATTATTGAAGAAAACGTTGCTAAGGAGACTTCTAATATTGAGCAACACAAGGAGACTATCACTGGAGATGACCAAGGTACGTTCAACTTCCTTTTATCCCATAAATTAATGTTTGACAGTCATAGGCAAAAATGTTGAAACAAAAGTGGTCGAGCCAGGTATATTTGTCGATAAATCGAGTGGAGAAACTATTATCTCCGATGATTCTGATTCGAACGCTGGTCTCATCGCTGCTTCTGTGCTTGCGGGCGGTGCTGCTCTTGGTGGCGGTGCTGCAATTATTGCTCTTGCTTCCAAAGACAAGCCATCTTCAGGGACCGATACCACGGCACCAATTGATGGCGGTAAGCAAGGAGCATTGGCTCAAGATGATGAGGAGGTGATCATCGAACCGGCCCCTCAAGCTGGTTCAGGGCCAGTTCATGGAATTATCATTCCAGAATCGAGCGTCAAGCAAGCTGTGAAGGATGCGGATACCCCAGTGGCTCCAGCGATTGTCATTTCATCTCCTCCGACTTCACCCACTGTAGAAACGCATCAAGATGCAGATGATCGTACTGTAGAACTTATCAAGCCTACTCCCGGCGTTTCAATTGACACGCCGACAGCCAGCACAAGTGAGCGAGAAGCAGGTGAGATATTCTCTCACCCGGTCTGGAACCAGTCAATTTCTCCCTTCTTACACTATTCTCTAGAAAACACCCCCGAAGGTGTTAGACAAAGGCTTGCCGAATCCAACGCACGTAGCCGGCCCGGCAGCAGTGGCAATGATACACTCTCAACGAAGCATCAACGCAATGTTATGCAAGCGTTCTGGAATATGATGCTTTTCGGGTGGCTTGGTAGCCTTGGTGGTTTATTCGGGTTTGGAAGACAGAAGAAACAAAAGTCTAGCAAGGCGACGACTAAGGCGGCAACTTCTTAAACGCAAACTCTGTGAGTAGGCGATATGATAGTCCATTTGTGACCGGGGTGTGTTCTTCATTTGTAACGTTTCCTTATATCCTTTTTCGTGCATCTAAATTTACTAGCATTCGTGTCTTGACGTCTCTATGCAGAGAGAATTTCTTTTGTTCTTTTTCTTGATACCTTTCTTTAAATTTTACTTTTCTAGGTGTCTAGCTAGTATACGGTTCATTTGCGTCCGGGATTTAAGGGGCGTCTTTTTACTTGCAACTGATTTTCTTATGGTCTCAGCTTCTTATGATTTTTCTTTCTTTAATTGGATGTTGATGTCTCGATCTCAGGCATGCGTTTAAATATTACAAAGGGAATAATGTGCACTAGAGTGTGACTTTTAGCCCTTACAGACGAATATTATTGCGGTATCTGATCTATATTATTGTACGCACTTGCCACAATACTGGTTCTATTCGACATCTAATATGGATTGTTGAAATAGTAGCTGTTAATAAGTTTTTACAAGTCATATTGGGGAGGGCCTCGATGAAGAATAATAACCGAGTGATCTACCATGAGTCCAATTGGAAAAAATACCGACTTGTACATTTTTAGCGTAACAAATATTATTTATGGGAAAAAAGTACGCACTGCATAATATGTAGGTGTAGACTATGAAAAAGAGGATAAAGTAGGAAATAGTTTCGCAGAATCCGAAAACACAGTATATGGCTCGGAATTGCCGTCAGTGATTGAATATATTTTGTTTACCGCGGTCATCCTGAAGAGCTTTATCCCTTCGTCTGTCGTAAATGCTACTCACCTAAAGTTAAGGACTTTTGCACACATATCTCTTTATCTTTCTTAATCTTTCCCCCAAATTACGACCGTCTCTTATAATAGGCCGACGGGTAGCATCAATAGACGGAGGGATATCTATATCTAGCGTGCGGGCATGACCGTAAAGACACGGTCTCTTCTCAATACACTGAATACCAAGTAAGCCACAACAATATGTCTATATTCGAGCGGTTGGGGTTTGGTGATTCCTAGTATCTACAATTTCCTTCCAAATCGGGCGAATTATATATCTGCTGTACCGAATATTTTGCTGTATGTATGGAGCGGGATTTTTTTTAGAATATGCAGGCCCGTTAGGACCGTTAGAGTACATATACGCGGTAGCTGCAACTGTTTCGAGTTCAATAGGTTGGTCTCTAGCTACATATATGTAGCTGCTATGGGCTCATTTGAGGCAAGCTCGGGCTCCTTGGGCGATTGGGCCATGCATGTCGTGAACGTTTTGCTATTACCGATTCGTAGGTAAAAATAACCGACTTATTAGAGTAAAGAACTTGGCATACTTACTCGTGTTAATTTCCTAATGATTGCTATTGCATATCATACAGAACATTGGGCTTGGCACATTTTTAAGTGGAGTAAATTTTCATGTGTGGTTTAGGGTTGTGAAGCGGGTAACTGAGTCAAGCTACGAGTCGATGCAAGGAAAGTTTAGATACTTCGCAACTTTCACACCGTCTCCTCCTACGAAATCATATGAAACAAAATAATAAATACATCAACTTTAATTCCATCACGCATACATAGCTATCAATCCGGACCTCAAATCTCAGCTTCGTCTTGAGCAAAAAGTCCTCATGTCTCTCCCACCATCCACAATTCGTATCAAGCGCAAGCTTGACGAAGCCCCTGTTCAAGCTCTCTGTAACTATCTCTTTTTTCTTATGTAGAAGACCTAAATTTTTCTGACCGCTCTGTCTAGATGTCGACCGCTCAGAAACAAAACGTCAAAAAGTGAAGAAGGACTTCGTCTTCCGCCTTGCTCGTACCGTTACCTCACCTACAGATCCCACGCCGCAGCCTTTCCAACCACAGCACCGCCCACGCAATAGTCTCGGCGGGATCCCCCAAGTACGGAGTACACTCACTCCCGCCTCGCGCTCGAGGCCAGCTTCACCAAGCCTTGGTATAGCTAGGACGTTAGTCTCAAGGACTCCATCTCCAGGCCATGGTATTGGTCCTCTCCCAGCCGGGACAAAGTTGGCGCTCGACACGAGTGACGTAGGATCTTCACGGAAGTCGAAGTTCAAGGTTCCTTTGAGCGCTATTGCGAAGGCGGATTCCTACGAAAGTGTAAATAATGTCGAATCTCCAGCGACTATTGCATCTACCACTCCCATAGGAGAGAAAGGAAAGGTTCCAGCTATTGCACATTTAAAATCCTCGGATATTAATGAGGGCCCGGTTCGGAAAGGCACGTTTGGAGATGACAAAACACATTCCTTGTCAACAAGTCCACCACCTGAGAAAGGCGCTAAGACAGCGTCCCCCCCCTCAAGTACGACAGCAGGCAAACGCAAGGCAGCGGCTGCAGTACGTAGATATCATTTGGCAAAACGACTACGAATAAAACATCCACATCCCTATTCAACTGCTGCAACACGCCGTAGTGCCATATTTGTCCGGGAGTCTTCAGAGCCAATTGACGAAGATGCTCCAATGGAAACACATATAGTGGAGGAGGAAAAACTAGCCGAGCAAAAAGAGGAGCCCGTCAAAATCCGGAAACGCCCGCGAACGCATCCAGAAGAGAAAAAAAGAATTGAGGAAGAGAAGCGAAAGCTTCAGCAGGAAAAAGAAAAGGAAGAGGCCAATAAACAAGAAACAAATACTAAGGTTAAATTCGAAGAGCAATCAGAATTGGATCCTCTTACTTTGGCTATGCAAAAAATGGTATTTGAATATCTCAATTCAGAAAACAATGATGGTATTCGAAACCTTGTTGTTACTAATTCACCGAGAGGGGTACCTATGAAGAGCAAGATGCAGGACAAAATTGGAGGTGGCTTGGGGGGTGGTACCTGGAAAGATGTTGACAAGAAGGAGGTTGATGAAGAGTTAGAAGATGAAGAAGGCTTCGTCTATGACGTCTATATCCGTGAGGAGGTCAAACCAGAGAATAGTAAGAAAGAGGGCGAAAATTATGGCCTTATTATGTGGGCAATTACATTAATCCTTCTTCAATGACATGAGACTAACGTAATTAATATTATAGAATTAACGGAAGCGACGACGAAGAATGGTGGTATGAAGGGGATGACGACGTAGACAGTGATGATGTCTACGGCAGTGATGACGAAGATAGTAATGCAGAAGACTATCACACCAACGACTACCCCGAGGAACCAGCCTACGATTCTGATGATGCTGATGAGGTGGATGAATTCGGTGTCCTGGGTATTGATTCCGCTGATGATGGAGACGATGATTATTCCGATGATGGGGGCATCTTCAAGAGCTGGAATAAGCAGAAAAAGTTTGCAGATGAAGAGGAGTTCGACCTTGAGTATGATGAGGATGTTGACGCGGAAGCAGAAGATATGAGGCGTAAAATGGCAGGAATCTGGGGATACAGGGATGGTGGAAAGGCTACAGGCGGAAGGGTCATTAGTGGCGACGAGATGGAAGATTGATCCTGGAGGGGTCTGGGGTAAATCGATCGCCTCTCTCAAGGTTATGCTAATGTTCTTTAGGAGTTAAGAACATGAGTTAAAGGTGGGGTATTTTGCCATTCTTGCTGTTTTAATATGGAATAGGGCTTCTGCATCAGTATGTTACTATTTCAGTTTCTTGACACTTGTATCAATGCTTCCTTTTATATTCCGATGAGCGCGATACCCTAAATATCGACATAGATAAATCTAGCTAATTTAATTAAATAACTACCCTCCTTTCAAACCCCCATCGTTTGTGCTCTCCCTTGTTCCTAACGATTTCTGCGCACTGGGTACATGTAGTTTAAATATCTCAATGTCCCTCCGTGTTATAGTTCTTGGTTCGCTTGGAGCACACTATCGATAATATTCCGGAATTTGACACTTTTCCTTATAATTGGAGGGAACAATGAGAAAGACAGAAAATTCTATAAGTGGAGGAGTCTTGCCCTGGCTTCCTTCAGTTATCATTGCAAGAAAGACGGCAGGCCGGCTGGGTCTTGCAGCCAACCTAGAACTGCAAGTAAGGCCTGCTGCAGTTCCTCGGGAGTGGAAGGCAGTAGAGTACATACATAGTCTGTCCTAACAAAGATAGAAAACTCTTGACGGATACAGTGCACACGTGTATGTACACGTGCATATCGCTTATCAAATCCATCGTCCTCTAGAATGATTTCGATCAGATCATCATTGGTACATGTAGGTACTCTACTGCTGCATGCTGTGACACCCACCACTATCATAATATGGCAGGGTTTTTCATCCCATCAACTTGATGGTCCCGGCCGCGGATCGACAAGATCCATGAGATGTGCGAGCCATCCATATGCGGTTGTGCCTGAGCGCTCTTACTTACCCGGGTTTGTGTTCTTGTACATACACGTATCGGAAAGACGTTCGTGATGCTCAAACGAAAAAAGTTTCAAGAGAAAAACATACCTATCTTGCAAAAAAAAAGAAAGAAAGAAAAAGGAAAGCCTTATTTTATCCGTTAGTAACTGAGTGCTGTTTGTGTTCGATTATTTGCCGTTAACATCTATGTCTAATTCATCATTCGTTTGTTGGCAACCCCGCAGGCTCTGATGCAGCAAATTGCCGGTACCTACATGTAGATCTAGCCTCTACCTACCCTACCAGTCTCCTCTCCAACTTCGTGTCGGAAGGGGCTCATCGCTTGAGAGTGCGACATGTGGCTTGCATCCACGCGAGGAGAAAGTTCAGATTCCCATTGGCTGCAGCTTTAAACCATGCGTTACACAGATCATCTAGAGTACATAGTAGCGGAAAATCCCAAGCACAGTTTAATTCCAGATATTAGAAGGATGACAGGTACAAACATGTGCCGGGAATACCCCACTACATCCGCCTTAAATTAATCTCTCGAATGATCACTCGGGCATACGTTTCTAAGGCTGACGACGAGGTAAGCAACATGTCCAGTAGAATAGTACCTGCTCATCAGACCCTCCATGCAGATTAGAGCGGTGAAGCTTGCCGGTTAGAGAAATTCCTGCCTAACCATATATTTGGATAGTATTGGTTGAGAAATGGTCCGGGCTAGTCTTTATTCCCGGCGTCCACAAGGCGAATGATCGATTAATTAATCTCCGGAATCAAAAGAAAAAGGCAATCTGCCCATGGCCAGCAGGGGCTTTTTGGTTCGCATTTTTCTCCGGCTACGACTGGTTTTATTTAAGTGGCCAAACCTGAGCCTTCGATCCCGAGGATTTTAGAAGTTTATATTTATAATCAGGCTTGTCCATAGTTGGGTCTCCTCGCATGATCACCAGCAATGATTTTACTTCTAGGAACAATTAATCGTCATAGGACCACGTCCCATGAAGGAATTGTTATACATAATACTGAGGTTTTCCTGCAGCACACTGAATTTTTCTTCAAACTCCCAATAAATGAATTATCAATCAATCAATCTTCAATCGCCAATTAGGTGTCAGCATTCGGACCACAGGATATCACTCGGACTCGCAAGTTCGTTAAACGGTGATCGTATCCGGTTGCGTATTTTGATCACAATTTCCACATTCGCTAGTCGTATATACAATCTCTTACACATTGAGGTCCGGTGATCTCTCGTACCTTCACCATACCGCCTTTATGCCACATTGATTGGAACGTCCTAGCTATACTAAAGATGTCATCTCATAGACCCTGGGATTAAGTTGAAGGATATCACGAATAGGCTATTATTCAACTAGCGCGGTAAGCTCAAAGGAAAACAGAATATCACTCTCTTTTACGATTGTTTCAGCATGAGAATATTAGTTTTGTTTTTCCCTTAAAAATGCTCAACTTTCAGCCTTGAAATCTTCAGCCTTGCTTTGATCTTACCCTCCGGCTTTTCAATGACAAGCTCTCGTGGGCAAATTGCACCGTTCCTAGGATCCCAAATCACGATCTGACGTAGTGCATGATCAGATCAATTGCAATTGCGCGATGTCAGTTTACCGACTCACTGTAGAATGCACAGGAAAAGGAATGACTCAAGATAAGCGTTCCATAACATTTTCTTTTATATTGGAAAGAACTTTCCTAACATTATTTTCAAGATCACAAATTCTACTCGCATTGGAGATCAAGAGTCTATGTGCATATTTTTCGGCCAAAAACATATTGGGGGCCGCGGCCGCGGCCGGTGTATCAAAAAACTCGATCATGACGATTCAAATGCAATAGATCTAGAGATACTGGACATCAACCCTAGCATAGCCCCCAAGTTAACTCCCCCACGTTCAAATGGGTCTCGGTCCTTTTCGGTGGTGGGGCCGCGCGCGGCATCGTTGATCAGTGGTGATACTTCATGGGGCAATCAATACGGTAGATTCCAGTACAAAAGAAAAAACCTTCTCATGAGGGGAACAAATGGTCGGACTGGTTGTGCGCAAGAGTCGTTATTGTTATTCGAGTGGGTTTACGGAACTTCGTATACGAAAATTTGCCTTACTAGTGCATTCATTCTACCGGCTTGACGTAGAGCTAGAGGGAATAGTCCAACTTTTGATTCCAGAGGTTTATGATCCACAACAATCGTAATCATAGGCGATATGTTTTTTCCAGCGGCATATATCGAGCTCGGTCTTCGTCCTATCTCTTCAATTGCGTTTTTTTACCCTGAACGTATGTCAGGATGATTACATTACCCCATTGACCACCCAGAGAGATACACCTGATCAGCTGAGCGTTCTGCTTTGACTGAATAGCCAAGGTAATTATAGATTACTACCTACCGGAATTTTGAGGCTGCAATGTTCGTGCAATAGACACGGGGAAGATAGGGCGCTATAGACGTACACCTTGGTAGAATTTGAAAGGAAGCTGGCTTGCAGACGTCTAAGTACAATTGACCAATAATTAAACTGACCAATAAAAAACCGTTAGAAACGTCTCTGATGGAGGCCAACTGCAGGTCAAACATTCCTGATCGATCATGGATCTGGCTATAGCTAGTTACCAGGCAACTCGTCGGACGGGATGTGGAGACATAAATGTTCTGGTAGAACTGCTGACATTATGTGCCCTTGGAAATTTCCAAAGTCCTGCAACATATTTAGGCTCAAATTGAACTATCCACTACAACGTACCACCCTCCGGTTCTTTAGGACCCTAATTTGTCGGAGGTTGATTGCGCAACTCACTCTCGACTTTACTATCCCTTGACACTGAGTCTTTGCGATATCGACTAAAATTTGAAAGCGGCATGCCATGCATAATATTCTCTTTTGGGCCAAGGATTGAACAAGACCTACGAGCGCCTCTTCCTCATCATGCGACTTCCTGTGCACTAGTTTCCAAATCTCTTTGGATGATAAGCTCTCAATTGGAATATGGGGAAGCACCAAAAAGGATACATGTATGCCTTATACAAGACTACATGTGATCAATCGGCCTCGATAAACAACTCTCTTACATGAATACCAGTCGTCAAAAATCTTCTTAGATTGAAGGATACTTCCTACACTTGGTGGTTACCAATAAACGGAACTCACTCGACATACTCATTTAATTGCAAGGCAGACTTTCCTCGAGGACGCTTCCTGAAGCATGAACCTCCTTCACAAGATTAATTTTGTTACGTAGGAAGGTATTGGTCGCCCTAATTTACCCCAGAAAATGGTAATATTTCTTTGTTGCAGTCCGTATGCTTGCTAATAGACTGTGTCGGTTTCTCTCTGTGCACCTTACGCCGAATTCTTGTTGAATTACTCAGTCTTTCTACATCTCTTTGGAAGCCTAGCATCGAATCGGGGTTATCTACTGAAAAATTACTTCGATGATCAAGCGATTTTTCTTTTATGGCAACCTTCCGTCCTCAACCCATGGATATAGTGTTCGGGGAAAAGTGCACTTCTTCAGCTCACAAGTCACGCCGCATTGAGTACCAAACCAGAAGGATGTTTTTGCTTTTGTTTAACAACTTTCGGCATAGAAGCCATCTAGAATCAAATAGAAGTGAAGCTGATCGATAGTCTAGGATGATGTGATACGTTCACATAAGACTGTTTCTTTCTAGATCCCTCGCCGAGCCGCGGGTGTAGGGATCCAAGGCTCTGGAAGTTCGCTGTATGCATAGTAGAGTATGCATACAACGCATATAATTATAAACGGAGAAGAAACGGACACGATTCCTAGATATCAGAAAACGTCTACATATCTGCAAGATTCAATCCTAGCTATATGCGCTGGATCCAAAAGAAATCTGTATTTGCAGGTAAGATCTTAGAAGGTTTATCCTGCACTGCAGTAACATCAACTGAACTAACTATACTTTATGCATCTGAACCTCAATCAAATTTCTTTTTCCCTCCCTGCTTTCCCATCAATTCTCCGAGCAGCGCCCGCAGGATGCAGCGCATCAGAGGCCTAGGCACACAGCCATTATACTCCTGGCAGACATGCTTGTATGTATGTACAGCTAACTACTCTACAAGGCAGCAAGCTTTTATGTAGTTTCGCGGTATACTCTGTATCGTGGTCATGTATGTATGTATCATGAATCTATTTCCTAAACTGACACAGCCCAGCCCGTTTTACAAAGAAAAGAAAAAAAAGGAATCACATAATGATTGTTCTCGGGCCCGAACAACCGAAGCTACATTCCAGTAGAGCATACAAGACGGTTCGTCCCCACTGGCATTTATGAAAACCAATACTATCCAACGAACGAAATAAAGAAAAACAGGGAATTCTTTCGAAAAAGCCATCATTAAAAGGTCATAAGATTCGTTTGAAATGAACAAAAGAAAAAAGCCACCAAAACCCGCAAATATCCCTCGATTTTCAATATTTAAGCTTGTAATAGGTCTGGGTTGTTCATTCATGTCTGAGGGACGGGGGTGATATTCATATATGGGTGACTATTGGGGCGGATAAATGCGAGCAAGGCGGGCTGCACATTGTTCGACTCAAGTATAAATCTTTCCATAGGAGTGTAAAGCCTATCTTTCGGAGTGGGTTGGGTGAATGAGTTTGAGGTGGTATCGTTGGACGCACTCTCAAACTTTCTATCAAAGTCCGCAATAGACACAGCGGCTCGAGATTGGTATTCGATTGCGGGAGGGCACATGTAAGACATGGAAGTTGACATCGGGGACTGGTGTGGATTGCAGCACTTTCCCTGTGGGGGAGCCCTCAAATCTGTTTGTGGAATATGTGCTCCATACTTGTTGGGGTTGAGAGTGGTGAGCTTGATCGACTACATTGAATCAGCACAAATACAAATAAGGACTGCAGCAGAGGAAATATTGAAATAAATCTTATAACATACATCCTTGTTTTCACCAGTGTTGAGGACTGTGTTCTCATACATGGTACTGCTACTGTAAAGATAGCTTGTGCTACTAAACTCTCATAATTGCGGTTAGATAAGGGAATTGAGATATGTAAAGATCATTTGGGCTGAGTTTGGCTTACTTTCCGCATCCAATATACACCATACTGTTCTGAGGGGTGGTTTGGTTGTTGGGGAAAGACATTTTGAGTTATTTATGCTATATAAGGTGTGTATAGCCAAGGATGTGTTGCTGAATGTTACTTAATATTTACTTACAGTATCTCTAAACTCTGGGAAAAGAACCTGATTTAAAAGCCCTTCTTCTGAACGCAGAACACTATTACAAGACTGAGATGCTAGGCTATTGCGGATGTAGTTCGGATTAAAGTGCCAGCGCATAAAGCCCATACTGGTCAAAACCTACAGTGACAAGGCAGTTTTGCTAGACATGACAAATTTGTTTTTTTCTTCTAAAATCTTGTCAAATGGCATATCGAAAGGAATATACAGTATGGCATTGGAGTATGCGGTGTGTGTGTGTTGTGGGGCATGCGTAGCATAGAGCTAGTTAAGCGGCCTAGTGACTGATTTATGAACTTCATACACTGAATGATTTGATTCAAGTATCTTCTCATCGATGTGCATGCTATTATCGTGATCTAGAAGAAGCATACATACGTATACATCTGAATATACTGGCCTATAGCTATCAATAAGGGGAAATAATATTACCGCTACATATACGTTAATTGAGTACGTGAGTATTCTTCACATGTGAGTTTAGACATGGGATGTGTGAATATAAGTCTAATTCGTGAAGCCTGGGTCCTATGGAGAAGCGGGACTCAGGGCACAGGTCAAAGCACCCATGGTCAATGTTATCGCTATCATGTGAGAAGAAATCTAGCGTCATAGCCATGAGGTATCTAAACTTAGCCTCTTGATAAATCTGGTTTTCAATAACTAGTGCAAGTTTTCCTTCCTAGATTTCGCATTACGTCGTTGGAAACGAACTGTAGGCGAAATATAGGCGAAATGTAGGTTTTACAAAATCTCCGGCCTCGATCAAAGTAGGCCGCCTGAAATTGCCCATTATTATGCAAATACCAATTGATATGGCGGAGCACTACAAGCACACAATGGAGTTAGGACGGAGTGAACACCGGTGGTCTCTGTTTTACTTTATTCTTGAAAAGTTCATACGCGTACGTCTGGAAATCCCTAGTACGCCCTGTGCGTTTATGTGGTCACTTCTTAGGGGTCCCAAAATTAAAACATCCCGGTATATTATTCAATCCAAGGAGAAAATTTTCACCTCTACTTCCTTTTTCCCAGAGAGTTCGCCTTAATATGCATCGGAATATAATAGGGACAAATAATATCATGAGAGTGATATCAGATGAACCAAAAGCCCAACAATAGGAACCTGATACAAAGAGTACATGTATCAGTGGACCCAACAATTCTCAGCCGATGACTATTATCACATGAATGAAAAACATGATCAGTTTAATAAGCATATGATTTAGTGCGCTAGTTATAAAGCATGGGGGGTTGATATGTATCGCCAAATATATTATACTACCTAGGCCTCCTCATACCAATAGGCTATTTTCAAAATCTGTTCCTCCCTGAGTGGCATTGAGTACTCAAGTGTCCATACTACCGAAAACAGCAGCCATTACAGCTTGTCAGTCTGGACAAATAGAATATGTACTATGAGAGTACGAGTACATATGTATCTTAAGGGTTCCGGTGAGGGGATAAAGAGCATATATCGACGGCCAGCTGCAGGTATCTACGAGCTTGCCAAATCAATCCAGATCTTATGAGATCGATCACTACGACTGAAAAGGGTACACATGTCATATTATATGTGTATTAGACTAAGTCTACTTTGTATTCTCAGTTTATATAATGTGTAGTGTGCCGCCCCTAAATCACACAGACGAGATAAAAATACAAAGCGGGGAAGGCATACTCTAGCAGTATTTAGTATACCATTCATGGGGTATGTATATATGATGATCCTTAGTACGTTATTAATCTCCGAAGAAAAAACGCCTAGTCTAATGGTCTTTATAGGAAGCGCGGTCAATTTTGAATCACCCGGAATCTCCATACTTGAATGCAAAAGGTGCTGTTAACAGATACATAGCTTAGTCGAATCCCGGGATTTCATTTAACGTTGAGATGTCAGGGCCCACCAGTCACATCATCACTGCTTCCGCGCAATTGGCCACTCAGGTACATATAAGGTAAACTGGCTGCGGCTGTATCACCGAGCCAGATCAAGTACATATACACAAATGCATGTACATTCATGCGATTAATTCAGGGCGAGACATGCGCAGGGATTAACAGCAACACTGTATGCATTGACGTGACGGCTCAGTGGTGCAGTTCATGGGTTGTTCTAGATCGACCTATGATAGGCTATAGAGAATATCGCGCTTGTTCCAGTGGCGTAAAAATGGGATTGAATGGCTCGCGAATCATGGACCCACTTTTTTTTCATCCTGTGACGACGAACACAAAATGTTTTGGTCCAAACAGAGGTTGGGCTTGCGGGAATCGGGGAAGATGGGAAGACCCAATGTAAATCAAACAAACCCGTGACTCGTGGGGTGCGTGTCTATCCAGATTAAGACGAAATATTCCTCCATTTTCAGGTACTAGATCATAGAGCACCCCAGTTTTTTTTTTTTTTTTTTTTTTGTTTGTTTGTTTAATTCGCGCACCCCAGTTGTGTCAGTAGATACATGTATACGTTAAGCCTACTTTGTGGGGCCGAAAGGTACGCGTGGCTTTGAAAGTTATCCCTCTTGCTTTTGGACCTGTAATGTTTCATGAAGCTATAGTCGCTTGCGCCCTAGAATATTACACAAGTTTACTATTATAATTGAAAGCCTGTAGATTTACTCTGTAAATGCAAGTAGTTCTAAGACTGTTATTATTCCTTAGGCGGTCAGTCCGAATCACAACCGTGACCGAAGCTGATATGGTAACTGTGCTCTGCTGAACACACTTAGTGTTCATATACTGATCCCCGAGCCGGTGGATCTATATAGTAAACTAAGTACGCTCAATAGAGCACAGCTACCATATCAGACCCGGTCACGGGTTGTGATTCGGACTGACTGCCTAAGGGATATATCTGCGCAAGCTCAAGGGCAGCTAGCCGCATACAATTAAGGCGAAATCATGACCCAGCAAAGAAATAATTTTAATCTTATTCTATTACTAGAGCCTACTCGAAGTATTTAGTAGAGTGTGGAGCTCATGACGCACGTGTGCAAACAAAACATTTCAAATAATCATTGACTAAGGCCGTGCAGCTTACAAAATTAGCGCTCGTACATGCACTAAGCCTTATCAGGATAGTATGAATCACTCCTAAAGGTTAGGAATGCTGATTAACCACTGGTATTAGGAAATACAGCTAGTACTCTATCATCACGCGCGGCTAGGTTGCTAATGTCAACATACATGTATATTATTGGGCTATAACTGGATACTTGTATATATATCTACTATCTTTTACCGTTCACCTTAATTCTTCTGCTAGCAGATATTCATACTCGATCCCTAATAGATTAACTAAGCAGTAGCTTCGTTGGGTGGAAAATAATTGATCTACTGAATACGCAGTGGTACAAGCTCAAACCCAGGTAGCACCACGTCGTCACAATGCACAGGTAGACACAAATATCTGGGTCGTTTCTGGTGGTATAGCAGGCCACCAAGAATTCTTTTTTTTCTTTTTCTTTTTTGGGATGTGGATATATAGGGGATGACAGATGCCTACGAAAATGCGCATGCATGTGTCTATAGGAATGAGTAAATCTCTCACCGCCGATGTTACTAAGGGAAGGCTAGGAAAGGATGTATAGGGAGCTGAACCCTTAAATTTGAATTCTTTAATCATTTATTTTCCCACATATACAGGGGACCGTACTCTATGGGTGTCGATAAACCCACACCGCGGCCGGCATCGGCAATAGTAAACTTTTGGGCGGACGAAATTCAATATCCACCCTCACCAAAAAACCTTTTTAACAGGGTAGTAGAAAAGGTTATTCCAAATCATACCAGTAGGGTAGATTTCTTGAATCGCATTAAATGAAGTTTCATTTCATGTTGCTGCCTTCGTTGCAATCTTGACACCTCCGGTGTACTGGCTTTATGGCTTTTCGAGCTGTAAAAGGTACCTGTGAGGCAACGTAACAAGGCCGGCCTCACTAGTTCGCTACCGTGCTCTACCTGAGCCTTCAATTGATGGGGAAAATGGCCAAAAAATTAATTCTGGGCCCGCGCCTCACCAAGGTTCCCTGAACTTTAGGAAGTTTTGGAGTTTGTCGGTTGCGTGGTTCTTCGAAATCATGATAATGTTTCTGGCTATTCCCAGGCCAGCTGTTCAATTGCCATGCATGATACATATACTGCTCTTTGATGGGCTGACAAGTAGTGTTTTAATTGAGAAAGAAAAAAAGAAACTCGTAGCTCCACCACAAAAGAAAATCCACAGAGACGGATAATTTTAGGTTCATGAGAACAAAAGGTCCTATTTCAACAGCATGGATGCCCATTTACATGTTACTGGGGCGGTGACATCGAAATGTTTAACCCACCCGCTTCCTCCTTCAACGCAATAATACAGGCTTGTTCCTCACGTCCCTCTGATAAGAATCTTGCTAAAGGCTTAACCTCCGAGAACGGGGTTTTAACCGGTAACTTTCTTTCATAGCCAGGGTCCAGTAAAGCGTCTATATCGTCCAGGAATTGTGCATTTTGAAGTACTCGTGAGAGTGTGTAGTCTCTGGAGTTTGAGAGCTCTAGCTCTTGGAGGGTGTTCGAGGATTTGGATGAATCGACTAGGTTTAATTCCCCTTCTTTTGCTGGAGCCTTTAACACTGTTAGCCCTCCCTTGATTTTGTAAGAACACCTATACCGTAGAAACCAACCTCTTTAGATTTCCATCCTTCAACTCTAATGAAGACTCTTGATGATTGGCGGGAGTCAGTTCGTTGACTGTCAGGCCTACGGGTACTAGCACGGTATTATGTTAGTAATTAATGTATAGGCTTCATTGCCATTGACATGCTATAGATAGAAGTTAAGAGGAATTCAGAAGGTGTATGTGGAAATCACCTTTCAGACTCGTCACCATGGACTTTGAGGGAAGACGTGGTCATTATTGTAGTAATTTGATATGATGATATTCGAGGGACTTCGAGTGATAATCGCCGTAGCTTAGTTTGAATGGGAGTATATAAAATAAAGATGTCGGGGAGTTTGAGAAGATATGTGGCTTATATCAGGCTGGATCTTGTTGGAGTAATTGATAGAAGGCACCAAGATCTAGAGTTGTATATGATTGGAGCTGAACTAATCATGAGGTTTATGTACGTGCATGTAGTACATGGTGGGAAGTAAGAAGCTTAGACAGTTCATGTAGCTCGCGTGGATGTCCTGTCGGACACCTAGGTCAGTGGGGGTCTTCATATTACTTGTAGTACGAAAAAAGATATAAAAGCTTCAAGCAGCAAAAAAAACAAAGTGAAAAGAATAAAATAAATGGGATGAAGCCCCTGCGCTGCAACACCCGGATTACCGCTTACCGCATTGAAATGGTATATCCTTGGTCTTAGAATCGCTCATGAAAGATCTGATTTTTTATGCTGTTTTAGACCTAGTCACGTGATGACATTCTCGGATTTCCGTTGATGAAGTCCTCAACATATTTTGAGCTTCACATCCTTTGCATAGACTACTTGACCCTAGTGGGAGTCAAATATCTGGATACTGAAATGCAAGTCTATTGATGGTGACACTTGTTGAGGGGTTGCGCTTGCTGGCCCGGACTGAGTACTGTATGCAAATACTAGTACTAATGCAGACACAGTTGCAGCTATGTGGTTGCGCGCTTGTCGCGTCTAAACACTCAGTTAACAGTGACGTTGCCCAATTAAGACGTGCATACTGCGCTTAAATGTCTCACACGGGCGGACAGCGCGCTTATCATGTAAGTACAAGTACACTGAGGCAAAATGATGGCTGAGCAATATTTTTCACCCGTACTCTGCATGCACCGCTTAGGTGAAACCCACTACAATTGCCCAACACGCCGGGATACACCTCCAATGCTCCAAGCAAAGACCAGAAGTTAAGGGCGTAAGATGCCTCTCTCAAGATGATCGTGACCGATGGCTCGGTATCGATAGGCAACGATCTCAAGACCATCAGGATATGGCTGATGCCATTTCTCTCCCGCTATTTTCACGGGTTCGGTGATGGAGATAAGGCATGCCATCCAACTATCTGCCACTAAATATGGAAATACCGCCCAAGGCACACACTGGTAGCGAGAACTGGGGCGTCTTTCCTTCAAAAGTTCGGCAAACTTGATAGCCTCAGATTTATGGTCCAGGATCTGGGAGGCGTGGATGGAGCGGTGGGTACACACACCCAGTAAAATGTTTAAAGATATGGATAGACGCGTAAATGCCAATTTCTGCGTGGGGGAGGGGGAAAACCGGAGATGAGGAACCAAAATGGCTATTCTAGCGGTCAATCGTAAACTCCCATGGCTGAATCTCTGTATGGGTATATATTCCGCAACATATTATTGTAAACACAGACTTAGTCTTACTCTTTCTTTGTGCTTAAGATCACTAGGTATCGGATATCAGATTTACATTCTTCAGCTTCTTCTTCCATCAGCTTAAGCGTCTTCGCCCCGCAGTCCGCTGTCAGTCCTTTGTAAGTTGCTTTGGGCGATAGTTGCATCGGGTCTTCTTCCCTTCCCAACTTGCAAGGCTCACTTTTGATACAACTACTTCGCTGATTAAGCTCTGCCGATTTTCTTGGAACCTGGCTTAATGTCCCATTACCTGAGTTCCCAGAATGAGGGAGTGGGCAATTCTAAGGCTTATAGTCATTACCAAATGCGATTTCCAGGCGCTCGGTCCACTATCTGCCCCCCCTGGCAGTTAGCCTAGCTGAACCAGCAAAAGAAACCCACCCGCGCAAGCAAATGAACTATGAAGCTTACATGTCTTGCTCTCCTTATATTTCGGTAGATGGGATGGTCAGGTTATCTCCACTAGATGCGCCTGTTCAAATTTTAATTACATACAGTTGAGATCTTGCGCGCGCCCATAGCCACGGGGGTAGTCCTTGACGGACGTACGGAGACTCCTAAAACGATAGGTAAGTATAACTAGTACCTCGAACCGATAACAGCCCTAAGGAATCTTTCTCCTCTTTAGCTAAACTCAGGCGGGGTGGGGGAAGGGATGGGAGCATCCAATTTCCAGGTTTGCATTCGAATTCCGACATCGGTACTAAATGCGGATCATAGAACGACATCAAAGGGGTATTCCGATGTCGGGATATTGTCTCGTCTACACGGCCCGTGCCGATATATTGTCTTTTGCTATATTTTTATTTTTTTCGCCCTGCCTGCAGTCGTGTGGGGAAATTAAGAGCCTGCTACCAACGGAGTAGTTAGTGAATCGCTGGGACTAGTTTCAGATGAAGCTGTCAAAGGCAAGTTTAGGAGTGTAGATTCGCGGATGAGTTCGCGCTTATCTGGCAGGCAAGTAAGTAGTTGGTCAAGGGTTACTTCTTTTGTCTGAAATTTGTACTTTCTTACCAGCAAAGACCAGAAAATGCAAGTGACGGAAACAGGGATTATTTGTATGAGAGAATGGTGCCACTCCATACAAACTATCCTTGCCCTGAGCAACCGCATTTTCTGGTTCTTTTGCTGGTAAGCAAGTAGAACGAAGGACTCAGTTGACATATCGGCAACTACCGTTATACTGAGCCCAACATCATTGGCGCACTCTAAATTGGGACGCAAGGCCGTACTCGGATAAAAAAGAAAACTCAAAGTCAAAAGAGTCTTCTGAAAGCTTAAGTGGTAGCGATAGCTTCAGGGCCTTGTTGACACATGCAACTAGTGTTCTCTTGGTAATTTTCCTACATTTAGTACGCTCACACCTGGCCGGTTGTACCGGGCGTTAAGGGTAAGTCTGGAGACGCTCGAGTCATTGGCCGATTGTACTGCAAGTGGCACTGCTAGTCATGGCTGGATCCATGATATAGCTGCTTTGTTTCTTGTCCAAATTTAAGAAATCAATCCCCCGAGTAAGACTTCACATCTGCTCATTCTTCTACCCTCAATTTCGATCCGATAGATCCCCGGAGATATAAACATTCCACTGATGGTTTAAGCTACACGGCGATCCCCGAGATCGATAAGCTTATTTGAGCCCCAAGCAACCCTTTAGGAAACAATGTTCCCCACCTTCAACTAAATTGGGTAAACGAAGGCTAATATGGAGGTTTTGTAGCACTTTATCTTTCCGGTCCCTGCATTAGAGACGTAAAACTTCCGGTGTTGTACAGGATGAGGGGGAGCTGACCATCAACTGGATCATGATGGAAGTCTGTAGAGGGGAGTGGAGAGGGAAGATGTGTGTATAAATATACCCTCTTGCCCTCTTGTTTCTCTCTACTTCTCCAATATCTCCAGAGCAGAATATCACTAGTAGTATAATTAGCAATATTCAAACGAAATACCCCATTATGACCCCATCCGTCCCCATAAGCGACTTCACTCTACACGCCGGAACCTCCCAAACACCCGTATGGACACAGAGCATCCCCTTCACCCTCACTGCCACAGCCGTGACGGACCTCTGGCGCAAACCAGGGCATATCGCTCATGAAATCAACAGCATCACGACCTCTATGCCGCTCTCCTCATTCGCCCGTGCTACGGCAACCTTCCGTACGGAAGCCTTCCACACACTTTACGATCAGGCCGGGCTCGTGTTCTTGTTTCCGCCGCGTGAGGATGGACACCCGGAGCGGTGGGTTAAGGCGGGTGTAGAAGTCGTAGGGGGAGTGCCGAGGGTCTCGGTGGTAGCTGCCGATAAGGCGTCCTGGGCAGACTGGTCACTTGCGGGGGGGGACGAGGGAGTAAAGAAGGATACGATGACGTTGGAGATGGTGAGAGAGGGGCCAAGTTTGGTAATGAACATGATGGGCAAGGGAGGGGAGAGGAGTACAGTGAGAGAGGTAACTTGGGTTTTCGAAGATGAATTAGTGAGCGAGGGGCCCGAAATTAGTGTGGGAGTATACGTAGCGAAGCCTACGAAGGATGAGGGGTCTCCAATATTGGAGGTGTGCTTTGAGGCGATGAAGGTGTGGAAGATTGGCCCTGATGGAGAGGAAATCGTGTAATCTACTCATTTTCAATGGAAGAGCGGCGGCACACAGCCCATTACCCCTACAGTTTTACAATTGTCTAAAAGTAAGATTTCAATGTAGCGTAATCTTGCCCTTCGTTGATCGTTAATAAGTCAGTGATATACCGTAGATGCGACGAAATTTCCTATTCTTTAGTGAACAGGAGAATGAATCCGTGGAGCTGAAGATGTCGACGACAAGGCTAGGGAGGAGATTTATACCAACCCGTAACGTTATGTATATTTAAAATGACGTAGTATTGTCATTCTAAAGCTGATCACATTCCCGAAAAAATGGCTGTCTGCACATATGTCTGCGCAGGTACTCTTATTCTATAATGCTGGCTAGAAATAAAGCTAAGGCTATGTTATAGGAAATGTAGCGGGGCTCAAACATAACAAGGCTGGTAAGAAAAAGAAGGAGAAAGCATAACCAAACCAGCCAACAAACCAATCAACTCCACAATTGCAAGACTGGATATAAAGAAATAATGGATCAAGAAACAATACAAGAAGGGTAAATAAGATAACAAGTACAGGGACTATAATTACCAAAAATCAGTCAAGCAATCAATCAACGCAAGAATGGAGAGAAAGAAAAGATTAACATTCCTCATGCAAAGCAAAAGCTCAGATAAAAAGAGAAAAGGAAGGAAAAGGGAAATACCAGTGGAATCCCTCTAACGTCTGAAAGCTCCGGTTCCAATATCAAATTGTAAAAGAAAAGTAAAGTAGAAGGTTACTAAAAGTCATAAAGAACAAACTTGTGGTGTAACTCAAAGACGAGTAAAGGAGGAGTAACCTGAAAGCAAAAACATATCGCCCAATCCAGTCATATCAAATCCCATCCAACCCATGACTTCTACTACCTGTTTTATCTCTCTAATAGATCTCCAATCCCTCAAACTCAACTATCAACTCCTCCAATGGCCTACCACTCACAAAATTTGCCGGACGACTTGCATACACCCCCACCCTGATGCTCTTTTCGTCCACCCCCCAGAAGAACCACGTCACCTCTCTTAACTTCTTCCACTCCAAACCATCATCAAACCACACCCACAGCGCCTGGTCGACCTTCTCAAACCTAACCTTCAACTCGTTCACACCTTCTGGTAACTCTACCAGTGACCAATCTGCACCATCTGAGGATGCAGATACAGACGATGCCGTTGTACGGTTATCGTAGTATTCAATCCCCGCCTTGACCCACTTACCAGCTGGCGGGGGTCCGCTATTAGGAGCTGCAGACGCGGATGTAGTAGTAGGTGTGGGGCCAGCAAAGATTACGAGCCCGCCTTGGTCCCATTCAAAGGCGGAAGTGAGACGAAGGTGAACCGTTACTTCAGCACGAAAGAAGTGGGCGGGAGAACGGGTGTAGAGGACAGGAGCAGTGAAAGTGTCTCGGGAGGGTTTACGCCAGAGATCCGTACCGGATCTAGAGAGTATTAGGTCAATGGTGATTAAAAGAAATGGAGGGTTAGAGATCCTACCGCGCTTTCAGAGTGAAGTTACCAAGCCAGGGGGGGACTTCAACATTTGCAGGCGCGTTGAAGTACTTGAAAGAAGAGCTGTCCGGAGGCATAATGGTTTGCTTACACTATATTGCAGTAGCAATAGTAGCAAAAATGGTAATAATAGTGATGAATGGAAATTATTCTAATAGAACAATTCTAGACTTTTCGACCCGATCCTTCTTTTATCTATTTTTGAAAAAAGGGGGTTAAAGTGGCAAAATACGCAGGGAATTATCCACAAGAGCCTGGCTGGCTACTGACAGTTGTGCTTTAGAACGGCGACGACGTCGGGACCTGCTCATAAACCGGCCCGCGGTGGTAATGTTGAAGCGCGCCGGAAACGACGGACTGGTTGGCTTTTGGTAGTGGGCTTGCTTGCTCCCCTCAAACAGCAGCAATGATAGCTACGTATACGCAGGAATGAATGAATGAACGAACGACTTCGTCACAGACCGGACGATACGGTTGAAGGTGGGGGGACAAAGGAAGTGATAGAGTAGATAGAGAGAGGGGGATAAAGGCCTAGAATAGGTAAGATGCCAACTTGTCAGCGGGGAAGTTTTCTTTTTCTTGCGCTTTTCTTTTCTTTCGTGAGAACTGATGGTTCGGAAAGTTAGAGCTATCTCGCGTGCTTCTTCTCTTCCTAGTTCATGGGACTAGAGAGTAGTTTTTCTTTTTTCCCTTTTTTCCTTTTTTTTTTATCCACGCCGTGCAGTATGCAGATCCTCTTGGTGAGATCTGATAGAAATATTTAAATCGCGACCCCCAATCATCGAGGCAGACAGACTCTCTGACTGTAAGGAGTGAACAGCAGCGAAATTTCTGAGGATCTGTCACAGGGATTTGGATGATCCCATCCCGAAATATATAGTCGCTGCCTTTCCCTGTATAATCCGTGGCACGAAGGGGACGACGATGTCCCTGAAAAATAGTCAAAGTCCCAATATAGGCGGAGAGCAACAACTACCACCCTGATATCCGCTTTTCAATTAAGAAACATAATTACATACCTTGGCTATTGTAACTGTTTAATTTGATTCTAAATCTGATTCTATATCCGTTTTCATTCTTCCCAACTTCCTCAGGGCTAACTATTCCGCTTACTCTGCCGCACGAGCTGTTTCCAAGTGTCCGGGGAGTCCTATCGAACGAATATGATGCGGGGTGTGGGACAAGCTGTGCCTACTGTGACGTGGCACCTTTTAAATTTGTATTAAAAACGTGATGGGATGGAGGACTCCAAAGAGGTGTAACCGTGTCGAACGTAGGGCTGGCGGTTGGTTTTCTTTGAGTAGAAAGGGTCAAGTAAGTAAGCTTCTCCGTTCTCCTTCCTTCTTTTCTCCTGGATGTATTGTGGCTGAGACCTGCGAACCACGGAGCTGGAGATGTGCAGTAGAGTTGAGCGATCTTACTTGAAGGGGTACGTTGCTCGAATTACAAAGCCTTTGTAAAATTTAAACGCAAGTACCTAAGATCAGTTGGTTTATCTTATCTTATCAATTGACCTCCCAGTGCAGGGGTCATGCATCTCTAGAACCACGAACCAGCTGAACCTCAATAGATTAGTTCGGCTGACACGGTCCAACACCAGCCCAGGCTGCACACAGTGCCCAGTCAGCATGGGAAAATGATTTTTGAGATAAGCCGCGCGGTAATTCTACGAAAATTTATGTATATATACCCGCAGAGCTGGATGAAACTGAGGGGGTTTTCAAAAGTAAACTAAGAGGCAAATTTACGAATATGTAGTTTACATTGTGCGCTATACATTGGTGATGATTATCGGTAACAAAAAGAAAACAAGAATATATAAAAGACGGATGGTTTTAGATCCATTCAAGAAGAAACGTATACCACGAGAATCGAATCACTAGGCGTTACCGTGTCGACTGGTCTTACTATGCATGTGCAACTCTAGTTAGAACCCATTAAGGCAAACAATCCTATTGAATGAAAGGCGGGGTTATCTTGATACGCGGGAATCATGATACGTATCTCAAACAATTCATTTATCACCGACCCGAGTACTTACATGTACCTACAAGCAAGTACTCCACATGTATCTACATAGGTCGTTATTTGGTATCTTTTTATCCCCCGCGGTGAATCTTATTTCTCCCAGTCCCGTTCACAATTTATCTGTCTCTGATGACGCATTTCGATATTTACGTGCTCTTTACATGATGTAGAGTACCTACATGCATGTAGACATGATACTACATCATGACAGCCATTTTGAGTACATACATGATGTATTAGATTATATCGACCACACCTTTCACCCTAAGCTAGAGCCAGCTGATTAGATACAACTCGACTGGGTTAATTAAACTGCAATACATGTAATCTATTCTCAATCTTGTGGACAACCCCCCCCCCCCTCCCCCCCAAACCCCCCACCCCAGATCTAATAACGAAGGCCGGCCTAAGTACAGGTCTGGGTGAAATCTTTTACTATGATATGTATAGTCAAAAGGAAGTCAACATTCGAGAGGATCGAGAGGATATAAATCCAGGAAACCCGTGATAACATGTATAGTTCTTGTTCAAAAGTCCCGGGACAACGCAACCGCGAGTTGCTACGGGGGCTTGTCCCGGGATTTTTGACATGATGGTATACATATAAGTATATCTAAGCTAGTGCTGCAGTCTATGCTAATATTCCTCGTGACAAAGAAAAGACCATATATATCTACTAGACTTAGGAACAGATGGTACAATACCTCAAGCTTTACCATCTAGCGCTTGAACGAGATGTCGACACCGCAGGCGATCACGGTCATTTTAAGAATTTAATTACTGACTTTTACCCGACAAGAGCTATGATGCCCTGGACGAAGTGAATGCTCTGAACGAAGTGAATGTCCTGGGCGGGGTGGGTACCCTGGGCGAAGTGAATACCCTGAACAAAGTGAAGGGTATGGGGTAAGAGCTTATATATATCGCTCTCTGATTGGCTACTCCATGTGACTAATGACCCTAACCTAAAACAACATATCAATTCCATTAAAAATTATAATCAGACCAGTCATATGAGGCCGCTGCGTAGCTGCGAGGAGGCACTTCCTAGACACCAATTCAAGTTCTTCGTTCAGGGCATACGACTACCCGCGGGCCCTGTAAGATAGGGTCAAAGTCTGGCGGTGTCGTGCTGAGTATGTGAAGGAAGTTAACAGCCAAGCTATCAATGCCAAAGTTAAGCTTATTCCTATTGGCCAGCTGCAGATACGCATCCGGGTGAGTAAAGGTAGACATGTCATGCAAGAGTCAAAATAATATCTGGTTCAAATAATTAACAAGGTCCTTCATTGGCAGTTATATTCTCTTCCCATGGTTCAATAGCCTAGGCGCCGGGATACCTCACCTTACACAGATTTTCCTACCCCGCATTCACTCACTGGTACTATCTGCCCTGCTCCATGTACCTGCATGCAGTCAAAACTTACTCTACATACATGTACTTCCGCTCTCATGCAAAAGAAACCATGCCACGCGGGATCCAAGACAAGGGAAGCGCAGGTGGAACATTACCCTTGCCATATTCTGAATTTTAACTGGCAGAAGACCCTGCATTTATGGCCGCTTGGAACATGTTAAGATGTCACCACTAACCAGGATTACTGACGGTAAAAGTATATGTAACCTTCAATTTCTATGGATGGATCCCCGGAAAAGATAACACTGGCTCTATCCCAATACGCGTGAGCATTTAAATTAGCTCCATGAGAAAAAAGCTATCTTCGATTTTAGAAATTAACAGTTATAAGACTTTCGCGGGAAATGTGGGGTTGTATCCAAGTTGACAGCGTATACCTATGAGTATAGTGTTCAAAAAGCTGAATCAGTCGTTTCCGTTTAGCATCGTTATCGTGTACAAAAACCATCTAACCTGGAAGTACCGAGTGTGATTTAAGTTGTTTCCATTGATCTTTATATATGATAAGATATATATATAACAGGAGGTTGAAATAAGAAATATGAGCTCTAGAGCCAGATAATCGTTTCGAAAAACATTCTGATCAAATATTAAATATCGGCTACATATAAGTACTACACGGTACTTCTACATACGTGCTTGACCCAAACCCCTGGCAGCTGAATTTCTTTAACTCCTGGCTTCCTTGCGGTTGAGGAAGCGAATAAAAGCAGTAGCCTGCAGTAGGCTTACGTTGTACAAGGCTCTGGCATTAAGTGAGTGAACAAGCTCGGGTGTTGCCAGGTGAGAATCCGTTCACTCACTAAATCCCAGACCCTTGTACTTACGCATATGCACGGAATTGCTTGGTTTGACCCAAAGGGTCTAGGTCATGACTCGATTTAATGCACATCGGTCCTTCTCACTAGCCCTACTTGAATCATGATATTTACAAAACTAGGGTCAGTTAGGCTTGCACTATAGCATACATCATCCTATTTGGACCAATATCATGATCAAGATATTGAGGTGATACACTAGAGTAATGCGGTATTGTGGCAACCACAAGAAGCAATTTTTCCAGGATAAGTTACGAATATAATATGGCATCAAAACCCGATATGGAATGTACAATACAACTTGCATTGACAAATGAAAAATTTAAATTTCAACTTGAACACCGCAATACTTAAAGACTCTTTTAGCGCGCAGCAATCTAGATATAGCTAGCAAATTTGTCTTATATGATATTCTTTCTCTTAATAACTAAACAAGTTAAACAGAGCCTTTAAATCGCGTATAGTCAAGATGAGAACTTCGTTATTCAGTTATAAAACCTATTTCGGCCTAGTTATTATCGGGTGGCGATGATCGGTACGCACAATCATAAATTATCACTCGCTTTATGATGCTTATCGATGATCGTCTCAACTGGGCAGAAGAAGTAGGAAAACAAGAGAAAGAATGAAGATAAGGAGGTAACGAGCTAGAGAAGTGCTGTAGCAATTCATAAAAGGAGATAGTTGTGTCAAGGGTTAGCTCAACCACACGTTATTCTATATTGCGCACAAAAGGACTTAAGGCAGAACTGCAAGAGCATAATAGCTACTAGGCAACCAGTAGTTGCATCTTATTATTTCAAAGCAATTTTTTAAAATATTCAATCGGTTTTGAAAGGGGTACATCACCATATGCGCACCTGGGCCCGATTCCAGCTCCGATTTTGGTACATTACACACTAAATGTACTCAGGACGCAGGTTACTAGCGTGAGGATAGGCACAAAGATGTTGTGCGGTCTAGCAATTCTTGTGCCCACCATCAGGTATGCGACACACCCATCCAATGACAGAGTCGGGAACAACAAGCTGCCCGCATCGGGTGGGCACGAGACCAAGAGCCAGGCCACCCTACACCATCCAGAAAACCGTCTCCGCTCTACAATATTCCCTCTAACAAGGTTCATCCAGTCTCATCTGAGGTCTTTTTCTCCATTGCACCCCTGCTTTGCGATTTCTTCGTCTTCTTATCTGTGTTAGCTCCTACTCCATAATGTCATGTCAACTCTCAACCCCCTTCCTCCTGCGCTGCGTGTATGGGGGAACGAGCCTTCCTGTGATTCTTGATTATGTTCCTTCTAGACCTTCTCTTCCCATTAAGAGCCTTTTTTTCTTTTTTTCTTTTGGTGACTTTGGAATAGTCCCACAGGGTCGAAGGGTGGACTAGGCTGGATATGCACGCGAAATTAGGAGCACCATTCCTAGAATCCGTGAATCTGCCTTTGGGATGTAGACCTTCGGCTGATACGTAACGATTGGGTAAATGATCAAGCAGCCTGTAATCAGGGGCAAAACCTTCAGCTTATAATGTTACTGGGTCAAGCCGTTCCTGTTTAGTCTCTCATAGTCTTTCTGTATTCCAAGCTGTGCATTGATAATGGACACAAGGCAAAATTTTAGTTTTCCGCTTTAATTAGAGCGGAAGGTTTCCTATATACTTATTGACCTAATCAATCAATCAAAGCTGATGTTTCCGCTACTCAGGGAGCCTTAGCGAGTGATTTCTGGTGCAACACCCAGTCGACAAAACGAATCCCGACTTTCGGAATTAAAAATGAAAGATATAGTGTGGATGAGCTGAAGTAACCGGATCTGGTGCCGGGATACTGGAGGGGATTGTGATTACACAAGATCTTTGGTTGCTAGGTCGGTCGGGCCGGCTGTTTCCACCACTCGTGGTACACCACTTCTCAAATACCGCAGCAAAGCCGTTGAAATGCGGAGAATCTCCTCGTATAGGTTTTTGGTCCGATAGTTCCTGTTGAATTTTTCAATTTGCGCCATATTTCATTTTATAAAGTTCTATTATCACATCCTATCACTCGGAATGCTCCGAACTCACCAATTTACCTCTCTCTGTCTATTTTTACGGAGCTGGAGCCAGTCACATGCACTCCCACTTAAAATATTTCTATGAATAACGAAGGCGCTTAGACCCAATCCTTTATTGGTGAAACGGGGATCGCCGTTTTTCTCTAAATATACTGATGGACGAAGGCCAACCGGATCAGTTCGTAAATAGATGACTTTACTTTATGGTCTTGAAAGCTTCCCAAGCTAGTGAATAGAGGCTTTCACCTCTTCACACGGACAGCTTACGAGGATTAAGCCACAAGAAGTACTGAGGTCGAGATCAGTTACCGCGTGAATCTTTCCCCGCCTATAACAGCTATTCTGGCGAAGATAATGAACAAGTAAAGGGTGAAAGCATCCCACTTATCTTTTTCTCGAGTTGCGGAGACCGTATTCAAAGGCCTGTCACGATCCATATAGCGAGTGATACCCCATGATTTCAACTCTCCCCATGCTTTAGTGCTCCAATCAATATCAACGCGTAGAGTGAAAATTTTAAGCTTTCAAATATCAGGTCGAACAGAATTATTCGCCGTCGTGCGTGACCGGAGGACCTAATCCAGGCAAGAGCTGGACATTCGAGAACTGTTCAGCTACTACCGGGGTCGGGTATGTACCTATGCTTTCCGGTAAATAAATCTTTGAAGTGTGATCATAGCATGATAGATTGTCGAACGTGCAATCATCTGGTCTGTGGAACTGGGTGGTTAGGTTGGTTGTGATACCTAGGCCGATAACGCAACTTGTGAGTACTTGCACCTGGAGGCGACCGAATCTATATCGAGTTTCTTAGCCTCGACGATCATATCACATTTTCGCAACGGCTCCATTGTTTTTTCTGGTTTCTTTTCCTGCTGAGATGGGCATAGCAGTCGACAATCAATCTGCAGAGGTTAGGGTTTTTCCCGCAACCTCATTTCAGTCGTTCACGCTATTAGTTGAGCAGGGATCTCCTGGAGGTAAATGTAATTAGAGACAAGCACTAGAACGTTGAAGTTTCATTTCATTCAATTTCTGTCTCGCCCATCACCACTGTTCGCTGCACGTGTCATGTCGAGTAAATTAACTTTTTCTCTGTCTGCCGGTGAGGTGGCACTGAATTGCGACCGGGAGCGAGAAGGGAAAATAAGATACATACCTCTCTCAGCACCTTTGCCTATTTTTTTTTTCCACCTGTAAAGTATCTATCCGGCGCATAGTGCCCTAGCCCTACAAGGAGACGGATACATACATACATATATACATTGGACCTATACATGTAGTTGTACCCATGTTCCTTTCCTTTATCCTCTCGAGTAGGTACATCAGCGGTCGTGGTTGTAGTTGTGGTGGTTGTGCGTTTGGGGCTATCAGTAGGTTTGAGTGGTTAGCGCCCTCCCCCGAGAGTGTAGTCTAGAGATGATTCGCCAGACGGTACGTACCCCGGATTCCGCACCTTGATCGCTTCGCTTGGTACCGAGGGATGGCTGGATGACTGGGTGATGATGGTGGATGGGTGGAAAGGGGAAAGGCGGAGCCTCATGATTTAACGTCATTGGACCCTGGATTGTTTCTTGTGGGTGGTTGTGAAACGGAGGTGGCTCGGCCTTTGAACCGCGCGTGAAGAGGAAGAGAGGAAGAGGAAGAAGGAGTGGAATGGAGAGTACCGGCGCTTTTGGTGGTTTCTTTCTTTGTCACAGGTAAGCGTAAGATGTATGTAAGTATAGGTGCCTACAAATACTTCATACGTACATCTTGTACCTTCACTGGGCATTGAGGGCTACATACATCATGTACCTACATTGTGCTTCTTCTTCTTCTTCTCCTCCTTATTGTGAAGGCAACGGTCTAAGGATCGGGCTTTGTTTATTCGTGTAGCGTTTATCCCATGGGCATTGTGCGAGTGCGAGTACTCTAGAAGCTGATTGTATTACCTTGTACCAGCTGCACGGTAGAAACATACTTTTCAGTTTAATAGGGACATCATGTTACATATTTACTGTATTCGAAAAGAAGAAGAATATAACCCTGGGGATGATCATACGGTGCTGCGACGATTACTCCCTGAGAGAGAGGTTCCTCGGCGCGGGAGACCGCGTGTCTGTACAATCTAGACGATCATACCATCGAAATTGGAATTTAATTCATACTGTATATGTAGTTATGTGCTCGGAGAGATGTGAGGAGTGTGTGTGGGTGGTGGTGTGTCTGCCTGCCTGCACTTTAGGTGTCGGTAAATATTACTGCTGGTTACTTACTTTTTTGGCAGCTGCACGAAATAATGAATTCTCTACTACTCTACATGCTCTGGAGTACTCTACACGGTACATGTTCCCTCGGGCTCACCATTGTTGCACCTTCGTCGTTGTCGAGATCGATATGCACACCGGTAGGTAAATAGAGGCTGAATCATATCACGGTGAGCCGTTGTTTCTGTCGCCTGTCCAACATGGACATATCACGGATGGGGCCAAAAGAAAAGGCTTGCTTACATTCGGCAAACTGGTTCTAAAGAAATACGGCCCCGGGGGAGGGGGGAGGGAGTGTCAGAGAAGGGCTAACGCTATCTGGTGGCGGTTGCGACAAATTTGGCAACTGGCAGTGCCCGAATCAGTGGCTAAAGAAGCAACGAGGATGTGTGCTGTTCGATAAGAACATTTACCAGCCACTTTGAAACAACATCTTATGGGGGCAGCGATAGAGAAACAGACAGACAGACTGGACATAGGGATTGTGCGTGTGTGTGTGTGTGTGTGTTCTCTTCCTACATGTGTGTGTATGCAGATACCAACCACCATCCGTAGGGCAGAGACACAATATATATATGTGTATCAGCATCTTCCCTCTTGACCATCATAACCACAAGTGAATGCAGGTGCCCTGAGTACATAGAGTGCTGTATTTAACTTTCTTTCCACAATTGAGCATTCCTCTCTTTATTCCATCGAGGTTGACGCACTATTTCCATCAATCTTCACCGCGCAATTTCCCTCCAATCAACCCGTGGTCGACGCTCTCGGTAGCAACAAGGTAGGAGAGCAACCCCGGTGTCCAAGCGTACTTTACTTCACCACCTCAACATCACCTCCCCCATCTCCTTTCCTCCCATCACTCCAGAAACAATAACAGCCACAAGTCAGCCCAGTCCAGCTAACAACAACAAAAAGCTCAACTCAATCGTCATCCAACCTTTTCTTGCGCCGTTGCCGATTGACAGCCGAACGATCACCACCCCCCACGCAAAGAATCTAATAGAGGGTAACTAGAGAAAAAAAAGCCGCATTTCTAGCAATCTCTCGGAGGCATTCCCCCTCACACCCTTCGCAAACCCCTTTTACCTCTTTCTTTCATCGCAGCGCCTTAAAAATTACCAACGATTCTATTGCACAACGATCACCGACCTCATTCCTATACCCGCTTGCCCGCCCGCTTTCAGGTGGTATCCCACCCCCGCAGGAAGATAGATAGTACGGTTGTCCAGTGTTATTAGCTTTAGAATTACTGTAAGTATCTGGTGCGTGTGCTCATACGTTTCCCTGTGTATCTTCGACTACACCTACTTAGCTTCCTTCTTTTGCTATATTGGTGCCCGCCTAGTACTATTGACGGCTCGCCTCCGTCAATCTGCTACCTCCTATCCCCCATTCTATCGATTACCCGGAGAACCTGCGTTTCATTATTTCGCTTGCCTTCACTCACATAGCTCCCTCTTCCGTACTTGTTTTCTCTTTCTTGTGAACGCTCACACAATCTACCCTCCCAGTATCCATACTTTATACCTCCACGCGCATCTCATCACGTCCCACGAAACAATCCAAAAGATCGCGAGCTACTCATTGTTCTTTGACAGACCCCTGCGTAACTTTTAATGTCTCTACCCTCGTCCACTCCGCACTCCCGCTTCCCAACAGCCCACTTTTTTGTTTCATCATTCTCTCGTCGTTATCACCACCTAGCCCCCTTCATACCTCTATACTTCATCTGGGCTTCTTTGGCCTCTTCAGAAGGAAAACTTTTATTGACCCGTACTACGTGATCATTACAGACAAGTCGAGGATCCACAAGCTTTCGAAGGAATCCCACGAGAATTTCCAGCAGCAAATCAAGACCACTAGAAAGTTGGCGCCAAGTGGGAAAGAAAATAAAATGGTTGTTGCCACTATCAAGTAGGTTTTCCCGCCAGTAAATCGTCGTTTACTCCTAATTTGAAGATGGCTTGGAGCTGTGATTGGTGGTTGGTCCCAGTTTCGAGCTTGGTGACCCTCAAGTGATATCAACAAAGATGAACAATTGATGGGGGTCACAGCTCGCGGATGACCCATTCGTTGCTACTACAACTGCTGTTCTCACTAGTGCTACTGCTACTGCTGGTGGTGCCCTGAGCGGGTTGATAATAAAATAGGTGCTTACCATTCCGGTCTATAAATATTAGATGTGTTGTCGTCGGTGACGGTGCCGTCGGAAAAACCTGTCTCTTAATCTCCTACACCACCAACAAATTCCCCAGCGAATACGTCCCAACCGTTTTCGACAACTATGCGGTTACCGTTATGTAAGTTCTACTTTT
The DNA here is from genome assembly GCA_024713935.1 of Morchella eximia. Taxonomy (NCBI): domain Eukaryota; kingdom Fungi; phylum Ascomycota; class Pezizomycetes; order Pezizales; family Morchellaceae; genus Morchella; species Morchella eximia. Next base: position 5,202,737 of record JAMGZG010000001.1, read on the forward strand.
CTCTTTTCATTGTTTGGGGCGACTTGAGGATGGGAACATGCCATAAATTGCCATTTGTTGAGCTGCGGAGGGGATTGTGGTGTGTGTTTTCTGCGCGCGGGTGTTGGGGGGCTATTTGGAGTGGAATCTATCTCAAGGGACCTTTACCTCCTGGCCACGCGCAAGAGGAGGATAAATGGCATCATCTTTGGGAGCCCGAAGTGTCAACTCACAATGAACTTTCACACCATCTTGACGAGCTTTGGATCAACACAAAATTCTCCAACCATTGACCGCGACAATTTACTTCTCCATTCGATTGCGGTCTCTCTTTTTTGTGTGATGCTGTATTTCAGACGACGCAGTGCAATATGTACTAATATTTCTTTTCTAAATAGGATCGGAGATGAGCCATATACCCTCGGACTCTTCGATACCGCTGGGCAAGAGGATTACGATCGCCTACGGCCCTTGAGTTACCCGCAAACCGATGTTTTCTTGATTTGCTTCAGCGTCAACTCTCCCCCGTCCTTCGAGAACGTCAAGGAGAAGTGGCTTCCGGAGGTCAGACACCACTGCCCGGGGGTTCCTTGCTTGATTGTTGGTAAGCTTATAAATCACCGATCATCCGATTTCTGTGCTTGTCATTTACTCATTAACGAATTGTTGTTACAACAGGCACCCAGGTCGATCTTCGCGATGATCCCGGTGTGATTGAGAAGCTCGCGAAACAACGGCAGGCACCCATCAGCTACAAGCAGGGTGAACAGCTTGCGAAGGATCTATCCGCCGTCAAGTATGATACTCCCACCCCTCCAACAAAGTATGCGATATTCTATTTGTCGGCCTAAATTCTTTTACTATATCGACTCTTTCCGGGTTTCGCTCAAAAATGGTGAAAGTCTAGTTTGATACTGACAGCGTTTTAGGTACGTTGAGTGTTCTGCTTTGACTCAGAAGGGTCTTAAGAACGTATTCGACGAGGTATGCTTGCTTTTATCTCCCTTTCACCAAGAGGGTGAACTAACGCAATAATAGGCGATTGTCGCTGCTCTGGAGCCACCCCCACAGAAAAAGCCAAAGAAGTGTGTCTTGCTTTAGAGGTATGTCTTACAAACGCTTCCTGCATCCCGGATTCTGACTAATTTACAAACTAGGCCACGATGTAAAAGCATCTAATCGTCGATTTTTCTCAACGTCAATCACAAAAAATCATCGAAATCTTTAGTTTCACCTTCTCGTCAATATCCGTCCCCCTTCACCTTCACATGGCCGCCACTATCAAACCAGCTTCGATTAGATCGATATTACATTAGCATGGACCAGCTTTTGTGTGCCCCAATTATTGGACTGGTTAACTTGGGTTGGTGATTGAGAATGGGTGTTTAGTTCTAACTTTGGTGGTGCTTATCAACACTATCAATTTTACTCCTTTTTCATGTTTTACATATCGTGGGTGGGTGTTTTATCTTTTTTTTTCTTTTTCTTTTTCTGGTACGGCCCGTATTTCTTTCACACGGATAGTCTTAAGTTCTTTTTTCTTTCCATCTTTTCTTTTCTATCTTTCTTGACAAGTATTCCCATTTTCTCATAAGTTTCTGTCTCACTCTTATTGCGGTTGTATGGCCTTCTGCGTTTTTGAAAGCGGAATTCTCTTCCTGTTTTTGATTGAGAAAGGCGGTCTTGTCATCTACGTATGTGTAGGATTGGCGTAAACCTCATTGTGAGAAACCGGGAAAGCAGGGTGGGGTTACGTATGACTTGATGCTGCTCACGATGAAGTTGTGTTTTTTCTGATGTCCCTTTTTTTCTCTTTTTTATTTTTCGCACTGTCGATTTTTTGTTATAGTAGAGCCTGGCGGGCGGGTGGGACTCGGGGAGGAATATGAGGACTATCTAAGATTTTTGTCTTTTCTTCTTTTTCACTTGGATGTATACCTTCAATCTTTTTCAGGTGTTGTGTATGTGTGTTTATTTTTCAGCCAGCTAGTTCCGTAAGGGGCGTTGCGTTTTTTGTTTTTATTTTTTTTATTTTTATTTAGATGATTGGTTTTTCTGTTAGCTACTGTGTATTATCGATGTCTACCAGCTTAGTTTCTTCCTTCCCAGCTTCTGTTTTTTTCAGTAGGAGGAGAAGGAAATGAAAATGTTCAAGGTGGAAGCTGTGGTATTTGGTTTTGTCTATGTAGTTAGTTGAGACTTTAAATTGATGAGGTCGAGTGTCTGCAGGTGGTGGTGTGCAATTATATAATTTGGGGAATCCCTGGGCCTTGAGTTGTAGCTGTTTGTTAGTAGCAAACTGGCAAATGATGACTGAGAGAGAATCGTATTTAGTCTCTTGGTAACTGGTTGGAACTGTGCTGTACAGATATTTAGTCCTCTGTCCACTCAGGTCCTATTTTTATAGAGAACGGCCAGTCAAGAAAGCCTGGGTTTTCCCCCCCGGTTGCACAACAGGAACTGTTAAGTACGAGCTGTTTCAGGGTTGGACCAGGTAAAGCTTTCTAACCGGATGCGTGATCATTGGCCTGCTATAGTCAGCGGACAAAACATACACATGGAAAAGACCTGATACAATTCCCATGAGCCTAGGGAGAAGCTTCAAATAACCCCGCCTCTATACTGCCTGTGCACGATGAAAGGTTTCCTCAGTGTTGCAAGTTGGCCTTTTAACGAAATGTGGCCGCGGCGAATGAGGGCGTGGGATGGATGCGAGATCTCGGTTGAATCGAGGCAGCTCGGGTCTCGAGCTCGAGCATCTGCCGGTTCGCCTTCGAGGTTTTATTGCGAGAGAACTAGAAATCGACGCAGCAAGTAGGTAGGTTCGATCAAGACTATTTATGGCCATGAGTCGTGGGCCTTTTCAGTTTTCTATTAACGTTGTCATCATCGTGAGCTATGGACACTAAAGAAAGGCCAATGATCGTAGCGCTTCTCTGCCCCTAGATTAGAGGGAATCTTTACTGTGTTGATTATCGCGCGAAAGTGGGCTCCAGAAGGATTGGGGGGTAGGGGTATTGAATGAGAAGAAGAATGAACGGTAATAGTATTTTGTTAAGCCTGGCTGCTAGCTGGTCCCACGGTTCTAAGTAGCTAGTAAGCTCGATCAAGTTTGTAGTGCTGGGCTTCCTTGTTATGAGAATGAAAATGTTTTCTATTGCTGTTCTGGTGTTATCGGCGGCGGATTGTATGTACTAGAGACTAATTAATGTGATAATTCTCCCGTAGGTTCTCTGTTATATTATGTTTCTGCAAGGGTTATTACATTACGTTAGCAGTCATGAACCATATAGGCACTAAAGTCAATAATCACACCCAACCGTAGGTTCTCGCCAGTAAATCCTCATCTTAGCCCCCCGTAAAGTGAAGTCAAGAGTACTAGGATCTGGTAACTGGTAAGACGTGATTTATTGCAAAGGTTAACTATTTAAACTAATCCACAATAAAGACAGGTATCGTCCAACTACTTGGACACATATATGCCCGCTCCCCTCAACTGACCAGGTATCCGCTCAGACTGCCGTTGGTGTCCTTTATCGATAGGATGCAGGGCTAGGAAATAAAGGGAGCGTGCCATAATTGTGAATGGCTGAGGCCGGTTGCCGGTGCCTCCTATGAGATTTATAAGTGTAATGAGACCCTGACGCTTCGAGTTTATGAGACTGACTTCCTTCTGATGGAACGAGAGAGTAAGAGGATGTTTTCTATTAATTAAAATTTTATTTTAGCGGTCGCGAGCTACGAGAACTACACATACTAGGGTCAATAAGTAATGAGATTTCTGGCCAAGAGTGAGTAAGGATAACGAGCAGCTTCGTTAAACTGTACGAGGCTGGAGTGAGCCAAGGCAGTGCTCTTCTCTAGTGTTGAGGTTGACTTAGCTTGTGGTAATGAACTAAATGAGCACTGAAGATAAATGATGGCGATTTTTTGTATGGATTTTCACTTTTGGGATATAATTCCTATGCATAACGCTTATAATTAAAAAACACCAGAAAGGAAGAGGACAAGATTGTGGGCATGAAACGAGCTACCGAGTGTCCTGTGACTTGGGCTTGATTAAGCTGACAAGACCGAGTCTCACCGGTGATGTGAACGTGCTGTGGAGTTAGTAGAGACCAACTACACAATATCCAGTTCCCTGCGGCCCGCCTCCTCGGTGATCATCGTAGTATAGCAGGGGCGGGGCGCAGGAAGAACACATCTCGATGGACTAGCTACTAGCACCCAGGGACAAGAACTGAGCTTATGAGGTGGTGTTGAGTCTTTTCAGGCTGTGATATTAGTAGCAAGTGAGAGTACTATCTAGCTTCTTCTTCTTTCGCTTCAACTCTTGATCGCGTGAACTGCTATGAACATCTATTCAGGATGAAGCGCAGTAGGGGGATCACCGCCAAACCACCCTATTCCGCCCACTCCACCATTCTTCCTGGCCCAAAGTTAGACCCAGCCGCACTCACTACAAAATTAGCAGCAACTTTCTCCAATCATAGCTTCTCACTCGGCCCACTTGGCGCGCCAGCGGGCCCGGATATCAGCCAGCGAGGCATCAGCGGTGGGCGAAGACGTGTAAGGTTGTGAATAGAGTTGGTGGGTAGTATTGTGGGTGCTGTGGTTGTTGTGTAGTGGCTGTCTTTTGGGATTTTTGGGCACAAAAGTAGGGTCGGGATTCGAATAGGAGGAGATTATGGGAGGGGAAAATTATAGTAAGGGGGGCTTCGTACGGACAGTCTTGTGATGACGGTGGTCATACGCGTGGAAAAGGAGGAAGAGGAGATCAAGAAGGTGTTGGTGGTGTGTTTTTGCGGGAGTAGGAGGAGGATCTAGGATCGATTGAGCAAAAGGGTGAAGCCGGCGGAAGGTCTTTGGGCTGGTAAATAAGGTAAGAGTTCTCCGTGATGAAGAAACGCAGATAGTTCGGGCTTGAAAGCCGTTCATGTGGAATGGAGGAGGGGGTGCGCACAAATGAACAGAAGCTGAAGGGCAAATCTGGCAGGGCATGACTATCATTCCCACATGCGCAGTATTGTGCGCGTGGAGTTTACGCGTGGTGGGATCGACCATGTCGAGTGACATTATGTGATTAAAACTGCTGGTATGTACGCTCTCACACTGGCAAAGATGGATATCGTCTGTGGCTCGCTACTTGCCCTTTCTTGCTTGCGATATATACGTGTTCTTTGTTCATCTTGCACAGACATGGCACTGATTCTTCTCTCTCTTCTTTGATCCATCTCTTCTCTGACGATACCGGTATGCACAACACAACCTCTCCTGCTTTTAATTGAAAAGAGCTAATAAACTAACTACATCTGCTTGCACACCCAGTAATTCTACGCAGGAGTAATGTCCAACGAATACCCGCTGGTAGCCTCCGTGATCGTCAGGGGAATCGTAAAGGCACCACCCGTCACGGTATACACAGTGTTCGAGACCGTCACAATCTGCGCCTCCGTGACCTGCGCCCTGAAGCTCACCCACGGATACTTCTTCACCACGACTCTCGCCCGGTTACTCGAAAACGCCCCCGAAGGTAACCCATTTACCTGAATATCATAGGTCCCAGTAACTGCGTTCGTCCCCGCAATCACCGCAGCCTTCCTATTACTCGCATCCCACGTCGCAAACACATCAAAGTAGTCATCGACCGACCGCTCGCTCGCAACACGAACGCCCGTCTGGGCCTGCTTGTAGTACTTGTACAAATGCCACTCGCCCGTCGGCCAGTACCCGCCGGACGAGTTGCTGTAAGTGCCGCCATTGGTGTCGTCTGGCTTGCCGACGAGCGACGCCATGTAGTCGTGGAGTGCGCCGCCGGCGGCCCAGTTTGCGCGCAGCCCGTAGACGTCACGGCGCTCAAAGGTGGAGATGACCCAGGCGGAGTAGCCTGGGTTCTGGTCTTCAGGAGGTGCGCTGAAGGGCTAATGTTTAGCTATGTTTAGGGGGGAGTACGTGTATGGGTGGTGCTTACTATTCATTGATACTCAGCGGTGACCCTGTCGGGAGACCGTACTGAGTGAGAAGCCCGTTCATCTGCGCAATGCTCCACTCCGGATCATTCCCGATACCTCCAGCCTGGAACAAGCAATGGTATCTACCCCCCCCCCCCCATACATCAGCGTCCCTTCTACACCTCTGCCACCACACAGGAGGAATAACTTACGACCAGTACTCCGGCACCGACCCGTTCGTCTTGACATACTGGAAAAAGTCCGGCCACCACCCGCCATTCGACATCTCTGTCGCAAACGCCGGCCCGCCAATGATGACACTCGCCGGCAGAAGCGGACGCAGGCGGTGGTATGCCCACCCCCACGCCTTTAGCCACTGCTCCTTCGACCGGTTAAGCCAGAAGGCCGAGTAGTCGGCCTCGTTCCAGAGCTCGACAATGAGGCCCTGCGTCATGCCTAGACGGTTGATATCAGCGGCGACACGCACGAGGAAGGCATCGTAGGAGGCCCAATCGTCGTTGTCGCCTGGAAGAGGGTCAGAGGCAACTAAGAGGCCGTCTGCGCAGGTGTATATGTTAGATGCCGCTGATTTCTATCAAAATAGGGAGGAAAGAGCTTACCACCGCCCCAGAGGCCCGAGTTGAGCATAAAGAAGTTTCCGCCGAGCTCTCGGAGCTTCTTATAGTTGAAGTAGACAGACTCAATGCGAGCCTACAATGACAAATATCAGCGCCCGTGGTTCAACCAGATCCAGGGACAATGGTTAGTAGCTTGTACGTACGACATAGTCTGCCTCACCGCCGACCCATCCCTTCCCGGGGACCTGTGACCCCCCGCCGCGGCCATGGTTGATGCCAATGTCGGTGAAGAAGTGCTTCGGGATCTGCCAGGCGTCGGTGTCGGGGATACCATAGAGGATGCCACTACCGTACTGCTTCGGGGCGCCGCGGGTCGTGCTGAAGTCGATTGTGGCTGCACATGGAGAGTTAGTATGGCAATTGAGGCCTGACAGGAGAATAGGAATAGAAGATGCGAACCAATCTTGTTGACGTCTCGTTTGGACACGGCGACGGCGTTCGAGAACGCAGCGAGACCGAGGAGGGAGAGATGTTTGAACAACATGGTGGCGGGAGACGAGGAGGACTCTGGCTATCTCTTGACAGGAGAATTGAGAGCTTGAGATGGAGATTGGGAGATTTATAGGCCTCTTGATGAGCCCATAGCCCAGCCCAGATAGTAGTGTTACTAGTATTACGGGGACATAGCATGGAGAGAATATCAATCCTGGGCTACGGAAGCTAGCTGGATAGCTTGGAGTCGCGATTTAGCCCTCAAGTTGTGCCAATACTGGCTTTTGGCTATTATCAGATGACGGGATATTGATTCCTTGCTGCTGTGGGGAAATCTACATGTAGCCTGGGTTGGAGTACTCGGTAGCCGGTCGGGGGCGGAGAAATCCCGAGGGTTGGTGTTGGGCTGGGTTGGATGGAGAATGTGGTAGATTGATCATTGCGGTTGCGGTTGTGGTTGTGAATAGGTAGTAATTGTAATTAATTACATGGACGGATGTGGTTAGCCATGCGCAACATGGGCTATGGGCTACTAATTGGACTGCTGGAATGTGCTATGGGATAGTATTTCTCCATTCAAAGTGGTAGAAACATTTGTTTATGTGAGATAATTGAATATGGTTTTGCAATTTGTTTCATTATTTCATTATCTAGCTTATCATGAAGCACTACATGTATTGTTGAAACTCTACCCTCCATATACACCCATTAACATCAACCGCAACATCTCTTCCACTTCCATTACAATACCCCGCCATACCACAACTCCAAAACTTACCTAGAGTAGTATACTACCAAGCTTCCACAAGGCGAGCGCCCCCGGGAACATCCCGGGCTGATCCCGCACACGGAACAATGCAGGCCGGTTGCGCCACGCCATGGAGCTGTACCGGCCTTAGCTTACCGGGTTAAGTTTCTTTCTCTGAGAGTTTGGGGATATGATATGATATGATGCGTTATATGTCAGGGGCCCAGCGATGAGCTGATGGTCTAGATGGCGGTGGGTTCCCCGCAATATTATGTGGGGTAAGTATATTAGGCATCTTTTTTTTTTTTTTTTTTTTTTTTTTTGTTGTTTACCAGTAATTTTGGGATTGAGTGTGAAGGGAAGTAGAGATTCCGGGTCTTCCTTGGCTATGGGTGGCTATAGTCCGGTGTCGGGCATATCTCGGTGGGGGAGGGTAGGGAGGTTAAGCATTTGTGTCTGTATACTTGGTCAATTAGGCTAATGTGGTTGTTCATCTCTAGATGGGATGTCGATGTAAATATCATTACCCCACTACGCAGATGGACGGTTGCTGGTGAATATTAGCCTGTGTGGAGAATGCCGGCGGACTGGGATTGGGATTATATAGGGATTTGGGTTATTGGTATGATATGCGTGATAGGCTACGGTAATGATTGCTTTACTTTTGAAACATTGCGCTGGTACCTGGTGTTTGTTTGATTTGTGATTGAGGAGCTGTTTAAGAATATATCTGCTCCTGCGCAGCTGCGTCTATTCTTGCCATCCCCATTGACTGAGTATTCAATACCATCCAAACTACTCATAAGATAAAAATATACGAGATAAAAAAACCCCCCCTCCACCGCAAACCTGCCTCCCCCCGCACCGGTCGCCCGCCGCCGCCAGCCTCACAATGTCCTACCCCCAAACCACCTTCCACCACACAACCTTCACCCCGCACAGCTTCCTCTCCCGCCTCCGCCACACCCTCCCCACGACCCTCCGCACGCAACTCTCGCTCCTCCGCCACACCGGCCGCTACGACGCCTTCCGGCTGCAGCCGCACCCCAGCTACGCGGACCCGCCCACGCACTGGCCCGTGCCCAACCACCTCTTCTGGGACTCGGACGTCGCGAAATGGATCGAGGGCGCGTGCTACCTGCTGAGCGGGTGCCCGGAGGAGGCTGGGGAGCTGGGGGATATCGATGAGGCGGTGAGGGAGCTGGTGGACATGATCCGCGGCGCGCAGCAGGAGGACGGGTATTTGAATATACACTTCACCGTGGTTGATAAAGGGGGAAGGTTCACAAATTTGAGGGACCTGCATGAGCTGTAAGTGTTTCATTTCCTTAGGATAACAATAATCAAGCAACCAGAAAACTAACCACGACAATAGCTACAACGCCGGCCACCTGATAGAAGCCTCACTAATCCACCACCACCACTACAAAAATACCCTCCTCCTCGACCCCATACTCAAATACGTCAACCTTCTCTACAGCACCTTCGGCCCGGGGCCCTCCCAGCTCCACGGCTACCCCGGCCACCCCGAGATCGAGCTCGCGCTGCTCCGCCTCTACGCACTCACCGGCGACCAGCGCCACCACGACCTCGCCCACTACTTCATCACCGAACGCGGCCGTAATTGTGGGCAGTTCTATACCGAGGAGGCCGCAAGGCGCGGAGACCGCGAGAACGAGGTCCCGCGGTACTATCCGGAGAAGAAGAGTTATTGGTATGTGTGCTGTCAATGATCGCCGCGACGTGATTTTGAGCGGGTAGGACTGACGATGCATGTGGGTATAGGTATCAGCAGGCGCACAAGCCGATTCTGGAGCAACAGACCATCAAGGGTCATGCGGTGAGGGCGATGTATTTGCTCACTGCCGTGGCAGACCTGGTGCGGCAGGACGGGTCCGGGTCGGAGGAGTATCTGGTTGCGGTGAAGCGACTATGGGCGGATATGGTAGGGAAGAAGATGTATGAAACCGGTGGTATTGGGGCGATACGGCAGTGGGAAGGGTTTGGGGATGCGTATTTCTTGCCGCAGGCGACGGATGAGGGCGGGTGTTATGCGGAGACGTGTGCGAGTATTGGGATTATGATGTTGGCTGAGAGGCTGCTGAAGGTCAGTCAAGTTCTTTTATGCTTGTTTATGGGCTCATGAGAGGGAGTGCTAACGGAGAGTAGGTGGACCTCAACGCACAATACGCAGACACCATGGAGCTCGCGTTCTATAACACAGTGCTCACTAGTATGTCTGTCGATGGCAAGTCCTTCACATACCTCAACCAGCTCGCCTCCTCTCACCAGGACCTCTCCAAGCGCGAGGAATGGTTCGAGTGTGCCTGCTGTCCCCCGAACATCGCCCGGACACTCGGAATGATGGGAGGCTACATCTGGTCCTGGGAGGAAACCTCATCGGGCGTGGACCTGGTGGTACATCTGTACACTGCCGCAACGCTAACTATGAAGATGAGTACTAGTGCCGCGGTGACAGTGCAGATGACGACCGACTGGCCATGGGATGGAAAGGTGTCCTTCGCGGTGACCAAGACATCGCCGGAGTTGAAACTGAATATGAAGCTCCGAATCCCTAAGTGGGCTGAAGATAAATGGACGGTGTCGTCGGGGGGTAGCAGCAGTACACCTGAAGCAGTCAACGGATACATCTCGATACCAGAGCCGTACTCAAACTCAGGAATAACGCTGGATGTGCCGATGAAACCGCGGGTGATAAGGGCACACCCTTTCACTAACCGTGAGACTGCGTGTATTGCCAGAGGCCCTATCGTCTACTGTGTCGAAGACACAGATAACAGCTGGGTGACCGATCATTTCAAGGTCTACACCGTATCTCACATCCTCATGGACTAGACTGACATAACATAGACAACACACATCGACCTGGAAGCGCCCACCAAAGAAGAGCTCGTCACAGACCCAAAGACAAACGAGATCTATGTCCAGATCAGCATGCCCTCCGGCGGCCAGGTCTATGACATCGAGAAGTATCCTTCCTACTATACTTCGTATGTTGCGCGGGATCTGGTATTGATCCCGTTTTATTTCAGGGCGAACAGAGGCGGAAAGGGACACATGAGGGTGGGCTTGAAGGTGCCCCCATATCCAGTTGGCCGTATATCCGCGTAGGAAACTTTATAAATATATCAAGAAAGGAAGGGTTTTTCAGTGTCCGAGGAGAAGCCCTGGTTTGGAGCAGAGTAGAGTCCGAATAGTATATCAAGATTTGTCTCCGGTATCTCAAAGGAATTAGATTTGCTGGGTTTATCTCAAGGCGGGGTTTTCTTTTCTCAGCTGCTTGTGTGTTATGATCAGGAAGTGAGAATATTATCATTGGCCCTTGATAGCGGATCAAATCTTGGCGTGCGCAGCAGTCCTAGAAATACTCATCGTGGGGAGTAACAGTACCGTGACACATTATACACATTGGTTAATGTACTTATGGGTACTGATCCCCATGAGAATGTTTGTAAACACTCCCATAACTGACCACTGCACGGCACCTACAAACCGGCCCCCAAGCCTAACATCACCCGCACTCGGTCGGCCTTTACCCGAAGCTTTTATCCCCGCATTTCAGTCTCGCTAACGGCTAAGCGAAAGTTGGGGTCCCCACCGGAGACGCCGAGCAGGGGTGTCTGTCGGTGTGGATATATGCCGATAGTAATATACTAGATACTTTTTCAATGTTTTTCGGGTAGTGCGATGCTAATGTATTATTGATATGCTTTATTAGATCTATTGAACACTTATGCAAGTCAGTAGAACAATAAGTTGGGTCTTGGTACTCTAAGTAGTAATACTAGTAGTAATATTCTAGGGCGTGTACTCAACTGAGTACACACAATACAAGTATTGAAACCATAGGAAACGCAGTTCAATCATGCTACCCATAATCGTCTAAAGCTAGCACACAATAGTCAATAATTTTCAACGTCAAATTCCGGAGAAACTCGCATACACAGACCCCATCTGCCTACATGCCTGCCCATATCCCCATGCCTCTTCTCCACATGATTCACCCCTCACGACCATCTTCCACTCACCCCAAATCTCACGGCTAAATCGCAAAGAGGTGATGATTTTCCGGGGTTGAACTCTCGACCCATGTCATCCATATCTGCTCTGAAGGTAGAGCTCTGTAAACCAGGTATATACGTGTATATACATACCACGGCCACGGTGTAGAAAAACACTTTCCCACTTTCCACAGCCAAGCAGAAAAGAAAAAAGAGAAAAATGGGGTTCCTCCAAAGATTCCTCCCACCTGACGATCGTCATGCGGCACTCATGTTGTATGGAATGGTCTTTGCAACCTGTTTCAACGGCTACGATGCTGGTATCATGAGTGTGATTTTGGCAGATAAGCAATTTCAGGACTATTATTCGGTAGATGCGAATAGGTCTGGAATTATTGCCACTATTCCATGGGCTACTACTGGTATGTCTTCACATAACCTCAAAAGCGGATAAGAGAACTGACAGAGGGATGGCAAATTAGGCTTTGCGCAGTTGTTTGTGGCGGGGACTTTGGCGAATATGGCTGGGAGGTTGTGGGCATTGAGAATCTCAATTGCTGTAATGATTATCGGAGTGTAAGTTCCGTTGCTATTATTCTCAAGTAGATATAATTCTGATCGGAATAGTGTGGTTCAAGTAGTACCAAACACCTTCGGAGTGCTCATTCTTGGGCGCCTTATAACGTTCGTTGGTCCTAAATGAATATTTCCAATATATCCTTACTAACAAAGGATAGTGGTCTCGGTTTTGGCTGCGTATATGTCGCTACCAATCTTTATGTCGCTGAGTGTGCACCTACGAAGCTTCGTGGAAGCTTTGTAGGCACGGTATCTCAATTTGGCTACCAGCTCGGCACCCTGATTGCCTTCTGGGCAGGGTACGGAATGTCGTTTCATAAGTCTCCTAATAATATAGCATGGAGGGTTTCAAACGCTATCCAGATTCCCATTGGGGTCTTTTTTATCATTCTTTCATTCTGGTACCCGGAGTCGCCTCGATGGCTAGTGAGAACTACCGCTCTCTCTCCTCATCTTTGAAATTATAGCTAAACACCAGGTACAGCTCGAGAGATATCCCGATGATCCCACCACCGCCCTCAACATCCTCGCCAAAATCCGCTCTGGCACCCCCGACAGCCCGCACGTACAGCTGGAATTCCGTGAACTCGTTATGTCTCGCGAGTACCGACAGCGTCACTCCACTCCTGGCTATTGGGGTCTTCTCAAAGACCCTGCAATGCGGAAACGACTTCTCTACGGCTTCTACGCCGCGGCACTACAGCAGGTTGGTGGTATTGCGGCAGTGACAATGTATGCGGTCCTCATCTACCAGTCACTGGGCTGGGATTCTGGATCTCAAGCGCTGGCAATAAACGGGATCCAGAGCGTCCTTCAGCTGTTCATTGTGCTGGTTAATACATTTACTGTGGATCGCTTTGGAAGGAAGACCTTATTGCTAGCAGGGTTCTCCATACAGGCAGGGGCGCTGCTGATCCTATCGTCGTTGACCACTTCGTTTCCTGATAACCAGTAAGTGATGATCCCCTATCCCACTCACCCGCGAGTGGTACGGGCTAACGGCGAGACATAGAAATAAGGCTGCGGCGGTGGCGGAGGTTGCAATGTTATTTATTGTAGGATTAACATACTGCTGGTCCAATGGCCCAATTGCACCAATCGTGGCATCTGAGATCTTCCCACAGCATGTGCGAGATAAAGCCTTTGGGCTATCCATGTTGGGGCAAACATCGTTTTTGCTGGCCATTACGCAGCCGTGGCCTGGGTTTAATGAGGATGTGGGGGCGAAGAGTTATTGGTTGCTGTTTTCACTGAACGTAGTCGCTTTGGTAAGGCATCTTCCGCTCCAGAATAATAGTGCTTATGGGGCTGACTGCTAACGAATGGTAGGTTTCGGTGTATGTGATCCTGCCAGAGACGAAAAACATATCTCTGGAGAGGATGGACAAGTTATTTGGACAGGTTGATGTTGTGGAGGCAGGAGAAGAGGAGGCATTGGATAGGAAGGTTGCCGCCCTAGGAGAGGATAAAGATGGCACTACATTAGAGCTAAGGGAACATGCGGCACAAGGACAGCAGCAGACGACGTAGGGAGTCTTTATGGCATAATACATTATATGTGATACGAAGAATGAATGATTAAATATCTTTAGGAACGTCTTTAAGTCCTGTAGACTGAGTTCCATGTTGTAACAAAAACTGGGAATACCGGGAAACATTACACTAAATTCTCATTACGCTTGGATTGTGTTTTTAATTTTTTCAGGAAACTTGATCACAGATTATCACTCGGTTCTCACATAGCGCCCGAATTGCCAGAAACATTTAATTCCCGAATAACCCTTGATAGGTCACCCACGCCCGATAGCTAACCATGACTGAAACATGTATGTTTCATCCCCTTGGGTGATATACCCAGCATAACTTAGGGCAGGGTATCGATGCGGGTAAGATCTCCCGATAAGCACTCTTGCCACATAAGAGCTCAACGCACTTAGAACCACGATGACACGATCGTCATAAAAATAAGGAGAGTTGAACAATGAAGCGATCGATGAAAGCGGTCAAGATAGTGCTAACTTCTCGCCCATACATGTATTCGTAGCACTAGGTCAAGCGAAAGTATACGAGGTATGCTTTATTAAGGTGCTGACCTAGCCTCCCAGTGAACAATGCCCGGCGGCGAATAATCTGGCTGGGTACACCCAACCGCGAATGAGCAGCATTCAAGGGAGACCTAGCATTATCCAGCAAGGAATAACCTTACTAAATTCCACTATTCGATATATGGTTATATCTATTTTTATATCCTCCCCCGACGAAGCCAGGTAATCTTTCTAGAACAGCCCAGATACTAAAATACGAGTGGACCCTATCACAGTTCCAGGAGAAGCTATATAAAATCCAACCTGTTGGAAAGCTTGATAAAGCTTGACCAAATTGTGACCGCCGAGGCTGACAAATATTTTTCTTTCGTTTATGTTTCTCCTGCCCCCATATCACCATGGATATGCTATGGATGTGGATTTAAGAATACACGCGTGATTGATCTAAGAATACGGCGCGGCGGAGGGAGTAAAGTTTTCGTGAGATTATTTGTAAGTGATGAGAGCGAGCTATTTATTGACATTTTTGTTATCTGGGTGGTGCTGGGCCTACCCAACGGCCGCTGGGCTATCCTCTAACAAACACTGCCAATTCACGAATGAGAATACCGAGGCAGATTTTTTCCGCTGGATATACCCTGTCAAATTTCATGGCCGAGGAATATTCGCTGGTAGGGCAGGTTTTCTGCCGGGCCTGGTATTTTCGGAAGAAGACTACATGTAGTACTAACACTTCGAATTCGTTCATGCTATCAGGCATGCCGAGCCTGCTCAGTAGAACTTAATTATTGCCAAGATACCGTCAGACTGCATGTGAAAAATCACTCAACATTTCTGATGTTTCTTAGTCCATCCCAGTGATTTATGACCGCCAAGGCCGTATTTAGGAGCCGGTTCTTTACGGAAACAAAATGATACGTTATTATATTACACTGGTAAAATTATCAGATATAGCCGAAGGTGAAGAATAGATATATCATGAACTGCAAGTTATAGTACAACGGTTATGTATATGCTGCTGCACGGCGTAGGGAGTGGGTGGGGGTTAATCACAAGGTATCACTCGGCCTAATACACCTCTGTGTTCTCGTGAAACTGTGAACCACACCGATCACCCTAGTGGTCACGTTATCTGCTTTCCCCGGGACCATGAGTGGTCATCGATGGTAGATTAACCCTGTACAATCAGGGCGTAGATTGTTTCGTATAGCGTAAGTTTTCCATACCCAGTAAGTAACCGCACTCTTTTAAGGTAGCCTATGGCCAATCTCTCAGCTTTGATATGATTCTCCAGGTGTTCGAGTAATCTATCTAGTCGTACGGTATAGAAGTATAGACCCGGTGGGTCCCTAAGCTGGAGCGGCACGACATATTGGAGAAGGAGTCGTGTGCAACAATCTCCAAGAGGAAGTATATCATGAATTGGGGGGGTTTAGATGGCAATGATGTCGATGATGCATCGATGATACACATTAACCCGCAGATATCCAGAGTTGGACAAGACATCGATTTCGAAACTTGGATTGAAGAATAACGGGGTGAAAAAACAAGTCTTTTATATTATCGGTCGTTAGTATATATATGTATATATAGTCATGTGCGAGATGCGGGTTAGTAGAAATGCAGGGGCTCAAACGGACAAGTGATCAGTCAAATATTCGACATCTCTCTTCTTAATTCATGTCTATCATTCTTCTCTTTCTTTTCTCTATCTTCGGATCCTGTAACTGTAACCCGAACGAAATAAACTGTGGTTCCTCTGCCTTTCATCAGACTTAGTGCAGTACTTAGTAGCGCCTATGAACTTTGTATGGGTGCGTTTAGCTACTGCTCATTAGCGACGTGAAGAGATTACCTATGTATAGTTCTTGGACATAAGTCACCAAAACACACCAAGATTGGCCAAAATGGGCGACCTCCCTAAGCCTCAATTCTGTATGAATTACCATAGAACTTTCAGCATAGAGAGATACACTATGGAATAGCATATATTTCGAGATATAGGTCTGTTCAAGTTTGTGGGGGAGCTATGGGACTTCGAATTTACAAAATTTGCCAAGACCCCATACAAATTCGCGGTCTTGGCGCATATTCTGAGAACAACCGAACAAAACCCTCTACCATCAGTCCTTTAATGATTATTTTTGAAATTCAAGACTGCCAAATGATTTTCCTAACGATTAAGTTACAGTTAGCCAATTGGTATAGGTTATATCTTAAAATTGCGGGTTCTGGAACTATTGCAAAAGTGCTGATTTCGGCGTTTTTGGTGTGGTTTTGCTTCGAGTCGGTGACTTATGTCGATCATGATACTGTACCTACTCCCACTTCAACGCCTCTAATATGTTGTATCTTTTCTTATGATCACATGTAAGAATACATTGTTCACGAACCAAACATTATTCTTGGCAAAACTATATGCAGTTAGTAAGCGCACAAATTCGGAGATACTGGTATCCGGCCGCCGAGAGCTAAAGTAATAAAAGGGTCGGACGCGTCACTACTTGCATGTATAAATCCCCAACTCGACGTCGTGAAAAAACGAATTCCTTTCAATCTTGGAGCCTACCGTCACGTGTGAAAAGGGCGCACGCGGAGAGTTCTCGGGGCCAAACTCGGATAAGCATATTTTCTAGGTTGAAAGAGGGGAAAGGGATGCTTGAGCTTGTATCTACTATCCCTTAAGCTGTCGGAATTTTCACTGCTTTTTAGCGCTGGCGATCGCCCCAAGCAGGAAATCAGGACTCCCGGAAGAGGTTGATACAGGTCACAACGCTTCTAGAGAGGTGCTAATGATACCCAGGGCGGCATTAGCAACAAATCAAATCTTGATGTAGTAATACCACTACCCACCATGGCTAAAAATTCGTACCTTGAAGACAGAGGAAGGGATCCATTACTAAATAGTTAGGTAAAGTACATTCTAATGGACGTGGAGCTCGAAACGTTGTTGATCGTGGACTGATATGAACTCCAGAATCCCAAAGAGCTATGATTCTCAGTTTCAAATGTGATTCAACTTCAAACTTCTATTTGTTTCGTGGGAAATAGTCATGTTACTGTCATTAGCACTGAAGGGATGTAGCTTCATGACCATGATCAACAAGTCGACTTGAAGTTGAGGGTGTAGTATGTACATACATGTACTTCAACGCGATGTAGCAACACTGTCTAATGAATACATGTAACCATAAATTTGCCAGGGCCTGCAGCACACTCAAAACATCAACCTGCATAGGAAAAAAAGATCAGTAATCACAATTACCAGCCTACCCGAGACTCATTTAGGCGCGCAAACGAACAACCTATTCAGAGTCTCGGATAAACTATGGCCAAGCTGTAAAGATGTCACTTCTAGCGCAATGGTCGATAGATGAGACATTTTATTTCCATGCTCTACATACATGTACTCTTTCCCCTTTACTAAACCCAGTATTGCGGAAACATAGCGCAATTAATGGATTTTTCGGTTCTCGGCACGGTGCCGGTCCCGGTGAAGCTAAATTTGGCGAGGTGGTAGGAGTTCACCGGTGGGGAGACTTTGAAAGCTTACGGGAAATGTTATTTGCGGCGTTCTGTCCACGGTGAGTGAGCCTTCCTAAATTCCTCGGGTCTAAATTTTGAATATAGTGGCGTGGAAACAAAAAAGAAGGCACCTAGAACACCTAGCTCGCGCGAGGATGTTTTAAAAAAAACAAGTTCATCGCGGGATAGCATTTATGCATCTAGTATGCAGATCTGAACACGACCCTTGTTATCTAAAGGCTTAACTGATTAAAGCCCTTGTCGAAAAGGCTTAGCCTTGACAGGGGTGTCTGGATCCAGGGGATGGACAGCAGGCGAGCCTTGCAACATGACTCAACATCAGTGGTCGGTCCACAAGAGTCGGAAATCCAATAGGCTAATGGAAATATTATCGTAACCATCGGTTATGCCACACACGCGCTCTGGCAATGGAAGGGTTAAAATTGCACGATGGCAAGGCGCACGGGGGCAATTACCATTTTGTGGACAATGGGGCTTAGCGGAGAGGGGTAACGATAGTGGAGGGGGGTGCTTGTATGTGCCAGTCTTTAGTCTTCAGTTCCTCCACAAGAAACTAACTCTCAAATGGTAGGGGTTCTCTGGAAGCTCACGAGAACATTACAGGTTATGAGGGCTGAGCGTCTTATGTATTAATATTTCTAAGAGAGCTAGCTGCACACATCGACGCTTGGCATGCAGGAGAACTTCCAATCTTCAGCCGTCTTCAGCTATCAAACTTGAGAACACAGTTCACAGATGTGAGGTCGAATTATGATCTTATCCTCATTGGACGCGCTTAGTGAGCGAGGCTTATGCATCTCCCTACATGATTTTAATTACATATTAAACTCCTGAAAGTCTAAAATAGGTAGCCGTCACCTGCCTCCTACATGGCCTATGCGTAACTTGCCGTTCCTCTCACTCATCCACACTCAGACACTCACAAGATCTTTTTCCTCCTTAAACCGCCGCTCACTTTCGACTTTAGGCACTGTACTCTCGCTCGGCCTCCTTTCTATCTCCCTTCATTTCTTCAACAGCTTTCTTCCATCCTTCGGCTCAGCCTTGTTCAACACAGAGTCGCTTCCTTCCTTTACGTTTGTCCCATTAAATCTGAGTTTATCGGCGCTCTCATCACATCATCTACACTTGCACTTGGTTTTTTTTTGCGCCTCGTCTCCAGCGGCAAAGCCATAGATCATTAATATCTGAGCTGCTAATGTTCAACACATCGGTCTCCCTACAATAGACAATCATAGCTCACACATAGCTCTGATACACCGCAACAATGCCCTCCATTACATTGACATGGCCAGACCGCGCCTATTTCTACTCGCTACTGGTGGTTTCACTCTTATCCGCAAAGCTCCTCCACGTCTTTTCGCATCTGACCACAATTCCGATATTTCTCTTTCTCTTGTATTTCCCGACGTTTCTTTTCTTAGATTTCTTGGTAATATTCTTTTCACGTATTATCTTCCAGAAATGGAGAGTTGCTGGCATCTTTCTTTCGTAAGTCCCTTCCGTGGAGAATATTTATTGGGTAGGCTATTCTAATTCTCTTCCTAGGCTTCTCATCGCATCCACCTCTGCTACCCAGATCGGCTTCTTCATTGAAACCGGGGGTGAGATTCATTGGAACATGTTGGCCAAGGTCTTGAGAGAACCAGAAGGCTTTTTTGGGATGCTTATGAGCGGTTTCTACGGCCTTTCGTTAACAATCGGTATCCTTGGTGGCATTGCCTGGTTGTTCAACCCATTGCTTTACAATCTTTCTCATCGCATGGTTAGATCTATTGTGACTACCATCTTCCCAAACAAATGGATCATGTTCAGGGAGGGTCTTGCGAGACGCCGTGCTTCTGACCAAGAAGATGGTGAAGGGCTGCTTTCTGACTCTATGGCGGAAAAGGCTCCCCCCTCAAACTCTGTCGGCGCTATCAGGTGGGCAAGGCTTAAGCTCCTTGTAGTAACTGGAACTATCATTGTTTTGCATGTCGTCCGTCCTCTGTCCCCGTATCAGCACATGTCCGGCACCCTCCCTTTCACATTATTCGAAGGTCTTTGGGTCAGGCGCTCGGTCTTCTGCGAACCCTCGCCGTACGACGGACCCCCTGAATTTCCATTCCCTGAGCTTCTTCGGAAAGAATTTTGGATACCCGCTGAAGGAGCTGAAGACGGTGTTGGACGGGGATGGAGGCCTGGAAGCCCTTGGTGGGAGGTTGCTGAAGAGAGAGCGAAAAACCGCCCGAGTTGGCTCCCGGAAAGTAAGATACCTGGTTTTGAACGGTTTTATAGTCACCGTCACCATGGGCCTCCACCGCCTCCACCCCCTGGATTTGGACATCATGATGGCCCCCCTCCTCCACATCATGGTCATGGTCATCATCCCCATGGACATCACGAGGAAGACTTCTCGCCTCCTCCGCCGCCCGGTTATGAACCAATTCTCGACCCGCTTAAGATTACTAACCTCGATCTCCCAATAATGGATGCTCTGAAGGATGCCCTCTCAACAGTCTCGATCAAACATGTCATCATCCTCTCCCTCGAGTCGACCCGTAAGGATGTTTTCCCGCTTATCAAAGACGGTATTCTCTACAACAAAATTATGGAGTCCCGTGGCTATCCTACAAATTCCAAGCGCGATGTATCGAAAAATGAACCATGGGCAGATCTATCTCAGCTGAGTCGAATGGCCGAGGATATTACTGGAGAAGACGGTGGCTTTGGAAGATCTGTTAACAGCACTTTTGGAGGCATCAATATCAAGGGAGCACTAACTGGTAGTAGTTTCACTCTAAAGTCACTACTTGGAAGCCATTGCGGAGTTTCTCCACTAGCAGTTGACTTCATGGAGGAGCTAGAAACCGACATCTACCAGCCGTGTCTTGCACATATCCTGAAGGCCATGAACGCCAACATTCCGAAACCGGGCACAGTTGAGAAGAGTTGGAGGAATAATGGAACATGGAAATCTGTCTTTATGCAGGCTTCCACGACCAAATTCGATAGGCAAGCTCCGTTCATCGACCAGATAGGCTTCGACGGATCGGTAGTCCGGGAAACGCTTCAGTCAGCAGACGCAAAATATAAGCCGAAACAGGCCGAGCTAAACTACTTTGGTTATTCCGAAACGGAGCTGAAGCCATATATCAAGGATTTGTTCGTGGAGGCCGAGGCTACTGGCAATAGAGTGTTCTTGTCGCATTTGACAAGCAGCACGCATCATCCATGGGCCACACCACCAGAGTTCGGAGAACAGGAGCCGTATTGGGGTGTCGAGGGTAGTCACGCAAGTGGGGGCGGAGCAGCATGGAACAAGTACCTCAACAGCATCAAGTGGGGTGATTCATGGATCACTGAGGTTTTGGGCGTTTTGGAAGAAGTCGGTGTTGCTAACGAGACTTTGATCGTTATGGTTGGAGATCAGTAAGTTGAATCCGTTCGGCAAAGTCTATTTCAGATGGGAATTTACTAACAGGTTACTCACTATAGTGGCTTCGCTTTCGGAGAATCTACGAACGCCAAAACTACCTATGTAAACCCACATATCAAGAACTTTGAAGTTCCCCTAGTCTTCCGCCATCCGCAACTACCAAGGATTCAGTTGAACTTCACCACAACCTCAATGACGATCCTTCCCACCGTTCTGGACTTACTCATCTCCACAAACTCACTCAACGATGAGTCAACGGCTATCGCAAAGTACATGCTCCCCGAGTACGAAGGCCAATCGCTCATACGTACTTTCCGTCCTATCAGGTTCGGAAGGCAGCAGTGGAATTTCGGCGTTGTCAATCCCGGGGGAACTCATCTATCAGTTGTTTCATCTGCTCATCCATACAGGCTGGTCTTACCCATTTGTGAGCCTTCGCCATACACCTTTTCGTGGCCTGAGCGGGATCCCATGGAGATGGATACCTCCCAGTCATGGGAGGGAGGCCAGAAACTGAAAGATGCTGTTGAGAGCAAGTGGGGAGAAGACGCAGCGAAGTGGGTTGAAGAAGCCGAAAAGATCGGTGGCTGGGCGATCTGGGAAGGGCGCAGGCGCTGGGGATATGATGGTGGCACAAGGAGGGAGGATAGAAGTGCAGAACACAATAAGGATGGGTTGCTGGAGCACGACCATTGGTGGAATACCTGAAGATAAGATAGCTAGGAAGTGTTGTTTCATATGGTTTAGGCGTATCTGGCGTTTCTCAATTTTTATCACGATTTAATTCATGTAGCACGTGAAACTGTCAGGTTGGACCTTGGCGAGCATTTTGTTTCTTTTTTTACGTTAAATTTAAAAGATCTTAGGTAATATTAGTATGATGCTCAAAAAGCATCGGTTTGAACACTTGTAACCAATTGACCACAACTGTAACTTATAAACATCATTTACACCATGCAATCGATAAAAAAAATGAGCTTAACTTGGGTTCATCCAGTTAACAGATTCATACATATCTCCTTGCTTTTCTCCATAGCCTCTTGTGTCCTTTCCCGTGAATCCGTGTGTTGCCCCAACGCTGCTGCTAGTTGGTCTTCGCTTTACTCCGCTTCTGGAATCCTCAGTTACCACGTAATGGGTACGTGCCGGAAATGTTTCTCCACTCGATTAAGCTCGTCTACCTGCATGACAGGGCAGAATCCATATGGAGAGATCCGGATTGGCTGTCTTAGATCATGAAGGCTTATTCGTATATTGTATCCAAAAGTACAAAAGGTGAGGAACCAAGCCCTCACTTCTCCCCGCCTTCCCCTCCCCTTATTTCTCTTCTATAATTTTTGTTTTCAGTGATTTTTTCCATTTAATTTTTTATTTTCAAGAGGCTCTCAATACCAATACCATCCCCGCACATCTAGAGTCTCGTAACTCAGACCAACACCAGTACCCATAGTATAACTAGTCGCAGGCCGCTATCAGTCGGTAATTGCCACTGTTCTAGCCTAGCTCAGGTGAGTTCATGGGTCATTGCTCGCATTAAATTGACTTCTACATATATGTTAACATATATGTAGCTCCGCACAGCAGTCCCTTGGAGTTCTAGAAACGTCAGCATAACGACACTGGTGCTCTTACTAAGCAAGGGTCGGGCCGTATTTCAACTTTAGTTGCCGCTTTTAATTTCAGGTGAGTTGGCACTGCTGGACCCTGCATGCCGAGGTTTTCTGTGGGATTCGAGAATTCTTCTTCTTCCGGAGTCCTACTGGACCACGGTGTGATATGTTCCAGAGTATCCTGCTAACACGCGCAGTGATCTTCTAAAACTTAATACTTTCTTAATCGTAATACCGGCGCAATGGGAAGCGGAGGCAAACAGTTCTTGAACAACGGTGTTCCTGCGGTTCCCTTGGAGTCCTTCCCACCCCACGGCATTCTTGCATCTGCCTACAAGCCCAGGCAGCTAGACACACACGAAAATCCGCTGGCGGAAATCCCCGTAACTACATGTACCTATGGTAGTACTTGGGAGCAAGGTTATCAGGCAAAATTGGAGGAAAATCAAAAGAACCACGAGAGGAAATGGATGGGAGGGATGGTAAAACGCACTGTATGCGGACTAAAGACCTGGCTCTCCAAGCGGAGTTTGTGTGGGAAGCGGGACGAAGAGAAAGAACCAGGAGCAAGGGCTGTGGGCCTGGGTCTAGGCGATTGTGACGATCGTAGGGGGATCGTGTGGATTGATGAGGGGGCTAGAAGTAGCCAAGCGAGTTTTATGGAGGAGAAAAGAGGTTGCCGCAATTCTGGGCATATTGAAGCCATTATTACGGTGAGGGAAGTGAGCGGGGCTTGAACCTGGATCATAAGGGCCGGCCATCGATGAGGAACTTATCACGGAATTTTTCTTATGTTATAAAATTTTGGGATAACGGCATTCTGGCATGCCTTTCCTTTGTTGGTTTAGATGGCTCTGGTTTAGAGGTTCTGGTAGAAATCGTGTATTACAGTAGAGGTTAATTGATGATAATGATAATGAGTGGTTTTAATGTGGAAGCCTTGATACGTCGCGTCGGGTGGGAAATGATTGATTGACGCATTTACATGACGCTCCTGAGAATCACAACGTCGAGTGACAATATCGGATAGCTCAGTCATCGCCTGTTGCATAGGATTAAACATAGTAGCTTTAGGGACTCAGATTTCTGTTACGTTAGATCTCGGATTCTTATCTCATATCTTAATTGACTGACTAGAGTCTTCGTGATGTTCCTAGCTTTTATACTCTTAAAACCGACCGACCAGCTAGCGTTACCGGCACACAACTGAGCGAATCACAACACTATCAGAACTCTCAACGACTGAGAGGTCGGATTTCATAAACTCATTCCGGTTTTTTGGTTGTCCGGGAGGATCATTTTGATGTTCGTGGCTGTCCTGGTAATATGTATATTAGTAAACATACCGGTGAATTACTAATCTACAATGCCAGCACTAACACAGCACTACACCTACACTTAGGTTAGTAAACAAAAGTAAGACGGATCATGGAATATCACTCAAGGCCAAACAGCCACTTACGTGTGGTATCTGAGCTCAAGTGGTTAAGTAGACAGCAAGAGCCCAGAGACGCCAAACTTATCATTCGCTACCTCCTTTATTTTTATATATATATATATATATTTTAGAATAAAATTGGGGGCAACAGCCCCAGGTACAATCTTCATGAACTCGCACGTCACTGAGAGAAGGAGTAGATTATGCACGTGACATAAGTAAGCTTGTGCAGCACCAATATGTGTAGTCGCAAAAAAAAAAAAAAAAAAAACCTGTCGTATATTCCGAAAGCACTTGATATGTAGCATAATACTCGATGCAGACTCCCTCAAAATGATTCAATCCGTGTCTCAGCGGGTGACTGCAGTATAGGACTCTCTGTTTTCACGAGTGAGCATGAAATTCTTCGGATAATCTGTTCGAATGACGGTGTCGGGCACATTTGCTGTCAGGGGGATCAGTCATCCAAGCACGTGACTACGTGTGCCACCCTGGCAGCAAAGGTGTCCGCAGCGGGACTACTTGTTGTATTTTTATCTCAGCTTTGCTTTCTTTCCTTTCATCATCATTGCTATTGTCGGGATTTTAGTGCTTTTCTGCTTTCCTCTTCACTAGATAAAATAAGATTTTATTTCGTTTCATCGTTCGTACAGTCGTGACCGAGAGCTTGAACCAAAGAGAGAGAGACAAGAACAACCGGCCAACAACGGTGAAGATATCTGCAAAATCGTCATGTACGCATACGTATACCAGGCATAGTTACAACATGGCCATTGAGAGTAAGGTTCAACTTTATCCACCGTTTTCGCGCCGGCAACTCGGAATAAAATATGGCACGCCATACCGATATCTCAATTTTGTAATATATTCAAGAGTTTCTTACGTTACTTCTTCCGGCGGGGTGCAACTCATCAAAACAGTATCCTGAGTCCTCCATCCATAAGACCGTCTCATCCGAAAAATAATGTCAGTGACGCAAGATCAAGAACTTCTTCCCGGTAAATGGGTCGATGCTGTGGAGGTGAGTACGAAGCAGAGGGAGCGAACATACCTTACACTAGGGAGGAAAATAGTAGACCCAAAGAAGGTTTACTGAGCAAGTCATTACGAGAAACATCCAACCTAGATAATTAATCAATTATTATGACGTCGTAATGAAAGAGAAATTGTGACGATGGTATGTATGGTGAAAGAAGGCGAAGGTTAGTTGGTGGGGCAGTCAGCTCCTGCGACACTAACCCGCTTCTCCACCGCAACGCTACATCCTACAATCCGCAAACTGAACTTTACTGCCTGGATGCGATCAATCCAAGTCGCCTTCGGATACAAAGCTAATTTTTCAATAGACGATAAACTATCAGTAACCTAGTAGATGGACCCTCGGTATATATTTGTCACTCTACGTATTTATCACTTCCCTCCCGCAGGGACATAACTTCCCGCTGAGATCCACTGAAACTATATGTATGCCGGTATCCACAGCAGAAGGCAACACTAATACATCTCAGATACTTTGTGGGACATTATCCATACCTTCCGTTCGCTGAGGTTCCAATGCTAACGATTACTCGAGAAGAAATTATTTATCTTAACAGGATTTATGTGGCAAGCAATAGCTACCAGACAAGACCTTGCCCAAACTGTTATCATCACGTATTCAACTCTACCTGGTACACTTAATTAAATCATTAGTACTGGGAAAATCTGAGAAATACATCCGCAGAAGTATAACCGTTATCTAAAGGGTCCTGTCGTCACCCAATGAGACGTATACACGCGCGTAACCCACACCGCAATACCGGCAGAAGAAACACCCTCACTAGGTGTGATCTAGGAAACCCGCCACTAGCACTCTTAACCTCTTTCCTCTCATGATCTCGACTACTCCTTGTGATTATATGTATTTATTCCATGCATCTACCTACATCAGGTTTGGGTTCTTCGTCTGTTCGACCTCATCAACTCCATCTGACCTTTCCTGGTCCCTGAGGAACAACGCCTTCAAAGATTTCCAACTCTCCCTGCCGCTTAATCGCTTTCTAAAAACCTTTTCAAGGCCCTCTAGCGATTTTCCCTTTGTCTCTGGTACATACCTTCATCACCAGGGTTAATAGTAAGTTTCTTACCTCTACGCAATTGTAGTAGAAAATCTTACATAAAGATAAAGAACCCAATGACGTTCCAGCCAGCATAGTATGCAAACGTACCCTACTCACCCATGTGTTTGAGGCAGAGAGGTAGTGTCATAGAAACTAAAAAGTTGAAAAACCACGTCACGGAGGTGGACCAGGACATGCCAATATCACGGAGATGAAGTGCTAAATATCATGGTTAGAACGACGATCAATAATGGAAGGGGTCACATACGGTAACATTCAGCGGAGTACACAAAGGGGACAGGTCCTTCCCCGGGAATGTAAGCTATCCCAAAAAGGAACTACGCATCATCAGCACACGTTCATGCCACATACAGATTTAGTATGACTGAAGAACATATAATACCGAGAGAAACCACCGCAGTTTTGGAATCCACATCTGGTATATAAAACGCCATCCCTGTGAGCAGCATAAACAATGCTATCATCGGAAACGTGATTAGTAGAAGATTTCTTCTACCGAATGTATCAATTGTCCACACCGCCGGTAGTGCAAAAAGGAAATTGATAATTCCAAATCCCATAGAAAGTAAGAGTGCCCTTTTAGTAAAAGCTCCTGCCTCGACAATGATGTTGCTGGAATACTTGATATAGGTGTCAACTAGGCCTAACGATATTCACAAGGATTGAACTCACATAAACGATAACGTTTACACCTCCAAGCTGCTGCATAGCCATAACGATAGTACTCGCACGAAGTGCTCGCCAATTCCTGGGTACGGTGAGTAGTTCTTTACGACGTTGAATTACACCTAGCCTTCTTCGGACAATTTCTTCGGCCTCGAGAGAGAAATGGATATGAAGTAGGTCTCTCGCGGCTTGAAGCTTTGTTCCTCGGAGGGATTCAAGCGCTTCGAAGGCAGATTTAAAACGTTTATTGCTTATTAACCATCTGAGAGAAGTTCAGTGGAACGTCCTTTTATCAGACCAGTAGAACCAACCGAGGAGATTCCGGACAAAAGAATACATGAACACAAACAATTAGCGGAGGAACCATTGGACTGGCTATCATCAACCTCTAATTCAATCCTGGAATCTTAACGGAATAACTTTCAGCACTAACTCATGTCTGAATAGGGAGAAAACTTGAAGTACTGTACCATTTCTGAGTGGATATCATGAAAGGCTACGCCTGCTAAATACCCTACCATGGTCCCAAAAGCCGTCCACATCTGCCACATCATAGTTAGAGCACCTCTTATAGATGCTGGGCTACTTTCGGCTGCGTATATGGGGACTGTGGCACTTTTTGGACCAATCCCAAGCCCTAAAACTAGCCGGGCAAAGAACATGTGCTGTCAAGTATGCGTAAAGCCTTGCCAGAGGCAGGAAAGCGACGAGATAATGCATGTAATAAATATCGTTCCTCGTCTACCGAAATATTTATTCATGGGCTCAGTGAGCCTAGTTGGGAACTGTTAGCGTAAATGCATACTATGTGCAATGCTTCCAATATTCTTGTGGGTTTACCAGCATCCTAGCACTGCGCATGATAGGTACGGAGCCGCGCTCAAGAGGCCAAGAAGGTGTTCATCACCCTCAATTCCGAAATGTTTACTATAAAACAGTTGCGCTTTATATAACACGCGGCTGAGCATAATATGGACTTGATTGAGAATCGGATGTGTTGCTCACCCCCGTTGACGGCAGTTTCATCCATGCCTTGAACAGCTGCTGACATGCTGCAAACGATAACCAGAGAGAGTAACGTCCCTGATATATTCCATTTTTTTTCCTTTTCATCTCTCAGGGTTTTTGCTTCAGTCTGCGTGAGATCAAGGCCGTTTCCCCTGCGGTCAGGTTGCTGAGCCAGCATTGCACCCTTCTCGAATATAGCTAATAGGCTTTCATCTAACCCCGTATTCCTAAGGAACTCGCCAGCCAAACCCCGAAATTCGTCGTCAGATTTTCCATGGAAAAGTTTTGCAATAGATCTAATTGCGTCTTGTTCTGCGAGTGTTGGGACCTCATCCTCGTGAATATTCGAAATACCAGACACTGTTAAAAAAGTGTATGAGAGCTAACACATAAGCATTGATATATTTTCGGCTCTATTCGGGAGACAATTTATACTTATATACTCTACCTCAGTTACATCAGAACGCAAGGCTTCGATGCCCCACACGAACCCGAGGTACTTTTCTTTAAAATATGCCTGAATCCAGTTAAAGGCTCCCCATATTGCACTCCACCCCCGGCTGTTGGAGTTTCCTTTTTTCTCTTAGAAGGCAGAAACAAAAAAACGACATGATCACCATTTAACAGAGTTATCAACCAGTTTTCTTGTCTGAATATCACATTTTTATATAGGTTTTTAGGACGCAAGGCTTACAGATACGTGCATACTTATAGAGAGTACTGACTGCCCATAACCATCGGTCGAATCATCATCCTATGACTGATCTTTGAATGGAGTAATAGTACTAGAACCCAAACCTTCAGGTAAACCCCAAGAGACTTTGGCCAATGATCATTGGTACATGTATCAGTTAATAGAGGAGCGCTAGCTCGCTGGCGGGTGGGGTGACGCTGGCCTCGATCTAATGGCCTCTAGCCCGGTGGGGACGCAATGTTGGAACACACGTACAACTAATGACCCCCCATTCTGTTTATAAGGCCTCCGTTTCAGTTCATGATACCTCTGCTTCGTGTACCAGGAACCCACAAGTTATAACCCTTCATCTGGTAGGTGGTTTTTCACGCCCTACCGGACTGTTTGCTAAAGGGCGATCAACGGCGCCTTAGCTTCTGTAGGCTTAAGGTTGGTCCTAAATGGATGATAAGTATCCGATGTGTTAACTGCGCATGCAGATTCCTTCCCCAATAGATATTATGCCACAGGTGCTGAAAACAAAAGGAAGCTTGAACTAGGGTTAGGGTTTATACTCTTATGGCTAAACGAACTTCAACGCCGCGGTTGACCAATCAAAGGTCAAGATATATATGTAGCTATAGCGAGAGGTAAGATTATTGTAGAAATATGGAAGGAGTCCTATTGGCTTGCCCAGCCATAGAAACCTGTTTTTCGACCCCTGTTGCTATAATAATTTTACCTCTCGCTGTACATATTAGGCTTGAGGATGCATGGATCACTGGTAACTGGTCAGGACGCATCAACAAGTCTACGCAAGGCTCATCAGTTCAATTATCTGTTCATCGATTAAGTGTTATCAATCACTGATTAGCAATGGCAAGTCTGCCTTGCATACTCATATCACAAGAGGCACATGCGATATACATCATAGTGGAGACGCGTGGAAGATCTGAAACAATATATCTTTGACCCACATGCTACTCTTTTACGTGTAGGGAACTGCCCCCAAGAATTCTACCCCAAATCTAACAAAAACTCGGGGCTTATGACGGACGCCTTCTCGGTCGGTCGTGCACCTCTATATTGAACAGTTAACATTATCTCAAACAATTTTTATACCACTTGAACTAAGCTTTTCACCGATTGCCAGCTGTTTGAACATGATGGGGTACTCAGCACCCAGGAAAGATCCTTTGATAGCTCTACCGTTAATTCTCGAGGGGTCCACTATCCCCGCTTCGCTAAACCTTAATTCCGGGTGAGAAAAAGTGAGGTTTGATACGCCAATTCGCCTTGGTTCAGACTTACCACATACAAATACGGGATAGTGGATTATTCGAGAATTAACGGTACTACGAGTGGAGATATATCAGGAGATGCATCAAATTTTTGTGTGGAGGGAAATGCGTCAAGTTTTGTATGGTAGAAATAATTAAATCGTGTGGTAGAAATAATTAAAACCAGTGTGGTAGAAATAATTAAAATCGTGTGGCAGAAATAATTAAAATAGTTTGGTAAAAACAATTGATCAATTACATGTAATCCAGTACCGCTACTTGTATGCACCGGGGGGAAAAGCATGGAAATTGGTTTTAAGTGCAATAGGACGACTCTACACGATTACATCCCATTTCCTCAATCGGATTTTGCCAAAAAAAAAAAGAAAAAAACCGAAAAATATAGGCATGTCTATTTACATAAGCATCACTACCTAGATGAGAGTTGAACATCTTGCCTTAGACTGACATAGATAGGAATATATCAATTATACTAGCTGAATTAATGTAGATAACCGTTTTGGAACACCTGTAGCACCAAGAATATTTGTGGTAATTTTTTAAAAAAATATTAAAGGGATCGAAAAGGGACCGAAAAGAGATCGAAAAAGGGAAAGGGGATTTAGCGAAGATGGACAGTAAATGGACAGTGAGTGGATACGGGGGGGGCATAAATTGGATCTCGGGGTCTATAACGGGAAAAAACACAGGAAATGCCACAGTAAAAAGGATGTAAAGGGAAAAAGTACACATTTCCAATAGACGTACCCCTGTAAGCACATTTACACATGCCTTTTCCCAAAACTTTGTATGAGAATTGATGCATTTCCACTCGTAGACTAGTGAGACATGCAAATTCCCCCCTGGAGGATATGTATCATAAGCAGCGAGTGATACTTCATGAAGGAACGTCTACAATTCATTGATTGAAGGTTTGAAATGGCACTACGAGCATGCACTAGCTAACCCAGTGACATTCGAATATTCACTATCGCCCAAATATAGACGTCACACTACTTGCAATTTGAGAAAACAGTAACAAGAATAGAAAGTTAACAGACACTAACAGCACAATACAGCCTAAAAAGCCAACATCGGGTGTTGACTTAGTCAGTGCCTGGATAGGGCAACTCTATAGGTGCCGATAGTACAGCGGAACCAAACGCTCGAATAAAACAACATGTCCCGAAACAAGGAACGAACATACTTATTTAACGCTTGATTCCACGTTCCATATAAACGGTTAGCACTAACCATAAACGGTTCCGGGATATCTGACGCATTTTCACTCACAGTCCGTGTTAACGGAAAAGTTACTTACATGCATTTGCAGCCTCCATGGATCCAAGAAAAGTACGGTGCTGCATTCATATGATGTATATATATAGCAGAGACATGTTACTAGGTACCCGCCATGATTGCACGTGGTAAGCAAGAGAAGTTGGAGAATTGTATATTAGCTTACTAGATGTATGCTACGTTCAGGGGGGTAAATTCTCAAAGAATCCAATGGCAACGTGATTTAGAACCGTGAAAACTTCATTCACAGCAAAGGAGTGAACCTATGTAGTACATAGACGGAGCTAGAGTACCTACTTGTGCGGCCAGTGCAGCACAATTAGGGATTTCATCTCCCTGATCCCTTCAAGGCGGGGGATCTAACTTGACGCTTCTCAGCCAGGGCAATTGCTATGGAACTAGATTAAGCTGATAGAGTACCTATGATGTACCGAGAAATTCCAGGAGTGTTCCATCACTACACGCTCTAGGCTGGTGTGATTAAGGTTTGCAGATTAACACCGATTTGACCAATACGTGGATTTCTCCAGTCGTGTTTGTTATTCGAACCTTATGTACTTAGCTACATGTAAATATTTGTGTACCTAATATAGGAATATATACGTGCTGTGTATATATGTGTAGAATGTGTACTCACTAGACAACTTCATTGATCCGAATCGGGGCTCGTAAAGACTTGACTGGGTCACATTCAACCATAGGTCTTAAATGTTATTGGTCACACTGTCTGTTACACATTATGCTACGTGGTACAAATCCCCCAACGAATGTAGTTATATGTGCGCACGTCGCTTCCGTGAGACCAGTCTCAACAGCTAGCAGCCTTGTTTAGTAAATGGCATTTCCCCACATCATTGACAATGCTCCCCACATCCTCAATACTCCTGGTATTTACTCTTCAAACCTTCCATACCCTAGCCAAAACGTTCGCTCCACAGAACCCTAGTTCGATTAAGTAGAAGCTGCCGAAAACTACTAGCCACCTTCACGGCAGTGACGGCGGTACAAGTTGCACTAGACATTTACAGGAGTGGTGTTCTCTTCACATATAGCTCTAGCTAACATAAGAAATCCTTTTTTTGAGCCTCCGTATTCCAAATTCACTATCAAGTATATTTGTACGTTTCTCACCATAGCGTTAAACTACGGGATACCGGACGCCATTGCTGTCATCAAGATAGCAATGCAGCTGTACGACAGCTTTATCAGCATTTTCGGAAATGCGAAGCGCGATTTCGCGCTTTTTCCCGAGAGCTTTCGAGCTTGAAATCGACACTCGAAGGAATTAGAAATGAATGTGGTTCAGGTGGGAGTCTAATGATTCACTCTGATGTGGGGGAGCGAACGGGGATAATGGCGGATCTCGAAGAAGCGGTCTCCTTTACAAAAGAGAGTCTGACATGTTGGAACAAGCTGCCTAAGAATTTCGGGAGACGGCCTCAAAATATATCGTGGAAAATCTGGTGGGCAAGGAAATACCCATCGCTCATTCAGTGTAGAGATAGAATCCACGTCCAGTCAAAACTTCTGGAGATTGTGATGCTAACAATCCATACGTGAGTCATGATATTGTGAATCTAGAAACATCAAGCTGTTTAGATTTCTAGGAAGGCCTAGCGCTGATATTGAAGTAGGTCACAAAATTTAAAGATAATTAGTGAGATAAAGCAGCTAGGAAACCAATTGCGGGCTGTGATCCCTCCTTTGCCGGTTATTTCTGATACAGAAAAGACTATCCAGGAACCCCAGAGCCCTCCTTCGCCAGTTATTTCTAATACAGAAAAGACTATTCAGGAACCCCAGAGCCCTACGGCGGAGAGTTCGCAGGGAGCGAGGAGTTGGAGTTCTACTGATGTGCAATCGGTAGCACCATCTTCTATAGCTACAACACTGCATGAGGAAGGAAGAAAGAATCGAAGCAACCGATTACCCAGCTGCAGACGAAGTCAAATCAATACTCCAAAGTTGCTACTTCGGAATAGACAAATCTCGTGTCAGCCTCAGGTTCCAGAAAACACCCCCCCAGTAGAATTCGCTGAACTTTTTCGGGCGTCGGCACTGCTTAGTGATTACAAGAACTCAACACCCGCTGCCTGGCTTAGAGTTGGAACTTGGTGGCTTTTAAAAGTATAGAATCTTCCCACCTCAAATATTTAAAACCTTGTCTTAATAGTGCTTCAGTCTATCAAATTCTCAGAGCTTCTCGGAAGCAACCATTCAACTGTGCAGCATGTGAATCTTCTGAAGGCATCGTGGATCCTTTATGGCCAGCTTGGGATGAACGACATTCAATCGCCCGAAACTCAGGAAATGATTGAGTCCCTTCGACCCGAGCGGACTCTTTTGGAAAACCTTGCAAGTGTAAGTGATATTCATGGGTGTTCTGGTGTGGTCAACAGGTTGGCTGGACTTTTTGCATTCAGCACCCTGGATTTTTGGACTAGTCGCTTAGGCTACGTTCAAACCTTTATTCTTTTTATTTGTGACCTAACATCTCACAGGCTATCGGTCATCACACCAAAGATTTCCGGGAAGTGGCAGTTCCAAGTGTCTCTTCACTGGACTCGGCAAGCTTCGCTATCTGGGAAAGAATTGTTCATGAAGAACTCGAAACCGAAAGCACCCCCAAGCACGCACTTGATTCTCACCGCTGGATTACTATCAAAGGCGAGCATGCAGGAAATGATAACGAAGAGGTCCTATATCGGAGGTTTGTTTAAAGTCGCAACACCAACGCTACTTTTCTTTTTTGACACATCTTTACTGCAGTTTTGTTCAAGCCCAAATCGGCTGTCGAGCGATGCGATTGCTGGTGGAAGACACAGACTACTTGCTTGTGTTAGTTGTTCCACCTGAGCAAACAGAGCATATCATGATGCTCTCGAACCAAGCTGGAACGATGAACCTCTCCTGTGAATGTCGAGCCCCCTTTAATCCCATAATCCTTTTTTGGTGACCTCAACTAGCTGTGTCCAGGTTCATCCTTCCAATGGGCTAACGAAGGTTCGACGAATGATACAACCAACAAAATGGTCGTTCCGTTTGGTAAAAGGGCAGTTCCTATAACCTTCAAAACTTCTGACGGTGTGTATAAACGTATTCCTATCTCGGGAGACCCCAGCTTAAGTTTCACAAGATTACAAGCAATTTACTACTATTGCCCGCGAATATTTTGATGCAGTCAAAGCGCGTGAACCCTCCGATTTCGAGACCCAAATTTACCGGAGGTATTAGTTCCTATCCATCAACTAATGCTGCATGCTCTAATATTTTTCAATTCACCGTGACAGTGTGCTGCAAGGTTACAGTAAAAGAAATGCAAACTTATCAAGCCAGAGTATACAGCCACAACTTACCCCCAACCACGACTCCCGATATTGGGAGATTCGGGTCCACGACATGAACTCCGACAACATTGGCAAAAGGTTCGCCGTTTGGTTATTTCTGATTGCGCGAGGGAGAAGAATCCAAAGTGCACTAGCTTTTGTAAGTTTACGGATTCCCGCATTTAAATACGTATAATCTTTTACTAAATTTTATTACTATAGTCCTGCCCATGTAGTGGGAGTATGTTAACGTGGATCCTCTGGAACCTTTGGAGGTGACCCTTAAATGGTCTGATTGCAATCAGAAGGATAACTTTGGCGGTACAGGCGGGAATTTCGACCATCTAATTACCTACGTTAACACCCATCTTCTCCTGGTTGCAATAAAGATAGAGCCCCTGACTAACAAGCTATGATAGAAATGGGTGCCTGATAGCCCCAACCACAGTATTAAATTGAAGTTTCTGAGCGAAAATGGTTGGTAGGATCTTGATAAATTTATCATCTTCGGAGGTATAATAACAAATTGAACAGATGTAATTACGTTTAGTGAAATCATCCTTAACCTAAATGTCTGCAAAATATCAAAGGAGCTGTTAGGATGTTGGTATGACCAAAATAAATTCCTTGAAGCTTGTGACTCAAATAATAACGATCGCAGGTCATATCATAACCTCAAATACCACCTTTACCGTGTCAGAAACATGAAGAAGGGTACTGGCCCCGAAACCTACAAGTACCTGGTGGTCACCAAGAGCGAAAGCGTACCGACGATGGGCATGGAAGAGATTTGGAAACGTTCTGCGGTTTATTTCTGTAAGTTTCTCACTCAAAAGCTAGAGGTGATACTAACTGGCCTATGTGTAGTTGGGAGAGAAATCGACTACATAATAGATGGAAACTACTCCAGAATTGAGCTCGAAAACCTCTATTCCCCTCTTTATCTATCAAACCACGTCAATATGCCACAAGATACGCACGTGGGGTCTTCAGTGACATACTCTCAAACGGAGGCTAAGTTAGGGGGTGTTGTCTTCTCTATCGATGTGGCAGCACAAGGTATGGAAGACCTACAGCCTCAACTCTCTCAGACCACTTTACAGGGCGAAAGATGGGTTGATCTTGATAGACTCGCGCTTGACAGAGAAAGAATTTCTTACTGCTCTATCGGATGGTTCGAGTGTGATTTTGTCTATGTACGTTTTTCAGATTTCTTATGCGGCTTTATCATTTATGGCTTGGTTTGCTTACGTTCGTTGCAGGAAAGTTGTCTGTATCGAGTACGCAGAGCCAAGGTTTCTGGATCTGATGAAAAAGTTAAAGATTCCAGTTTATCTTCAAGTTTGGCGTGAGAATAGCACTGGCGGGGCACCGGCCATGGAAAGACTCGTCGCTCGTCAAATCGCATCATCATCCTCCTCTGGGGATTTGCCATGGATTAGTGTTGAAGGCATAATACCCCAAGATCAATTTACTGCCTATAAATTCTAACTATTCACCACTCGTTGAATTATCTCAGGCACTAGGGATAGTTTTAGTAAGGCCAGTCGAGAGACAACCTTTGATAGAACAACAGTCATGAAACGGTGCATCATATCGCGAGGTAAAATGCTTAACACAACACTTATGCAGGCAACGAACGGGGGGGTAAATGGACCAGGCCCATTAAAAAAACTCTGAATTTACAATCAGATTTCGAGATACCAGGCGTAAGTTTAATACGATCTCATGTTGACTTCAACTATTAATGCTGGGTAGAAAAGGAGGAATTCAGTAATGCTTTTCGAGACTTGAACCGGCATACGAGTATTGACAGCAGAAGTACTTTTGTATGTCTCCCTTAGGTCCTAACTCGTTCTTGGCCCTGATTGCCGACTCCCTTCTTGCTATATTTTGCCTTGAAAAATTTCATAGACGTAAATAGTCTGATTTACTAATGATTCGTGTATATACAGTCACACCCAAGAAGTCTTCGTGATGGCGCACACCACGCCCACCAAAAAAAGGGTACAAAGCGACACACCAAAACACAAATATCTTTGAATAAATTCACAACCACAAAAGATATTAAAATTATGTTAGGTATCGGAGTAGATATAGTATCCAAGAGACTTTCTATCTAATCAAAAGTAATTGATTCTGTGATTGTGAACCTATACCATGTCCAAAGTGACTATCTTCGTAAGGTACACCCAATCCTAAAGGCAATACACCAAAATTTAAATAACTCGATACCAATAGCAGCCGTTAATTTTTGCTTAAACATAGAGCCTCTTGAGGACTATACCTGCTCTCACGAAGACTTCTTGGTAGTGACTGTACAATAGGGCCCTGGACCATACGGGGCGAGCCATCTATACCAGATGAGACAACCTACGTTCAAATCGGACAGGCGTGCTTAATATCTCAAGATGATCGCAAAATAATTTTTTTTCTTTTTTCTAATTACAATAACTATATCTTGCTCTGAATATTTCTATAGCTAATCTCTTACAGTACGAAAAAACGGGGTGGGATCACTACGGTAGCACTATGGTAGTAGTGCGGTATTCTTATCTATACCGTATTCTTTCCAATACCGATTTATGGCAGCATTTGGAGAAATATATATTGAATTAGTGCCTTCCGGTACAGCAGATTAGGACTAGTTCTGCTTCTTTTGAGCTTAGTCTTGTCTTGATGGTACGTACATCATGTATCACCTACGAACAATTAGACATCATCGCCATCATCATCAAGTCTGCACCGGGTTGCAATTGCTACCATCATCGCCTGACGAGATTATTCCTCTTTCTTTCGCATGAGATGTAATCCTAGATCAGGAAAATTTATTTTTAAAAGTATACCCCAGTTCTGGAACCCCCATTATCAGAGAATGAACCCCAGGTATCTATTGATAGATTAATATCTGGTGATGTTGATAGTTGAAATGCTTCAATCTTAAAATGCGGAATTAGGGTTAGGGAATGAAAGGTTTAAGTATTTCTCTATACCCCTGCAGTTCTACTGTATCCATGGAGTGCTAGTGCTGTAGTGAATAAAGTTCGGCATTACCACTAACTTTGCATTCTCTGGAATAGGTCTCCTGACCACTACCGCATTCTTACCGTATTTGCTCAATTGCGATATTCTTAAAAATAATGCATTTTTAGTGCTGTAGCAGTACCGTAATTGCTGTAGCAATAACGTATTATGCTTACTATCGTAGTGGTACTACAGTGATCCCACCCCCTTTTTTCGTACTGTATTTCTGCACCATTGATGTGGAATTAATCAACTATATTTTCCCATATCAGCCTAGCCTGATCTTAATATCGAAATAGCCTGCCACAAATTACCTAGTTTCTACATGAATCCCGGAAAGGAATAGTTACAATTCTCCCATTGTCAGCGCTAGCCGCCACAGTTTGTAGGTACAATCAATTATAACTACATCTCGCGATAGTCATCTAAAGCATGTATGTAGTCGTGCTAACGTTTCCTAAAGGGAAGGCTTCTAGAAACCAAAGCGCTTATCTCGGTTGATGTCAAGGATAAATCAATTGAGTTTGTGTGTGCTATTTTTATCCATGTTAACAATCACTGCCTCGTTTGACAATAAGCGAACCACTGTTCTATTATTTTCGATACTTTCGTAACCTGGTTTTTGGTACCTGGTACCTAGGTACACTCCAAGATTGAACACAGAATCGGGAGATCAGCTTCGCTGAAAAAGTACCGATCTTCTGCTCTGCAGTTTGTGAAACATTCTTACGATATCGTAAGAGCTGCATGAGCTACATCTGGCTGAGGCTGGAGGGCACTCCAGAGTCGAAGATTAATCAATGTCACGAAACAGAAAGTTACCCACCCATCAAGCACATGAAACAGACAGGGTTGCATATATTGTATGACTTATCTGTCGTGCTTATAACA
Source organism: Morchella eximia (assembly GCA_024713935.1). Lineage (NCBI taxonomy): Eukaryota > Fungi > Ascomycota > Pezizomycetes > Pezizales > Morchellaceae > Morchella > Morchella eximia. The sequence goes on from JAMGZG010000001.1 coordinate 5,241,430, forward strand.
ATAATAATATTGTTATCGTGAACATGGTTCGGCCGCGAGATACACAGCCGGCGGACACTACTAGTGACGTGACTTAACTAATTTTGTCGGCTTATCATTGACTGTGTGTGGTAAGTATACAGATAATCATTGACCAAGGCTCATACGGCAGCTTGGTTCGCTTGGCCTTAACGGAGATGGAGCAATTGCAACCAAACAGCGGGCCGCCGGGGGAATGATTCACCCGCCACCGCTAAAGAAATAAGCAATGATGATGATCACGATAATGTAGATCGATGAGATTCCGATATAATAATTATAGTTGCCCGCATACGGTGAACGATATACAACCCAGTATAATACGATCCGTCTTGAATCTTGATAGTGACTCGGGGTACAGACGAATTCGGGATGCTCGTGTAGGATAGATACTATGACAAACCGAATGGCCGCCGGGCTCTCAATCTCGATATAGGGACGGGACACAGAGAATTCATAACGCATAAAAAGATGACGTGGTAAATAGAGGCTTGCAAGTACCGAAGAGTCAATCCATTCCATTAATCGCATAAATTAGGAATATTTATATATGGATTCGCGATGTTATTGGTTGCGCCAGCTAAGCATTGGTATCGATGAACTCAACCAATGCTCACATGGTCCCATATGCTGAGACTGTAGTGCAAGCTTAATACTATTGTTTATGTACCTACGGTATGTGCACTTGAGCGCCTAATTTAGGCACAGAACATATGCACTTTGTTCGTATGCGTATATGTCTATGTATCTCTCAAAGGTGAATTGTGGGATTCCTCTAATCGGGAATAAGGCTTCTAGATTCAAAATTAGACACCAACCATAAGTAAGTACATGTAGTCTTTATTCACTTGAGAAAACGCTTTTAGATCTAACCGTCCAATAAAGTGCGAAAAGGCATTGAACTTTGGGAGTTTGCCCTAGGACGTTGTACATACCATGGAAACTGCAGGTGCGTACCCTATTGCAAGGCTAAAGATCTGGAATCAAGTTCTAGACCAAACTTTAGTGAGTAACAGAGTACTCTATGCGTATGGAGGTACATATGTAGGTGAAGAATTATCCCAAATATGTATCTACTTTATTCGGTTGCATAAACGCTGCTCCAGGCCAGCCACGCCTTAGGATTATCATTGTTCCCCAAGGTGCCAAATAAAGACCCTCGCCCATTGGACAGCAAGATCCCTGGTTGTCTTCCTGCCTTTTTGTCCCCAGAAAGTTTGGCTGCAGCACGTCAGACTACCTACGGGCCTTGCTTCCCGAAGAGTGCTCCTACGGAGAAAACCACCCACATGGCAAGCACATGGCCGGCACATGGCATACACATGGCATAAGTCCCTACATGCACCACCCACTGCCACATGGGAACTCTTTTTTAAGCCTCACTGTGTCGACGGCTTTGTACTCGCGACCAGCAACAAGAACCCGAAAATGCACGTCCTAATCTGCAGTTTCCATTGGAGTAGAAGTCAAAAATACACCAAATACTTGCAGCTGCATATTCGGGTTCTTGTTGCTGGTCGCGAGTACCTTTCATGCAAGGAGGTGGGAACGCCTTCTTTTTTGAAACCCCCATCCACACTCAAGCGAAAGGGGATCAAACGTTCGGCTTTGGACGGAGAACGGGGCGGGGCGGGACAAGCGAAGGCAGCCGGTTTTGAAAACCCTCCCTCCCTGTAGGTGAGTACCTACGTGATGTGATATGAGTTATGAGCAAGGCCTGGGTTTGGTATCATAATTCAAAGATCCGTCTAGTCATGAGAACGTCTGAAATCTCCACGTATCAGCAGTGCTCGTAAAGATGTGCGTGTGTTGTGTGTGTAAGGTTGGGAGATCTGGAGTAGTTGAGTTGCACGTTGCAGTTCTTTAATTTGCGAGAGAATACTTGCCCCCAGTCGCAATAGTAAAGTAGAAAGCCCTTGTTTCAATTAACCACCAACACCCAGCTACTACATATTATTATGTAGTTGCCCTCGTTAGTTATGACGTTTTAGAACGACGAACTTCTTAATACCTCGTTAGCCTTATTACCACTCTAGACCCAATTACTTCGCAATCCCCTCTTCTCTCTGGTCACTTTTCGTTTTATCGCCCACTGCTAGTTATTCCAGAACAATCTGATGATAGGATTGCATGTGGCACACGGAGCAAGAGACACTGCACAAGGTACTGCACACATGTCTATGTGTAACCTCCGCCCTCGCACTGTTTCGCATCCTCCTCTTCCCCGCCGATGTACCTTTGTGATTGATTGCACGGTGCGATTTTTAAATATATTCAAGAGCTCACAATCAATGGCCCGGAAGCAAGCGGCGGTGATAATGGTGCAATGGCAAAGGGCAGCAATGTGATACAATCCATATAATTTAAGCGAAATAGCAGCAGCAGGTAGCAGCTCACGATCCCAAATGGGAGGGAAAGCGATAATTGGACAAAACTTCCCATCACTTTGGACCACGGAAGGGGGATCAACCGTGACAAACAAATGCTTTTTTTTTTTTTTTTTGTTAATTCTTGTTTCTCCCTTCGGGCATGAGATTGATTGACGGCGACCACGCTGAATGGGATGACGCGACGTGACGCAAAACGGTGCATGCCATATCGGGGGAAGTACGAATATACGATGTTAAGATCTGTGGTTACTCCAGCATGAAGAAAAGAAGGGACAAGCGAGGGGAAGAAAGAAAAGGGTGGAGCGATTGGAAGTTTCTGGCGTCCGGCATTCCGGAGGGAAAACTATCTAGAAAGAGCCCCGAAGCTGTCATTAGCTAGAGCCTGTCCAGGGCCGTTAGCTACCCGTAAATCCACAGTAGCGTGAGGTTCTATTTTCGTGATGGATGAACCACTCACAGAAGTTCATTAGTAACTACGGGCTCCACTCAATCACTCAGAGCTTCCCTTGCTCGCACTTTGTCAGACGGAGTGTGGAATCAACAGCAACCGTGATAAGCAACTTTCGGATGCCCGGCCTAACGCCTGCTAACCACGAGGGTGACATGGCCGAACGGTGACCGGGCTTGAGGCCCACGTTTAGAAGCGCCCTAGAAGCCGCAATTTGTTCATTTGCATGGATGGGGATTCATGGGACAGCTTCTCGAAGCCTTCCAAACTGGGGGGAAGTAGGTAAGGGTGTGGTGGTGAGTAACTGTGGTTGGTGCGCGCGTGTTTGTGTGTGTGTGGAGATAATTTTGCAACCCTCAGAGATCAGGCAAAAAAAGACCAGCCCTTGCATGGGTTTACAACGGCCAAGAGGCAGGATCGGGCTAGGGTGCAGTATTCGGGAGATTTCGAGTCTCACCTCATTCTCGCTTTGCTCACAAACGAGATCAGAGGGTTATTTTTGATTCCGCGCTGCGCTGTGGAGTGAGTGAGCGAGCTGTGGATAGGGTAGGGGGTGAGAGGGGGCTCAGGAGCATGAGTGAATGGAGAAATATTATGGGAGATTCTTTTCATAATATGTGGCTGAGGAAGGGTTTGGGATACAGTTTTTTTCCTAATCCGTCTCTTATCGTATTACATTTTTTTCCAAACATGTACTCAGCTGGAATGGGTTTGTTTCATTGCCTGAATCTCTTTCCGCTGATTGATGCACACTTTTGTGCCCGCTGAGGTTTAACGACTGTCCTCTCCAGCCCCACCATATTCAACACAAGCACTAGTAACACCACCACAATTGTAACGACCGCCCTTCTCATCGATGTATCCTCATGCCTGTCTATATGCCTTCCTTCCTTTCTTTCCCCCATGTCTCCTCTACTCCCCCCGTCCATGCCTGCCTAGCGGCTGTCAGTTAGTACGCAAATATCATACTGACATGCCCTCTCTCTCAACCCATGAAAGAAAGCATGTGTCAGCCACGTTCCCGCACCCTTTTTCTGCCTGTCGGCGTGTTGAACCACCGTTGTCGCTTCCACCCCACCTATGGCCCTGAGTGGACCCTTTTTCTGCCCCCCCCCAAGCTGAAAGAAAAAAATAGGTGTGTAATAATCGATCTTGCATCAGCCCCAAGATCCTGTAATCTGCAGCTTCTATCCATACACCATCATCCCTCACGCTGTACTCTCGTCGGAGAGGGAGGGAGGGAGGGATGCTGTGGTTGGAAACAGCCAGGAGAGAGCTAGGGGATCATCATCTCAAGATATTCGTCGTCCCGGGTTCTTGGGCCCGAGATCTGATCAGCATCAGCATCACCAAGGCTTGGTTCGCTCTCTTACTTTCTCTCTCTCACCATGACCACTCTTACTTCTGTGACGCACTCTCGCGCACTTACTCTCACTCGTTCGTACGTCGGGCGGGCTCCGCCTCTCATTCTCGTGCATGCACAGTATAGTGTGAGTCTGCAATACTCATATGTACAGATGAGAATTCTCGTCAAAGCTGCTTCCTGCTGAACTTCTGAATACAGTTTCAGTGGATAGACGGGATCGGACAAAGATTAAATTCTACAGATATTACCTACTCCCTACATAATATGCACTCACGAGACGAGTCGCAGGGGTAGCGGGCAAGGGGGCGATGGTAGGCGGAGAAGAAGCATCATGTACCTATATCGTATAGCATAGCATAGCACAATAGCATAGAATTAGTAGAATACTCTACCATAGAGTGGGCACAGAACTGTAGCTACTAGTATCTTCCTTGCGCAACTGCTATTGCATACCATACTAAATCCTCGACTTGGCGCGTTTTTGCATAATATGTAATAGCAGTTGCCAGCTTGTTGCACTCAGAAGCGTCGCGAAGATACGATCGACTATCGTGCGTTTGGGTTCTGCATGCACCAGCGTGTAATGTATGTATGCAATATTTTCTTTTATTCCAGAAACATGCGCTCCCGTGCAAAAGTATCCCAACATCGTGGGTAGGCGGGAGAGTACCGTTCTGGAATGGTGCACCCCTCTCTCGCTCTTTCTCCCCTCCCTCCTGGTCCCTTTTTTCTCTTTGTTCCTGCGTCCAATGCATAACGATCAACGATGGCTTAGGCCCTTATGTGTGAATTTGATAGAGTTGAGATTGGTGCTCGGTTCAGTTGTGTATGATGTTCCCGGCAGCATGGATACATGAGTATTGTGAATGGATGGCTTTTTTGAGCGAGGGGTGGGGGTTGAGTGAGTGAGTGAGTGAGTGATTGAGCGTGAGTGCGTGTGTGTGTATGGTGTGTAGTGTGTTTTGCTTAATGACGATTTCATGGAGGGCAGCAGTCGAAATCTGACACAACTCGCTATTTCCCGCCGCCATGGTTCCTCCCACACACCCTGTGTCTCTTGAAGGTAGACCCCAGCCCCTTGCACCCCTGGATGGTGGAGGGGTGGAAGTAGATGGGGGGGGACCGGGGGGGTGAAGAGTGGGAGAGGAGGGGATGGAGTGGGAAGGGAATGACAGTCCTGTGGTTGGATGTTGGGTTCGGAAATTTTTAGGTTGTTATGTTCTAAGTTGGGGGCTAGGTGTCCGGCGTCGGTGTCGTCTGGGGGGGGGAGGAGGGGGGGGGGGGAGTAATGGCATGGGTAAGGGGAATAGACTGAGAGTGGGAGAGTGGAAGAGTGGGAGAGTGGGAGAGTGGGAGGATATTGTGAGAGCGCAGTGCAGTGCAGTGCAATGCATGTAGTGGTTAGTAGTAGTGAGAAAAGAGAGACTGAGAGACTGCGCCTGATCTCCCCTTCCCTTCCCTTCCCTTCCTCCCGGTTCACCAGCAATAGGTACGGTGGGTTTTTTTGGTACATACATGTGTATCTCGGATATAAAGAAGGCGCTCGGACGCCCACCCCTTAGGATCAATCAGAACATCTCAAAGCATCTCATTCGCAAGTGTCAATCTAACTCACTCACATATAACCAGCATCTCTCCCCCCCTCCTTTCTCACAGTATCCATTCGTTTCAACAGTCGTCCATTTCGTTCATTCATTACAACATCGTCGACCATTACAACTTATTTAACTACTGCTGCTATTACTGCTTCTTCAGTTGCATCCCACTACTACTAGTTGATACTACCACCACTGTTCTGCTATTACTACTACTGCAACCAGCAACCACTACCACAACCACAACCACAACTACTAGTACTACTCCCGTTACTACAGTTCAATCATTACCACACCCAACTAAACTCACAACCAAAACCTTCAAAATGTGTATCCGCATCACCGAGCGTTATGCCGTCTGCAAGTGCACCTACTTCACCCACGGCATCGACCAATGTCAATCCGTCGGCCGACAAGGCCACAACATCCAAGAGAAGACCGTCCTCGTCGGCTATGCCTGCCAGCACCACTCGCCCAACCACGGCCCCCACGGCCCGCCCGCCCGCATTGGCATCCTGCCCGACGTGGTCTCCTCGTCGTCCTCGTCGAGCTCGGGGTACTCGTACCAGTAGAGTTATATTACATGCTTCTAGATGGAACAACAATCTAATCATTGCGGGACAATCATGAAGTTGACGGGCTCTTCGACTCTTTTTTCATACTGGGTTTTTTTTTGGGAAGCGGTTTTTCTTTCCGGGAAGGCGCACATCTTTTTTTTTTTTTTTTGCAATTGGGGTGCGGGCATGGAGTTATCGTTTTTTTACACCATATTCGGCGCACAATCGGGTTTTTTTTTTTTTTTTTTACACAATTACGCCTGGAGCGAGCGAGCCGGCTTTTTTTTTTTCTTTCTTCTTCCTCGACCTCACGACCTCCTTTCGATTCGGTTCCTCCTTTACCTCCTCGACGGACAGACGGACGGACGGACGGAAAACATTCGGAAATTTCTCGGGGACATTAGAGCAATTGCAGGAGTTTTTTTTTTTTTTTTCGGCGGGCGGCTAAAGCTTTTTACAATTACACTATAGAACGGGATAACAGGGGCGCAGAGTTTATTTGTTTTTCTTCTCATCTCATAGAATCTCTTCTCTTTTTTGTTTCATGGGGGTGGACTGGGGGGGAGGGGGAGGTTGTTTTACACTATACACGGGTTTATGGCGCATCTGAGTTTTATTTTATTTGTGTGTGTGTGTGTGTGTTGTTTAGTTACTTAGAACACTTAATCTGCCACTTAATGTCTTGTATGCCTTTTGGTGGGGGCGCGTGGGGGAGAAGCTGGAAGGTTGGATGTTGTAGTTAGATAGTTACATATGTAGCTGGGTACTGGCAATGATAGCTGGGGGGACGCTGGGAATACTACTCTACTACTACTACTACTACACTACTACTTTGCTCCACTTTGCTACGTTTCCAATTCGTTTTTTTGCTACCACTTACTAATGGCCCCATTAATTGCATTGCATTGTGCTTGTGCTTTTAATTGTGCTTGTGGAACTTGTACTGCTTGATAATCTCGTTCGACTTCGCTGCCAATTACGCCGTAAGTTGTCTGTACGTTTCGCAATATCAATATCACTGCAAGCACGGGTCAAGCTATTTACGAGCTAGGTAGCTAGCACTTGGGGTATGGCGCATTACCGCACCCTGACAGAAGCAGGTACAGGTACAGGTATAGGGCAGGGGTGTTGGTTTGGCAGGGGGGGAGGGGGGGGATGTATACGTAGAGAAATCCGTTTCAAAACACATGTTTCCTGTTTTAATCTCGTATGTAGCTCAAGATTTGTTTACCTGGGTTTATAATCGATATTGTCCGATGGGCCAACCCAAGTTAGTAGCTAGCTACTTGGCTAGCCAGTACTCATGTAGCTACATGTAGTTATAATTATAATTATGCACCTCTCCACTTCTCTACCTCTCTCTCCACCTCATGATAAAACCGTACCACCAGGGCCAAACAGCCCAGATCCCACAATTGATTGATTGTCCTCCTAGAAACGAAACAAAACCTCCCAAATTAAAAAAAATAAAAAAAAAAATAAAAAACCCGTTACCTGTCTCCATCCCCCCAGCACCCAGGATTACCCCTTCACCCCCTTCCTCCTTCACCCCCCCTCCATCTATCCGTTAGTCAGGCGCAGAAAACCCGAGCAAAATACCCTCCTCCCTGCACACGCATACCCGCTAGCCCACACAGGGAAATCCCGGAGATTCGGTGCTAGGGGGGGGGTTATTGCTCTCTATAGCTAGCTAGCTAGGTACCTACTCTACTCTAGCTATGCTCTGGTGTATAACTAATACAGAGACATATAGAGTAGAAGGTAGATAGAGTGTGTAGGCGGGACATGCAGGTGCGGCGCCGGTAGGTGGGTGGGTGGGTGGGTGCTGGCGGTGATCGTCGTGTCTGTGGGCTCAACCTTTCCAGCTGGGTTTTTTTCCATTTCCGGGCGTCCTCACGCACGCACGTTCGCTGGCGGTATGGTACGGTTACAAATACTGGAGAAGCGACATGATACTGAGAAGAGCAGTGCAGCTGGGGGAGAGGTGCTGTCTGAGCTAGGTACTCTACGGTTGGTGGTGCAGTGGTCTGCTTTCCTCTGCTCCGCACAGCTAGCTTTCACTGTTTCTCGGCGTCTACTCTCTCTGGGGGCTAGCTAGCTGTTCAGCCAGCCAGCCAGACAGACGGGATGCGCGGTCTGCCTACCGTAGAGTCAGTAGAGACAGTATGTAAAGTCAGTGGGTATGTATGTACATGTACCTATGCGCTTAAAGTTCAACGGTGCTGGCTTGCGGGTGAAGATCCCTTCCGTTCCCTTTCCTTCTGTGTGTGGTGGTGGTGGTCCCGGGGATTTGGGTCAAAGAGGCCGCGGTTTGGGATTCAAGATCAGGAAGGTTTCATGGGGCATCACTCATATGCTCATCTCGTTAAACAACGAACTTGACACAGCAGCGCAACAACAACAACGATATTAACAACAATTGCAACACACGGACCGGAGAAGGAAGCTAGAAAGACGTCTCCGGAATTTGAGATGGAAGAAAAATACAAATACAGGAACGTGGTTTTCCCGGTAGTTTTTTTCTTTGGGAGGACAGACGGACGGACCCCCTCCCCCATTTCTCGTGGTCGGTATATATTTAATGTTAATGTTAATTAATATTAATGTTAACGAGGACTGGGGGGGGGGGGGGGAATCTGCTGTAGTATGATTTGATTTCTACCGATATACTGGGGCAGCTAGCTCCCTGGAGATGAATTCCTCGTGCCTCTCTAGCTAGCTAGCTCCTTCCCTCTGTATAAGGTAGGTAATACACCCAGCAAGATTCCCAATTCCCATACTGCCCTGAGGTCCCCCGCCCCCTGTAGGTACTGTCTGCTCTCCTCGTGGCCGGCCGGACCTTCCCCCCCATTCCCCGGCATCCCATCCCATCCCATCCCATCCCATTCCATGCCATCGACCCCAGGAGATTGTAGAAACATACTGTATTACGAATTGACCATAGCGGCCGGTCGAACACTAGTACTTGCAATACCTAACCCCCCCCCCCCTCCCAGTATCATATCGTCTCACTCTCCATATACCCGCACATATGTCCCGGCCGCGCGAGCGCGCGTAACCCTCAGCTCAGCTCAGCTGGTCCCCAATATTCGTCTCGGGATATCGATCTCCTGTCTCGTGTCTCGGGGATGCGGTGTATGTGTACGTGCGTGCGTGCGTGCGTGGGGGCCGGAAGCCGGCCAGATGGCTACATACATAGCATATATACATGTATATATATACCTCTCCATGGCCCCCATATTTTTGGTGTATGTATGGAGCTGATCTTTAATTGTGAAGCCCGGCCACCATAGCCCGTTCGGCGTGCGGGCGTGATTACGCGTTTATTTCGATTGCGGTGATGGGAGATGGGGAGATGTGCCGACGTTGTGCACACAGGTTATTACTCTACTCTATGCTAGAATGTGTATGTATGTATGCACATGTATGTGTGTGATGGATGCTTGGGTACATGTAGTACCTATGTATGCTATATATGCAGCCCTCAACGGCTGTCACGGAAAGCTTAGCCCTAGCAACAGCTACCTGGAATACACAGATCACCAACATACAGATTACCAACAGCTGCTCTCTACAAGTAAACTGCCCGCCCGTACGTCACGACACAGCAAGAAGACGCGTTGCGTGCAGGGAGCTGCCTAGCCCTCCTCTCTGTACGTCTGTAGCTAGAGTGGTGAGTAAACACAGATTAAACCCAAAAGCCAAACCAGACCCCAGGGGACGGTAGATGTCACAACGGGTAGTGACTTACAGCAGACACTCCCTCCCTCCCTCCCTCCCGGCCCGAGCTTTTTACCCTTTGCCCTTTACCCTTTACCCAAACCCTTCGTCGACATGCTTCCCTTCCGTCGCGATTTGTAATACGACAAACTGCTTGCCTGTCCCCCACAAACCTGGCCTGGCTGCATCTGGGTATAAGAGACTACGTAGTAGAGGAGAGTATGCACGTACTACATAGTCCCCAGAAATAGAAACAAAAAACAAAAACAGCCTTCTAGAGTAGACTGCCGACGATACAATCAATCACTCAACCCGGGTCTCTACTCCACACCTCTCGTAGGCGAGATTGATGGATGGTTGGCAGTTTTGTATACACTGTCCACTCTACAGCGAGAGGTAAAAGATTATTGTACAAAACAGGGGGTCGGAAAACAGGGTTTCTATGGGCTGGACAAGCCAACAGGACTCCTCCCAATAATCGTACCTCTAGATCTCGCTGTAGTGTGTGTGGTTTGGTTAGAGTATACATCCATACATTGTACATGTGTTTTACTTGAAGTGTGGCGCAAAAAAAACCGAGTGACGCCCCATGACCAAGAGCCACGCATGTATGTACATACCTACAAACCAAACAAACCGCGGGCGTACGGGGCATGCAGTAAGTATGCCTTGTTCTATTTATTTCTTACGGATCAGGTCCGTTCCGGGAGCTTCTGAAACACTAGCTGAGCTTAATGTATAGTATGTATGTATGGACGGGTGCATTGGCCATGCCAGCTACTATCAAGTGGATAAAGTGGGTGGATGGATGGTTGGTGCCGGGTGAGAACTTTAAAATAACCTCATCGGGGCGGTTTTTGACTCATGGGTGCGTTACGTTACGCTGCGTTACGCTGCGTATATATATATATGTGATTAGTAGTAGTCTTGGAGGAGGGGAGGGGAGGTGTTTGTCTGGGCGCAGCAGATGGGAGGGGTAATAATAGTTGATTGTTGGGAGTAGTTACTCTACGTATTCTAGAGAGGGGGAGATGAGATGATTGTTGGTTAATTGTAGATCTAGATGCTGTGGTGTACTATACTTTAATTTCTTCTTCAGGGATGGTTGATGGTCATGATGGAATTAGACTACTGTGCCATACACGTCATTGCATGCCTTCGATCCGTCCATCCGTACGTTCAGCTGGGCTAGGTATTCACAAAGTCTACACTCATATTGTACTGCGCACTCTAGATTGATCTACCAAATCTCAAGTCCTGGTCTAGCTCCTCAGTACTGCCAACTATGCCAGTCCTGTAATTCCCCCAATTACAACCCGCAATAGCTACTAAACAGCCAGCCAGCCAGTCTAATAGGTAGCTTATAGACCAAAGCCATGATATGACATAAGCTCCCGCCGGCGCGCGCCAGACAGACCTGGCTAGCTAGGCACCGACATAACTCCTATTATTCCCCATGCAATCCCCAATCCAAGCTCAAGTTCCCCTACTAACTGAGACGTACCGTATATGTATACCAAGCCATTTCGCGAATACGGGACCCCAGCTTATAGCTAGCCCTCAAGACAAAACAAGACAAGAAGGAAAAAAAACAAGCCTACCCTGGGCCCTCCGGAGCTGGCTCCGTAGGCTGGGCAGGTACGCGGGTCCTGGAGCAATTAAGCTTCTGACGGACGTCGTCAGGCCTATCTATGTATATCAAGCTTGTCTTGTCTTTTTTCTTTTTGTGCGACATCGCATCTGGCCGGTCGGGGGAGGCCAATAATGGGAGGTAGGCTTTAATGTTTCGTCCATATAAGGAACGGCACTTTGGGCTTCTTGCAAGGCGTATTTTTCACTGATGATGGGAGGTAGGTAGGTGGGTGTTTGCTGCGCGAAAATGCTAGGATAATCTCGGTGGAAAGTTGTTCCAGGTGTACGTATGTATGTATGGTTAGAGGGAGTGAGGAGTGGAGATGTATGTAGAAGGAATAATGAAAAGGAGGAGGAGGAGGAGGTGGAGGAGGAGGGAGAGTACGTATGTTTGTTACACTGGCCATGGTGGATATGCTTTATTGCATGTTATTTTTATTTTATTTAATTTTTTGTTGGGCTGCGCGCGCGCTGGGAGCTCTTCCTACCTACGCTCGGTAGGTAAGAGAAGTAGACGATGGAATGAAGCAGAATTAGAGGGTACCAAGCCTCGATCACGATCATTTCAGGGTGCAGTGTTTATTAATTATAAACATCTTAGCCCCCTGCACAGGGTTAATCCAGCAATTAAGCGAGAATCGTGTAGGTTGGGAGTCATATCGGCACTCGAGTGATTAGACGCATCAGATATCTAGAGAAAGTGAGAGGGTGAGTGAGTGAGTGAGTGAGAGAGTGAGAGTGGCTGCTGCAGTAATGACATGAAGGGGGAAGGGAAGAGGAGTAGTACGTATGTTTCGCGGCGCTCACAGATTAACTATACGAGAATTCGAAGCATGCACAGCCCCGCGACGTCTGGATGAGTACGTAATGCGAGTGAGGCTTTGCAGGATGAGGATGAGGATGAGGATGAGGATGAGGAGGAGGAGGAAGAGGAGGAGACCGTATAGTCTACCCTACTTGCTAGCTATGCGCAGAACGAGTACGAGCATGTAGTAGCAGTAGTTGATCCCCCTCCCCCTCACCTCCCCCCTCATCTCCCCCGTACCCGTACACCACACCCTCCCTTCCCTTCCTCTGCTGCTGCTGCTGCCTCTCCGCCCGTTCGGTTCGGCACCATCCATCCAGTCAACTCAACCTTAGATCCCACACATGATAGCTGCACCTTGCGGCAATCTGTCAATGTCTATTTATCCGTATCCCGCCCGCCGTCCCCGGTCCTCCAACAACGTCATTGAGATATAACACTGCGAGTCAAACCCAATCTCTTTTTTTTTTTTTTTTATATATATATATATATTTTTGTTTTGGACTACCTATAATCAACAAACCCTCATAGCCATTATTATATCCAGTAGAGATCTAGAGAGAGAGAGAGAGAACAACTGAATATAATAACCATGAGCACCCACACTGCAGCTTCAACACAAAACTCCCATCACGACGATAGCGATGGCGCCAACAACTCGAATTCCGGCAAGGTATGAATATGATACCGTCTCCGTTGTGCTGCTGCTGCAGCACCCTCCTCCTTCCCTTTATCTATAGCATGCCGTACTATCGCCGGCTATAGCTGTACCTAATAAACCCCCGACAGAACATGCACTCGTCTCTCCGGGAACTACCTGGGATCGATAGATCTATCGGACCGTAGCTAACAGGCGCTGGTGCTTTACAAACAGCAGGGTGAACGACACTCGGCACGAAATCCGGCCTGCGACTTGTGTCGCGAGAAAAAGGTATGTCCCTGTCTGTCCTGTCCCTCTCCCCCACCTCCTTTTCTCTCTCCACACACCCCTCAAATTAATTCCCCGCAGTTGGTTGCGTGAGGTGTGTGTGTGCATGTGCTAACTGCATCGGTCGACGACGTCAGGTACGGTGTGGCCGCGAGAAACCAACCTGCCAGAACTGCATCGCATGGAAGACGCCCTGCACATACTCCGAGCGACAGAAGCGCGATAACGAAGCCTCCCGCAAGTAAGTCTCCCCCCCCCCCCCCCATCTTTACGGCCGGCATCTTGGGTCTCGGGAACCCTGGGGATCCCGGGAGTCTTGGGGGTGTATAGTGGTGGTGGTGGTGGTGGTGGTGGTAGCTAACAGAAACCTCCCTGAACACAGTGCCCAACGTTTCGAAGAGGTCCACGACCGCCTCGACCGCATCGAGTCCACCATGAGCCGTCTCCTGACAGCTTTCGAAACCGCCCAGTCAATCCGGACCCCCGCGCCCACACCCCCCGTGTTCCGTCCGACACCCCTCCCTGGCCTGGGCGCAAGCTCCCCGAAGGACCCTGTCCAGATCCGCCCCGGCGAGTACTCCCTGCGCCTGCCGAAACCGGCAGATCCCCGGCGCGACATGCAGTATCTCGGTCCTTCGAGCATGCTCGGAATCTCGATCGAGGCTGGGTCACTCGCCGAGGAGACGCTACGGCAAAAGTCGCCTGCTGCAGCCGGCGGCGGCGGCAGCGGCGGCAGCGGAGAGGGAGGCCAGGCGGATGCGATGGAGGAGGAAATGGCGGGGGGCGCAAAGAGCAGCGAGCAGGTGGAGACGATTGGCGCGCTCAAGAAGCTGTCTAGCATATCGTCGAATGTGGCAAACTGGTTTCCTTATTATGGGCATGCGGAGCTACGGCTGGGGGCGGGAGGGGCGAGTATGGCGATTCCGGAGAGGGAGGAGGCAGAGGCGCTGGCGAACGGTATGGATATGTATCGGTGGAGAGAATTTTTGCCCATCTTCCCTTGATCACCGTTTTTGGTGGTCAAGGAATGTCATAGGGAATGCTAGGAGGAATCTCAGCTGATTTGTGCCGGTGCGAAAACAGAATACTTTCGCAAAGTCCACGTCTGGCTCCCCATATTCGACGAAGCCCGCTTCATGGAGAATATGGCGAAATACTATGCCGGCGACCCCAAGCTGTCAAAAGACCGCGCATGGCTTGTCTGCTTCAACAACGTCCTTCTCTTTGGCGTCTTCAACAGGACGACCTCGCGCCAGCCTGTCGAGCCCGGTATCGGACGGAAATTCTTCCTGAACGGGTGGGCGGCGATCGATGACCTCGAGGTCTTTCTCGCCCCAAGACTCACCAATATACAAGCACTGCTCACAGGTGCGGTCATTGCCATTGAAATCTCGCGACCGGGTCTCTGCTGGTCGCTGCTATCGCAAGCCGCAAGGCTCTCACAGGCCATCGGGCTTCATCGCCGCACACCGAGTAACACGCAGTACACAAAGTCGGAGCTCCAGGAGCGGCGATGCATCTTTTGGAATGTCTATGTGCTCGACAAGTGTCTCTCGCTGACCTTTGGGCGCTCCACATGTCTCCCGGACTTTGATTGCGACACGGAGCTGCCGGAGGACGACGGGACCAGCCCGTACTTTAAGAACTTTATCGCGCTGATCCAGCTGGCCAAGATTCAGAGCAACATCTACGTCCGCCTGTACTCGGCCTCCGCTGCGCGCATGACCGACCAGGAGCGGGACAATAACATTGCTACTCTCGACCTCGAGCTGCGCAACTGGTGGGCGGAAAAGAAGGCCATTTTCACGCCCGATACCAACGCCTCTAATAAGCCACTTGACGTATTCTCGCGTCTCGAGCTGCGGTTCAGCTATCTCTGTAGCTTGACACTGGTGCACCGCACTGCGCGCCCCGGGGCTGCGAGTGAGCGTGTGTGTCTTGAGAGCGCGCGAGAGAGTATTGTCATCATTAACGAGGTTGTGGAGAGCAGCTTTGATATCGCCAACAGCGGGATGATCATGTGGTCTGTTGTCCCCTCTCTGCGGCTTCTGCTTCCTTCGCTGACGGCTGCCGGGCGGGCCAACAATAGGTTGTTCCAGTACTACCCGTTCACCGCCTTTTTCGTCCTCTTCTCAGCCATCATCCGAAACCCGTCTGCGCCAACGTCAAAGGAGGTGGATTTCCAGCTCATGAAGGGCCTCGTGAGCTATCTGGGGAAGATGAAGGAGAAGAACGAGGGCGCGGCAAAGCTGCTGCAGATTGCCTCGGCGTTCACGCATGTGGCGGGGACGTTCCTGAAGAACTATGGCAAGATTGAGCAGCAGCGGGGGGGCGGGGAGCACGTCGGCAAGCGGCGGCGGAGAGATGCGAGAAGCGATGGAGAGGGGAGCGGCGGGCTCACGCCTGAGGATGGGTGGTTGCAGGAGGGGGCTAGTGACGGGCACAAGGTCTTTGTGAAGGGGTATGGGAAGGGGTTCTGGGGGACCACTGCGTTTCCACGGGACCAGACAGAGCAGGTCTTTACGCCTGAGACTCTTGCTGCGTCTGCTAGCACTGGTGGTGCGTCAACTACTGCTACGGGCACACCGCCGGCGGCTTGGGCGCCGGCGGGGGAGGTGGATCTGCATCCGGCGAGCTTTCTGAAGTGGCCGGGGGCGGATGTGCTGCATGGGCAGCTGCCGATGGATATGGGGGTTGATGAGGCGCCGGCGTTTGATATGGACCTGACGGCGCTGATGGAGGAGCCGGAGGGCTTCCAGATGCAGATGGAGCAGGCGGCGATGAGGGGGCCGCTGGAGTTTGATTGGTTTAGTTGGGAGGGGTCGGCGGGTGGTGTTTAGATAGAACTGCTACTACTATTACTACTCTACTAGTTTTGATGGATATTATTTAGTTTTTGAGTTTGGGGAGGGACTGGGGTGGGGGGTTTAATGGGCACTGGCTAGCTTGTATTGTGGTTGGTTCTGTAGATATTTTTGTAGTGCGCTTTAATGCTCTTCTCTTCTTATTCTTATTCGTTTTTTTTCTTTCTTTCTTTTTTGCTTTTACTTGCGGTGGATAGTTATTGGGTATTGATGGGAATGGATGGATCCGGATGGATAGTTAATCCATTTACTGTAATGATATATATCGATGTGAAGTAGACTGTGTTCTCTAGATGCGAGCTCTCATTGGCGTGAGTGTTTTGAAGTTGAAGCAAGATCATTGTAGGTCTAATGTCGAACACGAGTGATCCTCCATGATGACGGTTATCTATCTATTCTGCTGTTTTTATAAGAGACGCTATATAATGAGATTGTTGTGGAGATGGGAGATAAGGGAGAGCTATTATCGATTGATTGGATAAAGACGGTATATAAACCAATCAACTTTTATCGTCGATTCTCACTAGCTCGACACGCGCTTGCGCCTTGTTGTGTAGGCACAATAGTATGAGTTACTTGTACTTACATGTATGTACTTGACCCAGCCGGGGCTTGTATGGGGTGTTTGTCGGGTAACTCTTGGTGGCTATAAGTTTTGATCATCCCGCCCACCCGTCTCTTCCTCTCTTCCTCTCTTCCTCTCTTCCTCTCTTCCTCTCTTCCTCTCTTCGCCGCTTCGTCCTTTCTATCAACGTCAACCCTGGCCTTGATTGCCAATATAATACAGCACCTAAAGGTCCTTTTCATCATAGAGTGAGCGTAACGAGTGATCTTTGATGATCTCCGTTTCAATACCGCAGTAATTCTTCTCTCAGCGGACGGGTTACACAGACGCCAAAGTTGCCTTTTTACAGCGCGTATATATGAGAAGACAAATGAATGACCAGAACAAGTAATTTCAACGTCAATGTGAGTGTCCGCTGCATGAGACGAGTTAGTACGCCGGTATTGCGATGGCAAGGGCTTTTCACCATGTAGTTACCCAACAGCTAGCTTGACTTGCCTCGAGCGGCGTTCCTCCTCCAGAGGCGTATGTTTTGCTCGGAGATCTTGCTCGGTTTGGAGCTTATTCTCTGATTGTGACATTCGTGTTTTGAGTCGGAATTGTTTTCGTCGAGTGATGGGCTGTGACTGAATATTATCACTTCCCACGCCTGTTTTGTTTGTTTGGCTCATTACCGAGTGCGCCGCTTGAGTCAAAGGTACATTGGGATGGCTGGGGAATTGAGCTTAGATCATGCAAGATGGTACTACGATAATGGTACAAGCTGGTTTATCTTTTTTTCGGTCCTGGTCACGAGGGGATATATGCGGTTTATTTGATCTTTGCAACCATATCACTCGGTTTTTCTATCGAGCGAGGGCTCTTCTTATCTGTGGTACATGAGGTACTGGCGCATCAAAAGCCACGACGGAATAAGAAGATATCCCGTTAATTACACGGTCAGTCCGGATCGGAATGACGAATTGAACCGCATGAGGCAGTCGTGCTGTGCTGGACGCCGTGGGCCTTTATTCTCCGATTGCACACGCTAGTTAAGGGGATATATCCAAGTCTATGGCTGAATGAACAATGCCAGAGTTCAGCAGAACATAATTACCAATTAAGGATTCCGATTCGGACTAACTATCCAAGGGATAACTAGGGAAAATACGAGAAGGTATATACCTTATATTGAAGCCGGTTTCACAACTGACCGGTTTGGGTAAGCTTGGGTGGAGTGCACAATAATCTGAAAAGATTGCTAAAATACCTTTTTTTTTTCCCCCAGATTATTGGCTAGTAAATGGGCTTACTAAGAATGTACATATGAGGTTTGTGGGCCCCCGAATAGATGCGCTTAGAAGGATATTTGATCAGGTCGAGGCAGACTACCACCACAAGGCAGTAAAAGATTCCTTACCAAGAAGCAGCACAAAGTACTAGGGGCGTAGCGAAAAGTTGATCAGAATCTGACAAGACAAAACACACGTATTCACCACAACATTCACTTATCAGATTCCGGTCACTTACCCTCAACACCCGGTACATGGGGTCTTGTGGGTCATACCCAGCACGAACCCTGTTGTTTCGCTCACAAATTGTCATTTCCGTCGCTAAAAACAAATGTGGTTTCCGCACTGTTGTTCCAAATAATTGCCTAGGGCTAGGGTTTCACGAGGACTGGGGACACCTTTGTATAGCCTTCTCTAAAAGTCTAAAGAAGGGGCACGCTAAATGTTGAGTCCTACGCGTTGTCTTAAAACTATTTCTGCAACCAATTTATATGTCAATGAGGAACGGATCTTGAAGACTCAAATGCCAGGAAATGATCATAGTGCATGAATTAAACAACACTTCATTGTACGAATGTTAGACTAATCACATCAACACGTCTCGATAAAAGTACTCGCTCGTTAATTAAAAAGCCGCAAGTCAGCATAGATATTGATAGAAGTGCACTCCGCTGACTGATCATTTCCAACGACTCAATAACTAATCATAATTGCACTTTCAGCAAAAAGGTATCAATGAAAATATCAAATTAAACCTTGACCCCGCACAACAACGCAAAAAAGAAAAACAAAAAGTAAGAAAGAAAAAGAAAAAAGGGAAAGAAAAAAAAAAAAACAAGTCGCAAAAACATTCTAAGAGATCCGTCTGAAGAACGCCTCATACTCCTCCTTCGTCTTGAAATGCGGTGGTCCCCGCGGCTTCTTCGAGTCCCTCCTCTCATTCGAATCACCACCATCTCCCGGAGTTGAACCAGAGGAACTGTTTTCATCTAGATTAAATGTTCCCATGGGGGGAGGCTCCGGAACCAGGAATCTCCAATTTTGAGGAAAGAACTTTGAAAGTGTGTACTCGTCCCTCCCGATGACCTTTGACTCACCGCCGAACGGCACTCGAAACCGGTCAAGGATATGTCGGGTTAGCTCGTTAGTCGGCGAGAAGCTGGGAAGGAAGTGGGGTCTCTCGCTGAGGGTGTAATTCTCCTGGTCGAAGCGACGCTTTGAGCCGGCTGATTGGGGAGAGGAGCCAGCGGTGTCTTCGGGTACGACGACGAGGCGCCGAAGTGCGACGAGGATGTCGAGAAAACGCTGAGCAATGAGGTCATAGACAGCGCAGACCTCAAGGGCACTAATACACTTGTTGAGGAGGACTTGGTCTTGGTCTTCG
Organism: Morchella eximia; assembly: GCA_024713935.1. Classification (NCBI taxonomy): domain Eukaryota; kingdom Fungi; phylum Ascomycota; class Pezizomycetes; order Pezizales; family Morchellaceae; genus Morchella; species Morchella eximia. The sequence continues at coordinate 5,260,973 of JAMGZG010000001.1, forward strand.
GTTTGTTTTCCGGCGTGGGAGCTACCGTCAGATTCTCCGGATGAGTGGCAGAGTAGGACAATGAGTCCGGCAGTGTATGCAGCTTGTCTATTTGATAATGTTTCGTCAGTCCAAAACGCTTCTCCCTATAGATGTCAAGGATGGGAAAGAAATTTCATACATCAGCATCCAGCACCTCCGAACTATACGACCTTCCGAGTGCAACAATCCAACAACCTCCCAAACAGTCAGCGCCTTAGCTCCCCCGGCATAAAGGACTTTGGAAAAATCCACAAAATAAAGTAGGGAAGTAAAACCGTTGCAAGCTGCCTGCCTGCAGACACACACATTCGAGCATATTCATCTGCTACCGTCATCCTAGCCAGGCCGTCGAGGCCCTCAAATCGTCCTTCCAACCTCTCTAGGAGGATACGCCGTGTCAGTAGTATTATGCAGCTAAGGTAGGTGCTGTGCGCCAATAGTATCGTGGATCGCTGTTTCGAGTCATTCCCGGAAACTGCGCTATGCAGTCGCAGTGACTCTGGCAACGATGAGTGCCACGCCTTCAACCGGGCAGAATAAACGGCCACCTTATCGAAGTCGATGAAAGTAAGGGTGTAGACGTCTTTCGTGATGGAGCCCATGAAGATTGAGAGCTTAATGACTTCAGCGTGCAGATAGGCGTCCAGGTCGTTCGTGCATGTGCGGTAGCCCTATAACCCGCTTTAACTCCGAGATCGAAAAGGAAAGTCAAGTAGCTACTCACCTCACCATAAATCGGGTCCTCCCCATCACATATTGTCGGGATATTACCCAATGATCCAGAGAGCCAGCTAACAATGTGATTTCCCGCATTAGTATGTACCCTCGACTCAACTTGGACCGGGCGGACATAAGCTCCGTCCAATGCAACATTCAATTGGAAGGGATATCTACCCGTCCAGAAAAACTAATGATCCCCACACTCTTTTCCACGAGGCCCATTCTCGCTCGCTGTAGTCGGGGTGTCTCTGCATCAGATTGAGACCTCTCGCACGCGCAAGCTCTATCGCTTGGTCTAGCTGGACATTAGCAACTGAACCACCCACCCCAGCCACACTATTATGGGGCGCAGCATTAACAGAACATACCCAAATAATCTCTAGACCAGAACGACTTTTCAAACACAAAAAACAATCCCACAAGCATTGAGGTCCTCATCCTCTTCAATGGGTCCCATTCCTTTCCCGCCCCGCTATCAAGATACCATTTCGCGCTCTTGAACAGGGCCAGCTGTACGTCCTGCGTGATATCCTCATACTGCGACCCGAGCGCCGCGATGGCGAGCAATTCGCAGAACTGGGCGGGAGTAATCTTTGTTTGGCTGCTGATGGGATAATACGTCGCATTTATGAGCTCAAAGACCTCGTACTCGGCGACAATGTAAATGAGCGTGCTGGTGCCACGGATGAAGCCTGATATGCATTGCGAGATTATCTCCAGCGGGGGAGGGTCGTGGATGTTGTAGAACTTGTCGAGCTCTGGTTTCCGCGAATCGTAGTGGTATGACGATGAGCGATTAGTGCGAGCACTAGCGCAGCTCGTGGAACCAGCAGCTGGTGGGGACCGACAGGAGGTGGAGGTGGAGTCTGCGCTGGAGACTCTTCTTGCTGCTGGACAGTGAGGGCGCGCATATATCCGGACCATGTCCGGGGGCGCTTCTCCCACTGCTCTTGCGAGCGCTGAGCGCAGAGGTGGGAGGATGAGGTTTGTGGGATGTTCTTGCTGCTGTGGTTGCTGTGGTGGGGGGGATGATTGAGTAGATTGGGTGGGGGAAAGAGCAGGAAGAGGTGGAGGAGGAGGGGGGGGGCTGCTAGAACCTTTCATCATCTTCTTCTTCGGCTTCGTCCTTCTGCTTCTTCTATTTCAACGTATTTTCAAGCTCTCTTTTTTTCTTCTCTTCTATTAGGACTTAACTATGGGGGCCATCTGAAGCTCTTATACAAGAACTTTTGCCCCTCTTGGTTGACTGTGCAGTACTCAGGATCAATGGTCTTCAGTTATGATCATACCAGGGCCTACGGTAGGCGGCATCGTGTGGTGTTGTGTCGTATAGTAGTTTGAGTTGAGACCCAAGCCAGCTGGGGGGGGGGGGGGAACTTATCCCAAACCTGAAGAAAATGACCAATTGCCGAACTACTCTACATGCAATTAACCAAAAAAGAAATGCTCTCTCTATCTCTACTCTCACTCATTCTCGTTACCTTATTTCCAATATCCCTACGTACAATACATATGTAAAGAGGTGGCGGAAAAAAAGGAAATCCAGCACCCTGGATCCACGCTTACTCTCACATATGCGGCTCTTTTTTCTTCTTTTTTTTTTTCCCCGTTAATTGCACTGAAGCTTTGCCCCTCACGATGAAAATCCAATCTCGATAGGCGATTGTGATCATCCAGCTGACCAGACCAGACCATGCGAGGAGGTAACGAACCGAGTTTCGGCACTCTTAGGGTGGTGTATGTGTCCCAACGTCCCTATGTGTGGTAGAGTAGCTGTCCGTTCCCATATGCTGGGATTTGAGCAACGTCAAGGATCTCATACGATTATTGCAGATAAAGAAGGCGTCTTCTCTTCGCCGTGATTGGCTCGTGAGCGCAGAGACGTACTCCAAATGAAACCAACATGCACGTGGACAGTATATCGGGTATAGATCTGGTAGATACAACTCTATCTCTACTCTACAGAGTCTGGTAGAATTATTGCGGAAGTCCGAACTAAAAGAGTGGTTTCTTGGTCCGTGCTTACTGCAAAAATTTCTTTAAGGGCCAATAGGATTATCGGGTCACGGAAACCCACTTTCGCAATAATTCTACCACCCTCTGTACATGGCTGTCTATTGGGGCGAAATATCCAGCAGTACTTGCTGCTGTCTATTTCCAGTTGCAAAGTGTTTGAGGCGCCAGTCAGAGGACCCTAGATACAACTAACGATAGTTACATGGAGATACATACATGAAGTTATGTACATGCACTCTGAGGCTCCAGAAATGATGAATGAGTACTTAAAGTGTCAATGACCGTGTTCCTCTCGGCCGTATAGAGCTCGATCATGCATGCCGCAAACAGCACGCCGCAAACAGCACGTAATAATTATTCTAAACTGGAGTAACTAGATAATAATTCGGCCATCTTCGATCATCATCATCATCATAATCACAGCTTAGTTCGCCGACGTGAGCACGGGGTAGGAAAATCAAATATCCGTTTTGTGGCTTTTATTGCTTGCTAACGTTTATAAGAGATGGACTTAGTCATCCAACACCATTGGACAATTGTACAAGCCATGTTCACTGTGAAATCTTGCCGCCGGCGAGAGTGATTCGTTTCCTGCGTTTTCTTTTCCTTGTCTAACTCTACTGACGCGCATGGAGAAATCAGAATCAGATTGGAGGCGTTTTTGTTTATTTATTAATTCATTCTTCATATCATTTCGTGAAAAGTGATGGATCCCTTTTACTTCGATGGCGGTCGGTCGTCGTTACTCTATATCTGGTCACGTCTTATCCTCCTATCCCGTTTCTCTAACTTTACCGCGTAGTACCTTGGACATGGAGCTCTTAATTGGCCCGGTCTAGATCAATGGGATCCAGTGCCAGTGACCTGCCTTACCTGCCCTCTTACCTACCTATCTCGCTGGACAACTTTGGGGATTGCAATTGCCAATTGCTGGCTGTGTCATGAGGGTATCTCTCATTTTTTCCCCATCACGTTTGGGAATGCTGCCAAATACTTATGTATCCATCCCCACCAACGCTGCTACTCAGCCCAACAAGGCAGTGGGCATCGAGCGTTTCGGCGGCTACGGTGGCGACATTCCCCTAGCCACACGCGTATGAATATAGCGTGTAAATATAGTAAACATGCAAACATCTTTAACTCTCCACACAATCCCCATACATACATGCTCTACCGACATATGCGCTCAATCCGGTTTTCCCTGCGTGTCAGCAAAAGAAGCAAAGTCTAGGCCTCGCGACGCCCGTGAGGAAGAGAAGGAAAAAAAAAAAAAGCCACATGGTTGATTAAATCCGATTCCCCATGCCTGCAGGTACGATCCCACCATACACAGCTATCAAGAACCACTGTAGTGGATTTCAGAATGATTGAGTGCGGAACTTTGTACCGGTGGATTTTTGAGGCTTTGCTGCGAGTTCCAAATATGGTTGCGGGGGAATTTGGTGTTGGGAACTCCCTGGAGTTGATTTTGATGTGAGGCGGGGATATTTCACCTACTTACAGAATGTTGTCCCCCCCCCGGGTTGACTTTCCGTCTCAGTGGGTGGGGAACGCCAAGAGGCTTTCGATTCTGCAGGTCCAGACGAATTCAAAGACAGGAACACTCAACACACAACACCCTGAATCAACATCGAGCAGGCAAAAAAAGACACTCTGAAGATTTACGATACACACTGACGGTAATATTGAAACCCACGATATACCTTACATATTTCAGAGACACAGATAAAGAAACACAGACAAAAGCCACAATTGGAATACAAACCATACGCCAGCTGGTTCAGCCAATATCGACGATTAGAACCGTCAATATAACCAATTAATCCCAAAATCTAAACGAGGGGGAAAGGAAAAAAAAAAAACACAGCACACATCACACCACATGGAAACAATAGTCACGTATTCATATCGACACATCAGCAGCACCAGAAGCAGCAGTAGAAGCAGCTCCCGTCGTTGACATCGCCTCGTCCAAAGGCTCGATTTGCGCCCCCCCTCTCACCATCTTCGCCGGCCATTCAAGCCACTTCTTCCATTTCTCCAGATCCCTAATGCTCCTTTCGATTCTCCCCAGCTCATACTCTGCCCGCCCACCCACCCACCAATGTAACTCCATCCTCTTGAGCAGCACGCAGTAATATGCAAAGATTACCAGTGCCCGTGGCCGCCGCTCCTTCAGCAGAGACACATACTTGTCGCTCACACAAATGGGCCACAGGAAGATCAACGATGTCGTATTAAACTGCTTTCCCGGGTCGGTGCAGCTCACAAAGCTCTTGTGCAGCTTATGGATCGCGCCAAAATACGTGGACGACACCTCCGTGTCCTTAATCTCGTCGGGGTCTGATTCAGTCGTGTCCGTACACAGTCTATACAGCGCATTAAGCGCCTCAATTTCATCACTCGAGACCCCAGTCCTCTCATAGAATTTTACTTTCAGCATTGGGCCGAGACAGCCAGATTCTACCCACTCCCACACCTCTCTAAGAATACTGTAGACACCGCGGATAAGCGGAATCCATTCTGGCATACTCCAGGGATCGTTTTCGATCGCATTCCCAGGTATCAGTGGAGACGCGGTCGCGAAGACGACTATCAGCGACGAGGAGATAAAGAGGGCCTCACAGCTATCTTTGCATATATGGGGGACCATGGCACCCATTGTGCGCACGGCTTGGTCATAGTGTGCTGTAGCAGTGATGAGACGGGAGGTGCGGTTGTGGGACTCGACTAACGCTAGGTGGAGGGAGGAGACGGCGAGTATTGCGTGAATGGCGCACCCGCTCTTATCGGCGAAGGCAATGCGGGGGACATCATGGGACCACATGTTTATGAGGCTCTCTGAGCTCGCCAGGAAGGAGGGGGCCACCCTAGAGTAGTGGTACATCAGTTCTAAATCCGTCGTGGACCATGAGAACGTGAAGCCGAGGTGAGGGCTGGTGAAGGGAATCAGATGCTGATGCTGCTGGTTCTGGAGCGGTGGAAGGGAGGTATCAGCGAGGGAAGTTCGAATAACCGTCTCCGATGGAGGGGACCCGATATAACTATCTGGAGTCGAGGCTGGTGGTGAGAGTAAACTGTTGCCTGCGTTGATGGCATTCGGGACGTTTATCGTGCTACCAGGAGTACTGGCGCCAATGTCGCTGGAACTGCTATCACTAACACTGCTCCCTCCATCATTGCTAAAGTCGCATTCAATGGCGTGCTTAATACAGTTGCCGCAGGCAGGGTGGACCTCATCGCACTGCGCAGAGCTAACCATCAATAACAATAACAAAGCAGCAAGATGGTGATGAATATAAATTCACCGGTCCTAATTATAAATTCTGCGTGGGGAACGCAGGTAGTTTATATGGAAGCTGATAACCTACATACCTTGACTCTTCTCTTCTTGCACTTCGCGCACCCATTCCGAGACTTTGTATGTGTGCGTCGAGGAGGCATATTTCAAGTAGTATTTAGCTAGCTACACAGGCTGATAGATAGTTGATCCTGATTGGATACGGGCGTATACGCTGGCTTGAGCTGTCCGAATCGTATCCCGCGCCGTACTCGTGACCCGTGTAATGAGATGTTGAGGAAAGCAAAAAAGCAGAAAGCCAGTAGAGTAAAGCGAGAGAACAGAGACAGAACGAAGCTGCACGGATCCGAGTACGACACACGAATACGCTCGTCCCCATCAACAACAACACGAACACGGTCTTGGCATGCAGCACAGCGGATATCGGCACGCTCGGTCAGGGAGCCATGGGAAATGGTCAATCCTACCGGTTTTTCTATATTTACACCCATATACGTATACATATATTAAAGGACACACAAATACGAATAAATAAAAGCAGTAACATATATGTACTGTATCCACATGTACCTCTCCGCAGTGTAGCTCCGCAGAGTACGTATACAACTCCCGCAAAACAAAAAACAAAAAAAACCCCTTCACCAACCAAAACAAACCCTTAACTGCCTAGCCACGTGCGTCCCTCGCTTTTTTCTGGAAGCCAGGATTTTCAGGGGAAAGGCAGAACAAGAGCCAAAGGGACCTATCTCCGTTAACCGCATCGACACGATCTCGGCCCGCGGCATGGTAGATCTATTGTCTGGAAACCCTAACCCTGTACACCAACCCCGCCCTTCCCCGGATTCGGGCGTGTAAAAAAAAAAAAAGCAGGGTCCGCGCCGACCGACCGAGATGCCCTAAGACCTGGGTACACGTGTTTGCCGCAGGGGATGTGTCGCCTTTTGCCATCGCCGGGAGTGCCGTTGAGGACTAGCTGCGCGCTTTCTTGCGGCTATTTAAGCTTTGGTGCTCTTCCACCCCTTAGATGATCGTGATATCATGCTTTTCAGACATTGGGATTCTTGTGCAAACCTGGGAGACCAGCTTCTCAATCCGTGGGGCTTATTGTTAGTGGCTACAACCCACACCACACTGCAACAGCCAAGTCCTCTCTGAGTGAATTTGTTTCGCTGAGCGGTGAGCTGGTCTATGGATTCTTTATTGTAGCTGATGTTCTGTGCGGATAGCGGGTATAATCTTTGAGATCAACGTTAACAATTTTATTCATGAGCCTGATGTTCAGTCTGTATACGTACACGTACATGCCCGTGAGTGATATCTCATGAACCACCCAATCAAATTGCCAAACTCGAGCTCGTGGCGGGGAGTGGAGGATACGTCACCTAAGTATGAGAATCATTCTGTGGCAGCAGTAGTCTGTCTGTGAGTAAGTCTCCTGATGTGATAACAAAATGGTTTTGCCAAGTGCTGTGTCGATGAATCATTCAATACGAGCTCCCCTTGCTTTAGGTACTTTTTTGCGAAGGATCGCCTTCGCTACGCCTTGTGAAAAGACCGTTATCCGCAGTTTTTATTCTTTGAGGCCTTGTCGGGATATGTAGTGCTCCATGTATGTGCCAGGTCAGGTGTTCCTGGATATTGTAATCATGGTGTATCACTCGGTATTTGCGATGTAGAACTTTCGTTTCAGCGATCCTAGAACGGTATCTGTTGAGAGAGATAAAAGCCGATAGGTGCATACATGTACCTACATGTAGTTTTATGCACTGTAAAGTAGCAGGTGTCAGTGATTGAGACGCGCGTACGTACCCCTACAACGTTCATGTAATTTGCAATTCTTACCCTAGGGCAATTTATCGAAAGGGATCAATTGATCAATTATACTGACAACAAGACTAAAATCCCTCTATCACTAGATGAAAACGTAAAAAAGGAATCATCTAGAGATAATGATGAAGTGAATGGCCGCTAATTAAGTAGCAGCTGTACCCGGCTAAATACGAGTGATAAGTTGTGATTGCTCGCAGAGAAGACTTCGGCGGGCCCCTAGAGGATCCTTTTTCATCGCTCTTCCTCTTCTTTTTTTTTTCGTTACGTTCTTGCTTCTTTCGGATTGTGCAAGCGTTAGAAGTAGCTCTTTGGTCTTTGCTGGCAGGGTCGATACCTGATCTGGGTTAGATTATGTACAACTTCGAGGAACACTTACCATACACGGGATTTGTTTTTTTCAAACCTTCAATGTGAAATAGTCGCAGGGCGTAAGCGGGAGAATGTATAAAGAGAAATACACAGTCAAAAGATTGAGGTTCCGCGTTGCTTCCGTGAAAGTTGACGGTGAGATTCCTAGAATTCAGTTAGATGTCTTGACAGGATTGCCGAGAACGAAGTAGAGCTGAGAGAAAAAGATGATCCGCTGAGACTATTCAAGTTTGGCGGGCATATGAGTTTTAAAACAACGTACATGTAGCTTGAGGAATGCTTGTAATCTTTAGAAGTACAGGTTGCCAATATATATATGAATTATGCCTAGATAGGTACAAAATGATACAGTATCCACGGATATTAGAAATTTTCCACATAATCTCTCTCGTCATCAATCTTTTCTACATGATTCACGTTTCTCATGTGTCGCTTAACCCACCCAGAACGAAGCCTTCGACTTGAGACTCTCTGAGCTGTCACCAACCGACACAATAAACTCTCCCTTCTCAACGACAGACTGGTGCCGTGTGTTCCACACCGCCAAGGTGCTAACATCGACGTCAATCTTGACAGTCTTCTCTTCGCCAGCCTTCAAAGCAACCTTTGCAAATCCCTTCAACTCCTTGTTGGGCACGACAACACTCGCAACCTTATCAGTGACATAGAGCTGCACAACCTCTGTTCCATCAACCTTGCCGGTGTTCTTCACCTTCAAACTAGCAGTGACAATGGCATCGGCAGTGACGTTTGTCTGGCTAAGAGTGACATTCGTGAACGAGAAAGAAGTGTAACTCCTTCCGAATCCGAAAGGATAAAGTGGGAGAGGGCTAGACAAAACGAATTGATGTCCAAACTTCATCGTTCCGTTCTCATAGATGGCACCGGCATCAACATATCTGCCACCCTTGAGGTAGTCATAGTATGATGGGGCGGTTCCGATATCACGAGGGATCGAGATTGAGAGCTTTCCAGAGGGGTTATAGGATCCAAAGAGAATATCAGCCAAGGCGTTACCACCTTCCTCAGAGGGGTAAAATTGTTGAACAAGGGCAGCAGAAGAGTTGGAGATCCAGGGCTCAGTGACGGGCTTTCCGGATGAGAAGACGACGACAGTGTTCTTGTTGACCGCAAGGATTTCACGGACAAGGTCTGCTTGGGCACCAACGAGGTTGAGGTTGTGTACATCTACATGTTCACCGGTGGTGGCATTGAGACCAGCCCAGAGCTCATTCTGATCTCTACTCCAGGTTCCAACAACAACGACTGCGACTTCTGCTTCCTTTGCAGCCGCAATTGCCTCTGGGAAGCCGCTTTGGTCATTGCTCCATCTCTCGCAACCCTGTGCATAGGTAACCTTTGTTTTTGATCCCTTGAGAGCGTTGTTTATTCCGTCCAAAGGAGTGACACCACGGTATTGCGATTTGTAGACAACGTAATCACCATACTATATTTTGTCAGTTGCTAATTTTAAGTTAACGTCGATCCAGGTGCAGGGAAACTCACGTTCATGAAACCATGGGCCATAGGTCCAAGGACAGCAATGCTCTTGACCTTCTTCTTGTTCAAAGGTAGGACACCATTGTTCTCAAGCAAAACGATACTTTCACGGTCAATCTTCCTGGCAAGGGCTACACTCTTGTCTGAATGAATGATCTTCTTCCACTGGTCTTCAGGGGCGGCAATGTACGGGTTCTCAAAAAGACCCATGATGAATTTGGTACGAAGGATACGAGAGACAGCAGTGTCCAAGATCTCGATATCAAGAGTTCCATCTTCCAAAAGGCCAGGAATTGCGCGGTAGTTGCTGGGAGTATCATGAGTGATAGTTCAAACCAAGGTTAGGGTTAGACCTACAATGAACCTCCACCCATCTCAACATCGTTACCAGCAGTAAGGGCAAGCATGGTGACAGCTCTCTTATCACCCTTCTCACAGAGGCCATGATCATTGCAGAGTTTGTCAGAACCACCGGCATCGGTCATGACATGGTACTTGAAGCCCCACTCTCCCCTGAGAACTTCTGTCAGAAGATGGTAGTCTGCAGCTGACGGGATTCCGTCATATGAGTGGTAAGCACTCATAACACTCCATGCATCTGCATCAATGATGGTCCTCTTGAATGCTGGCAAGTATCTATGGTAAAATTCTGATTAGAAGAATATCCAAAGTAGTCACTTCAAAGTAATACATACGTCCGTCTCATCTCTCTCTCTCCACCGTGAACAGGAGCAGTGTTTAATCCCTGTTCGGGAGTGCCAAATCCAGCGAAGTGCTTCACAGTGGCAGCAACCTTCTTTGACTGCAATCCCACAACGTATGCATGACCATATTCACCGGAAAGGTATGGGTCTTCAGAGAACATCTCCTCGACACGACCGAAGCGGTATTCACGTGCAAGATCGACTACTGGTGCAAAGATGTGGTTGGCTCCCAATGCTGCTCCTTCTTCGGCAATGACTTCAGCCATTTGTCTGACTAGCTGTTTTAGGGTTAGTAAAGAGCTCAAACCTTTGACTGCCGGAAGCTTCACTTACATCAGGATCGAATGCACAGCCATAGGCGATTGGAGAGTTGAAAATAGTCGCATTGCCGATCAAGAACCCGTGGATACCTGCAAGGATAACATTAGCACTAGTAACATGCGATTGAGGAGTCAGAGCTTATTTACCTTCGGTTTGGACCAAGGCAGGTATTCCTAGTCTTGTCTCCTCAACCAGGTACTTCTGCCCCCTCAGTGTTTCCCTCGCGACCCACTCCCATGGAACTGGGTATCCAATATAAAACTGTCCGGTCTTATAGCTCATGCTATCTACCAATCCAGTTCTGTTGAAGGTACCATCCGTCACGTTCAACCAGTTCGAGATATCACCCTGCATAACCTGACCAACCTTCTCCTCAAGCGTCATACGTGAGATAAGATCAGCAATACGGTCATCTACAGTAGCCTTGGGGTTCTTGTAGATGGCATTGGCGGGGACACTCGAGTTTGCTGGAAGTGCTGTTGCCAGTGAGGACATCAAAGGCATGACAGCCCATAATCCTTGCGTGAATCTCATCTTTTTGACAATGTGAGAAAAGAAACCCTAAACAGAGAAGGATTGAAAGGCCTGGTGGGATAGAAGAAGACAGAGCACCGAAAAAGAAGAGATACAAGCTCGCTTTTATATTTACAATTCACTCTACAACTAGGAGGCATTGCTATAGCCTACTTTGCTTGCCATGCCATATCGTCCGGCATTGGGAGAACAACACGCCGTATCATATGAGCCGAGACCATCTTTTTTCATCGTCATGCTTCTACTTTCAAGATGGAAGAATCCAAAATAAGCATATTAGCCCCCATCCCCCTCCTCCCCGCAAATTCTTCCGACGAAGCTAACTAACTATGAAAGAAGAAGAAAACAATTATCAACCGTGTTATTGTAATCTCCGAACCACTCTACTACTTCGGCTGAATTATCGTGCAAATAGCAAATACATGTAGGTACTGTATACATTGATTGCATGCCTGCAGCCAATGAACGTACCACGCCCAAAGACGTTCGCCTGAATAGCGATGTACCTACTTTATTAATCTTGGAGAGCTCTGATCGACAATATTCCATTCCTATTATCCGGGGACAAAAACCCGTCCTTGGCCTCGTTCGATTGATTGACCCTGGTCGGTGTGAGTATTTTCCGGGGTTGAATTGCCACTGCTGGCACCCCTGGCTACTATAAAGCTTCGACCATACGCAGAAAGAGGGCGGGGGATGTGGGGTGTCGGGCACGGATCCGACAACGTTAACGTTTTCTGGGGATCTTCCGAGCAGGGAAGCTACTTTCAGCCTATTGCCAAAAACAACAATCAACACTACGGAGAGCCCCATTTCAGTTGAACTAAAGAAAAGCCGCTCAGTATGGTGTTTGGGGCAGATACTCTAGAACCCCAACTATATATTCTCAGCCCACGAGATAGTAGGTTTCTGGTGTGGGTATTGCGCACAAAATAACTATCTACCAGATCGGAGTACAACGGGGGTGGTCCTTGGCCCTGGATCCGTAATGAGAAAGCCCGGTTACTGGCATCAAATCGTGCAAGGTTCGATTTACTGACTGCATGCATGCAGTATTGATATTTATATACATATAAGTAGACAACTATACATTCGCCAATGTATCGATACGGTTTGTCGGTCAGGTTTCTCCGTCGTTGTTGACATGTAGGTGGAAATTTATTCATTTTCTTGTCTTTATCTAGTGGGATAATGAATTGGGCCAACGGGGATCCCTTTTATATCTACAGCGGGGGGGAAAATTATTGTAGAAGTATGGGAAGAGTCCCATTGGCCGAGTCAGCCACTTAAACCCTGTTTTTAGACCCCTGTTTCTACAATAATTCTCCCTCCCGCTGTAAAGCCTTTAATCTCCAGCGTATGAGAACCCAATGCACAACTTACCTATGCCCAGCCAGCTGTCGGTGAGTCGTTACTCAGTTATCAACAACCCTAACCCTGTAGTTATCGGAGCCAACACGAGCCGACGAGCTAGTAACAAAATCATTTCCTGCTCAGCCTTACCCATGACTAGACCGCAAAAACGCACCTTACTCTCCAGTTTATGGGGGGTATTACAGCACCTATATCTGCAGAACTACTAACAATGTATGTACTCGTTTTTTTTTTTTTTTTCATTTTCTAGCTAACTCGGCCCGAGTTGTGTTTTTTTCCCTTGCTGCAACTTCATGGGCGTATCCTTGGACAAATGCAGTAAATACGGCCAATCAGATAGTGGGAGGTTGGGCATGCGACAGAATCTACTCTCCTCGTTAACTAAATTACGGCCTTGCGACCGACCAGGGCCAGAATAGTAATATAACACCCAGGCCAATACACCAGATTATAAGTATTGACCCTTTTTTGTCGTCAATAAACGCAAAATTTGGCAATCAAAAAAAACTTGCCTTTTCAGGAGGGCCTAGGATACTCTGATCTTGATGCGCGCGCCGATACTTGAATCCCAGAGCAGAGCAATGCAAAAGTAGAGTGAGGAGGGAGGGTCACACCACACACAAACGTTCGCGTGCGGCTACAGTACGATATTGCCCTCCCTTCCTCCAGTCCACCATGGCCAGTCAGAAATGAAATATCAAACAGGATATAAAGACATCGCCACCTCCTCTCCGTGTCTCTATGAGGCACAGATCTAGAGCACATCTTCAGAAAAAAAAAGGAAAGAAAAAATGAGTATCACAGTCCATCACTCACCCCCCCTCAAAGCTCAGCGGAAAATCGATACCGAACCCTAACCCTGCTACAAACACTCACATACCCAAGGACTTACTAGTTGACGCCTCTCATTCGCGTGCCTGACATGACAGCGGATTCCAAGAAGACTAAAATGATACCAAGAGAGACCAAGGCTTTCGCTCTCGGTGGAAATAGCAGCGAGCCTCTGCCTCTGCTCTATGCAACTGAGCTAGAAGCTAACGTGACACACCTTATTGGAACGTGAGGCCAGGCTGCATGTGCATCTGGCTGTCAATGAGCTGTGCCGTGGATGTGCATGGGTCTTGTTTTTGGAACCTCGGGCTTGAATTTTCGCGGTTGGGGGCGAGTGATATGTCATTATTTACAACTATGTAGTTTTTTCTTTCTCTTTCTCGACCACCTCGTAGCAAGCATGAATTCGTGGGTCATGTAAGACTCCCGTCATTACATAAAAATAAAAAAATGCATGAAAATAATAAAGCAAGAATAAGAACCAAAACGGCGAGAAAGAATTAGAAGACGTATTGGAAGTTGACGTTTTCCTATTTCCCAATGTTAGCAACGATATCCTCAAGACCAGTAGTACTAGTAGAGGGAGTAGAAGGGTTAAACTTACAATATCCGTCAGATCATCGAAACTGTGCGTCAAGCCCTCATCCTTGACTGCCTGGCCCTCAGCGAGCTTGGCCAACTTCATCTTATTCTGCCTGACATAGTGCCACCTCAAGAACACCAGGGTGCTCAACAGCACCGCATAGCATCCCATATGCGTCGCAAACGCAATGCGATATCTCGGCGCATCCCAGGCCAAAAACACCTGAGGCCCAATGGAGTTACCCACTGCCCAGGCAACAAAGTTCGTCCCGATGACAATACTCTTCTTGGTCTGTCCAGCCACGTTCCTACTCACGAGCGAGAGCCCGAGTGTCGCGCAAGCCCAGAATGAGAGACACACATAGTAACTGATGAGCAGGCCAACCTTGGTACCAAGCTTTCCATCGTTCTTGACAATGAGCAGAACAATGGTGCCGACAACGGAGGGCAGCACAAACCCGAACATGACGAGGATGTTCTGCGACGTACGCTTTGCCAGCCACGAAGACGTCAAAAGAGTAAAGATGATGAAGAAACCAAGCACCATCGCCAACAGCTGTGTCTGCAGCACCGTGAAGTCGAACGACTGGATGATGATATTCGCGAACGCGCCCAGCCCGGACGTTGGCAGCGTAGTCAGCAGCTGGATGAGCGCGAAGCACCACGTCTGCGGGTCCTTGAGCGCCTCGATGGCCTGCTCCTTGCGGAAGACCTTGTTCTGGAGACCGGTCTGGTTCTGGCGCACACGCTCGACCATGAGCTTCTTGTCCTCCTCGGTGAAGCACTTGGCGCGCATGGGCGAGTCAGGCATGTAGACGAGCACGAAGATGCCCCAGAGCACGGAGGCGCAGCCGTATGCGATGAAGAGCGCTTGCCAGCTGTGGATGACGGCGGTTTTGGGGATGTGGGTGAAGGCGTAGGCGAGGAGACCGCCGACGATTTGTTGCCCGCCGTTCATCATGTACCTGGCGCCATGAATGCTTGTTAGTTACTATTACTGAGGGAGACGAGGAGGGTGAAAGTACCAATAGGTGACGGTGGCAGCTTGCTCTTCACGGCGGTACCACATGCTGGACAACATGATGAAGATGGGCTGACAGCAGGCCTCGAAGGCACCGAGGAGTGTTCGCAGGATGACCATTCCGGTGAAGTTCTTTCCGGCTGCGTGGAGAGCGAGGATGCCGCCCCAGACAACGATGTTGAAGCCGAGATACTTTGCAATTGGGACTCGCTGGATGATCCAGTTTGTCGGATACTCGACTGTAAGCACAGCCAAGTAGATACATGTTGTCAACCATGAGTACTGTTTTTTTTCCCCGTTAGCACTCTGCTCCAGTACTACTAGTATATATATGAAGATAAAGAAGTAGTTACCTTCTGCCCCTCCAACCCAGCATCCACCCGAATTCCCATAATCGAGGCAAACGACATTGTCCCCTTGTCAAGCGCCTGCAGGAAGTATGTGACGATCATGATTGTCAGAACGCGCTTGTCGATTAGCTTCTTGAGACGCTTGTCCGTGGCCTCGTCGATATGGATGGCCTTGTCGGAGGCGTACTTTGCCACCTCGTGATCGATACGGCCATTGTTATCGTAGTGCTCGACTGCAATCTTTTCGTCTTGCATGCCGACGTCTTCGAAATGGCTTCCGGTCCCCTTTTCCGCCATGGTTGTAGAGATGGAGTGGGGGGGGGGGGGGATAGAGGTAGGAGGTAGGAGAGAAAGAGAGGGAGGGAGAGAAAGTGAGAGAGAGAGAGGAGGAAGATGAAGATGAAGATGAAGATGGGACTTCTTCTTCTTCTTCTTGTGTCTTCTTTCTTGCGCTGGTCTAGCTACCAGGAGAGTGGACGAGCAGGCAGGAAGGTTTATATATTGATTTTCATATCGACCAACCCATCTTTCTTTCCAACATTTTCCCTCGCCTCCCAGAAATGCAATAAAAATCATATCATCCGGACGCACGGAGCCCGCCTACATACATTACATGATACTGTATGTACGATAGATAGAGGCTCTCTCTCTCTCTTTCTCGCTAGCTGCGCTCCCAGATTCGAGCTCGGTATATTGCGTTGCATATTGCATTTGGGGTCCTGCAGAAACCCAGTTTCTGGAAACGAACGACCATATTGTGCGCGGCGCCGCTGGGGTAAGCTGGGATCGAGATATTGCGAGATTAGTTGGTCCCTTTTTTTTTTTCCCTCTCACAGGTACTATGCAGTGCTAGTGGCGAAACCTTTTTGTCTGTGTCTCAAACACCTCGTGAGCAGGCAAGCAGGCAAGCAGGCAAGCAGGCAAGCAGGCAAGCAAGCAAGCAATAATTCCAGCCGAGTTGCTAAAGCTTTCTTTTTTCCCATTACTGGGTGTGTGTGAGGTGAGGTGGTTGGTTGCCAACCCTTGACGTTGACAGGCTGGAATAGTAGACGAGAGGTAGTAGTAGCCATATCAAGCAACGGTATCAATTAATCAATCGAGAGACGGTCCCCTACCCCTCCCCCCCTGTAAGGCTGGGTATTGTATTGCGGCTTTCTGTTGTACCTGCTAGGGGGGTAAATGGGAAAAGGCGGGGTCTCCACATGGGGAAGTGAGGTGCTAGGGAGGGGAGCAAGGGGAGCAAGGGGAGGAAGGGGAGGAAGGGAGGGAAGGGTAGCGGCGTAGAGCAGTAGAGTAGCAGCAGTAGTAGGGGAGGTTATCTTAACCTGAGTGCTGCTTGAGTAACCTCGCCATCCCCCCCGGGGAATAACCGTTGTATCAGACCGTCTCACCCTCTCACTAGCTAGAGTAATCCCCACATTTACCAGCGATATTAGAGTGTCTCCCTCCCATCGTGCTCCTCATAATAATAATAATAATCTCCCCCCCCCTCTAACCGAACCGTTATTTTCCTGCGGGGAATGGCGGAGAGGGAAGCTATCCATGACAGGGGCCTATCCTGAATGCAGTAATGTGGCTTTCCTATGACGCTGGAACAGATCTCTCGGATTTGAGAGGGGGGATGGAAAAGGGTGTTTGGGGGCGTTTGTACGAACTTGCTCGGTCACCGGTACAGTAGGCACCGAGACACGAGGTGATTAGATCTCCCTTCCCCCTCCCCGCATATGACATGCCTCACTCGCTCGCTCCCCCAAGTGATTGTACCGAGACATGATCACACAGGTGCTCACTCGGATAAACTCAGCGTTGGAGTTGTGGAGTAGATACAGACTAGACTGTCCGGAACGTGCCGGTTCGTGGGGTTAAATATCAATTATCAGAAACCCGTGCTGATGAGCTTTTGATGTCATAAGGGAGTGCATTGGTTGAGTCTTGAGTGAATTGAGCTGAAGACTTTTTTTTTTTTTCATTCTCTTTTCTGATACTCTTTGTTCGTCATATACGTATTCTCATATCAATTGTCACTTTTACCACTACCAATCAAGCACTTTGAGTTGACTTGACGATATACCCCAATCAATCATCCATCACCTCGAATTCACTCAACACCATATCCTCAAACCAAACCAACCGCCCAAAATGCCCGCAACAATGCACGCCGTCCCCTCGGCCGCCGTCCACAAGGCCATCAAGCAGCTTATCCACAACCTCGTGCACATCACCGACACCACGGGCGAGTTCCTGCTCAAGCTCGACGACGGCCGCGTCATCGACACCAAGGGCTGGAACGACTGGGAATGGACGCACGGCGTCGGCCTCTACGGCATCTGGCAGTACTACGAGCTCACCGAGGACCCCGAGTGCCTCAAGATCATCGAGGACTGGTTCCGCGACCGCTTTGCCGCCGGGGGCACAACAAAGAATATCAACACTATGGCAGTCTTCTTGACCCTGGCCTGCGTGTACGAAAAGACGGGCAATGGCACGTATTTGCCGTGGCTGGATGCGTGGGCAGAGTGGGCGATGTATGATTTGGAGCGGACAGACTATGGCGGGATGCAGCACGTCACGTATGTTTCCCTCCTAATTATTCGTTATTTCTGTTTTTTTTTTCTAATGGATGGCATGGCTACATGTAGATACCTCACGCCCAACACACAGCAGCTGTGGGATGATACGTTGATGATGACGGTTCTCCCGCTGGCAAAGATCGGAAAGGTGCTCAATCGCCCGCACTACATCGAGGAGGCCAAGCGCCAGTTCCTCATCCACATCAAGTACCTCTTCGACACCAAGACCGGCCTCTTCTTCCACGGCTGGACCTTTGAGGACGGCGGCCACAACTTTGCAAAGGCCCTCTGGGGCCGCGGGAACAGGTATAACCCCCCCCCCCCTTATTTCCATTCACTCTTGAAAGTCTCTACTAACACAACCACCACCACCACCACCACAGCTGGCTCACCATCGTGATCCCCGAGTTCCTCGAGCTCCTCGACCTCCCCGCCACCGACTTTTTCCGCACACACCTCATTGACACACTCCACGCGCAATGCCACGGCCTGCGGAAAACCCAAGATGCCTCCGGCCTCTGGCGCACAATCCTCGACGACCCCGCGCCAGACTCGTACCTCGAGGCGTCGGCGTCCGCCGGGTTCGCCTTTGGCATCCTCAAGGCCGCGCGGAAGCGCTACATTGGGCGCGAGTTTGAGGACGTGGCCGTCAAGGCGGTCAAGGCGGTCATGGCCAACATTGACGAGAAGGGCGAGCTGCAGCAGGTGTCGTTCGGCACGCCGATTGGGGAGACGTGCCAGTTCTATAAGGAGATTCCGCTGACGAGTATGCCGTATGGGCAGGCGATGGCGATGATGGCGCTGGTGGAGTTTTTGAGGCAGTATTTGTAAGGGAAGTTTGGGGGGGATGGGCTGGTTCCATAGGGTATGAAATTTCAAAAAATAAATCTTTGTTGATACATCATGTATGCTGTTTGGCGGGGGTGAGTGAGAAGTTGTGATTGCGTTCGGAATGTGTGCCAAGAGATGCAGTATCCGCATGTAGAATGGAGTACGAGCCCTTCCATTTGTAAAGACAGGCCGAAAAGTCCCCAGCTAGTACTCGCCGTCACTTGACCAATCCCAGGTGCTGTGCTGTGCTGTGCTGTGCTCTACGCACAAGTGAGTAAGCTTCGCCGGTCGGTCGTAGAGAAACCCTAACCCTTGCTTGCATCGTGGGACAAGTTTCGTTAATTAAGGGGCGCGATAAATAGAGGATGTGTTGTTCTACCGCGTGTCAAGTAGACGGGTTTCAACTTCAAGTAGTGTCAGAGTCCGGGTGCCCTGATACGCCAAGAGGTACACTGTGCGGTGTTTGTTGGTGGTTGCATACAGACACACGATGGCTTCTCGCCCAATGCAGCTGCGGGCTTGGCGGGCGGAGGCTGTTTGTCGTGGGTGGGTGTGTGGGGCGGGTGAGTCATGGGGTATCACTCGGTCTTGTCGGGGGGCCTGTGGTATAGAATTCGTTATATATGTGCGTTGGGTGAACACCGCGCTGTTGTGTTATGTGTTATGCCTTATTGAAGCTTCCAGGATGATGTCGGGGCGCTCAGCATGGCAAGTTCTTCGCCGGGAGCCAAGTCCCTATTATAGATACAGGGGGCAATTCATTACCCATCTATTTTTCTCATTGTGCCGGTTGTGGTAAATAACTTTGTGGTAGAGAACTATGGTTTGGAGAGCTCCTTCACCTATGTAGAGCCTATATCCCCCCCCCCCCTCTCTTCAGAAAGGTTTTATATCAATATAGGTTCCGTAGAGGTTAGGAGTACACAGTTATCATTGGCGCCTGAAAGGAATTTTTTAAAGGAAGATCATTTCTCAGAGACGGCGCATGCCGGAGGCTCTAGAATGATAGACATAGAAACGCTTCTGAAGATCTGGCTCTAAGAGTAAAGAAGATTTCTCATCCCTTGATATTCCCTCATTTCTAGCGGGCAAGACCGCCACTTGGTAAAGAATTAAATGGAACTTGAGGGTCAGCCTCTCAGGTCGGGATATTCGACAACGTGTGTAAGATAGAACGAGTCATTAACCAGTACAATATGGGTGTTTCTGTCGCTGTTTGTGCAAATGGCCAAGTTCTCAGCTCGGCACCATATCAAAAAGTGCTTCTGCACGCGGCCGAGTCTTGAAAATAGTGTTTTAGATGGTAGAATATCTTTGATAATACTGCATGATCTCTGAACCTAAAGAAAGAAACACAAAAGGCGTAGCATAGTCTTCTTACTAGCATTTTCCTATGGTAGTGACAGTAGATACTGGACTATTACTTTTTGAGGTATCTGATTTCGACGCCCCGCCCTACCACAAGACTGCAATGCCCAGCTACAAGTAACGAGTGGAGTATAGCCCGTAGCAAAAAACACGGACTTGGCTGTACATAAGAGAAGGGGACGTACAGTCTCCAAGCTGGTGGAGCCGGGGACTCATGTCTGCACTCCCGGTCCATCATGGACTGGTGATGAAAATGCCGGTGTGCGTGATTTAGATGAGAATATATGGTAGGGACAGCAGAATGCCATGGAGAGGGTAGCAGAAGTGGTAGGCGCATTCGTGGTGGAGAAACATTTAGCGATGAGCATGAGACAAAACCTGGTGAGACTTTTTTCAAAGACAAGACGAGACGAGACCATTTCATCATCAGGTTCAATATGCAAGGTCTCGAGACCATTTCACAAAAGTCTCGGGACTTTGTTTTTAAGCTAAAAATATGTTTATTTCATCAATTTTGACTATAATTTCGAATTTATAATTCTAACCCTCCGCAAAATTCTCACTATGAACCTACAAGTAGACATATAATATACCGTTTTATACAGAAAATACCTGTGATTAATATAAAGTCCCGAGATCGAGACTTTGACAAGACCGACCCTTTTGTATTGGCAATTGCAAAATATGAACTCTAATATTAAAAGATGAGACAAGACTATGCTCTAATCTCGTCTCGTCTTGTATTGTGTCCATTACTAGAAACATTGTTTGGTTAGGTGTGTGAAACTAGATTATGGTTTCAAGAGCTCCCCCCAAAACTGTTTTGTCACCACGACATAGGACTTTTCCCTGCCACGCCCCAACTGAGAACTGCGATTCGCAACTGGTTCTGATCTGATTTATCCTGTGGACATTCTCGGATGTAATACTTAATCATGAGATATCACTCGATATATACATAATTTATAATGCGGATTATTATTTCGCGCGTTTGAGATGCTCTCTTGCTATGATAGAGCCAGAAATTTCCACGACTGGCCAGTTGATTATGCGTGGACGTTATGCTTTTGGGTCATATTCCAGATTAATCAACAACATGCATTAATTTCCGTCTCCATGTATATTCTTTGGCGTAGGTGCGTTGATTGCACACAATAAGAAATTATTTCATCTTTTACGAAGTAGTTAGTATGGTTACCAGCAAGATGACAGGTATAGTATAGAGCCTGTAATGGTCTAGCTTGGGTATGCGGAGGCATTCTTGCAGAAGTGTATACAATTCGTGGTTCTTAGTTGCGCAGTACTAGTTAACGGCTCGTATACATATGGAGCCGAGGCAGCTATAGCTATGTCAGCCACCATGAAAACCTCCTCGTGATATAGGCCATAGGGCTTACCAATATATCATTAGGCCAGCAAAGATCAATGATTGAGATAGAACATACCTCACATGACGGAATCCACATTATGGATGGTACTGAGGCCTTCGATTATAAACTACAAGTGGAATGCAGCCTTCGGTCGCAAATTCGCTAAATCTTAAGCCTAATAGAGAGGAATAATACTGTCCAATCTATGCAATGTCTAGCCTATCTACGAAATCAATTATCCATGATATCTACTTGGACTATAGATCTATATCAACAGTCAGTGCAAACCATCATCTATGAAAGTAGATGCTACATATATGTCGTATCCCTTCCAAACTCGGGAGTTGCTCTTTGTCTATTACATATAACAGCCCTGCAGGCCTGGTAGGAGGAGGTCAGCCAATGATAATGCTTCCTGACCATAGCAAGGAAGATTATACTATTTAGATGTAGCATTCCAAATTCTTCTCTGCGGCGTTGCTCGTAAGAAGTAGGGAACAAATTCCTCAAGGCGCGCTTCTCAGGCTTCGAGAGGTCACATATTTCTCTGTTCTTGTGAAAGTGATCCATGACTAGCCCGAGATGTGTATTATACGAAGTAAATATTCACTGGTTTGTAGGCTCGGAAAACAGCAAGCAGATTCAAAACCCTGTAATAGCCTGTGAGTGTATATTACCGAGTTCTGTAGTATAGTCACAATTGAGCTTAGGTCTATTAGTTATCACCCGTATCCGAGTTTCTTATTAGTGATGCATTTACGGTCGGTTCTGACGGAAAAAGAGATATTTCTCTAGATCTGGACGCGGTGCTCAGGTTAGCTTCATTGTATCGATTATGACGAAACCTCGGACCATCTGCGACTTATCTCGTATATCTGTAATAATATGTGGGCTTCTGGGCGTTATTTACCAACTCCGGGGGGTCTCGTAATGCGCATGCCCGGTGAAGATCGCGCGATATGATGGATATATCCTCATCTATTCATATGTGATGAAAGGTTTTGTTCGATGAAAATCGTATCCGTTTCTTCTGGTGCTTGAACTCATCAAGGTGTGTTCGCAGAAGAGCTAGAGGACATAGTTCAGGATCTGTGGATCTGGGCTACAGATAGAGGTGACGAAGCTCTAATGTATTTGGGCAGAGGTTATAGTTGTTCATTGCATGCTCTTCGACATGCATCGTGTTTTACTTCCAACTCTTTGTTTCCAAGCTGCATCGGTATAAAACTACAATTATATTAACCAACGGCCCGACTATCCTGTTCGGGAGCCAACGATAATCAACGAGCCAATAAAAATCTTTCTTGATGCCAAGATGCGCGACTATTATTCCGAGAGGAAATTGAATCAAGCGATAGACGCTTTCACGGGGGTACGGTCAACACGGGGGTACGGTCAATCTCAAATATACGCCGGAGTGATGTATGATACGCAGGGAGTTGATCGACTACCTCTTTTGGTTTCCATACAAAATCTTGGAATTGACCATACCCCCGTGTTGACCACACCCCCGTGAAGTGGTCTAGATATATATGCCAAAATAGTAAGTTCCGCGCAAGGGATATGGTTGGATCCCGTAAGCGACATTCCACAGCATAGTAAATGATGGTTCAAATCCGGTATGACACCAGATGAGTGGCTTGCAGAAATATGAGCCTGGGCCACTCATGATCATTCTAGCGCGGGTTAATTGTTACTCGAAAAATGAAGCATGGCTCAATTAGTATCCAGCTAGATTCTCCACATCTTTCCATGTTGGGCGAGGTGACCCTGCGTAGCCTCTTAGCGCTCTGAACAATTAAATCATCAATTAGATAGCAATGCCTCGGCGCAATAGGTATTGGCACAAGTCAGCCAAATTATTATTCGCTGCTAGCAAGACGTCTCATCCTCGATAAACCCAATATAGTAGACTTGTTAATTGGGAGCGAGAACGAAGTGAACCACACACGCAATTCTACATTTGCGAATACGAAATCTGGATGGATGGAAGTCAAGAGGAAGTAGGTGGCCATTGCCGGGGGTCGTCGTGGCTTGTGCGATGTCAACCGGGCAAAGTACGGGCCGAGAATCAACAGAATGTAATGTGCATGTAGATGTATATATATGCCCCCCCCCCTCCACCTCTCTTGAATTAATCCTTCTGTCTCTTCCTGAATTCCCTTCTAGAACGATCTCTCTTTGTGGGTTCTAGAACGTCAAGATCGAGTCGCGAATCAGACCAATTGCAAACTTGCATAGCTATAGCTCATCGCAGTAATAGCCTAGCTAGGCAAGGGTATGAGCATGGCGCAACGACATTCAGCCCTACAACAACAGCACACTTATTCTATGCCCACAGAATCTCAAGGGAATTAATGAAATGGCACTCACTATCGCTGCGAACATCGACACTTTGTCTCGCGTATCCGTATTTTTTTTTTTTTTTTTTTTTCGCTACGGATCCCAATATTCCCGTGGATCTCGGGCTGAGCTCGAATGCATGCCGGATGCGATATGATCCGAATCCGGCGGGCTGTACCTACACTTATATATGAACAACGTCCACTCCCCAAGTCAAGCCCACAAAGGCACAATAATTTGAATCTGATCTATCATTTCTAGATGAATTACTTCTTTTCGTCCGAACATTATAATTACAGTATATATAAAAAAAAAAAAAAAAAAAAAAAAAACCCAACTCCTAATAACGCCACGCCACAAATGAGTCTAGAAGATTACGCCATGCATCATCTATAATTAACAAAGGAAATGCTTAGGATAGAAATAACTCCTCATGCTCTTCTCTTCTTGCTCAGTGTATGTTTGGACTGCTGCTGCTATGGTATACACCCCTTCTTCATCCACTCGTCAAGAATCCAAGCACTGACAGGATCCCACATCTTCACCTCCAGCTTTGCGATGCCAGTAACCTGGACATTCAGCCGCGATCCTCCCGTCTGCACATCCGAAAATCAGCCCCCAAGCCCTTTCAAGAGTGTATCCAAACCTCGGCGCATTTCCTGCAGATGTTCCAGATTCCTTCCCAGAGTAGGCCGACTTGCTGCTCTCCAAGATCTCGCGGAGATACTCGTAATAGTACCGATCGAGGCTCCGTATCCTCTTCCCCGAGACAATAAACTGTCCCTTATAGCTCAAAAGCAACGCCTCTGCAGGCGCGGGCTGTTCATAGATCTCCTCGTACATCCTTGGTAGATGCCCGGCATCGTCATGCCAGTTCCACGGGTCCGTGCAGTCAGTCAGGTTACACGTTATGCCACCAAACCCCAAGCTCAGCATTCCCGTTTCCGGCACAAAGTACTCTAGCAGCCTTCGCTGGAAGTGGCCAAAGTTGTGGATCTCGGCCTGGATGAAGAGGGTGTGCTCGGCAAGGTCGTCCCAGTTCTCGATGATGTGCGTGAGATATGTTCCGCCCTCACGGCCACGGTTCGGGAGATGGACGATGCGGTCAGCGCTCACGTGGTCGAGGATCGAGTCGGCGGAGGCGTTGGCGTCTTTTGTGTATACGATGATGTTGGCGTCGAGAGACGCAATGTTAGGGAGAAGGGAGATGGCTGTGAGATGGGTGGAGAGCTCATGCAGGTCCTCGCGGTAGCTGGCAATCACGATATCGAGCTTTCGACGGGGAACATAGGAATGATCCCATTCTCGGGCGGGTAAAGCTGAAGAAGAAGAAGGAGAGACAGTGTTAGTGAGGGGATACAGGCGGAAAAGGAGGAGGGAGTTTTCATGATTTTGATATCGTCATGTCGAGAAACGTACATATGCTGGGTCCGTGATAGGGGGGTGTTTGCAAGAAAGACAAAAGGAGATATGTCGACACCACAACCACAAATGCCAAAAGCAAGTACCGTTTAACAGTCATTCCTGAGGCCATATTGTCGACGGTGTAAAGTTTTCTCCGGGCTCTCCAGCCTCCGATCTCGGACAAATTAAATGAGACAGAAATTATAGCTATAGGGGTTTTGGCAGGGTAATTGAATGAAACACTCGAAATGGAATCAGAATTGACAAAACAGAAGATAATAGATCGATATCAATACTTTGGGCTTCTCTTGGGGGAAGGGTTAACACATATACAACATCATGAAAGGGGGACAAGGCATATGAATCTTCTGTACATACATGTATCTTTGGTACATGTGCTACTATTAGGACATATTCAAGACAAGGCTTTTTCACTGCGCCCTTGTGCGCCCCCACGAAAATACATCGATAAAGGGAAACGAAGGGAAGATTGATTCTACAGTTATAGCTAGGGCAGAGCATAAAGACCCGAAACGACAACCTCTAACGCGTACGTTACGACGTGCGTTGTCCTCACCAAACTTCGGGTAGGACGACCGAAGTTGTTTTATCGGGGTGATGATCACGATCAGGTTGCGCCTCGAAGGGTAAATTACAACAACAGCACTCCAAGTGAGTAAGCTCAGATGATATTCCTCTAAATCGTCTCTCTCTGATGCCAAGGATCACGGATATCTCTCTAGGGGTCCTTCAAACAAATTCAGGTCTATTAGGGGATGGTGGGCATTTGGATAAGGCTTAGTTGTGGTATAGGTACCGGTAATGACGGACGGTTAATAAATCCTTGTCCCGCGACCTGAGACTTCAGGGTCCAAGGGTCCTTTTTGGGGCATCTGCCCCCCACTTGTGGCAATTGACCTGTCGCAACACGAGACAAGCGGCTGTCCACAAGCAACCTGCAGTCTGCATTGGGAAGGTATGCTGGTTTTCTCTGGCTAGCGCCTGTGTGTCGAGTGATGTACAATGATCACTGCGGTTAGAGGTAGGGAAATCCTGTCGTGATGATGCTGCTCTCTCCCTAGCTGGCTAGCTGGATCAGGTCGGGTGTTGAAATTGCACTTTTTTCTTCACTTTGGGAGATCTCCGTATGTGGGACATGCAATGTCTTATGTGTTCTTCTAGGTTCCCATGTGTGCTTCTAGGTTGAGCGATCGATACGAGTCTGCCTGTCACCGAGCAGCGGCGCAGATGGCGAAACAAAGAATTATCACTTACATCCATTTAACCTTTGGGTTATCTGGAAAGTTTGATTTCCTGTTATAATTAAGCTTATAATTATCTCCTGAGCAAGCACTCTATCAGTTAGGGTACGTACTAGGCGGATGAGTGTTTGGCATCAACGTGCATATGTATGTAGGCATAGAGTAGAGTAAGTGCCATCAACTTATGTATGGATTTCTAATACGAGCGTTAGGCTTGGCTCAAACCACCTGCCGATAAGATGGGGTATATCGAACGACATGGGAGCAATGGTTTCAAATCTTGAACCCGCTGGCGGGAACCGACGGTTATACTTTAACTAGAGGTGCAGCACAGATTTTGTCCGGTAGTGAAGCGGTTTTCGCTGCTAGGTATTGTCGGGTTACAAAAATAACTACGCACCAACGACAACCAACAACCATCCAAACAAGTATATTTCAACAACCACAATAGATATGAAAAAGGCGAATCTATATCCATGAATCTAGAGAGTTAGGGAACTATATGTAGTACTTTTTTCTATGGCTGGAATGAAATGGATTGAGAATCGTGTCTGGTTACTATGCGGGGTGCGTAGTTATTTTTGTAACCTGACAATAGTATACGTACGTTACAGGACAACATCTACCTACAAGTAAACAAAAATCTAACAGTAGATTAGTAGCATATATCTTTCTGGTAAGTGATCACTTCAGCATTAGCTAACGCAGTACCCCACTGTAGTTTATTCTGTGGTGCGCTACTCGAGTACATACATAGAAAGATCTGTGCTGCGGCGCTGGAGCCAGAGTAGCTTCTATCAGTGGCCAAGACGTACTGCACAGAATGGGGGTCTGGTGGAACAGGCTTTATATAAAATCCTTGTTTAACCGCTAGCCAGCCGGAGGAGCCAAGGAGGCTAGTATTGGAAGAAAAAAAGGTTTTACATACATGTACTCTACTGCCCACGGAATTGAGTCCGGAAAAATATATGGACTGAATACCAGACTGATAGCGGATGTTACTTGGAAACGATTCTTGGACTAGCACATATCTCAGCCAATTGTTGATATATTTACTCACAAGTGAAGAAAAAACATTTTTGCTTAAGACTTAACCAAGTTACCTCAATTGGTTGGCAGCGCACATCCATGGGAAGCTTGAGAGGTTTACATATGAATATCCTATATGAATTACGTAAAGGTTAATGGCGAGATTGTCCCGCATTCAGGAGCAAGAGTTTAGACTAAATATCATATGACTGACTGAAGAGGAAAAATGATACCACGTGAACTATCCGTATTCGATGGGGGTTAATTTAGCGGCCTAGGAACGCTGGCAGAATCCGCACTGGCACTTCAATAGAACAGCTTGGCGGCCGAACGGTTGGTTTTAAAATAAGTTTTGTGGAGCTTCTTCGCGGGGACAAGGCCAAGTCTCTTTAGTTATTAATGGTTTATGCGCACCTTGCTTGGTAAGGTCTGTAGATGAATTTCTTGAATTTAGTGCAGTTGACTTTCGCGATTTTGAGATTGGGGTAATAGGCGTTGTCTTTAGGGTAAGTGCGTAAAAACGTTTCTCTCGGCTTCTCTCGATCATACAACTGAAATGACATCTGAGAAAAGGGAGGGGAGCGAAGCTTGGCCAATTATGTAAATGGCCGGGACTAATGCTACATGATAATCCGTGAGGTTCTGACTCACGACCCCAGACTTAATTACATGTAATTCACTGTTGGTTTATGGGTCTTTTCGGATTCGTTTTTCCCATTGATAGGTTACTGTACTCAGAGAACCCGGAGTACATGAAAAGACCCGTAACTCTCTTTCTGCCAAAGTGATTGCCCTCACACAGCCCAGCAAAGCCAAGGCGCAAGGCAGATACACAAACATATTCCTAGTCGCCATTAGTTAGCTTACAGGGATGATCTTTTTTTTCTTCGCTTGACTAGAGTAGTATATATATTAGCTGTGGTGGTTGTTGTCATCGACATCGATGAATCATACCTATCATGTGAGTACCGGTTTCGAAATTCTTCTCAGGGGGAAATACAGCAAAACCTATCAGAATTCCACTACCGCGGTGGTCGAATTTTGCTAGAATTATCATAGGGATGGAATTTAGAAAGAGGTATTTGTTAGCAAACTACAGGTATCGTTCCCTCCAACCGCTGGAAGTTGGGAGGGATGGAATTTCGAGAGGGTGGAATTGTGATAGGTTTCTCTGTATACAGAATTCTGCCTTTTAGTGCTGAGTTGATATATCCCACATATGTTTTCTAGCCACTAGAACGTCCGTCGGCCATCGCCGATGGATCAAATCTTCTGATTAGTGATGGGCACGAGACGAGACGAGACGAGACTTCCCCAAGTCTTGCCTCGTCTTGTATTCTTTTGAAAGTCTCGAGACAATGGGTTAGTCTCGTCAAAGTCTCGAGACAATGGGTTAGTCTCGTCAAAGTCTCGAGACTTTTCATCATGTGACCACGGGGCTGGGAAAGTTCTGCAGTTATGCTAATCAATGCAGGTAAAGGTGAAGATTTTCTTTGTTTTCTTCATCTCATTTTTGAGCTGGGGCAGGAGTATTTATTTAGGTGAGGGAAAAAAAGTCAAAAATGTCTCGAGACTTATCTCGATACCTCCGGGCCTGGTCTTGTCTTGTCTTGTCTTGTCAGTGCCTCGTCTTGTCTTGCAAAAAGTCTCGAGACTTAGTCTCAAGACAACTTTTCTCGTGCCCACCACTACTTCTGATACGGTAATGGACCTAGCTCAGGCCGAGGAATAGGTGGACTTTACAACGTCATTGTACACTGTACGTGGCCTATCACTGGATTAGTTATCGGAGCCTTTGGCTGTGCTCTTTAGGTGTATAAGGCGAATGTCACGGCGAATGTCACGGCGAATGTCACGGCAGTCACGACGAGCCGAACTGGGTAGCCCGATCCGGGGGCGGCATCGAGTGACTGTTGGTGACGGGGCAATGTCTGATTTCATGGATAATCACTCGGCTTGGAAGTCAAGCCAAGTGGGAGGATGTATTCTTGTTACTAGCATCACCGGCAGTAAAGGAACCAACCGTGCTTTTCGGATTATATCAGTACGTCCAAATACTTCACTCTCTCTGTTCCTAGCCTTATCAACAGGGTGCTGAGGGAAGAAGTACTTGTATGGACCAACAAAAATGTTTGTACGATAACTTTTCTTTATCTAGTCCACGATGACATAGAAAAAGTTGCTAGAGCTCAAATGTAAACATGTCAAAGTCGTGTTGAACTCTAGATTCATAGAATATCACTCGTAATTGACGGACATTAGCATGATACATGTATTCCATTTATCGTTTAGATACTTAATACATAGCCCGCCGCAAGCAATAATTCTACAAAGGGTTCATACATATATTCCATCTTAGTATGACCATAATCTAAGATAATCCAGATATGTAAAAAGGTACTCCCATCGGGTCTCTAGACCTATCCTTAAACTCCGTATTGGCATTTCCACACCCCTCAAGCTTATATACATGAATTACCTATAAACAAAATCCCATTAAAAATTTAATGACACTAACCTATATAAATAATTATAATCTAGCGATCTTCATCGTCATAATTCATCATAAGACATCCTCAATCACTCTCGTCTTTGCGTTTACGGAAGACACCATACGACGCGTTACCGTCAGCATCAGTAAAGGTTCCATACTCATAAATGTGCCCCAGTTCTCCTAGTTGTCTTGCTCGCTCCTTAGGGTTACTCCCTCGAACCATGCCGCATTCAAATTTCGCCTCGCTTCCGTAGAGCGCTGTCCATGTCTGCACCAAGTTCACGGGCAGATGCGGAAGCATAGCCGACGAATGTCTCCGGTAGATGACTGGGAGAAGGAGGATCGTATAGAGTAGTATACCGATGGCAAGGCCAAACATGATTGTGCTGACCGTGACAACATCGCGAACGGCAGTGACAGTTGTAGTTACATCTCGAGGCGAACCTGGCGCAACAGAGATCATATCGGACGCTTGATAGCAGATGTTCATAGAGTAGATTTGTTTGAAAACACCCTCGAAGGCTTCAACGACGTAGGCTTTGTTTGGAAGATTGAAATATCCGGTGTCAGTATTATTGCTTAGTGATGGGTAATTCGTGCTCATGAGATAGTTGATCCAAAAATTGCTTACTCCTCCAGCAGTGGAGCTGGTGGGGCCAGTGATTGGGTTGAGTAATTTTGGCAGTATGCGGCGGGATGGGACATATCGACTTTCTTCTGCGTAAAGCGCGGCGATCTCTCTTTGGGTGAATTGGGCAACTTCCTTAGCCTCAAAAACCAGGCCCTTCGGATCAACCGTCGCAATCATTTCCGCAACCCTCTCAGTAATCTTACAGCGCATCGCAACGTTTCCATCCCCCTCCCTTTCCTTCCAGAAAACGAAGTACGTGTCTGCGCATGTAGGGGACTTGAATATGCTCTGATATTCATCCCCTTTCGGCCGCTCCTGTGGCCAGCAAGAGTCCTGGCTTTCGTATTTCCAGAGCTCCGAACTTTCGCTCTTATTACAGGGCGGCTGTCCTACGGTTACCCACGCTTCGCTACTGGAATTTTCTTCTGGAGCAGGTTTCTTGCATTCACGCGTTATCGTGAAATCCGGAATGAGTGTGCAGGAAACAGATGCTCCGAGTCCTAACGTGGGTATAGATATATTGGTTGCCGTCGCCGGGAGGTCAAGGCTCACTGGCAGTAAATAGTACTCCGGAGTTGTCCAACTTGGAATAGAAAGCCCGCTCATCAGCTGGGTGGAGATTCTGGAGTATATCTCAAACTCCCGTGCGGCGAAGCCCTCGAGAAGGATGGGTGTTCCATACGACTTTCCCTGCAGATTGTAGGTGGTATACGCTATACTGGAAGAGAACATGCCGCTCAAAGCGCTTCCGAAAACGTTTGAGAGAAGAATTGCGAAACATAGGGCAGCCAGGGTGAAGTTCCTGGACCTGAGGGAGCGAACCATTTGGAAATGGGGTGGTGACTTGTCATAATCAAGACAGAGCGTCCGACGGCGATTAGCTCCTCGACGAAGCAGCTTGTATGGGCCAAACATGCAATGATAGCTACCAAGCGTTACGAGAAAGGGTTCCATGACAAGACCTAGAACGGTTGGAATGTAGGAAAAGAGGATCTTATAGTTGAGAGAGTTGAGAGCATAGATTGTGGGGATTCCTGAAAAAATATTATTATTATTACTAACTCGGCGCAGAACATATTTTGAGGATTCTGTTTGTACATACCATTGTGCATACAATCGTAAGCATAGATGGAGATCAGAAGAGCAGTTATGATTAGGAAAACGAATTCGAAGCTAAGCCCAGAGATCCCACTCGTGGGCCAGCCTTCGCGCATTCTGTAAGGGGCGTCCTGTTCCACTGGTGATGGTAACTGTACCACAGTATCCACATCAATCCAGGGGCCCTCCCACTCTGTGTGACGCAGATGATAGATGCCTCCATTCCCTAGGAGCTTGCTTTTCAAGCCTTTAGGGGAGTGGTACTCTCCGTGCTGGAACTGTTCCACGATCTTTGGACTTCTCTCCAGTAAGGCCAGACTTGCTGCTAAAGAATTTGGCTCTCTATCTAGGCAACATTTCCGATCCCAGCCCAAGGGGAGAAGGATGAGTACGGAGAATATCACGAATGAGAGCGCACCCTGTGCCGCTCTACCCCAAGCAATGCTCGCTTGATATCCTCGTACTATAAAACGATTCAACACCGTTGTTGGTGCTTCCTCTTTATGATTACCTAAGCGTTTGTCGGCACACATAGTGCTAAATATGACCTTGAACTTCCGATTCCTTTCCGCGAGATTCTCCCATCGAAGCAGATCCGGCAGTGTATCGTTGCGTTGGTCGCTCAAAGAAAGCCCCAGGAACCCGACATCGCCGAAATCAATCGTACTGATAAAAGGGTCAAAGTTTTCGGCCGTTTTTTAACCCTTTCTATACCCAAAGTGCCGGTCCAATTGGTACTCTCCGGGCGGAAACAAGATCGGAAGGGCTCTGTACGGTCTATTCGCCTCCTCTACATCCTGGATAGCCTCATTCATGGACATGTTCATAAACAAGGCATCAAGCCAGGGCGAGCCTTGGATATCAGTCCGTGCAGCGGCTCTATACGGCTCCGGAAGTCTCAATATAGATTCCACCTTTCCAGAAGGCATACGGACTGTGGCGTTCACACGTTCCATGTGAGTTTTTGGCGAACAGATGGTTGCGCTGTAGTTTCCGCCTGGATTATCCCTTGATCCCCAGGAGAATATCCACTCCCGCTTGGTTAAGGACGGGTTATTGGGTAATTGGTTGTGGGCTAATTGAACCCCATAGGTCCAGATCCAAGGCTCGCGCAAGCTGACGAAGGACATATCTCGCCCGTAGTCCAAAGTACCGTCCACACTGGTAAAATTATATACTGGTTTCGGAGACTGGCCGTTGTCATTTATGGGATCATCAGGGCTCGGGACTTGGAGAACCCGTATCACCTGTTTGCACTCAATATCGGCCTCGTAGATGAAGGTCTCGCCGGTCCAGGTCTCGTTCTGCCCATATGACGTTCTGTTGCCCTCAATCGTGAAGGGAGCAACCGCATAATCGGCAGTGGTGAATGGGGGTAACGAGCCATTGAGCCAGGAGTATGCGTACGCAATGTATAGATAACCCAACTGTAGTTTCTCATTACTGGCCATCTGTGGCTCCAACCATGGAAGATAGGAATAGTTCGCCTCACGGGTAGCATGCTTGTGTAGGGGTGCTTCTTCGAGGATTCCAGAGGTCACTGGCGTGAGAAACATTGAAATACATAGGAAAACGATTGAAGAAATCGACCTTGTAGTGCCTGCGGTTGTAGTTTGTAAGAAGAGTTTCCATATTACGTTGTGTGGGTGAGTTCTCTATCTGCCTAGGCCTACATACCGTGCCTTGCCAGCCTTGATGGCTACAAACGGAGGAAATGTGTATGGGTACTTGAGCCATAAAGACTGTTCCGCCGTTGCACCCTCTTCCTTGCTCAACTGGAACTATGGCTCCATACGCATGTAGTCATGATGGACAGTAGCCCATAGGAGCCCGAGGGCGATGGTGATTGCTGTGGGAAGATAGTTGTACACGAAAGCCGCCGTATTTGATATCACCGAGGGGGGAGGGCTCTCCAATTATTGGACACCCCTGGGGCGGTAGACAAGATTGAATCGTGAGCTCGACTAGCACGAGCAAGATAATGCATATGGTGATGAAGGTGCACAAGAATGGAGTGCGAAGAGTAAAAGGCCGCCAGTTGACCGTGGCGAGAGGCTCGGCCGTATTGGCCCTTCCGAGATAGCTATATACATATGGTATCTTTGATGTGAGCATTGGAGAAGTCGATCATACAAGTACAAGCAAATACATGTACAAAGATATATGTATATATGGAGGAAGGAGGGGCTAACTCGGCCCTTTAACCAAGCTCAATGGAATGGAAGTTTAAATCATGGGGCATCAAGTCCGCCATATATACGGTACATGTAAATCCATGTATGGCAAGCATATTAGAGAGTTTAAGCCATCTGAGTTTTTTTGGCAAAAAAAAAAAAAATCGTCGGACAAAAAAGATTAGCGGTCCAGGGTTAAAGGAGAAACCAACACAGGGCTGGTAATTTCTGCTGTTGGTACCGCTGTATCGAGCACTAGTAAGAGCCTTAAGACTACATGTACTAGTTTGGAAGTGAGCTACGAGAGTTGATTTGTCCTTGCCAGAAATCTTTGGTGGCTTAAACTCTCTATTGTAGGGTACATGTACCTATCTTTCCATCAATAAGCGCGCAAGAGGTGAGAAATGAGGGGACTTGATTACGGGAACGTAGCCCACTTCCTCATGCTTAGCCGCGCAAATGCGTTATGTAATCTGTATCTGGTGCTATAATTAGAAATGACCTGTGGAAATACCTACTCTACTACTCTAGAGTACATGTAAGACTTGAAACCTGTGCCATAGCTTCAGAACAGCTCGATTTTGAAGACAGCTCGATGCATGATGTGTTGTAGTAGTGTAGACTCGTAGAGTATGTAAGCCGGTAGGTACATGTAGGTACTAGGTTTCGTTTAGCGTCAGTCAAGCGCCCTACATAGAGTAGGTACATGAGAGACTGCCTACATTAGGAACATCAAGATGCGGCTCAACAGATCTGATAAGATTAGCTTGTATGATGTAGGTACATATCCTCAACCCTAGCCCACGGCCCCGGGCTCAGCCTCAGGCAGGGTCTTTAACAGCCATCCAAGTTGATCCAACCCATCACAACTGAATCTGCTCTGAACCAGTCCTGAGATACCCCCCCCCCCCCTCCTCCCTCCTCTACAATCATGCCCGCTCCCTCGTCTTCATCCTCAAGATCAGATCAGGCCGAGTCCCATGAGCTTCTCAAGCGCCCTCGTTCACTTTCTGCCCCCAGCGCTCCCAGCAACCCCTCCTCTAACCGCAACGATGATCACGATCCGGCCAGCGACAGTGATAGCTCAGACTACGAATTAGACGACCTTGACGACCTCGAAGCTTCCTCGCGCCTACTCCGGAATGGCAGCAGCCGTTCCCACAAATCCCCCTTCACTTCATCGCCATCACCTCTTATCCGGTGGTGCGCATCTTGCGCCAGCCGCCTCCGAATCCTCATACGGCGTTCGGTAGGCATCCGACATCGCTTCCTCCAGTTTGGGTTCATCATCTTTGCGGCGTCATTGTCTTTGCTGGTGTTCACCTTCATCTTCAATCCGTCGTATACACGCGATCAATACCCGAGCAACTACAAAGCCGTGACGAGCTCCGTTCGCAAGGGTGGTGGGGTGAACCCCAAAGGGTTCTGGAGAGGTGATGGGAAGGGCAAGGTGACTGCCTCCGGTCGGGGAAACCCAGATGGTGTGAAGGTATTCATCGCGGCGAATATCATCAATGCGGAATTGATTTCGGGTGCCTGGGGGGATGCTGTCATGGAGTTGATGGACCTGATTGGGGAGAAGAATGTATTTTTAAGTCAGTATTTACTTCTTTTTACCCTTCTCTCGCAAAAACCTGATTCTCTTCTCCCCCAATTCGTAATGCTCCTACATCAATCACAATCCAGCTATAACATATCGCCCCTGCTGACCTTCTAAGGCATTTTTGAGAATGATTCTGGTCCAATCACAAAAGCTGCTCTCAATTCACTCGATGCCACAATTGCATCACGCATGCCCCTCGCCAGTCGATCCATAGTCTCTACGACCCTATCTCTTAGCTCCATCCCCCGCGTCAAGCTCCCCACAGGCGAAACCTACATCAAACGCATCACCTACCTTGCCGAGATCCGCAACCGCGCCATGCTCCCCCTCATCGGCTACATCCCCTCCATGAAACGCTGGGGCCAGAAAAAGCACGTCTACCGACGAGATTCAGAATGGGAGATTGATCCCACGGGTCTAGATGTCAAGGATGCGCCTGCGATGCCCCCGCAGTGGGTTGACAAGCCGGAATCCTACGGTAGGGTCCTTTTCCTGAACGATGTCGTATTCGATCCCGTAGAAGCGCTGCACTTGCTCTTCTCGACGAACGGAGGGGAGTATACAGCGGCGTGTGGGATGGACTTTATAAACCCGGTAAAGTTCTACGATACCTTTGCGACGAGGGATATTGACGGTTGGAACTCGGGAGTGCCATTTTTTCCGTTCTTTGCGCCGGGAGGGAGTAGGGGGTTTGTAGAGAGGGGAAGCGATGCGGTTCCGGTGAAGAGCTGTTGGGGTGGCATTGTGGCTTTTGATGCAAAGGTATTCGTTGGCGCTGGTAGGGATGATAGTGCGGTTGAGGCCAGGGACGATGAGGATGATGATGATGAGGACGGCGACGACGACGATGGTGACGAGGACGAAGCGGACGAAGCGGACGATGACGATGACACCGAGAAAGACAAGGAGGATGGGAAGGATGATAATGGCGCAGATGGCGACCACAAGGACAGGAAGTTCAAATCGACTTCAGCATCCACCCCCGACTCACTTCAAAACACATCCCACCTACCTGTCATCTTCAGGTCCGAAAAGGCGCCGTACTGGGATGCCTCCGAATGCTGTCTCATCCACGCCGACATCGCCGCGTCAAACAGAACCTTCATCAACCCGTTCATCCGCGTCGCCTACTCCGAGAGCACCTTCCGATGGCTCCCGACCGTCAAGCGCGTCGAAAGACTTTTCCGGGGGCCGCACTGGCTCCTTGCGAAGATCTTGGGGATGCCGTGGGGCGGCGAGAAGAGGACAATGGGAGGCGCGGGGTACTGCGGTAGTACCAAGCTGCTGGTCATGAAGGAGGAGGGCGGCAGGGGGTGGAAGGGGATTCCGGTGCCAGATACTCGGTGAAAAGTTTGGTTTTGCTTATTGTTTGTGGAACTTGTTTCTAGATTTTTTATCTTTTTTCTTTTGTGTATTTTCTTTTGTTTTTGGGTTCTGGGGGAATTTGCGTTTTGCGATTGTGTTTTATGGTCATTTCTGACTTTTCGTGAGGGTTTTCTTCTTATTTTCCAATATATGTTGGGAAATGGCGCGGAGTTGTCTGGGGGATTACTCCAGTACTGTAGCTACATGTACTTATGGTTTTGATATACCCGGGTTCATACGTTCTTAATCTACTCCCTTGGGCGCCCAAGTCAAGTCCCACCCCGAGATAAGCTCAAGCACAGCTTCTAGGACGTCCTATTACATGACCGTACGCCTCCGTCCACACTCTGTGCTTCCGTCCGTATGGAGATAGTGTGACTTGCCCTTATGTAAGACAAGCGTAGTTACATGTAGTTACGGGGTAAGAAATTATCTAACCGGAATGGGCTTGCTAATTATCATGAAATATCACTCGCATGTAATGTGTCCCTACATATTGAGGTTG
This sequence comes from Morchella eximia, assembly GCA_024713935.1. Taxonomy (NCBI): domain Eukaryota; kingdom Fungi; phylum Ascomycota; class Pezizomycetes; order Pezizales; family Morchellaceae; genus Morchella; species Morchella eximia. Next base: position 5,298,494 of record JAMGZG010000001.1, read on the forward strand.
TTGGCGCTGTTCTACTGCCATTTATTACATGTATAAGATAAAGACTACGGATACACGAGAGTATAGATGTCATGTCTTGAATATCTTGCCATAGCTATGTAGAGTTGTGAGTTATGCCGGTGCAGGGTATGTCAGGTCACGCAGTACTAATTACTAATCAGTTGGTTCCCAGCGCCCCTGCGTACGTTCTTTCAAGAGCAGGAGAACCTCTAGGCCTTGTCTCTAACTACTGGAAACAAAGGGAGACATGGCCTTCATCCTCGAATCACTTCCAATCCCGAATTTCATTAAACTTTGTCTCACTGCGCAACCCCTCTATTGCTACATGTATTTTCATGATCAGATTAAGACATCTTCTAAACTAGAGATATAGACCTCGCGGTCAACACAGGTATTTTATAAGTCCGATATATATTGGGCTTTTTTTTTTGATAACAAGACCCTATTCGTTTTTCGGTCCCTTGCAAACCTCAATCGATAGTACATGTATGGTTCAACTAAACCTTAGATACTTGTATTGTTAATTTATGTCAGATAAGACTTGATACTGCCCGGTTACTTGTCTCGAACCGAACCCTTCGGCTTGGCGTTGGATTTAAATTAGCAACAACAGAGCCGTTGGGCACTTCGCAGCCCAACTTCATTAACTAAATGCACGTGACCCAAGATCTGGTTCGAGACAACCCAGATGGGGCCGTTTTCACTAATTTGGCATAGGAGATTTCTCGCGAAGCAATTTGTATAATTTAGAATTAGATGTAATGTACACATTGATACATGTTATAACCCTAACTAACCACCGTAGTCGTCTTCTTGCATCATAGGGGGTCAAGTTTTGTTTCTCAGCCATGATGTGCTTGTGGACACCAAAGGTACCTAGCCTCCTCTTGATTGTTTTGACTGAAATATTGCCTGCGAAGTTCTGATGAAGGCGTTCATAGGTGATTTTCCTCTCACATCTACTGGAGATAAGAAGCTGTCTATCATCTCTAACAGTAGTTATTTTGGGTCTGCCAGTTCTGGTTGTGGATTTAACCTGACCAGTCTTCTCATACCTTGCCCTGGCACAGGCAAGGGTTCACTGTGGTATACCAGTAAGCTCAGTAATTGTTGAATAAGCAGACCCAACACGTCTCATTCCAATTGCTTGCCACAGGAGGGATTCTGGCCACTCCCTCCTATCTGTCTGGCGGGGTACTCTGTCTCTGGTAGTATGGGGTGGTGCCATTGTGGTTGTCAAAAGGTTGTGAAAAATTTTGGTTGTGGTGTTGCGACGTTGCACCGTTGCCGCACTATTGATCATTTACGTCCTCGCGCTTTACAAACCCACCTACCTTCTTACCTACCTACCCGCCCACCAAACAAGCTGCCTGAACAGATTCGCTGAATTCGCTGGGTCCAATGCTAGATCCGGTGCTGGACCCGATTCGGAGATAAATTCGCTATTGGAGTAGCAGCTGGCCAATTGCTGCTTAACTCCCTGCTCAATTCCCCGCCCAGCGTACCCACGGATTAGCCCCATGTTTTGATGGTAGTTTTGGTGGTCGGGGGAGAGGGAGCGAAAGGAGAGTGTAGGGAATTAATTGATATAAGAACACGGCTTGATATTTGTCAAGTGCTAGTCTCGTAACTACATGCTTATCCCCTGGTACTAAAAGCAAGCAGAATCATGAACTATCACTCGGGTGTATACTGTGAAACACGAATGTTTCAAGTCACGGGGTGCGTGGTAGCGAGGGGGCCCAGGTCATCGAGGCCCACGACCTCCAGCTCACGGTATGCGTATTGATGGGTCGGTGGATCATAGAAGTAGTCGGCACCGGGGGAAAGATGGCCCCCCTTTGCTATTTTGTATACTCAGAGGTTGGGAGAATTTATGATTAGCCTATAGCTATGTAGTGGCACAGGGAGAAACGGTCTGACCCAGACTACGGGGGGGCTCTAGGGCGTTTTTAATTTTTTTTTGCGGCGACGGCGCGTTGTCGTGGCAGGCTCTGTTCTCATGTGAGACTCCTATAGTGGGATTTTTGCTGAAAAATAGGATGAGATTTGTTGCTGGTAAATCAGATATATATGCATTCGTAATGCCAGGGAATTAAGGATTTAATGATATACGTAAAGATGAGACTCGCAACTGTCAGTACTAAAAGGCACTGCCTACGTGGATATTGTAAATGGAGTATATCAAAAAAGGATTGACATTAGAGAAAGTGAGAGGTTCATAGATATAGCACATATATTACATCCATTTATTGTCAATACAGAGACCCTTGACTTCGCAAACGTTGTGTTGCCAGCTCCAAATGGCTCTTTGATTCGTTAAATTCTTTCACCGCCCATCACCCACCACACCACCCCCCCTCTTTTCCACCCCCAGGGGAGCGAAAGAAAAATGGAAGCGAAGCAAAACGAAACGAAACTTACAAGGAGGCCTGATATATCGGCAGGCCACCTGAGCCAAGATTTATCGAACCAAGAGTTATATAAGTAGGAAGAGACGTTGGACATCGGCATCCCATACGAAGAGGTAGTGAGAGAACAGTTGACATTGATCTACTGCATGTAGGTAGTGTGAACTCTATCGATATCAGTATTGATCTTTTGCTAGCCCTAGGTGACATGGGGGCAACCATGTATAGGAAGTTTTTGTTTCATACATATGTGATACAGTCCTGGCCATTCCTATAGTACCTAATTTCTTCATTCCTCATTCCTAGACCTACAGGTTATCGCGGGGTTGGGGTTTAAGTTTGGTTCCAATGCTTGCCGTAAAAGGCGAATAATTGTCTTATTCTTACGACTTGTTTTTAGAGCGGCGAGTAGTGGTGTGTCTCCTTCATACCCCGGATTGTTCGCGTCTACCGCTTCAACTGCCAGTAGCATGCGCACATTCTCCACATTGCCGTATTCCGCAGCGGTCCATAGTGGTGTTGCGTCATAAGAGCACGCTTGGTTAACATCCACCCCTTCCACAGCCAGTAGCTTGCGCACAATCTCCACATAGCCGCCTTCCACAGCCTTCCACAGTGGTGTTTTGTACTCATAGTACTCACTGTACGCTATGTTGACATTCACCCCTTCCACAGCCAGTAGCATGCGCACAATTTCTTTTTGATTCCCAGTCGTAGCACACATGAGGGGTGTTTCTTTCAAACTCCCACATGGAGCTTCAATGCTGGTTAGCGACATTTCTTGCAGTAGTAAGTCAACAATATGTTGTAGCCCATATTTACATGCTATCCAGAGAGGAGAGATAACACCGGATTTGCCGAGGCCAAGCAGGTCGTCCTTGTTTAATACCATTGCAGTCCATTTATCATAAGCCACTGAATGATGAAAAAATGCCATGCACACCTCTACACTCTGGAGCCCCGATAATCGAACATGAGAAGCCTAGTGGAAGATGGAGTATTTCCGGAGGTTATATAGTAGATGGAGCCTTTCCACCACCGTATTATACTTATATGTAAACGACTTCAGACAAGTCTCGGCCATCCTCTTATGGCCTATCTCAGTGCCAAAATCAGGATGGCGTCGCAAATATTCCTGAATAGAGAAGTGTGCAAATCGGACAGTATCGAGCTTCTCATCGTAGACTATAAAATTGTGGCAAGCGTCCAGTATGTCTTGCAACCCCAACTCAAGTTGGTCCATATCTGGAGGTGTTTCACCCGATCCCGGTCCCACTGCCAGGGATTGGATTATCGTTTCGGGTGTACAAGGAGTCAGGGTGAAGAATATCCAACTCAAGACACCTTTGGCGATGGAAGCTTTGGACTGGTTGCTTGAACCAATCTTCTCGAGTATGCGATCGTATGTTGTATCCAAGCTCTGAGGCAAGGTTTCAAGTGCCCGAAGAATCTTTGGCATCGTACTTTCCTTGCAGATGGCCTCAATTTGAAATTGTACCCACATGAACCTAATTGGATTGTCAGAGGATAGCCCCTATGTAGCATGTGAGCACAAACAGAAAGGAAAAAAAATAAGCCTACATTCCATTCGCCTTGTTCTGCAGGCTTCTGATCACTTGGTCTTTGAACTGTTGAGGGACGTCCTTGCCTCCGAGTAGCGGCTTCGCATGTGGCTGCGAGCGACGCTCGATCTCTGTTTGAATAAATAGGTTGACATCCCTCTGATTGTCAGTCGCTTCAATCCAATGACTTGAGTGACCAGACAATGTGTCTCTAATGTCCTCGATATCGCGACCGGTAACGAAGATCTTGGTAAATCGTGATCCCTTCACGATTTCACTCAAGGCGCAAAATAAGGACCTTCGCTCCTTTTCGTCGCATTCGTCAAGCGCGTCGAGGATGATGGTGGTTTGCAGAAATCCTTTACATAGCTTGATGATCAGATCCCTACACTCATCCACATCAAGCGGGCCGAATGAATGTCCCTGTTTTCCCGTTCCTCGTATATCGATAGCACTTCCTTTGGCAACAGGCCGTCACCCATTGAAAGACATAGTTGTTTTACGATAGTGCTGAGAATCGTTCCCGGATCGTTCCTTCCCTTCTCGCTATAATGGCAGTAGAAGTAAGCAATCACATGGCGCCCTTTATGTTGATCTATCTTGATCTCGTCAAGAACGTGGTCAATAACCTTGGAGCTACCAACGGTAAGCTGGGGTTCAAGAAGGAATATTGACTGATTTCGAGAAGACATACGCTAAGTAGCTTTTGCCACATCCAGCCAATTTGCATGAAACGATTAGTCTTCGTAACAACGAGAAAGGTGGGTTCTAGGTATCGATTGCGGATCTAGAAGAGGTATCACTAAACAATAGGCCAGATGTACTCACGGCCTCCCCGTAGCCAGAATATTGATGATTTATCAGACATCTTCCATTTCCCGTATTTCTGGTGTTCCAGTAGCCAGCCGCCGGTATCATGACGGCGGTGTTTGTTAAAATAAGTGTGGTGACTAGCGAACGGCATTTCCGAAAGCCAGGTCAATATCTTCAAGTATCGCTCACCTACAGAGGTCAGCCTTAACTCTGTGGTTCCGGAAGGAGCCGGCAATGCCACCCACTCTTAACACTCGCGAACAATTTTTTTACCACAAACTCAATTTCCATCAGAGGTGTCTGCATTTGACTTAGAAGAAGCTTAAGATTCTTTACTTGTTCTGTGTTGTCTACCGTATGTTAGCCCTCATCACACTTCCAGACATTAATAAATAGAAGATACCTGAGCGCCCCGCTCCGCAGCTGTTCGTTGGCTAATTGTCACCATCTTGGTTTTTCTTAGTGACTGATGATATGCGGAGTCGAACCCTCTTTCTCAGCAACCTCGGCGTTGTAGTTGGTTCTCCGGGCGCTGGTCTCCGAAGGGGCTGAAGGACCGTTCGCTGCGATGCGGGTGCAATTGCATGTGCTTGACTTTGGAGTGGGGTAACCTCCGGATGTGTCGTTGAAGAATTAGCTTGGGGCTGGGCTGGTGGTAGGCCGGGTTTTGATTCCTTCCCGGTCTTTTGCCGGCGGCGCTTCTGTTTTGGAGTCATTGTTTTACACATTGGTTTTATTTGTTTTAAAAGCGGGGGTGTTATAAGTGGAGTTTTGTTGGATGCCTGAACCGTTGTACCAAATCGGGATTATCATGAGTTGGTGTAGCCTTTAGAATCTTAACTGTGGTCAGTATGACACCACGGCCACATACCTATCTGCTGGTGGACCTTGTATCTGTACTCAGGATAGGCGATAATGTATAAAACATGAACATGTAGTCATTACTTGCGACGCTAGGCCTAGCCAGGCCTAGTGCTCGTATTCTGGGTCTCGAGGTTCAGCAGTCTTGGCGCGAGTGATATCTCATGTCGACATATATCAGTGGATGGGGAGCGATGAGCGGAGTGAGTGGGTCAGAACATCCCAAAGGGCATAGGCCAATTGCCTCAGCCAGTCAATGAACTAGTGTCTGGTTGGCGAATAAGCAGAGTTTGTCGCAGGAATAGAACATGTATAAATCTAGTCCCGAAGAAATTCGAAACCACCAGAACTTCTAACCGTTTATCGATCCAAGGATTGTCACCAGCGAAACAACGTAAATACATAGAAAATTGTTATTGAAATATGTATACCATAAATAGCACTACATTACATGTATCTTAGAAGTTTTCGAAAAATGCCCTGAAAGTAAGGAAATATCAAATGAAGGAATTTATAGAAGTATGGATGTATATAAAGAGATAGCGAAAATAAATAGTTGCGTTACTTTGATAGTCGGAAAAAAAAAAGAGGGGGATTTGTTGAGTTCAAAACAGTTCTTTTTCTGGTTCAATCCATGCTCTCTAGCTTCTCATGGGGTACAAAATGCATCCCACCTGCACACCGATAACCATCGCTTTGCGGAATCCACTCAAATCCGTATTCACAACCTCCCGACTTCTGAAGTATTCTTTGGATTTTTTCCCCCTTCTGTCTTTCTTCCGGTGTTTGATTAACCTTCGCAGCTCTCTCAGCCTTGATGTCTTCCTGAAGCTGATTCCAGACATGATCTGGCACATTCTCCTCCCGAGATTTGCCCTGAGGGTTTAGTGGTTTAAGACAGATACGATCTGATGAAGGTCCAGAGGTGTTGTCTCCTTGTTTATGGGCAGCTGCAAACGGCGATTCCGTCGTGCTTCGTTCCGACGCCTTGGTGGTTTGTTCTGATGCTTCTTCCCGGTCGGTTTCATGTTCAATAGGGGAGGGCACGCAGGGTAGGGGGCATGCCGCTTGTTCGCCTTCTGGAGGAGGGCATATGGGTCGTCTGATGTCTAACTCCTCCTCGTGCATATTTCCTCTCTGGCGATGCATATTTACCATTTTCCTCGTGCAAATCTGGGCTTGATCTGCGGAGAGAACAGGTTGAGAACCGGGCAGCGCTGCCTTCAAGCAATAACCTGCCATTTCTTTGGCCAGTGTTTTTATATCGCGGGCGTTTCCCCATGCGGGGAAGAATGATAACAAACGCATAAGTCTACGGAGTCTTTTGTACTCTTCCGAAGATGACTTCTCGTAGGCCAGGAAGGGCGCGCAGATGTTTCTATCCATTAATTCCCGAGATAGTAGTGCCAAACAAGCATCAGGATTGATGTTTTCAAAGGTGATTTCCTCGGGAAAAAGACTCGAGAGAGCGGGTCGGACTGCCATGAGATAGTTCATGTCCTGACTATATCCTGCCAGGATGACAATCATCTTTTGAGCATATCTTGGATTCGTCAAACGGCTAATTAACTCATTCACCGCTTCTGTAGCGTATTGCCCCTCAGTCAGACGATAGGCCTCGTCTATAAATAAGACTTTACCGAGAGCTTTATCCAGATATGCTCTTGTCTTGGGACCCGTGTGTCCCATGTATTGGCCGATTAAATCTGAAGCAGAGCACTCAACTACTTCATCCGTAGAAAGAAGCCCCATATCGTAGAAAACCTTCCCCATTTTTCGAGCAGTCGTTGTTTTCCCAGTACCTATATAAGTTAGTTTCGTGGGCAATTAATCCACGTTTAAGGCTTTGCTATGGGACGTGTAACTAAGTGTATGGGAATATGAAATGACTTTACTAACCTGGCGGACCTTTAAATACGAAATTTGTGGGAACTTGCGCACGGGGGTCAATCCCAAACTTTCTAGCTGCAGATGCGAGGTTCTGGTATTCCACAAGTTGAGCGATAATATTGTCGTCCACCATACCCCGAAGGGCCTCCTTGCAATGAGAAGCTGCGTTGGCAGTACGCTTATAGTCCGGGTCGAAGTCCTCGGGGAGAAGTTTAGCATCACAAGCTCGTTTGTGACGATCGGGCTCCTTCATCTGTCTGGCTTGGCAACTGAGCTTCGCTTTGTCGAGACAAGTGTTTACTTCTCCCGCGTTGGAAAAGTTTGGGCGCATTCGGGCTCTACCCAAGACCTCGAGGGCTACCTTCATAGCATCTTCTGTGGCACTTAGTTGTTGTTGTCCCATTTTCATCTTCAAGATCTCCTCCAACTGTGACAAATCGAAGTCTTGGAAGAGAAACGGGTCGTCTATGGCAAATCTCCGGGACAGTCCAGGATTGACATTTTGGAACATGTCCCTGAGTTTGTCCTCGTAGCCAAGAATGAGTATACATCGGTCATCTCCAGGGACGCTCTGAACCTCTGCAACTAGTGTATCGATTACTGCCATTTTATAAGAGTCACCCTTACTATCACTCTCGACTCCACCGTGGTTCAACATATAAGCCTCGTCAATGATCAAGACCTTTCCAACTGTTGAGGCTAGAATCGCTCTTGTTTTCGCCTCTGACTTTCCTAAGCATTGACCGATGAAGTCCGAAGGGTTTTTTACGACCACTAATAACACAAATAATTAGGTTACTTAATTTCTTCAACGGAGCTGTACAGTTTTTGCAGGATTACCAACCTTCTCCTTTGCTAAGGAGCCCCAACTCAGCCATAATTTGGCCATATAATTTGGCCACCGTGGTTTTACCAGTTCCTGGTGACCCGAAAAAAACGCGATTAAGGGAGAAGTTGAGGGGAGTCATCTCTTTGAGCTCTCGTTGGTAGTTTGTCGAAATAATTTCTATCATATTTCTAGCTGCCTCCTTAACTCGTTCTAGTCCAATGAGACTTTCTAGTTGGATCCTAGCAGCGCTTTTCTCTAAAACCTTACTGGGCTCGGGTCCAATAAGATCTTCTTTAGTGAAACACAAGTATAAATCTCGAGCTCTGGACTCGGATTCACCGAGCTTCCCTTCCTTAGCCAAACGTCTCGCTTGTCGGTCGGCTATTTTTGACAGCAGATTTTGAACAGCACGAGCGTTTCCAAAACCTTTGTGCCCTCTACCGTAACCAAGTCGACGGATGACAATTCGCATAAATAGGCCATCCATGCCACCTGTGATCTTCATATTCTTATTGTATCTTCTTTCGATTTCGTCGCGCATGATAGTCCAAAGATCTATATCATCAAAGTCGTCGAACTGCAGGGTATACGGAATTCGGCTGGCTAGACCGGGGTTGTGTTCAAAAAAAGACTGCATCTCATTGTTATAACCGACGAATATAACCACCAACTGCCCAATATGGTTCTCCATCATTGTAAGGAGAATATCGAGAGCCTGCTTTCCTTCATATGATGTATGATCTGCCGTGAGTTGATACGCTTCATCCACAAAGAGGACTCCGCCACTATGATTCTTGATCATTTTCTTTATTTTTGTCTTGATACCCCGAGGCCCTCGATATGCTAGCTTAGCCCCCGAGGTCTCCTTGACATAATCGGACCCTATGACCCCGCACGAGTGCAGAAATTTTGCATAAATACGGGCAACGGTGGTTTTTCCTAGAAAGATTTGTTAATAATTTGGTTTGGTTCGCGTAATATGGCATGTTTACCTGTCCCTGGGTTTCCTTGGAAAATAATGTTGAATCGTTCATTCGTCGTATTAGTTTGTTGTAGCTGGGAGGCTTTGATTTTGGCTCTGATGGCTAAGAATTGCCGCTTGACCTCCTCCAGGCCAACCATACCCATTAACTCGTCAATTTCGGCGCTGTCAATTCCTTGTTCTTTGAGCCGATCCCAGTCTTTCCTCGCGGGAGATTCCTTTTCTCTGAAACGGTTATTTGGATTGGGGTCTTTATCGTCAGACTCTTGGTTGAGATTTATGGAATCCCCGCTGGCTTGGGTATCGGAGGGTGAGTCTTTCACCTCTAGGGATTGACTGCGTTCCCCACTGGGGTCGGGGCCCTGGTTTTGCGTATTTCCGCCACCGAAAATATCGGTTGAGACTGGAGCTCTCTGAGGATCACCTATGGGTGATGATATGCCGCTCACTGAACTTGAGGTTGAACTTGAAGTTCTAGAACTAGTTTGATCAGAATAAACGCTTCGATGCCGACGATATTCAGCGGATGTTGCAGAGCTCGAAGGCGAAGGCGTACGAAATTCTCTGGGTCGAGGCTCCGGTGCCGCGGAAAGGTATCGTGAGGAGGGCCGCGGAGCAGCTGGGTTTCTGCGTTTTTTGGCCATTTCGAAGATGATTGTAGGAGGAGATTTGAACCTAGGAACCTTTAGGACCTAGAAGACTTGGAAGAAGACTTGGAAGAAGCCTTGGTTTATGTGACGTTAATGTTGAGATCTGGTGTCGGATGAGGAACAGGTTTGTTGGCTGCTATTTGTATTCACGCCTTGATCTTCTTGAGGAATAAATGAAAGCGCGGATAGCTGAAGTGATGAACAATGGAATTAATTACAACGGTGATATATATAGCGAATACCGGAATTGATACTGAGATCGAGAATCGGAGCTACAATCCACCCTTCCCGTTTCTAGCCAGCCATGTGTTTCCACTGGTATTGATCATGCTTAACGTCTGGCCGCTCCACACCACTTCTCGGTACGGCCATAGCCCCATTTCCTTCTACTTAATAATGGGATTTGGGAGGTAAAGGTAAAGGGGTTCGATGCATAGCCCCGGGTCACTCTAGATCTTGTTGGCTACATGCCGAGCTAATTTTAAATTGCCTGATATCTTCAATCTGGCAAGAATTAAACACGCGTAATTATAACAAAGTTCATATGTTCATATGTGGTAGGTTCCCAAAGGTTGTGTTATGGGTTAGTTTAAGTAATTGTTTTGCAATCGTGATGATTGAGTGTGCCCGAAATTCCTGGCGTCGTAATCATTTCTGCTTAATTACTAAACAGGCTAGTGTATGCGTAGGGTTATATATGTAAATATCACAACTCAGTCGCCTGAAACAATTCAGCGAATCAACAGATAACCTGTTCCGGTCGAGAAGGAAACACGGGGAAGAACGTATGTACGTTTACGCTCGGGCTGGGTAAGAAAGAAATAAGCTAAGATACTTTTGATAATATAGCATACGCATAGAGTACGTACGCTCAGTTCCCCTGATCATGATAACTGCGCATGAAACATAACAGTGTAATATAATCCTATCAAATGAATAGTTATCAAGAAAAGATGATATAGAGCCTAAAGGAAGTGCAGTTACGTGTTTACCCCCTGAGCCCAGATCATATTCGAATCGGTTATATCTGTTGCGCTTCCTTCACGCCCATATATGTTCCTTTCTCGACCAGAACGCATGTATCCCACTGGTTCCAGGATGAATTCCTCTTCATCACTAAGTTTGATACACAGATGGGCTCTATCTTCTAAAGGACCGGCCAAGCACCAGGAAACCATGATCTGAAAAGCGTAGATATCAAGGTTCCACGAGAATTTGTTGGCTGTGTAGGTATGTGTAGTCCTATGTATGGGTGTATCGCTTTCAATGAACTTTATTGGGCGCACAATTTCCTGCCTGAGCTGCGTGAGTGCGCAGTGGTTCTAAATATATATGTAGAACTATCCGTCGATCAAGGGCTAGCGAGAGAACCTGAGGTGTCTATTAATTTCCATAGGCTCATAAGGTACTCGAGAGGGGTTTATTCGATAGAAAGCTTTTATCAACTTTCTATTCGGTTGAATAGAGATCTTATGATAGCTAACTAGCCTTGTGATGACTCCATTGATCCTCCCAAATATTTGCATCATTTTACGGACGGCCGGCAGCGAATTGCAATTTTGAACATTGGTTTTAGAAATCCCATGTCATCTAATATGTAGGTAGCCATCATGATCATTGATTATATATCACTAGATCTCCACGTAGAATATATCCAAGTTTCCTAGAATTCATTGGTTGGTATTACCGCAAGGGCTCGATATTAATAAAGAACGGGGCTGGGCTGAAATACTGCGCTCTCACTACTTAGAACCGTGGAAGTTTACTTCTTTGGTGGTTGTTATTGAGGCTGATCAATCAACACCACTTCGACAAATAAGAAGGCAGTATTCACCCTGCGGTCTCAACCTGGCCCCGTTCGTTAGTTTCAGGTTATTGTGAAACTACATGTACGTGTAAGGTAGTCCATATGCATTAACGCGGGGCAGTGTAGGAAATATCCTAGCTCAGAGCTTAATTGACCCCACCATGCATGTACCATCCAGGCGGCCCACTCGGGTCTCGTAGCTAGTACGTGAGGTTTCGATTAAGCGGGACCTGGCCACGTCGCCACGATGACAGGCCAGGCTGTTGGAGGCTAGAATATATAGGCTGTATGGCTTCTTGATCTTAAGCTTGATATTAAGATATTTTCTTTTTCTGTAGGTTTACCTACCAGCTAATTCCTGCTTCAGTAATTCGCTTCTGATTGTGCTTTTCTGAATATATACCGTGCGCATGAATATTATCACACTGGCTGGACACACATGATAGCCGGATTTCTCCGATCCGATTCTATGTTACTTCATCAGGGTCGATATTCAATGCCAGCCACTTGACTATAGTTCTTACTCATTGCATTTGCAGCACCTGAAACCGCCACCGGTAACCATCAGCTGTTAATTGTAAAGAGAAAAAAATTCCAAAGCCTCCACAGTCCAGTCGACATGATTCCAATTACCACTTTGGTAAATTACTCTCACGGACTGACAGATAATTCGTACCACAGGTAGATAGCTAGTTAGAGAGCCTGAGGCACATACACATATTTAATATTTATTCACATAAGCAAAGGTCAAGCTGACACTATGTATATATTCTAGTAAATGCGTAGGTTTTCTAGATCTCCACATCATACAAAGTAGCATTTTAACGATCTCCCGCTCTAAAAGACACCAAGATACTCCCAGACACATACCTAGCTGGTTCAGGACCGCACCCCACCAAACACCTCCGGTCTGCAAAGCACGTACGTGTTGGTAACATATATACCCAAATTCGCCTAGTCTGAATCCCACTGCATAGCTAATGAGTTCCATAGTATTAATATCATTCCAACGCATACATGTATCTATACAGATGCGACAACGTTCAGCATAGCTTTGATAATGTGCAACGTTCTTACATTACGGGTTCCGGTGGCGATGCAAATGGTGGGACTTCAGCCACCGACTTGGTCTCAGCAATTTCCTCCGTGGTAGCAGCCATTGCAGCCTTGGTTACACTCCTTACGGTGTGGGGTACAGCAATCCAGATAGTCCAACGGCGTGAGCTTTATCGCTTGGGCACTTCTAAGAAATCTCTCGGCCCGTGGAAAGAAAAGGTTGTGGCGCAGTCATTCTCCAAAATGATGCAAACTAAAATCACAACACCGACCATTAGCTTGCCAAAATTGGTACAAAGCAACTGGAACCCACAGGGGATTGTTCTACATCCTCGCAAGTTTGGTTCAGGGAACTTTGCCGACGATGAGCAGCCAGTGGAAGCGAGTTGGGTCAACTTTCTCGAGGTACTAACGATCAATCCTGCTAAGTCCGACTTATATACAATGCAAGCTGAACCCGAGTTGGTGAACGGGATTGTTCCAATGCGTTGGAAGGGAAGTGATCTAGTGGCGATTTGCTCGATGCTCGGCTTTCAATCAGCGCTGGCAGAAGGTAAAGATGCTAAGATCCACTTCAACCCAATGGTACTCCCCAGCCAATGGCATGGACCATTAGGCTGGATACAGTTCAGGGCTAGTTCTGACGGTTGCATCGTTGAGTTTCGGAGAAGAACATCGGCCTTCAAGGACCAGTTGACCCCAGAATTGCATAAATATTATGCCAATCTCAAGATCCAATCTCGAAACATCTGCCTTCGAACGAGAGCTTGGAATTCGATCAACGGTTTGTGTCTTCCCCAGGGCAAGCTCCTCTATATAGGAGGGAGCTCGGATTCTAGTCTCAATAACAGCAATTCGGATAGGAAAAAAACTCCAACGGATAAAATATGTGATGAAGTCATTGGACAGGATCTGGAGGACATTGAAATAAGGAGGCTGTTGTGGGGGAAGAAGGAAAACCACCCTGACGCTATCCGTACCGCAGCGCCCCCCGAGTATGAAAAGAAGATGCCAGGATCAGTCTCTCAGAAGCTCGATGAGTTGCTTGGCCTAGCGAATAAGTCTGGTGCCAAGGGAAAATTAGAGGTGCTGACCCCATGTCCTGGGCTGCTCTCCGCAGTTGTGCACGGAGAATTGGTGATCAGTCGAGGCCTGGATCCCAATGATTGCCGTGAACTTCATCGCACATATGTTGATCCAGAGGACTGGGATAAAAAGGCTTATCCTTACAAAATTGGCCGCTTTCGTATGGCTGAGAACGAGTTGATTGTCTTGAAAGAGGCCTATCTCCAACTGAAGCCCGATGGTTTCTACTGGTCGCCGTCAATGCACCTCAGGAGCGACGCCGTTGAGCTTTTGAGGCACATTGATCTTTTCTCGGACGATATGGCCTCCACGCACGTGATTTCGGACGAGGTCCGCCAGCAATGGAAGGATTATATCGAAACAGGACCTAGTGACTCCCCCATTGCCCAATTATACTACGCCATTCTTCTCTGTGACCATCTCCAAAACACTAAAGTTATCACCAAAACGGACTATACCATTGCCGATATGGGCGTCATCTCCAAAGCTTCTGTGTCACTTCGTGGAATTGTCGGCGACCGTGCTCAAGATCTTATCTGGGCAATTATAGCGTCTCCTGAACTTGTTTCCGATTTATTTCGTTTCTTCAAGACAATAAAGGCGGGGGATGTCTTGAAAGCAACGGTGAAATGTCAAGATGGTATTCTTGATTGCACACTCCTGATGAAGGCGGATTCGTTGGGTGGTGGTGGCCAGGAGGCGAAATACAAAGTACCCCTACTGAAAGATGGACAATTTTCCGGTATTCAGTTACTCGCGGCATTTTTCGACGTTTTTGTCACATATTTCTGGATCGAAGAATCAGTCATTACCAATGTCGCCTTATACGATGCGACAATACCGAACAGTATTACGATGTGTTAGGCCGGAGGGGAGGATGACTGACTCAAGTATGAAGACGCGTTAGAATGTAGCGGAGAAGGAATCAAGACTGAGATAAAGATGGAGTGCTATGTATTTTTCTTAAGCTATATACTTCAATAAACTAACATTATACACCCGTCAATCTAGATGTTCTTGTTAGATCTTATTTAGTGTTATTTCTTAATTTATATATATGATAACATCGAGGCATGAACCAAGATTCCTTCAATGTAATTGGATTCATCAGGTTTTAGGAAATGGTTACTTTATTGTTAAGCAACCAGTGCAGGGCTTCACGTTAGCCTCAGGTGTGGAATAGCCCAACCGACATCTAAGGCCAGCACGTTCGCTTAGTCACACCCCTCTACATGTTCGTATTCTCCATTTGGGCGCCGGGTGCTGGGAAAAGTCTCTCTACAGAGCAGAAGTCCACCCACATGCCAAGCCAGGAAAAGGGTCACCGCCCCCGCAGGATTCGAACCTACGACCTCATCCACCCTCGGAAAATTTCCTCAATGGGAGAACTCGGACACTTGGAGGTCGGCCACTCCAGGGGGCGGTTCACTGCATGTAAATTAAGACTTGATCAAGAAGTTGAGAGTTCACCGTTTTTAAACTCGTGTCCTAGTATACACCTCACTGCAGAGTCTCGCTCACTCGCTTGGATATCCTTGTTGTGTAATAATTCAAAAGAGGATGTCTACCGCGGGCGGGCGGGTGGGGGCGGAGATCTGGGACGACGTTGAGGTCAATTCTACGCTTGCCCTAAGTAGTATTAGTATGTCCCATGTCAGCGGACCCTTCCACAGACCCCTGCACAGACCCTTGCACGGACCCTTGCATGCCCCAGTACTCGGGCACAAGGGTTAGAACCAGAGTATGTAGAGTACTCGACACCCGAGCAGAGTAGAGTACTCTACTCTACATACTGAGTGCAGCCCGACTCGTGCGGCATGAGGCGAACCTGTAGAACCTATGAAATAACGCGTGGGGTTTCTTTTCTCGGTACATTTGTTTGGGGAAATGCCAATGCTAAGCAATAGTTCTGTAGCGTTTAAACTTGTAATATTGTAAGCCGGATTCCGCTCGCTGAGTGACTGATGATGCCACTAAGACGAGGCAGAATCCTACCCTATTTATACATGCTGGAACCTATGCCAAGGCCCGCTTTCTAATACTAATGAGATAACGATAATAGATTAAGACAATCGACCAAGATAACCCTCAATAGAAAGCGCTTCAAGATATTCCGTTTCCTCCATTCTAATTCGACACGTAACCATACGAACCTTGCAATTGCTTGCAGAATCAGCCTGTATCATACTATTGTCTCGTAGCCATTTCTAAGGAAGATTCGGCCGTACCATGTTCTCGCTTATTCCATTCCCAAGGAGACACCCAATAGTAAATACTGCGTTCTCACATACCGACATTACATGTGGTTGCACCCAGGCCTCTACACCCCTCGTATTTCTTTCTACGCTTGTTCTCATATCTGACCGCATTTCACAGATCACAACCGATTCAGGCTGATAATGATTATTCAGAGACGAAGGACAGTAGGGTTGTCAGCAAGTTGGCGCGACAAGGTGCGAAGGTCTTCGAAGGGAGAATAGCGATGTATTAATCAGAGATAGAGGCCCCAGATGAGCATGCGACAAGCGTTATAGTATAGAGAATAGAAGACGCAAGGAAGAAAGAAGGAAGGAAAACAGGAACGCGAGGAGAGCCCTCTAATATACCCACGAAATCCTACGATGACTAATCCAAAGTGACTCACACCGAACCAAACAGAAACCCATAGAACGCATTGAAACCGACTAATCCAAATTCAACAGAACCTAACGACTCCATCAACCGATCCATGAAAGTTTCTTCAAGACGAGCTCCTCGAGTCCTAACCTTCGTTCGACTGGTTCCTGGTTTAACAGATAAGACGCCGACGATGGCTGGCACAGATGCGCGGGTATCCCTGCGAGTCGGGTGATCCTGTCCACTTGACGTATTGCAGGCCCTTGTTCGTTGTACGCGAGTCAGAATCTTCGACCAGATTCTCCTCTTGTTCGACGATGATAGGTGGAGGTTGTACTGACCCAGACGGATCCTGCGGCGGTCCAATAGCGACATACATGGAAGACAGGATGTATCTTCACGCTCCGGGTAGGTCGACGATAGATATGGGGAGATAACTGCCTTGATGGGGAACGGTCCAAGCTTCTTCCAGTCGTTTCCTCGAAATATGGTGACGGATGTTTTAATACAGCACTACGTCGCCGACATCAGTATTGGGGGGTTCGGCGTGGCTTGCTCTTGCTGGTCTTGTGCCGTCGGATGCGGTGCGTAGATTCATGGAGCCATCATCCTTCCGGCGTCTTGCATCGTGGCGCGACGCGGTTTGGCTTCGGTTATGTGAACCGGAAGCGAAGTTTCAAGGGGTGGCTTTGTGGAGGCGGAGACCTGGTTGTTAGAGAATTCATAGGCCATTTGACCCAATCATCCTGTTGATAGGACACGCACCGTAGATATTGCTCCATTACAGCGTTGTTTTCGGTTTGGCCGTCGGTTTCGGGTGGAAGGCGGACATTCTGCTTCGATACGAGATGTTTACACAATTCCTTCCAGAACTTGGCAGTGAACCGTGCCACGGTCCGGGTGATATGCAGAGGCCATGAGTTTCCAGACGTTCGCGGGATAGTTGAGCGACATCTTCAGCGTTAACGGTTGTATCATATAGTGGTGTCGATCTTTGTTAGTCGGTCCACGATTACCATGATTGCTCTTAACCCTCACTCCAGTCCAAAGAATAAATCCATTGATACTTCCTGCCAGGGTTGTTCAGGTATTAGGGAGTACAATCGAGTTTTCCATTGTTTGCACACACGTAAGCAGTTCGCATAATAATAGTTCCTGCCAGTAGTCTCTGCCATGAGTTCGAATTTTTTCATATCGTGAGCGGTACAGTTTCAGGATTTTGAGTTTGCGTAGTCGACGTAGAGATTTCGATAATCGCCTTCGCCTCCGCAGATTTCTAGTGAGATCTCCTTCGATTGTTGTTTGTTTGATCTCTAGTATCTTGCGGAACGGGTCAGCTTTGTATCCTTCGTCAAATAGTGTCCAGTGAGATTCTTTTCAGCGGTTCATTTGATAAAGAACCCGCCAACAAACTTATTTAGTTTCCAAATTCTCTTCAAGACAGTTTGGCTCTGGTGTAAATGTCTTTCATCCCTCTCCAGGGAGATCTCCTGATCTCCTTGTCAACGCGCGTCCGCTTCCCAGCTTCCCTACCAGATTGCTTGAAGTTGAATCTTGAGATATTCTGCGCTGCCTGTCTCCGGTTGAGTTGTTTGGTCTGCGTATTCAAGGTTCTTCTATGGATATGACGATCGGTGCGGCTCCCAGTTCCGGGCGCCATTCCTCGGCTGTCAGATATTAAATTGTCAGAATCTCGTAATTACATTCCGCTGAGGCTTTGGCGAAGAGGGTAGTTGTTATCATCATATTGGGACAGATGCGGAAACATAGTCTCGCCGGTCTCTAATGATTTCCTTTCGCAAAGCGCGGGATGGCGGTAGTGAAAGCTGAGGGTATTGAACGCGGTTTGAGCGTTCGTCCATGCCCATGCCCTATCCTTCTTCCGACTCTGGTGCAGCAAGCTTGAGAACCCATATATGAACCGGCGGTAGAAACCGGGAATGCTTATGCGTCTTTGGACCGCTTTGGGATCGGCCAGTTCTCACGCCCACTTTCGGTCCATCCGGAGGGCCACGAGCGTAGGTGGTGCTTGTGGAACTCGATTCGGTTTCAGCAGTATACCGCTTTTTTAGGCTTCGAGGACTTTTTTCGACGCGGTTTGATGCCTCGAGGGTGTCGCTGTAAATTAGGATATCGTAGAGCAGAGAAGAGTCGAGGATCTGATAATCGCATGTGCTGAAGGTGGCCGACGAGGCAGCATAATACTCGAAGTGGCCATGCGGAAAGTTGTCTTCCATTCCTCGCCATCCGGATCTTATGTATCCTGGCGGAGGTCCAGTTTGTACTATTTAGCCTTGGAGAGTCGATCGAGTGTTTTAACGAATGAGAAGGTACCGGTTCTTGATCGTTAGCTCATTCAGGCGCGATAGTCGACGAAAGACGAGCTCCATCATTTTTGACAACAGACGGCGAAGAGGAGGAATTGGCTCTTATGAAGCCTTTCTTTAAATTCTCCTGTATACTCCCTACGATCAATTCATCGCGACATGCCATAGAGTGGTCCAGGTTCCTTGCCTGAATATCTTGTAGACACGGCGCATTCCGTTTAAGTCTTCATCCATCATGACGCGAACCTTTTGTATCGTTGGTATTTTATTTCTCGGTCTTTTTTTTCGATCGAGCTTTTCTTCGTTGAAGATTCTGAGTTTGAAACGGCAGAGGCGGCTGAATGGAAGCGAATGGCGGGCGATTGCTGACAGGGCGGCTTGAGGCAGACTTACCCTTAAAGACTTGAATCAAACTGTACGTTGTTCCTTGAACCGAGTGTGCTACGCATTTGAGCCAGGATTCCTAATACGGGGGTAAGAGCCAAGTTTGGAAAGAAAAAACTGGTGATCATTTGGAAGTAAATATGGGTGATTTGACCAAGATAGATATACCGCCTATGACTTCGCGGACGCGTGATTTGAGTAGGAGGGTTATGGAATGAACGTTTCATCAATGAATGAACCCGAGCAACCAGTATCGATCAACGCGAGTTTGAATGAGAGTTTTATTGTTTACAATTTTACAAGAAGAACAAACGATCACCATCCAATTTATCTTCCACAGAGGATAGGAGATAGAGAACGCAGACAAAGGAAAAACATTAGGGCCATTGATCAAGCCCGGATTAGGGAAAACCCGACTGGAGGAGACCATAGCCATCATCGGGAAGGGAGGAGCGCCTCATAGCGTTGGTTGCTACGGGGCGATTCAGAGGCAGTTGGCGAAGAGCCTTGGGGTTGTAGAGAAAGAGTTGTCCCGCCCATCGCTTCACGGCGGAGGTTTTTTCGCCGCTGACAGCAGTAGCGTTGTCAAGAAGACGCGGCAGAGCTGAAGGCGGAGAGGTCCAGGGGAGGCCTCCAGCGGCGCGAGCGGCGGGGGGTAAATTGGCCCATCAGTACGGATGTTTTTTGTTCAGCCTTTCCCGGATCTAGTTATCGATGGTCATGAGGGTGGTCGCAGAGCTTCCACTGTGTTGGGCCTGTCCGTCCCAGTATCGTGATCCTTGAGGTCCTCGGAGAGTCCTTCACCAGAGATCTTCGCCTCCTCATTGTATGAGGCCACAGCGGGAATGAGAGTACGCAAGAAAGTCTTTTCTTGCCTGAGGGCGACGAGCACGGCGCGCTGGTCGGCGAACGACGCTCTGCGACGGCGAAAAAGGCTGAAGGCGGCGGGCGCTGACAAGAGGACGACCTGGTTTGCCCTTCCTTCCATTAACAAAGATAGATTTTGTTGCTTCAAGATGAACCATCGCATTTAGCCACATCCGAGCGAAAACCCAGGAGCTTGAGTACATTATCGAATTGGGATCCTAACTTTTGACCTGAAGCGGGGCGTTAGACGAGGGGCGGCGAGGGGCGGGAAAAAGGCGGCATGACGTTGAGTCCAGGTTGAGCCGGTTTATTTCTTCCGTTATCGATGACTTAGCGGCGAAGCGAGTTGCTTTTGAAATGACATTTCCGGCAAGGCGATAGCGAGTATTCCGCAGAGACGACGCAGAATAGATTAGTAAGCGGCGGTCAAGCGAGGTCAAGTGAGGTGCGTCTTGAAGAAGAATAACGGCGTGTATTGAATAGATATAGAAGTGGTTCTACCCAGACAGAGTAGACGTAATGTCAGATATAGTGAATAAATACAGAAGACGCTATGAAGGAAAGAAGAAAGGAAACAGAAATGCGAGAGAATTATACCCAAGGAAATCCTGAGCTGACTAATCCCCTGATAACTCACAACGCGCAACCGAACAGAAACCCATAGAACCTGACAGAAACATCATTACTAATCCAACTCCACATAACCTAGCGACTCCATCAACCGATCCATGAAAGTAGCTCTTCGTCATGAGCGAGCCTGAGTCTTAACCTTCTCGAGTGGCCCCGCTTTCCTGCAGATTGCAGAAAGACGCCGACGGCGCGTTGCCAGATGCGGGCGGTTCAGGGGGATCCTGTCCACTTGACGAAGATTGCGCCATTGTTCCTTGTTGTCCGAGTCCAGAATCTCGACCAGTATTCTCCTCTTGTTCGACGATGATAGGTGGAGGAGGTGGCTGAGCCCGCGGGCGGGTCCAATACACGCGAAGACAGGGTGTATCTTCATGCTCACGACGGTAGGCGATGAGAGACGCTTTGATTGAAACGGTCCGAGTTTCTTCCAGTCGAGCTTCGCTGCGGATATTCTTGAGAGACAAAGACATATCGCCGGTTACGGGGGTTCGCTTATGCGTTGATGGCTTGCTCCTGCTTCTGTGCCGTCGGATGTTGGTGCGTAGGTATTCGCAGTAGTTCCATCATCTTTCCAAGTCGCATCGGCGCTAGCGTCGTTATGGCTGATCGCGAACCGGGTGGAAACCGAAGTTTATGAAGAAGGGTGGCTTTAGTGGAGGCGGAGACTTGATTGTTAGCGGAGAACTCGCCATTGGAGCCTTAACCCAGTCGTCCTGTTGATAAAGACACGCAGAGATATTGTTCCATTACGCTGAGCCTTCGGTTTGGCCGTCGGTTTCGGGTGGAAGGCGGTGGACATTCTTGCTTCAATCCCAAGGTGTTTGCACAATTCTTTCCAGAACTTGGCGGTGAACTGCATCACGGTCCGAGCGATACGAGAGATATGAGTTTCCAGACATTTCGCAGGTACAGCGACGCCTTCGCATTAACCATTGTATTACAAGGTAGGAGGTGTCGTGATCTTCCGGGTCCACGACATATGATTGCATCATATCCTTCGCTTCCGAATCCAAGAACGAAATCCATTGACACTTCCTGCCGGTTGTTCGGGTATTGGTAGGAGTACACCGAGTTCCATGCTTGGTTATTACGCGGGCAGTTCCGTGCGAGGCCCAATATAGTTTCGCGGGCCAGTAGTAGTCCCCGCCGATGAGTTCGAAGGTTTTTCGGCGCCTGTCTGCATCACAGAAAGCTTGAGGATTTGGAGCTTGAGGTAGATTCGTGACGAGTTACCGCGATAAAGTCGCCCTTCGCTCGCATTCGCCAAAGATATTTCCTTCGATTGCGCTTTTGTTCCGCATGTCTAGATCTTTTCGGAATGGGTCATCAGATCCTTCTCAAATAGTTTTTTCAGTGAGCGTTTTTCAGCGGTTCGTTTGATAAAGAACCCGCCAACAAACTTACTTTGCTTCCAGATTTTCCTTCTTCAGGACGACCTGGCTCTGGTGCAACTGTCTTTCATCCTCTTCAGGAGATCTCCGATCTCCTTGTCAGTCCGGTTTCCGCCTTTTCCTGTATTTGATAACGTTGAACCTGAAAGGTATTCGCCCAGCGTGCTTGCCTTGTTGCTGTTTGAGACTCATGAATACTCGAGGTTCGTCCGATATGACGGCGATCGGTGCGGCTCCCTCGAGTGTACCATTCCTCGAACGCTTTCGGATGATTGCCAGCAGCTCCTTATCGTAGATCTGTAGCACTCGCAGAGTGTTTCGGAGCACGCGACGTCGGCTGGACATATTGTCATCAGAGAGAGTATGCCAGAGACGTAGTCTGTTTACAATGATTTCTTCGCCGGCGATAGGCAGTGGTGAATGCTTCTTTGAGGCGTTGAACGCGACTTGGCTTGTCCATGCCCACTTATCCTTCTTCGCGATCGCAACGGTGCTTGAAAACCCGTATATGAACCGGCGAAGGTAGAACCGGGAACGCTTGTAATGCCTTTAACCGCCTCTTCATTCGAACTGTATCCACTTGGGGTCCATTCGAATGCCATTGGGTTCGATAATGAGCGAGTATGTGAGTGTGGAACTCTGATTCGGTTTCAGCAGTATCCCATTGGCTTTCAGGGCTTCGGCGACTTTCTCAACGTGGATTTGGTTTTCGTGTCATATAAATCAGGATGTCACAAGATAGGCAGAGAATACTTGGCATCGCGACGAATCGCTGTTGAAGTTGAATGTGGCGAGCCAAACGGCATTACCACAGATTCGAATTATATCGCGCGGAAAGGTCTTCCATTCTTCGCCTTCGCCATTCGGATCTGGTTTTACGGAGATCCACAGATACCATTTGGCCTTGGACAATGGTCGAGTGTTTGGATAAGTGGTAAGATTTATTCTTTATCGTTAGTTCGTTTAGGCCACGATAATCAACACAGAGTCGCAGAGTTCCCGCTTTCTTAATAGGACAGACCAGCAGGGAAGAGCTCTCAGATGAATCCTTGTTTGGTTATCCTGTATGTATTTCTTGAGGACAATCAATCGTCATGACATGCCGAGAGCCCAAACGTGGTTCTTTTCCTTCTTGAGGGTATTTTGTGGTCATACGGCCGGCGTGGCATCCCATTAGCGAGTTTCGTCCAACATACCATAACCTTTAGTGTGGGTATCTTATTTCCAATCGTCTTCGGGTTTTGTCGACTTTCGCCGATTTCTTCCATGACGCTTAAAGATTGTAGTTTGTGTCCCAAGAAAGGCAGAGAGGCCGATTTCACGGCGGAAGTGGCGGTGTAATTCGACGACGGTTTTGGAGGAATTGCACTTACTAATAGTCGGAGTTGAATCAGCCTGTTATCCTTAAACCGTAGTGTCGCGTCATGCAGCTGCAGGGGATTCCTAGTACAAGAGGATAGGAGCGAGTTTGGTGACAAAGAAGTGGGGTGTCGATGGACGTTGTAAGAGTAAAGGATCTTACCAGAGGATATGGGTCGACCGCCCATGACTTCGAGGATGCGAGGATCTGAGAGGAGAGAGGGAGATTGTTGCTGTGAATGTTTCATCAATGAAAACCCGAGCAGCCGGTATCGATCAACGCGGTTGGAATGGGGTTTTGTTACTTGCAATCGTAAGAAGAATAAAGTGATCACCATCCAATTTATCCTCCACAGACGATAACGAGGGGCTGGAGATAGTGAACGCAGACAAGGGGAATGGTGGGTGGCTTCGCCTTTGGTTTGTTTTACCAGGGCTTGGCTTTTAAAGCCGTTGGACCGTGAACACGACGGCGGGACGGACATGTGGGGCGGCGAGGAAAGGGGCGAGGTATGGGGGCCATGGCGGAGATTCCAGTTGGCTACAGTAGGCCTGGTGGGGCGTCTGGGTTTGGCGCCGAGGCCGGTGGCGCATTTTAGTTGTGACTTGATCCCAGCCATCGCTCGACTGGCCCCTCGGCTCTTCCCCGATGGCCTGAGGAGGCTTTAATTCCTCCACTTGGTCTTGGCCGTCGCAAGGTCCCGTCATTGTGGGACCTCGACCAGCCGTGACGGTGGGGCGTGGGTGAGTGAGGAGGAGAAGGCGGTGAGGAGGTCGTGAGCTCGTGAGTTCGGCCACAGTCTCCGTCTTCCGGAGTTAGATTTCCAGAAATGTCTGGGACGACGAGGCGAGGGGTGGGCCAGAAGGCGCAGATCGGTCACAATCGTCTGCCTTGAGTTGGGCCTGAAAGGCGGCGATGCGACCAGTTCATACATGCGTGTTAAGAACACTCGTGATTGTCAGATCTTGCCGGAGGACGGCGAGATCGATTCTGCCAGAGGTCCAGGAGGTTACCTCTAGGAGGAAACGACGAGATAGCAATAATCTCGTTATGGAGCGCCATGGATGGTGCGCGGTGGTAAAGTAGGGTTTGGCGGCGAGACGGTCCTTAGGAGGGACATGAGCAGGGGCGATTATTGGCCACTCAGGTTGGGAACAGATTCCTGTGTCGGACGCCATTACGGCGTGGTTGTGTGGTTCGACCTTAAGACGGTAGACGGACGGTGCGGATGATGACGACGAACGTAATCTGGGACGGCGACGGTATTCATGACGACGACGTAATGGTTGTAGCCGAGAGTGCTTAGCCGAGTCAAGTGGTCAGAAGAAGAATAACGGCGTATTGGTAAAGCGTAGATATAGAAGTGGTTCTACCAGACGGGGTAATGCAAGTCAGATATAGTGAATAAATACAGAAGACGTTGCGTAAGGAAAGAAGAGAAAGGGAAACAGAAATGAAGCGAGGGAGAGCCCCCTATTATACCCAAGGAAATCCTGCGCTGACTAATCCCCTGATAACTCACAACGCGCAACCGAACAGAAACCCATAGAACCTGACAGAAACATCATTACTAATCCAACTCCACATAACCTAGCGACTCCATCAACCGATCCATGAAAGATACGGAGCTGGGAGTTTTCGGCGAGGTGGGCGAATAGGGCGGCGGGGTCTTGTTCGAATTGCTGTTTGAATGCCTTCACATTATTGGGAGGGACCCATGCAGGTGGGTCGGCGGACATACGGCAGACGCGGATGATGACGAACGTAATCTCGGCGATAATGCGATTATTCCGAGAAGCATGCGACAGAGGTCGCCGAGTTAGTCAAGTTAAAAGGCGAAGGTCTTCGAAGGGAGAATAGCGTATGATAAGAACCAGCGTAGAGTCCTACCTGATGATGCCAGACGGACAAGTCATATAGAGAATACAGAAGACGTTGCGTAAGGAAAGAAGAAGAGGAAGGAAAACAGGAACGAAGCGAGGGAGAGCCCTCTAATATACCCAAGGAAATCCTACGATGACTAATCCAAAGTGACTCACACCGCGCAACCAAACAGAAACCCATAGAACGTGATGGAAACCTCCTGACTAATCCAGGTCAGCGTAACCTAACGACTCCATCAACCGATCCATGAAACCGATCACTCGTATTACCCCTGTTCCTTGACTTAGGAGCAGTATTCGTGTTTCCTGTAACACTACTCCCCCTTCCTAGACGTCGCCCTCGACCGTTAAAACCTCTCGATGATAAAAACCCTGTGGGAAAAGTCATAGAGGAGGAAAGGTATCGAGCTAGTTTTCCCTAGTTCGTTGTCGCTTCGGAGGCTGTCTTGGGTCGGCGACTGTCCCTTGACTCCGCGTATGGGGTCGAATATTCGTGACCGGTTTGAAGTTCTCATCTAAGAGTGCCTCTTGAGGATCGCTATGGCCGCTTATGTTTGTTGCTGCCAGGGTTGTCCTGATATATTGCAGCAACATTTCGGAATACGCCATGAACCTTCCATTCTAGGAAGATTCAATCGACAGTTTGCTACGATCGCGTGACTTCGAAGCGCCTGAACTTGTTCGACCATTTGGTATCCGCCGAGATTCAGATTCAGCAAGACCTTTTGACCGATCGTGACCCGCTGAACTGCTGTTCCTGGTCTCGATGCCATTTTGTCGAATGTCTTCTGCCAGATCTCTCCGACTGGCTAGAAGAATCGTCGGAGATTCTTTCAGATCTAGTCAACATCCGCGCCAATAATCCGTTCGAGGGTGGAAGCCATAGTTGCAATAGAACGGCGATTGTCCTGTAGACGAGTGTTTCGCATTGTTGTATGCATACTCGCAGATCGGTAGTAGGTCTTTCCACTTCTTTCCTGTACCCGCGGTATAGGCCCGAATATAGGATTCGAGGTGCTGGTTGGTCTTCTCCGTTTGGCCATCTGTCTGTGGGTGGAACGAGGTTGAGAGTCTCCTACGAATCCCTAGTCGTTCTGTAATTGCAGCCCAGAATGCCGATACTTAATCCTCTGTGCATAACGCTCAGGAAGCGTGAAGCGCCAAATGTCCTTGACAAAGGCGTTAGCGTCTGTTCGCTGATTCGATTGGAACGGTGCCATTTTCGTAAACGGTCCACACTACCAATACGTTACGGAATCCTGATTTCTCCTTTGGCATTTCTACTATAAATCCATTGAGATATCAGTCCGCGGTGGCTAACTCTAGGGGTTGAGGAAAGTGTCTCCGACGTTGCTTTTCCCAAGATACATCGCAAGTTTGACGGTTGGCTACATCCGCGACATTCCTGGCCACCAGTAGTTTTATCGATCAACTCAAGGGTTTTATCCTTCCTAGATGCTCCACGGTCTGTCATGATGATCCTCAATGACTTGCTTGATCACAGATCCTAAGACTACCCAACGCCCATCGCGCCTCATTCGATCCATTCATTCAGGCAAGTTCTGCATTAAGATCAGCTTCCTCTGTCCCAAGACTTCAAGGTTTGCGGAGAGGCTCATCCCGAACACTCTCCGAACCCATTGTCTGTCCTGTTCATACTAGTCGCAGAATTACCGAGCAGCTCAGATGTCGCATCACTCGATCCAAGAGTCCATCCTTCTTCGCTGCCGATAATTTCGGGGCCAGTTTCTACCCTGGTCCGTGATTTTCTGACAAACTGTTCTGGCGCTGAGAACTGTTTTACGGTTGTTCACGATTACTCCCTTCCATAAATAACTCTCTGGAAGGCATCCGCTTGCCATTCTTTTCGCCTGGTCGGTAATGGATCCTGAAGCGAAAAGCTATCTTTTCGGCCCATCTGGCTTGTCTTCTCGACAACTTAGCCGTGAAATACTGAGGTTCTGATGATCCGAATGTATCTGGATAGGAACGTCTGCTCTTCCAGCCAATGTCTCCAAGTTAAGAGAAGAGAAACTATGGAGATCTCTCATAGATCTCGTAGTTGACCTCTGCCTCGTTGAACTTGGCGGTAGAAGCTACCGGGTGTAGGATACCGCCTCGAACACAGAGAGTACTGCGGCCTCCAGTCACTGATCAGTTTTACGACGCTTCATGCGTCATCAGCGTCAGAAGTATTGCAGACGAAATCTCTCGAGTGGCCGAAAAGGCGTTTCACTGCTCCATCGCCATACGGAACCTTTCTTCAGGAGATCCACAAATTCAGAGGACGAATTTAACCGTCAGAGGAAATAGAACTAGAAACATTGAAGTTCTTGACTTGGTGGGTGGTAACCAATTCGTGATTGCCTTCACTTTCTTAGGCGAGACTTGGTTCTTTTCCGATAGTACAAATCCTAGGAATTCTACCTCCTGTTTGTACCATTCCGCTTTCGCTCCCGTATAGGTGGTTTTGTTGCAGTGGCTAATACTCTACGCACAAGAGTCGATGCTTCTTCTAGTCTTTGAATATATTAGGATATCATCCAAGTAGACTACTACGCCTTGATCTAGGAGATCCTGAATATGGTATTAACCACGACTAACGACGCGGCAAGATTCAGTTCCAAAAGGCATTACCCTATATTCAAGTGGCCAGATTTTTGTTCTGAAAGCTGTTTTCCATTCCTCGCCAAAGAGCGATCCTAATCAAGTTGTAGCCATTTTTCAGGTCTATCTTTAAAGAACTCTTTCCTTTCAGATCGGCCAGCTCTGGTGAGGGTAGCGATTTTTGACTGTGATAGCATTTAAGCCACGGAAGTCTACGCATAACCTCAGTTTCCCATTGGCCTTCTTTACGAACAGGATAGGTGCTGCTGCTGGTGGAGGACTATTTTGCCAGAGGCTAGCATTTCGGCCCAAGATCTGAGCTTTTTGTTCCACTGGGACAGGCGTAGATCGGTCCCCATGGAGGCTGCTTTCTTTCAATAAGGGAATGGTGTGATCCCATTCAGAGTGATCAGGTAGTCGATCGGCTCCTCCTGTAGAAGACGTTGACGTCCTGATACTCCATTAGATAAAGACTAACGGCTGTTTACAACGCTGCCCAGAGTGTTCCTCGATCATCATCTGTATCTCGCGACGACCTCAACAGCCTGACGACCAACTCTTGTCTTCTTCAGAGGTGTCATGCATGGTCCTGAAGCATCCTTCAATTGACAATTGACATCGGTGGCGCGACTGTTCTGACCCCAATGTATGGTAGGTTGATGCTCCTTGAGCCATCGATGTGGTATGACGAGGTCCTCTCCTGCGAACGAGCCAACCTCGCAGACAATGTCTCTGTCTAGATGGCTGCCGACACGGAGAGTGAGAGGTTGAGTAATGTGGGTGCCGGAGTTAGGCATAGGGGTACCGTCAGCCTGTCTGGTGATGAGAGGCTTGGGTCGAGATTGAGTTGGGATCTTGAGACGATGGATACAGTTCCAGGACATGACCCAGTCCTCTGTTCCGCTGTCTAGGAGTGCGTTGACTATTTCTGCATGTAGGTTACTAGTTGCGGGGTGTGTCCAAGAGATCTCAATCTCGAGGCGGGTTTCTTGCTTGTGTGCAGACATATTCGTATGTATGAAAGTGCGAGGTAAAGGTATGCTTTGTTCTTGGATATGAGTGGGTTGATGTTGATGGGTCTTGTTCTGAGGAGTTTATATTGAGAAATATTGATGAAGATCAGAACACTTACGCCAGCGTTTAGCAGAACCCATCCTCAGAGTGTGTGTAAAGAGAATTGAATTGCGCGAAATAACAAAACCGATTTAACATAACCCGATCCCTTTGAAAAATCCTTTCCCCAAACAGAAAACTAGAGAAATCATAACACAAAATAGAATAAACACCGCAAAATAGAAAATACTCAATCAATTTAGTCCTCCAAATTCGTGATCCTTGCCCTAAATGCCTAATTTAGTGGCCCCAATTTCCGTTTCTTATCACCCTCCCTTCCATGGTCCTTTCTCCCGGAAGGATGCTCTTTTCTCTTCAGGTTCGTCAACCTGACCTTACTAGTCGCCACACAATCCTTCGCGAAGTGGTTATCTCTACCATAACGGAAGCACTTTCCTTCTTTCTGCCACTTCTCTTTTTCCTCCTTGGTGACACCTAAGTCATCCGAGTTTCTAGAGTTGCTGGCTGGTGCGGGGAAAGTCTTCCTAGGATTTGC
Organism: Morchella eximia; assembly: GCA_024713935.1. NCBI lineage: Eukaryota > Fungi > Ascomycota > Pezizomycetes > Pezizales > Morchellaceae > Morchella > Morchella eximia. The sequence goes on from JAMGZG010000001.1 coordinate 5,328,115, forward strand.
ATTGTTGCGCGATTTTCGCCGTTCCGTTTTTTCCTCGCGAGGTTTCACAGAATCTTTGCCTCGCAGGATTTCCTTCCTCGCCTTCACCTCGTGATCCTTGCGCCCCACCTTCCGTACCCAGGCTAACCATTCCACGAAATCTTCCGGTTCCTCAATTGCGTTTGAGAGTCGTTGTTCCAGCGAAGAGTTTATTCCTGTTAGAATCATGGATCTCATGACAACTGGTCCAACTCGTGCGTCCCATTCCAGGTTCTGCATCTCGCCGATGTCCGACGCCATCTGACGGAGCTTGTCCATCTTCTGCTTTTGTTCTCGACTTGTACCATACGAAGTTCCTGCTTGAACCGCCCAGGTTCCGACGCGGTCTAACACTAATCTCATGAAGCCAAAAGTTCGCCAAGACTACCGTAAACTCGAGGATGCATGATTTTAGTCCCGTCATCCCATTGGACTTTCTTCTGGAGGCTGATCAAGACCTCCATTTGATCGATCCAGAGTCTTACGTCCTGATCGGCTTTTCCGGAGGGATTTTCTTTGCCGCCTATGCGTGGGCGAGAGTTCTATTTCTCGCGCTTGCTTTGTCTCCGCTTCACGTTTTGCCATGCACTCTTCCTCTGAATCTGCGATGATCCGGATGGTCTCTCCGCGTTGTCTCTTCCCCATTTCCATTGCTCGTGCTCCCTGGTCTCCTTCTTGTATTATTACGCCCAAGTTGCTTCCGTGCCTGGCCTCCGGGTTTTCACCGGATCTGGAGCCAGCTGGTGACTGGGGAGGTGGGCCTGAGCTTTCACGATCGTTGATGAGTCATGGAGTTGATTAGTCAGAGGTTATCGGTTTCGCTTCGTTCGTTATGCGGTCAGTCACTGATTAGTCATCGCAGGATTTTATAATAGGGCTCCCCTAGCTTCTGCTCCTGTTTTCTTCTTCTTCCTTCTACATTCTCTATACTGTAATGCTTGTCCGTACCTGGCATATCATACCAGGTAGGACCACTTCTATATCTACGCTGGTTCTCAATACATACGCAGTTACTTCTCTTCTTTACGAAGACCTTCGCACCTCGCTTGACTAACTCGACAGATTCTACTATCGCATATCATACCCTGTGGAATACTTACTACCGCCGCCCCTTGAGACTGAGCCGCTGCCACCTGCACCTGTTTCTGGGGCCAGTGGTTGTTCTGCAGCCGTTTTACGGGCTGTTTCCTTCATTTGCTCCATCATTTCTTCCAGAGCTGTCCTTGTCCCCGCGAAACCATCTACCAATGAGGCCTGCTGCTGCATGGTTTCTTCCATTTGTGCCAGCGTGGCTGCTATGCCTGCTGGGACTTGTGCTAGGCCTTCTTGCGGCAACTGTTGGATCCAGTTGGCCAGCATAGTTATGTGCTGAGCCTGCTCTTCCTGCCGTTGTTGATGCGCCCTGGTAGTAGCGTCGATTCGCTCTAGGACTTGGCCGAGGTCCGTAGTGGTCGCGGCCATTTCCGTCCGTACCTGTGCGAGGATGAACTCCTCGCGGCGCTCTCGTTCCTCCTTGTCCTGGTCGAACTTCATTTGCAGTTCTTGGACGCGCCTGAGTTGCTCCTCGTGCTGCTGGGCGAGCTGGGCGGAGTGCTGTCGAGTGATTTCCCTGATGGTAGGGAGGTCTTGGACGCTCATAGTGAGGTCTTCAAGTCCTTGACTCAGATGCTGAACCACTGGGGCTCCTCTCCGCTCGATCTCTTGTCCGATGATTTCTCCAAAGGGGTGCTCGATACGGCGTTCCTCTACGTCCATGTTCATGTCTTCGTCGTCGTCCATTACCCTGGGGACCGAGGGCCTCGGAATAGACGACCTTTCTCTGATCGGTGTCTGGTACGGGGAGTAGTCCTGGTAGTCCCCCTGCCTGCGCGGGCGGGGTTGGCCATAGGATTCGGCCGGCTGGGTCGATCTGAAGAGGTCGCTGATCGGCATGTCTCGATCCCTCCTGTGACGCCGCCTCGCCTGGGTCTCGACTATACCTCGATCTCTCACTGTGATTGAGCTCTCCATGTTGTAGTCTTCCTCCGATTGTTGCCGATGACCCCTTGACATCGCTGAGTTGCTCGATTCTGAGCTGTGGTTGTCTTCTGCACCAGGGTTGAGCGACGAACCAAGGGACTGAGTGAGCTAATCCAAAGGATTGCTGACTGAGGGTAACTTTGATGGGGAAGAGTTCAGGGTAGTTGAGGACCTCCGGATCGTGTTCTTCGAATCTGCAAGTGGTACCTGTTTCGATAAAGAACCCAGCGTATTCGAGGTATCCGCAATAAAGGTGTTCAGCACTACCTCTGCGAACGATGAAGGAGGTAGTGCAAGCGAGGTTGTTGATAGCTGCTGTTGCTACTCGGGGGTGCATAAAGTACCAAGTGCCTGTCCAATAGACTACTTCCTTATTCTTCTACTTGAGAGCACGATGACTATCCGTCACGCAAAATACTTCCAAGTATTGCCGAGAGTTGTCTTATCGAGACGTTGATAATACGCGATCGAGAATAATAGCGTAGTGGATAAGGTACAATATAGTGTTTGAAATGCCAATGCCAAGAATAGTTCTGTAGCTTAAACTTATAATATTGTGGATTCCGCCCGAAATGACCGATGATGCCACTCAAGACGAGGCAGAATCCTACCCTATTTATACACGCTGGAACCTATGCCAAGGCCCGCTTAATACCAATGAGATAACGATAATAGAATAAGACAATCGACCAAGATAACCCCAATAGAAAGCGCTTCAAGATAGTTCCGTTCCTCCATTCTAATTCCGACACGTAACCATGAACCTTGCAATTGCCGGTAACTGAGCTGTATCATACTATTGTCTCAGAGCTACTTCCCTAAGTAGAATGGCCTGCAGCCATAAGCCCCGCTTCTATTCCGTTCCGGGTGAGACACCCAATAGTAAGCGTGCCCTCACAATAGCTCGACATTAGCGTGGTTGCACCCGGTGCCCTCTAAACCCTCAGACTTTCTACGCTTGTTCTCGCTATTCGATCAGATTTGCATCACAACCGATCACTCGTATTACCCCTGTTCCTTGACTTAGGAGCAGTATTCGTGTTTCCTGTAACAATATTATTCTCAATTTTTTTGCGTTTCCGGACTGAACTGGGTCTGCATGAGCCCGCATGGAGGCTCAAACTGTGATTCGGCTTCGTTGCCAGTGTTGTGATACTCTAGAAGTTTTTTGCCGTGAATGCCTTTCTCTCGCCATTCCAGTTAGCACGATGATTCCATTTATTCAAAAGAGAAAGACTACATCACTTGCTAAGCGGGGTCAGATACTTGTTTAGGGTTCTTTGAGGGACGGGAGAAAAATGGAACTCAAGGAGATTTCAATGCTTTCAGGTGTTCCTAGATCTACCTGTTCGGACATCATCAACAAAGCCAAGCAGAAGGCTCTCCAGACCGGAAACCCTGACCTTTGTGCAGAAGAAAACCTTGCACCAGATCCCAACTCGTTGAAGGGTAGTAATAAGGCCTTGAGTCCTGAGCAGGAAAGAAGGTTGATTGAGTTAGCTTTATCGGATGCAACTCACTGCCGTATGCCTTTAGGTGAACTTGGAGCAGCAGGTATACTACAGAAATACGTCTTTTTACGCGTTTTTTTCCTCTAAGATAATAAATAGCTGGTCTGAACGTGAGAATCAATACCATCAGTAAAACTTTAAAGGCAGATGGGACCCATCGATGCGCACCCACCAAGAAGCTTTTGATGAATAATAATCACAAGGTTGTACGTCTCGCCTTCTGTTTGCGGGACCGACAGCAGAATTGGCAGGACAGTGTTATTTTTACATTTGAACCCTATTTTGAAATTAGTAATCTATGGGAGAGAAGAGCCAGAGGTGTCCTACGACGTGCTGGAGAAGCCTTTATAACATGCAATATGAATAGAAAGTTCTAAGTGGGGGCTAGAGTTATGTTTTGGGGGGCAATTCTATATGGATATCCAGGCTCTCAACTACCCTACCATGTCTACAAAACACTTTACGAAACAACTGTTGAATGAACCGCTGCTTTGGTAGCCCTGCAAATGGAGTATGAAGCCGAGCTTCTGAACCGTATAGAACCTGACATTCTGCCTGTCCACTGGGAGAGAAGGCATGATAGGAAAGGAGGTATAGATTGGTATATATATCGAGAAAGAATTTTTTACCCTCTTCTCTTCCCTCTTGCATTACTTGCCAAAGAAACTACCAACCCTAATATAATTATAATGGATGATAATGCATCTGCACATAAACATCAGTATCAAGAAGTTTTCAGGCATCGTGCAGGCCTTCAAAGACTTGAATGGCCTGCCAATTCGCCTGATTTGAACCCTATAGAAACTATCTGGAACAAGATGAAGGACAGTATAAAAGTCAGACTTGTTTAGAATTTTACTGCACGAGGGATCAGGGCTGTAGTTGAAAATGAGTGGAAACTATATACAGTTGAGAAAATCAATCGGCATATCATGTCTATGCCCCGTAAGATAGAAGCTTGTATTGCGGATGGGGGCGGAAACAATTTCAATTTTTGAAGCGGAAATATCAATTCTCGTACTCTACTGAGTAGGCAGGTCAAAAAGGTGCATATGCACATACATGCAAGTTCATGCGGACCCTTTTCAGCCTGTAAACGGAAAACAATTACGAGTAGTGGTATTGCTGCAAGTGGGGTAGCCAGAGCAGCAGTTTGTACAGAGTATTCACCGTATATGTGAAGAACCCTCTTTTAGAAAATTTTATTTTCGACCAGTGTACGAGGGCCTGCCATTGGTCGAATATTTAGAAAAGGGACAACTTGCCTGCCAAGGAGGTATTTGAGGGGTATACTCCTCAGCTTTGGCAACACAACCTTCACCACCGCATGTAATACGGGACTGTGGACAAGAGACTATGACGTCAAGGAACATGACCGAGGCAGAGGATAGAGCAAACAGAGTTCGTGGCTATAAGCTATGGGCTATAGGGTAGTTCTACTTGATCGGTAGATCAAGCGGGACTGCTTTATGAAACGTGTGTTTGGGGAAATGCCAATGCTAAGCGATAGTTCTGTAGCTTTTAAACTTGTAATATTGTAAACCGGATTCCGCTCGCTGAGTGACTGATGATGCCACTAAGACGAAGCAGAATCCTACCCTATTTATACATGTTTGGAACCCATGCCAAGGCCCGCTTAATACTAATGAGATAACGATAATAGAATAAGACAATCGACCCGAAGATAACCCCAATAGAAAGAGCGCCCCCGCATAGTTCCGTTCCTCCATTCTAATTCCGACACGTAACCATGAACCTTGCAATTGCCAGTAACCGAGCTGTATCACACTATTGTCCTAGAGCTACTTCCCTAAGTAGAATGGCCTGCAGCCATAAGCCCCGCTTCTTTTCTGTTCCGGGTGAGACACCCAATAGTAAGCGTGCCCTCGCAATAGCCTAATACTAGTGTGGTTGCACCCGGTACCCCCACACCCCTCGGTACCTTTCTATGCTTGTTCCCGCGTTACCCGACCATACTCGCATCATAACCCATCACTCGTATCATCCCTGTTCCTTGACTTAGACGGTGTTCGTGTTTCCTGTAACACTACTCCCCCTTCCTAGACGTCGCCCTCGACCGTTAAAACCTCTCTAGGATAAAAACCCTGTGGGAAAAGTCATAGAGTAGGAAAGGTATCGAGCTAGTCTTCCCTAGTTCGTTGTCGCTGGAGGCCGTCAGTTGGTGGCGGTCCTGACTCAGATGGGGTCGAGTGTTCGTGACTGGTTTGAAGTTCTCATCTAAGAGAGCCTCTTGAGGGTCGGGTGTTGCGAGTCGTTTCCGCGTGTTTTGTTGCCTGCCAGGGTTGGGATCCTCTCGATAAGATCGCAACAACATCTCGTGGAATACATCGTGAACCTTCCATTCTACCGGAAGACTTAAACGATAAGCCCTATTTCCTACAGCCGCGGTGACTTCGAAAGGCCCTGTGAACTTATCTGACCATTTGTTGTAACCGCCGAGGTTCCGAGTGTCCAGCAAGACCTTTTGACCGATTGTGAACCGCTGAACTGCTGGTCCTGGTCTCGATGCCATTCTGTCGAAGGTCTTCTGTAGATCCTCGCCGACTCGCGCTTGGAGAAGGTCTTCCAGGTAGGTGCTTCCTTGGCATCCAGCTGCCCGATTTCGCGTCATTGGCCAATCTGTTCGTGGGTGGAAACCGTAGTTGCAATAGAACGGTGACTGCCCCTGCTGACCAAATTTTTGCGTTGTTATATGCGATACCGCAGATTGGTAGAGGTCTTTCCATTTTTCCCAGACCTGCAGTGTAATGTAGGACTCGGCGGGTGCTGGTTGGTCTTTTCTGTTTGGCCGTCAGTCTGTGGATGGAACGAGGTCGGGAGTCTCCTACGAATCCCTAGTCGTTCGGTAATCGCAGCCCAAAATGCCGACATTTAACTGTGTTCCTCTGTCAGCATTTACGCCCTAGGAAGTCCGTGGAAGCGCCAAATGTCCTTGACAAAGGCGTTAGCGGTCTGTTCCGCATTGATTCCCGTCATTGGAATGAAGTGAGCCATCTTCGTAAAACGGTCCACGACTACCAATACGTTACGGAATCCTGATTTCTCCTTTGGCATTTCTACTACGAAATCCATTGAGATATCAGTCCAAGGGGTGGTGGCTAACTCTAGGGGTTGAGGGAGTGACAACTGTCTCCGACGTTGCTTGGCTCTCTGGCATACATCGCAAGTCTTGACGAAGTTGGCTACATCCGTGGACATTCCTGGCCACCAGTAGTTCCTATCGATCAACTCAAGGGTTTTATCCCTTCCCAGATGCCCCGCTACGGGTCTGTCATGATGATCCTCAATGACTTGTCTGACCGCGTATCCTGGCACTACCCAACGACCATCGTGGGTGGCCTCATTCGATCCCGGGGTCCATTCAGTAAGTCTGCGTTATTACGGCATCAGCTTCCCTGTCCCAAGACTTCAAGGTCTGGCCAGGAGAGGTTCATCCCGGAACACTCTCCGAACCCATTGTCTGTCCTGTTCATACCAGTCTTGTAGTGGCTGAGGCAGCTCAGTACCTGGTATGTCGTACCACTGATCCAACGGAGTCCATCCTTCTTCGGGGTTGCCAATAATTTCGGGGCCAGTTTCTACGCTGGTCCGTGATTTTCTGACAAATTGTTCTGCGCTGAGCAACTGTTTTACGGGTTGTTCACGCATTACTCCCCCTTCCATAATAACTCGGGCGCCTTTGTGAGTGCATCTGGCTTGCCGCTCTTTTCGCCTGGTAATGGATCCTGAAGCGAAAAGGTGCTATCTTTTTCGACATCTGGCTTGTCTTCTCGACAACTTCTTGGTCGTAGAAATACTGTAGGTTCTGATGATCCGAATGTATCTGGATAGGAATGTCCGTCTTCCAGCCAATGTCTCCAAGTTAAGAGAGCAGAAACTATGGCGAGCATCTCCTCATTATAGATCTCGTAGTTGACCTCTGCCTCGTTGAACTTGGCGAGAGTGGTAAGCTACCGGTGTAGAATACCGCTTCGAACACCTGAGAGAGTACCGCGCCTCAGCCCAGTCCACTCGGCGTCAGTTTCTATGACGCGGTGTTCGTGAGCGTCAGAGTACGCAGACGTGAACCTCTTCTTGAGTTCGTCGAAAGCGCTTTGCTGTTCCCTGCTCCATCGCCATACGGATCCTTTCTTCAGGAGGTCGGTCATTGGTCGACAAATCTCGGAGTACCTGTGGATAAACCGTCGTAGGAAGTTGGCGAACCCGAGGAAGCATTGAAGTTCCTTGACCTTGGTGGGTGGTAACCACTCCGTGATTGCCTTCACCTTTTTAGGCGAGACCTGGTTCCCTTTTCCTGAGAGTACGAATCCTAGGAATTCTACCTCCTGTCTGTACCATTCCGTTTTCTCGAAGTTCCCGTATAGGTGGCTTTGCTGCAATCGCTCCAATACTTTACGCACAAGAGTCGTATGCTCTTCCCTAGTCTTTGAATATATTAAGATATCATCCAAGTAGACTACTACGCCTTGATCTAAAAGGTCCTTGAATATGGTATTAACCATGACCTGGAACGACGCCGGTGCATTGGTTAAGCCAAAAGGCATTACCCTATATTCGAAGTGACCGTATTTCGTTCTGAAAGCTGTTTTCCATTCTTCGCCAGCAGCAATTCTAATCAAGTTGTAGCCATTTTTCAGGTCTATCTTGGTGAAGAACTCTGCTCCTTTCGTTGCATCGGCCAACTCTGTCATTAGTGGCAGGGGGTAGCGATTCTTGACTGTAATGGCATTTAAGCCACGAAAGTCTACGCATAACCTGAGTTGCCCATTGGCTTTCTTTACGAAGAGGATAGGTGCTGCTGCTGGGCTGGTGGAGGGGACTATTTTGCCAGAGGCTAGCATTTCGTCCAAGTACTCCCGGAGTGCCTTCTGTTCCACTGGGGAGAGCGCATAGATCGGTCCCCATGGAGGCTGCTTTCCTTCCATAAGGGGAATGGTGTGGTCCCATTCAGAGTGATCAGGTAATCGATCGGCTCCCTCTTTAGAGAAGACGTCGATGAAGTCCTGATACTCCATTGGTATAGCACTAGCGAGAGCCTCGCCTACCAATGCCCTTGCCCAGAAGGGGTGTTGCTCGATCACCATCTGTGTCTCGGGTGACGACCTCAACAGCCTGATGACCAGCTCTTCTGGGTCTTCTTTGTAGGTGTCATACATGGTCCTGAAGCATCCCTTCACTTGACTTGTAATGTTGTCGAAGGTGACCTTGTTCTGACCCCAATGTATAGTAGGTTGATGCTCCTTGAGCCATCGATGTGGTATGACGAGGTCCTCTCCTGCGAACGAGCCAACCTCACAGACGATGTCTCTGTCTAGATGGTTGCCGACGCGGAGGGTAAGAGGTTGAGTAATGTGGGTGCCGGAGTTAGGCATAGGGGTACCATCGGCCTGTCTGATGATGAGAGGCTTAGGTCGAGGTTGAGTGGGGATCTTGAGGCGATGGATACAGTTCCAGGACATAACCCAGTCCTCTGTTCCGCTGTCTAGGAGTGCGTTGACTATTTCCGCATGTGGGGTACTGGTTGCGTGGTGTGTCCAAGAGATCTCAATCTCGAGGCGGGTTTCTTGGTTGTGTGAAGACATGTTTGTATGTGTAGAAATGTAAGGTAAAGGTATGTTTTGTTCTTGGATATGAGTGGGTTGATGTTTGATGGTTTTTGCTTGAGCGCGAGGTGAGGTGGTTTATATAGCAAATTCGAGCGTTGATGAAGATCATGTTACAACACTTACGCGCCCGGCGTTTCGGGGTGTAACCCCATCCTCAGAGTGTGTGTAAAGAGAATTGTATTGCGCGAAAAATAAAAACCCGATAGAGCATAACATAACCCGATCCCTTTTTGAAAAATCCTTTCTAAAACAAAAGATAGAAAAACCGTAACACAACATAGAATAAACACTGCAAAATAGAAATACCCAATCAATTTTTAGCCCTCCAAATTCGTGATCCTTGCCCTAAATGCCTCATTTTGTGGCCCCAATTTCTGTTTTTTATCACCCCCCCTTCCGTGGTCCTTTCCTCCGGGAGAATACTCCTTTCTTTTCAGGTTCGTCAACCTGACCTTACTCGTCGCCACGCAATCCTTCGCAAAGTGGTTGTCTCTTCCACAACGGAAACACTTCCCTTCCTTCTGCCACTTCTCTTTTTCTTCCTTGGTGACACCTAAGTCATCCGAGTTTTTTGAGTTGCTGGCTGGTGCGGGGAAAGTTTTCCGAGGATTTGCGTTGTTGCGCGATTTTCGCCGCTCCGTTTTCTCTTCGCGAGGTTTCACAGAGTCTTTGCCTCGCAGGATCTCTTTTCGGGCCTTCACCTCGTGATCCTTGCGTCCGACCTTTCGTACCCAGGCTAACCATTCCACGAAGTCTTCTGGTTCCTCAATCGCGTTTGAGAGTCGTTGTTCCAGGGAGGAGTTTATTCCTGTTAGGATCATGGATCTCATAACAACTGGTCCAACTCGTGCGTCCCATTCTAGGTTCTGCATCTCGTTGATGTAGTCGTCGATTGGGCCAGTCTGACGGAGCTTGTCCATCTTCTGCTTGGCTTGCTCCTGACTTGTACAGTTGCCATATTGGGTGCGAAGTTCCTGCTTGAACCGCTCCCAGGTTCCGATGCGTGGGTCTAACACTAATCTCTCCATGAAGTTCCGCCAAAAGTTCGCCGCACTACCGGTAAACTCGAGGGATGCCCACATGATTTTGGTGCCGTCATCCCAGTGGACTTTCTTCTGAAGACTAATTAAGATCTCCATTTGGTCGATCCAGAGTCTTACGTCCTGATCGGCTTTTCCGGAGAAGGGGATGTTGGCCTTCTTGGGTGCGTCGCCTGTGGTGGCGCGAGGCGGGTGCGAGTGTTCTATTTCTCGTTGGCGCCTTCTCTCCTCTCTTCTTCTTTTGCGATCTTGCCGCCTGCGGCGTTCTTCATCCGAAGAGTCCGATGAGGAGGATCCTGGGGGTGGTGGTGCTCCGCCAGCGTTTCCCCCATTGTTACCATCTCCATTGCCTCCGCCTTGTGCCCCCTGGCCTCCTTCCTGTCCTTGTTGGCTATTACGCTCAAGGTTGGATCCTGGTGCTTGACCTTGACTTCCGGGGTTTTCACCGGAACCGGAGCCGATTGGAGGGGCGACTGTCGGTCGGGGAGGTGGGCCTGATCCGCTGCCCCCTGCACCTGTTTCTGGGGCGACTGGCGGTTGGGGAGGTTGGCCTGAGCCACTGCCGCCTGCGGCTGTTTCTGGGGGCGGTGGTCGTTCCGCAGCTTACTTGTTTCCCTCATTTGCTCCATCATCTCTTCCAGAGCCGTCCTTGTTCCAGCGAACCCATCTATCAGCGAGGCCTGTTGCTGCATAGTTTCTTCCATTTGTGCCAGCGTGGCTGCTATGCCTTCTGGGACTTGGGCTGGGCCTTCTCTTGGCAGCTGTTGGATCCAGTCGGCCAGCATAGTTATGTGCTGGGCCTCCTCTTCCTGCCGTTGTTGATGCGCCCTGGTAGTATCGGCGATTCGCTCCAGGACTTGACCGAGATGGGTAGTGGTCGCAGCCGTTTCCGCCCGTACCTGAGCGAGGATGAATCCCTCGTGGCGCTGTCGCTCTTCCTTGTCCTGGTCGAATTTCATCTGCAGTTCCTGGATGAGCCTGGTTTGTTCCTCGTGCTGCTGGGCGAGCTGCGCGGAGTGTTGCCGAGTAATTTCCCTGATGGAGGGGAGGTCTTGGACGCTCATGGTGAGGTCTCCAAGTCCGCGGCTCAGCTGTTGGACCACTGGGGCTCCTCTCCGCTCGATTTCCTGCCCAATGATGTCTCCGAAAGGGTGCTCGATACGGCGTTCTTCTATGTCCATATTCGTATCTTCGTCGTCGTCCCGTACCCTGGGGACCGAGGGCCTCAGAATAGATGACCTCTCTCTGGTCGGCGTTTGGTACGGGGAATAGTCCCGGTAGTCCCCTAGCCTGCGCGGGCGGGGTTGGCCATAGGATTCGGCCGGCTGGGTCGATCTGAAGAGGTCGCTGATCGGCGCGTCCCGATCCCTCCTGTGGCGCTGCCTCGACTGGGCCTCGACTATACCTCGATCTCTCACCGTGATTGAGCTCTCCATGTTGTAGTCTTCCTCCGATCGTTGCTGATGACCCCTTGACATCGCTAAGTTGCTCGATTCTGAGCTGTGGCTGTCTTCTGCACCAGGGTTGAGCGATGAACCAAGGGACGGGGTGAGCTAATCCGTAGGATTGCTGACTGAGGGTGACTTTGATAGGGAAGAGTTCTGGGTAGTTGAGGATCTCCGGATCGTGTTCTTCGAACGTGCAAGTAGTACCTGCTTCGGTGAAGAACCCGACGTACTCGAGATATCCGCAGTAAAGGTGTTCGGCACTGCCTCTGCGAACGATGAAGGAGGTAGTGCAAGTGAGGTTGTTGATAGCTGCTGTTGCTACTCGGGGGTGCATAAAGTACCAAGTGTCTGTCCAATAGACTACTCCTTATTCTTTTACTTGAGAGCACGATGACTATCCGTCACACAAAATACTTCCAAGTATTGGTCTAAGCGAGTAGTTGTCTTATCGAGACGTTGATAATATGCGATCGGTAATGGTAGCGTAGAGGATAAGGTACAATATAGTGTTTGGGGAAATGCCAATGCTAAGCGATAGTTCTGTAGCTTTTAAACTTGTAATATTGTAAACCGGATTCCGCTCGCTGAGTGACTGATGATGCCACTAAGACGAAGCAGAATCCTACCCTATTTATACATGTTTGGAACCTATGCCAAGGCCCGCTTTCTAATACTAATGAGATAACGATAATAGAATAAGACAATCGACCCGAAGATAACCCCAATAGAAAGAGCGCCCCCGCATAGTTCCGTTCCTCCATTCTAATTCCGACACGTAACCATGAACCTTGCAATTGCCAGTAACCGAGCTGTATCACACTATTGTCCTAGAGCTACTTCCCTAAGTAGAATGGCCTGCAGCCATAAGCCCCGCTTCTATTCTGTTCCGGGTGAGACACCCAATAGTAAGCGTGCCCTCGCAATAGCCTAATACTAGTGTGGTTGCACCCGGTACCCCCACACCCCTCGGTACCTTTCTATGCTTGTTCCCGCGTTATCCGACCATACTCGCATCATAACCCATCACTCGTATCATCCCTGTTCCTTGATTTAGACGGTGTTCGTGTTTCCTGTAACAACGTGAGACAGAAGGATTATTCTTGGAATAATATACAGAAGTTGTTTAAAGAGAAAAGAAAAGAGAAATGAAACAGAAGAAAACACGAGACCAAGCTCCCTTATATATCCGATAAATCTTATACAGGGATGACTCATACGTACGTGTAACAAAAACTGAGAGAACATAATAGAAATTCTCATTTCAAATCCAGAACTCAATATATAGTCCTTCGTCTTCCTATCCTAATCTATCACTCATACCAGATATGCAGTGACCATTACAGATCAGGTACTCCTTCGAGGCCTAACTTCTGGTAGGCTTGAGTTTCCATGTTTAACGTTCATGAAACTTCTTGACGAGTTCAAGTGACTGTTCGAGGTCCGATAAGGGTTGCCACGAGGGCTTATTATATCTGATATCCCTTGACCCATAGCAGAGGGCTTTGAAGTGCTCCGCCAGTAACCAACGGTGCCTGGTTGTCGACGGCATGTTCTCTCATCTACCTCAGATCTCATCAACATGGTTTTTAAAGTGCGGAGCTCAGGATTGCATAGTTTCATGAGTGGTGGGTTGCAGAAGAGTTGTAGTCAAAGTGTCAAAATCAAGCTACGGATCATGGGATACCGTACTAGGTAGTCAAACCTTCCTCTGCGCTTCCTTGAGTCCAATATCATTTCGACTTCCCATTCCTCTTGTCCTTCAATTTCGACCGGCGGTGGTGGTGGTTGCCACTGTCCTAGTACAGGATTATCTGCTGCAGGTGATAATAACGAAACATGGAACACCGAGTGGATCCTCATCGAACGGGGAAGATCTAACTCATTGACATAAGGGTTAACTATTTGCCCAATAGTGTATGGCCCGGATACGTTTCCGATCGACTTTCTTTCAGTGTCGTTTGGTCAGAATGTGACGAATCGATAGAAAAACCTCGTGTCCCAAACACTAATGAGGAGCTTGAGTTCGATTTGTATTGGCGGATTCTTCTTGTATTCATTGTGCACAGAACATATTGTTCTTCAGGAAATTCAAAACATCTTTCATATTCCGTACAATACTATTAGCTTCATCTTCTGTTGTAGTGCTACCATATTCTAGAGAGCTGAAGGTCATGCTGGGGTTTCTTTCCGAGTTGGTATAAAATGCGGAAATCCTGGTTGGTTTGGAAAAACAATTATTTGTTATGAACTCGGCCATCCGTATCATACGAACCCAGTCGTCCTATTGGTAGGAGAAATAGCTTTGAAAATATTTTCTATAATTGCATTGATTCTTACCGTTTGTCCATCTGTTTTCTTCAGCAAAAAACGGATTTTGTCAAGATGAATTTGAGCGTTATAACAGAGCCGCTATGAGGCTGTTACAAAAGTACCTGTTCCATCAATTGAGCTAAAAGACCGTAAGGTAACCGCAGCTTGTTCTCCAGGAAGGAAGTCGCGCAGGCGCCATATACCTTTGTATGCTCAAGCGAAGTAGTATTCCGCAGGGTATGATGTGCGACAGTAGTAGCTGTCGAGTTAGTCAAGCGAGGTGCGAAGGTCTTTGTAAGGAAGAGAAGTAACGTCGTTTGTATTGATAATTAGCGTAGGTACAGAAGTGGTCCTACTTGGTATAATATGCTAGGTAGTATAGAGATACAGAATACGTTGCGTAAGGAAAGAAGAAGGGATAGGAAACAGAAATGAAGCGAGGGAGAGTGCTCTAATATACCCAAGGAAATCCTACAATGACTCATCCAAAGTGACTCACACCACGCAACCGAACGGAAACCCATAGAACGCAACAGAAACATCCTGACTAAGCCAACTCCGTGTAACCTAACGACTCCATCAACCGATCCATGAAAGTAGCCCCCCCCTTCAAGCACGAGCTCCTGCGAGCTTGAATTTTAACCTTCGTTTCGAGCGGCCCCGGTTTCCCATGGTATTTTGCGTGGAAGACATCGACTGCGGCGGTATCATTTTGGTAGTCCGCGGGTTCTCAGGTAGGGTCGGTGTATCCTGTCCACTTGACGAAGTACTGCAGGCCATTGTTCCTTGTTTTCCGCGAGTTCAGGATCTCCTCGACCTCATATTCCTACCCTTGTTCGACGATGATAGGTGGAGGAGGCGGTTGCACCTGGCCGGGTACGGGGTCTTACGCGGCGGGGTCCAGTAGCGACACATGGAAGACAGGGTGTATCTTCATGCTCTGGGGAAGGTCGACTTGGTACGCGTATGGGGAGATAACCGCTTTGATAGGGAACGGTCCGAGCTTCTTCCAGTCGAGCTTCCTCGAATTGCGGGTGGTACGGATGTTTTTAGCTGAAACAAAGACCATGTCGCCGACATTGTATTGAGCGGCAGGGGTTCGCTTTGCGTTGGTAGCTTGCTCTTGTTAGTCTTGTGCCGTTCGGATATTGGTGCGTAGGTATTCATGGAGTTCCATCATCTTCCCGGCGAAGTCTTTGGCATCGAGGCTGAGTAGTGTTTTGTTGGAAGGTTTGATCGTCACAGTGAACCGAGGGTGGAAGCAGAAGTTTGCAAAGAAGGGTGTGGCTTTTGTAGAGGCGGAGACCTAATTGTTACCGGAGAACTTGGCCATAGGGAGCCATTTGACCCAGTCGTTCTGTTGGTAGGACACATAGCCGCGTAGGATTGTTCTATTACCATGTTTAACCTTTCAGTTTGACAGTCGGTTTCTGGATGGAAGGCGGTGGACATTCTTGCTTCGATCCCGAGGTGTTTGCACAGTTCTTTCCAGAATTTGGCGGTGAATTGAGTACCACGGTTGGAGGTGACATGCGTGGGAAGCCCATGGAGTTTCCAGATATTTCACAGATACAGTTGAGCGACATCTTCAGCATTCATGGTTGTGTTGCAGGGTAGGAGGTGTCGCATCTTTGTTAGTCGATCCATGATTACCATGATTGCATCGTATCCTTCACTTTCCTGTAGTGCAGTGACGAAGTCCATTGATACTTCCTGCCAGTGCTGTTCGGGTATGGGTAGAGGTCGGAGTACACCGAGTTTTCCGTGGGTGCTGAGTTTGCTTCGCCGACAGGTATGACAGTTCCGTACGTAGCGGCCAATGTAGTTCCGCATACAAGGCCAGTAATAGTCCCTACTGATGAGTTCGAATGTCTTCTCGCGTCCGCTGTTTTCATGGATCGGTTGATGGAGTCGCTAGGTTACGCGGAGTTGGATGAGTAATGATGTTTCTGTTGCGTTCTATGGGTTTCTGTTCGGTTGCGCGGTGTGAGTCAGCAGAGATTAGTCATCGCGGGATTTCCTTGGGTATAATAGGGGGCTCTCCCTCGCTTCGTTCCTGTTTTCCTTTCTCTTCTTCTTTCCTTACGCAACGTCTTCTGTATCTCCATACTATAATACTTGTCCGTACCTGGCATATCATACCAGGTAGGACCAATTCTATATCTACGCTGGTTCTCAATATATACGCTGTCACTTCTCTTCTTCACGAAGACCTTCGCACCTCGCTTGACCTCGCTTGACTAACTCGACAGCTACTACTGTCGCACGTCGTACCCTGCGGAATATTCGCTATCGCCGCCCCTTGAGAGCGGTGTCCAGGAGAAGGGGAATCGTAGTAAAGCTTGAGGATTTGAAGTTTCAGGGGGTCTTAGTCGGGGACGTAAAGGTTACCCCGATAAAGCAATCGCCCTTCATTCTCCGTACATTCGGCCAGTGTGTAACGGGGGCAGTTTCTTCTATGTATCGCTAGAATCCAATAGAATAGATGCGGCCGTGCAAGATAGAAATCAGGTGTAGATTTATTCAAGATACTATCGCTAGAACTCAATAATCTTTAAGGGCTCTGCTACCGATTGAGGGTGAGGATGAAGATGAGGATTTTTTCGACAGTTGGGCGGGAATGATCCTGAGTACTTATACTCCAAAGGACTCTATTCTCTGCTCCTACTTCCTAACTAAGTTCCGGTGCTGCCTTCTAGCGGAAGGGAAGCAATACCATCGCTACCCCGCTTCTCTCTAAGCGCCAGCAAGTGCTTCCGGTTCCGAAGGCAACCACCCTTAGTCAAAGCCTTTGTAACACCTGCAGCCTTTGTTGCCACAGAACTGGGGCCTGCATGAATGAGCGGCCACTCAGGCGTAAGCTTAATCGTTGCCGTAGAGCTTTCACTTATTGTAGACTTCCCAGGCATAGTCCCTTCCACTACCGGCGGACTTCCAATGCTCAGAGGATGTAGAGGATCGCCGAGCACTCAGAGCTTCACTCTGGCTGGCCTTCTAGTCATTGGCGATACACAGACTCGTCAGTCATTGCTCCCATGAGTAGATCCTCTTCCTAGCGCTCAGAATGTAGTTACTCTGACAGCTGGTAGCTAACCACACTGCCGGTACTTGCATGTCACTGTGCAACTGGCTTCTAACAATAACTCTCAGCATGTAACCGGGCCCTGTGTGTACTCATACACCAGACAGTTGAAATGGCTCCGTTACACAGTGAGATTTCCTTCGACTGTTTTTTGCCTTTGTTTCGCATATCTAGTATCTTTTGTGGGAATGAGTCAGCTTTGTATCCTTCGTCAAAGAGTTTATCCAGTGAGGCATTCTTTTCAGCCTGTTCGTTTGATAAAGAACCCACCAACAAACTTAGCTTTGCTTCCAAATTTTCCTTCTTCAGGACAACTTGGCTATGATACAACTGTCTTTCATCCACCTCTACAGGGAGATCTCCTGATCTCCTTGTCAGTGCGTCGGGTTTCCTGTCTTGCTTCCCCGGTTTGTATTTGATAACAAAGTTGAATCTTGAAAGGTACTCTGCACAGTGTACTTGCCTCCGGTTGAGCTGTTTAGTGCTCAAGAAGTACTCGAGTTTCTTGTGGTCTGATATGACGGCGATTGGGTGCGCGACCCTCTCGAGTTCCGGACGCCACTCCTCAAATGTTCGAATGATTGCCAATAGTTCCTTGTCGTAGATCTCGTAGTTACACTCGGTGGGGAAGTATTTCTTGGAGAAGTAAGCAACAGGTCGGAGTATGTTGTTGTCATTGTATTGGGACAGTATGCCGGTGGAGATGTAGTCTGAAGCGTCAGTTTCCACGATGATTTCTTTTTCAGGGTCAAAGTGGGCGAGAATGGAGGCGGTAGTGAAAGCTTCTTTGAGGGCGTTGAACGCGGCTTGAGCTTCGCCTGTCTATGCCCATGCTATATCCTTCTTCGTCAGTCCATTCAGCGGTGCAGCGAGCTTGTAGAACCCATATATGAACCGGCGGTAGAAGTTAGCAAATCCGAGGAATGCCTGCACATCCTTAACCGTCTTGCGGGGCGTCCAGTTTTGCACTGTATCCACTTTCTTGGGATCCATTCGGATACCGTTGGGTTTGATGATGAGGACGAGGTAGGTGGTACTCTGTGTGTGGAACTCGCATTTTTCCGGTTTCAGCAGTATCCTGTTTGCTTTGAGGGCTTGGAGGAGCTTTTCGACGTGGGCTTGGTGCTCTTCGAGGGTGTCGCTATAAATCAAGATTTCGTCAAGGTAGGCTGTGCAGAATATGTCGAGGTCCTCGCGGACGTAGTCATTAATAAAGTGTTGGAAGGTGGCCAGCGCGTTGGTGAGGCCGAATGGCATTACAATGTACTCAAAATGACTATATCGTGTGCGGAATGCTGTCTTACATTCTTCACCTTTGGCCATTCAGATCTGGTTGTACCCCTGACGAAGGTCCAATTGGGTATACCATTTGGCTATGGAGAGTCGGTCGAGCATTTCCCGGATAAGTGGTAAGGGGTACCGATTCTTTATCGTTAGTTCGTTTAGGCTACGATAGTCAACGCAGAGACGGAGAGTTCCGTCGGCTTTCTTCACGAATAGGACAGGGGCACCGGCGGGTGAAGAGCTAGTTCGTATGAAGCCTTTTTTCAGGTTATCCTGTATATACTTCTTAAGGACAATTAGTTCGTCGCGGGACATGCCATGGAGTGGTCCGAACAGTGGTTCTTTCCCTTCTTTGAGCGGTATTTTGTGGTCATACGGCCGACGTGGTGGCATCCCATTAGCGAGGTCTTCATCCATCATGTGATAGAACCTTTTGTATCGTGATGGTACTTTGGCTCTCCAGTCGTCCTTCGGGGCCTTACTGATAGCCTGGTCGATTTCTTCCATGGTTGTGCTAAAGATTGGAAGCTTGTCCCTTCGGGCGAAGCGGCAAAGGGTGGCTGAGCTGACAGGATAGAAGCAGGGTGACGGTGTGACTCCCTTGACAGGGGCGGCTTCCTTGGAGGAGTTCTACTTGTTCTTGCAGTAGTCGGAGTTGAACTGTATGCTGTTATCCTTAAACCGTAGTGTAGCGTCATGCAGTTGGAGCCAGGGGATCTCTAGTACAAGAGGGTAGGAGCCGAGTTTGGTGACAAAGAAGGGGACAGTTTCGTGGTGGATGTTGATGGATATTGGTAGGTAGCATAGATGCGTAATTTGCCCAGAAGATATGAGTCGGCCATCTATGACTTCGAGGGTGCGGGGTGATTTGAGGGGGAGTAATAAGAAGTTGTGATGGCGCGCGAATGTATCTTCAATGAATCCGAACCCGGAGCAACCAGTATCATTCAATGCGTGTGTTTGAATGGAAATGTTATTGTTTACGATTTACAAGAAGCAACAAAATGATCGCCATCCAATTTATCCTACACAGAGGATACCGAGAAGCCAGAGATAGAGAACGCAGACAAAGGAAAAACATTGGGTGGTCCTGAGCGAGGGCCATTGATCAGGCCCGGGACTACTGCAAACCCGACTCAGAGGAGGCGGAGCTAGCGATCGGCGGGGGAGTGGGGTCGTCGGTGGTGCGGGCAGGTGCGAGGGGGGCACCTTTCATGGCCGGTTGGTTGCTACGGGGATGGTTGGCGGAGGGGCAGTTGACGAAGACATGGCCAGGGTTGGCACAGTACATACACATGTTGTTGTCCCGCCTCCATTGTTTCTCAGCAGCGGAGGTTTTGCGTTGGCCGTTGACGAAAGTATATCGTTGTTCAGGGGCGGGGCGTTGAGTGGAGCGGGCCTGGAGGGCAGAGAGGTCCATGGGGACGAGACTTCCAGCAGTGTGGGATGGGTGTGTAGCGGCGGAGGGAGCAGTAACTTGGCCCATCGTATTACGGATGGCCATTTGTTCGGCCTTTTGGCCTCGTATATGGTTGTCGATGGTCATGAGTGTGGTTGTGTAGGCTTGCACAGTGTTGGGCCTGTCGGTCCTGTAACCCATTGCATCCTTGAAGTCCTGGAGAGTTCTTCGGCCAGAGCATCGATCTTTGCCCCCTCATTGTAATCAAGATAGGCCACAATACGGAGGAACTGGGAGTAGTACATGGCAAAGTCTTCTTTGCCTTGTCTGAGGGCGACGAGTTGGTGTCGGGTGGTACCTCGGGGGTCTGGGTCTCCGAACGATGCTTCCAAGTAGGCGATAAAGGCGGCGACAGAGGAGAAAGGTGCGGCGGGGTTGGCGTTGACAAGAGGAATGACCTGGTCTAGAGCCCTTCCTTCCATTCGGCTAACAGCATAGAAGAGTTTTGCTGCTTCGTTACGGAACCTGTCATCGTTGACCTCGAGTTTCATCCGGAGTTAGGTGATAAACTCAAGGAGCTTGGAGTGGGTTCAATCAAATTTTTCAGGGTCCGGGAACTTTTCGGACCTGAAGGTGGGGGCGGCGTTGGACTGTTAAGCGACGGCGATAGGATTTCATGGACCGGTTGATGGAGTCATTAAGTTACGCGGAGTTGGATTAGTCAGGAAGTTTCTATCGCATTCTATGAGTTTCTGTTCGGTTGCGTGGTGTGAGTCATTTGAGATTAGTCATCGCAGGATTTCCTTGGGTATATTAGAGGGCTCTCCCTCGCTTCGTTTCTGTTTTCTTTTCTATTCTTCTTTCCTTACGCAACGTCTTCTGTATTCTCTATACTACAACGCTTGTTTGTACCTGGCATATTATACCAGGTCGGACCACTCCTGTACCAACGCTGGTTATCAATATATACGCTGTTACTTCTCTTTTTCACGAAAGACCTTTGCACCTCGCTTGACTAACTCAACAGCGACTACTGTCATCCATCGTACCCTGCGGAATACTTGCTATCGCCGCCCCTTGACATAGGAGCAGGGGCGGCGGGGGTGGCACAGACGATGTTGAGGTCCAGGTTGAGCTGATTTATTTGCTCTTACAGATTGTCGATGACTTCGTTGACGGCGGCGAGTTGTTGGCGAGCTTCGTTTCTTTGAGCGATACGGAGTTAGGAGTTTTCGGCGAGGTAGGCGAGTAGTGCAGCGGGGTCTTGTTCGAATTGTTGTTTGAATTCCTCCACATTATTGGGAAAAACCCATGGAGGTGGGTCAGCGGCGGACATGGCGTACGGTACGGATGATGACGCAACGTAATCTCAAGGGGCGGCAATAGCGAGTATTCCGCAGGGTACGATGTGCGACAGTAGTAGCTGTTGAGCTAGTCAAGTGAGGTGCAAAGGTCTTGATAAGGAAGAGAAGTAACGGCGTTTGTATTGATAATCAGCGTAGGTACAGAAATAGTCCTACCTGGTATGATATGCCAGGTAGTATAGAGATACAGAAGACGTTGCGTAAGGAAAGAAGAAGAGAAAGGAAACAGAAATGAAGCGAGGGAGAGTGCTCTAATATACGCAAGGAAATCCTACGATGACTAATCCAAAGTGATTCACACTACGCAACCGAACGGAAACGTATAGAACGCAACAGAAACATCCTGATTAATCCAACTCCGCGTAACCTAATGACTCCATCAACCGATCAATGAAAGTTGGTATGGAAGTAGGGAGCTTCACGAGTAAGGAATCTTACGAGTCAAAACTAAGCTACTGTTCTAAAATAGAACAGAAGGACATGGATGCCAGATAGGAAGGGTTACTCAGAACCTGGAGTGAAACTACCTTGGCAGTCAACGCTGGAGGTGCAAACCAATGCCTAAAGGATATGTGTTAGCATGACGAAATTGATCTTGCCGGTGTTCTGACACACCTGGGGAGTTTTTGCGGAGTTGCTAAAACGCTGCAAAAAAAGTACGTTTTGTACCCCAAAAATAACCCCCAGAGCGTTAAACCGCTGGAGCCCTGCTATTTGACCCCGGTGAACCTTTAGGGAGTGAGAGTTCGACCTAAGCTACTAAAGCAAAGCCTCCCTTGATAAATACCCAAATCAATTGAATAAACAATTGCTATCTGGTCGGCTGTTTCCGCTAGTTCTTAGGATGCCGACCAGCTCTTGACAAAGATTGCGTGATTTGACTCGGATAGCAGATACTCCAAGGTGTGGTAGCAAAGCCTTTCACTCCGCTCTGTAGGGAATAGTCACTGTGCCCCCGACTATTGACAGTCAGATTGCTCGTCAGGACAAAGGACTTGAATAAGGGTACCGGATTTCTATAAAGAACCCGGTGTAGCGACAGGTTGGTCTCTCATCATCAATGGATCTTTATTAGCAAGAAGATCCCTTAAAATTATTCAGTTCCTAGACTACAAAAACGATCAAACGAACAAACTCTATCTTTCTCTCGTACGAGTCCTATCATAACTCGTTCGTTTCTATTTTTTAACTTTCCACCTGATCGAAGTCACGGTCATGCCTCATCATAGCACCCCTGTTACAGGCGCCCAGATGTTCAAATTCGTCTTCAACGCCAAAAGCCTTGTCTTTTGCTCACAAATTCTCATTCTCAAGGGGCCGCAAGGGCAAGTGTTCCGCAGGGTACGATGTGCGACAGTAGAAGCTGTCGAGTTGGTCAAGCGAGGTGCAAAGGTCTTCGTAAGGAAGAGAGGTAATGGCGTTCGTATTGAGAATCAGCGTAGGTACAGAAGTGGTCCTACCTGGTATGATATGCCAGGTGCGGACAAGTAGTATAGTATAGAGATACAGAAGACGTTGCGTGAGGAAAGAAGAAGAGAAAGGAAAACAGAAATGAAGCGAGGGAGAGCCCTCATATATACTCAAGGAAATCCTTCGATGACTAATCCCATATGACTCACACCACGCAACCGAGCAGAAACCCATAGAACGCGATAGAAACTTCCTGACTAATCTAACTCTGCGTAACCTAATGACTCCATCAACCGATCCATGAAACTCATGCCGCTGCCACCAGAATGTGACACGTCATCTTTTATCGCCTAGTACGTATACAAAATGTGATAGATCGTCTTTTAATGCGCACTAGGTGTCCGAAATATAACCTCTCATCTTTTAACGCCTAGTAGGCATCCCAAATATAACACCCCACATCTTGACACCCCAACGTGACCCACAGTGGTGAACCTGCCTAAGTCCTGATACTAGCCCTGAGCTCACTAGCAAATTATGTCTGGATTGACATTTCGAGGGTCCCCACCTGCTTACCAACCTGTCTAGCTACATATCTGCTGCCCTCGTACCTATCTGCCTACTTTCCTCTCGAAATCTAGCTCAATACGTAACTCCTACCAGAATCGAAACCTACCTCCTACCAGCAGCAACGTCTACCTCCTACCAGCAGCAACACCTACTTCCTACAAGCAACGACGCCTACCTCCTACCTGGAGCCTACCTGCAGCGATGCTTAGATACGTATTTATCTACCTGTATTTTGACGCCTGTACTGACACCGCTACAGACTGCTAAATAGCAGCAAATCGATGCCCAAATTGACGCTCAAATCGACACCAGCTTGCATCAAATTCACAGCAAATTGACGTCCAAATTGACACCCAAAGCGACAGCAAAAATGTCTACTAATTGCACCAAGTCGACACCTAAATCAGTATGAAATCAATGCTCAAATCGACGATTAGTGGTGGACGAAATCAACGTCAATTCAGTTTCTAATTTGTAGGTAGGTATGCAGTTGAGTATGAGGGTAGGCAGGCAGGTACGGGATCGATAGGCAGGCAGGGAGCCAGGCACTACGCCGAGGTAGGTAGGTAGGCAGGCAAGCAGGTAGCGCACGGAGGTAGGTAGGCAAGCAGGCAACGAGGAGAAGTAGGTAGAGCGCTAGCAAATATGTACATAGAGAATTAGATAGACAGATAGACGAATATATGTGACTGACGCGCAGAAACAATATCCTAGTTGATTTACCTTTTGCTGAGTGATCTCATTCTGCCAGCAAAAACCGCTAGCGAAACCGGTTAATCGGGCCAAAGATACCAGTTTTGAGACGGCGTTAGACGAATTTGCGTCTAGAGCTGTCGCGATAACGTCCGTTGGCAAAAAGATGTACTGGCTCCGTTTCAGTACTCTCCGGCGTGGGTCTACAGGTAAGCAAAAGTCTTGGGGCAGCTGGGGCATCTGGGGCATCTCGGGTGCCCATTTGCCCCAAGGCGACATGTTATCTTTTGCTGATATTGGGGAGGAATGCAGTAGAAAATCGTAGAGATATTTCTAGGCGGTCGCAAAGGGATGTCTAAATCTCCATTGTAAACTGCGTTCCTTGCTTGGATACTATAGTTTCTGTGAAACAGTGTAGTTTCCAAATGTTGTCGATATACAGCTTTGCTACTTCCCTTGCCTCTGCTTATTTAGTTGATGGTATCAAATGTCTCATTTTTGTTAGCCTATCCACCACAACTAGGATTGCATTATATTCATTGCTTTTGGGGATATCGGTAACGAAGTCCATAGATATATCCGTCCATGGGCAATCAGGTATCGACATTGATCAAAGTACTCCATCTGGCGCATTCCGGGGGACCTTACTACGAGTACACATATTACAGTTTCAAACATATTATATCAGCAAGCTCCGCTGTTTCCCATGGCGCAGAGCCCCCATCCTGATGCAGAGCCTGCGCCTTGAGTGCCTGGTGAGTCCGACACCGTCAGAGGATAGTATTCCTGGCAGGCTCCGCGAGGCTCCATCAGGCTATATCACCTACGTCAGGGGAGCACTAGCCAATGCTTTCCTCACCAGGCAGTGCCAGGCTTTACACCTAACACTTGGAGAGGACTTGCTAATGCCCTCTTCAGCAGGTATCGCCAGGCTCCACTTTTCACGCCTGGAGAGCGCTCGCTAATGCCCTTTTTGTCAGTGGCCCTCAGCCTCTACTTTTCACACCTGGAGAGCGCTCGCCAATCACCTTTTCGCCAGGCGCCGACAGGCTCTACTTTTCATGCCTGGAGAGCTCTCAAGGGGCGGCGATAGCGAGTATTCCGCAGGGTACGATATGCGACAGTAGAAGCTGTCGAGTTAGTCAAGCGAGGTTGAGCGAGGTCAAGCGAGGTGCGAAGGTCTTCGTTAAGAAGAGAAGTAACAGCGTATGTATTGAGAACCAGCGTAGATATAGAAGTGGTCCTACCTGGTATGATATGCCAGGTACGGACAAGCGTTACAGTATAGAGAATACAGAAGACGTTGCGTAAGGAAAGAAGAAGAGAAAGGAAAACAGGAACGAAGCGAGGGAGAGCCCTCTAATATACCCAAGGAAATCCTGCGATGACTAATCCCAAATGACTCACAGCATGCAACCGAACGGAAACCCATATAACATGATAGAAACCTCCTGACTAATCCAACTCTGCATAACCTAACGACTCCATAAACCGATCCATGAAAGTAGCCCCCCCCTTCAAGCGCGAGCTCCTGCGAGCATGATCTCAAGAGGCGGCGATAGCGAGTATTCCGCAGGGTACGATATGCGACAGTAGAAGCTGTCGAGTTAGTCAAGCGAGGTTGAGCGAGGTCAAGCGAGGTGCGAAGGTCTTCGTTAAGAAGAGAAGTAACAGCGTATGTATTGAGAACCAGCGTAGATATAGAAGTGGTCCTACCTGGTATGATATGCCAGGTACGGACAAGCGTTATAGTATAGAGAATACAGAAGACGTTGCGTAAGGAAAGAAGAAGAGAAAGGAAAACAGAAACGAAGCGAGGGAGAGCCCTCTAATATACCCTTCGTCTCAAGCGGCCCCGGTTTCCCAGGGTATTGTGCGTGGAAGACATCGACTGCGGCGGTGTCGTTATGGTAGGCGGCGGGTTCCCAGGTGGGGTCGGTGTATCCTGTCCATTTGACGAAGTATTGTAGGCTGTTATTCCTTGTCTCTCACGAATCCAAAATCTCCTCAACCTCGTATTCTTCCTCCTGTTCAACGATAACGGGTGAGGGAGGTGGTTGTACCTGACCCGGTATGGGATCCTGTGCGGCGGGGTCCAATAGCGACACATGGAAGACAGAATGTATCTTCATACTCCGGGGGAGCTCGACTCGGTAGGCGTATGGGGAGATGACCACTTTGATTGGAAACGGTCCGAGTTTCTTCCAGTCGAGCTTCCGGGAATTGCGGGTTGTGCGAATGTTTTTTGCTGAGATGAAGACCATGTCACCGATATTGTATTGGGGTGCGGGGGTTCGCTTTGCGTTTGTGGCTTGTTCTTCTTGGTCTTGGGCAGTTCGGATATTGGTGCGTAGATATTCGTGTAGCTCCAACATTCTCCCGGCGAAGTCTTTGGCATCGAGGCTAGGCGGTGTCTTATCGGATGGCTTGATCGTTACTGTGAACCGAGGGTGGAAGCCGAAGTTTGCGAAGAAGGGTGTAGCTTTGGTGGAGGCGGAGACTTGATTGTTAGCGGAGAATTCGGCCATAGGGAGCCACTTGACCCAGTCATCCTGTTGGTAGGATACATAGCCTCGTAGGTATTGCTCCATTACAGCGTTGAGCCTTTCGGTTTGGCCGTCTGTTTCCGGGTGGAAGGCGGTGGACATCCTTGCATCGATCCCGAGGTGTTTGCATAATTCCTTCCAGAACTTGGCACTGAATTGTGTGCCGCGGTCGGAGATGATGTGCGTGCGTAGACCATGGAGTTTCCAGACGTTTCTATGGCAGTTCCGTACGTAGCGTCCGATATAGTTCCACATTCGAGGCCAGTAGTAGTCTCTGCTGATGAGTTCGAAGGTTTTTTCACGTCCAGGGTGGCCGGCAGAGGGAGCGTCATGGTAAAGTTTCAGGATTTGAAGTTTCAGGGGGTCATAGTCGGGGACGTAGAGGTTTCCCCGATAGAGCAGTCGCCCTTTGTTCTCCGTGCATTCGGCTAGTGAGATTTCCTTTGATTGCTGTTTGCCTTTGTTTCGCATGTCTAGTATCTTTTGTGGAAATGGGTCAGCTTTGTATCCTTCGTCAAACAGTTTGTCCAGTAAGGCGTTCTTTTCAGCGGGTTCATTTGATAAAGAACCCGCCAACAAACTTAGCTTTGCTTCCAAATTTTCCTTCTTCAAGACGACTTGGCTCTGATGCAACTGTCTTTCATCCCCCTCTCCAGGGAGATCTCCTGATCTCCTTGTCAGCGCGTCCGGCTTTCCGCCTTGCTTTCCCGGTCTGTATTTGATAACAAAGTTGAATCTTGAAAGGTACTCTGCCCAGCGTGCTTGCCTCCGGTTGAGCTGTTTAGTGCTCATGAAATACTCGAGGTTCTTATGATCTGATATGACGGCGATTGGGTGCGCGGCCCCCTCGAGTTCTGGACGCCACTCCTCGAATGCTCGAATGATTGCCAATAGTTCTTTGTCGTAGATTTCGTAGTTGCACTCAGCGGGGGAGTGTTTCTTGGAGAAATAAGCCACGGGTCGGAGGGTGTTGTTGTCATCATATTGGGATAGTATGCCAGCGGAGACATAGTCTGAAGCGTCAGTTTCCACGATGATTCATCAGCAAACGCGCAACCTCCGCCAGACGCTCTGGACGCTCGAGGCGGCCAGGGCGCTCGGTAGACAAACTGCCTCTCCAGAGAAGCAGCAGAGCGTTCCTGGCGCTCCCTGGCGCATAGCATTCCGCCCTGGCGCGCACTAGGCTGCTCGCGCGCCCCGATAGTGATAGGTTTACCCCCGACGGAATGCTCTCTCGCCTGACGCTATCCCAACGGCATGTCCTCTCGCCTGACGCTATCCCGACTGAACGCTCTCTCGCCTGACGCTCTCTCGACGGAATTTTCTCTCGCCTGAGACCACTACCTATCTCCTGGACGCTCCTGGTGCTCTCGCGATGCCTCAGGAAGCATTTTGTCCGCTCCTGAACCTCTCTGACCACTCCTGGGCATATCGCTAATGCTTCTGGAGCACTCCCGACTGCTCCAGCGGCGCCCGACGCACCGAATTTTACCTTTCAGCTCCCTGTTTTTACCAGGCATACTACTCTTTGCTTTAGTAGGCACTGCTTTGCAGAGCATCCAAAACCGTGATTCTATTACTAAATACTAACACTACAAGCGTCTTGAAATCGCCAATCGAATATAATACAGGTATATAGGTATCTCTCCAAAGCACTCGCCATTGCGCTCCAAAGCACTCGCCGGTGCCCTACAAATCCTCTTCCTCCTCCCCTCCCTCGCGATCCTCATCTTCATCCTCCTCGCCTTCCTCTTCCGCTTCAATGCCCCGAAGTTGAGCCTGAACCACCTCTTCCTGGCCGCCACCGTTGTGGGAGATATCCCTTGGAGCACTCGGGGGTGCTCTCCGAGCATTCCGGAATGCCGCAAGATCCGCCGCTAACGTTTCGTCGTCCTCGCTAAATCCATCTTCCGGTATCACCTCAATAGTGATACCCTTCTTCTCTCGTATCTATCAAGGTTAGCCTCCGTATGCAGAAGAGCGCTCCGCCATTGTAGCACCCATCTATAGCATACCTTCTCCCGGAGGTTATCCTTGATCACCTCCAACGTTGCCTCCTGATTCTGCCTACTCCTCCCCTTCCATGTGTTGCTCATCCGGTTGAACGTTTCTACTCGTGTGCAATGTCAGCGCGCGAATCCACTATAGCTCTGGGAGCATCTGTTACTGCTCTCAAAGCACTCGCTATAGCTGTAAGGGGATCAGGGATGCTTACTGACAACACTCTCATTCTGTGACTGGAAATGGTCAGGCTTCACGTATGTTCCCGTTGACCATGCCCGAATGCCATGCCAAATTGCAGTGGATATCAGGCAAATAAACGTAGGGGTAATCCGCTCTAGGAACTCGGGGTCTTTTACCCCTCGCATCCTGACCCCATCAAAGTATTTATAGTACAATATGTCGATAATCTCTCAAGGGGCGGCGATAGAGAGTATTCCGCAGGGTACGATATGCGACAGTAGAAGCTGTCGAGTTAGTCAAGCGAGGTTGAGCGAGGTGCGAAGGTCTTCGTTAAGCAGAGAAGTAACAGCGTATGTATTTAAGAACCAGCGTAGATATAGAAGTGGTCCTGCCTGGTATGGTATGCCAGGTACGGACAAGCGTTACAGTATAGAGAATACAGAAGACGTTGCGTAAGGAAAGAAGAAGAGAAAGGAAAACATGAACGAAGCGAGGGGGAGCCCCCTATTATACCCAAGGAAATCCTGCGATGACTAATCCTCCAATGACTCACACTACGCAACCGAACAGAAACCCATAGAACCTAACAGAAACATCATTACTAATCCAACTCCGCGTAACCTAGCGACTCCATCAACCGATCCATGAAAGTAGCCCCCCCCTTCAAGCGCGAGCTCCTGCGAGCCTGAGTCTTAACCTTCGTCTCGAGCGGCCCCGGTTTCCCAGGGTATTGTGCGTGGAAGATGTCGACAGCGGCAGTATCATTATGGTAGGCGGCGGGTTCCCAGGTAGGGTCGGTGTATCCTGTCCACTTGACGAAGTACTGCAGGCCATTATTCCTTGTTGTTCGCGAGTCCAGAATCTCCTCGACTTCGTATTCCTCCTCTTGTTCGACGATGATAGGTGGAGGAGGTGGTTGCACTTGGCCGGGTACGGGGTCCTGCGCGGCGGGGTCCAACAGCGATACATGGAAGACGGGGTGTACCTTCATACTTCGGGGGAGGTCGACTCGGTAGGCGTATGGGGAGACGACCGCTTTGATTGGAAACGGTCCGAGTTTCTTCCAGTCGAGCTTCCGGGAATTGCGGGTGGTGCGGATATTCTTGGCAGAGACAAAGACCATATCACCGACATTATATTGGGGTGCGGGGGTTCGCTTCGCGTTGGTGGCTTGCTCCTGCTGGTCCTGTGCCGTTCGGATGTTGGTGCGTAGGTATTCGTGTAGTTCCATCATCTTTCCGGCGAAGTCTTTGGCATCGAGGCTAGGCGGTGTCTTGTCGGATGGCTTGACCGTTACTGTGAACCGAGGGTGGAAACCGAAGTTTGCGAAGAAGGGGGTGGCTTTGGTGGAGGTGGAGACTTGATTGTTAGCGGAGAACTCGGCCATTGGGAGCCACTTAACCCAATCATCCTGTTGATAGGACACGTAGCCTCGTAGATATTGTTCCATTACCGCGTTGAGCCTTTCGGTTTGGCCATCGGTTTCCGGATGGAAGGCGGTGGACATCCTTGCTTCAATCCCAAGGTGTTTGCACAACTCTTTCCAGAACTTGGCAGTGAACTGTGTACCACGGTCCGAGGTGATATGTGTAGGGAGACCATGGATTTTCCAGACGTTCCGCAGATATAGTTGGGCGACGTCCTCCGCGTTGACAGTGGTGTTGCAGGGTAAGAGGTGTCGCATCTTTGTCAGTCGGTCCACGATTACCATGATGGCATCGTAGCCTTCGCTCTCCGGGAGTCCAGTGACGAAATCCATTGATACTTCCTGCCATGGTTGTTCCGGTATTGGTAAGGGTCGGAGTACACCGATTTTCCCGTGGGTGCTTGGTTTTGCCGAAACACGTATGACAGTTCCGGACATAGCGGCCAATGTAGTTCCGCATACGAGGCCAGTAGTAGTCCCTGCTGATGAGTTCGAAGGTCTTTTCGCGTCCGGGGTGTCCAGCAGAAGGGGCGTCGTGGTAAAGCTTGAGGATTTGGAGTTTCAGGGGGTCGTAGTCAGGGACGTATAGGTTACCTCGGTAAAGCAGTCGTCCTTCGTTCTCGGTGCATTCGGCCAGTGAGATTTCCTTCGATTGTCGTTTGCCTTTGTTTCGCATTTCCAATATCTTTTAGGGGAATGGGTCAGCTCTATATCCTTCATTAAATAATGTATCCAGTAAAGGCGTTCTTTTCAGCGGGTTCGTTTGATAAAGAACCCAACAAACAAACTTAGTTTCCACATTTTCCTTCTTCAAAACGACTTGGCTCTGGTGCAAGTGTCTTTCATCCCCCTCTCCAGGGAGATCTCCTGATCTCCTTGTTAGTGCGTCCGGCTTCCCGCCTTGCTTCCCTGGTCGGTATTTGATAACGAAGTTGAATCGTGAAAGGTATTCGGCCCAGCGCGCTTGCCTTCGGTTAAGTTGTTTTGTACTCATAAAGTACTCGAGGTTCTTGTGGTCCGATATGACAGCGATTGGGTGTGCTGCGCCCTCGAGTTCAGGCGCCATTCTTGAATCTTCGGATTATTGCCAACAGTTCCTTATCGTAGATCTCACTCAGCAGGGGAGTGTTTCTTGGAGAAGTAAGCGACAGGTCGAAGGGTGTGGGTATCGTCATATTGGGAGAGTATGCCGGCGGAGACGTAGTCTGAAGCGTCAGTTTCCACAATGATTTCCTTCTCGGGGTCAAAGTGGGCAAGAATGGGGGCGGTAGTGAATGCTTCCTTGAGCTGATTGAATGCGGCTTGAGCTTCGCTTGTCCATGCCCATGTTTTATCCTTCTTCGTCAGTCCGCTCAGCGGTGCAGCAAGCTTGGAGAACCCGTATATAAACCGGCGATAGAAGTTGGCAAATCCAAGGAATGCTTGTACGTCCTTAACCGTCTTGGGAACCGTCCAGTTTTGCACTGTATCTACTTTCTTGGGGTCCATTCGAATGCCGTTGGGTTCGATGATGAGGCCGAGGTAGGTGGTGCTTTGCGTGTGGAACTCGCATTTCTCCGGTTTCAGCAGCACTCCGTTTGCCTTTAGGGCTTCGAGGACTTTTTCGACGTGGACTTGGTGTTCTTCGAGTGTGTCGCTGTAAATCAGGATATCGTCAAGGTAGGCTGTGCAGAATATGTCGAGGTACTCATGACGCGGTCGTTGATGAAGTGTTGGAAGGTGGCGGCGCGTTGGTGAGGCGAAGGGCATTACCGTGTATTCAAAGTGACCGTATCGGCTGCGGAAAGCTGTCTTCCATTCTTCTCCTTCGGCCATTCGAATTTGATTGTACCCCTGGCGGAGATCCAACTTGGTGTACCATTGTGCTTTGGATAGTCGGTCGAGTGTTTCCCGGATGAGTGGTAAGGGGTATCGATTCTTTATCGTTAGCTCATTGAGGCCGCGGTAGTCGACACAGAGACGGAGGGTTCCGTCGGCTTTCTTCACGAATAAGACAGGGGCACCAGCGGGAGAACAGCTAGCTCGTATGAAGCCTTTCTCCAAGTTATCCTGTATGTATTTCCTCAGGACGATCAGTTCGTCGCGGGACATGCCATAGAGTGGTCCGAATGGTGGTTCTTTGCCTTCCTTGAGCGGTATCTTATGGTCATATGGTCGGCGTGGGGGCATTCCGTTGGCGAGGTCTTCATCCATCATGACGTGGAACCTTTCGTATCGTGCTGGTACTTTGGTTCTCCAGTCAGTTTTCGGCGCATTGTCGATAGCTTGGTCCAGTTCTTCGATAGTGGTGCTGAATATCTGGAGTTTGTCTCTCCGGGCGAAACGGCAGAGGGCGGCTGAGCTGACGAGATGGAAACGAGGTGGCGGGGCGATTGCTTTGACGGGGGCGGCTTTCTCGGAGGCGTTGCACTTGCTCTTACAGTACTCGGAATCAAACTGTATGGTGTTCTCCTTGAACCGCAGAGTGGCGTCATGCAGCTGGAGCCAGGGGATTCCTAGTACGAGGGGGTAAGAGCCAAGTTTGGTGACGAAAGAGCAGTCGCATGGTGGGCCTCGATGGTCATTGGCAAGTAGCATAGGTGGGTGATTTGGCCAGAAGATATGGGTCGACCGTCTATGACTTCAGTGCTGGTGATTTGAGTGGAAGGAGAGAAGTTGTTATGGCGCGCGAATGTTTCATCAATGAATGCGAACCCGGAGCAACCAGTATCAATCAATGCGTAGGTTTGAATGGGAGTTTTATTGTTTACAATTTTACAAGAAGCAACAAAATGATCACCATCCAATTTATCCTCCACAGACGATACCGAGAAGCCAGAGATAGAGGACGCAGACAAAGGAAAAACATTAGATGGTCCCGGGCAGGGGCCATTGATCAAGCCCGGGACTACTGAAAACCCGACTCGGAGGAGGCGGAGCTGGCGATCGGCGGGGGAGCGGGGTCGTTGGTGGTGCGGGCAGGTGCGAGGAGGGCGCCCCTCATAGCCGGTTGGTTGCTACGGGGACGGTTGGCGGAGGGGCAGTTGGCAAAGACGTGACCGGGGGTGGCGCAGTACATGCAAAGGTTATTGTCTCGCCTCCATTGCTTCTCAGCAGTGGAGGTTTTCCGTTGACCATTGATGAAGGTGTAGCGTTGTTCGGGAGCCGGTCGTTGGGTGGGGCGAGCCTGCAGGGCGGAAAGGTCCATGGGGGCGAGGCCTCCAGCAGTGTGGGACGGATGTGCGGCGGCGGGGGGAGCAGTGAATTGGCCCATCGTGTTACGGATGGCCTTTTGTTCGGCCTTTCGGCCCCGGATCTGGTTGTCGATGGTCATGAGGGTGGTCGCGTAGGCTTCCACAGTGTTGGGCCTGTCCGTCCTGTAGCTCATCGCATCCTTGAGGTCCTCGGAAAGTCCTTCAGCCAGAGCATCGATCTTCGCTCCCTCATTGTAGTCTAGGTAGGCCACAATGCGGAGGAATTGGGAGTAGTATGTGGCAAAGTCTCCTTTGCCTTGTCTGAGGGCGACGAGTTGACGGCGGGCGGTGCCTCGTGGGTCGGGGTCTCCGAACGATGCTTCCAAGTGGGCGGCAACGGAGGAGAAGGGTGCGGCGGGGTTGGCGTTGACAAGAGGAACGACCTGGTCTAGGGCCCTCCCTTCCATTCGGCTAACAGCATAGATGACCTTTGCTGCTTCGTTACGGAACCTGTCGTCGTTGACCTCGAGTTTCATCCGGAGTTGGGTAATAAACCCAGGGAGCTTGGAGCGGGTACCATCGAATTTCTCAGGGTCCGGGAACTTTTCGGACCTGAAGGCGGGGGCGGCGTTGGACTGTGGGGCGGCGGCGGGGGGAGCGAAGCGGCGGCAGTGGCGCGGCGACGTTGAGGTCCAGGTTGAGCCGATTTATTTCTTCTTAGGTTATCGATAACCGTTGGCGGCGGCGAAGTTGTTGGCGAAACCGTTTATGGCGATACTCTCAAAAGGCGGCGATAGGGAATATTCCGCGAATGCGATGTGCGACAGTAGAAGCTGTCGAGTTAGTCAAGCGAGGTTGAACGAGGTCAAGCGAGGTGCGAAGGTCTTCGTTAAGAGAGAAGTAACAGCGTGTGTATTGAGAACCAGCGTAGATATAGAAGTGGTCCTACCTGGTATGATATGCCAGGTACGGACGAGCGTTACAGTATAGAGAGTACAGAAGACGTTGCGTAAAGAAAGAAGAAGAAGAAGAGAAAGGAAAACAGGAATGAAGCGAGGGAGAGCCCCCTATTATACCCAAGGAAATCCTGCGATGACTAATCCCCAATGACTCACACCGCGCGACCGAACAGAAACCCAAAGAACACGATAGAAACCTCCTGACTAATCCAACTCCGCGTAAGCCAACGACTCCATCAACCGATCCATGAAAGATACGGAGCTGGGAGTTTTCGGCGAGGTGAGCGAATAGGGCGGCGGGGTCTTGTTCGAATTGCTGTTTGAATTCCTCCACATTATTGGGAGGGACCCATGCAGGTGGGTCGGCGGCGGACATGGCGTACGGTGCGGATGATGACGCAACGTAATCTCAAGGGGCGGCGATAGCGAGTATTCCGCAGGGTACGATATGCGACAGTAGAAGCTGTCGAGTTAGTCAAGCGAGGTTGAGCGAGGTGCGAAGGTCTTCGTTAAGAAGAGAAGTAACAGCGTATGTATTTAAGAACCAGCGTAGATATAGAAGTGGTCCTGCCTGGTATGGTATGCCAGGTACGGACAAGCGTTACAGTATAGAGAATACAGAAGACGTTGCGTAAGGAAAGAAGAAGAGAAAGGAAAACATGAACGAAGCGAGGGGGAGCCCCCTATTATACCCAAGGAAATCCTGCAATGACTAATCCTCCAATGACTCACACTACGCAACCGAACAGAAACCCATAGAACCTCACAGAAACATCATTACTAATCCAACTCCGCGTATCCTAGCGACTCCATCAACCGATCCATGAAATAATCTCTGGCGCAAGAAACCGTAGACGGTAGCTCTAGTATCTGTTAGCAGCGTTCGCGAGTGCTCTCCAAGCATTCCGGATGTCCGGGTGCTCTCCGAGCATTGACACCCGAGTGCTCTCTGGTCATTGACACCCGAGTGCTCTCTTAGCACCCCTGGGTGCTCTCTAGGGATTGATCATACCTCGTAATGCTGCGCAGGGCTCAAGAAGCGATCATTCTTTAAAAGATACCCTACTTTAGCAGCCCTCGCCTCCAGGACACGAGAGGTTTCCAAGCCCATAGATGGTCGAATCCGCCAGGCGCCTTTAACCTCGTGCATCAAGTGCAAGCAACGGACTGGGAGACTTCTGACCTATCGTTGTCAATTCGCTTCCAGAGCACTTCGTCCCAGCGTTTCAAGGGCATTCACCTGTTTGATAACGACCTCGTCCAGATCTACTGATCGCCTGTGGTACTGGCAGCTGCCACATGTTCTACCAGTCTGGAAGCCTCGCTGCAGGTGGAAAAGGCTCATGTGAAGAGTGTGGTCCCCGATTAGCGTGCTGCACTCCTTCTCAATCCTCTGAGCCTGCATTGAGAGAACGTTTGCACTCTTCGAGCTAGGTAACAAGGATCTCTGAGATAGGTTGCTCGCATGAATGTTAACAGTGCTCTGAAAGCGGTCGTCAGTGCTATCGGGAATACTACTAACCTCGCTTTCTGCTATAGGAGCATTTCCTTCCCTAATAGACGACGAAAGCTGTGCAATATCGTAGACTCTTGGTTGCGCTTCTGGTAAATATACCTGAGGGCTTGAGGGAATCCGGGGACTGCTCATAGAGCTCTCGCCAACGCCCTCAAAAGGCGGGGAGGAACGATAGGGGCGGTAAGTGGGTGACGAATCGCCGTACCTCGAACGCATCGAGGAAAGATCGATATGGCGCGTCGAAGAGCTGTAATCATGATAATAAACAGGTTCAGAAGGCCTAGACTGTTTGGGTATTGGCCATTCTCTCTGGGGTGCGGGGATTGCTCCCTGAGATGCCGGGGATGATCTCTGAAATGCTTCCTGCCTGGGTACCGGAGTGGGTCTGTGGGATGCGGTGGGCGCCCACTGGGATGCGTTCTGTCTGGGTGCCGAAGTGGGAGCTGCTCTCCGTACTACCCTTGCACCTGGATATGCTCCCCTCTGAATCGTTAGCGTTTTGTCCTTAACATTAATGGGTGGGATGGAGTCGAACCTGTACCACATCCACCGACACGTCGGAGGAAGCAATAACCTCCGCTACCGCTCCGGTTGGTCTCCTCCGAGCATTGCCCAGTGCTCTGGCAGTAGTCGGCTGCACTGTACGAGGCCTCTTCCCCGTACTCTGGGATCTCTGCTGAGTGGAGGCTTGAGGTTCTTCCGACTCCTCCGGGTCATCCAGATTCTCCTCAGAGCTCTCCTGGGCGTTCTCTGGGGAGTCGTCATACTCGGAGTGGCTTGTATCGGCGGTTTCCTCCACCTCCCAAGACATCCTCCTGATGCTCCTGCACTTCAACGCTGTCAGTATTGCCATCGGGGAGATGGAATTCTACCCTTCTAGGGCTGCTTCTTCCAGTGGATGTGTCGGTAGAACACAGAAGCCCATTACGCGCTATTGGGGCGGTTGTCGACTGACTACTCCGAGTGCTGGTCGATTGACTACTCCGAGTGCTGGTTGACAGTGCGGTCAATGCTCGGTATGATATTTCAGACCCGTCAGTCTGTGAATCATCATGCTCTTCGGGTGGTACTGGGAGTCGTGGTCGCTTTGCGGATCGCTTGTTGAGAGGCATTCTGCTTGCTGGCAGGAGTATCCAATGTGCTCTAGGAGCATTCTTTTGCGTATCTTTGATTAGAAATCAACGCTTGGTGACAGAGTTTTCGTCGCCAAGCAAGAAGAATTTTCACCGCTAACCTTCTATGTCAACGATCCGCCAGCCGCATCCCGTCCGCCACCAAGATCCGAAGCATTCCTAATCACTCGTTTTACTGCACTTTCTGAAGCGATAACGAGTGCTCTGAGAGCAATGTAGGAGTTTGACTCGACTACAATTCAATTAAGAAGAAATGGAAGAACGTAATGTAATGTAATGTAATCTAATCTAATCTAATCTAATCTAATCTAATATAAGAAAATCTAAAACGATGAAACCTATCTATTCATATAAAGGAAATCTAAACATCAAATAGCACCGAACCCACAGGAGCACTGGCCAGCGCTCAGAAAACAAGACATAACGCTATTCAGAGGTAAGCGATCGCTCGACAGAAAGAGAAACGAGAGATTATACCAAAGAAAACTAATGATGCCAGTAGCACTCGCAAGTGCTCAGAAAACAAGACATACCGCTATTCAGGGGTAAGCGATCGTTCGGCAGAAAGTGAAACGAGAGATTATACCAAAGAAAACTAATGATGCCCGCCATCACCTCCACCACCACCACCACCACCACCACCACCACCACCACCACCACCACCACCACCGCCCGGAGGTCCGCCCGGAGGAGGAGGAGGAGGAGGAGGAGGAGGAGGAGGAGGAGGAGGAGGAGGAGGAGGAGGAGGAGGAGGAGGAGGAGGAGGAGGAGGAGGAGGATTACCACCACCACCACCACCACGACCGCCCGGAGTAGGATTACCACCACCACCACCACCATCACCACCGCCCGGAGGAGGATTGCCACCACCACCACCACCACCACCACCGCCGTTGGAGTCGTGCGTGGTTCATGCGCTCTTCTCATCTTTAACGTCGAAGAAGGGCATCATCCTTCGTATGCCTTGAATATTCGGCCAAGTTTCCATTTTTGGCGCGAGTGGAAAGCGAAGCAGGTGCCGGTGTGGTGGCTTTGACCGGTGCTGCTGGTTTCAATTTATTAATTAGGGCGATTTAACCCAATTGTTAATTATTTTAGACTGATCATATGTGCGGCCAAAATGTGTTTGCTGTAACGCGATGGTACTTCGCAGAT
The DNA here is from genome assembly GCA_024713935.1 of Morchella eximia. NCBI lineage: Eukaryota > Fungi > Ascomycota > Pezizomycetes > Pezizales > Morchellaceae > Morchella > Morchella eximia. The sequence continues at coordinate 5,365,982 of JAMGZG010000001.1, forward strand.
ATTGCTCCATTTCGGGTGGCCGCCTGTGGACATCCTTGCATCGATCCCGAGATGTTTGCACAATTCTTTCCAGAACTTGGCAGTGAACTGTATGCCACGGTAGGGAGACCGTGGAGTTTCCAGAGTATAGTTGAGCGACATCTTGGCGTTAACGGTTGTATCAGGGTAGAAGGTGTCGATCTTTGTTAGTCGGTCCACGATTACCATGATTGCATCATAACCGCTACTCCGGTAGTCCAGAACGAAATCCATTGATACTTCCTGCCAGTTGTTCAGGATTGGGGCGGAGTACACCAAGTTTTCCGTGTTTTTATTTACGCCGACATGGCAGTTCCGCATATGCCCAATATAGTTCCGCATGCGGGGCCACTAGTAGTCTCTGCTTATGAGTTCGAAGGTTTTTTCGCGTCCAGGGTGGCCGGCAGAGGGAGCATCGTGGTACAGTTTCAGGATATTGAGTTTCAAGGGGTCGTAGAGATTTCCCCGATAGAGCAGTCGTCCTTCGCTCTCCGTGCATTCGGCTAGTGAGATCTCCTTCGATTGTTGTTTGCCTTTGTTGATCTCTAGTATCTTTTAGAATGGGTCAGCTTTGTATCCTTCGTCAAATAGTCCGTCCAGTGATGATTCTTTTCAGCGGTTCATTTGGTAAAGAACCCGCCAACAAACTTAGTTTCCAAATTCTCCTCTTCAAGACAGTCTGGATCTGGTGTAAATGTCTTTCATCCTCTCCAGGAGAGATCTCCTGATCTGAATCATCCGCTTCCCACCTTGCTTCCCTGGTCATGTACTTGATAAAGTTGAATCTGAGAGATATTCTGCCCAGCTTGTCTCCGGTTGAGTTGTTTAAGGCTCATGAAGTATTCAAGGTTCTTATGGTCGGATATGACCGCGATCGGGTGCTTCCTTCCAGTTCCGGGCGCCATTCCTCGGCTCAGATATTGCCAGTAGCTTTGTCAGAATCTCGAATTACATTCAGAGTGCTTTTGGAGAAGTAGCGATGGAGGGTTGTTATCATCATATTGGGACAGTATGCCGGCGGAAACATAGTCTGAAGCGCCGGTTTCCACAATGATTTTTCAGCGGCGAGATGCGGTAGTGAAAGCTTCGAGTGTATTGAACGCGGTTTGAGTTCGTCCATGCCCATGCTCTTCCTTCTTCGTCAGTGCACTCAGCGGTGCAGCAAGCTTGGAGAACCCGTATATGAACCGCCGTAGAAGTTGGCAACCGAGGAATGCTTACGCTCTTTGACCGCTTTGGGGACTGTCCAGTTGTGCACTGTGTCCACTTTCTGGGATCCATCCGATGCCGCGATGATAAGGCCGAGGTAGGTGGTGCTTTGTGTGAACTCGATTCTCCGGTTTCAGCAGTATACCGCTTTGCCTTAGTTCGGCGACTTTTTTCGACGTGAGTTTGACCCCCGAGGTGTCGCCAGATTAGGATGTCGTCAAGGTAGGCTGTGCAGAAGAGGTCGAGGTACTTCGCGATGCAATCGCATAAAGTGTTGGAAGGTGGTCGCGTTGGTGAGGCCGGGCATGACCGTACTGGCCGTATCGCGGAACGCTGTCTTCTTCATTCCTTCGCCATCCGGATCTGGTTGTATCCCTGGCGGAGATCCAGTTTGTACCATTTAGCCGGAGAGTCGACGAGTGTTCCGAACGAGTGGTAAGTCGGTTCTTGATCGTTAGCTCATTCAGGCCGCGGTAGTCAACACAGAGACGGAGGGTTCCATCGGCTTTCTTCACGAATAGGACAGGGGCACGGGGGAAGACTTCTCAGATGGCCTTTCTGTTATCCTGTATGTATTTCCGCAGGACGAATCAGTTCGTCGGACATGCCATAGAGTGGTCCAAAGGGTGGTTCTTTGCCTTCCTCGAAGCTTATCATGGTCATAGGGTCGGCGCCATTCCGATGGCGGTCTTCATCCATCATGACGTGGAACCTTTCAGATCGCTTGGTACTTTGGTTCTCCAGTCAGTCTTCGGCGTTGTCGATAGCTTGGTCCTGTTCTTCGATAAGGGTGCTGAATATCTGGAGTTTGTCTCCCAAACGGCAGAGTACGCTGAGCTGACAAGCGGAAGCGTGGCGGGTGATTGCTGACGGGCGGCCGAGTTACACTTGTTCTACAGCTCGAATCAAACTGTATGATGTTCTCCTTGAACCGCAGAGTTGCGTCATGCAGCTGGAGCCAGATTCCTAGTACGAGGGGTAAGAGCCAAGTTTGGTGACGAAGAAAGGAACGGTTTCATGGGCATCGATGGACATTGGCAAAGACAGGTGGTGATTTGGCCAGAAGATATGGGTCGGCCGCCTATGACTTCGAGGGTACGAGTGATTTGAGTGGAAGGAGAGGAAGTTGTTATGGCCGCTGAATGTTTCATCAATGAACGAACCCGAGAACCAGTATCAATCAACGCCAGAGTTTGAATGGGAGTTTATTGTTTACAATTTTACAAGAAGCAAAATGATCACCATCCAATTTATCCTCCGCATTTATACCGAGAAGCCAGAGCAGAGAACGCAGACAAAGGAAAAACATTATGCAGCTGATCAAGCCCGGACTACTGAAAACCCGACTGGAGGAGGCGGAGCTGGCGATCGGCGGGGAGTGGGTGGTGCGGAGGAGAGGCGCTCATAGTTGTTACGACGGCGATTGGAGGGCAGTTGGCAAAGACGTGACCTGGCGCAAGTACATGCAAAGGTTATTGTCGCCCATTGCTTCTCAGCATGGAGGTTTTCCGCTGACCATTGATGAAAGCGTAGCATGTTGGGTGAAAGCGCGGCAGAAAGGTCCATGGGGCGAGGCCTCCAGCAGCGGACGGACGCGGCGGCGTGGAGAGCGAATTGACCCATCGTATTACGGATGGCCTTTTGTTCTGCCTTTGGGCCCCGGATCTGGTTGTCGATAGTCATAAGGGTGGTCGCACAGGCTTCCACAGTGTTGGGCCTATGCGTCCTACAACTCATGACGTCTTTGAGGTCCTCGGATAATCCTTCGGCCAGAGCGTCAATTTTTGCCCCTTCATTGTAGTCCAAGTAGGCCACGATGCGGAGGAACTGCGAATAGTAGGTGGCGAAGTCTCCTTGCTCGGAAATGATTTAGCTGACGCGAATTACGCCTCGAACAAGCTTGGTGGGCTACAAAGGCGTGACGGAGGAGAACGGCGGGGTTGGCGCTGACCAGAGGAACGATTGGTCTAGGGCCCTTCCTTCCATTCGACTGACAACAGATAACCTTGGCTGCCTCGTTGGGAACCGATCGTTGACTTCCAATTTCATCCGGAGTTGGGTGATAATCCGGGAGCGGAACGGTACCATCAATTTCTCGTCCAACTTTTCGGATCTGAAGGCGGCGGCGCGGACTGGGGCGGCATTTGGGGAGCGACATGAGCAAGAGGCGTGGCGGCGGCACGGGCGATGTTGAGGTCCAGGTTGAGCCGGTTTATTTGCTCTTCCAGGTTATCGATAATTCCGCGGCGACGAAGAAGTTGGCGAGTTTTCGCTGAGCGATACGGGAGTTTTCAGCGTGAATAGGCTCTTGTTCGAACTGCTGTTTGAATTCCTCCACATTATTGGGAGGACCCATGCAGGTGGGTCGGCCGGACATGGACGGTCGGGATGAGGAACGAATCTGGCGGCGGCAAGTATTCCGCAGACGAATATGCATAGAAGCTGTCGAGTTAGTCAGCGGCGGTCAAGCAGGAAGGATAACAGTATGTATTGAGAATGCGTAGATATAGAAGTGGTCCTACCTCAGATGATATGAGGATGACAAGCTACAGTATAGAGAGACAGAAGACGCTAGAAGGAAAGGAAGAGAAACGAAAACAGGAACGAGGAGGAGAGCCCCCTAATATACCCAAGGAAATCCTACGATGACTAATCCAAAGTGACTCACACCGCGCAACCGAACAGAAACCCATAGAACGTGATGGAAACCTCATGACTAATCCAACTCAGCGTAACCTAACGACTCCATCAACCGATCCATGAAAGTCAGCAGCTCTCTTGGCTGCTATCCCGGCAGGCGTCCAGATTACTCTCTGTGCAAAGTTTGCTTCAGCAACCCCTACACCCAGAGGATACTTCCTCAGGTATTTGGGGTCTAAATCGTCGATAGCATCCTGCTGTCTATCATGACGTCTAACAAGAGTCTGAATTAGCCTTTGATTACTAGCATCAGTTCTAGGCAAATATACCCTCAGTTCTTTTGCGTTTATGCGATGCCTTCCCTCCTCATAATCAGTGTCCTCTGCTGGAATTTCGAACTTGGTGTAATCCTCTTCCTCGATATGAGGGAATGCTCGTGTCAGCGGCGGTGTTTCAGCACCAACCAAATTAGCACCCGCGCCCGCTCTGTGGAGTACCGCCAGTATCCTCCGAGGCCTGCCAACGCTATTCTTCAACCAACCCTCGACCTCTTCCGAATCAGTGATCTGCACCTCCATCGGCCGAACAGGAGGATTGGATGCCGGTGGAACGTTATCGAGTGCTCCCCAGATACTCCTGATTGCTCTGTCGGGTGGGGTGTGCTTCAGGATCAAATTGCAGAGCTCTGGAAACGTTATCTTGGTCAGAACTCCAATGAATCTAATTCTGATTTCACGATCGCTCCAGTCATAGATAGGGGGCGGGGCAACATTGGAGAATGGTGCTAGAGCATCCGGGTCTACCACCGTAACCATTATTATGGAAGGTCTATCGAGATCTGCGGACACTGGGTCCCGCTTCACGCTTCTAGAGTTGCTATGGGCAGACCACCGCCCTCATCATCATCGCTATCGCCAGCAACTTTTATACTCGCGATTTCCTGCCCCTCGATAGCTTTTCCTTCTGCCCAACATCAGCGATGAGCCATTTCAAAGCGTCATGAGTGCTCTGCGGGTTATGGAATCGCCTCCGCTTCCACATAGGCAGGAAAGCTCGAGAGGCGATGTTCAACACATGTAGGCATAGAGCATTGAACGCTGCTGTTCGAAATGGTTTTGTTGACCCAACCGGTGTTCTGCATCTCCGCTTTGAGGCTGTTGCGATGTTAGCGCACGATGGAGGTTGATCAAACCTAAAGCCATCTTTGCTTTGTTTGCCTGAGTCATTTTGCCGGTGTATCGGGCTTGAGAGATTGGGGATGATGCTTCTAGAGCACTGGGGTATGCTTCTGGAGGACTGGCGGATGCTACCTGAGCACGCGGGGGAGTTTCTGGGGCACGAGGGGGAGTATCTGGGCACGATCTCGCGGCTTTCTCTGCTCTGCCGCGAGGAACCAGATTGGTAGCCGACGGCGACATCGGGATTGAGAGCTCTGTGAAGCACTGGCGACTGCTTCTGGAGCAGGGGCACGAACTGGGAGTACGGTTCTACGGACAGGGGCCGACGGTTGTAGCGGCTGTCTGATTCTGGGGAAGTGCTGGGGACCTGCTAGCGTCATTGCCCTTTGGGGTTTTGGGCCTGCTGCTGGGCCTGCTGCTGTCCCTGCTGCTGGTCGCTTTGCGGGGTGTGTTGCTGGGCCTGCTGGGCCTGCTGCTGTGCCTGCTGCGGAACCTTCGCTGTCGGACTCGGCTTCAGATTGCACTGATTCCCACTCTTTTGGGAAGAGTCTCGAGTGGGCGGTGACGAGTGCTGAGGAGGCGGTGACGAGTGCTGTCGGAGCTTGAAACCACTGGGATGCTTCCGAAGACGATTTACTGCTGCGGTGTCTCTTCTATCTCTTCTGGGATAGGCTGGAGGCTTTTCTGCTCTTTGCGAGACGAGGAAGGGGAGGACTTCTCGTTCTTCTTCTGCTCCTTCTTCTTCTCCTTCTTCTCCTTCTTCTTCTCCTTCTTCTCCTTCCTTTCCTTCCTTCTGCTTTTTTGCTATCTGATTCTGCCGGTGTTCTGGATCGCGATCTCGCTTCTTCTGTGAGCTCTGAGTGCCCTGAGGGGAGGATGAAGGCTATAGTGAATATGTGATGAGTATGTTTCTGAAAGCAATAGGATTAAGGAGGATATACCATCTTATATATGATCGCAGGTGTGCAGCTTTGAAAGCTTGAACTTGAAACGAAACTTGAAACTTCAAGTTGAAGCCTTCAAACTTGAAACGTGAGTTGAATGCGCTTTCAAGAGGTATCTTGAAAGCTTAGATAGCAGGAAGGGGCTTGAAGTTATAGGTAGCGCTGGAAGATGGTTAGGAAGCTCTCACGATCTGGAAGGAGGAGAAGGGTGCTCTTATACCGAATACAATCAGCTATTCCAGGGCTCATCATGCTTCCGAGAGCATCCTCGGTGCTGTCCGAAAGATCCTCGGTGCTGTACGAAGACCCCTGCTCCCACCAGTGCTGCATATGGTGCTCCGTCGCCATGAATGTTTGCTCCAATACATGACGTAGATCAATGCTCTATGTGCACTCGAAGATTCTACTCTGGAGGTTTGATTCAATTGAATGACGTAGATGAATGCTCTAGGCGCATTTCGAATGCTCTGACGGTAGTACCAACAGTGGTGTCGATTGATTCCTATGTTGGGTTGGTGTTTGCGTTTGTTGGTGTCGGGGCTCTGTGCTATGAAGCTGAAATGAGAGTGTGTATCCTCTGAGCGATATCCGATATTAGTATCGAATTTGGCGGTGAGAATGGTCTCTCCATGATCTGAATAGCATCCGCGAGTGCTCAGAGAGAGAGAGCGAATGCTGAGAGGGTAGAACGGAGCATCGTTGGGGGCATGATTGTGGTGATTGTTGTTTCTTCGCGCGCTTGTGTTTGTGTTTGCATTATTCCGCTGGAGATGTATGACGCCAAAATCAGCCTCGCGATGGAGGCGCGAGAAGCGCTCACAATCACTTGGCGAAGCGCTTGCAGCCGAAAGCACTCAGAGCACTCTGCACAACCGCTTACGGGCGAGCCTCTATTGATGACAAATCGTCAGAGAGCACTCTGCACTGCAGGAAAGAGCCTCCTCAGCCTTGGCAGACTGCAAATTCTCGAATTCAATGAAATCGTCTTGCCCTTTTTGCAGCAAGAAGTACAGCTCCTCCGCGAATTTTGACAGACATCTTCGAACGATCCATCCTTTGGAAGCAGATGAATGGCTGGGAAATCAATATTCACTGCTGGAGCACGATCAACCTGCAGAGACCCCCGACAACACTGACGAGAGCCCAGAGAGCATTCCCGATTACTATTCAGACACGACATACGATTCAGAGTCGGACATTTTACCAAGATTCGAATAATTCGGACCTTGAATCCGAATCATATTTCGCGATGGAAGAGGCAGATGGCGATTCAAATGGGCATAGTAGTAGCATCTACGACAGTTTACGAGGGTGCTGGAGAGCTACTTTACCGCCGGAGGATTCACGACGTGCCACAGAGTTTCTCCAATACCCACAAGACCCATTCCGTCAGCATACGAGTTCAGAATGGCACGCTATTTCACACTGTCCAAAGCCTCACAGGGGAACATCGACAGCTTCTTTCTACACGCGCCGCCGAGTAGTGGCGAGTGCTCCTACAGCACTGGGCGGGGTTTTATCAAGAGGTTGGAGGAAATGAACGATATAAAAGCGCGAAATGGAATCATTCGGAGGCGGATATTGGGGAGAAGATCTCTACTACTACCGGGATCCAATGGTAGTCGTCCGATATCTTCTAGGGCAACGCGTCTTCCGAGTCATTGGTGTATTCGCATGGTGGAGCATAATGAATTCGGCGAATGAATGACGGGAAATGCATACAGGAGATTGGCAGGGAGATACAGGTCCAGAACTTCACCCTGTCAACTTGAGGTGCTCTATGAGCAGTCGATGATGCTACAGGAGCAGTCGCTAATGTCTTCCCGACAGAATACGTTACCGGAGGGGTCCACCGTCAGACAATTATCTGGCGCGCCGGATGGCACACACACATCTGACAAATTTCAGCGACAAGAAAGCCTGGCCAATCTATCTTACCATCGGGAACATCAAGTCGGGTGGCAACAAGCAGGGCATTCATTCATTCTCCTAGGGCTGCTACCAGTGCCACCGGCTCGGAAAGAATACAACACTCGTTAACTCCGCTTTTAAGACGTCAAAGTCAAATGGCACTGCATCGCGCTCTTGGGGAGATCTTTCAAAGCATTCGCGAGTGCTCTCAGGACGGCGAAATTTAATCAAACGCCGACGGCTTTAACGACTATGTTTTCCGGTTTCCTGGATTGCCGATCAACCCGAGTATTCAAACTTGCAAAACATTAGCACGAGTGCTTGCCCGAGATGCGAGGTGGAGTTTCACAATCTTGGGAGCACTCGTCGAAGCTCTATGCGCAATCACGAGGACTACAGGGAGAGGGTACAGCTATTTGGCGAGAACCCGGGCAATCTAGAACCGGTAGAATACCTTGTTGCGAGATCCGTCAAAACACTCTTCAATGCTTTCTGGAGTATGCCGAGGGTTAATCCGTACGATCTCAATAAACCGGACATACTGCACAATATTTACCTGGGGATGTTGAAGCACATGATGGAGTGGATTCAGGGTTTCTTGAAGAAGCATCATCGACGGAGGAATTCGACAAAGCTTGGGCTTCGATTACTTTACCCCTGACTAGCAAGTACCAAACAAAGATATCGCTCTACCACCCAATGGCAAGGGAAAGAGATGCGAATCTGGGGCGGGTCGTTTAGGAGCACTCGCTGCTCTGAGAAACCCGGGAGTGGCTGTCGTGAGCGATTTCAAGAACGCTTTGAAATGCTGCTCAAGCTCAACAGACTTCCACTTAATGGCGAATATGGGAGTCATACAACGAAAGCACACCTGGACTATATGGAGAGCTATCTCGAGGATTTCCATAAACACAAGCGATATCTTTTAGAATTCAGGCGCATGCATAAGAAGACGTTAAAGGATGCGGAGATCGAACGAAAGAATTAGTGGTTCCTGAAAGCACCCAGCGAGGCTTGGAGGAGATCCGAGATTCGGGAAAGATCGTGACTTCAACTTCATCAAATTGCATGTCTTAATGCACTACCGGAGCACGTTGAGCGCTGGTAAGCATTCCTCAATACTCCACGGACGCCAGCGAGCTTGCCCATGACGGCAGGTAAAAGAAGTTTTACAGAGCGCCCAACAAGGTTGATGCTGCGACGCAGATACTGACTATGGAGGAGGCGACATGTTAGAGATTCAATTCTGAATCTGAAAGACATCGTCGGAGGTTCTGGAGAGCACTCGACGACATCCTCCTGAGCCATCGGATAACTCTAGGAGTTGCTCGACATTTTCAAGATCGAGGACCGCAAGAAAACGCCAAATGAACGCCAATAGTAGAAAGCGGACTTGCCCTCTGCCTTTTGCAACCCTCCGCGAAATCGGAAAGACTTTTTCAACGTGGCAGACGGATTCGCAATGAGCCATATCACGCTATATCACCTGATAAAGGAGTATGCCGAGGATGCGGATGCTCGTGAGCTTTGCCGAATCTCTGAGAGCATGTTGGAGCGCCGGGTGGAGGTTTTCACATGCTTGCAGGTTCCGATACCAATCTTCCAAAGGCCTGACATATACGAGGTTCACAACATCAGGTGTACGGGAACAGCATCTTTTAGGAAGGGAAAATAAGAAAGCGATTGGGCATGGGTATCGGTAGGTTCCTCAGAGCAGTGAGTGTTTCGTGACGCTACCAGGACGCAGGAGGCTCTGTTCAAGGTGCGGGGATAGCACAAGGCACATGACTACGTGTAGTTGAGCTGCTTGAGGCGAAGGATCGTGGTATCCCTGATAGCTCACATGGGCTGCTGAAGGTCTGTAGGAGGAGGAAGAAGAGGATGTGGGTCGTGAATATTCGGAGTATATTAGGAACGGCCCATTTGTTCGAGGTATATGCTGGCAATTGGCTGGTAAATACTAGGATAGATTTGCGTACGTAGAATGAATTCAGTTGAATGCTGTAAAGCATTCCCGAGTGCTATGCAGTGATATGAGAGCATTACCGAGTACTATCTAGTGATGTGAGAGGATTACCGAGTGCTATCGAGTGATATGAGAGGAATACCGAGTGCTATCCAGTGATATGAGAGAATACCGGCAAGGCTTATTCATTGAATGCTCTGAGGGTAGTGGCGAGTGCTCTACGAGCTGAATGTCAGACCCAATAGGACCGCCTTTAATTCAAATAGGTGTCTGCTCGCTATGCATGCGGATTGAAGAGGGAGGTAAGTTTCGCCGCCAAGATCTGAGTCTGGCTATCCTGCAAGCTCGCCCCAGGAGGATGCGCGGTAGGCAGGCATTGGTCTTCCGACCAGCTTTAGGGTACTGACATTGAGCTTTTCAGACGAGCCTACGCATTCTCAACTTCGCGCTTACGCCTTTCACGAATCGACAGATACATCGTCAGGGGTACCATCTCCAGTATACATAGTGTCAGATCGCATTCGCGACCGACCGCTCAGGGCGTGAAGAATACCCACGTGAGATATCGCTTTGAGGGATCGGCGGTGCCTACCTTGCCTTTGAAGAAAGCGTATCGTCAAAGGTTTGGTAGCTATCTCCAGTATACACGACAGTGCTCGTATCAGTATTCCGCGACGGACCGTTCAGCGGCGTGATGAATACCCACGTGAGATATCGTTTGAGGGACCGGCGATGCCTACCTTGCCTTTGAAGAAAGCGTATCGATTCATATGGGTCTAAGCGGGGGGTGTCCCACCTTGAATAGTATTATTAAAGATGTTTCCGCAGCTCTACGAGCATTGGTCAGTGCTATGGAAGCATTCGTGGTGCGCTCTCCGGACGTGAGCAATATCTTTACAGTGCCTGGAAAAACTCGCCGACGAAGAGTGTCTTGGCGGGCGATATGTTTGGCGGTGCCTGGCGAAAGCAGCTCGTTGAGAATGCTCTCCTGGCGCAGATAGTCCTGCCGAGTGCTCTCTAGGCGTGAGCGATATGCTCTGGCAGCGCCTGGCGAGCAGCTCGCCAGATTTGATCCCCTGGCGCAGATATTACTGACGAGTGCTGTCAGGGCGCTGACGCTATCTCCTGGCGGGCCCCGACACGTCCGTGATTCGTTGCCAGTCCCTGGGCGGAAACTCGTTAGTTGATCGTTCTCCAGACGCAGGAGGCATACCCAGGCGTGTCATGGCGGAGAGAGCATCGCCGGGTGCTCTCAGAACGAGCACCATATCGCCTGGAGGTGCATGACGGGTGAAAGTGCACGACGCGCCTAGAGAAGATTGCGGAGAGAGCATTGCTGGGTGCTCTATGGATGTAGGTGATATCGCTCAGAGTACTCTGTAGACAGTAGCATTAGCGAGTGCAAAGAAGCTCATTAGGGAGTGCGAATATGCTGCTCTGACAGCGGACTGCTTGGACCGAGTGCTCTGCTTGGATCGAGTGCTCTGCTGGAGCGAGTGCTCGAGTTGCAGTCGTGAAAAGCTCTCTCTTCTCTGACGTCGTCAGATGATTGGCACTGCGCTCTGGCGGAGTGTATAGACGATTATGCGCCCTAGTGCTCCCAGACAGAGAACATACTGCTCTGGGGGCGTCTGGCGCGGAGGCTAGCATCGCCTGGCGCGGGCACACTGCTGTGGCGACGCCTGGCGCGAGCAACCCTGCTGTGGCGACGCCTGGCGCGGGCAACCTGCTGTGGCGACGCCTGGCGCGAGCACCCTGCTGTGTCGACGCCTGGCCCGAGCACCCTGCTGTGGCGACACCTGGCGTGCCTGGCGCGCAGGGCGTAGACGCTGTGCCCTGAGGAATAGCAGAGTTTGCTGATGTTTCCTTTTCAGGGTCAAAGTGGGCGAGAATGGGGGCGGTGGTGAAAGCTTCCTTGAGGGTATTGAACGCAGTTTGAGCTTCGCTCGTCCATGCCCATGCTTTATCCTTCTTCGTCAGTCCAGTCAGTGGTGCAGCAAGCTTGGAGAACCCGTATATGAACCGTCGGTAGAAGTTCGCAAATCCGAGGAATGCTTGTACGTCTTTGACCGTCTTGGGGACTGTCCAATTCTGAACCGTATCCACTTTCTTGGGGTCCATTCTGATGCCGTTGGGTTCGATAATGAGACCGAGGTAGGTGGTGCTTTGTGTGTGGAACTCGCATTTCTCCGGTTTCAGCAGTATCCCGTTGGCTTTCAAGGCTTCGAGGACTTTCTCAACGTGGACTTGGTGTTCTTCGAGGGTGTCGCTATAAATCAGGATGTCGTCAAGATAGGCTGTGCAGAACATATCGAGGTACTCGCGGACGCAGTCATTGATAAAATGTTGGAATGTGGCCGGCGCGTTGGTGAGTCCGAAGGGCATGACCATGTATTCGAAGTGACCATATCGGGTGCGGAAAGCCGTCTTCCATTCCTCGCCTTCGGCCATTCAGATCTGGTTGTACCCCTGACGGAGGTCCAATTTGGTATACCATTTGGCTTTGGAGAGTCGGTCGAGTGTTTCCCGGATGAGAGGTAAGGGATACCGATTCTTTATCGTTAGCTCGTTTAAGCCGCGGTAGTCGACACAGAGGCGGAGAGTTCCGTCAGCCTTCTTCACAAATAGGACAGGGGCACCAGCGGGGGAAGAACTAGCTCATATGAAGCCTTTCTCTAAATTATCCTGTATGTATTTCTTAAGGACAATCAGTTCGTCGCGGGACATGCCATAGAGTGGTCCAAACGGTGGTTCTTTTCCTTCCTTGAGTGGTATTTTATGGTCGTAAGGCCGGCGAGGTGGCATTCCATTAGCGAGGTCTTCGTCAAACATACCGTAGAACCTTTGGTACCGTGTTGGTATCTTAGTTCTCCAATCGTCCTTCGGGGTTTTGTCGATAGCCTGGTTAATTTCTTCCATGGTTACGCTAAAGATCTGAAGTTTGTCCCTTCGGGCGAAGCGGCAGAGGGCGGCGGAGCTGACAAGATGGAAGCGGCGTGGCGGCGTAATTCCCTTGACAGGGGCGACTTCCTCGGAGGCGTTGCACTTGTTCTTGCAGTAGACGGAGTCAAACTGTATGCTGTTGTCCTTGAACCGTAGAGTGGCATCATGCAATTGGAGCCAGGGGATCCCTAGTACGAGGGGGTAGGAGCCGAGTTTGGTGACAAAGAAGGGGACGGTTTCGTGATGGGCGTTGATAGACATTGGCAGGTAACATAGGTGTGTGATCTGGCCAGAAGATATGGGTCGACCGTCTATGACTGCGAGGGTCCGAGGTGATTTGAGGGGAAGCAGAGGGAAGTTGTTATGGCGCGCGAATGTTTCATCAATGAATGCGAACCCGGAGCAACCAGTATCAATCAACGCGTAGGTTTGAATGGGAGTTTTATTGTTTACTATTTTACAAGAAGCAACAAAATGATCACCATCCAATTTATCCCCCACAGACGATACCGAGATGCCAGAAATAGAGAACGCAGACAAAGGAGAAACATTAGATGGTCCCGGGCAGGGGCCATTGATCAAGCCCGGGACTACTGAAAACACGACTCAGAGGAGGCGGAGCTAGCGATCGGCGGGGGAGCGGGGTCGTCGGTGGTGCGGGTGGGTGCGAGGAGGGCACCCCTCATAGCCGATTGATTGCTACGGGGGCGGTTGGCGGAGGGGCAGTTGGCGAAGACATGACCGGAGTTGGCGCAGTACATGCAGAGGTTGTTGTCCCGCCTCCATTGCTTCTCAGCGGCGGAGGTTTTCCGTTGGCCATTGACAAAGGTGTAGCGTTGTTCGGCGGCGGGTCGTGGGGCAGAGCGGGCCTGAAGGGCGAAAAATTCCATGGGGGCGAGACCTCCAGCAGTGTGGGACGGATGTGCGGTGGCGGGGGGAGCGGTAAATTGGCCCATCGTATTACGGATGGCCCTTTGTTCGGCCTTTCGGCCCCGGATCTGGTTGTCGATTGTCATGAGGGTGGTCGCGTAGGCTTCCACAGTGTTGGGCCTGTCCGTCCTGTAACTCATTGCATCCTTGAGGTCTTCAGAAAGTCCTTCAGTCAGAGCGTCGATCTTCGCCCCCTCATTGTAGTCAAGGTAGGCCACAATGCGGAGGAACTGGGAGTAGTACATGGCAAAGTCTTCTTTCCCTTGTCTAAGGGCGACGAGTTGATGGCGGGCGGTACCTCGGGGGTCTGGGTCTCCAAACGATGCTTCCAAGTGAGCGACGAAGGCGGCGACGGAGGAGAAGGGTGCGGCGGGGTTGGCGTTGACAAGAGGAACGACCTGGTCTAGGGCCCTTCCTTCCATTCGGCTAACGGCGTAGATGACCTTAGCTGCCTCGTTGCGGAACCGGTCGTCGTTGACTTCCAATTTCATTCGGAGTTGGGTAATGAATCCGGGGAGCTTGGAACAGGTACCATCGAATTTTTCAGGGTCCGGGAACTTTTCGGATCTGAAGGCGGGGGCGGCGTTGGACTGTGGGGCGGCATTTTGGGGAGCAACGGCGATGGGAGCAGGGGCGGCAGCGGCGGCACGGGCGATGTTGAGGTTCAGGTTGAGCTGATTTATTTGCTCTTCCAGGTTGTCGATGACTTCGTTGGCGGTGGCTAGTTGTTGGCGAGCTTCATTTCTTTGAGCGATACGAAGCTGAGAGTTTTCGGTGAGGTGGGGGAAGAGGGCGGCGGGGTCTTATTCAAATTGTTGTTTGAATTCCTCCACGTTATTGGGAGGAACCCACGAAGGTGGGTCGGCGGTGGACATGGCGTACGGTGCGGATGATGACGCAACGTAATCTCAAGGGGCGGCGATAGCGAGTATTCCGCAGGGTACGATATGCGACAGTAGAAGCTGTCGAGTTAGTCAAGCGAGGTCGAGCGAGGTCAAGCGAGGTGCGAAGGTCTTCGTTAAGAAGAGAGGTAACAGCGTATGTAATGAGAACCAGCGTAGATATAGAAGTGGTCCTACTTGGTATGATATGCCAGGTACGGACAAGCGTTGCAGTATAGATAATACAGAAGACGTTGCGTAAGGAAAGAAGAAGAGAAAGGAAAACAGAAATGAAGCGAGGGAGAGCCCTCTAATATACCCAAGGAAATCCTGCGATGACTAGTCCCAAATGACTCACACGACGCAACCGAACAGAAACCCATAGAATGCGATAGAAACCTCCTGACTAATCCAACTCCATGTAACCCAACGACTCCATCAACCGACCCATGAAACCTGAGTCTTAACCTTCATCTCGAGTGGCCCCGGTTTCCCAGGGTATTGTGCGTGGAAGACATCGACTGCGGCGGTATCGTTGTGGTAGGCGGCGGGTTCCCAGGTAGGGTCGGTGTATCCCGTCCACTTGACGAAGTATTGGAGGCCGTTATTCCTTGTTTCCCGCGAGTCGAGAATCTCCTCAACCTCATATTCTTCCTCCTGTTCGACGATAACGGGTGGCGGGGGTGGTTGTACCTGACCCGGTACGGGGTCCTGTGCAGCGAGGTCCAATAGTGACACATGGAAGACAGGGTGTATCTTCATGCTCCGGGGAAGGTTGACTCGATAGGCGTATGGGGAGATGGCTGCCTTGATAGGGAACGGTCCGAGCTTCTTCCAGTCGAGCTTCCTCGAGTTGCGGGTGGTGCGGATGTTTTTGGCTGAAACAAAGACCATATCGCCGACATTGTATTGGGGCGCGGGGGTTCGCTTCGCATTGGTGGCTTGCTCTTGCTGATCTTGTGCCGTTCGGATATTGGTGCGTAGATATTCGTGTAGTTCCAAAATCTTCCCGGCGAAGTCTTTGGCGTCGAGGCTGGGCGGTGTCTTATCGGAAGATTTGATCGTCATGGTGAACCGAGGGTGAAAGCCGAAGTTTGCAAAGAAGAGTGTAGCTTTTGTGGAGGCGGAGACCTGGTTGTTAGCGGAGAATTCGGCCATAGGGAGCCATTTAACCCAATCATCCTGTTGGTAGGATACATAGCCTCGTAGATATTGCTCCATGACAGCGTTGAGCCTCTCGGTTTGGCCGTCGGTTTCCGGATGGAAGGCGGTGGACATTCTTGTTTCGATTCCGAGGTGCTTGCACAATTCTTTCCAGAACCTGGCAGTGAACTGTGTGCCACGATCCGAGGTGATATGCGTAGGGAGCCCGTGGAGTTTCCAGACATTTCGCAGATACAGTTGGGCGACATCTTCGGCATTAACGGTCGTGTTGCAGGGTAGCAGATGTCGCATCTTTGTCAGTCGGTCCACGATTACCATGATTGCATCGTATCCTTCGCTTTCTGGTAATCCAGTGACGAAGTCCATTGACACTTCCTGCCAGGGCTGTTCGGGTATGGGTAGAGGTCGGAGTACTCCGAGTTTTCCGTGAGTGCTTGGTTTACTTCGTCGACAAGTGTGACAGTTCCGGACGTAGCGGCTAATATAATTCCGCATGTGGGGCCAGTAGTACTCCCTGCTGATGAGTTCGAAGGTTTTTTCGCGTCCAGGGTGTCCAGCAGAGGGGGCGTCATGGTACAGCTTGAGGATTTGAAGTTTCAGGGGGTCATAGTCGGGAACATAGAGGTTACCCCGATAAAGCAGTCGCCCTTCGTTCTCCGTACATTCGGCCAGTGAGATTTCCTTCGACTGTTGTTCGCCTTTGTTTCGCATACCTAGTATCTTCTTCGGGAATGGGTCAGCTTTGTATCCTTCGTCAAACAGTTTGTCCAGTGAGACGTTCTTTTCAGCGGGTTCGTTTGATAAAGAACGCGCCAACAAACTTAGCTTTGCTTCCAAATTTTCCTTCTTTAAGACGACCTGACTCTGGTGCAACTGTCTTTCATCCCCCTCTCCAGGGAGATCTCCTGATCTCCTTGTTAGTGCATCCGGTTTCCCGCCTTGCTTCCCTGGTCGGTATTTGATAACGAAGTTGAATCGTGAAAGGTATTCGGCCCAGCGCGCTTGCCTTCGGTTAAGCTGTTTGGTGCTCATGAAGTACTCGAGGTTCTTGTGGTCCGATATGACAGCGATTGGGTGTGGGGCTCCCTCGAGTTCTGGGCGCCATTCCTCGAATGCTCAGATGATTGCCAACAGCTACTTATCATAGATCTCGTAGTTGCATTCGGCGGGGTAGTGTTTCTTAGAGAAGTAAGCAACGGGTCAAAGGATGTGGTTGTCATCGTATTGAGAGAGTATGCCAGCGGAGACGTAGTCTGAAGCGTCAGTTTCCACGATGATTTCCTTCTCGGGGTCAAAGTGGGCAAGAATAGGGGCGGTAGTGAATACTTCCTTGAGGGCATTGAATGCGGCTTGAGCTTCGCTTGTCCATGCCCATGCTCTATCCTTATTTGTCAGTCCAGTCAGCGGTGCGGCAAGCTTGGAGAACCCGTATATGAACCGGCGGTAGAAGTTGGCAAATCCGAGGAATGCTTGTACATCCTTAACCGTTTTGGGGACCGTCCAGTTTTGCACTGTGTCCACTTTCTTGGGGTCCATCCGGATGCCGTTGGGTTCGATGATGAGGCCGAAGTAGGTGGTACTCTGTGTGTGGAACTCGCATTTTTCCGGTTTCAACAGTATTCCGTTCGCTTTGAGGGCTTCGAGGACTTTTTCGACGTGGACTTGGTGCTCTTCGAGGGTGTCGCTGTAAATTAGGATATCGTCAAGGTAGGCAGTGCAGAACATGTCCAGATACTCGCGGACGCAGTCGTTGATAAAGTGTTGGAACGTGGCTGGCGCGTTGGTGAGACCGAAGGGCATTACCGTGTACTCGAAGTGCCCGTATCGTGTGCGGAAAGCTGTCTTCCATTCCTCGCCTTCGGCCATTCGGATCTGGTTGTACCCCTGACGGAGGTCCAGCTTGGTGTACCACTTGGCCTTGGAGAGTCGGTCGAGTGTTTCCCGGATGAGCGGCAAGGGGTACCGATTCTTTATTGTTAGCTCATTTAGGCCACGGTAGTCAACGCAGAGACGGAGAGTTCCGTCAGTTTTCTTCACGAATAAGACGGGGGCACCAGCGGGGAAAGAACTAGCTCGTATGAAGCCTTTCGCTAAGTTGTCCTGTATGTACTTCTTGAGGACGATCAATTCATCGCGGGACATGCCGTATAGTGGTCCAAAGGGTGGTTCCTTCCCTTCCTTGAGTGGTATTTTGTGGTCGTAAGGCCGGCGAGGTGGCATCCCATTAGCGAGGTCTTCGTCAAACATACAGTAGAACCTTTGATAACGTGTTGGTATCTTGGTTCTCCAGTCGTCCTTCGGGGTTTTGTCGATAGCTTGGTCGATTTTCTCCATGGTCACGCTAAAGATCTGGAGTTTGTCCCTTCGGGCGAAGCGGCAGAGAGCGGCGGAGCTGATAAGGTGGAAGCGGCGTGGTGGGGAAATTCCTTTGACGGGGGAGGCTTTCTCGGAGGTGTTGCACTTGCTCTTGCAGTAGTCGGAATCAAACTGTATGCTGTTGTCCTTGAATCATATGGTGGCGTCATGCAGCTGTAGCCAGGGGATTCCTAGTACGAGGGGGTAAGAGCCAAGTTTAGTGACGAAGAAAGGGAAGGTTTCGTGGTGGGCATCGATGGACAGTGGCAAGTAACAGAGGTGGGTAATCTGGCCAGAAGATATGGGTCGGCCGTCTATGACTTCGAGGACGCGAGGTGATTTGAGGGGGAGTAGAGGGAAGTTGTTATGGCGCGCGAATGTTTCATCAATGAATGCGAACCCGGAGCAACCAGTATCAATCAATGCGTGGGTTTGGATGGAAATTTTATTGTTTACGATTTTACAAGAAGCAACAAAATGATCTCCATCCAATTTATCCTCCACAGACGATACGAAGAAGCCAAGAAGCCAGAGATAGAGAAAGCAGACAAAGGAGAAACATTAGATGGTCCCGGGCAGGGGCCATTGATCAAGCCCGGGACTACTGAAAACCCGACTCAGAGGAGGCGGGGCTAGCCATCGGTGGGGGAGCTGGGTCATCGGTGGTGCGGGCAGGTGCAAGGAGGGCGCCCCTCATAGCAGGTTGGTTGCTACGGGGACGGTTGGCGGAGGGGCAGTTGCCAAAGATGTGTCCGGGGTTGACACAGTACATACAGAGGTTATTGTCCCACCTCCATTGCTTCTCAGCAGCGGAGGTTTTCCGTTGGCCATTGACAAAGGTGTAGCGTTGTTCGGCGGCGGGTCGTGGGGCAGAGCGGGCCTGAAGGGCGGAGAGGTCCATGGGGGCGAGGCCTCCGGCAGTGTGGGACGGGTGTACAGCAGCGGGAGGAGCGGTGAATTGACCCATCGTATTACGGATGGCCTTTTGTTCGGCCTTTCGGCTCCGGATCTGATTGTCGATGGTCATAAGAGTGGTCGCGTAAGCTTCCACAGTGTTGGGTCTGTCCGTTCTGTAACTCATTGCATCTTTAAGATTCTCCGAGAGTGCTTCGGCCAGAGCGTCGATCTTTGCTCCTTTATTGTAGTCGAGGTAGGCCACAATGCGGAGGAACTGCGAGTAGTAGGTGGCAAAGTCTCCTTTCCCTTGCCTCAGGACGACGAGTTGGCGGCGGGCGGTTCCTCGGGGGTCGGGGTCTCCGAACAAAGCTTCCAGGTGAGCGACAAAGGCGGTGACGGAGGAGAAAGGTGCGGCGGGGTTGGCGTTGACAAGAGGAACGACCTGGTCTAGAGCCCTTCCTTCCATTCAGCTAACGGCGTAGATAACCTTAGCTGCCTCGTTGCGGAACCGGTCGTCGTTGACTTCCAATTTCATTCGGAGTTGGGTAATGAATCCGGGGAGCTTGGAACGGGTACCATCGAATTTTTCAGGGTCCGGGAACTTTTCGGACCTGAAGGCGGGGGCGGCGTTGGACTGTGGAGCGGCGTTTTGCGGAGCGACGGCGATGGGAGCAGGGGCGGCGGCGGCGGCACGGGCGATGTTGAGGTTCAGGTTGAGCTGGTTTATTTGCTCTTCCAGGTTATCGATGACTTCGTTGGCGGCGGCGAGTTGTTGGCGAGCTTCGTTTCGCTGAGCGATACGGAGCTGGGAGTTTTCGGCGAGGTGGGCGAATAGGGCGGCGGGGTCTTGTTCGAACTGCTGTTTGAATTCCTCCACATTATTGGGAGGGACCCATGCAGGTGGGTCGGCGGCGGACATGGCGTACGGTGCGGATGATGACGCAACGTAATCTCAAGGGGCGGCGATAGCGAGTATTCCGCAGGGTACGATATGCGACAGTAGAAGCTGTCGAGTTAGTCAAGCGAGGTTGAGCGAGGTCAAGCGAGGTGCGAAGGTCTTCGTTAAGAAGAGAAGTAACAGCGTATGTATTGAGAACCAGCGTAGATATAGGAGTGGTCCTACCTGGTATGATATGCCAGGTACGGACAAGTGTTACAGTATAGAGAATACAGAAGACGTTGCGTAAGGAAAGAAGAAGAGAAAGGAAAACAGGAACGAAGCGAGGGAGAGCCCTCTAATATACCGAAGGAAATCCTGCGATGACTAATCCCAAATGACTCACAGCACGCAACCGAACGGAAACCCATATAACATGATAGAAACCTCCTGACTAATCCAACTCTGCGTAACCTAACGTCTCCATCAACCGATCCATAAAAAGAGCCCTCGCTAAAGCCCTCTTCAGCAGGCGTTGTCAGGCTCTACTTTTTAGGCCTGGAGAGCACTTGCCAACGCCCTCTTCGACAGGCCCCGACTGTGGATATTACTTGCATGTAGAGAACACCCGCCAATGCTCTCTTCGCCAAGTACCTTCGAACAACATTACTCAACTGAGGAGGGCAATCACCAAGTCTCTCTCCGCTCCGTTAGAGGATATCACCTACATCCCGAAAGTACTCACCAGTGCTCTCTTTGCCTATTTCCGCTAAATATATTTACTCACGTCGGAGATCATTGGGCAGTTCCTTCTTCACCTTGCTTTGCAGGAAAGATTCCTTACATTCAGAGAGCATTGGTTAATATCCTCTTTGCTAAGCTCGGTCAGCGGATATCACTCACATACAGAGAGGACTCGACAGTGCTCCCATCGCTAGGTTCTGTCAGAGCGAGAGCTACTCGCCTCAGGAGACCACTCGCTAATGTACTCTTCACTAGGCTACACCAGGGGATATTAACCGCATTCAGAGAGTACTCGGCAATGCCTTAATCGTCATGCTCTGCCAACCGAATTGACTCACGCCTGGCAGCACCAAAAATTCTCCCGCAAATGCTTTTAGAGCACTCACTAATGCTCATAGAACTACCAAAGTATCAGTGAGGCAACCGCTAACTTAGACCCCTTTGAATTGATACGCTTTCGTGAAAGGCTAGGTAGGAACCACTTGTACTTTAATGATATCTCAAATAGTTAATCTTCACGTCGCTGTACGGACAGTCGGGGGATACTGATACGAGGACTGTCGTGTATACTGATGATAATTACTAAACCTTTGACGCACGTATATATATCGATTGATTCGTGAAAGGCATAAGCCTTGATGTTGAGGCCAAAGTACGGCTCCTCTGAAAAACTCAATGTCCATGCATAAGCAGCAAACATGGACTGAAAAAAGATGCAGGATGACTTTACTGGTCGGAATACCAATGCCTGCCCACTGCGCCCTTCTGGAGCGAGCTTGCAGGATAGTCAGACTCAGATACTAAACGGCTGAAACATTACCTCCTTCTCCCAATCCGCATGCTCAGCAGAACGAAACAAATTTTGAATTAAAGAGTCCAATTGTACCTAACTTTCCTAGAGCACTCACAAATGCCCTCAAGGCACTCACAAATACGCTTTAGGCATTCACTATAGAGCACTCACGACTGTTTTAGGAGCGTTCAAATCAGAGCACCCACGACTGCTCTCACAGCATTCAACCAAATTCAATGTATATACGCAAGTCTATCCAAGTATTTCCCAACCAATTGCCAGCCTCCACCTCAAACAAATGGGCCATTCCCAATATACTCCGAATGTTCACGGTGCATATCGTCTTCCTCCTCCTCCTACATATCTTCAACAGCCCATGTGAGCTATCAGCAATACCACGATCATTTGCTTCTGAAAGCTCTACTATAAATAGTCAATGGGCTCCCCCCGTACTGTCCCGCACCTCGAACAGAGCCTCTACACATCCTGGTAAGCGTCTCCAAAACACTCCTCACTGCTCTCAGGAAGCTATCAACACCCATGCTCAATCCTTTCTTATTTTACCCTTCCTAAAAGATGCGTTTCCAGTACATCAAAAGTTGTGGATGTTGTACACCTCAGGTCTTTGGAACATTGGTATCGGAACCTGCAAATATGTGAACATCTCTACCCGATACTCTAAAATGCTCTCAGAGCTTCTGGTGAAGCTTTGAGAACATCCCGTATCCTCCGCATACTCTTTTATCAGGCGGTACAACGTGACATTACTTATTTGCAGTGTGTCTGCAATATTGAAAAGTCTTTCCGATTTTGTAGAGGGGTTGCAAAGACGCTTTAGAGGCAGGCAGCCTTCTACTATCAGCAGTCTATTTGGTGTTTGTCTACGAACTTCGATTTTGAAAATCTCAAGTAACTTCTTTGGGTTATCTCGATGGCTCCAAAGGATGTCGTCAGTGCTCTCAGGACCCCTAACGATGTCTTTCAGATTCAGAATCCAAATTTCTAACGCCAATCATCGCCCCCCATAGTCTATTATCTGCTTTACAGGATTGACCTTGTTCGATGCTCTGTATGCCTCTTTTACCCGACGTAAATGGGCGAGCTAGCTGATGCTGGTGGAGTACTGACGAATGCTCCCAAAGCGCTCGACATGTTCCCGATAGTGTGTTAACACGTGAAATTTGATGAAGTTGAAGTGAGACCTTTCCCGTATCTCACGGATTTTCTTTAGGCATCGTTGAGTGCTGTGATAGCATGCGCCGCTCAAGCTCAATGCTTTCGTCCGATCTCGCATCTTTTAACGTCCTCTTGATTGCCTGGAATTCTAAAAAGATATCCTTGTGTTTATGGAAATCCTCCAAATAGCTCTCCACATAATCCAATGTGCTCGTCGCATAACTCCCATACTGCGCCATTAAGTGGAGGTGTATTAAACTTCGTACACATTTCAATGCTTTTGTAAAATCACCCCTGACAGCCAGCGCCGGGTTTCTCAGAGCAGCCGCGAGTGCTCCAAGAACAACCCGCCCCAAATTTGGCATCTCCTTCCCTTGCCATTGTGTTGTAGCACGATATGCTTTGTTCGGTACTACCAGTACAGGGTAAGGCGGAATCGAGGCTCAAGCCT
Source organism: Morchella eximia (assembly GCA_024713935.1). Classification (NCBI taxonomy): domain Eukaryota; kingdom Fungi; phylum Ascomycota; class Pezizomycetes; order Pezizales; family Morchellaceae; genus Morchella; species Morchella eximia. Next base: position 5,389,059 of record JAMGZG010000001.1, read on the forward strand.
TATCAAATTCCTTCAATTGATGATGCTTCTTCAAGAAACCCTGCACCCACTTCATCATATGCTTCAATATCCCTAGATAGATCTTGTATAGAAGATCCGGTTTGTTGAGATTGTATAGGTTAACCCTCAGCATACCCCAGAAGTATTGAAGAGTGTTTTCACGAATGTCGCAACAAGGTATTCCACCGGTACAAGATTTCCTGGGTTCTCCTCGAATAGCTGTACCCTCCCCTGGTAATCCTCATGATTGCGAATAGGGCTACGGTGAGTGCTCCCAAAACTGTGGAATTCCAGCTCACATTTGGATAAGATCTAGTACTAGTACTAATATTTTGTAAGCTTGAATACTCAGGTAGATCAGCGATCCAACCCGAGAACACCGGAAAGCATAGACGGTCATATCCGTCAGTGCATGTGATTAGCTCACCTTCCTGAGAGCACTCCGGAATGCTTTGAAAGATCTTCCACAGGGTGCGATGCAGCGCCATTTGATTACGATATCGTAAAGTGGAATTAGCGAGTGAATTCTTCCCGAGCTCAGCTGGAACTAGCAGCAGCACTAGGAGAATAAACGAATGATCAGTGGGCTTGATCTACACTGACGGTTTGATGTTCCAAATAATAAGATAGATTGACCAGGCTTTCGAGTACCCACTGAAATTTGTCAAATGTGGGACATCTGACGCGCATATAATTGGTACCACAGTCGACCTCTCCGGTAAACTGTTCTGTCCAGGATGCATTAGCAACTGTCTCTAGAGCACTGGCCAGTGCGAGGCCGAGTACATACCTGTATCTCCCACTATCAATCTCCCGTATGGATTTCTCCGTACATTCGCTCGCCACACTCATTATGCTCTACAACCATTGAATACACCAATGATTCCCGAAAGGCTCGTTGGCCAAGACGAGATCGCACAATTACCATTGGATCCCTGTAATAGTAAGAGATTATCTCCCCCCCAATATCCCCCTCCCAATGATGCCAGCTTGCTTTGACCAATAGATCGCTCATTTCCTCCAACTTCTTGATAAAACCTCGCTCAATCCTATAGGAGTACTCACCACTACTTACCGGAGTGTGTAGAAAGAAACTATCGATGTTTCTCTGTGAGACTTTTGACAGTATGAAATAACGCGCCATTCTAAACTCGTATGCTGAACGGAATATATGCCAGCGGTATCGGAGAAGGTTCTGTGAGCATTCGTCGTAGTCGTCCGAACGGTAGAGATGCTCCCCAGAACCTCCATAAATGATTGTCGCTGCCTTATCCCTATTTGCATCTCCATCCGACTCTGTAATGTGGGTCTATGGACGAGAGACTATAGTGACAAGGAATACAAACAAGGCAAGAACGTAGCAGAAGATGTTCCAGACTATGGACTATGGGTGGCTCTACCTGGTATGACAAACCAGTTGAACCCTATGACGTAGCGTAGAACAAATTTGACATTTGTGGAGTAGATACAGAGGTTGCGTGAGGAGAAAAGGAAAGAGAAGAACAGGTGAAAGCACCAGACAACGCCCCCTTATATATCCAACCCTAGTCCGATGATGACTAATACCTTTGCGTAACAGAAACCGAGAGAACATAACAGAAATCCCCATTACCAATCTTGATACTACTGCGCAATACCTCCTCTTCACGTTCCAATCTATCACTTTAGCCGAGATGCAATGTTGCCGTTATATAGTCTAGGACCTCCTCCTCCTCCTCCTCCTCCTCCATCAGCAAAAAAAAATTTGCTCCGTGGGCTACATGGAGCCGACGGAGCCCAAAGAGTACACGGAGGAACTTTGTCTCTATGGAGTGACCCTATTTGTTTCTCCTCCGTGAGACAAATATGAAATATATTCTCCTCCGCGAGCCAAATATGAAATAAATACTGCTTCACTAGCAAATGTGAAATAAATACTGCTCCACTAGCAAATGTGAAATAAATCAGCTCACATTCGTGAACTCGCCACTACTAGTCCTTTATCATATGCCAGTAGTCCTTTATATGTTGTGAATCGTCGTTTATTACTATATAAACTATCTACGCTAATTACATCAACTACATCTCCCTTCCTATATATTCCGCCCACTGGCTCTTTGCGTGCAGCTCATTTCATGCCACATCTGACCTCACCAGCTTGTCTTGCCCGACTACCTATCCACCCGACTACCTGACTACCTACCTACCTTCGATCGATTTAGTCATCGATATGGGCATCAATTGGGCGTCAATTGGGCGTCTATATGGGCATCAATTGAGCGTCGATTTTCTGCTATTTAGCAGTTTGTAGCGGTGTCGGTACAGGTGTCCAAATACAGGTAGGTAAATACATATCCAGGAATCGCTGCAGGTAGGAGGTAGGTTTCAAGGTAGGTAGGAGGTAAGCTTCGCTGCAGGTAGGAGGTAAGTTTCGCTGCACGTAGGAGGTAGGTATCGAGGTAGGAGGTAAGGTAGGAGGTAAGGTAGGAGGTGAAGTAGGAGGTCAGGTAGGCGGTGAGGTAGGAGACGAGGTAGGAGGTGAGGCAGGAGGTGAGGTAGGAGGTAGGAGTTGAGGTAGAAGGTAGGTAGGTGAGGTAGAAGGTGGAGATCCTCAAGATGTGATGCGTCAAATTTGACGTCATTTGCCACTGCCTTAACTAATCGGGACTGGGTACCGCATATGTCATATTTCGGACGACCTGGATTAGCAAAAAATGACTGGTCATCTCAGAAATGGGCAAAACATAGCTAGTGAAAGCGACACAGAGTATAGAGAGCTCAGATTAGTAAAATTAGCAGCTGGTTGATAGCTAATTACATATTAACGCTTGATTTTTTGCTGATGTCCTCCTGTCGGTGGTGATGGTGGTGGACCAGATGGAGAAGCTGGTGGTGGTGGATGTAACAGGACCGCTATAAGGCTGTTACAAAAGTACCTGTTCTACCAGTTAAGGCAAAAGACCCTAGGGTAACCGCAGCTGGTTCTTCATCGACTGTTGAAGTCAAGGGCAGGTGAACCCCTACCTCTATTGGTATCGAAGGTAGTGATTTTAGCGATAAATGAATCTTACGAGTCAAAACTAGGCTACTGTACTAAAGTTGAATAGAAGGATAAGGATGCGGAATATGAATGGTACCTCCAAGCCTGTAGTTAAACTACTTTAGCAGTTGACCCTGCAGGTGCAAACCAATGCCCAAAACATATGCATTAGCATGACGGAAGTGATCTTGATGGTGTTCTGACACACCTAGGGAGTTCTTACGGAGTTGCTAAAATGCTGCAAAAAGAGTACGTTTTGGACACCAAAAATAACCCCCAGAGCGTCAAACCGCCGGAGTCCTCCTATTTGACTCCAGTGCACCTTTGCGGAGTGAGAGTGCGACCCCAGCTACTAAAGCAAAACCTCGCTTTATAAACACCCAAATCAATTGAATAAACAATTGCTATCTGGTCGGCTGTTTCCGCTAGTTCTTAGGATGCCGACCAGCTCTTGACAAAGATTGCGTGATTTGACTCGGATAGCAGATACTCCAAGGTGTGGTAGCTAAGCCTTTCACTCCGCTCCGTAGGGAATAGTCACTGTGCCCCCGACTATTGACAGGCAGATTGCTCGTCAGGACAAAGAACCTGAATAAGGGTACCAGATTTCTATAAAGAACCCGGTGTAGTGACAGGTTGGTCTCTCATCATCAGCGCATCCTTACTAGCAAGAAGGCCCTTAAAATTATTAAGTTCCTAGACTAGAAAAAACAATCAAACAAACAAACTCTATCTTCCCCTCGAACAAGTCCTATCATAACTCATTCATTTCTATTTTTTATTCTTTCTACCTGATCGAGGTCACGGTCATGCTCTATGATAGCACCCCAATTACAGTAGAGGTTGTGGGCCAGCTGGAGTCTATGGAGGCAGTGGTGGTGGTGATGGTGATGGGTATTATTAGTCTCTTTGTGTATAGTCTCTCACCACTCTTCCTGTGGATTTTTCACTAGTAACCTTTGAAAAGCCATACAGATTGCAATATGAGCATTCGCGACTGCTATCGAGATGGAGGCACCATACGGTTTTATGTTTTGGATTTCCTTTGTTTTGGGAGCATATATGAATTGATGGGTTTTTGAATAGCAGCATGGAGTGCTCTCTGGATGAAGATACTATTCGATTTGATGTTTTGGATTTCTTTTGTCTTGGGAGCATATATCAATGGATGCGTCTTATGGTATTAGATGAGATTAGATTAGATTAGATTAGATTAGATTAGATTAGAGTAGATTAGATTAGATTGGTCCGTGTCGTAATTGCATTGCTTTCATTTCAGAGTGGAGTCAAACTCGTAGATTGCTCTCAGAGAACTCGGTATTGCTTCAGAAAGTGCAGTAAAATGAGTGATTACAAATGATACTGCTGAGCAGATTTCTGTCGTAGTAGAATTAGCCGTACAAATTCTTCTTGATTAGTGGCGCAGATTTTCTCGCTATAAATTGATTTTTAAGTAAAGATACCGCCAGTGTTTTTAGTATATTGAGTATATTTTTGTTAGCTATTAGAATAGTTTTTATTAAGCGCTTCTTCGGTTCAGCACCTCTTGCCCCAAAAGTGCCTACAACTCCCAAGACGATCTGAAGAACATGAAGATTTACTGACTGATGAAACTGAGATATCTTACCGAACATTGACTCCACTACCATCCCGTACTTGGAGTAGTCAATCAACTACCGCCGCCCAAATAGCTTGTAAAGGCATTCTCCGTTTTCCGAAACTCCCACTGGAAGAAGCAGTACTAGAAGGGTAGAATTTCATATCCCCGGGGACCATACTGATCTTTTTGAAGCGCAGAAGCTGGCTCAAGCAATAGAGGCGACAGAAGTGGAGGCAATAGTTGATACCAGCCACTCAGAGTATGATAATTCTCTAAAGGCCGAGCCCGAGATTTCTGAGGAGAATGAGGATGAACCGGAGGATCAACTTCAAACCTCCACCAAGAGATTTTAGACTGTTGGAAAGTGACATTGTACAGCTCCGCCGACTACTGCCAAAGTACTGGGCAATGCTCGGAGGAAAGCAACTGGCGCAGTCGCGGAGGTAACTACTTCTTCTGACGTGTCAGTGGACGTGATACAGGTTTGACTCTATTCTACTCATTTCATTGGTTTTATTCAATAGACTCGGAGGCTATCGGTTCAGAGGGGAGCTCGACTGTGCAAAAAGGCAATCCGGAAACAAGGTCAGAGTAGAGCAGTATCCAGTTCAGCACCCGTGAAGAATGCATGTCAAAGAACACTCCTGGCATACCAGAAAGCACCGCCAATACCCAAACAGTCTAGGCCTTCTGAACCTGTTTATTATCATGATTACAGCTCTTCAACACACCATATCGATCTTTCCTCACTTCGCTCTCGATACGGGGAGTCGTCAACTACTCATCGGCTATATCGTTCTTCAACCCGTATTGGCGGAATTGGCAAGAACTGTGTGAGCAGTTCATGGATTCCTTCAAGCCCTCAAAATCCTTAAGCTCAACCTCATAGTGAAATTTGATCGCAAGGAGCTTACGAAATCGACTATCTTGCATCATACAGGGAAAACGAGACTGCTCTGATGGGGGAAAGCGAGATTCATATTCCGGAGAGCACTGACGACGTCTTTGAAAACAATGGAGACATTCCTTCGAGCCAATTGACTCAGAGGTCTCTGGTCACTAACTCTAAGAGTGCAAATGTCCTGTCATTGCAGGTTCAGAGAATTGAGAAGGAGTGTAGAGTATTAATCGGTGAGCATACTCTTCTATGTGAACCCTTTCCACCGGCAGCAAGACTTTTGGTACTGGTAGTGAGCATGTGGGCAACTGCAAGTCACCGAGTATGGTGTAAAGTAGACCTTGATGAGATTCTCATTAAACAGATGAGTGCCCCTGAAACGGTTACGAGTGCTCTGGAGCATAATTGAGAACGATAGGTCAGAGGTCTGTACTACCATTTCCATTTCCACTTGATGCACGAGGTGAAAAGGTGCCTGGCAGGCTCTACGATATCCGGGGTTGGAAATCTTATGGGGCCTGAGGCAAGGGCAACTCAAGTCGAATATTTTTTGAAACATGATTGTTTCTTGAACCCCTAGGAGCATTACGAGGTATGATCAATGCCAAGAGAGAATTTGGAATGCTAACAGAGTATTCGGAATGCCCACAGAGCACCCCGGAATACTCCGAGAGTACTTGAGAAAGCCGCTAACAGATACTAGAGCTACTGACTACGATTTCTTGCCCCAGAAATTGTCGATATATTGTATTTTAAATACTTTGATGGGGTGAGGATTCGAGGGGTTAGGGACCCCAAATTTCTAGAGTGGATAACCCCTGCACTCATTTGCTTGATATCATCGGCGATCTGGCATAGCATTTGGGCGTGGTCGATTGGGACTTAAATTACGCCTGGTAATATCTAATCGCAGAATGAGAGCGTTGTTAGTAAGTATCGCCCAATGCCCTCACTGGTATGACGGATGCTTTGGGAGCATTGACAGGTGCTCTCAGAGCTATACCACCAGTAGATTGCCAGCTGACATCCTCACTCGAGTAGAAACGTTCAACCGGATGAGTAACACATGGAAGGGTAGAGGTAGACAGAATCAGGAGCCAACCTTGGAGGTAATCAAGGATAATCTCCGAGAAAAGGATGCTACTACTATGGTGGCAATCAGTGTTCTATTCTAAATACTTACCTTAATAGATACGAGAAAAGAAGGGTATAACGATTGAGGTAATACCGGAAGATGGGTTTAGTGAGGACGATGAAGCTTTGGCTGCAGACATTGCCGCATTCCGAGATGATCGGAGAGTACTCAGCGGTGCTACAGGAGGTCATTCAAGTTCTGATAACGGTCAGGACAAGGTGATTCATACCCAACTTCGCGGGATTGAGAGTGAAGAGGAGGCAGAGAGGGAAGAGGGGGAGCAAGAACTACCAGTAGTGGAGAATTGCGAAGGGGGCGAGGAGGAAGATGTTTAGAACACTCACGAGTACTTAGGGAGAATACTAGAAAGTACTTTGGAAGAATACTTACGAGTGCTTTGGGAGAACACTTGCGAGTGCTTTAGGAAAAGACTCGCGAGTGCTTAGGGAATGTACTCGCAACTGCGTGGGAAGAACACTCTCGAGTGAGTCGGGATAGCTGGAGATTTGTTCCGATTCATATTCTGTATTATATCCTGTAAGGGAGTTCAAGGAGGTATTATCGTTAGTAATTAGTAACAGACAGGGAATCGCAGTCTTGAGTGCTCTGTAAACAGTCTCGAGTGTTCTGTAAACGGTAGAGATCGTAAGGGTATGCCTGGAGAGAACACGGCATCGGGGGTGCTACACATTCAAAGACCCATATCACAGTCACCGCTGCAGCAGTCGAAGTACTCCAAGAGCTATCAGGAGTGCTCCAGGAACAGTCAGGAGAGCTCCAGGAGCAGTCCGGAATGGTATTGGAGCCATCGGGAGTGCTCCAAAAGGTTTTGTAGTGAGTTCAGGGGCAGTCAGGATATAGGAACGGCCAACTGGCGCTCTCAAACGAGGAGACTAGCATCAGGGTAGCACCGGGTGCTCGCTCTCAGTGCCCAGATAGGGTCGGAGTGCTAGTGCGCGCCGGAGCAGAAGGATGCGTGCCAGGCTGCACCAGGAGAAGTTGCCGGATCTCTGGAGAGGTAGTTTACCTACCGAGTACCCTGAGCGCCCTGAGTGTCTCCGGCGTCTGGCGAAGGCTGCAGGTTTGCTGATGTAGGCATACGAATCAAAATTAAGTATTGAGGGTACTATGTCAGGGAACCTAGGTCGCACGGTTGGTAAACACGACGATTCCAAATACAACTGGGCGAATTCGTACAACTACTGGGTGCTGAATAGAGCGCAACATTTTACCATGTACAGAGGATTACGACTACTACGATAGGACCTATGAGTAGTGTATTCTTCATCCTGGAATCATTGGAGAGAGTATCGAAAGAAGAAATCCCAATAGTATCATATCCGATACTGAAAGCCTTGCGGATCGAAACAACGCATATAACTTGGTTGGCATAGAGAGGATGAAGCCTATAGCCCTACACTTTGTAAAGAAAAGGGATGCATCGGGCGCAGAGGACACAAACAATTGGTGGCATAACCCTTATGTACCTTACTTCCTCTAAGAATCGACATAAACTTGAAGGTGATCTATCGTAGAATGTTGATGTGTTTGATACTGTGGCTTGTCTGTGCGAGTGTCGATATATCGCATAGTACTGAAATGCGGTATGTATACTGTATTAGCAAGAATAAAGTACCGTTACTGAAACAGTATAGTACTGGTGTTCTATTCTATTGAATTTAATATTTCTTTGATTATAGTAATACTGCTGGATACGACTTAATACTGCTGCAATACGGCTATGATGCGGTAGCGCTAAATTACTACCCGGAATACTGTACCCCTGCTGTCGTTTAAAGAATACGGTAATGATACTGCAGGGGTACTATACCCTAACCGCATTTTCTGGACTTGTTATTGCGCTTACAATACTGATCGCACAGAACAGCGCAGAGATACCGCACTCCACCCAACACGCACCCATCAGAATAATTAGTGCAGGGAATATTTTGCGCATCCAAATACTGTATCTCTACGGTATTCCAATACCTACGGCAGTGCTACTTTACTGAATATACCCTGTTTTTTCGTACTGTAGTGATGAGGGGCCTCCGGCCGCATATAATATTAATATAGGGCTAGCTAGGCCGGACAGTGATGTCTTTAGTTGAAAATTACCCCGGTTCTAAGTTTTTAAATCATTATTATAATAGGTCTATATACCACCAGAGCTTTACATAAATAATAGGAAATGATGAATTTTTGTCTCTTGGGAAATGCTACCTAGCCGTCAACGCCAAGACCCTCACTCAAGTAATCTCCCCTACTAAAACCCACCGTACCCCACATAAAACCTATCAACCCAACAATCATCGCGTTGTTGCCCGGGCCGGTTGTTCTTATCTCTCTCTGTTTGGTTCAAGCTCTCGATCACGACTGTACGAACGATGAAACGAAATAAAATCTTATTTTATCTAGTGAAGAGGAAAGCAGAAAAAACACTAAAGTCCCGACAATAGCAATGATGATGGTAGGAAAGAAAGCAAAGCTGGAATAAAAATACAACAAGTAGTCCCGCTGCGGACACCTTTGCTGCCAGGGTGGCACACGTAGTCACGTGCTTGGATGACTAATCCCCCTGACAGCAAATGTGCCCGACAGCGTGCACAAATAATATTGTTGTAAATAGCATAGAATGCTCTGACAAAAAAAAGAACCACCTGCACCCCGTCGCTAAAGGAAAACACAAGATATCACTCGTGCCAGGGCCTCCACGGCGCTGATACATCAAAACGCGAGGCGTAGCAAGGTCTACGCCGTTACCCCCAGCACTCCGGCAAAAAGCAAAGGCATAGCACTACGCTGCTGGTCCAGCACAAACGTTGTCAACCACCACGCCCACACCTGGTGAATTGTCGGGCACATGATATCGTCGATTTTTCATCTCCGGCCGTAAGTTTCCTAGCTAGTGTTAGTCACAAGGTATCACTCGCACCAACACTTGCCTTGGGTGAACATCGCCCAGGCAAACCCCATGGTCCAGCTACACCCAGTCATACGAGATCACTCTCACCAAGACCTTCGCCTAAGCTTTGGGGTAAATACAAAATCCCTTCGACTTATCCGTCATCTAATCTATGCACAATCAGCAGTAGGGCTGTGGGCGAGGCTTGGCGGAGTGGCACCACCAACACACCCTGATATATGAGACCACTTTGTTATTAATGAATATGTTATAGTGATTGCAGAGTACGCCGGCCAATTATCTAACCCTTGTGGGTTCCGGTTTTCTTTGCCAGGTTCAGCGACAACAGGATTCAGGCCACCTATATTTCTAAGCATATGTACAAGAAATCCCCGCAATCTCGGCCTCCTTCAGCTCTCCTTCAAACCCCCCCCCCCGGATTAATTCGCGAGCATTAGAATATCTGCCAGGATCAGGAAACCCCTTAGCCATCTTGTGAGTCCGACCTATATACCATCATTAGTGGCAGCTACTAACGAGAAATTCAAGGACACCACTCCTATAGATACTACTCATTTGATCATATTAGTACGTCACTACGAAGCAAACCTGATAGTTCTACCGACAATGCAATCCACACAAACATCAGAGCAGCAGTGCACAATGTGCGGCAGCAAGACATCGCAACGCTGCAAGGGCTGCAACTGTAGCGCCTATTGCTCGAAAGATTGCCAAAAAGCCGACTGGCCGGTCCACAAAATCCTCTGTGCCGAATTCCAAAAGTTCTCCAAACCACCAGAGGGGGGGACCTTCAAACGTGGAATCCACTTCCCCGATGACTCAAAGAACCCCCGATTTGTTTGGGTCCCCACCAAGTGGATAGTAGACGAAGATGATGGCATCGGATTTGAGAATCCGGAATTCAAAAAGTTCGGTGTTAGCGCTCGCTCGTCCTGGATTACGGGGAATAATCTCCGCTCACGCCATCTCCAAAATAAGCTTCATGTTCACTACCGCGACACATTCTTGATCGATGGGTCCAAGTTGAACCAAAGTATCGTCGCCGTTACTAGAGGTACCGCTGGTCATGAATGGGGTGGACCCTTGCTGGCAATGAAGTTGCCGGGCCTCAGTATTGATCCCTGCCATTACATAGACATCAACACGGTTGATTTCCGGGATGTCGTCGATTTCTTTTGTTCTTACCCTAACCACAATTTGAGCGATATGAGTCTGGTCAAGAAGCCCGCGGCCAACGTTCGCCCCAATGAACAATTTAGTGGTGTCAGAATCAACTGTCGCAGCGACCAGGATATCGGTGCAAGACCGAAATTTGAGCCTATCAAGCTCCCCATAAACCACCCGGTATTCAGAGCGCCAGTATCAAGCATATCGAAACGCATTGAGCTCCCCATCAGGATCAGCAGGTGTCCGCCGGGTGAAACATCACTGAAAAACACAAATAGGGAGGAATACCACGCAAGCAATCAGGCTGCAACGTTTCTGCAGCTGGTTGCTGAGCCCAATAGTAGCCAGTGGGGATGGGCACCATTTGAGTGGCAGAGCCCAGCCGGAAGTGTCATCGTTGTTCGTGAGGATCGCAAGCCTATCCTGCCTCAGCATATCGAAGCCCTTTGCCATTTCTGTCAATATGTTCTACAGCCGCTGTTTGAGGACTCGATGGGAAGTGGGATGCACCCTGAAAGTCCCATGAAGAAGAGCGAAGTTTTGCAAATGATGACGCGGAGGAGGTTCGAGAACTTTTATATAGGATATGAGAACTGGAAGAAGGATAATGATCCTAATTATAGTGTATGCACGTTTCCTTACTAGTCGAGATGTCCGAGGATTGGTTCTTTGATGTTATGGTTGAATGTTTTCCGTGATTTTGCTTCCGTACAATGATAACCAGACTTTTTTTTTTTGGTATGATTTGATTACCCACATGTATGCAGATGGCGGCGGAAGGGGGGTAGTTCTGGGGTAGTGTGATATTGCCATAGACTAAAGTCTACATGAATCAATGAATTAAACAAAACAAAAACAAAAAATCCTACGTGTATGCTTTTATCCCTGATTCTGTTTTTCTTGAAACGCTCCCGTTCGTCAATGCTACGATCAAATATGACGCAAGAACAATATTATCTTGTAACTAGTAACATGATTCAAATCCAACTGCTGCTAAAGGATAAAGCTAGGCGATATGTGGGTCCTTATCGTACGTAGGCGCGGCGCAGCAAATTGTTAGGAAACCGAGTGATTGGTTATGATTTGTTTTTGACTAATCAATACATGTACCAGGTTTTGAAAGAACGTACCACTCAATTTGTGTATATTTTAGAAACTGGATAGAAATTAACACTACCACTATGCTCAGGTATCGCACGGGCTGCGCTGCGGTAGCTACTACGGCGCACGCTGCTTTTAACCTGCTCAATCCACGACGTTAGATGGTAGGGAACGAGCTCTTAGTGCATGAAGTGGGTTTTTATAATCAGCTGTATGACGTCCTTCTGCAGATAGATGATATAGCAATGTATTAGACATGTCCGAGTACCGCATTGACTCAATACATTGGCTATGCCGGTGTCGCCCCCACATAATATTAAAAGTGACCGTAAGAAAATTACTATTCGATACAATTAATCTCAAAGGAAGATCTTTATGCTAAATATAAGGAGAAGGCGCGAAGAGTAAAGAATTAGGCCGGTCCACTAGGGTTATATTCATCTAGGGGACATATACCTATAGCAATCTGCGATGCGAGAGCCAGCGGCGTCCCCTCCATGGATTTCCTGGGCTCCAGGTCTACCCCGTGCTCCACAAGCTTGGTGACAATCTCAGTCCAGCCTCCACCGGCGGCAGTATGTAGAGCTTTTACATCACCGACTGACCAGCATACGGATTCTGCATCGACTCCATGCCGCAGCAGGAGTTCAACGATCTCGCCCCAGCCATTGGGGGTAGCGATATATATGGAGAGCATTGTCGCCTTCGCTCTATACCTGGTCCAGGTCTGCGCCGTATTCCAGGAGCGTCGTGAAGATCTCCAAGGATCCACGGTCAGCAGCTATCAAGATCAGTGGTGTCATGCCTCCTGTGCACCGCCTAGTCCTCCGTCTCCGCCCCCCCACCGAAGCAGGAGCTTGACCGCAGCCAATTTGCTTTTATCCGCCGCTACCGCTAGGCATGTAGCGCCTTGCTCCTGTACCGTCTCCGTGTCCGCTCCGGCCCTGAGCAGCGATTCCATGATGTCAATCCTTCCTGATGGCGAGGCCAGGTGGGAGGGACGTGAAGTTTGCCATGGACCGTGCCTCCACATCCGTACCGCGATTGAGCAAGAGGTTTCACAGTCTCAAGATGGCTGCGAGATGTATATAGCAAGACGTATCAAGGACGTGGCTCTCTCTGGAGGCTAGGCATGCAGATCGGTCCCGCGATCCAGCAGATGCCTCACTACTTTCGTGTTTCTCATGCCCGTTGCTATTATGAGAGATCTTGCTTCCAGGCTCGCACCTCGGTGTCCGGGAGCAGTTTGGTCATGGCTTTGTAGTAATACGAGAGGTTGAGAGATGATTACTTGTGTTTGTATTGATGATGATGAGGAAGAGAGGGTTATCCTCGCTTCCTTTGAATTCTTGAATTCCCAATATCTTGATACATGTCCCAATGACATCAACTGGTCCTTTGACACTATGCTACAACGCTGCTATAACTAGTCTTGTTCATGTACTAAACGGTCTATACTAGCTGCGGGTGATCACCACACCTAGCCTCGCCGCGATCATCCGGGCAGTTTGCTTAAGTTTCTGTTTGGCCTCCGGGCTTGCCCCGCTATTCAGCAGCAGCGATACCGCCGCTGCGTCGCCCGCGCCGGCCGCAGTTATGAGGGCTGTGCGTTGGTCCTTTCCCCTCTCCTCCACGTCGACACCGTGGTCCAGCAGGAGCCTGACCATCTCGGTGTTCCTCATCTGTACGGAGACGAGCAGAGGGGTGCTTCCATCCATGAGGGTTGCCTTCAGGTTGGCGCCGTGCTTGACGAGCATGTTGACGCTCTGCAACATCCCGGCACGCACCGCAGCCAGCAGCGCCGTCTCGCCCGAATCGTTTCGCTGCTCCGTGTCGGGCTTGAGGGCCAGCAGCTCGGAGAGGGTCGTGACATCGCCGTTCACCGCGGCCTTGATCAGGTCTCTCGGGCTGGTGTCTGTAGTTTGGAGGCCTGCGCTTGGAGCCCTCCCCTTCTCCCCTTCTATTCTTGAAATCTGGCCATGGGCCGATAGCACTAGTGCTGCCGGACCTGATCCTTCGCTCAAGTCCACGTGTGCTTGCGGGCCTATCCACTCATCCTGTGAGGGGCTTCCCTCGATATAGGAGGCGGGTACGGTCAGTTTGGCGATTCGCCCATCCTCTGGCTCTTCCGCGATCCAGGGCGCTTGCAGAGCGCTTTCCGCTGTGAGCCGCTCCTCTGGGTTCACGCGCAGAAGGGACCTGAGGAGATTGATGGCCTTGCTGCTGGCGCCTGCCTGCTCGAGCAGCTCGGTGGGAAATTTGGGCTCTTCTGTTAAACAGAAACTGCTCAGAAGTTCATAATCAAAGGTGCACTCCCCCGTCTCTGGCTGGGTGCTCATGGTCGAGACCGTTGTCGGCGCAGCGCTGGTCCGGGAGAAGGCAAGCTTGGATGTCAACATCTCGTGCATGATGCATCCCAGAGACCACATGTCGATCGCGTTGGTGTAGATTGGCTGCTCTTTCCCCAGACCTTGGAGTTCTGGCGCATTGTAGGGCTGGGTTCCGACACGTTTTGTTTCCAGGTTGGAGTCCTTGTGGTACTTTGAACATCCAAAGTCCGCTATCTTCACCCACACCGGCCTCACAGAGGCCATCAGGATGTTCTGTGGGGGGAGCGAGGGCCATGTGACCCCGTGGGAATTAGTCCAGAGGTCAAGGCTTCAATGCTTGGGCCCGTCACAGACTAACCTGCGGCTTGAGATCTCTATGGCATATCCTGTTCTTGTGCAGGTAATCGATGCCTTCCAGCACCTGCGTCGCAATCTGCCGGGCGTTATGCTTCATCGCCGGGTCCTTGATGTATTGGCTTAGATCGCCAAACTGGATGTACTCCATCGCAATGTACAGGCTCTGCCTGTCCTCGAACCATCCAAAGAACTGAACAAATAGCTCCTCACGCTACGTAGGATCGCCATCAACAAGGTCAGCCAAACAGCTCTCTCTAGCTTACCTTGGGCCTAGTGCTGTGGGAGAATGAGCTCACATCTAGCGATTTGGTCAGCGCCTTGAGCTCCATCCTGAAGCTCACTCCCTTCTCTTTGTACATCCTCTTGACGGCCCTATACTGGCCGTCGGCGTTTCGTTGCAGAAACACCACGCCGTTGCCCCCAAAGCCCAGCTGCCTCGCCTCATACCACCGTGTCTTCACCACCACTCGGCGCACACCGGACTCCAGGGAGCTCTTGTACGTGGTGTGTTCTACGGATCTCCCATCCGGCGAGAACTCTGTTTGCAGTTTGTAGCGTTCGAGTTTTGTGTCGTCCACCTCGGTCATTGTGATTCGGCAAATGAAAAGGGTCGTGTATATTGTAGCTATTTCCCCTCAGGCGTAGACTGTGTTTAGATCTGAAATGAAGCCGCATACCCCGCCCGCACGCTCATGCACGTTACCGCTCCATCCCATGGGCTTAGAATCTGGCGCACTGCATAATTGTGCAAACTTGACACTTGCCTTACCATATATAGTAATAATTTAACTGATTTTTGCATATGGTGCGCACTCTCTTGAAGGTGACCCGGTGACATGTGGATGTGCAACAATTGTGGCTGCAATATGGACCCAGAGACCAGTCCGAGGGCTCATTTCTAGCATCACTGCAGCCCGCGATCAGGTTTGCTTTTCATGTGGGCATAAATGACTATCCCATAGTAGGATGAAATGTTGTCAAACTTGCAACCTGGACCGTGCACCGCTCTGTAAGGGAATATTCTTGCTTTTTACGGTTTGGAACAAAAAAAGAGCCAATCAAGAATTTCCAACGATTACCACACTAGGCTAATGATAGCTGAAAAGGGGACGTCGCAAGTTTGACAAATTTCATCCTACCATCGGATAATGCTGTTGCACTTTGTTCAGTCTTGGCGCCTTTTACAAAACAAAACAGCCATTTTCAATCTCTTTTAACTTGATGACCATGGTAGATATCAAAGATCTGCAAGACCAAACCAAAGTTCATCACTATTACAATACTTTTATCTTACCGATTTTATCTTTTTTGGTGAAAGACATTGCATATGCGGTGCACCAGATTCTGAGCCTACCAAGCCAGACCGTAGGGTTAGGGCTCTCGATCCGACATGAGATGCGGACTTCTCCTTGCCCTATGTGGATGAGGCTGTACCTCGACTGTTGTGCTTGCCACTACTGCTGTTTGGGGGGAGGGAAACTCGAAGAACACAAGAGCGTAAGATGTAGATATCACTGCTCTGGTACGTCCAATGGTGAAATTTTCCAACCACCATGTCATCCCCCACACGATATCGTCGCTCTTTCATCCCCGCCCGTACATACATTGCGTACATGTGATCACAAAATATCACTCGCGCCAAGACCGCTGACACATCAAAAACGCCAGGCGTAGCGCAACAGCCAAATCTACGGTATTGGCAGGCACAAGCACCCCGCCGTTGCTCCACCAAAAAGGAAGGTGTAGACCGTGCACGGCCTTCCCCCGAACCGCCACCCCGCCCGTTGCCGCACTGCCACAGTCATCCCTGCCTCTCTGTCGCAACTAGAGCCCGCCCCCCCGCCCCCCCCGCCCCCCCGCCCTGTCATCCCCACACCCTTCCCCCCCAAACCCACAATGCCCCAATAGCCCGTGATGTAGTCGCTTTTTCCATCTCACCTGTGGATTCCACACGGTTAATCATGAAATATCACTCCCGCCAAGACCAGACCCCTCCGGCGAGTAGTCCACACCTAAAGGTAACAAAACGAGAACCATCTAGCGTGGACAGATCATTACCAATAATCATAAAACACCTTGATATAAAAAAATCACCCGCACCATGCCGCTACAGCCAAACACAGCACATCACTTGCACCAAGGCCTCCCGCGTAGCAAGATCTATGCTACAACAAAAGCAGGGCAGGCACACCTAATCTGCAGCGTTGCTCCAGCAACGTAGCCGCACCACCGCAGCTAATCTACATAACGTCGTTCCCCAGCACCACGGTGTAGCACAACAGCTAATCTACAGCGTTGCTCCGGCGTAGCGCCACAACCAACCAAACCCCCCCACAGCGTTGCTCCCACAAATGTAAAAGGATTTTGTAACGTCCGGCCGGCATGCTTGTATGATATCGTGGAGAGTCTGCGGGGAACTCGCTCAATCCCATCAAATATTTCTACCGTTGCATATGTATGGTTTATCTTTCGTTCCCCAAACCAAAGACGAGGGTGCACGCTTTGCTCTCTTCCTCTTATTGTTCCGGACTATAATTACTACCTTTTCCGTAAATCGGACTGATCAAATTCCGTAAGCCAGAAAATAAGATGATATCAGGCAAACCATAATATAAGTTTGATAAGGACTCGAAAGAAAAAAAAGCATTAACCTTGGAGAGCTTAAAAAAAAGGCATATCATGTTTAAATAAGCCTAAAAATGGCCCCCCCTTTCTCACCCCGCATCACTCGTCGGGGTCATCCGTATCAATACACGGCCGCAGCCTCGGCAGCCTTGCCACAAACGTCTTCTCCCCGTCCTTCAGCTCTTGAAAGTACCGCTTCCGCTTGGCATCCTCGCAGTCTTCGAGGATGGCGATCGTCTGTTGGACCAGTATCTGCCTCCACACACACGCATCAGCCGGACGAGACCAAGAGAGGGCTTTTTGGGGGCGTGAAAGAGAGAGGAAGCTGATCATACACGGAGCCCCCAGAGCTCAGCCGCAAGCGCAAAGAGCTCCCCCGCGTCCTTGAGGCTGGTGGGTACTCTGCGCACCTCCTGGCCGCGGGAGACCACGCACACGTACCCACCGCCATACTTTATGCGTATCGTCTGGCAGTGCAGACCTGTGTCCCCGCGCCCTGGCCCGTCAGCACCGTTCAACAATGGTTCGGAGGGTCAAAATAACATGCCAGCAGTGACCACCCCCGCCAATACCACGTTCCGAAACGCCTCCTCGCACCCTACGGCAATCTCTGCAGCCACCAACATGTCGTGCAGCACCTTTACGATCTTCCTCGTGTCGGCGCCCCACTTGCGTCCGTATGTGCCCACCCACTCGCGTGCGTGCTCGACAGCACCGATCTCCATGTCGTGGTAGCGGAGGACGCCGTCGTAGCGGTGGCCTTGAGACGTGGGCGTGTTCTTGCGCGTTAGGGAGGAGGTCGAGATGGATTCGCCTCTGCGGGGGGAAATGTGAGAAGGAGGAGAAGAAGAGGGGGAGGAGAAGAGGAGAGGGGGTTTGCGGAGGTACCGGCTCAAGTGCACCCCCGGAAGCGTCATCATACAACGGTCCATGAATGCCGACCATACATTGACCACATACCAGTTCTCGAGGTTGAACTTGTTGGTGAATAAGCCCGGGTTCTCATACAGCGGCAGACTGTTCCCCCCCACCCCCCGCGGATCACACCATTGATGTCAGCCACTTCTTCTCTCCCTCCCCCTCTTCCTCCCCCTCTTCCTCCCGTACGGCTTGGGGGAAAAACTCACAGATGCCATAACAACTCCTCTGCCCACCTTCCCCCTGCCCCTACCCCCGCTCCTCCCCTCCCTCCGCGCTCCTCAAGCCCCGCCGCCAGCTCTCCCGCACTCCCAACATGCTCATACCGCATCAGCGCGTCCACTACCTCCCGCTCCGCGCGCGGCCACGCCGGCATGCTGCCACAGATCACATCCCAGTCCGCATCGTCAAACAGGCCCCGGACGTCGGGGTCCTGCAGGTCCACCACCCACGAGTGTGCCGCGCACTCTGTCTGCTCGTTGCAAAAGTGCGCGTAGAGGATGTCCTCGCAGTTCTTGCCGCTCGGGAGACGCCATTTCTGTGAGGTGTCGAGCGAGGCGTGGGAGGTTGTGAAGCGGTGGGGGAGGCCGGGTGCGTGCGGGGGGGCGGTCTTTTTGGGTTTCTTTGGTTTTTTGCGCGTGGGTGGAGCGGTGAAGCGGCGTTTGTGGGTGGTGGGGGCGGGGCAGGGGTGGGGTCGGGGAGGGTGAGGTTTACGGAGCAGTTTGTGGAGGAGGTGATGGTGCTGGTCACCACCAGGGGCGGGGGGGTGAAGCGGGAGGCGGAGCGGTACCACTCGCGGGCGCGGGCACTGTCGGGGCCCTGTGGAGGGAAGGGGATGGGTCAGTAGGTCACTCTACAGTGTGGAAATAAACATTGGGGGTTTGGCTGATGAGCGGTAGAAATGGAAGAATCCCGATACGATACTTGAGAAGGAAGTCAAATTGTTCTCTGGGGGGAGCTATAGATATAGGTGAAATGGACAATAGAAAGATAGAAAGTACAACCCCCGCCCCCCGCCCCCCTCTCCAAAGGCTCTATGAGTCGAGTATAAAGAAGAAAAAAAAAACCCCAAACGCCGTAACCCCCCAAGTCGGGGCAAAACCAGGAAGAAAAAAGAGACCGCCATATGACCCCCCCCCAAGCGCCCCAACGCCCCAACCACCAGAAATATCAGCACAAAGGGAAGTAAATAGAAAAAAAGAAGAGAGGAGAGAGAGAGGAGAGAACAACAAAGTGAGATAAGAAACCCGCTACCCGGGGCACCCAGCACAGGCAAATCCAGCCACAGCAAAACGCACCCCCCACCGGTCAAGCACGCAGCCAACAGGGACCGACGACGCACGTCATCCCTGCCCCAGTGGGCCCACCGTCAAGCCAGCACGCAGCCTCAGCGGACAACGACGCACGCCGTCCGCTGTGTCGACGGTGGTGTTTTGTCACGACCAGATCACCCATTAGAGATGAAGGAGGAGGTTTAGGGCACATTGGGTGGGAGTAAGTGGGTGGCGGGCAGGAGAGAGAAAAAAAAAGAAGAAAAGGCACACCCACCAGCGCATCATAGCGGGCATACAGCTCTGTAGCCTTCGCCCGCTCCTCGTCGGTCGCGTCGCTGTCCGCCTTTGCGAGCGCGGTAAGCGCCTTTACCCACGAGTGGATCAGCTTGTCGAAAGGGCCTGCGTCGCCAGAGCGGCGGAGGTAGTCGAGGATGTCCCAGGAGTTGCACTGCGTGGAGGAGAGGTAGGTGTCGGCCCAGCGATACTGTGAGGGGGGGGTATGTTAGCGGTGGTGTATATAGTATGAGGGGGATGGGGGTGGGAGGATGAGAGGTACCTCGGGTTTGGGAGGGGGAGGAGGGCGGGGGGGAACGTTGGTGGTGGAGGAGGGCGGGGTCGACATCATGGGCGGGCAAGTTGGGAGTGCGGTGTGGATTCACAGCGTGGTGTTGTCGATGAGAGGGGTGTGGCTTGGCAGGTGTCTAAAGTGCATCTGATAAGATCCTCGCGATTACTCTGTACTCGCATATCCAGAATGAATTAGAAAGAATAAAACAACACAATAGGAAATACAAAATGAGTTGAAAATTGAAATCATTGCCACCTTTGTTTTTATACATACATGCTTCAATGCGAGCTGGCATGCTATCGATATTGGAAAAGTCAATTTCTGACTGAGAAAAGGCAGCCCCCACTCCTTCAGAATAGCGGGTTTAAGATCTTTTAGGCTAGTGATTTTAGGGGTGCGAGATGAGGTTTTATCCTTTATCCTATCCCAAACAGTCTCGATTGGATCAAGATCTAGATCTGGTGGTACTCCTATAGCGATACCAACCTATATACACCTCTCATGTTTTTATTCCTTTTTTTTTTTTTTTTTGCTCAGTGAGAAACTGCTTTACCCGTTTAGTCCTTTTACCTCTGGTGCGGCAGCTTCATTTTTGATATTCTCTAAATTCGTGTCGTCTTGGGCTGCTTTCCTCTCTGCCCACTGTCTCGGTTTGCCATACGGATCCTGTACTCTTCAATCCTCTGCAGATAGAACCCCCAAAACATCAATGATCCATGTTACGTGGAGCTATTGGCGAGTGACTACGGAGGCCCAAGGAACACAACCGAGGCATATTACTCGACTAGAAGCACACAGCTTATCGCGAGGGCAGCAAAGAACTAACGAACGGCATGAAGAATAAAAGAAAGTAGAAACATAACCAACTAAACGAGTCACGAATACGAGGGGTGCAAGCGGAGCGCAAGAGAATAGAAAGAGTACAGGTAAGCCGAATCAAAGTGACAACAAAGAAACCTTCCCGTAGTGCTGTGGGGATACGCACAGTTCTCATGTATGAAGGACAAGATGGTTTTTATTCGTTCTATCGTACAGACTATTTAACGATGCCCGCCGGGCATAGGTGGCATCCCCGTGCGCCTAAGGCCAACTAGCCGGCGGCATGCACGGGTAAGCTCACCACCAGCCACGGTGGGCACGAACAACAACAAGTCGTCCGTACCTGCAGCACGTAGTAAGAAGAACAAAACACTTGTCCAAGCGTAGACAAGGGATCAGACTTGATTCCGTCAAGTGGCGTGATCCACTTGGCATGAACCCAGAACCAACTCAAATGTCACCTATCCTAGGAGGTTTACCTGGAGCGGTGGGGTGATCAACAGGCACAGACGGCTTGATATTTGCAAAGTGCCTAACCCTAACCCATAGGTTGAACTCTAATTTCCTGACAGATTTCTCTAACGTGTTTGACGGGGAACCCGCTCAGGATAGGGTAACCGCCCGCGCCCAATGTAGTTGCGAATGTAGTTGCGAATATAGTTGTGAAAATGCAAACGCCGCCGTGAGCTGAGTTTTTTCAACGCTACATCCCAACAAGCCCCTACTGAAATTCTACGAAATGGCCAAACTCAAAGGCAAGCAGCTAGAAGAGAGGGAGAGATTAATTCAGCTTGCTATTTCTCATTACCAAGGATCATCTAAACCTGATATGAGTATGAGAGCAAGTGCTGAGGCATACGGGATCCCTTGGACTACACTGAGAGACAGACTTAAAGGCGCCGAGCCACGCCGAGCCGCTCACAAATCTCAGCAGATCCTTTCGGATTATGAGGAAGGGACGATTGTGAGATGGTGTGAGCGGATGGATGACTGGGGATTCCCTTTGAGATTGTCATTGGTAAAAGAGATGGCAGCCTACCTTGTCCGCAAGCGAGAAATTGGTAGGACTTTAGGCAAACATTGGTTGGAGAGATTTTTAAAACGTAATCCGAATATCAAATCTCGGTTTGCCTCTAGGTTGGATAGGCAAAGAGCTTTAACCAATAATGCCGAACTTATAAAGGACTATTACAAACAGGTACAGTTCCATTTCACCAGCGGGATTTTAGAATGCTAAACCGAAAACAGCTAAAGCAAGTGATTGCACTATACGAAATATTACCTAAGAACTCCTATAATATGGACGAGAAGGGGTTTATGATGGGCATTGCTGCAAAGGTTAAGGTGATTTGTCGCGACCGGTATGAAGAACAACGCGATTCTGGGAACCGTTCATGGGTAACGGTTATTGAAGCTATTTCCGGCGCGGGTACACCTCTACCGCCAATGATAATTAATCAAGGTACAGCACACTACAAAGGATGGTATGCAGGTGTAGAGGGTCAAGACATTGCCACATTCTCATACTCACCAAAGGGTTGGACCGATTCCAAATTGGGCATGGATTGGTTGACGGACAATTTTGAAAAATATACGGCACTAATGTAAGTAAATTTCTTACTAATGCTGCCGGGTTTTTTAATATCTAATCATTGCATAGTGCAGGTGATCGTTGGAGGTTACTAATTATGGATGGTCATGTCTCGCATATGACATGGGAATTTTTCGATTTTTGTCTAAATCACAAAATTGTGCCCTTCTGTTTACCGCCGCACTCTACACACCTACTTCAACCATTGGATGTAGGTCTATTTGGACCTCTACAAAAGCATTACAGCAATATACTTGACGAGGACATGGAGGAAAGTGGTGGCGATACAGGCATAAATAAGGGCACATTCCTCAAGTATTTTGCCAAAAACCCATTTGGCCAATATTCAATTATCTAATTTTCGCGATTTAGGCACTTATTTGAAGCTAGAAGACGGACCTATACTTACAAAAACATAATGGCTGCGTGGGATAAGGCCGGGATTTTTCCTTTCAACCCTCGCAGGGTTTTGAACCCACTGGCATCATCACCTATCAAAAAACCCGCCAGCTTCCCAGTGTCAGGGCCTACTACACCAAGGACCACCCGAATGGCTAGATCAACAGCAAAACAGGCTCTCTGTTTAGTCAAAGGTTCCTCTGAAAGTGCTAGGAAATTGCGAAATTTAATAAATCAAATGGACAAAGGTTTACAAATCTCAATCACTGAGAGAGAGATTGTGGATCACATTAGCAGTTCGAAAATCCGTAGCTAAGAAGGCAGACAAGGCAAAGACAGCTGATAGGAAGTTGTTGAGTAGAGCCAGAGTCATTACTACTGAAGATGTACTAAAACTTAGAGAAGCTAGAGATGCTGCAGATGCAGTAAAGATTGCAAAAGCTGAAGCTAAAGAGGCGAAAAGGAAAGCGAAAGAAGACTCTTCTACACTTGACAAACCCCCAAGAGGTAGGTCTAGACAGGTTAAACTTTCCGAAAATGTTACTGTATATAATATAGAGACCTTAAACAATGAGGAGGAGGATCAGGATGAAGAAGAATGGGTTAATATGGTGGAAATATTAGCCCCACAGGCTCTTAGACGTAGTGGAAGGCATCAGGGTACTCATTAGTATATTACAATATTTTTAAAATTTTTTATTAACTCATTTCATTCATTTTATATGGCCACTCGTGAGTATTCGATATGGGTTCGTGAGCCCTCGAAGCCGTTGCAACCGTGGGCGGTTACCCTGTCTTGGGCGGCTTCCCCGTCCAACACGTTAATCCTTAGTTATCCTTAGTCCTAGAAACAGAGTAATCCTGAGTGCCGGTCACGATTACACCCCAAAACAGGCCAAATTTGGGCTTATTCGTGACATAAGGCTTAGATAAGAATTTGCTTTTTCAAATCAGGCTTATAAATACTCGTTCCGACCCTAAAGAAGGTATTAGCGATTTACTCTAAATTCGTAGCTACCTTTTAGACTGGGTGTACCAGATCTCTGAGGAGAATCTGCCCTGCAATGTGGCAGTGGGGAATCCGTCTCATGCGGTCAAGCCAAGGCTTTGTGTCATCGTCATGCAGGGAAGGCTGTGCTGGATCTTGTGCAGCATGTATGTACCCGTATCTTCCTGACGTTTTTGAACTGGGCCACTATTGCATACACCAAAAATCATGAGCTTGGCGTATTTTTGTATGGTATGCAATATTGGTCGCGTCCACAAACGTCAGAAAAATACGAGTATACTCTTTATTTCATAACGTTTCCGGACTGGACCAAGTCTGCATTTGGGTAAAATTCGTGCACAACAACCAGATATTGGTCGTATGAAGACCCAGCCCACCCCGGAAACGCTAGGGAATTACAGGTAAGTACTGCACTGTGGGGCCGATTGAATACCTAGGCTCTATAGTACGTAGTCGATAGTTAGCTGAAGGATGTGTCGCAATCAAGCATCGTGCTTGAGAAATCCCTCAGGACTACGGCAAGATCTCAGGAATGATGAAATTAACCGGACTAGGGATATTCACTTTTGGGCTGGTCGGTTGCGTGTTGAGCTTAATCAAACGGGCCCAGAGCTTGTCTCTTGACCAATGAGAGTACAGAGTTGTCTAATTCGACCCTTTATTCCCAAGATCCTGCGGTACGATCAAGACATTAAACCTACATGCTTCAGAGAAACGGAGGCTAGAATTGGCATTGAATGTGTAGGTGTTTAGGAAATGCGCTCTACCCCGCCTCGGAGTGAGATATAGAGAATTTACGCCATGCTCTCAATTCATTGAACGGGCTAGACAGCTCTAGCCCAATCACAAACTCCGGCAACCGCCGATAGATGGAAGCTTTGTCGGTGCAACCGGTTCGGCCCCGCTCTTGAAACATTGTAAAGCAGATGTACGGTAGGTAGTATCTGTAGACCAAACAATATCATTGCTCATAGGATCAGAAATCAACACGGCTGTTTACCGATTACGCCGTACTAATGAAATGACCATGAAACGTGGCAGGCGGGCAGGCAGCAGGTTAAAGGCTGAGAGATATTGGAAGACAATTGAGGGGGCTGATATTCTTCGATAGCTTAGTGGGTAGAATAGAGTGGTGCCTGGTAGGTTCGATCCCCGACAGGCACGGTCAATGATAGTAAATATTTGCTTTATGTATTCTCCGGAACACTGTGTTTCTCGCCGCTCATACTAGGTCTATATGTATGTTAATTACGATTGTAGATTCAGGATTTGCGTGCTAATTGAAGTCTAGTCTATCCGGAACGTTAGTTCGCTCAGGAAGCTTCTTACCCATTTCCATTTCGGGGGTACACGATTGAAGAGTTTTAATATATTTATTTTGGAATGCCGATCTCTATTCATTAATTGCCCTATTGTCAGCGCATGGCCGTTCGTGCTTGCTTGCTTGCAGTCGATCACCCGCCATGAAGCTCCCCGAGTGGACGGATTTCCCGAGGCAACCAGAACACAAATATTTATTGAAACATCGTGGCTTATGAGGCAGCCGTCTGGCAACACACATATCGCGGAATATGATAATTCATTTATTGTAATATGCAAATTCGCGGAAGGCTCCGGTTCGTCTTCTACCGGGCGGCAAAAACATGAGCAAAAGCGCACATTTGGGCTCAGTACTCTACCTCTCTGTCTTTTTGCCAATCCACATTCCGTACTCGCGTCAAGTAGACCTCGAGAAAGGAGATTATTTGCTCCGGAATACACCTCCATCAGCTTTTGCTTAAGGGAACGGTTAAGGCTTTCTGTTCAATTCGGCGCATGCATGGTTGACTGCATACGGATGAAGGGTTCTTCCTGTTGATATTATCCCTACCTCACACTGAACGGTAGATCTGCACTCTGTTCTATGGCCTATATGTGGGCTACACACATGCTGCCTACCATGGACGGCGTGGTCAGCCTTCCTGCAGGGACTTGCCCTCTCACTTCCTGCGTATTAAGGAGGCTGTGAGGGGATCGGTTTTCCTTGATATCATCATTCCCCGGAAGTCTCTCCACGAACTGATGTTCTGTGATAGCTGTCGCTTGTACTACTAATACTGCTACTATGACACCCGCTGAGGCGTCAATTGCCACTACCAGCACAATGGATCCCTCTTTAACCACAACTTCAATTTCGGCGGAAGTGTCACCAACAGATGAGGATTCGCCGATAGACTACTACATAACGCCTTCTACGGATGATCCTATACTAATATTGAACTCCACATTCAACCTTATGCCCGACACCGCCGACTTCCAATCTTATTTGGCGGCCTACATGTCCATGTTAAAACACCCCCTCGCGGGTTATGGCTAACCTTTCCCCCGAACAACGTTTGCTACATGAATTGCTACTAACCATCATGATGGAGGGTGGTAACATCCGGCGGGGCAAGCACAGCATTGCAGGCCTCCCAGAGCTCTCGATCTCTACCATTACTTATCGATATCCCACCACGGAGGGCGAGGTGGTTTCCCCTTTGTTCTTTGGAAATGGGGACGAACATGGAGTCAAAACTGGCAAGTATTTTTACGGTGTCCCGTGGCGAGAGTGCAGGCTGACAGCTGTAGACTATGACGAAGGAGGACGAGGCGGCGGGGAGGAAATTAAGAGAGCGCGTGGAGCGTTTGGTGGGGTTGGAGGCCGGTGGCGGTGTGGAAGAGGTGGTGGTGGTGGTGGACGATGGTGAATATTACTCCATCCTGCCGGCCGATGCATTGGTTAAGCAGGATAGGGGTCTGGGTCTATCTTTACACCCTGATATATCTCTGTTAGCGGAGCTTGACACACCAGGATCAAGTCTTTCAGCAGGTGGGATTGCCCGGGCAGAGAAGGCACCCGCCGTCGATGCCCAACCTGTTGTTATATTCACATCACGGGTGTCCAGTCCGCCCCCAAATGAGCTCGCTGGGGACACCGCCGTAGAGACCGCAGGCGATCCAACATTCAACTTTGGCTTCTCCCTGTTGCAGGATCGTTCCTGGCTCGCCCTTACTGTCAAAGAGGCCACACGCGCACTTGCCTCCACTGCACCCCTTGCGAGCGCCCACCCGCATCACGCCGCCAACATGTTCATACTCAGCCAAGTTCTCCATGTCCACTACAGCCACACCAAAGACCCCAAATGTCTCGCCCTCGCTCTGCAACTCTATTCTCCTAGTGAGTTGAGTGGAAGCTGATCCCCATGAGGCTTCTGGCATGTGTATTGTGCTGAGCTAAGTAACAAAATAGGTATGAATAGGGAAAGAGATATAACAATTAAAAGCAAGCCCCCTGACTAGATGGGCTGATCACTTAGGGTCCGCCGTTGTATCGGGCGGATTACTTTCATTGTTGGATCAAGTGCATGATGAGATAATTTGTAAACAGATATGAGATATATTTACTCATCCTCAAGTCTAACCCCAACTGCCCCATACAGTGTGGTTCTCGTGGCTTTCGCCAGGATTTTCGAGTGTAATTTCCGGAGAAATTCAAGATCTGTCACCCTTTCGAATAGTCTCACTGAGTCCCTTATCTCAGCCTCATATATTGATATATCTGACCAGCGTCCGTGTCATATATGAGGATGACCTCTTTCCAATTCTCACGCTCGAAGGCCGTGGATATGGCCAATGCTTCATGAGATTCGAATGATAAAATAAACTTTGCTTCAAGTGGAAGTAAGAGAACATTTATGTCACCGCCGCTGGAAGCCACGCAGAGTCGAGTCTGTCCAAGTTCATCACGTAAAGACAGGTCTATTCCACGTTCAATTAATACCTTCACCATATCAGAGTGAGTAAGGGAACTATAAAAGATAAGTGAATCGGAGTGGAGTGTTTCATTGACATTCATACCTAGTAATATGAGGTATCTAGCAAAGTCCACTTTAAGGAAAATAATTGCGTGCATGAGTGCACGCATGCCACCGTTCTGCTTGACACTTAAATCAAGTTACTTATGCTTAGCTAAAAGTCTGATATAACCGGTATTTCCCCAAATCATTGCAAGGACAAGCAGTGTTGTGTCTGGGCATCCTTCGGCTAACGGATCTACACCAAAGTCCAACAAAGTGAGAAAGGTCGATTCATTTCCATTGAACGCTGAATAATGAAGTGCTTGTCTCTCCGCTGAATCTATTTCGTAGACATGTGAACCTTCGGATAAAAATTTTCGAAGATCGGACAATGGGCAGCAAATGCAGCTTCGTTAAGTATGCTATTATTCAGAGGAAAGAGTTGATCTTTGGAATCAGAGCCCTTCAGATATGGTGTGAATATTGTGTACCGTCCATACCACTTAAGGTGTGGGCGGAGAGCAACAAATATCTGATAGGTAGGTGAGTTGAGAAAGCGAAGAAATGGTGACGATGTACCCACTTCGTTGCACTGTTTAAGATGGTGATATAAATATTCCACCCCATATTCCCAAAGATTGGGTTGAAGGAAGGTTACGAAAGAGGAAGTTGGCCGTATATATTTGATTTCCTCAACGGTTACAGACCATTCTGCTAGGGTTTTGTTGGATGAATAGTTCAGTAAAGAGGCAGTGACCAAGAGATCCGCCTCACTATATGAAAAATTGCTAGCAAGGTATTCATGAACAGAGTAATGAACAAACTGTATGCTGTTGGCTTCTTCATCAATAATAGTTAGACCACCACAAACATCAAGCCGGGTGGCAATGTCAGGCGTCTCGAGTTCCACGTCGAAAATGTCACTATTGTTGGAAACAGCGATAAGAGCCTCCTCCATTGTAAGACTACGCTTTGCGTTCAGAATCCATGTAAAAAGGTTCATAGCAAGGTCTTTTCAACACTTTTGGTATCTCATAATCCTTTCCACAAACGTTCTATACATTCTATAAAGAGATTCCTCCTCTCTTAAAAATGAATCGATCTTTGCCAATGCTAACTCGATCTTTCTCCTAATGGTGTATCTCCGCAGGTCTTCAATATCCAAATGTACGTTTAGAAACCTATAAAGGAATAAGCCACAATATCGTGTATCACTTGTCTGTATAGTAGGTTCCACTCACATCCCTTTGCAAACGTCTACAAGTCTTGCCACAAACCTGTCTTTTATGTCTTTATGGATTACACATCGCGCATGAAGATCTTGATCGATAACATTCCCGATGTAAATTACCAGATCTTCCTCTATAGCTTCAATCTTGATTTTTCTATAATCTGAAGATATGAATTCTAAAATATCTCGAGGATATGGTTGACTTGTCATGAAAACACTTGTGCCCCCCTCACCAAATATATGAAATAGGGGAAAAATGTGGTTGTGATTGCGCTCGTCACCTTCATCCAATGGATCCAATATGAAGAGTGACCGTGGAAACTCTTTCTTGATATGGAGAACAATCTGCTGAAGTTGTTGGAGGTGTAGAGTTGTAAGCCCTTCGCCCCTATTGAACAACGAGCCATGCATGGTGGGAGGGCATCAGGAAGCTCGAGAGTAGAGCTACGGTCAAGGATGAGTTGCTTCATGAGACTACAGATAACGTGGATTGAGGCTTGGCTTCCTTGCTCCGTGTAGTTGAAATGAAAGTAGGCGATGCCAAATCCCTCCTAGTCTATCAATAATGTAAGGTCATCAATTACTTCCGAGTTGGAAAAAGTTCAGAACTTAATAAACCAACAACTGGTTATATTGAACTAAACACATAAGGTAAGAGACCTCAGATAGGTTTTTCCTGTACCAGCCGCGTTCGTTCTAAAGCCAGCGAATTTATATGGGCATTCGAGGTGTCGGTGGCTGTGAAACATAAGATAGATGCATCTATATATAGACTGGAAGAGATGTACGGATTCCGTGCCCCCAAAACAATTTAAATTCAGGGATAGATTTGACACAAGCTTCGAACAGAGGATCACGAGAAATCCATATTCCAGTACCCTTCTTCCTTTTGCTGCTGATTTCCATATGCCTTTCATAGATCGATTGTCTAATACGTTGGGTTACAAGTATTGATATCAGTCAGAAAGGTTCTATGGGTTTCTACAGGTTACAAGAGTATGCGTCACGTTGGGTTTGTCATTGCTAGGATTTCTTTGAGTATATTAGGAGGCCTCGCCCTTGCTTCCTGTACTTTTCTTTCCTTTCTTCTTCACGGAACGTCTTCTGTATTATGGCTGTTTATTGTTATACAATACTATTGTCTTCTCTCACGTTGAGACCACTGCGCTGTTTATCTTTAGAACTACATTAGTCAAACGCCGATTTGGTCCACCTATATCCTGAAGTTTGGTATGTGGAAGAAATGACACGAGTGTGAATTGAACACGTGACCTTGTGGTAGGTAGAGTTGTGAAAGCAAGAAAATATACTATTGTGCCGCTGGAGTTCCAACAACAATGTGGGAATCCAGTTGGTCTATATATACAGATATTCTAATACCACGTGATCTCCTGCTTATGTAATCCCTGGCACTAAGCCTTGTCTGAAACCCTTGTTCCTTCTATGAGTCATCCTCAGACATGTGTAATTACTATACATAACCGATGTCAAGAACGCCTAATTTCTACACTTCCTCACTTGCCACATCGTATCATCTCTGACAGTTTCTGGTGTGCTGGCTTTGGTAGACCTTTAGTCATTATGTCTGCAACTCGTTGGGACATAGAGGAGTTCGGCTGCTCCGCTTCGAAGTTGTTCACGCCAGAATGATAGTGAACGCCGACGCTGACCGGTCGCGGATGCGGGTTCCGCTGAGGTCGATTGAACCTGTATTGTCGGCGCAGATGAAGTACTGGTATTTTTGTGGAGTTCAAGCGCTGCATTTAATCCATACCAGTTGTCGAAATCATGGCGACAGGGCCATGTATTCGCTTCTGTTGTTGAGATCTGCGACCGATTTCTGCTTCCGCTTCTCCAGCTGATTGCTGATTTCCTAGTCTGAACACGATCCGGAGAACGATTTTCTGTCATCTAGATGAAGCGTAGGAACTGTCCTGAGAAACCATCGAGCGTTTCTGCTTTCCGGTAGGATAGAACAGGTTCCAGTCTTTGGTTCCGCTGAGGTATCAGAGGGTTCGCCATTGCTCAGAGGTGGTCCTCGTTGGACTACGGTGAGTACTGAGAGAGTGCGGTAACGGTATGGGTGATGTCCGGTCTTGTTGCTATGCTTATGCATACGAGGGATCCTATTATGGATTGGTACTCAGTGGGATTCTCGATCCGGTCTTCTGGTTCTCCTTTGTGTAGGTTGAGATTCGGTTCGAGTGGTGTCCCGACTGGTTTGCAGTTACTCATTCCAAATTTGTCTATAACCCTAACTAACCCTAACTAACCCTAACTATGTTGATGTATGCATGTTGTGATAGTGATATACCGTTCTTTGTTACCGTTATTTCTATTCCCAGTATGAATTTCGCATTACCGAGATCTGTACATTCGAAATCTGCCTTGAGTAGTTGTCTGATTTCGTTTCTGAATGGGATGTCGGGTCCGAATATCATGATATCGCTCACATACAATCGATATGTAGAATTGGTGTTTTATGTATGAAGACACATGGGTCGGTTGGGACAAATCCTTTCCGTTGAAGAGAGTCTGAAAGAAGCGCATTCATTCACGTGATTGTTTTAGTCCCAGATATGCATTTCGTAGTTTACAAACCTTGTTGGCTTGCCTGTAGCCTTCAGGCAGTTCCACGTAGATTTCCCTTCGAGTATACCAGATAGGAAGGCTGACTTGACGTCCCATTTGTTGTGGAGTCCAACCGCTGCAGCTAGTGCTAGAGTCGGAGGAATCGTGATCGGGCAACGGGGCGAAGGTCTCATCGTAGTCTTCGATATTGTACTTGGTGAAGCCTTTACGACGCATCGCAAATTTCTTATACCTTTCGATTGTTCCGTCTGCTGCTGTGTTTTACCTTGAATACCCATTTTCCTTTCGACTACTCGCTTTCGGTTGGTGACGGTCGACGATGTCTCTGTGGGCTCTGTCGAACAAGGTCTTTCAGTTT
This sequence comes from Morchella eximia, assembly GCA_024713935.1. Lineage (NCBI taxonomy): Eukaryota > Fungi > Ascomycota > Pezizomycetes > Pezizales > Morchellaceae > Morchella > Morchella eximia. The sequence goes on from JAMGZG010000001.1 coordinate 5,420,794, forward strand.
GTATTGCCTTTTTCCATAGGTCTTCGATCATCGCCATGGCTTGGTTGAAGGTGGAAGGTTCTGTAACGAGGTGTATATGGTAGTTAGGGGGGAGTTTGGATACGTCTTGGTATTCTTTGTCCAACTCATCCCTTATTTGCCTGTGTTCAGCCTTGAATTGGTCGATCATCAGTTGTTCAGTGGCTTTGTCTCCTGGGCCATCTGTTTTTACTGATTCGATGTAATCCATAAGGTATTTCTGTTGTTCGGCTATTTTCTCGTTGTATTCCTTAATTCTTGTTTCCATTTCAACTTTCTTATCCACTTGTTGGCGTATGCGATCTGATCTTCTTGGTGGTTGTGGAGGAGGAGCTTTAGGTGTAGTCGTAACAGACGGTTTGATTTTGAATGGTATACCCGATATTGTAGTGGTTGTCCATCCAATTCTTCTTGGTGTTGCCTGTTGTCCTATAGGTATGGCAGGTTGTTTTCCCTTGTTTGGAGTAACCGGTAACGGCTGTCTGCTCTGTTCCGGTGAGTCCGGGAATGATCCTGGTATTTCCTGATTAGCTCCTTCCTTGTTATATCTCATGAGGTGACGTCCAGGAGTGGGCCTCAGAAGCCCGCCCCCAGTCTACTTGGCGCTCTTCTGTAAGGTCTTCTTCGGTTGTAATTGACTCAGATTTTGGGTCAGACCTGTCTTCTGACTCGTGATTCTTCGCCTGTTGGCATGCATTTGTCGCTTCTGGTTTCTGGATAGGGTGTATTCGAGTTCCACTGAGACTTCCCCTGATTCAGTGAGGGGGAATGCGACGTCCCGACTTACTACTAACCTATTTTGTGATCCGATCCAGGTGCGATAGTGTTTGGTACTGTCTGAGTATCCCATAACGATTCCTTCATACGCCGTGCTAGTTTGCTTCCTGCTGGCCTAGAGTTTTCTGGGATGTGACATAGCACTTTTACCTAATGGTTGTAGGTGTTGATACTGGGCTTTGAACCTTTAGGCTTCATAGGGTCTTTCCCTTGAGCGCATTTCATGAGGTAGCCTGTTTTTTTTGAGGTAGACAGCTGTTGAGTATGCTTCTCCCCATAGCGATTTAGGGTGGTCCATGATCATGCACCTGACCATTGTGGTTACCGTCCTATTGAATCGTTCTGCTACTCCGTTTGATTCGGGAGTGTATGGTGGAGTTGGTTCGTGAACTATTCCTTGTGAGTCGAAGTAGTTCGTTATGTCTTTGTTGATGTATTCACCGCCGCCATCTGTCCTGAATCGCAGTATTGTTGTATCAAACTGTTTCTCGATCCTAGTAACATAGTCTTTTATGGCTTTCTTCGCATCGTCTTTTTGTTTCAGGAAATATATCCAGGCGTAGCGAGTGTAATCGTCGATGAATGACATGTAGTACTGAGACTTCCCCTGCGATTGTATTCCGAATTTTCCAGAGAGGTCTGAGTGGATTAATTCGAATGGTCGCTGGGATCTCATACCTATTGGTGCAGGTTTCTTGTGCGTACTCTTCGATAGGGCACATTGACTGCAGTGGTAACTTTCTGGTTTGGGAGGTAGACGTTTGATGTCTTCATACAAGTTTTCTAGTGTCGCAGTAAGGGCTCCAAATGCTTGGTGCCATTCGTCAGAAGAGGTCAAGCGAACTGTATTGCTAACTACTTGTACATTCCAAAGTCCCTTTCCAATTTTGCCCAGATTATTCCCTTCTTTTCTTTCGTGACCAGTTTGTTTCCTCCTCTGACTCAGTTCATCCTTTTTGTCGAGCGGTTTGAGACCAATCACATTTCAAGGTTGGGACCAGCAGCGCGTCGGCGAGGATAACGGAGGATCTATCTCCATTGGGAAGGTAGCATTGAAACTAGCGCTTCCCATTCCGGTGACAGCTTGGTTGGTGCCATCAGCTGTTCGGACATTGCCGGCGTGTGGTCGGATGTTGATGAGTTGGTCTTTGTACAGTGTGACGTGAGAGGTAGCTCAGAATCAAGGATACAGGTAAGGGGTAGGGAAGGTGAGGTGTCGGTGCGTACCATGCAAATTGTGGTGGATGAGTCATTTACTACAACCGATGCCGAATTATCCCTGCCTGGTCTTCTCCTGTTTTCTTTCCTTTGTCTGTTCTGTTCTTTGAGCTTTCTGCACTCCGTGTACTCGTGACCCTGGTACGGTTGGTTCCGTTTCTTACACCAGGTGCATTCCTTGCCGTTCGGTGAGGGGGCGCTCCTGGTATGGAGTACCCTGTTGTTGCCGGTGAGAGGGTTCTCCTCTTGTAGGTTCTGTAACCGTTGGCGAACGTCTTCGTATGTGACATCCTGTTTAGTCTGGATGTTGTCGACGACGTTATTTCATCGATTCAGCAGAGAGGCAAGTAGGAATGCTGCCATTCTTCGTTGGATTTGGTGAGAGGTTGGAGTACCTGGCGAGCTTGTGGTCTGCGCTCTGGCATCTGGACTTGAGAGTGTTAGGATTCGTGTTGAAGGTCTCGAGATCTTCGGTTAGATTACCGATTGTCTTGCGTCTTCGATGTCTAGAAACGGTGAGAAGAGGTGATCGTCGTGTTTGGTGATCTGTGATCGTAGAGGTCTTTGGCGCCTTCAGCGTGGTATCGCTTTCGGCGGAGAACTGTGGGTTGTATATCTTCTTCTGCCAGATGAGAAAGGCTAACGTGTTTGACGAGGCTCAGGATAGGGTAACATGCGCCCAATGTAGTTCGAATGTAGTTCGAATATAGTTGTGAAAATCTGGCCGTGAGCTGAGTTTTTCAACGCTACATCCCCATGACCCTCTTGAAATTCTCTGAAATGGAAAAACTCGAGGCAAGCAGCTAGAAGAGAGGAGAGATTAATTCAGCTTGCTATTTCTCATTACCAGGATCATCTAAACCTGATATGAGTATGAGAAGCAAGTCTTTGAGGCATCTGGGATCCTTGGACTCTGTTGAGAGACAGACTTAAAGGCGTAGAACGCCAGAATTCGCTAAATCTCAGCAGATCCTTTCGGATTATGAGGAAGGGCGATTGTGAGATGGTGTGGCGGATGGATGACTGGGGATTCCTTTGAGATTGTCGTTGGTAAAGAGATGGCAAGCCTACCTTGTCCATGGCGAAATTGGTAGGACTTTAGGCAAACATTGGTTGGAGAGATTTTTAAAACGTAATCCGAATATCAAATCTCGGTTTGCCTCTAGGTTGGATAGGCAAAGAGCTTTAACCAATAATGCCGAACTTATAAAGGACTATTACAAACAGGTACAGTTCCATTTCACCAGCGGGATTTTAGAATGCTAAACCGAAAACAGCTAAAGCAAGTGATTGCACTATACGAAATATTACCTAAGAACTCCTATAATATGGACGAGAAGGGGTTTATGATGGGCATTGCTGCAAAGGTTAAGGTGATTTGTCGCACCGGGCGCAAGAACCCCCGCTTAACGCATTCTGGGAACCGTTCATGGGTAACGGTTATTGAAGCTATTTCCGGCGCGGGTACACCTCTACCGCCAATGATAATTAATCAAGGTACAGCACACTACAAAGGATGGTATGCAGGTGTAGAGGGTCAAGACATTGCCACATTCTCATACTCACCAAAGGGTTGGACGATTCCAAATTAGGCGTGGATTGGTTGACGGACAATTTTGAAAAATATCTGACTAATGTAAGTAAATTTCTTACTAATGCTGCCGGGTTTTTAATATCTAATCATTCGTAGTGCAGGTGATGGTTGGAGGTTACTAATTATGGATGGTCATGTCTCGCGTATGACATGGGGAATTTTTCGATTTTGTCTAAATCATAAAATTGTATACATTTTACCGCCGCACTCTACACACCTACTTCAACCATTGGATGTAGGTCTATTTGGACCTCTACAAAAGCATTACAGCAATATACTTGACGAGGACATGGAGGAAAGTGGTGGCGATACAGGCATAAATAAGGGCACATTCCTCAAGTATTTTGCCAAAAACCCATTTGGCCAATATTCAATTATCAATTTTTCAGCGATTTAGTGACTTATTTGAAGGTAGAAAGGCGGACCTATACTTACAAAAACATAATGGCTGCGTGGGATAAGGCGGATTTTTCCTTTCAACCCTCGCAGGGTTTTGAACCCACTGGCATCATCACCTATCAAAAAACCCGCCAGCTTCCCAGTGTCAGGGCCTACTACACCAAGGACCACCCGAATGGCTAGATCAACAGCAAAACAGGCTCTCTGTTTAGTCAAAGGTTCCTCTGAAAGTGCTAGGAAATTGCGAAATTTAATAAATCAAATGGACAAAGGTTTACAAATCTCAATCACTGAGAGAGAGATTGTGGATCACATTAGCACCCAGTTCCGAAAATCCGTAGCTAAGAAGGCAGACAAGGCAAAGACAGCTGATAGGAAGTTGTTGAGTAGAGCCAGAGTCATTACTACTGAAGATGTACTAAAACTTAGAGAAGCTAGAGATGCTGCAGATGCAGTAAAGATTGCAAAAGCTGAAGCTAAAGAGGCGAAAAGGAAAGCGAAAGAAGACTCTTCTACACTTGACAAACCCCCAAGAGGTAGGTCTAGACAGGTTAAACTTTCAAAAATGCTATCGTATATAATATAGAGACCTTAAACAATGAGGAGGAGGATCAGGATGAAGAAGAATGGGTTAATATGGTGGAAATATTAGCCCCACAGGCTCTTAGACGTAGTGGAAGGCATCAGGGTACTCATTAGTATATTACAATATTTTTAAAATTTTTTATTAACTCATTTCATTCATTCGGGTAACGGCAAAACGGCGCCTCGTTTCTGTCGGCTTCCGCCCAACACGTTATGACTTTGTTTTTTGGGCCTTCCGTATTTCGCCGCTTGAGAGGCGCTGCCTCTTCCCAGAGGATTCGATGTTCAACACTTCCCACCAGCCAAGAAAGATCGAAGGTAATCCTCCAGGCACCCGCCCAAGTTTGATAATTGGATTGTCCTCGAGTTTAGGAGACCATCAAACTTGATGCCAAGATGTTAGAACCATGTTGTCCGGCGCTTAACCTCCATCGATTCGGATGATTCTCTCATTCGATCCTGCGCGACATGGTGTTTGTGTGAAAGTGTTGAGTTTTGAACGAGGTGGCGATGGTGTTGTACGGATTTTTATTTGGCAAAACCCGGGCTCATAACCTGAAGTTTGGTATGTGGAAGAAATGACACGAGTGTGAATTGAACACGTGACCTTGTGGTAGGTAGAGTTGTGAAAGCAAGAAAATATACTATTGTGCCGCTGGAGTTCCAACAACAATGTGGGAATCCAGTTGGTCTATATATACAGATATTCTAATACCACGTGATCTCCTGCTTATGTAATCCCTGGCACTAAGCCTTGTCTGAAACCCTTGTTCCTTCTATGAGTCATCCCTTGTACATGTGTAATTACTATACATAACCGATGTCGCAATGCCTAATTTCTACATATCCCAAAATACAGGTAGACCACTTGCTAATTACACTAAAGCTTCTACTACTAGTGTATCCTGCAGAATATCGCACTACTCGCCCCCTTGAGAATGCCTCTGTCTTGTTTCCATTTGGAAAAGCTACTCCAATATCTCCCTAAGTTTTCCTTCTCCCTTTGAAGTTTTTGCGCAGGAAATTCTTACTGGACGCATTTCAATATAAAATCCACCTTATTATTGGTATTCTTTACAAACGGCTCGATGGCTTTAGAAAGAAATCTTTGGTGCTAGACATCATCATAGGTCCAGAACTGACCCTATGGGAATATAGCATAGGAAATTACAAATGTTCGGCAGTTAATACCAGAGTAAAGAGTCACTTGAATCTTTGGAGACAGAAGAGAACCTTTGATGTTTGCTACTCTTTGTGTGGCCACGTTCCCCGGTAAAAGGCTCCCCTTATATCTTTCTTGATCTTTTGAAGCTGATCACTCAGATCGATTAATTCTATGTTGCATGCTTGTAAAGAGTACTTGAGCTCAACAAGTTTTTTGACAGGAGGGTCAGCACCAGTTGCGAGAGAGTAAAGATTCGTGATAACTTTACTAAGATCAGTAAGCTCATCACAGAGCCTTTTGATATCTTTGTTCGCATCACGTTGGGTTCCGATATAGGTGCAGCAGAATCCAGCAATTGAACCAGTGATATGTATGAGACCTGCTATGCTCGCGACAAGTCCAACCAGCTCTGCCATGATATAGAATGTAGAGGTCGAAAAGACTTTATAGATCGGTATTGTTTGATGATGGTATTTCGAACGAAGTAATCGCACTGAAAGATAAGTTGTGGCAGCCAGTTCAGGCGGGTTAGCAGATCACGTGATATCAAAATCACGTGAATTGCTCAATTCTTACCGCGGTCTCGCTGGGTTTTACTAGTTCAAGTTATAGGTTCCATTATTGATTTATCGTGTTTTATTGTCGATTGTTATATGTTGAAATATGTTGGGTGATTGGTTTCATGATGGGCTGGATCCTTTCAGAGGATGGCTGTGATACATGTATGCAGACGCACGTCTGTGTACTCGTATTTTTCTGACGTTTGTAAAACTCACCGGGTCCACATATGAGGTGCAGAAGCCGTATAGAAGCCGTGTAGTCCAGTGACGAGTGTTGAAAACTCTCCGAATAGTTCCTGAACTGAACCATAACAATGGAGCAGGTTACGGTGAAATGTAAATAACGGGAGTAGAGCATTCAAATGCTTCAACGTCCTATTCCCAGATATTAGCAATGCCTTTTGTCCCACGAGGGAAGACCACAACCATGGGGAACGGAGGCCAAATCCTTGCCCTTTCCTCACTGACAGCACTCATCCAGACGTGACTCTCACACAAGGAAGGACTTGTTATTATAGCGGCGAGATTTATTGAAACTACAGAGATTGCAAGAACTATGTACTCTATACTAAAAGAATCCCCCCAAAGATCCTGCTTTTGGGGGGGGGGGGGGGGGCTTCGAGCCGCATATCCGCTAAACCGTGATCTGCTGCCCCTCAAGAGATGAGGTCCACCACGAAGAGGACACAAAAGTCCCGGCCCGACTTTCCCCAACTCTGAATCGATCCCAGGATACCACCACAAACTCTCCGCCGCCCCACGCATATCTCTGGCCTGGAGGCGCGTGTAAGAACTCGCCGGGGCCCCGAGGTCTCCTGTCCTCGGGGGTGCCAGGACGCATCTCATATCGGTTCCGGAGGTTATGGCGGAACGGAGATTCCGGGTTGGTGTTGGTGATGTTAAGATGAACGGATTGTATCCTAGAAAGTCCTGCAGCAAGGAGGTGTGAGATAACCACTTCGAGCGGCGTAACGGCGGTAGGCGGGACAGGGGCCCAGTCGTCGCTGTCCTTTTGGTAAAACCAGTGCTTATCAACGGACCACAGCGGTATAGTGCTTGGTGGGAGACGATATGGGGGGCTGCTGGAGGGGTGATTGGCGACGGGGCTATCATGAACAATGTTCAGGGCCAGGTGGGATAGGCGGGAAAGTTTGGCCAACAGTGGGGAAATTTTGATCTGTTTAGGCCCGGGGGGGGGGGGGGCGTTAATCTTTTTTCATCTTCCTAATTGGAAGGATTTATGTATATACTTACAATATCTCCAAGTTCCACCTTAATAGACAGCTCCTCGAGGGATGGGCAAGATTCAACCAACCGCTCCACCTCTTTTTCCCGCAGCGCGACAACGTTCGTCGCGATCGGTTGCCCATGCCAAGCACCATGTGAGAGGATAAGCGTATTCAGCGCAGCCCTATGCCGACTAAGAGCGTCTATTATGGCAATGTTCGGCGGCGGTGGCTTATGGTGATCATGAGCGGGGAGGGGATCCTCCTCCTCCTCCTCCTCCCAGTTGTAGTCAACAAACCTCACGCGCAGGTCTCGGAGGCGGCGAGTACTACTACTGATCTTGCACCCATTCAAAAGCTCCAAAAATCCTCGTATTGTCGCATTACCGGCAAGACTATGCGCACTGGATAGATCCTTGCCCCTCAGTCCATCCAGCCCTACCCCGCCCATAATCTGGAACTCTTCAACTAACCCAAAAGTTACAACCCTCTCGATGGCCGCCATTGCTTTCTTCTTGAACCCTGTCAGGCGCAGGACCCTCACCTTTGGCATAGTCTCCACCCCTTTGAGAATCCGACGAGACACATCGCCGGTGCCATCGAATACATATCCAGCAGCTGCAGACAGATGCAAAGTCTGTACGGTATCTGCGGACTCCTGCAGCAGTCCAGTCCTGGTGTCTTCCTGGTCGTAGGGGAGCGTTTCATTATGCCAAGACACAATTTCCTTCAGACCCTTCAGCCCGCTGTGCCATAAGGGCCCCCCCACCCTGCAGCCGATCTTTTCAAGCCCCTTCTGCTGTGCCACTACACGCGCCACACTCTCATCGTTCTGTTTCCCCTCCCAATGAATTGAGTGCAGCTTCATCGCGGGTAGAACCAGGCTAAGCACCCGACACATTTCTGAATCATACGCCTCATGCGGTTCGCTCGGCAGGATCGTGAGCTCGTGCACCCATGCAGGATCGGCCATGCGCGGCCATGAAGGAAGGGAGAGGGCTGGGCGCTGCCTCGCTGTGAGAAAGGGTATAAGTGGCGACTCTCCGAGAGCGATTCCGTGGGGCTCGACCCAGAGGTGTGCGTAAAGGTACGGTGCGGCGACCCTGTACATATAGCGGGAGACGAGAAGGACATTCTTGGGAGGGAGAGGAGGCTTAAGGTCGTACCCGTACTGTCGGGACGGAAGAAGAAGGCAGGATATGAGGATTTCGGGGGGAAGGGAGAGGAGCGTTTTACGTTCCGGCGTTGGAGTGCGTGAGGATGAAGAAGAAGAAGAAGCCATTATTGGTGATGATACCGATTATGGTGGTAACTTGAATGTCTTGGGGATGGTGTGTGCTCGCGTCGGAGCGAGGTTTATAATATATATGAGAGGGTGTGGGTAGGAAGGCGCCCTCTCATATACAAGAAGACATGTATTCTTTATTTTCTCCTTATACATACTTCCTTTTTCCACCGATAGCCAAGCTCGGAGAAAAGAAGAAAAGAAGGTAGTATGTACATTGCCTGGCTCTTCTTCGCGTAATTAAACCGAAGCCGTTTGACCGGGTTTTACAAAGGGAGAAAGGGAGATGAGATGATCGGAGAGGTGGCACATGCATTGTATAGCGATCATAATTCACAGACGTAGTCAGATCGATCCGATGCAAGTCTGACAGATCAGATGGATGTCCTGCTTGTCAATGACAATGTTGTGGGCTTTCCGGGGGAACGTTGGGACCCCCGGAGAAGTCATCTGGATCAGAGGTCAATATACAACGCGTGGATACGATCAGACTGACGTTCTCTATTAGAAGAGCTCAAGCATAATATAATCCCTACATGTAAATACATTGCCCAACAAGTTAACTGGAATACCTACATACATAGCTGATCATGGCCCGCCTTAGTCAGATCAAACGAGTAACGACGGGGAAGTTCCTGCTTATCTACTCTAAGCTTAATTAAAACTTATAAGGGCATTAATTAAGCTTTGCGGCTGATCCTGATTAATAATCACCGACCTGGTCCACACAAAAGGGCCAGGGTCTCGTTTGACTGGGGATCCCTGAGATAGCTTACTTGCTACATGTGAGGAACCCTAACCCTGACAAATTAGTTTACATCGCCCGTGACTGTGTCAAAGTTTATAGCTCTCTCTCGTAAGAATCTCCAACTGTCATCTCGCTGGTCATGAACGTCGGAGTATACATGTATACATAGTTCTGAAAAACACCCTGGGCTGTCTGTACCCCACTAACCAATTCCAGGCCTTGCTTCCACGCGCATTTCCTAATAGAGCGATCGATCGTTCGACATCGTCTGTACTTGATTAATTAACCCCCTCCCGGTTGACAGAGAAAATAATATCCGCCATTGGGGCCCAGCAATCTTACGCCCGGCCCTATCTAATGTCCAAGTTCCCACCGAGTTAAACTAGGTAGTAGATTCTTGAGCTATCTGCAAGAGTAATCGGCTGTCAAAGTATATTGTATATATATATATATATATATACGGTATGATTAGATTTCTGACATACAACATATATGTCCTAATGTCCCGCGGTGGGATTATATTATTGGCCACGGGCTATGACCCGCCTATGTGGTCCTGGTTTCGGTGATGTTTTGGAAAGAATAATTCAATAGGCTTGGTGTACGATAGGTGACGAGGATAGCACTATGTTGGTGTGGCCGCCGCCTACAGAAATGGGGGGTGGGTATAAAATCAATGCCATTTTTGGATATATATTCTGAAGCATGGAATATCACTCGGCAAACCTTGGACCCCCTTTGGAGAAGGTCAGCCCTTTGCGCCGTAGTGGTGTGTAATGAGGCTAACGCCGAGCGCGGGAGACAGGTTAAAATATGTGAACAATCCAGATTACTTGAATGATATCTGCAAAAAAAGCCCGCGTGTACCGGAGGTAGAGCAGCTGAGAGCGTTCAAACATCAGCAATGTTCCTTTTCCGGAGGAGACCTTATACCGGAATTGCCAGCTGAAGAACCTGGTGAAACAGCCTTTCCTCTTGGACAGTAAGCTCGGGAAGGCGAGGATAATACTATAAAGGTATCGATCTCTTGCCCAAATCATGCACAAATCAGGCCCAAGAATCCGGAATTCCCTTGCATTCATTTTATCCTCAATAACACTGGCTGTTAATTGACTTTCACTCCTTTCTTCAGCTTATCATATTCTTACCCAAAGGCTGGTTTCCTTTAATTTTCCTGATTCTATCATAATACGTCCATCGAGCAAACATCATACAGCACAATGCATCCCTTCAAGTTAATTCTGCTCCTCTTCGCGCTGGCGGTCCTCGTTGCCGCCACCCCCGATTACAGGCCGATCAAAATCTCGAAGGAAATGAGTGAATACGCCCTCAGCAAGGCCTCTAAGCTTGTGACACTCCCAGACAAGAGCATATTCTGGTCTCAGAGTCCCCCGGATGGATTCGCTGATATGAATGAATACCTGAAAAAGGTGTACATACCAACCAGCGGCGGCAAGGTATTGATTATCGACAAGATAACGGCTGACGGCTTGCCGTCCGCAGTCTTTTTGAACGATATTGCATACTGGGCAGCTATGAGCAGGTCTTTCGCAGCCGGCGCGTCGGGGGAGGTCGTATATCTTATAGGAAAGCCGCGCGCAGGCTTCAACTACAAGGAGTCGGTCTTCTTCCAGACGGAGCTGCCAGAACTCACAAGACCACACGGTACGGTCACGAAGATTGTGGCGATAGATGCAATAAACCTAGAGAATAAGAGGGTCATCTGGGAGCCTACGGATGGTCATTGGGGGATGGGCGGGGCAAATGAGAAAGACACGCCTGCGGATATCTTTGTAGCTCCAACTTCGGGGTGTGGTGGTGGTAAGGTGAAGAGGGCAGGTGTGGCGTCATGTCCACTTCCTGGGGCCAAAAGCAACGCGAAGGCTGGGAAGGGAGGGTCAACGAAGGGTCAAGCCGCGGCAGGACCGCGACAGAGCGGGCAGAAGGGAGCGGCCCATAAGGGCACCAATGCTACGGCAACTAGTAAGAAGGCTGGTGCGGAGAAGAAACAGTCAAAGCCAGCGACGCAACGGGCGAAGCCGGCTACAGCGGCCACTAGTGGGAAGCGTAAAGGGAAAAGGGCGGGTCCTAGTAGGATATCCTGGGACTTTTAAAGGGGAGGAACTGAGGGTTAGGTCTGTGAAGAGGGTCATTTAACATGGTAGAAGGTTGTTTATAAGATGTACAAGTAGATATATAGACCTCAATTCTAAATATCAAACGTACATAGAGATTTCTGACCGTCTTTGACCTGGATAAGTGATAAATTAAACAGCTTATTGAAGGGGCTGAAGGGAACAATACGCGCTTTCCAGGCGCTATAATAGCAAACTCTGGCACCACACTGACTTCATCGCGCCGCTGCACAAGGCCCAGTATAAACCAAATATATATATAGGGGACTGTAGACTCCTCCTATGATCAATTAGATGGCAACTGTTAATGACTAATGTATTTAGTAAAGCCGCTCACAGTACCAGCCAATCAGATAATCAGGATATGGAGCTGGCTCCATTTGCGCAATTTGATCAGAGATCATGGCCCAGGTATCCCTTCGTATGTTAAAGCTGCCAAACTCTGCCAAGTAACTAACTCTGGTGTGGCTTACAACTGATGCACTGATTATCCTTTGCCAACTTTTAATACTAGATCAGCTGTCTCATAGTTTGGCAACATTTAGTAACAGACGTACTACTCCTTGACGCTGCTTTTCTGGTAAGCCACCACCCACAAATGCCACACAACAGCGCCAAAGCGCCTCACACAATACACCAGGGAGCGCGAGAATTTCACATAAACGTCCAAACAAAGTATGGCAACATAATATTTCCGGGACCCCAAGAAGCAGAATTCTCTCTCGTTTGAGGATAAAAACTCATTGAACTGGTTAGCTTCCACGCCACTTCCTATTTCAGCCTTTAAGCGCAATTCTCGCTCTCACCAGTTAATACAGTATATATATTAGAGACCTTGCGCGAATGGAGCCAGCTTTATATTCTGATCAATATCTTCTAAATGGGGTAGACCTATTTCCCACAAGGTTTACACCTCTCCCGTGGCACTATCCTTGCTAATCTACCAATGGAAACCCCTGCTCAACCTCACCTAATAAGACATTCACACTTACATTAACGGCTATCCCGCCCTTGGTCGATGTGGTAGACTGGTCGAGTGATATTCTATGTATGGCCCGAGTCGGTGTTTGTAAAGTGTCGTAGGTGTGGGTCTGAATGTGGAGGTGGTATTGATGTCGTAGTCTGAGATGTAGGAGGTGTGTCCTAAGCCAGAGCCTCCTGTGGGCGTGTGGTTAGGTGTCGTGGGTAGCGAGTGATAATCCATGATCAAGCTGGAGGTTGCGCAAGCCCATGGCTGGTGCTGTGCAATCGTGGGATGTCGGTGAGTTAAGAAGGTGGTGTCAGAGTGTATCAGAGAGTGCTTTAGAAGAGCTCGTGTTGCGGGGTGTCGATATTAGTATATTTGTGGTCTGATGTGGGGATATGTAGAGAGGTTGCGGTTGCGTGGGTAAGAAGGTAGCTGTGCGTAGCCAGGGGCACGGAGGGACGCTCTCTGAGGTTGCTAGTAGGTCGGAGAGGTCGAGGTTGCGCAAGTTGTAGCTGTCTGGTGTTTGTGCATATGTCACCCGTCAGAAGGAGCTAATAGTAGCTGTAGGGGTGTGGTGGTGTCGCCAGTATGGGTATCGCTCTAGTGTCGGGGTGGTACAGGTAGATAGTTCGAGGTTGCACAACCAGAGGGAGGGTACTCTTCTGAGGGGAGGCTGTCTGAGGTCGCTGAGTAGGAGGTGGTAGGCGATCCTGTCTGAGATGGCTGATAGGGGCTGTGTGGCTAATGGGGCTGTTGCCCATAGGGCCACGGTTGGAGGTCGGTGTCGGTGTGATGGGCGGATTGGACAGGCCGAGTGATATCCGATGACTCAATTGGTGTCCAAGTTGAGAGGGTGTCGTATAGATGAGTCTGCATAGGGAGGTCGGAGAGGAGTTATAATCTGACATGTGGGAGGCGTGTTGTAAGGCAGGGCTCTCTGGTCTAGCTTGTGTGTGTGGTGTCGTGGGTAGGGCGAGTGATAGTCTATGATTGAGTTGGAAGACTTTGCGTAGGCTGGTGCAGGCGGAGTGGTAGGGACGACTCTACTAGAGGGGGTCGTATGAGTTAGGGTAAGTGATTAAGTTTATATTAACCAACTACGACCAATGCTACAGAGTTGGTTCCGTCTATGATACAGCCCGCACGCACATGGGGTTATCCCTTCCACGGATGAAACTTGTCAAATTTGCAAGTTCCCTCTTTCAGCTATCACTAGCCTTATGTGGTAATTGTTGTAAATTCTTGATTGGGTCTGTTGTTGTTATAAACCGTAAAAAGCAAGATAATTCCCTTACTAACAGGTGCACGGTCCAGGTCGCGAATTTGACAACTTTCATCCGTGGAAGGGGTACTGAATACCGTCAAGCAGTAGATCCGAACAAAAGAGATTACCGTACGAGTGACCTAGGATTTCACCCCTTCCCGATAAAAGAAAGAAAAGATGGCACACTAGACAACAAAGAGAGGGCACCAGAAGTTGAGAATTAAAAGTATGGGTACTACCCGGACTAGAGGCATGTAAGGAAGGAAATATTCTGCAGATATATACCCTACCTGGTAGGAGATCAGAGCCCCTCATACCAACACGAACAGAACAAGCACCCTCTAACCTAGAAATAAAACAAGAACGGAGAAAAGTAGCATTATACCTGTCATCCCTGGCCATCCACACACCCAAAAGCATCACCATATCGTCGCCTTTTGCGTCCGCCCGTGAGCTCGCTACAGTAAATCATACAATATCACTCGCGCCAAAACCTCCGACCGAGTGAACCTTGACCGACCGAGTAAACCACGTAAATAAACCCCGCACGACAACGCCACCCACCCCGGACTCGTAATGTCCACCAAGCCCATCCCTACCGCAATATTTAATCCAGATATTAGAGTATTTTAGCTGCGCGACTTGGACAGAAAGTCGAGCGAGGTTGGACAAAAAGTCTAGCAGTTTTGGGAACGTATTTGCATGGTGCATATGCGCCGAGCCAAACCGGTTCTTGTCAATATCTGTGAGTTGTCTCGAGTTCCATCGATCCAAGTGCTAACTATCGCGAGTTCCATCAATAGTGAGTGCGTTCCATCAATAGCTATCTCGTAGTGAGTTCTTCCCAGTGTGTTGTATGCGGGTGTCATCACTAACTATATAAGGTATTCAATAAAAATAAATAATGCCTTCTCGCTTTGTGATGCACCCGGTAAAGCCTTCGGATTTCTACAGTTTTAGGGGAGGACAAATTCCGGGTCCTGTTCTTGCTCCTATAAGTGGACATCACACTTTTCCGAGTCATGCCCTTGCATCATCTACAACTAGTTACGGTCCAACAGACCCGGGTCAGCCTGAAAACTATGATCAAGGAAACCTCAGTACCCGCTCAAGCAGCTATCATGAGGTCCCTGTACCTTCCAGTCCACCAACTCAAAACCCAAATGGTGTTTTGGACCCGTAATTGGCTTTCTCCAATCTGTACCCTGTGAGCTATAGGAACAATTCAGTTGTACGCTGTGGATCCGCCGAGAAGAGTGCCAAGAATGCCGAGAGCGCCGAGACTCGCCTTCAATCCATGGAATCCGATACTTCTATTGAGTCGCTGAGGAAGTGTAAAGTGTTGGTTGCAGAAATACATCGCCTGCATCCTTATGCTGCACCATATGGGAAATCTAAGAGTGCGTGGGGGGAGGTGCTACTCACTTTGAAGTCAAAACATAATCTCTATACAGATATGAAGGATGCGTAACCAGGTTTCAGAAGAAACTTGAAAGTGCTGATTGCTTTTAAAGAGGATTGACGGAAGAAGGTGTAAGTGAACTTTTGGGAGAGGGTTTAGCTCGTAAAGGGCGAAGAGGAGGGAAATCTGTAGAAATTAAGCATTGGGACATCGGTTATGTATAATTACTCATGTACAAGGGATGACTCATAGAAGGAACAAGGATTTCAGACAAGGCTTAGTGCTAAGGATTATGTAATCAGGAGATCACGTGGTATTAGAATATCTGTATATATGGACCAACTGGATTCCCACATTATCGTTGGAACTCCAACGCCGACCACAAGTTAGCTTAGGCTCTCCAACCCCTCAACAAATCCAACAAAGCAATGACAGCATTCCTACTTGCCTTTCTACCAAAATTGATTAGCAACGTCGACGAAAACATCCACACCAAACAGGATATTACATACGAAGATCTTCACCAACCATTACAGAACCTACAAGCGGAGATACCTTTCACCGGCAACAACAGGGTACTTCATACCAAGAGTATCTCCACACCAAATGGCGAGGAATGTACCTGTTGCAAGAAACGGAACCAACCGTACCAGGGTCATGAGTACACTGAGTGCAGAAAGCTCAAAAAAGAGAAGAAACAACGGGACAACAAGAGGAGAAGACCAGGCGGAGATAATTCGGCATCGGTTGTAGTAGATGACTCATCCACCACAATTTGCATAGTACACACCGATACCTCAACTTCCTTGACCCTTACCTGTATCCTTGATTCTGTAGCTACTTCTCACGTCACACTGTACAAAGACCAACTCATCAAGATCCGACCACACGCCGGCAATGTCCGAACAGCTGATGGCACCAACCAAGCTGTCACCGGAATGGGAAGCGCTAGTTTCAAATGGTACCTCCCCAATGGAGATAGATTTTCTGTTATCCTCACCGACGTGCTCTTGGTCCCAACTTTAGGAAATGTGGGATTGGTATCCGAAACTGAGCTCGATAAAATGAGATTTAGAACTGAGTCAGTGTAACATAAGTATATGTACGAGGGACTATAGTGCCAAGGAATACAATCGAGGCGAAGAAGTAGTAGAAAGAATTCGAAACTATAGACTATGGGTTGGCACTACCTGGTATGAGAAACCAGTTTGAACCCTATGATTTAGCGTAGAACAAAGGTAATATTTGTAGAGTAAGTACAGGTAGATAGTTTCATAGATCGGTTGATGGAGTCGTTAGGTTACTCGGAGTTGGATTAGTCAGGAGGTTTCTATCGCGTTCTATGGGTTTCTGTTCGGTTGCGTGGTGTGAGTCATTTGGGATTAGTCATCGCAGGATTTCCTTGGGTATATTAGAGGGCTCCCCCTCGCTTCGTTTCTGTTTTTCTTTCTCTTCTTCTTTCCTTACGCAACGTCTTCTGTATCTCTATACTATAACACTTGTCCGTACCTGTCATAGCATACCAGGTAGGACCACTTCTGTACCTACGCTGGTTATCAATACAAACGTCATTACTTCTTTCCCTTACGAAGACCTTCGCACCTCGCTTGATTAACTCCACAGCTACTACTGTCGCACGTCGTACCCTGGGGAATACTTGCAATCGCCGCCCCTTGAGATTACGTTGCGTCATCATCCGCACCGTACGCTATGTCCACCGCCGATCCACCTCCGTGGGTTCCTCCCAATAATGTGAAGGAATTCAAACAACAATTCGAACAAGACCCCACCGCCCTATTCGCCCCTCAAAACTCCCAGTGTCATCGCTCGAAAAGCGAATTTCGCCAACAACTCACGCGCCCATAAGTCATCGACAACCTGGAAGAGCAAATAAATCAGCTCAACCTGGACCTCAACATCGCCCGCGCCACTGCCGCCGCCCCCGCCGCTCCCGCTCCTCTCGCCGCCGCCCCACAGTCCAACGCCGCCCCCGCCTTCAGGTCCGAAAAGTTCCCGGACCCTGAGAAATTCGATGGTACCCGCTCTAAACTCCCTGTGCTTATTACCCAACTCCGGATGAAACTCGAGGTCAACGACGACAGGTTCCGTAACGAAGAAGCAAAGGTCATCTATGCTGTAAGCTGAATGGAGGGAAGGGCCCTAGACCAGGTTATTCCTCTTGTCAACGCCAACCCCGCCGCACCCTTCTCCTCCGTCGCTGCCTTCGTCGCCCACTTGGAAGCATCGTTCGGAGACCCAGACCCCCGAGGCACTGGCCGCCGCCAACTCGTCGCCCTCAGGCAAGGCAAAGGAGACTTTGCCACGTACTACTCTCAGTTCCTCCGGATTGTGGCCTACCTCGACTACAATGAGGGGGCAAAGATCGATGCTCTGGCCGAAGGACTTTCCAAGTACCTCAAGGATGCGATGAGTTACAGGACGGACAGGCCCAACACTGTGGAAGCCTACGCGACCACCCTCATGAGCATCGAGAGCCAGATCCGGGGCCGAAAGGCAGAACAAAAGGCCATCCGTAATACGATGGGCCAATTTACTGCTCCCCCCGCCAATGCACATCCGCTCCACACTGCTGGAGGTCTCGCCCGCATGTACCTCTCTGCCCTTCAGACCTGATCCACCCAACGCCCCGCTCCCGAACAAAGATACACCTTCGTCAACGGCCAACGCAAAACCTCCGCTGCTGAGAAGCAATGGAGGCGGGACAACAACCTCTGTATGTACTGTGCCAATCCCGGCCATGTCTTCGCCAACTGCCCCTCCGCCAACCGCTCCCGTAGCAACCAACCGGCTATGAGTGGTGCCCTCCTCATACCTGCCCGCACCACTGACGACCCCGCTCCCCACCAGCCGCCAGCTCCACCTCCTCCGAGTCGGGTTTTCACTAGTCCCGGGCTTGATCAATGGCCCCTGCTCGGGACCATCTAATGTTTTTTCTCTGTCTGCGTTCTCTATCTCTGGCTTCTCGGTATCGTCTGTGGAGGATAAATTGGATGGTGATCATTTTGTTGATTCTTGTAAAATTGTGAACAATAAAACTCCCATTCAAACCTACCCACTGATTGATACCGGTTGCTACGGGTTCGCATTCATTGATGAAACATTCGCGCGCCATAATAACTTCCCTCTACTCCCACTCAAATCACCTCGCATACTCGAAGTCATAGACGGCCGGCCCATCTCTTCCGGCCAAATCACCCATCTATGTTACTTGCCAATGTCCATCGATGCCCACCATGAAACCGTTTCTTTCTTCGTCACTAACCTTGGCTTTTACCCCCTTGTACTAGGAATCCCCTGTCTCTGGCTGCATGACGCCACTCTACGGTTCAAGGAGAATACCATACAGTTCGATTCCGAATACTGCAAGAGCAAGTGCAACACCTACGAGAAAGCCGCCCCTGTCAAAGCAATCGCCCAGCCACCTCGCTTCTACCTCGTCAGCTCAGCCGCCCTCTGCCATTTCGCCCGAAGGGGTAAACTCCAAATATTCAGAACCACCATCGAAGAACTGGACCAAGCTATCGACCATGCACCAAAGACCAACTGGAGAACCAAAGTACCAACACGATACAAAAGGTTCCACGTCGTGATGGATGAAGACCTCGTCAATGGAATGCCCCCGCGCCGGCCTTACGACTACAAGATACCGCTCAAGGAAGGCAAAGAACCGCCCTTTGGGCCACTCTATAGCATGTCCCACGACGAACTGATTGCCCTTAAGAAGTACATACAGGATAACCTAAAGAAAGACTTCATACGAGCTAGCTCCTCCCCTGCTGGTGCCCCTGTCCTATTGGTTAAAAAAGCTGATGGAACTCTGCGACTTTGCGTTGACTATCACGGCCTAAACGAGTTAACGATCAAGAACCGGTACCCCTTACCACTCATCCAGGAAGCACTCGACCGACTATCCAAAGCAAAATGGTACACCAAGTTGGACCTTCGTCAGGGGTACAACCAGATCCGGATGGCCAAAGGCGAGGAATGGAACACAGCTTTTCGCACACGATATGGTCATTTCGAGTATACGGTAATGCCCTTCTGCCTCACCAATGCGCCGGCCACATTCCAGCACTTCATCAATGACTGCGTCCGCGAGCACCTTGACTTGCTCTGCACAGCCAATCTCGATTATATCCTGATTTATAGCGACACCCTCGAAGAGCATCAAGCCCACGTTGAGAAAGTCTTCGAAGCCCTGAAGGCCAACGGGATACTGCTGAAACCGGAAAAATGCCAGTTCCATACACAGAGCACCACCTACCTCGGCCTCATCATTGAACCCAACGGCATCCGAGTCCGAATAGACCCCAAGAAAGTGGATACGGTGCAAAACTGGACGGTTCCTAAACCGGTCAAAGATGTACAAGCATTCCTCTGATTCGCCAACTTTTACGTCGGTTCATATATCGGTTCTGCAAACTTGCCGCACCGTTGAGCAGATTAATGAAGAAGGATATATCATGGGTTTGGACAAGCGCCGCTCAAGCCGCTTTTAATGCCCTCAAGGAAGCTTTCACCACCGCCCCCATTCTCGCCCACTTTGACCCTGAAAAGGAAATCATTGTGGAAACTGACACCTCAATCTATATCTCCGCCAGCATACTGTCCCAATACGATGACAACAAGACCCTCCGACGCCTTGCTTACTTCTCCAAGAAGCACTCCCCCGCCGAATGTAACTACGAGATCTACGACAAGGAGCTACTGGCAATAATATGATCTTTCAAGGAATGTCACCTGGAACTGGAAGGGGCCGCACACCCAATCGCGGTCATATCCGACCATAAGAACCTCGAATACTTCATGAGTACCAAACAACTTAATCGGAGACAAGCACGCTGGGCAGAATATCTCTCAAGATTCAACTTCGTTATCAAGTACAGGCCAGGGAAACAAGGGGGGAAACCGGAAGCATTGACAAGGAGATCAAGAGATCTCCCTGGATGGGGGATGAAAGACATTTGCACCAGAGTCAGGTCGTTTTGAAAAGGGAGAATTTGGAAACTAAGCTAAGTTTGTTGGCGGGTTCTTTATCAAACGAACCCGCTGAAAAGAATGCCTCACTGGACAAACTATTTGACGAAGGATACAAAGCTGACCATTCCCGCAAAAGATACTAGACATGCGAAGCAAAGGAAAACAACAATCGAAGGAAATCTCACTAGCCGAATGCACGGAGAACGAAGGGCGACTGCTCTATCGGGGAAATCTCTACCTACACGACTACGACCCCCTGAAACTCCAAATCCTTAAGCTTTACCACGATGCCCCCTCCGCTGGACACCCAGGGTGCGAGAAAACTTTCGAACTAATCAGCAGAGACTACTACTGGCCCCGTATGCGGATGTACATTGGACACTATGTACGAAACTGCCACACCTGCCAATAAAGTAAACCAAGCACCCACGGAAAACTCGGGGTACTCCGACCCTTACCAATACCTGAACAACCATGGCGAGAAGTCTCAATGGATTTTGTCACTGGGCTACCGGAAAGTGAAGGATATGATGCAATCATTATACCCGTTCTGGGTGGTGTGGGGTTCGGCTTAAGGTTAGATTTTAGGCCTAAAATGGTCAAATCTCGAAAATTCGTAAAAGGCGTAATAAATGCAGGGGGGTATCCAATTTATGATCCGGCTAATAAGTCGTCACGGAGGCGTGTGATAAGCATTTGTTTCTCAAAAGGTCTCAGTATGGGAGGTATCCGAAGAGCCTGTTTCTCGAAAAAAGTCCCGTCTGGGAGGTATCGAAAAGCTCTGCTGAAAATCCGCGTATGGGAGGTGTCGATGCTGACTGTGGTAAAAAGGTAGCGTCTGGGGACCATTCTGGCACTACTCTGTAAAAGATCCTCTTGCGGGGAGATTCTCAAAGTACAACCTCTCTTAATTAGATGCAGAGGCGTTCACTTCCACTTGTCTGTATAAAGCGCGTCTGAATTGATTCTGGCCACCGTCTCTGCTGAAGGCGGCGTACAGGAGGTACTCAATGAAACCGACTATGCTAAAGATGGCATACAGTAGAGGTTGTAAGAGCTTTGCCCTGCGAACAGCACCGTATGGGGATGGGTTCAGGGTGGTCTTTGTTCTAGAGGCCCATACATCTGATGAAAGCGATAGCGAAACTGCTGCAAATTAGCGTATGGAGGAGACCGATGATGATAGGTTTAGCAAAGGTGGCGTGGGGCAGGGTATTTCACAACTCTGCAAAATGGCGTATGAGAGTCAGGTGCATCTTGTGTCATCTCACGTCTGAAAGTACGCAGTTGACTCTGCAAAATCCTCCCGTACGGGAGGTGTGCGCAGAAAATTCCCTGAAAAATCACCCCGTACGGGATGTAGGTGCAGGATGTAGGTGCAGGCAGTTGACTCTGCAAAATCACCCCGTACGGGAGGTATTTTACAACTCTACCTCTACAAAGTCCTCTCGTACAGGAGGTATTTGACAACTCTACCTCTACATAATCCTCTCGTACGGGAGGTATTTGACAACTCTGCCTCTGCAAAATCGCGTGGGAGGAAAGGTGCCTTGCAGATTGACTCTGCAAAATCTTCTGTCTGAGAGGTATTTGACAACTCTCTCTGCAAAATCGCGTCTGGCCCAGGTGTATCTCGATGCAGGAATGCGGAGTCTTGAGTTGACTCTGCAAAATCCTCCCGTACGGGAGGTAGGCGCAGAAAATTCTCTGCAAATTCACCCCGTACGGGACTCATTTGACAGGTGTGTCTCTGGAAATTTATGCAAGTGAAATTTCAAGCTGAGGTTAGCGATGTATAAACGTGTATTGTCAAGTTCTGTAACCAATATAGTTGCGATCTGAACAATGCTACTTCTTTGGAACCATGGTACAGCATCTAATTGGGAATTGCTCAGGTGGTGCGTTGGCGTCTACAAGATTCTTTGATTAGTAATACTGCATCTGCGTGTATGAATTGGATTCGGACTGCAAACGCGGTCGGAGTGTTATGAGAACATTATAAGGTACATTACAAAAGTACCTGTTCTACCTGTTAACCTAAAAGACAAGGGGTAACGAACGATCTTGATCGTAGGTATGCAAGCAAGACAGGTGAGCCCTCCTCTGTTGGTATGGAAGGTAGGGATCTGAGCGAGTAAGGAATCTTACTCGTCAAACCCACAGGTTCAAACTAAGGCCTGGAGGATATGCTCCAACATGATGGAGGTGATCCTGTCGGTATTTCGATCTGTGTGAGACGCATTTGCGGAGTTGTGAAAACTGTGGAAAAAAAATACATTTTGAATAAAAAATAAGGGGCGTCAAGCTGGGCATGCTTACTTGACCTTGGTGCACCTTTGGGGAGTGAGAGTGCGACCCAAGCTACTAAAGCAAAATTTGGCTTTATAAATACCCAAATCAATTGATTAAGCAATTGCTGTCTGGTCGGCTGTCTCCACTAGTTCTTAGGAGCCCGACCAGCTCCTGACAGATATTTCTCAAGGGGCGGCGATAGCAAGTATTCTGCAGGGTACGACGTGCGAAAGTAGTAGCTGTCGAGTTAGTCCAGCGAGGTGTGAAGGTCTTAGCAAGGAAGAGAAGTAACGGCGCTTGTATTGATAATCAGTGTAGGTACAGAAGTGGTCCTACCTGGTATGATATGCCAGGTGCAGACAAGTGTTATAGTATAGAGATACAGAACAGGTTGCGTAAGGAAAGAAGAAAAGAAAGGAAAACAGAAACGAAGCGAGGGAGAGCCCTCTAATATACCCAAGGAAATCCTGCGATGACTAATCCCAAATGACTCACACTACGCAACCGAACAGAAACCTATGGAACGCGATAGAAACCTCCTGACTAATCCAACTCCACGTAACTTAACGACTCTATCAACTGATCCATGAAAATATTGCTTAATTGGACTCGGATAGAAGATACTCTGAGGTGTGGTAGCAACACTCCTAACTCCGCTCTGTAGGAAATAATCGCTGTGCCCCTGACTATTGAGAGGCAGATTGACAGTTATAACTAAAAACCTGAATAATGGCACTGGACTTCTATAAAGAAACGGTGTAGCTTCAGGTTGGCCTCTGATCATTAGGGGATCTTTACTAGCGAGAATACCCCTTAAAATTATCAAGTTCCTAGACTACAAAAGAAATCAAACAAACAAACTCTATCGTTCTCTTGAACAAGTCCTATCATAACTTGTTCCTTTCTATTTTTTATCCTTCTACCTGATCGAAGTCACGGCTGTGCCCCATTATAACACCCCTATTATAGTATAAATTCAAGCTTCTAGCTTCAAGAATATAACGAAAGAATCATCCACCTCATCACAATGGCGTCTTTATCCACTTCCGCTCTCCCAGCAGCGACACAAGATTGCTCCTCAAGTGGAAGAACTGACACGCCTCTGTCTTGCAAGAGATCATAGTCCATAAACCATGACAAGTGGTCAAGACCCTCCTTCCAGATGTCGGAAACATCATGACTGACCTGGAAGTGTCAATGCTTGAGTTGGATGAGCCCCCTATGGGGAAACTCTTTGAGTTCATCCAAAACATGCTGTGAGAACAAGGTCAGGCCCATCTCAACCAACTAGAGCACATGAAGTCTTTTTTCCAAGAAATGGAGGAAGCAGCCCAGTTTGTTCAAAGGCTGGTGTATGAAGACATGGAGAGAAGGATGAGAATGTTAGAGGACACTTTGGCCGACAGCTAAAAGAAGGGACAGTTGGGACTGAAGGCGTAGACCAACCGCAGCAAGGGACTCCGAGTACACAAAGCTCGCCATCATAGTTCCTCAAGTACAGTTCTCAATCCCCAATATGGCGGCAGTAAGTGAGAATCGGTTTACCGGGAGAAGGGCCCAACTGATCTTATATTTGAAAGGTCCATAAGAACTGTAAGTGAAGGAACGCTTCAGATCAGGAAAAGCAGTTTCACCCTACAGTATCCAGGGGAGGTAGGCCAACTCCTGAGACATCGAAACTAAGATCTCTGTTCTAAAGGGTTGGAGCGGTTCCAGACCCTGGACCGGTCAAGCCTTCGACAATCCCATCCTAGTACAATCCCATAACTGCTTATCAAAACACTCTGTTTGACAACACCGTTGGGCTAGGGGAGGTGGCCTAACCGATCCTAGTACAATCCCATAGCTGCTTATCAAAAGACTCCTTTTGACATCACTGTTGGGCTAGGGTAAGTGGCAGAACACGTAATAGATATAGAGGAAGAACTAGATGGACTGGAGGATACTGCGGTCAACTAAGGCGAAGAGAAGTCGTGACAGAAAGTGTTGAAAACGGTGAAGGATAAAAATGTTAGTTAGGGTTAGTGATTAAGTGTTTTTATTCGACTCTAGCTAGGGAGATAGTTACTAGACTAATTACAAATACGATAGACATAATCTACGGTATAAGCTGCTAAACTAACCACTCAGTGGGGATGAAAGGATTTAAATACATACATCATCAATAGCATGTACAGCGGAGTAAAGTATAGAACAGATTGGAGAATTGAATAACGAATGGTAATCAAAAAAGGAATCCAGAGAAAACAATAGTTGGAAAATAGGAAGAGTATGTCAAAGGCTAAGGGCCAACGAAAAGATCTTAACCTAAATTACCAAGTTAGTATGCTCCATCCAGTTATCATACTTTCTTCGCACAATCCAAATCCAAAAATATCTAAAACCAAACTATAGCGGCCCCAGACCACCTCACCACCCCATTGATTTTCCGAGACTTATATTATAAATCGATACTAGTATACAAGCCAGATAAAATCAATTGTGATATAAGTAAATATTGAAATTCAAGGTAATGCTAATTCATTAAGAAAATGTTCGGATAATATTTTATTCCACTTAACCAATATTTGATATGCACGGTTGTGACCTCCAATGTTGAGTAAATAATCGATAATAGTATATTTTGTTGATAGTGGAAGTGAAGCTTTATCAAGCTCCATGAAATCCGTTTCTGATACGCTTAAAATACCGTCAAATAATCCTAGTTTTTCCATACATTGAACGTGCCCTCGATCAAATCTTATTCCGCAAATTCACTTTTTACCCCAACCAAAGATACCTCTTCGCCAATCCCATAAATCTTTTTGCATCTTAGGATCGTCAATTGCTACAAATACTATTAGCATTCATACTAAAAGTTTGTAATATAAAATACACACCTAAAACATCGATCATATCCAAACCCTTCAGACGTGAATGAGGTTCAACAATTGCCAATAGTTTACTCATTTTTTCATTCCTGTAGATTATATTGCCAGTTTTATCTCGAAGAAGAAAAGAGTGTAGTCGTATTTTGGAAGGTTGACGTGGCAATAAAAATGCATTCTCCTCCGTTATGAACCGATCATACAATTTATCATTCCGCAAATAACCAATGAGAAGCTTCTTCGTATTTCTTTTAGGTAATTGTTTAATTATTGTCTTTAATGGATTGCTTTCGTTCATAAGTTCTAAATGTAATTGGAAGCTGCAACGAAGATGTTGTAGACGCTTTCGATATTCAAGTACTCCACACAGGTTTCCGAACAGTTTTGGCCTTTTTGAACGCCCACCAGCTACCCAAATCATACAACTATTCCAAACCTTTTCCAAAGGTTTGAGAAAGGTACTTTTCCTTTTTGATTTCATATATGGGTCAAATAATTCAACGCCATATTCCATTGTTGGCATAAGATATATTTTGTACATATTGAGTCGAACACGCGGTGTCCAAGAATCTGAATGGAACTGAAGAAATCCTTTTAATCTCATTGTTTTTTCAATGAGATTATCCCGATGCATTTCAAAATCAATTCCATCACACCCTATAGGAAACCCCAAATAACGATATGTAGTCACGATAGGTATCGGTACTCCGTAGAGACATAATTGAATGCTTTGTTCTTTTTGAAGATCCAGTTTATCAATTACACCACACTTTGAGACATTGAATTTCATTGCATGATTGTTGGCCCATCTCTCACATATTTCTAACATTGCGGTTGCATGACCCCAATCAGTGGCAAGCAAAACGCCGTCATCCGCAAAAAATAGAGCTGAAGGTAATTGATCTTTCGTAACAATTGTGGGATTCAGTTCAGAAACGAGCGAGTTGATGAATTTTTTGAAAATAACCGGTGAGAGTGGTGAACCCTGTGGCAAGCCGATATTTCGATCCAGCTTCTTTGATGCGGTACCATTCACAACTATATGATATGACATTGACTGAAAAAGAAGGCTGATGAGCAGACAGATGAGATATTGAGGCATTCCATTATCAATTAACTCTTGCACCAACAATTCTTTACTAACTTTATCAAATGCAACTTCAAAATCCAAGAAGACAGTCAGAGGTCGTTTTCCTGAAGCAAGGCTATGGTTGAGGATTAAAGCATGAGTTTGAGTTGAATAACCAGACCGAAAACCACCCTGACAAGGATTCATTTGATTGAAATCCCATATCGAATCTTCGAATATTGGTAAAATTAGACTCTCAAATATCCGTCTAAACATTACAAGAATAAAAATAGGTCTTGTATTTGAAGGTGTATAAGGCTTTGTGGAGTTTTTTTGTAATGGATATAGGATCGAACTATTCCAGCGTTCAGGAGTTGAACACGTTTCTATACACATTTGATAGAGAAATGATAAATCTGTAATGAATTCGGTTTCAACCAAATTCTTAATCTGTAAAATATGAATTCCATCCTCCCCGCATGCTTTCTTTGTTGAAAACTTTGCAACAAATTCCTTAATTTTATCAACGGTCACCAATCGCAATAAATAGTCTTGATATGATCTATCGTTTACGGATGGGAAATGTCTGATATAGGTATTCCGGGTTATACTTTGGCTGTCATAAACCTTTGAATATTTGTTTTCCAGCTCATGCATTACTGTAACTGAATTGTTGTCCGAACTCATTATTCTCGATTTCGATGAACATCGTTGTGATCGTTTAAAGAGACTAACTGTTGAACCACAATCGTTGGAACCGACTAAATGCTTAACATATTTATCTGGACAGAGCCTTTCCTGATAAGGTGAAATAGTTCCCAATACTACTTCAGATGCAGTTTGGACCTTGGTCATCAAGATAACATCTAATAAATCTATATCTTTGCTATCTGTGGCAGAATCTTTCTCTATACGAACAAGGTCGTCAATCATTTTGTAACAATCAGAGAACTCCTTCTGTTTCGAAGGAAGTAAACAACAATCTGTAGAAGTGATATTGATGTTTGAATATGACGGTGTTTTCTTCATAAGATTGTTTACTCGATAGCGATAAATATGATGGTAATTGTGCTCAGACTTGAATGCAGAACTGGAATAATTCTTGAGACATAATTTAAGAATATACTTGTGATCAGTATGAATACCAGCTATTGCTGTAGATTCAAGCGACAGCTGTGGGTTTTGATTGCATAAGCGGTTTTTAATAAATGCATTATCTGTACCAAGTTCCAGCGCTTTCCCATCCGGTCTCATTCTAGACAATCCGGCCACTGATTCCCAGTCCTGTATAACCTTCAATTTATCCAACGGTCCAACTTTTTTCTGATCCCCAAATCGAATATTAATATCGCCTAGTAATATATCAATTACAGGTAATGCTGCTAGTTGGATTTGAACGTCTGAAGCGTTCATTGTCGTGGGAGGAAAGTAAACTCCAGCAAATGTGACACCTTCTAACCATGCTATCAAAGTATGCTGCGTACCTTCCACCTTTAGAACCTTGTTTCGCCACCATTGTGAAGCTAACAAATATATACCACCGCTAAACCTCCCTTTCTTCTTTTCTGAGATTGTCGATATAGGTAAAATTGTTGTTCCAATCACTGTCGGATTGGACATTCTACTACTATGATTCGTATACCAATGCTCGGCTAAAAACAAAAAATCATAATCATGTTCTAACATTTTAAGTATGTGATAAAACTTTCTGTCCTGTAAAGAATGGACATTCACATAACCAATTTTCATTATGGTACTCATAATTCCATCGATTCTTCGAATTCAAAACTAGATTTCGATTCACTGAAAATATTAGACCCTAAAACATATTAGCATATTAAAAATGAAAGCGAACAGCTTTTAGATATAGAAACCAATATCGAGGAAAGCATACCAGAAGCATTCGCATATGAATTTCTGGATTTTGTCAATTGAACTTTGAATTCATTTGACCATCCACGTTTTCCTATCCAATCTCTTATATAGTCTTTCGTTTTGGAATTGCTTGAATCATTTGAGGAGTGAGCGAGACGTTTAATCATTGCACGCCTTAATGATTTTCTCATAGCATCGTATTTGACATTGGACTGCTCAATATCAGGGTTATAGGATTTTGGATTCAATGGATCAAAGTTCTCTAATACCGATAAGGAAGATATAATTGAAATTTTTTCTTTCAATTTTGTGGTATAAGATGAGAGAACAACAATTTCCAAGATATCATTATTGATCCAACTTAAATTCAATATCTTTCGCAACTGAACTTTGCATGACGATTTCAAAAATGTTTTTGTTGAACTGTATGATCCCCGAACAAAACCATTTATATATATATGGTCGCATGTTGATATAATATTTTCTAGTAGTTTTTGTTGCCTACTGAAATTTGCTACAGTAGGTACTCGACGCTCCCTTTGGTGCTTGAATGATGATGACGTTGATAACTGTGAATCAATTTTCGGTACAGAAAGATCTGGTAGTTCTATTCAATTCGTTAGCGATCTTTCCATATCAAGATGAAAGTAAAGGACAACAAGAGATAGTTACTTACCAGTTGCTATACTTGTCGGTTTGCGTATTTTGATATTGGATTTGTTAGTCTCCATTGTTTCTAGCCTTTCCAATAATTGTTGCAGTTGTAATTGGATATTGATAATCTCTGTTTTTAAGTCTCTCATCTCGTCATGTTCGGATAGTAAAACCGTTTTGTCAGTTTTATCATCAGTTGCTGCCAATCGAGGAGGTACTGAGTCCTTATTTCTGCGTTTTGGCTTCGGTTGAGACTCATTTATTTCAACACCGACACGTTTTTTGCCTGAGAAAATCCAGTCGATTGAAAATCTTCTTTTGCTTTATTGAGTATTTCCCTTTGCATTGTATCAATTATTTCATTTCCAATCGATGGAAATTGACGACAATGTTCGATAAAGTCAGTTGTACTAAGTGTTTTGGTGCAATCTTTTCGTACAAATGATTGGTTCGCAAATGAGCTCAAAAGTGCCCCACATTTGCAAACAAATCTTCTATATCGTTGACCTTTTGAGTTCATATTTCCCACACTGCTCTTTCTAAAAGTACCATTACTGCCAACTCTCAAGCATTGGGGACACGATATTATCGCATTGAAAGTATTGTGAATGCAGTCCGCAAGTTCAGCGTTGGTACCTTCCGCTCGTACCGTTTGATACTGTTGCACATTGGCAGCCATAACTACAGCACTGCACTGAAATATTAGTCATATCCGTTTGATTGAAAATTCAAAACCTTGAAATACTATTCACCTTTGACGCAATATCAATTGTACAATCAAAGTGATCTTTGTACTGACGATTTCGAGGAATTCTTATAAGGATTTGTATGCAAAATGAAGAATTTGTGATTCCAAACAAGAACAACTCTGTGTAAGGAAGAGGTTGATCTCTAAATTTCGAAGGGGATACGAAGCCCTATATATAAGTAGTTTAGTTGGAAAAAAAAACCGTTAATAAGAGAGACTGGAATAAAAAATATTGGCTCAGCCTGGTATGCCATACTAGGCTGAGCCATTTTGGTATCATTTCTCGATTCAAAACCTATACGGACTACAGAAGGTTAATTGCCTCAGCCTGATATGGTATACGAGGGTTATCAAAATCAAAATTAGGTATTTATAGTATTTTTATTCTCTGTTACTCATTAGATAAAATTATGTAAATGCATTTTGGTTCGTTTTTTTTATCGCAAGATTGGGTAAGTGCAGGCGGTCTTCCTGAAATTCGAAATCATGCCCTTTAACAGTGTAATGTTTGTCATAAGTGCACTGGTAATTACAAGGGAACCTGCCGAGCAGCACCTGCAGTTTGACAATAAGTAGAGATAATTGTTTTAATAATATATAAACGTTGACTAACAGGTACATACAGATCACTGGGTAACGAGGTCGTGAGGTCGTGAGGTCGTGAGGTCTTGATGTCGTGAGGTCTGGAGGTCATGAGGTCTGGAGGTCGTGAGGTCTGGAGGTTGTGAGGTCTGGAGGTCGTGAGGTCGCGGTTTCGTTTGGTAGCGGGATCGTTGGTTAGTGAAGTCCTGAATCGGTATGGCCGGAATGTTATGAGGTCGAACAGGTCACGCGAGTTGTAAAGGTTAAACAGGTCAAAAGGCTTGAGCAGTTGGACAGAGGAATCGGGCAGGGGAGTTGGGGCATTACTTTGAGCGACAGAATCATTAGGGATCTATTTAGATTTCAATTTTATATAATCCAATCTGGAGGCATCTCTACCCACTATGAATTTCTATTCGTTGGGTGCTAGCAGTTCCAGGCTCAATAGATTCGGTTCCGACTCAAGTGGCTCCGACCCTCCATGTGTTTCAGTTTGAAGAGCCATGGCATGGATGAAAGCAATTCGTCAATGGTTTCGCAATATAAAGGTTTACTACAAAAAATACTTGGTTGGTTACCCGAAGGAATTAGGGGAGTAAGAAGAAAGATCCAAAGTGTTGTAAACAGTGTGTGACATAAGCGGAGCCTTGTTATTTTATTTTTCTTTCATTGAATTAGGTGTAGGCGGCGGAGGATTGCAAGCTTTCTGAATACCCTTTAGTCGATGTGGCCAGGAGTTAGCAGGATAGTTTTGGAGTTGTCGTATTATTTCATGGATCGGTTGATGGAGTCGTTAGGTTACGCTGAGTTGGATTAGTCAGGAGGTTTCCATCACGTTCTATGGGTTTCTGTTGATTCTTGATTGTGAGTCACTTTGGATTAGTTAGTCGTCGTAGGGTTCCTTGGGTATATTAGAGGCTCTCGCCATCCGTTCCTGTTTTCCTTCTCTTCTTCTTTCCTTACATAGCGTCTTACGTATTCTCCTTATACTATAACTTGTCGTCGCAGCATCTGTCTGGGTAGGACCACTCTCTATATCTCTGGTTCTCAATATATCGCTGTCGCTCTCTTCTTGAGACCTCGCGCCTTGCCTGACTAACTTCGGCAACCTCTTTACATGTATATCGTCTGCGGAATCGCCATTCGCCCCTTGAGATTACGTTGCGTCATCATCCGCACCGTACGCCATGTCCGCCGCCGACCCACCTGCATGGGTCCTCCCAATAATGTGGAGAATTCAAAGCAATTCGACAGCAAGCCGCCCTGTTATTCGCCGCCATGAAAACTCATTTCCGTGTCATTTCGGTAAGCAATTTCATCGCCAACTTTCTTCGCCGCCCTTAAGTCGTCGATAACGCGGAAGAAACAAATCATCGGCTCAACCTGGACCTCAACGTCATACGCGCCGCGCCGCCCGCTCCTCTCGCCGCCGCCCGCGATCTAACGCCGCCGCCTTCCAGGTCTGAAAAGTTAGGATCGCGAAATTCGATGGTACCGCTCAAAAGCTCACTGGGTTTATTCACGCTCGGATGGAAACTTCGAGGTCAGCGATGACAGGTTCCGTAAAACAGCAAGGTCATCTATCTTTGTTAGCCGAATGGAAGGAAGAGCGCAACCAGGTCGTTCCTCTTGTCAGCGCCAACGCCGCCTTCTCCTCCGTTGCCGCCTTCGTCGGCTTGGAAGCATCGTTCGGAGGACCCGAGCCCGCCGCCGTCAAGCTTCGTCAGCCTTAAGCGAGCAAAGAGACTTTCTTGGCGTCTCTCCCAATTCCTCGCATTGTGGCCTCGCCGACTCTGATGAGGAAGGCGAATCGATGCTTTCTGGCTGAAGGACTTTCGAGGACTCGAGGATGCGATGAGTTCTGAGGCGGACAGACAACACTGTGGAAACTCTGCGACCACCCTCATGACCATCGATATACCAGATTCGGGGCGAAAAGGCTGAACAAAAACCATCCGTATCTGATGGGCCAATTTACGCTCACGCCGCTGCGCATCGCCATTGGAGGCCTCGCCCCCATGGACCTCTCCGCCCTTCAGGCCGCTCTGCCCACGCGTCCCACTTAGAAACCTTCTGCTGTCGATGGCGAAAAACCTCTGCGGCGAGAAGCAGTGGAGGCGGGACAATAACCTCTGCATGTCTTCTTGTCGCCAGACATGTCTTCGCCAACTGCCCCTCTGCGAACCGTCCCCGTAACCAACCGGCTATGAGGGCCCTCCTCCTCTCTTTGCCCAAACCACCGATGCGATCGTCAGCTCCGCCTCCTCCGAGTCGGGTTTTCGCTAATCAGGGCTTGATCAATGGCCCCTCTTACCATAATGTTTTTCCTTTGTCTGCGTTCTCTATCTCTGGCTTCTCGGTATAAATCGTCTGTGGAGGATAAATTGGATGGTGATCGTTTGTTGCTTCTTGTAAAATTGTAAACAATAAAACTCCCATTCAAACCCTCGCGTTGATTGATCTTGGTTGCTCGGGTTCGCGTTCGTTGATGAAACATTCGCGCCATAACAACTTCCTCTCCTCGCTCAAATCGCGTCGCCGAAGTCGTAGGCAGGCGACCCATATCTTCTGGTCAAATCACCCACCTATATTCTTTGCCAATGTCGTCGATCGCATGAAACCGTTCCTTTCTTCGTCGCCAAACTTGGCTCTTACCCTCGTATTAGGAATCACTGGCTCCATGCGATGCCACCCTACGGTTCAGGGAGAACACCATACTGATTTGATTCAGAAATCTTGTAAGGGTAAGTCTGGCCTCTTAAAGCCGCCCCTGTCAAGCAATCGCTCCGCCCGCCGCTTCGCCGTCCAGCCTCTGCCGTTTTAGCGGAGGAACAAAACTCAGAATCTTCAGCGCCACCATCGAAGAAAAAATAAAATTGTCGGCACCAAAGACCGACTGGAGGATAAAAGGTACCAACACGATACAAAAGGTTCGCGTCGTGATGGATGAAGACTTCATCGCGGTATCTTTTTGACCACATGAATCTGCAAGGAAGCGAGAACCGCTGGACACTCTATGGCATGTCGCGATGAATTGATCATGCCCTTAGGAATCTGTACTGAGGAGAATCTAAAAAACCATAAAGCTCCTCTCCCTGCGCCCGTCCTGTTGTCGAAAAGTGATGGGCTTCTGCGTCTTTCGTCGACTATCATGGACCTGAATAGCTAACGATTAAGAACGGTACCCACTTACTCGTTAAAGGAAACACTCGTCGACTCTCCAGGCTAAATGGCTGGACCTCCATGAGATACAACCAGATCCGGATGGCGGCGAGGAATGGAAGACACTTTCCGCGTCTGGCCGCCAGTCTGCGGTCATGCCGCCGGTCTCCTGCGCGGCCACCTTTCAACACTTTATCAGCGATTGCGTCCGAGTACCTCGACCTCTTCTGCGCAGCCTCGCCGACGATATCACAATTCTGGCACGCCGAAAGCGTCAAACCCGCGTCGAAAAAAGTCCTCGAAGCACTTAAGGCAAAGCGGTATACTGCTGAAGCGAATCTGAGTTCCACAAGCACCACCTACGCCGGCCTTATTATCGAGCCGCGGCATCCGGATGGACCCGAAAGTGGGCCGGTCTGGCCCTGGGACAGTCCCCAAAGCGGTCAAGCGTCTGGCGTTCGCCGGGTTTGCCAACTTCTACCGCCCGGTTCATATCACGGGTTCTCAAGCTTGCTGCCCGAGTGCACTTGGCGAAAAAGGATAGAGCGTATGGGCATGGGCGGCGAAGCTCAAACGCGTTCAATACCCTCAGGAAGCCTTCACTACCGCCCCATCCTCGCCGCTTTGGCGCGAAAAATCATTGTGAAACCGATGCTTCAGACTACGTTTCTGCCGGCATACTATCCCAATATGATGATAACAACCCGTCCGACTTCTCGAAAACTCACCTGCTGAATGTAATTACGAGATTTCTGACAATTTCTGGCAATATCTGACGCCCGAGGAATGGCGCCGGGCTGGAAGAAGCCGCGCGATCGCCGTCATATCCGACCATAGAACCTTGAATACTTCATGAGCCAAACAACTCAACCGGAGACAAGCCGCTGGGCAGAATACCTCTCAAGATTCAACCGTCGTAATCTGGTAGGGAAGCAAGGTGGGAAGCGGACGCGTTAATGAGGAGATCAGGAGATCTCCCTGGAGAGGGGATGAAAGACATTTACACAGAGCCAGACTGTCTTGAAGAGGAGAATCTGGAAACTAAGCTAAGTTTGTTGGCGGGTTCTTTATCAAAGCGAACCCGTGAAAAGAATCTTTCATTGACAAACTATTTGACGAAGGATACAAAAGCTGACCCATTCATAAAGATACTAGAGATCTTAACAAAGGCAAACAACAATCGAAGGAGATCTCACTAGCGAATCTTGCGGAGGCGAAGGCGGCTCTATCGAGAAATCTACGTCGCGACTCTGACCCAAACTCAAAATCCTGAAACTATACTGCGATGCTCCCTCTGCGGCCACCCTTGGAAAAACCTTCGAACTCATAGCGAGACTACTACTGGCCCATGAGGAATTATATTGGGCCTTATGCGGAACTGCTTGCCTGTCGTGAAATAAGCACGGAAAACTTCGGTGTACTCCGGCCCTACCAATATCTGAACAACGCGGCAGGAAGTATCGATGGATTTCGTTCTTTGGACTACCGGAGTGAGGGTTATGATGCAATCATGGTGTCGTGGACCGACTAACAAAGATGCGACACCTTCTACCCTGCAATACAACCGTTAACGCCGAAGATGTCGCTCGACTATACCTGCGAAACGTCTGGAAGCTTCATGGCCTACCTACACATATCACCTCGGACCGTGGCACACAGTTCACCGCCAAGTTCTGGAAGGAGTTGTGTAAACATCTCGGTATCGAAGCAAGAATGTCCACCGCCTTCCATGGAAACCGGCCAAACGAAAGGCTCAAGCGCTGTAATGGAGCAATATCTGCAATTCGTGTCCTATCAACAGGATGATTGGGTCAAATGGCTCCCTATGGCGAATTCTCTGCTAACAACCAGGTCTCTGCCTCCACAAAAGCCCATAAATTTAAACGGCTTTGGGTGCTCAAACCTTCGAAAGGGCCGCCGCCTCGATGCCAAAGACTTCCGGAAGGATGATGGAACTCCACGAATACTCTGTACGCATTCGAGCAGCGCAAGAAGCAAGCAAGCACCGTCTGTGAACCCAGCGCCAATACAATATCGGCGACGTAGTGCTGTATCAGGTAAAAACATCCGTACCGCCGCAACTCAAGGAAGCTCGACTGGAAGAAGCTTGGACCGTTCCCCATCAAGGCAGTTATCTCCCCATATCTGTCGAGTCGACCTACCCCAGAGCGTGAAGATCACCCTGTCTTCCATGTATTATTATTATTGGGCCGCCCATTTCGGGTCAAGTACAACCACCCCTCCACCTATCGTCGTCGAACAGGAGGAGGAATCTGGTCGAAGAGATTCTGGACTCGCGGACGACAAGGAACAATGGCGCGCAATCTTCGTCAAGTGGACAGGATCTGTGCGACCGGCGCAGGAACCTGCACGCGTACCTGTCGCAACGCGCCGCGGTCGGCATCTTAATCGAATCTGCAAAAAAGCAGGAATGTCGAGGGTTGGAGACGAAGGTTGGACTTCGGCTACGCGCAGAAGGCTGGGAAGGACTTTTGATGGAGTCGTTAGGATTCTGTTGAGTTGGATTAGTCAGGAGGTTTCCATCACGTTCTATGGGTTTCTGTTCGGTTGCGCGGTGTGAGTCACTTTGGATTAGTCATCGTAGGGTTCCCTTGGGTATATTAGAGGGCTCTCCCTCGCTTCGTTCCTGTTTTCCTTCTCTTCTTCTTTCCTTCATAGCGTCTTACGTGATATTCTTATCTTATAAGCTTGTCGTCGCAGCGTACCATCTGAGGTAGGACCACTTCTATATATATCTACGCTGGTTCTCAATATATACGCTGTCACTCTCTTCTTCACGGAGACCCTCGCGCCTTTGCTTGACTAACCTCGACCACTTCTCTTGGCGGAATCGCTGCGGCCCGTCTTCTGCGGATATTACAAATATCAATATATCTATCTCAATGAGTAAAACGACAAAATGACAAAATAAAAGTGATACTATTTGTGAAAGGTGCAATATTGAACAATAACGGCAACGTGTAACTCCATTACGTGAATTTAGCATATTAGTCGAAGGTAATGGAGTTAGCGCACCGCCTAAGTCACAACCGTGATGGATGTGACTTCAGAACATAGCAGTATTGAGTAAAACGGAACCGTGTAATCCTAGAATATAACGTTACCTAACTAGGCATTTGTAAAGTAATATGCAAATCGAGATCGTCACAATCACGGAGGGATCCGACTTTAAAATGGAGCAATATTGAATGAAAACACAACCGTGTAACGCCATAATATGACGCTACTCAATTAAGGATAGCCAAAGGATTTAGCGTTTCGCTCACTTCACAACAACAGAGAGATTCGATTTGGAAACGGAGCAATATTGAATGAAAATACAAGCGTATGTAGTAAAGTGGCGTTACCGAATTAGGTATAGGTAAAAAGGTGGGCATCCTTGTAGCGTCACAACCATGGAGGGATAGGATTTGGAAGCGAACGATATTGAATAAAAATACTGGCAGGTGTAGCGCCAAAAGTGGCATTCTGAATTAAGGCGTAAATTAGCGAATTGGCGGCGTCGCATCGTCCTTAGCAGACGGATCCGATTTGGAAGCGAACGATATTGAATAAAAATGCTGGCAAGTGTAGCATAATAATGTTACGATTACCGAATTAAGCGTATGCATTAAGAATTGGCGTCGCGTAGCGTCAACAACGGAGGGATCCGATTTGGAAACGGAGCAATATTGAATCAAATGCTGGCAGTGTATGTAAGGTGGCGTTAGAATGAGGCGTAAATTTAAGAAGTGGTAGCGTCGAAGCAATCGCAACAATTGAGGTGTCTGATTTGAAAGCAAGCGATATTAGGCGATATGTCGGTGTAACTTGTTTTACATTGAAATTTCTAGATTAGGTATAGCGATGAGTATGGCCGTAGTAAACTTTAATATTCTAAAAGCAGAACGGTATGTCGATAATCGAGCGATGAGACAAAAAGCGGTATTTGGGATCTTTCTTTATCTCGAAAATTTATATTCAAGTAAATAGGGTACCAATATGAAGATTACATAAGCAAACTCTCCTATTCTAAAGAAAAAAAGCTTCGATGATTACGAATCATATATCTAACAATTCATGGAATAAGTACTGCCTACGTACTCACTTATCTCTTTTCTTCTCCATCCCTCTTACATACTCCCGCCTGCTTTGGAAGTAAGTATATTATTATTTAATTTTATTTTTATTATTGGTTTAGAATGGTATAATCATCTTGCGGTTTGATAAATGTCTTGAACTTTCTGCGGCTGTTAATTATTTATTTTCAGATACTGTGAAATAATGGTTCATAATTTCTTTAGTTTTTGAGCTATTGACTTACTTTTTGATGAAAATGAGTACGGGAATTTGGATAAACTAACCTTGTTTCCTACGATAGCTCGAATTATAAGGTACGATAGTACAAAGCTTAAAACGTTTACTGACATACAAACAGTAAGTTGATCTTGATCTCTTGACCCTAATAATTTTAATTAAGTATTTTTAGTGTCAGCCCAATCCCCTCCTGCTACGTCAAGCCCCCCGGATAATCCAAAATCAAATTTGGACCGGATTTTATCTCGTGTTGGTCGTTCGGCTGTACTTGAGGATAATTATATGCCTGACGTTGAAGAACCGGTCATGAGATCGTCTGACGAAGATTGTAAGTTTGAATATCTCTGGATCTGGTAAAAAACTGTTTCCTAACACTCTAATAGCTTCTGAACAAGAAACTCCTCAACCCCGTCCGGTTCGAGATGGCGGAAGCTATTTCCTTCCGAGTACCGAAATTGCATATCGTGGCAATTATATCATTAATTTGCCTGACGACCCTTATGGTTCGTGCAATCGTGAACGAGCATATCGTATCCACCATCATTATTCGGTTGAATATCAAAAGCTCTGCAAAAAGTTTGACGAGGAAGACAGAGTTGGTGGCGAAGAACCCCCAGAAGTGCCTGAAGAAGGATTGGAAGAGGAAGACATTGAACGCCCAACGGGTACAATGGTGGAAAAATGGAAGAATCGTGGTTGGGAGCGTCAATTGAAAGTTTTGCAGTCTTATGATAACGAGGAGGATCACACCAAAAGATTGACAGCAAAGCAATGGGACAATCTCTTGGAATGGGTATATCAAGCTTTGTTGCCAGAGAATATTTTGGCACTCCAGGAAGTATTCTTCAATGCTCGTGGCGGAAAACCAAATCAGCCAAACTGGTTGCAGCGACCAACTACTGAAAGTCAAATTGATTCTTCTCAATTGATCTGTCTTCAACGCATTTTTGAGCTCAATAACCTGGGAACTAGAGGACGGTTAGATCAAATCATGCACCGGATTTGCTGTCTTGATATCTTCATCGCGCAACGTGAGCAAGTCAAGGTGGTAACAGAAAATTCCCCACCTAATAAACGTATCCGCGTCGATAACTTGAAGTCAGATCGAATTCGAAATACTCGTATTCAAAAAAATATCAATGATGAGCTACTTCGACTTTACCAAGAGCAAACACGTACGACAACGACCACGATGACAACTCTCAGGAACTGGTTGAAAGATGGCAAGAAATGGAACTGTTTTTTTGATGATGACTACCTACGCTCTTGTCCACTTGCTATGATTTGTCTGCTCCCAACGGATGGAAAATTGACATTTTCACAAAAGTTCCCTCTACATGTATGGCACTTTTTTGTCGCTAATCTTCATCACCTCTGTCCCCGTCTAATGGATATCGCCAAATCCTTGGAAAACTCAATTAAATCATTCAGGACATCCGGTAGAATTGAAAAACCATTCCAATATTGGGAGCTTATGCCTGCAGTTGACTTTCATGCGGTGGATTGTTATAAAAGATATCTTGAGTTTGAACAGGATATGACCGTTCAGGAAGGAATCAATCTGATTCCTCAATTTGGCAGGAAAGGGGCTGATTTCAAGAGATATAAAACTTTGGCAACAAACGAACGAAATCGGATTCAAAGTGTTCCTCCTCATGAAGAAACAGAGGTCGCTGGCCCCAGTCAATCTGCTATCGTACCAAGACGTAGACCAACACTCAGAACTGGTATTGCCCCTATTCGAGCATCTGAGAGACTCAAATCTCACCGAAAGATTACTATCAATCGTGATCCCAATGAACCAGCACCAACCAGTTCGAGGGGATTTGCGGTGGAAGTTAGACGGCCTCTCATTGCAACTGCAACTGATGTTGAAGAGAATTTGGCGTTGGATAATATTGATGTACAAGAATCCTGGATGTCCGATGGCGGAGGTGCCACACCAGCATATCGGCCAGACTCTGAAGCCCAAAATACGCCAGACTTGAGTATGTTTCCATACGTTGTATTGCACTAGAATTAATACTGATAAATATTTTATAGCGATGATTCCAAGCTCGGTTGTTGACCTTCATAGAGAAATCCACGATGTCAACATGCCAGACTTTCTGGTCGAAGATTTGAGGCATGCTACAGTTGTCCAGGTCCCATGCTCTGATATTGGCGATAACAATAGTCCAGTCCAAGAGGAAAACCAAACTGAAGCTGTCGTTGAAGGAAATTTGGAACGTGATGTGGACTGGGATAGTGATTATTTATTTTCAATTACAGAGAGTGATATGGAAAAGAATTTCTAGTATTTTGGAATGAATTCAGCTGATTTGAAGTATGGAACGTTGTTTGGAAGGATTCAAAGGATTTATATGATTTATGAATTAACGGCCGAATTGCTTTGTTTTTGTTATATTACCTTATTGTTTTCGAAATTGACATCAGTGTTATGATTTGATTATTTGTAACAGATAGGCTTTGAAACTCTTATTTTCTGGAAAAGAATTTATGGTACGATTGAATGAATTCAGCGGGTTTGAGTTACGGAACGTTGCTTGGAAGTATTGGAAGCATTTATATGATTTATGAATTACCTGCCGTGTTTTTCTGTTTTTGTTCTATTGACATATCGTTTTTGAAATTGATATCAGTGTTGTGAGTCAATTATTTGTTATTGATAGCCTTTGAAATATTTATATTCTAAAAATCAAATGCTTATTCAATTCATTTTCAAAAAAATACAAGCATTGAAAATGTTGCGATTGTAATTTTTTGGCTTATGAGTGTAGAGAATATATTATTGCATATAAAAAACTATGCCCTTGAATTGGTATTTTATCGAATAACACCTTTTGCTACATGTAATTCATAGATACGACAGAGACAATAGGGCAAACAGGAATCAGTTTAATTCCGATACAGGTGTAGATATGGTATAAGTAACAGTTTTAGTACAGTCATCGAAAAATGGGGGGAATTAATAGTCAACAAAACTTTGAGAGTGGTAGGAAATTGACATAAATGTAGGTGTTCAGGTAGCTATCGAGGTGGGTGTGCATGCACTCAGCAGTAGAAGTCGAGGTAAGTATTGAGGTATTATGTCGGTGGGAGGTGAGATAGAGGGTAAGGTGTCGTGAGGAAGGTGGTTATCGTTATGATTTAGTGTATCAAATTTGATGTGATCCGCCAAAGTTGCCTTGGTTACCATTCAGGATTAATAATCGCATATCTTATATTCCGGACAATAGAGATTAGGATAAGATTATTGATTATTCGGAAATGATCAAAACACGGCTGCTTGAAACGATATGCCGAACAAGAATATTATACTAAAGAAAAAAGCAACTGGTTCGTAAATATGTATCACGAATATCAAGTTATTCATTTAGAATATTATGCTTACAAGGAAATATTAAGCTAATAAATTAGATGATTATATAATTCAGTAATTTCAATAACGAAGCGGAAAAATAGTAACAAGAAATGAAACCATGGATATAAATATTCATAAAATTATTAAAATTTCAAATAGAATATGAAAAAATTCGTAATAAATGATTGATTAAATCGATATTGATTTAGTGGTAACAATATAATTTGTTGTCAACAAACGATGAAAGCAATTCGCGTTTCTTTCTATTGTCCAAGTTCCTATAATCTTTACTGAAATGTGCAAAAAATCCTTATATCATTCTAATAACAATCGATACCATGACAGCAAGTAAATCTCCACTGATGATTTTTGTAACATCAGCTCTCTGTGTCACAATAATATCACGTGAATTTGGCACTTGAACGGAAATTGATAAATCTTGTAGGTTTAGCAATATTCCGTCGCTATTATCCATGACTCCAATTGGATTACGTTCCATTACCGACTGAATGAACTCTTCATTGGCATAATCACCGTAGAGAATCTCTGTTGCTTTCATTGCACACTGAGTGATTACCGGTGATAGAGATGAAAGACTTTCAATAAAAAATTTCCAATGTTTAATTGGCAAGGAAATAAGCTTATCATCGGGTACAAGGAGTGAAACCAATAAAGGCAGAGTATAATCTGAATAGATGTCGGTGTTCAGCTGGCTCAGTTGATACCATCTCTCTTGGATTTCAAGTATTCTCTCCAACTGTCGGGTTGATGGTATCAAAGGGTCGCTAGGTATTACTTGATGCATTAAATTGACGATATGCTCACGAATACCAGAGCTGATAATGGGTAGAACACTGTCATAATCCTCCCTGGTAAAATTGGGAATATTGTCAATGATATACTGCATTTCGATACGAACAATTTCTCGAAAAGTGTAATAGAGCAGTATTCCGGAACGTCGTCGGATAAAGGGGCCACCAGGTGTCAATCCATAATCCGGATCCCGAGTATAAAAC
The DNA here is from genome assembly GCA_024713935.1 of Morchella eximia. Lineage (NCBI taxonomy): Eukaryota > Fungi > Ascomycota > Pezizomycetes > Pezizales > Morchellaceae > Morchella > Morchella eximia. The sequence goes on from JAMGZG010000001.1 coordinate 5,463,084, forward strand.
CATAAACACTCAATGCAAGTCTCAAGTGAAGTTACAATATCGATATTATTGTAAATATTTGGGATATTTGGGAAAACAATATTATTGTCCAACAGAAGCTGTGGCAATTGTTGAACTTCCAATACCGCAGTTGTTAGGGTTCGTAAATATTCCGGATGAATGGATTGTCTCAATATGGTGAGAAGGAAGCACCAATCATGTACGCTTATTTGATGCTCTGGATGAACACGATTGTATTGTAATCTGAGATCATAATGTGATAACATACCGAATCTTGCCCATTGTTTCCTTGAGGTTTCAATATTTTCGTAGTCAAACATTTTGTCTGTGATGATTCAAATGTTAGTATTTTTCTCCGTACTTTTAAAACAATTTGGTTAGAAATAAACCTTTCATGTAAAATGTTGAACGTTTCGAACGAGTTTTGATTGTTTGATACCGTTTGAGTATATGGGGTATAGGTACTCTATATATAGATAAAATTGAGGAATTTTCTTATACTTCTCATTCTCTGGAATATTTTGAACGGCTCAGACAGGTATCGTAAGCCAGTATTAGCTATACATAGTTTGGTAATAGAATACGTAAAAATATTGTAATGATAAGCAATAGTACTGTAGCTTGTTAAACAACGAATATTTTACACCGGATTCCACTCACTGTTCATGTGAATTCTCAACTCAGCTCCTATGAATTCGCCCCTATATTCAAGTTTATCGATTGAGGACCCCATATTAAAGCCGGCTTTTAGTCTAATCCCTTCTTTGACTCGTGATCGTTTTGACTCACCAAGTCCAGCTATCAGGCTGTACTAAAGTACTTTGTTGAGCTCCTTCTCAAAGGAGAAAAACCTGCAGCCGTGATAATGACTTCAAGAGTGTTCAGCCCAATAGTATAGTGCAGGTCTAGTCATATACGAACTGGCCTACATCAACTTGATATCTTCCTATTGTTCTCTCCGGCTGCCTGTCCTTTCATTTATTAAAACCTCTCACTCAACTTCCCGTAACATATATTTTTATAGTTCAGTCTGGTATTATATACTAGGTTGAGCCATCAACAATAGTTGAACAACTCAGCTTGGTATGGCATATTTAGTTGAGTTTTTAAAATTAGTTAAATTGCTCAGCCTGGTATGGTATACTAGGCTAAGCCATCAACCGTATATTTCCACGGCTCAGCTTGGTATTCTATACTAGGCTGAACAATCAACCGTATATTTCGACGGTTCAACCTGGTATGACATACCAGGCTGAGCCATCAACGTTATATTTCCACGGCTCAGCCTGGTATGATATCTGATTTGAGCCATCAACATATATTTCGCTCAGCGCGGTATGATATCTGAAAGCTGATAATCAACATTCTATTTCCATTTCTTCAGCGGTATGATATCTGAAATTTGAGCCATCAACGATATATTTCGATCGCGGCTCAGTATGATATCTGATACATGAAAAATTTCGGGAAGGTTTTTATGTATTTTAATTTCCATTTCTATCAGAATGTTATCATGTCTTCACGTTCTTTCTATTTATTTTTGAAGTATTCTATTTTAAAATATATATTTTCTTCTATCCCCGATATCGAAATATTTATGTTTTGCTTTAATTAAATTAATTATTTTTTTAGCTCAAAAATGCAATTATTATCAAATTATGAGACGATGAGAGATTTTAGTTTTATTATCAATTTTTTTTACTACTCACTTTCACCTTCATTATTAATTTCATGAATTAAAATGAACGGAAAATGGAAAAATAATATTTAGGTACTTAAGCTATTATGAATGATTACGTATGAATAGTTAAGGAAATCAATAAAGCTATCCTAAATTATAATAAAAATTCTTATCAATAGCAGCGTTTAAGTCTCAGAACAAGGGTTAAGTATATACATAAATCATTGCATGAAACGGTAATAATAACTAATTAGGACCAATAGTCTGTTCCATATTATCAAGTAGAGAGATCAAATCCAAAGAATTTTCTTCCGCCCAATTGTCCTCGTATTCCTCTGTATCGTTTGAATTGATCTTCGAGGATTGTGAATCATTATCGATCTGCCCTTTTTGTTTTGATGCCCATATAACTACTTGAAAATTTGTTTTACGAGTTGGTGGATTTTTACTTTCATTCACCTTAGTGCTTGAGCATTTATTACTATCTTGTTTGGAGTTCAAAAACGAGTCTAATGATTTTTGATCTTTAGATCGAGATTTCGTTTTCAAGGCAGTTGCACGGTTTTGGTCACGTGTAATTCTCATTTGTTTGAGTCGTGCGTCACGCTCTCTTTCTCGGATTGCACGTTGTTCCAATAGCCTATCTCTTTCCATTCTTCGTAGTTCTTCGTTTGAAAGAGGTTGAGTATTTTTCCGAATGCGTTGAAGGTATTGACGATGTGCTGTATGACTTTTCATAGGACGGTTTTGGGGATTCATAACTCTAATAACATTTAGTAAGTAAACAAAATATGCGATGTTTTCGTTTAAATCGAAATTTCACTCACATATTATGAGCAATAATCAAAATTTTAACTATGATGTATTTAGACAAGTTTGATTTCACTATTATCCATGGAATACAACAAGTGGGGTGTTGCCGCCTTTATATATTAAATTTGAAAACTTTTATATTTTTTAACGAAAAGCTGTTCACAAAAAGATATAAGTCATATTGGTTTTACAACATCAACTAATATTTCTTTTTTGACAATGATATAATTGTTCGGGATTATAATATTATAGAAATCATACATAGATTGCTTTAAAAGTAAACAGTTCCACTGGCTCACCCTAGTATGATATACTAGGGTGAGCCAATAACAGTAAAAACTGAATTCTCTTCTTGGTACCCCTAGTTGGAACTGGAATACATAGTTCTCAAAGGGCGGCGATAGCGAGTAATCCGCAGGGTACGACGTGCGACAGTAGTAGCTGTCGAGTTAGTCAAGCGAGGTCTTGAAAACCGTAGGAAGAAATATGGCGTTAATATTGATAATCGGTAAGTGCAAGTAGTCACACGGTATGATATGCTATGTACGGACAAGCGTTATAGTATAGAGATACAGAAGACGTTGTGTAAGGAAAGAAGAAGAGGAAGGAAACAGCAACAAAGCGAGGGTCTCAATGGGAGGCGACGGCGAGTATTCCACAGGGTACGATATGTGACAGTAGTAGTTGTCGAGTTAGTAAAGCGAGGTGCCAAGGTCTTCTTGAAGAAGAGAAGTGGCTGGGTATATATATTGGTAACCAGCGTAGATACAGAAGTGGTCCGACCTGGTATGGTATGCCAGGTACGAAGAAGCGTTATAGTATAGAGAATACAGAAGAAGTTACGTAAAGAAAGAAGAAGAGAAAGGAAAACAGAAACGAAGCGAGGAGGCCCGATATCTGTAATCCTCGATGACTAATCCCAAATATTTCACATAGCATAGAGCGAGCGTAGAAAGCCGACGACAGAAACGTCACGACTAATCCAGCGCGTAATGTATACTCCATCAACGTCGTGAAACTAACATGCGATAGGTTTCAATATTCAACGATATCTGGGACCATAAACCTCTCGTTTTTGGTCGAAGGAGAATCTGCTCTTTAAATATTGATACCGTTAGATTGATTCTTGACTTTGCCAGCAGAATGAAATCACTCGGCAACAGTTGAATATATAGAAGAAAAATTATACGCACTTCTTGTATATTTGTCTATCTATCCAAATAACGTTCAGTACATGTTTTATAACATGCTACATAACTCTTCATCAGCAAAAAATTGGTTTCAAACCGACGACCCTAGGCATATGCAGGCGCATCCAGCGTCATTGGGCGTACTAGGTGACCCAGATGTTTTCTTACCTGCATCGATACTCCTCGGCACAAAGAGACATTATATCGACAAGAAAATACGAACTTCTCTTTCGTTCTCATCTTGGAGTTGTCACTTGACCAAATGACCTTGTCCTTCGGCCCCAAAACGAAGACCAGGGCCACACCTAGGTAGCTTTTGCCCGATTAACGGTTTTCGCTAGTGATTCGCTGTTAAAATGAGGTAACTCGGCAATGGGTATATAGACGATGAAACCAGTTCCATGCAATTGTCATGTTTCTTGATCCAAACGTGTACGTAATTGTATGTACATAGTATTCCCAAATACCCCATCTACCTCCGCTTACTCCTGCTCCGGACGCTGTCCTCCTGCTCGCTGTGCTGCCTACTGGCCTGCTTGTTGCCCTCCTACCCGCTGACCTGGCTTGCTGCCTTCTTACCCGCTGAACTCCTTACTGCCTCCCTGCTGCTTGCCCTCCTGCCCTCCTGCTTGCTGACCTCCCTGCTGCCTGCCTGCTGCTTGCCCTCCTGCCCTCCGGCCTGCTGATTTCCCTGCATTCCTGCCCGTTGAGCTCCATAGATGGTCACGGTAGGTGTCGATTGAGACTAGTATCCCGAGTCGGTGACTGGCGAGTGTCTATATGGTGCAGTTTTGCTGACTGGTAGGCGCAGAATTTGCTGCCTGCGGGTGTCCATTTGGTGCAGTATTCGCTGTCTGGTAGGTGTCCAAATCGTGCAGTATTGAGTGATTGGTAGGTGTCGATTCACTGCCTGAACGTGTCCATTTTGTGCAGTATTCGACGATTGCATATGCAGTATTCACAGCCTGTTGGTGTCCATTGGGTACAGTATTGGTTACTGCTATATATAGTATTCGCTGCCTGGTAGGTGCCGATTTGTTGCTTGCAGCAGCGTCACTATACCTTGAATATACTGGGAATTTGACGCCTCCAGCGGTGACAATAAACTGATGATTTTGTGACTCCAAAGGCGTCAATACACTGACGATTTGGTACCTTCAACGGCGGCAATATACTGACTATGTGGTACCTCCAGCTGCGTCATTATACCGTGAATATACCGAGTATTTGAAACCTCGAACAGCGTCAATATACTCACAATTTGTTGCCTGCAGCAGCGTCAACATACTGGCAACGTGGTACCTCCAGTGGTCTCAGTATACAGTCAATAGTATACTGCATGATTTGGAACCTGCAGCTGCATCCATATGCTGACAATTTGTTGCCTGCAGCGGTCGTTATCTGATCAGCGAGTAAGGTAAATCGTATCTGGCGTCGTCTGGTAGGAGGTGATCGTCGGCACGAGGCGGGTAGGTATCGATAGAGTTAGAAGGTGAGGTAGGAGGAGAGGTAGGAGTTGAGGTAGCATGCTAGGTAGGAATTGAGGGAAGAGTTGAGGTAGGAGACAAGGTAGGTAGGTATGGAGGTGGAGATGGAGGTGTGGGTAGATCCTCAAAGTGTGGAAGAGTTCAATTTGACATTAATTACTTACTGGTATTAGTCTCAGCTTTAGTATATTAGTAGGATATAACATCTGTTTGATGTTAAGGTTAGTTAGGGTTAGTTAGGGTTAGTTAGGGTTAGTCAGGGTTAGTCAGGGTTAGTCAGGGTTAGTTAGGGTTAGTCAGGGTTAGTTAGGGTTAGTCAGGGTTAGTTAGGGTTAGTTAGGGTTAGTTAGGGTTAGGTAGGGTTAGTTAGGGTTAGTTAGGGTTAGTTAGGGTTAGTTAGGGTTAGTTAGGGTTAGTTAGGGTTAGTTAGGGTTAGTTAGGGTTAGTTAGGGTTAGTTAGGTTAGTTAGGGAGTTAGGGTTAGTTAGGGTTAGTTAGGGTTAGTT